>JAQPPZ010002998.1:8750000-10000000 GCA_028583015.1 Wollemia nobilis
CAAACTGGTGGAGGGAGTTAATCCATGAAATCACCAACATCACTATAGGAGAGGTGGCAAAGTTTCTAAAGCATGGGATATATGGAGCACAAATGCAACAATTGAAGATGCCAAAATTGCAGTGTGTGATGAATGTTATTGTCCAAACTTTATGGAGTACAAAGATACTCAAAAATTATCACTTGGATGATATCTTATGTATAATGAATATAAGTTTGCATAGCCTACAATTGGGCATGCTATTTGTCTTACCATATTAGGATTTTATTGTGTGATATATGAAATGTTTTTTGATGGCATTCCATGCTATTACATTATTGATGAATATTATAACGTAGGTGAAGATTTGATTTCCAATATTAAATCCTCCGAGGGACTTGTTGGAGCAAGCATCAATAATTTTGAGGTGGATCTATGTAATGTTGCTCACCAAAACATGTAATCCAGTAAGGAAGAAGAAAATGTTGAAGAGAAAAATACAAGAACCTAGAGAGGAGAAAGAGAGTGAGGATTTAGAGGAAGCCAAAAAATAGTTGAGGGAGCTGATGTAAAAGGATAAGAGGCATAATAAAATGGCATTACCTCAAATGGTTAGATTCCTCAATAATTAATAAGGAGACCAAGGTTCGAATATTGCCAAGAAATACATGGATAATATCCAAGCTTTGTGGTAATACCACTATGTGGTGATGATGGAATATGGGTGGGGCCTATTTCAATCTCGTATAATCAATTGGAAAAATAAAAAAGGAGAAGATATGTAAGAGGTTAGATCATCAATGTATTGAGGCTCAAAATTAAGTGAAGTACTAGCCAGAGGAGCAACAAGCACCACAATAGTCCACAACAAGTGATAGTGGCAATGTGAAGAGGATGGTGGAGGGTAGCACTGAACAATGTGGAAGATTGCAAAAGACAATGTGAGTGAAGGAACTTGCACTCCTGAGTCAAACTATGTAGGAAGATACTATAGGTAGAATTATGACTTAGGAGAGGGCTACAATGGAGGATCAATAGCCTAAGGAGACCATTGCACAAGGTGAATAGGAAGAGGAATAGAGAAAAATACAATAGCAAGTGCCAATTGAGATTGTGGATGTAGAAGAGGAGATTGCAACACCAAAGGCAACAAGAGGTCAATTAGAGAAATATGTGGAAAATATAAAATCACTGGATATTTTCAACATCCTAGAATCCTTAGTAAATCATAAGGATCCATGTGGATCACCAGTATTGGAGGAGGATGTAGACTATGAAATTACATCCATAGTGGAAGATTTGGCTAGGAGTAGGATAGTGCCAATCAAATAAGAATAAATGAAGAAATAACCTACATCAAAAATCAAAGTGATATATAAAGGAAATGGTAGCCAACCATTGGAGTAGGACCTAGGGAGAGAATAAGAAATAGTGTATTCTAATGCAACATGATTGGTACATCAGGGCAAGGCAGTCATAAGACCTATCAAATTAAGAGGTGAGGGTAGAGAAGATGAAGAAGAAACTTTAATAAGAGATGATACAAACATAGAGATAGATACGAGCAACCATTTCCTGATAAAAGTTTCAAATTTCATGAAACCACCAGCTCTAGGGAATGGTATCAATGAGTAGGTTGATGCCTTCTTTAGAATAATTTATGGGGCCATATATAGAGCAAAGTTGGAGTTCTAGATTGTATGTGTTCAACAATGGCAAAAATGATAGTTAATGGTAGAGAATAAGATAGGCAACCTAGTGCAATGGGCATAGGATAAGGAGAAGATGAAGAAACTTGCAAATATCCATCAGAAACAACCATGGTAGTTAGAAACTGGTAGTGTGCAAAGTATATATAAACACGAAAAATTGACCCACTTTTAGTGGGCAATCTTCCTTGGAACCCCTAAGAGGTCCCTAACCCTTTCCTAAGGCAAGGATAGGCCTCTCCTCCCTTAGCCTTGCCTTTTTTAGTGCCTTTGGCGATATCGCGCTCTGTCATGATCGGGCGCGATTTCGCCAAAGCGATATGACGGGGCGTGACTTCGTTGTTTTTAATTTAATTTTTATTTTATTATTTTTGGCCCATTTAGACCTAGGTCTAAACCCTCCCAACGTGTTTTGGCATCGGCTTTGGGTTTATTTTTCCCACCTTTTCCCTTCGATTTCATCTATAAAAGGAAGGATGTTCTTGCTTAAATGATATATGCGATTTTAATGTGAAAATTTTGATTATTGATTAAGCTCAAAATTTTTATGATAGCTCGCTCTTCTTCCTTTGCTTTCTTCTACTACAAGCTAACCCCGAAGTGCGAATTTTGGATTTGATCTTCTATTGCATGGATTGGATTGTTGTGTGACTTGGTGGATTCATGGTGTGGTTCGGAGAGATAGAGTGCCCGCTTGGATACTTCAATCTTCTCTTGTTTGCTTTTGCATCATCCATCAGGGTTTGCTTACTTTGTTTCTGATATTTATTTCATCTTCTTGCATTTGCATTTTATTTTTCATTAGTCTGCAGTGATATCGTGCCTAGTATTAGCGAGGCGCGACTTCGCTTGCCCAGATTAGGGCAAACCAGTTCGTAGAAGTGAGATCATGCCCCATCAAAACAAGGTACGACTTTGTTGTTGCGTTATCGTGCCCGCTTCAGGTGAGGCACGACTTTTCCCGAGAGCACACCGGGGGTAATTTCAAGATTCTATTTTCACTGTTGCATTCCATTTTGCATCTAGATCATACTGTTGCATTTTGTTTTCTATTTTCTATTACTGCATTTCTATTTTATGATTAATTCTCCAAAGGTCAATTTTTGATTTTGTGTTAAAAGGTCATCTAAAAGGACCTAGGGGGCTTGACTACTGTGCCTCCGAGGACTGTTACATAATGGCCTAAGCAGGCCCCCTAATGCTAATCCTATTTTCAAGTGTTTTATGAGTTATCTTGTAGAAATAGGTATTTTTGATATCATTGGACAAGAGGTAGAAAAGCTAAATCAACCACCAGTCTAGATAAGTGCTCTAATCATTTTATTGGTTGAATATCTGATCTAATTATTGATTCTTAGGCATCTGAAAGTGAAAAGCATTTAGTTTGCATCTAGGGATAATTTATGTGCATTTATTTTGTATGTTTCTGCTTTAAAGGTTTTCTGAAATAAACCCTAGGTTAGTGAGCATTCAAAATAAAGAATCATATTAGGTTAGCTCTTGTATGCTTGCATTCTATTTTCTATTATTATATTTTTTTTGCATTGTCCTTTATCTTTCCTAGTTTAGAACTAGAAAGGCTAAACTTAGGTGTTTTTCTTAAAACTGAATACATCAAACATTCCTGAATATCCTGAGGACTTGGAGCGAGTCCTTAAACCATTCCTGGTGAACCCATCCCCCTAGCACCGAGTGTAGAGTACAACATACCCCCATGGTTCACCCCATAAGGTTCTCTCCTTTGTGGATCCAACCTTTTGTTTGGGAATTGTATATGGTAGGGTAGTTTTCCCCCTCTACATATTTGGTGAACCCGACGTGAACACCTCATTTTATTTCAAACACTAAGCAAGATCATTAATTCTATTTGAAAAATCTTTAAGTAATTAAAATTTGTTTGTTAGTGTTTTCCCCTATTTGTTTTTCACTACTTCTAATGGCTCCTTTCCTTAGAAGTCAGAGGAAACAACTAGAGTCTGATTATGTTCCTTTGGAAGATGATCAGATTGATAGGGAAGACCCTAATGTAGATCCAGAAGAGCAAGAAGAGGTAGACATGGAAACTGAAACTAATCCTGATCCTTTTGTTGGACCTAATGGTAGTTATGTCTTTTCATCATTTGATCACATTTGGGAATTCATGAAAGCTCATAAGGAAAAACTATTGGAATATGTAGAACGAGAAGCTCATCTTGAAAAAGAGGATGCTACTCCTTCCCCTCCCAATAGGTCTCCTTTGCTTCATCATGGCATTCCTACATCTCAATCCTTGCATCAAAACAATTTTAAGAACCAAGTGACTTGTGCCACTACTAATACCACCAATGTTGGAGGGAATCTGCAAGTCTCTCTAACTAGTAATGGCCCAAAAAATTATTCTCAATTTCCTCCTTCATCCTCTAATATCAACACCATTGCTTCTATTCCACCAAATTTTAGTTATCCACAAAGTGCCACATACAACCAAAGTATCCAAAACTTGAATCAAACATCAAGATTTCAACATGCATACTTTCCTCCTTTGGGAAGTCTGGGAAACATACATAGTAATTCAGAGATGCAAAATTTGGCAAGTGTTGTGAATCAGTTGGTTTCAAGGATGGATATGATTCAACCTTCAAGGTTTACATACAGTTATAAGGAAATGTGTAGTCAACCATTGGATCCTATTGTTGCTGCTAGACCTTATCCTAAGCATTTTCCTATGCCAATTTTACCAATCTATAAAGGGACTGAAGATCCAATAGAGCATTTAAGAGGATTCAGGATAGCTTGCCATGATCTTATTTATGATGATATGCTCTTATTGAAAATATTTCCAAAGAGTCTTGCTAGAGTGGCATTAGAATGGTATTATCGATTGCCCAACTATTCTTTGAAGAGTTTTGAGAAGACTGTAGAGATGTTTGTTCATCAATTTAGTGCTTATATTGAAAAGGAAGTGACTATGAGAGATTTATATGATTTAAAACAAAGTAAAGAAGAAAGATTTTCAGAATTTTTAGCTCGTTGGAGAAGTTTAGTTGGTCGATTAAGACAACCTATGTCTCAGAAAGATATGCTTGATATATTTATTGGTAATTTACAAGAACAATTATCTTATGCTCTAGAAACTACTACTGTCACATCTTTAGATCAAGCAATTGAGTTAGCAAGAAAAGTGGAACAAGCTCTCATTAGAAGAGGTCAACTTAAGGTTAAAGAAGATAAGCCAATTAAGTCTCAACATAAGAATAAGCATATAGGAGGCAATAGTGATAGTAGGCCTGTTAACAATGTCAATAACAACCTACAAAATATTGTACTTTAGAAGCCTCCTCAAAGGAATTTCACAAGACTTAATATACCTATGGAAGCAGTTTTAAAACAACTATTGGATGCTAAGGCAATTGAATTACCTCTAGTAAGACAACCAGATACTACAACTCATTGGTATAAGGTAAATCAATATTGCACTTACCATAGGGTAGAAGGACATTGGATGAACACTTGTAAGAAGTTGAAGCATGTGGTTCAAGATTTGATTGATGCAGGATGCATTGATTTAGGAAATCTCCAATCAACAAGTAATCAAACTCCTACTCAACAAGTTCCAACAACAAATCAAGACATGGGGATATTTAAGGATCCCCTACCAAAGCATGAGCAACAAACAACCAATCAGGTGGCTCATCAAGATGATTCCCTACACCATAGCAATGTGGTTGGTATGGTTGGGGTAACTACAAGGAAATAGGCTCAGAATCAGCAACATCAGCAAGGATAGAGTTCAGTATCTCAACCTAGTTTAGTTTTAAAGGAGAATCAGAGAAGAGATTCAGCTACAAGGATTCCACCTATAGTGTTGAGACCACAGTCACAGGTTTCATTTGATATTCAGAAGTAGTTAGCTAGTACTCCAACAAAGATATCAGTGTTAGAACTTTTGTAGACTTCTCCCGATCACAAAAATGCTTTAATAAAATTTTTACAACAATCTATTTCCCCAGATATCCCTCCTGATGCCATAGTTGACATCATAGGTTCTTTTGGGATACATCATGTCTCATTCTCAGATGATGATAAACCTTCCTCAAACTTACATGGAGATTCATCACTTTACATCACCACACTTATTGGGGATACCCTTATCAAGCGAGTTTTGATTGATAATGGTTCATCCCTCAATTTGTGTACATATCAATTCTTTCAAAAATTTGGATTAAAAGAGGAAGATTTAACAAAAACTGATATCATCATTAAAGCTTTCAACAATGAGTCCCAAGAGGCCTGTGGTGTCATATCTCTTCCCTTAAAAGTAGGGCCGAGAATATTGGATACTTTGTTTTATGTGGTACATTGTCCTGCATATTTTAATCTTCTTCTTGGGTGACCTTGGATCCATGCAATGAAGGTTGTCCCTTCTACTTTTCATCAATGTCTCAAGTTTGAATTCAAGAATCAAGTTATCACCATTCCAGGTGACCCTCGACCATTTGAATTCTGTTCAAATATAGAGTTAGCTCAAATCGATTCTTATTCTTGTCCTTCTATTTCTTCAACAATTTCTCCATGTTCCTCATCTCAAATTTTTGAGCATCTTCAAAGTTTAAAAGTGAGTGAGGAACATAAGACCCATTCTTTCTCCTTGGATCATGATAATCAGTTTCTTCAAGAGCCTCTTCTGGATCTAGCCAAGCTACCACATTCACCCCGAACTATGGGCTTGCCTCATAAGAAGGGTGATGTTATACACATTGGCACGTGTGCTTTCATCTTCGGAGGTATGGCTTCCGAAGAGAAGCTCCATGGTAGCAACCCATCTCTCAATGAGCGCTCTTTTGCTCAATGCTATCTCACTAATGATTATCCCCTTCCTAAGAAGATCCTGTTCGGTATGGGATATGCAAGTAAAGGATTGGGACCACAACATAAGGGTATTCAAGAACCCTTGGATGTTGAGATTTGGCCTAGGAGATGTGGTATAGGTTTTATACCTAATAAGAATCAACCTCTACCTTTTGAGGATGATGATCATCTTATGACTTATGCAGAATACATGGAATATCAAAAGTTGTCAATAGATGATAATAAAAGTGTTAATTTTTCTTTTCCTCCAAAGATAATGTCTTGTAATATGGTTGATTATGTTCATTCTAAAAATAACATTGTTTTTGTTCAAGAAAATGATGAATCTTTGTATGATGTCTTTTATGCTAAAAAGAATGGTGCTATTAGGAAATGTTGTGATTATCGTGCCATGGATGTTGAACGAAGAGCCTTAAAAGAGCTTCTCCATGATTTTGAGGATGTATTCGATCCAACACCTCATGGCACACCCATTTATTTTGATAAGATGTATGGTGCATTTAGACTTTGCATTGATTTTAACTCTCCATAACAATATATATAAAAGAAAAATTATCATATAGTTGCATCTTCATTTTCCATTTGCATTCACCTGCTTGCTCATATTGCATTATTGCTTGTCATCCTTGCATGATTGCTTGACATCTAACCTAACACCTTGCATGTTTGCCTATCATAAATGCATGATTGATTGTTCATGATTGCTTGCTCATATAGATTTTGGGGATCTTGCGACAATGGCATGTGATGATACCTAGTTAGGTCATAGCTCACATGCATTGCACTTCTCACTAGGACTCTGATGCCTAGCAAGATCCCCCTAGGGATTCTTTCCTTCCTTATTTTCTTCTTATGATCACTTCTTCTCCTTTTCTTGATTCCTTCATTATGCTAAAAACTCTTGTTGCACAAAATCTTTCTCAAAGTCCCAATCTGGGATAGCACTTGCATACTATTTTTATACATATTACACCCCACATGGGATATTTATACATCCTAGTGGGTATTGCACTATTCATGATCTTCTATCGGGTCATACTCTCTTTTGACTCAACAGGCTCAACACCCCATTACAAGATAAGCTCCTTGGTCATTTTTAGTAGACCTCGACATACATCCTAGCGGGTAATCACCTCACAATAGTCAATAAGGGAGCAACCACCCATAGTGGGTCAAAACTCCACACACTTTTTCACATTAATGCAAGTGCTATACCCATAGCGGGTCTAGCTATCTCATTAATACGATCTATAGTGTCTGGCTACACTGGTTCTTTGCAACCTACGCTAGTCTTATACTATGGAGCATTCGTTCTTCTCCTTTTTTGATGGTTGACCTTTGGACCCCCCTATTTTCTCTTCTTTTCTTCTTCTCTTTCTTCTTTCTTCTTCTCTTTCTTCTTTCTTCTCTCTTATTTCTTCTCTTCTTTCTTTCTCTTATTTTCTCTTGTCTGATTTCGTTCCTTCTTCCTCCTTCTTGTTCTCCCATTTTTGCATTCATTCATCCTCATGTAGTTTGCATTAGGATAGTTTACATACATAAAAACACTTAAAATAAACAAGAAAAACATATAAAAACATGCATTAAATCATTACACATAAAATCACAATAATATTCGTAGCTATGTATTACTCATAGGAAAAAGAGTACATCATGTGAGGTTGGTGTACCATAATCTAGACTCGGTACACTCAACCTAGGGATGCACACCATAATAAAAAATTGGGTGTCATCCCGATCCCTAGCCTATCCTCTCCTAGCTTGAGAGCCAACTCCCTCTAGCCCTCCCTGAGGTGGAGGCAACCTCAATTATGCCACCAATTGCTGAGATGTCATCAATGCCCATGATCGAGATCATGATCTACTCACTGATCGAAGGGATGGAGGAGGCTCCATCCTCCACTCTAGAGGGATAGCTACGTAGTAAGCTACCTCATAAAATATGGCCCTCCAAATAGCTACCTCCAACCTATCACCTATCCACTGTAGCTCTACCTGAAGGAGCTGCACCACGTCCCCTACCTGGCTGCTCCCAATGATAGCCATCCCCTCAGCCCTGGCCCATTGGCACTCTCCATCCAGCTAGGCCACCTCTCCCTAAAGCTGGGTAGCCTCCACCTAGTGTTGTGTCCCTCTCAACCTGCAGTTGGGCCATCTATGTCTGAAGAGAAGCTAGTTGTACCCATAGCTCCTCTATCCCCTAGCTCTAGCCTCCTACCACTACTGATGTGGATGCCTCCCTAGGGTCTCTAACCTATGGCCCCTCTATCTATGTGGGGGTATCTCTCACCCCTCCCTCTCTAGTCCCTACTACTAGGATGATCTCCTCTACCACCCAGATCTAAACCCGTGTCAGCCTCTATCTCGACACAATAGGAGCCTATTGTACCCTCTCTATGGCCCTATGAGCTACCTCTCAGAATACTTATTGCATGCCTAGGTCCATCACCTAGTACCTCTATACTAGTATGGGTAGGGAGATCCTCTAGGGCATGACTCCTCTATACCACCGCTTATACCCGATGGCCACCCCTGCATCACCTACCCTTGGGTCAATGTAAGGAGGATCATCTATGTCCTCAACCCATATAGTGAGGTCTAGCTCACCTCCAACCCCTACTGGGTCCTGGGTCACCCTTCAATACCAGTAGTCCCCCAGGTCTAGGACTCCCTATAAGATCCCGAACTACCATAGGACTCGATCAAACCTGAGTACCTTTAGCTCTCCCCTCTCTAACCTCAGCCATCTGATCCTCCTCACCCTCACCACTCTATCCTATCATCTACCCAGCTAGGGTGAAGCCTCCATGGTCTCCAGATGAGCTGCGCATCCCGAAGCTCATCGATCACCCACCTAGCTAGTGGTAGGTTCCCTACATAGGCCCTCACGGTCCTCTCTAGGGATCTCGACCATATATATTTTGACCACTTCAAGTTGGATAATGGTCCTAGTAGTGCTAATGGTCTCTGCACCACGATGTGCTCCCAACACCACACCTAGAGCAAAGTCATACAAACTAGTCCTATACATCGCTTATACACGATATTGTACAACATCCTATATAAGCGGGCCAACACATAAGGCCCCATGCGAATCAAACCTCCTAATATCGCATGTCTACTACTACTCCCACCAGTGCCCATGGCAAGTATCATCTGCTAGTGTGGCATGTCAAGAGACCAGCCACAACCCTTAAGAGCACAATGGTCAGAGGGTCCGCTCCATAGCGATCGACCAGGTCATCAACTACTATGGTGCCCTCTCGCACCTAGTGGGTAAAACCTATAGAAAACCACTAAAGAGTGGTCACCTTCCCTCA
This sequence comes from Wollemia nobilis, assembly GCA_028583015.1. NCBI lineage: Eukaryota > Viridiplantae > Streptophyta > Pinopsida > Araucariales > Araucariaceae > Wollemia > Wollemia nobilis. The sequence continues at coordinate 8,759,857 of JAQPPZ010002998.1, forward strand.
TGCTCTATAGACCTCTCTCCCCTTGATGGGGATCCTCAAAATCTACCACATGTCCTCCAGTGTGACGGTCATCTCCCCTATCAATAACCAAAAAGTGGAAGTCTTTGGATACCACCTCTCTGCTAGGGTGGTCAACATCACCCTATCTATCTCTATCCATGGCATCCTCGCCACATGGTCCAGCCCCACCATCGCTAGCTTGTTCCTCTCTGCCTACCCTAGAGCATCCAAATCCTAGAGCCCCTGCCTACCACTCTCGACTCTCGAGAATACCTAGTTGCATTCACAAAATAAAATTTAATCAGTTCCATAATAAAATAAAAAATTAAAATTAATTCAACATCATTTATTAAGCATACGGTAATTACAATTTGAAAATTGCACTTCAGGTTTACTTGTTTTCTTTCTTTTCTTCTCTTTTCTCTCTTTATTTTTGTTTTTCTTCTTTTTCCTTAGCTTTCATGAAATCGCGTCCCATTTTTGGGGTGCATGACTTCGCTTTCTGAAATCGTCCCATTATTTTTAGGGTGACTTTACAAAATCGCGCCCAATTTCTTAGTGCTGATTTCATCGCACTCACCCAAGGCGAAATCATGTCGAGCCACAAAGTCATGCTCGGGTCATGGCGCAAAATCCATCGCTTCTACGATAAATTCCCCAAAAATCCCTCAAAAACCCTAATAAAATTATGAAAAATGAGATAAAATTATGCATGAGAAGAGTCAAAAGTGATCCTTACCCATTCTCGTGCCTCGACCTCGCCCCTTGGATCGTCGCTTGATGAACTGGAAGTGCCATCATCTTTTCTCTCCCAGAGCTCTATTTTCTCTCCTCTTCATGGTAAAAATGAATTAGGGTTTTACCCCTTTTTACCTTTTTAAACCCTATTTTTTTTTTCTTTTTACCCCTTTGCTTCGCTCAGTTGTCGCTTCTCTCTCTCTTCTTTCACATCAGTTCTTTCGAGTTTTTATGAAACATTAATTTTTCATAAAAACTCGAGGGGGCACCTCAACCTATAGAGGCATTAATGTCCCTAATGCCTCGATTTGTATGTAAAATTAAAAGTGTCCAGAATGACATCATTTTTGCACCACTCCTTTCTTCTAAACCAGCCATCCCATTTTTGCTTGTTGTTTTTCCCAGTGTGTGTGCCTACATCCTTTCTTTGATGCATTTACTAGGCCATAAATGCATCAAAGAGGGGGTAAAATGTAGACACAAAAAATTGACCCACTTTCAGTGGGCAATCTTCCTTACAACCCCTAAGAGGTCCCTAACCCTTGCCTAAGGCAAGGATAGACCTCTCCTCCCTTAACCTTACCTATTTTAGTGCCTTTAGTGAAATCGTGCTCCGTCATGACCGGGCACGACTTCGCCAAAGCGATATCGTGCACCGTCATCACGGGTGTGACTTCACTATTTTTAATTTAATTTTTATTTTATTATTTTTGGCCCATTTAAACCTAGGTCTAAACCCTCCCAACATGTTTTGGCATCGGCTTTGGGTTTATTTTTCCTACCTTTTTCCCTCCGATTTCATCTATAAAAGGAAGGATGTTCTTGCTTAAATGATATATGTGATTTTAATGTGAAATTTTGATTATTGATTAAGCTCACAATTTTTATGATAGCTCACTCTTCTTCCTTTGCTTTCTTCTACTACAAGCTAACCCCGAAGTGCGAATTTTAGATTTGGATCTTCTATTGTGTGGATTGGATTGTTGTGTGACTTGGTGGATTCATGGTGTGGTTCGGAGAGATAGAGTGCCCGCTTGGATACTTCAATCTTCTTTGTCTGCTTCTGCAATGTCCATCAGGGTTTGCTTACTTTATTTTTAGTATTTATTTCATCTTTTACATCCACATTTTATTTTTTATTAGTCTGCAATGATATCGCATTTGGTATTAGCGAGGCGTGACTTTGTTGTTGCGTTATCATGCCCACTTCAGGTGAGGCATGACTTTGCCCGAGAGCACACTAGGGGTAATTTTCAAGATTCTATTTTCACTATTGCATTCCATTTTGCATCTAGATCATACTGCTGCATTTTATTTTCTATTTTTTGTTATTGCATTTCTATTTTATGATTAATTCTCCAAAGGTCAATTTTTTATTTTGTGTTAAAAGGTCATCTAAGGGACCTAAGGGGCTTGAATATTGTGCCTCCAAGGACTGTTACATAGTGGCCTAAGTAGGCCCCCTAATGCTAATCCCATTTTCAAGTGTTTTATGAGTTATCTTGTAGAAACAGGTATTTTTGATATCATTGGACAAGAGGCAAAAAAAGCTAAATCAACCACCAGTCTAGATAAGTGCTCTAATAATTTTATTGGTTGAAGATCTGATCTAATTATTGATTCTTAGGCATCTAAAAGTGAAAAGCATTTAGTTTGCATCTAGGGATAATTTTTGTGCATTTATTTTGTATGTTTTTGCTTTAAAGGTTTTTTGAAATAAACCCTAGGTTAGTGAGCATTCAAAATAAAGAATCATATTAGGTTAGCTCTTGTATGCCTGCATTCTATTTTCTATTGTTATATTTTATTTTTGCATTGTCCTTTATCTTTCCTAGTTTAGAACTAGAAAGGCTAAACTTAGGTGTTTTTCTTAAAACTGAATACATCAAACATTCCTGAATATCCTGAGGACTTGGAGTGAGTCCTTAAACCATTCCTGGTGAACCCATCCCCCTAGCACCGAGTGTAGAGTACAACATACCCCCGTGGTTCACCCCATAAGGCTTTCTACCTTTGCGGATCCAGCTTTTTTTTGGGAATTGTACGTGGTAGGGCAGTTTTCCCCCTCTATAGTATGATTGAATAGAAAACCTACCAAAGGGAACTTAGGCAATCTATAGGCAGTCAACTAGGGTATACATTGATGAGGCAAATGTGATCACTAGGGTATACTTGTTTCTTGTACGAACAAGTGATCACCAAATTTGGGATACCCCTTCATATGACAAGAGATAGAGGAGGCCATTTCGTGAATGAGATTATTCAGAACTTAACGAAGGAATTCAATATTTTTCATTCCTTGTCCAATCCGTATTACCCAAGGGCGAACGGGCAAGCAGAGGCAACTAACAAAATCTTGGTTTCTATATGTACAAGACATGCAGCGTGGAAGGAGTCGACTGGGAGGGACGAATACCAGCAATACTGTGGGCGTACAAGACTACTTTCAAACCAACAACGAACCATACACCCTTTCATCTAATGTACGGGCAAGAAGCAGTGGTACCAGTAGAGTTTTTGGTACCAAGCCTGAGGGTAGCAGTCGATAACCGACTAAGTGAAGAAGAGAGCGTCGGGGAGCGGCTGACAACATTGGTTCGACTAGGGGAGAAAAGGGTCATGGCACAGTGGGCAACGGAGATATCGCAGAAAAGGAGAAAATTCTGGCATGACAAGCATCTTCGGAAGATGGACCTAAAGGTTGGTGAATTGGTCCTCAAGTATAATGGAAAAAGAGAGATCAAGCCTGGGAAATTGAAAACCTTATGGCTTGGACCCTTCCAAGTGGAAGAGGTATTAGAGAACGGGGCAGTCAGACTGAGGAAACTGGATGGAATAGTCTGCCCCGAAGCAATAAACGGTTCTAAACTGAAACTATACATGCCCCATGTTCAGATAAACATGATCGATTTAGAACAATCAGAGGGAAATTCCAAACCAGGAGAGATGAATCAAATCCAGGTACTCAAACTCCAGACAATGACAAGTAGAGTGATGTTGTTCGGGAGGAGGGAAGTCATAACCTGGAATGGCTATTTGGAACCGAAGAAGGATCGGTAACTGGAAGAGGTGAACAACAATAGTTACAACAACCCGCTCCGAATAGCGAAGAGGAACAACTTCATGTACCAGCATAAGTTGTCCTACAAATTCCGGGAGAAGGACAGAACGAAGAGGGGGCGAGAATTCTGCAACAAATGTAGTTGGAAACTCAGAGATTGCACGAAGAGTATGAAACTCTGAGATAGTACAATAGCCAGTTGCGAGAGCAAGTCATCCAGGAGTTGGAGACCACTATGGAGAGAATTGAAGAACGTTAAGAGGTACGCAGAGATGAATGGGCGAAACAGGAGGATGAAGAACGAAGGACTGAATCGGGCAACTCACCAGTAAGCAGTCTATTTTCCTTACCCAATGCAGACCAAGGGGAGAGGATGAGAGAGAAGGCAGTAGCATCAGACGACCAGTCCATGAGTTCATCCTCAGCCACATTAAGGATAAGACTGAACTCGAAATATTCGGCAAACTCAGACAAAGCACAAGTCGCAAGATCTGAAGAACAAGTGGAATCACCTGAAAGACCAAGGGGCTGGGAAGCAGGACAGAGTTCAACTGCCAATTACATAATAACAAGAGAAGAGATGGCAGCAATCAATTGGAGGGATGTCTAGGTAGCAATAGAGGGAACAAGAAAAAGAGGTTGGCAGAATAAATCAAGTAGTGATGAAAATCAACCTGATCCCGACATTCCCCAAGTAAGTCCCCAAAGAAGCCCACGACACCTGACTCATGATCAACATACAAGAGTACGGTTTGCAAATGAAACACAGGTGATCGAGAGTGGAAGTTCTTCAGAAGAAGAGATACCGAGACTGAACATTGCTGACACAAGTATAGATGAAACAACAGAATTGTCAATACTTCGACGATTCAGAACTCCATATACCGCAACCATGCAGCATCCTACTGAACACGAAGAAGTAGCCCGATACAGGCTAACAGAATTGGACCTCAGGCGACACAGAAGGGAAGTGAGAAGGCTGGAACGTCGAGTCCATGAAACTTCCAATTGGCCCATATCTGCACACGAAAACGTGAACAATTCAAGTACTAACTCAGAATTTTCAGAACAATATCAGGTAGCCTTAGCACAATGTGCACCTCAGCTGCGCTTCGAGGAAGCCAAGTGGCGAAGGAGATTGCTAAGAGCGGACCGAAGGTTGCGAATTCTGCATAACGTAACCCTAGAAAAACCAACGCCAAGAAGGGAGTTCTCGGGCCGAACGCATTAATCAAGGCCGAAATAGAGGTATTTTGCGAAATCCGAAGGGTTTGTCAGAGCCACTCGATGACCAAGACTTACATGACCAAGGGAGGAGTGTGGTTAACCTCCGTCCCAGTAACCAGAGTGGGAGAAATTCAACTCTAGATACCCCTAGGTCGACCAGACCACTTGCTGAACCGCAAGGTCCAGTAGTGGGTATGGCCACAGTTAACCCATCACTACGTGCTCCTGAGGTTAGTCCTATGGGCCAACCTCAGCGAGCTCGTAGGAACCTAAGACGTCGTCAGGAACGACCGAGGGACCGACCGAATCTCGGGCAGTTGGAAGTACGACAACCCTACAATAGGGAGATTCGATCGGAAAGAGGTCGAGGCCACAGGAACCAATTTCGATGGAGGAGAGGAACCTGGAATGGGAATATTAATCCGGAATGAAGAAATCAAGTAAGACCTGTTGAGCAACCGTGGAATGGCGAAATCCGAGGAAGAGGTAGAAGATCCAGAAGAAATAAACGAAATCGAAGACAGCCGAGACCCCAACAGCCTGACCAAAACATACTTGATCGACCAGAACATAGAAGGGAAATGTTTCATTACTTGGATGATTGTGTAATCATCCAGCGCCATGACGGAAGCACGGAACGGATTCCATGGCAGAGACATCCGGATCCCCCAGCAGTAGAACTGGCACATCAGAACCCTGTGAGTAGACCTCTAGAGGAGTAATTGAAGAATTTGATCCAAATACCGACAATACAAACGAAAGAGAAATCCGTCTGGTAGAGGATTGGATGGAGCAAATACGGGTGGTGGCAGAAAGAAGCCGGCAAAACACGGGACGTCAAGGAAGTAGGCACCAGTTGCCAAAACAAGGAGCCACACAACAACCAGAAGTAGAGCAACCAGACTGGCGAATTGTACCAAGGAACAAAGTGAGACCTCCGAAGCAACTTCAGCCCGAAACTCACCACAGACGAAGTAATCATCGGAGACGACAAGAGTTGGATGAAGCAAAAACAGGGGGTGATGACGGTTTAAGCAGTTCTCACCCTTGTCTACAGATATAACCCCTATGAAATCCAACCCCCACTGTTGGAAGGGCATTTCGACTTGTATAGGTTGGAGAGGCATCGACACATTTTTATTCCGACCAGCGAACCTTTGACATTGCTCACACCTTCGGCAGGCTGCAAAAGCATCGACAAAGACAGTAGGCCAATAGTAGCCCGCCCTGATTACTTTTAAAGTTGTCGGCCTTCCGACGAAGTGGCCTCCTGATATCCCCGAATGAAATTTGTTGAGGATTTTTTCCTTTTCAGCTCCCCTAATGCATCTCATAAGGACACCATCGATGTTTTTAAAGAACAGCCCTTCGGGGCGCAAGACATATCGACAAGATTGCATCCTAAATATCCTTCGCTATGAGGCATTTAAATGTTCGGGACATCTCCCAGTGTTGAAGTATCTAATGATCTCATCAGTCCAGTCTTCCTCGCCCGTAGGTTGATCGATAAGGCTGTTTTCCGCTATTAGGTCATCCCATTGGCATGTTGTCACTTCGGCAGCTATACTCTTTGCCAACTCCTGGCACAATGCACGACCGCAAACCAGTTTGGTGGGCTTGATCTCAATATCAAATTTTTGTATTTTGTTGACCTAGTCGGCCCTTTTATTGCCCATTTCTCCCTGGATGATGAAACTTCGCACGTCTGGGTGAATAACATACACCGTGGTTCTGCTTTGTGAAATGAAGTGCTTGAACTTCCTTAAAGACTTCATAACCGCGTATACTTGACACTCTATAAAATTATATTTTTCTTCGTGAGGCTGGATCACCTGGCTCAAGAAGGCAATTGGGCGCTCTTCGACATCATCTCCCTTTTGCGTTAGGACCACTGCATAACTCTCAGGCTCCCCGACTACATAGAGAATGAAATCTTTGGAATAGTCCGGGTTGACTAGCATGGGAGCCTGGGCGATTCGAGCTTTAATTTCTTCAAATGCCTCTTTTCTTTCCTCTGTCCAGACGAACTCAGCATTTTTCTTCAAGAGCTCGGCCATCGGTTTGATGACTTGGGCGAAGTCGGGGATAAATTTTCTGACAAAATTGATCTGGCCGAAGAACGACTACAGCCCTTTCTTGTTCATTGGGAGTGGGAGCTTAAGGAGTGCCTCTGCCCTGTCCGGGTCAACAGCGAGTCCTCTTTCTGAGATGATGTGGCCTAGCAATTTTCCTTCTTTCACCGCGAAGACAGACTTCTTCGAGTTAATAGAGATGTCGAACTCCCGACATCTTTCAAATATCTGCTGTAAGTGTAAGGCATGATCTTCCCTCTTATGCGAAAATACAGTCATGTCATCTAAATAGATGACGATGATTTTATTCAACAGCTCACTGAATGCTAAGTCCATGGCCCTATGGAACGTGGCCCTTGCATTTGACAAACCGAACAACATACACTAATAAGCGAACATTCCCTATTTGGTGGTGAACGTTGTTTTATGTTGGCCCTCGTCCCTCACCCAGATCTGATTATACCCTGAAAAGCCGTCTAGAAGGGAGAAGCGATGTGCTCCTGCCACTACATGGAGGATTTGGTCAATTTGCGGGTGCAATTAATTATCTCTCAAGGAGGCCTGATTCAGATTGCAAAAGTCGACGCACAGGCGAATGTCTCCGTTTTTGTTTCTGACAAGGACCAGATTTGCGACCCAAGAAGAATGCTTTATCGGATAGATAATTTTAGCTTCAAGCATTTTCAAGAGTTCGACCTTCATCAAGACTTCTATCTTTGGATTTATTGGCCTCTGTTTCTGTCTGCAGGGCCTGACACCTTCTTGCAATTCAATTGTATGTTGGATAATGTTTCGGTCATAACCCTTCAGGTCTTGGTAGCACCATGCCACGATGTCTGGGTACCTTTTGCATAAAGACCGAATCTGTTCGAGCTCTGTTGAGGTACAATCTATCCCAACTTTTATCACTTTCCCTAGTTCGAGCTCAAGGTCTCGGTACTGTCTTGCATCCACCTTGATCCTGTGGGAGACCACCCTATCATTCTGGTCAAATAGACTCTCTAGAGTGATTAACCCCTTCGGGACATGGTTGTTCTTAAGTTGTATCAGCCCCTCATATTCTTCGTCTTCGAGGTTCCTTCCTTCAATGGTGGCTGCCTCTTGAACCAGAAAGTTGATAATCTGCTCATCATTGTCAAAACTTGCCACTAAGTATCTTTATCGGGCATAGATGGCCTGTAAACAGTCCTTACCGCCCTGGGTGTATGCACCATTTCATCGACTAGGGAGTATCTTGCCCCAATAGAGGCTAGAATATCAGTATGTCTATTCTTCTCTCGCGGGATGGACTGGATGTTCAGCGATTCAAAATGCTCCAATAAGTCCCATACCCTGTTGCGATATGCTTTAAGATAGTGCTTTTTGGAAGTGCATTTGTTGGTGATTTGATTGCAAACCAGCTCTGAATCCCCAAAAATATGTAGGTGCTTTATTCCCAATTTCTCAGCCTTCTTCAGTCCTAAGCATAAAGCTTCGTATTTGGCTGCATTGTTGGTACAACTCCAGGTGAGCCTGTAACAATAGTCCTTCTGTTCGCCGGATGGTGAAACCAGGAGTACTCTTGCCCCGACACCATTTTTGCATCGAGCGTCGTCGAATAACAACTTCCGTAATTCGTCCTGGGCAGGATTTTTACTCCCTTGAATCGGCTCCGTGGACCTTTCGGGTCTAGTGATGGAATAACATCCCATCTCTGTTTCAATCATAGAATTAAAATATGTTAGTAAAAATTCGTCCTCCATACACAGCTCACCCAAGGACACCTCAACCAGGTCCACCTGTTCTAACTCCTCGATCAAGCAAACCGAATCGTCGTGCTCCCCTTCCTCAACCATCTTCTCCACGAGAAACGTAGAGGGCTTTTCATTGTAGATCTTGACTTTCCTTCCCTTGAATGGGACTTCTAGGTGTGAATAATCCATAGAAAGGTAACCGCCAAGCTTGGTTGTGAACTCCCTTGAGAGACACATGCTAAAATATGGCTCCAAGTCAACTACCACCTCCTGTATTACTACGATTTGGGGTACCTTATGCAGTCGGATGGGTATATCTTTAATCACGCCGACTGTCTTCACAGGAGTGTCGTCTAGCTGAAGAACACCCTGGCTACTTCGCGTATACTCCATGCCTATCTCTTCGCAAACGACCTTCGGCATGACAGTAGTTGCCGCACCACAATCGATCATGCAGTTGTGAACAATGCATCCTTCCATCTAAAGAGATAGATAGAATGGCAGAGGCTTGTTTTTTCCTGTAATTGAAGTGGGTAAAGCCTAAGCTAGGACAGGCTGCGTTGATTTTCCTGCCTTCACTGATTTCAATGACTCCTATAGCAGGTCCACCGGTCCTAGAAGTTGCAAGGTGTCATAGAGGTTGATCTTGGCAAGAGTCTTTCTCAACTCATCTACCATGTTATACGCTACGGTAGCGGGTACCTCTGGCTCCCTCGCTGCCTCATTACTTAGTGCGATATTGCTATGTGGCTTCGACTCTTTGTCGTTTTGTCAACGAAGGATACTTGAGTTTCTCCCTAGCCTGCTCTTTGGTTTCAACCTGCGATGGAGTTGTAGCAGCTTGTTGAGGCTTTTCCTTCGCTGGTGGCGACTGAGAGGCTTTATCGGGAGCTTTAACAGGGGGTTGCTCCTTTTCACGGCGAGTATACACCTTCAAGGGACCCATTTGAGCCGTGTCCACCTCAATCGGTTTTTTCCCACTCTTGGTGAGAACCGAGACTTGTTCTTCTTCCACGATCACGAGGTTATGATCTGCCTCCATAATTATATTAACTTGACCACCAGCGGTGCTGCGTGCCAGCGTTTGGACGTAGTGCTGATGTAACATACAAGTATCTTCTTGGTGTGGGTCATTACATGTGGAACACCAGTGCACATAATCTGAAGTGCTTGGCTCTTCGCTGATGGCAGCATTCCTTGCAGGGGGTCTGTTTGACTGAGTTGCCTGATCTTTCGTGAGCGCTGGTGGAGGATAAGGTCTTCTTGGAAGAAACTCTTGTTGTGCTTGTTTTTTCATGACGGTCATGTCGTTTTATAATGTTCACACAATAGAATTCAAGGATTGTACTTCCTACAACAGCTTAACTTGCACATCTATGGCTGCGGGTGCCGATACCACTACAGGTGGTAATGGAAAGTCGGATATGTTGGTGGCGCAGGTAATGCCGGAAGTGATGGAGGAGCCGGAGGCTGTGATACTTGGGGCATAGGGAAATGTATCTGTGGAGCAGAAAAGTGAGACAGTCAGGTTCGAATTCCAAGGCAAAATCGAGTAGGCGAAAGATGTCGAAGGTTGCGGGGCAACAGCGTTGGGGTATTGTGACTGAGGGAAATCAGGGAATATTGGCGTCGACATTCTTGGTGGTAATTTACTGATGGCAATCAAATTTGTTTCTGCCTTTTGGGCCAACTCGTATAGCTCAGGGAAGGTATTGACATTGCAGAATCTGATCATCATACTGATATCAGAATTGAAGGCCCTGAGGTAATAATAGGTTGCTTGCTCAGCAGTTGGTCGCAGACCAACGGGTACCCTCTTGCAGGTTCGGGCAAAACCTAACATTAAAATCGGCTATCTCCTCCTAAGGGTGCCTTTGGATAGATGTAAATTGGTGCAGTAGGGAGGAAGGGTCTGCCAACTCGTTAAATCCCCTCATCAACTGTCCTGCTAACTGATCCCATCCAGTGATAGTGTCGGGTGGCAGGGATCTATACCAATAAAGAAGTTTTCCTCGGAGGGACAAAATTAATAGTCGGACCATCACCTCCTCATCTGATACTGTGAAGCGCTGCCAAAGAAGCGATGTCCTGGATGTGTTCGAAGGTTGTCTTTCCCATACCATCGAACGTGGGTATTGACTTTAGAGCGACAGGAGGGATTTGTGCCCGTCCCGTCAGATTTAACGGTCCTGCAGAGTTCCAGGCTATAAATAGCCTAGGCGGAGGCTACGACAGCGGTTGTTGTTGCTGTTGTTGTTGTTGCGCCATATTTGCACTCTGATTTTGCTGGTTAGGGATGAGCAACAGCTGGTTCGGCTGAACCGAGGTTCCTGAAGCGCCTAACTGGTTGCCAAGTAAAACTAAGGTACCTTGGTGGCCTGGGGAGTTCGGGGGATTACGAGGGAGACTAGTCGCTGTGTTGTCTGAAGTTGGACCTTGTTCGTCAAATACAGCCTCTTGCGATGATCCTTCGTTCAGAGAAAGATTTGGCCTAACTAGCCTAGGACGCTCCCCGAAGGCGTCAATGTCAAGCTCAAAGAACTCAGTCTCTTCTCCACTATTCCTAACTCTCCATCTTGTATGCATGAAGGTATGGATGTTCTAGTACCAATCGCTAAGACCTAAGATTTTCACGTTGAACAGAGTCGCCAGATGCTCGAGTCTTATAGTACTGAGACGAGCGTCAGTTCTCAGTACCACTCACAAGGTGAGACTGATTTAGTCCCACCGGGCGTGCCAGAAACTGTTGGTCACAAATCCGCCACAGGAAAGGATTTTGTATGTCTATGCGCCCTAGACCTGGACCAACCTTGAAAGGCCGGAGGGAAGAGATGCCCCCGTGCCAACATTCGGAGAAGGCCGACTCCTATACTAAACTACTGGGTTTTTAAGTTAAGAGTGCAAGAAAGATATTTAAAAGTACATAAAGAAATGTAAATAGCTTGATATTGCAGTGGGAAAGAACAAGAAGCACAATAACTTATCTATATCTAAACCAGCAGCAAGTACTACAGAAGATGTAACAGAAACCGAAACTTCATATGCTTCTCTATGTATCCTCTAAAAGAATTTCAGACACATTTATCCTCTAGTGCTAAAATCCAGATATCAGAATTACAACCATAAAACTAAATGAAAGCAAAAATACTTGCCAGAGGCAGCATAAAAAGAAAGCACAGATTCAGAGCCAAGGACCTTCAATATTGATGCAAAATGTTTAGCTACAACTTCTTTAGCAATATGTTGCCCCCCGCTTTCATTACATTGAATGGGTTTTTGTAGAGGACCCTTCCCTTTGAGCCATTAATGCACTAGATCTACAAGGACGCTCAGGCAGCTCCAAAAATCATGCTCGCCACCTTCTACAATTGAAACTTCCCATACTATTACCATAACTAGATACCGGGCCTTTCGGGGCAAACAAAACTGCATTTGTGCTGCAGAAATGCCTTGGATAAGTACTCGATCTTGGAATGCGTGCCCCTCGAGAGAAGCACCGTTGTCAGAAGTGCCCTGGGTGAAGCTTCGTTGAATTTGCATCCAAAGTGCAACTTCGCAATGAACTCGGGCCGAAGTGAAGGCCAGGATGGGAGGCGAAGTTCTAAGTGAAAGTGTTTTCATCTGGGATGGTTCGCTGGAAACTGGCTCCGAAAACAACTTCGCAAGAAAAACTGGCCGAAGTAGCCAGCCTCACTGAAGATAACGGGGTGACCCAACTCCCCGCTATGCTGCTTCGCTGAAAGATGGATGCTTCGTTGAGGAAGGGGGCTGAAATGCTACTTCGGCAAGGAATTTACCCGAAGTGGCTGGCTGTCGTGCAATAAACTCTCCTTCCTCCGCACTTAGATGAGCGCTTCGCAGCGATCAGGTCTCAAAGTGGCCATTCGGGGAAGCTCTGGCCGAAACTCACCCTTTGCCTCAGAAGTTTTCCCACTCTTCAAGTGGTGCTTTGGCAATGCAGTGACCGAAGTGACCGAAGTGGGAGGTTCGTTGGGTGAATGGCCGAAGTAACAGTTTTGCCAGACTAAGGCTCGAACTGGCGCCTTCTAGGTGGTGGTTCGCTGGGGGAAGGGGTCGAAGTGACGTAGTTTCCAGTGAAGCAGCCTAGCTAACTCCAAGGCATTTAGTAAAGTAATCAAAATTGAAGCTTCGCATCTCCACTGCCCGAAGCAACAACTTCGACATTCTTGTGAGTGAAGTGTACCCTATGCCTTGGCAGATTTTATGCTCAAACTAGATTTGCCTATTTTTCTTCTTGCGAAGCTGCCAGTCCCTGATTGTTTTCAGCGAAGCTGCCAGTTTCTCTCCGTTTTCTGATGGCGAAGCTACTTATATACATGAAATGAATACAAGGGGCCAAAAAGGTGGATACCAAAAGTGTTGTAATGTCACAAAATACAAAAAAATCAAGGGAACAAATTCATGAAAAATAAGAAAACACATTATAAAATCGACTCATACTCCAAAATTTTACCCCTCCACAAAATGTGACAGAATTGTCAACAATAACAATATACTTTAAGTATATACTAAAGTATTTAGTAGTAGACATGTACGAAGATAACATCAAATATCTGATATTTGACTCTCATTCGTCATATTCCTCATCATCATCTTCTAGGCCCTCCTCTTGTGGATCTGGTGGTGGTAGATCTGAAAAGCCATCACACCTACTATCATCTTTGTTGTCATCAGGAACTGCATCCAACGTGCAAAAGGCCCTTCTGTATAACCCAAGCATTTGATATTAGTAACAAGAATATTTAGACAATTTCAAGGAGATGATCTTTTTGAATCTTTTTCCTCGTTTTACAAAAAATGTTCTTTTGTATCCAGTGTGCTAACAGCTCCTTTCAATGAGTCCCACTGGCCTACTTTGGCCATCTGTGGACATCAATAGAATCATCTTGTCTTATCTGTATACAAAGTTGTGGGAAACAATCATCTAATAGTAAAAACTATGTGTTCATAGTTACCTCGCTGCAGAAAAAAACGATTTTTTCTGATTTCATAGGTGGATATGTAATAGAATTCAAAATATAGACAATACAATGCATACCAAAACCTCCAAAAAGTAAGAGTTAGGTACATAACAATGAATCAATAGCAAAATTAAAAAATATATACGCACCACTCAAAAATTAAGCAAGAACAAGTGTAACTTTTCGTAGTCCATTCTCTTGGATTTCATGCCGAATCATGATGTAACAATAAAATGAATTTCAATCAGTGAGAAGATGTATTAAAAGAATGACTACATGAATGAGAGACGTTTATTTTTTCTATAAAAGGACCTTGGTAGATGCTTTGTTAGTATCTATGAGGCAAAACATTTTCTCATTGCATGTTTGGAAAATGGTGATTATCAAACAATCACTTTCCTATGGTTCAAGGAACTAAATTTCCTACATAAACCAACATTCTGAGGTTTCAAAGGAAAGGGTAGTCAATTCCCAAGTTTCGTGCAGTTTGCCTCATCTCTTTCACTATGGATTTAGCTGCTGCAACATGAGGTTCATCTTGTTCCACATTAATAATGTCTGCATGGAAATCTATTCCGAGACTTCTTGCAGCCGCATTTGCAGCTAGTAGTCCAGAGACATAGGCTTTTTCTTGAGACAACCCTCGGGCTCCATGTGAACCTGGGCCTTGCTTGAGCCAATCACCAGAAACAAACACATTTGAAAGGCTAGTCTCCGTTGACGGCATATACTGATGTGAACCAGGCCCAAAAAGAGTGACAGCCTCCTTATATCTAAGGACACTGCTGTCAACAATGTGGGAATTGCCAAAACGCTTATCGCATTGAACCAAATACTTCATGACCTAAATTACAGACACCAAATTACAATAATATCAGGCAAACAGAATTGTGAATTACATTATTTAATAGACTAATGGCAACAGAAAGGATTGAACTTAACTGAATACCTTCTGAATGACCATCTCATCTGATAAAGGCATAAATGGATTTGCATGATACAAATCGACCTCCATGACGCTGCCCATATCCTTTGCAAACTCTTCCTGGAAACATAATTCTTAAGTGCCATACAAAGCACAATTGCAGGGTAGTAACAATAAATTCAATTAGCAATGCATATTTTTGTTTCACATCTAGTTCACCTGTTATCTCATGAAGCAAGCAAATGAAGAAGTATTAGGGACCCCACACTTGATAATTTTCCAATGGTCTAAGCTTGTCTTTTGTCATCTCACTCTCAACACACTCATCTTTGCATATTGTTAATCAGTAAATGAACATAAATCTGACAAAATTTCTTTCATATTATCATTGCTTTAAATACTACTATATTAAGGTTCATATTGCAATGGATCATCTAGTTCAGTACCTGCAATGCAGTAAGGTCAAACAATGTAGCACCGATACCAGGTCCAATAGCAGAAAGCACATTAGAAGGATTTTGAAGTTGAATTTTTGTATCAAACCATAATCGGATAGCCATTACATCAACAGTCCCAATATTTGTTGCTGAAACAAATTCATCATGGGCTCCTAGGGTCACTGATGATGCCACAATTTTCTGCATAAGAACATACAGAAAACTTATAAAATGCATTCTCCTACAGATGTAGAGAAATAGTTATTTTATCTTCTTGATTTATATGTTCCTCCATATCACTTTCACAGTTGGCTTTTATGTGCATTTAAGATAGAGAAATAACATGAAGTTTGAACAGCTACACCCTGCCAAGAGGCCCATGGCACCATGTAATGCATAGCCACTATATTCTTTATTGACTTGCCAAAAAACCAGAGCCAGTGATCCAAAACTCAGAGTTTCGGGTTACGAAAAGTCAGGAAACAATGCAGAAAATAATTATAAAATGATATTATTATAAAAAGCAAAGTACCATGCAAGCAATCTCTGAGAAAATATGCGAGGCTATAACATTGCATCAATTGACATGCATACAAAGATTTCCTTTCTAGTTTCCCAGATCAGACAGAACTGCAGGGAAAGAGCATACTTAGAAATTCTCCAAACACACCAGGACTCTAAGATCCCATGTCTCCAATGAGAGGAGGTACTTCCTATTTATAACCTTAAGATCTCAAATCCTAATAAAATCTATTCTAAAGAAAAGTTCCTTGTGAGTGGAGGTCTTGACAAAATTTGTTAGTGTCTATCCACTAGAGAGGACTATAAGTGGTCTGTAGGAGCTTGTTTATACATGGCGCCATCTCAAGCTCCATGTCGGACTTAATATAGTGCATTGGAAGTCAAGCACGTGCACATGAAATTTTGTTATGTAATAGTTTTAACTTTTACATATAGAGTTGTTTTGTTATACGTATGAGAAATGTCTAAATGAAAGGTAGTACATATAATATGTCATGAAATGAAATGTATGTCAAATGTAATCTAAGAAAATGATGAGGTGTCGGGTAGTTAATTGGAGGAAGTTGAGGGAGCAACTACCTCCAGAGTTGTATAAATATGACCCCTCGTTCATTTATTCGAGGATATATAGTATAGCGGAGAGTGAGATATCTATATAAGTGTACTAAGTGTAACCAGACATGTATTCTCGCAGACTTATGTGATCATTGTGCATGTTCCTGTGAATAAGCAATGCTGTAGATGACTGTCTGGACTATTTTCACTGTTATAAGTTTGTTGTAGATAACGATACAAGGTCGTCTGACTGAGACACTGGGTTGTCAAAATTTCTGAACCAGGCTGTTGGATGCTGAACAAGGCCGTCTAACTCTTGAGCAAGGCTGTCTAACTTATCTATGTGTGCAGGGCTGTCAAGGTATGTTATGTATTGTGTTGTGGAGGGCATCTAAGGGAAATTCAAGACTATTTGGCTGTTTTCCAACTTGCATGTTGATGTTATGTGTTGCTGATTTCCCATCATCCTTTCTCTATTCCTTCAATTGCGGAATACCATTGCTGTGCGACATGGTCTACATTAAATTCAGGTCTACATCTTTTGCTTTATATGAGTCACCATTTGGTCCCTGTGCATCCTTGAAATTAGTGGAATATGGCTCTTCCCCATGGAACCCTTTCTTAAGATGTGGAGGCCTCACATGCAGATGCGATACCACTATAACTGGATTCTTCAAAGTGGAGTCATTTATTTCTTTATGTTCTTTATCATGCTGTGTCACCTAGGAATTAGGCACATTCCATGTGACACCTAAGAATTAAGTGTGTGCCATGTGATCTTCATCATTAAACGGAGGTCCATGGACAAATTTATGCTCCCAATAAAGTGGTCAGGTCATATAGGTGCACTCCATGTGATCTTCATCATACCACGTGACAACTGGGAATCAAGTGCATGCCATGTGAGCTTAATCATTAAATGGAGGCCCAAGCACAAAGTTACGCTCCCGATAAGTTGGCTAGGTCACATGCTTGGATCAATTACAAAGTTATGTTCCCAATAACATGGTTAGGTCACTTGCCTAGATCAATTACAAAGTCATGCTCCCGATAAGGTGGTTAGATCACATGCTTTAATCAGCCAATGCCAAGTCCAACGACTGCCAAATTTAGTACTAAAACTCATAACTAATTTTAAGTCAGCTCCATGTCAAGTTGATTAAAAATTGTGGGAGTTAGTGTCATCAATTCTGCCTTATTTTTCATCATTTTTGCTCTTGTTTATTACCATTTTATCATTTTGAGTTTCATTTTCTGCTTTCTTACTGGTTTGACACCTCCATTAACTGAAATTTCACCCTAGAAACATATTTTTATTTGTAACAAGGAATGACTATGATGACTGGTAATTTAATAACTTATGCAGTTTGTAAAACACAGAATAATTCTGGAACACGAAATAACTTATGTAGTTTGTACTTTGTCCTATAATGATTGATTATTTTCTGCCTATTCACAATTTTACTGTTTAAATGGGCATTGTCTTAGTTAGATGAGGAGTTTGTGATGTTGGATTTCTGTCTAACTTGTTCTCTTTTCAAAATTTGAATATATCACATAATATTGGTTTATAGCATTTGACACATCTTTTGCAGAACCTTTTCCCTAGTTTTTGCCATGTTGCAAGTTGATCTTGACTCTTTGGTTAGCTGAGTTTTTACAAGTCATGTGAATTTGATATCACACACATATCAGGTTTCATCTAAGTTTTCCAAGTAAATAATGTTAGAAAAGGAATTAATTTTGCCTTCTTGCTTAGTAAAGAATATCATATTCACAAATACAAATAAAAGTTTGAATGGTGAATCCCAGAAGCCAGGGTTTGAGATCTAAAATATGGAATATGATCTGGTAAGTAATTGGGAACTGACAGGAGATAAATGAAATACAACTATCCAATAATTACTTCATGCTTGATGCAAGGCTGGGTGTGGCCCACTTGTCATATGCTGCAGGATCTGACCTTATTTCAGTTAGAGTGAATTTTACTCTGTTTTACACTATAAAAGCACATACCTACAGTTGGTAAACTGAATACAGGCAGATGCATGCAATACGAGATTCATCCAAGATGATATTATAGTTTGCAACAAATGGAAGATGCTGGATCATACATCCAAAGTTTAATCATGCTTGTCGTGAGACGGGATGTGGTTCTATACACAATGTATTGTCTAGGCTCAGTTGGGCACCCATCTTCACACACAACCACAGTTGGTAAACTGAATACAGGCTTATGTGTATGTTGGCAGACAGATCAGCAAAATCAATCAAATTTGGCAACACTTTAGTGAGTCAACATGTTCATTTTACTGCACATAAACAGTTTTGTCATATGTGAGCTGATCAATAGCTGTTACAAATGTTGTTATATGCATTGATCAAGTCGCATAAATTATAATTTTGTACACAATACAGGTTGTCACATGTACCCCCAAATGTAAAGACACTATGTTGCAACTAGTTGCAATCAGTTGATAGTTTAGAATGAGAGGGTGATGGTTGGGTTGTAACTGTGCACCCCCTTTTTCATTTTTGTATATAATCTATAGGAGAGTAATTGAATCCTGCTGTTAGAGAGATCACCATTGTGTGTTGTTGTTGAAGACGAGACATCTCGTAAGTGTTGAGATGATATTGCTGTAAGTGATGTACATATCAGATTACACATAATGAAATGGTTTTGTTTGTAAACTGTCGTTGTCGTTTATTCCTTGTTGATTATTTTGTTTAATCTATTTGTTCTATTGTTGGCAATAAAATCTATACTACATTTGACATCATTTCCATGACAACCCTAGATTGAGAAGGACACGTGACAAGAAAGAAAGTGAACGGTATGCAACAATGTGGATGAGTGCACCCAGACATGCACATGCACATAGAGGACATGGAAGGTGCATGCAAAAAGAACAAGAACCAACACAAAGGTCTCAATGTATTTAATATAGTGAAGATGAACGACATGTAGACACAAGACGTGAAGGTGGTGAATGTAATGAAGTGAGCACAAAGGTGCAAATTCGTCAAGAACCACTTTTGCAAGAGGATGTAGACAACAGTTCTAAGAAGAAATGACTATTCGGAACTGTTTGACAAAATGTCTACATAATACTTGGAATTTTGATATAAAATAATATTTTGCAATATATTTTGATGTATGTAAATCAGCCGTCATGAATGAGTATGGACTGATTAATAATAATGCATGTAATGACAAATTGCGTAAACTAGCCATACTAGACTGATTAGTTAACTAGATGACTGGTTTAGTTAAGTCAGACTGGTTAATTAGTCAGACTGATTAGTTAGCAGTTTAGACTGGTTAGTTATGTCCTAGGCTGATTAGTTAAAGAAATAACAATGGACAGTTGGGGATGGTTGAGCCTGGTTGGTTGCAGTAACCACCAAGGCTATCCTATAAATACCCCCCTACTCATTTTGTAATCGATCCACCATTTTATGAATCAATACAACAATCAGGATTGTTCTAGTGTTGTGCAGATTCATGTGTGAAGACAATGTCTTGTGTTGCAGGTATCCAAATGATGCAATAGGTTGGAGCAGACTGGTGTTGTTGTTGTATGTGTTGTGCAGAGTTGCAGGGAGGAGCGATTAAGGACAAGTGCGAGGTTTGCAAGATAAGTTCATGATTGCAGGCAAGTGTTGTCGAAGACCCATCTAGGCCTACCCATCACCCTTCTAGGCCTATCTGTCTAGGCCTACCCGTCTGGCACCCTACTCGTCTAGACTAGAGCCACCTGTTTGGAGGCAACCCGTCTAGAGGCAATCCGTCTGGAACCACTTGTTTAGCCTGTAACCCGTCTGGAGCTACCCGTCTAGTATGTTACCTGTCTAGAAGGTCACATGTCTAGGCAGCTAGCCGTCTAGGCTCGCCCTTTTGCAACTTATCCATCTAGATTAACCCATCTGTAGCCATCGGTCATTTGGTTATTCATCTAGGGATATACAGTACAATTCGGTATCATAATTAGTAGTCAATTTTTGCCATTCCTTTCCCTCCTAAACCTCTATCATTCCCTCATCTCGGGAAGGTACTTACCCCTGTCTACATTTGGCGTTGTTGCCTAGATCAGCTTTGGGTCAAGGAAGAACTCAACGTGACAAGGCAAAGAGGTGAATGATAGATTCCAGGCTACAAGGCCAACGAGGAAGGAATCAGATACCACTTAGGCGAAGTGCGAGACTAGCAACCCAAAGGACACAAATTCAAGACAAAGTTTCACAACCGGAGGTGGAACAAGTGTGGAACCCCTTGGACAACGAGAGTCCAAGAGCGGAGTGAGAAAGGTGGGAAACATTATTATTGACAGTAGAGAACGAAGTACAAAATCAAATAGCAAAGGACATACCTAACATTGGAAGCGAGGAGCAGATGGTAACACCTGATCCAGCGGAGAGGAGTTGGCCAACAATTACAGAAGAGAGAAGTTTTGTACCAGAGTGTAGAAATGAAATTTAACATGCTGACACACAATTCCATTTCTACTTAAATAATTCTTCAGATCTGCAATCATTAGCAATACACAGGAAACAACAACAATAACAATAGCAGCAATAGAAGATGATACATAATTGGGCATATTTAATATTAACAATGGCATTTACAGTTCAGTGTTACAATTTCAGCATTACAATCTGCAGCCTGCAAACCCTATGCAAAATACTTTTCATGGCTGCATACAAGACTGGACTGCATCATGCCCTACCAACATATGCACCAATGCTCTTCTATCAATCCATCAACCTGCATGACTGAACATCCTTTTGAATGAAAGAGGGGAGGGCTTATTTATACACCCAAAAAGTAGTTACACTCTCCAACTACTTGACACCTCATCATTTCCCCAAATTACATTTCATATGCATTTACATGACATTTCCCACTACAGGACAAACTAACTTATGACTTATGACTTTATCAACATACATGACTTAACATCACATTATTACATACAATATTACATTGCCACTTTATAACATTATTAAATATATGTACGCACATTTCGTTAAACACTTTGCATACAATTACAAAATAACATAGAAGACCCTCACCAAATATAGACATATCATTTTGCCTGTCTACACAGAGCAACCACGCGTAGGTTCTTGGGGGGGAAGACCAGAACCGCACCTCATATACTCGTAAAGAAGGTCGTGGAGGAGTGACATACAAGAGTCAGGGAGAAGGCTATTTGAGCATGTACTTGAACAATATTTTGAGCCACCTACCGCAGGAAGGGAGTGGAGCAGAAATTTAACATGCTAACACACAATTCCATTTCTACTTAAATAATTCTTCAGATCTGCTGTCATTAGCAATACATAGGAAACAGCAACAACAATAACAATAGCAGCAGCAATGGCAATAACAGCAGCAATAGAAGATGACAATAAATACAGGCAGTTTTATATTAACAATGGCATTTACAGTACAACATTACAGTTTCAGCATTACAATCTGCAGCCTGCAAACCCTAGGCAGAATATTCTTCATGGCTGCATACAAGACTGGACTGCATCATGCCCTACACACATATGCACCAGCCCTCACACGTACCAATGCTCTTCTATCAATCCATCAACCTGCATGACTGAACAACTCCTTGAATGAATGAGGGGAGGACTTATTTATACACCCAAAAAGTAGTTACCCTCCAACTACCTGACACCTCATCATTCTCTCAATTACATTTCATATGCTTTTGATCTTACATTTACAGGTCATTACTCACTACAGGACAAACTAGCTTATGACTTATGACTTTATCAACATAAATGACTTAACATCACTTTATTACATAAAATATTACATTGTCACTTTATAACATTATTAAATATATGTACGCACATTTCGTCAAACACTTTGCGTACACTTACAAAATAACATATAATACCAAAACTGATTCACTAAGTGCAAACATATCAATTTTCCTGTCTACATGCATAGTGGGAGAGTCCCAATGGAAAATGTTGCCAATAGAGCAGGCAAACAAGAATGCCCACCCTTCACTGGGGAAGGGAAAGAAGACCCAACACGACATATAGGTACTTGAATCACAATTTGGGGAGTAAATAGAGTATTGCAACAGGCAGAATGGTTGCAATTGTTTCCTGCCACCTTGCGAGGGATGGCTATGGATTGGTATTTGATTAAGACAGAATACCCAACCATTTGCACAATGGAATACTTTAAAAGATGCATTCATAGAAGAATTTCGGCCATTGAGGGATGATACGGAGATTATCACTGAAATATTTGCAATGAAACAAAAGCTAGATGAAGATGTCGAAAGTTACAATCGGAGATTGAAACAACTGGCTGATAAAATGCAAATGCCACTTGCATATGGGATGGTGAAACGCTGGTTTTTAGACGGACTACTACCTAAATATAGGAAGAAAATAAAAGCGGTACCATCCTCCACGTACGAGGAAGCTCTTGAAAAAGCAAAGAACTTTGAGAGCGAAGCTAAACAAACAGTTGTAGGAATCAGAGGACACTCAAGGAATGATGATTCTGATAGTAATACATAAGACAAAGTCCAAAGCGCCATACACTCTTTTAGAAGAGAATTCGATAAAATTATGAAAGAAGTTAAAGGAGAAGTGAGGAAAGATCAGAAGGATATTTGGTGCTCAGATTGCAAGGTAGAATGGCATACAAATGTCAACTACCCAAAGAATGCATATTGCAACATATGCGATATAGCAGGGCATCCGGTGGCTGATTGTCCGTTCAATTTGAAAGGTGCAAGGCATCAAATTATGACAGTTCAACCGGAGGAACAACCTAACACTGCAAGAAACGGGCAAAGGATTTAGGAATAATCGCCGAGGTGGAAGACAGGGTGGACAAAGTCGTCTATAGTACGACTCCGAGGGACGACCAATCATCCAATGCTGGAATTGTCAAGAATGAGGACACTTTGCGAAGAATTGCCCCAAGCCTCAAAATGTAGGCAATACTAGTGGTAGCAATGCTACCCAAATGTGTAGATGGTGTGGACTAGGAAACCACAAAGAGGTAAACTACCCAAACAAAGCGAGTACGAGTGGTACACAAAATGTCAATTGGATTGACATTGGGGAAGTCAAAACTGTTGGTTACGAATCCGCCACTAGGATAGGATTTAGTGTAATGCGCCCTAGATTCGCCCAGCAGATTGAAAGGCCGGAAAGAAGGAATGCCTTCCATGCCAATCTCCGGAAGAGGCCGGCTTCCTATGTTTTCTCAATTTGATTAAGTTCAGGCATAGCAACAACCAATCACCACTACTAACAGCAATTAAACACAAGATATGTTGCAGAAACTACCAATGTCATTCATCCTATGTATCCTCTACCTTTGCATTCCAGGAATACTTAACTATTAAATACCGATATCCAGAAAGCAAAATAACAGTAAGCAATAACATAAGCAACATGAGGCAGAAATGCTCAATATAGGCAGCATACAAGATAAAAACAGTCAATAGAGCCAATTATATTCTATATTTAGAAGCAAACGCACAGCTACAGCGGTTCCCTAGCAATATATCCGCCTTCCACCTTTTACAATGATATTGTCGAGACTGTGCGGCATATGGACTACATCGAGGAGGAATTTGGCCAGGGAAAGAAGAGGGGCCATATTTTCAAATACCCTATTACTTGGGCGAACATTCAAGTCCATGAAATTGGGCATCACATCTACCTAGAGCAGGAACTCCTCAACATGGGCCTGATACAATTACCACAGCGCTTGAAATACGACCCGATTGGGGTCAAGAAAAAATTTGTACATATTTGCCCTCGAGCAGAAATTATGGAGGAGAGGTGTAACAAAACAGGGGCATACCTGGAGTGGCACATCGAACGGATGCAGTCATGGCCACCATGGCATGACTTCTACTGTGTGGAGGTCGATTACGATCCAGAGCGTAATCCAGATCATAGGTTAGACTCGGCGGGTTTCAGAAAGTTCCTCACGAAGGTGGCACCCCTCAGCTGGGAAAAAGACAAAATCATTGAATGCTGGAAGATGAGGTGCACGCAACATGATAAATCTAACAGGAAGACATTGGCCATAGATGATGAGTTTTCAGCCTTATATGATAAATACGCCGGCAAATGGGAGTCGTTCGCATTTCGAGATTGTGTCCCCCTAGGCGCCAGAAAGAGATATAAAAGGAAACCCCCACCACAACATTTGTCCTTTCGAAAACCACCCAGCAAGGCGCCAACAAGCGGTCAGGTGGGCCCAATGTTGTCTCCAGCTCCCAAAATGTCGCCTCAAAAGGAGGAGCCAGAGAGGTCAACCGGTGGGCCAGCAATAGCGGGCATCCCTCCGTCAAAGCCCAAGTACAAGTTTACCGTGAGAGTCTCATTACCCGTTGCACCAACTGCCTCTGCCTCCACCGAACAAACCGCCACTCCAGGAGAAAAGAAAAGAAAAAGGGGCGAGAAGACTAAGATAAAGCGACCGAAAAAGAAGACTGCGCAGCAAATAGTAGCAGCCCCACGAGCAGAAGCAGTCGCGCCCGAAATAATCTCTCTGGATAGTCTAGAGAAGGAAGCAGAGGTTTGGGCAGCAGGCGTCATCCAAGCACCAACTCAAGCGGAGCACGCAGGTACGTCCTCTTCCCCTATTACACAAACCCCAGTTGGCCCTGCCATAACACCTTCCCCCTCTGCATCAGGGCACGCCTTAGTCACATCATCCCTGTCGCCTATCTCGCAGTCCCTCCACAGTCCCCATTCCTTTGAACGTTTTGCCCAGGACCCGAACGTTTTCCAAACCCTGGGTCAAACCCTAAACCCCTCACCCACGGCCAACGTTGAAGCTCTATCTACATTGCCACGTCGCTCACCCGCCGCATTCAAAACCCCATCTCCACCTCCTACGCAACGTCCCGTTTCCCCTAGAACCCGGTCGCCCTTAAAAGCGGCTTTATCTTCTGGAATATCTCCTGCTTCATTGTTTTCAGGAAGGATGTTGCAGCAGGATTTGGCCTCGGCATACCCTATGCTGGCAGAGTTGGACCTCATGGGAGAACAACTGCAAATTACGGACGATCAGCCTCTAGCCGCGAAGGCCGCAGGATGTTCTGCCTCTTTCCTCCAGGGCGTAAAAAAGAGAAGAGCCGAGGAAATAGCCACCCCTGTGAAGCGCACCGACTTGGACAGGAGGGTGCTGCGAACAGAGAAGTTAATCCCGAAAATTAAGAAGCCTCTCTGGGAGATGACTGAGGCAGATTATGAGCACCGGACCAAGGAGAAGAGTTTTGACGATATAAACAAAGAATACGAAATCAATGGTATTCGTCGCAGGACTGATAATCTCCTTGTTAAGCGGCTCGAGAATCAGGAGAAGTTGTTTCAGCTTCAGAACAATTCAAGACAGCTGGAAGAGGATCTGGCCAAAGCCACCACGCAGCTGGAGTCTACTCAGTAGGAAATTGAAGACTTGAAAGCTCAGCTCGCCGCGTCCCAGCAGGAGGCAGCAACACAGAGGAAGACAGTCGAACAGCTGTCAGAAGAAAAGAAAGCAACACTGGAACATGTTTCCCAATTGCAAGATTCGCTGAAGCAGACTCAATCTCAGCTGATGGAGAAGGCGTCCCAGGCGGCTGCCTTTTCAAAGGACAAGATCAAGGAGATGCGGGCTAATTTGCTACAAGGCTGCAGGACTAATGTGGTCAGGTCCCTGTCCGTCCTGGATTTCGCATCCAGAATTCAAGAAGTATTTGCCCAGGGAAAGCCTGCGATAGAGGAGGTTGAACACCAAGCGAGGCAGTGGCTAGACTTGGCAATAAAACTTGAAGCATTTGCGCGCAAGGGCCTCCGATTTCCTCCTATGTCCCAGATTGCCCTAGATTGGGCGGATGCAAGGGTAACCTTGCAAAATTATTTTGAAAAAACTGAGAAAATCAAGGCTGCCAGGAAGATGCTGGATGTGCTGAACCACGAAATGAATATCTACCTGACCCCCTTCAACACTCTTTCTGCGCTCGGATTTCCGAGCTTTGTCAAGGATGGGAAATTTCTGCCCCTAGAACAGGTAAAGCAAGACTAACTGTCTTTTGAGGCAGACACATCAGAGATTGATGGCTGTACTGAACCAGTCCAAGAGGCACAGGTGACCCAAATGGTGTCGAGATTTTGCAAAATTAACACCTCCCTCCAGGAGCTGGGAGAGAGGTATGACACCATTGATGTGCACATGGTTGCGACATTCAAAGCAGCGCTGAAAGATGTCAGCGATTTAGAGCCCTTCCAGGTAGCTTGGGATCAGGCCAAGACCGCATACAAGCACGTCCGCGAGCGGGAAAAGCCTGCCGAACAAGAGGGCGATGGTGGTGCTGAGCATTCAGATTCAGAAAGAGAAGAGGAAGGATCAGAAGAAGAGACTGTTGAAAGCGAGCCCGAAGAAGAACAATTACCCAAAAAGGGGGCTCAACAACAGCAGGAGCAGCAGGATGCAGGGGAAGGGAGTTCCTCTGCGCCCAAAGGATAAAGGCCTAGTTCATTGCATCGAGGCGAGCTCGACACCCCGCGAGCAGCCAAGAATGTTGCCATATTTTGCACGAGGTGCCATGTCTTCGGATTTTTGTAAGGATGTTGCTTTCCCTTCCCTCTTCCTTCTCTCCCTTTCTCAACTATCCCCTATCTTCCCTGCCATTAGTTTCATTCTCTCCATTCCCCCCCTCCATACTTCTGGCTGTTTCTCCGAGAGGGCAAAAGGCCCAAAATTTTCTAAGTGTTGCCGCAACCCGACTTCGCAGCGAAGTCGGGCTGCGCTCTTAATTTTGTGCGCACTTGGGGAGCTGATGTGTGGAGCTGAGCCCAAAATTTTACTAAGTCTTGAGCCGCTCGACTTCACAACGAAGTCGAGCTGCGCTCTCAATTTTGTGCGCACCTGGGCAATGTCAATGAGGGAGTTCCAGAAAATGCCTAAGTGTTGGGACCACCTGACTTCGCAGCGAAGTCGAGCTGCACCCTCAAACTTGTGCGCAGTTGGGCAACTCACTTGAAGATAGCAGCTAAGTGCTGGGACTGCCCGACTTCGCAGCGAAGTTGGGCTTCGCCCTAGAGGAAGTGCACAGCCAGGCGACTTATCATGGTGACTCCAAAAAAACGACTGAGTGTTGAGCCACCCAAACTCGCGGCGAAGTCGAACTTCGCTTACTAACCTGTGCGCACTCGGGCAAAGAACGTTGAAACCTGCCCAGAAATTTTCTAAGGCACGGAGGCCTTCCCAACTGCGCTACTTCCCCCTTGCGCTACCTGGTTGCGCTACAATTTTGGGCGAAGTCGGGCAGGAGATAAAGTATGATCTCCTAAGGTAGATTTTTCCCCTTATTAGATTCCGACAGGTGTCCAGCCTCGATATTCGAGTCAAAGATGCGACGGGAGGTGTGCGAGCGTGAACTGACTTATTGTACCTCAACTACCCTCAGTCAAGCTGACTCAAAGCATCATCCACCGCACTGCCACGTAGCTGCTAAGTTTTCAAGTGGACCTTGCTACAAGTACGTTCCATGCCGGCAGAGGTCAACATCAGCCGCTTTTTGCCGCTTTTGTCAGCTTTGTCAGCTATTGTTAGGTCTGGGATCCTGTGCCCAAAGTTGTAATGGGGGGAAAATTACGTTATAAATAGCTCTGCCATATCATTGTAAAAGGGTGGAAGGGGGATATATTGCTAGGGAACTGTTGTAGCTGTGCGTTTGCTTCTGAATACAAAATATACTTGGCTCTATTGATTGTCTTTATCTTGTATGCCGCCTTTACTGAGTATTTCTGCCTCATGTTGCTTATGTTATTGCTTACTGTTATTCTGCTTTCTGGATATCGGTATTTGATAGTTAAGTATTCCTAGAATGCAAAAGTAGAGGATACATAGGATGAATGGTGTTGATAGTTTCTGCAACATGTTTTGTGTTTAATTGCTATTAGCAATGGTGATTGGCTGTTGTTGTGCTGCTTATCCTGCCCACCCGGAACAATGACATTTATATTTCTATCTGCATTTCTAATTTCTTTCCTGCACTCTGAGCTTAAACCAAATTGAGAAAACATAGGAAGCCGGCCTCCTCCGGAGATTGGCACGGAAGGCATTCCTTCCTTCCGGCCTTTCAATCTGCTGGGCGAATCTAGGGCGCATTACACTAAATCCTATCCTAGTGGCAGATTCGTAAACAACAGGTACCTCGGGTATCGTGCCCAAGTTGCAGGTCCAGCCCTGCCTCGGGAAATGTTCCCAAGTAAAATTGTCTCGAGAAATGTGCTCGAGATCAAACCAATTAAGGCTACGAAAAAAAACGAGCCACTAACAGACTGCTCTGATACCATGAAAGTCGAGAGAGCCAACAACTAGATTTGAATTAGACTTCAAGGAGTTAAAGACAATTTAACTAAGGCTAAAGATAGCCTTAGATATTAAACAAATAATATCCCCCCCATGAGCGCAATATCACAAACAAACTATATGCACTCTAGATATCTAAAGAAGATGCCGACAATCCCTAACAATATATGTCGGCATATAAAATAAAGTAATAAAACTAATATATACTAACACCAACACCTATTGGTGTCATGGTTATCCATATCACAAATTTTGCAATATTTCTTTTCTTTTTGTTGAGGTTGTTTCCCTTTTCCTTTGGAAGAAGATCCTCCCTTCTTAAAGTTACCTTGCTTCTTTCCCCCTTGTTTTGAGTAAAGTGCATTATCTGTCACTTCATCTCTTTGAAGCTGATTTGCCTCCTCAGTTTGAAGCAAATTTACCAACTCCACAAAAGTAACTTGTCTACCAAACACTTGAAGAGATGTGATCAATACCTTGTAGGATTCGGCAAAGCTCTCAAAATGATTGAAGTCAAGAGCTTATCTTCCACTACTTCTCCCATAGCATTCAATTTGGCTTTCAATTCTGCCACTCTACATAGGAACAATTCAACTGTATCACCAGATTTCATACTGAGTGTATGTAGTTGAGATTGAAGGTTAAGAATAGTGGACTGATTCTTCCCTTCATAAATGGTAACCAAAGCATCCCACGCTTGTTTACCAGTTGTAGCATCACAAATATGAGGTTGTACCTCATTTGTAGTAGCAAGCAGAATAAACATGAGAGACCTTCTATCCTTCTTATCAAATGCCTCTTGATCTAGCCCTAGTGAAGTAGGACGTTTTGTAGTGCCAATCACTACATTCCAAAAATCTTCAACCTGAAGGATAGCTCTCATCTTTGTTTTCCATGGTGTAAAATTAGAACTTTTGAGCAATTATGAATCTAACAGATATTTGTGAACAGTGGCCATTGTGAAAGTTCCTTATATCACCAAATGGTCCCCTTTCTTTATACTTACAAAGAGTACGTGAAAGGGAATTCACTCAAATTGATGGCACTTGCCTCAAAACCCTTCCGAAAAAGGATGATGAGTTGGAGGAGTTTAAGCCAAGCAATAAGAATGAATTAGGGTATATAATGGAGTGAATATCAATATAAATTGACTTTCTTTATTGCTCCCTGACTATTTATAGATAACAATAGCTCATACGTCGTTGTTGCAGCTTTATTAGGCGTTAGATACAATAGCCCAAAGCACGACAACATTACCTGTAAGTGTGGGCCAGAGGTACCATATATACCGAACACTGTTGTGCAGTAAATTGCACAAATAGGTGTAAAATTTGGGGTCTTTTCTTTGCTTTCTTTGTTTTAATTTTAACTGTAGACACCAAAACCTAGCCACTTGTCCTCCATCCATGCTTTCTCGCCATTTCCACCACCAAAACCTAGTCATTTGTCCTCCATCCATGCTTTCCTGCCATTTTCTACCCACTATTTACATATATTTATTTTATATATATTTAATATTAATATTTTATATATTATATTTTATATATATTTAATAAACATATATTTCAGCCATCCAATTTCATTTAATCCTGTCCGTCCGTCCACATCAATCCGTGCCACACCCTAAATTTAATATCCACCCTCCGATGTGCTTTTATCTCAACCACACGATTAGTGTTGTTGAAACCCTAAGTATGCCCTAGGTTGGATTATAAATAGAGGCCATTTTGATGGCTCAACCTCTAAGTTTTCGAATTTCCTGAGATCCCTAATTTCCCTAAGCAACCTGATTTTTTGGAGTCCACGAGTCTTCGACATTCCTTGAGCTTCATCTTGAATCCCTAAGAGTATCCGAGTACTTCTACCTCTACCTTCGCTCGTCGTAACCCCCACAGTCGTCGCCATCCATTTCCCCTCGCCAGATCTGCTTATGCAACATCTTTTCTCAACGTCGAACGCCTCTGGGCGCATTCTATCATCGTCGCGCAGCTTTGGGCGCCTCCCTACCAGTCCCAAGCGCCCACGGGCGTTTCTTGCACCCGCCGGGCGCCCGTGGGCGTTTTACGTAAGAATTCTGACACCTCTTAGCCTTCGAGCGATGCTATGGCATCACCGCGCCTATCATCTGCAACAAAATTTCACAGATTGGAAGACAACAAGCAAGGTAAAACTACTGGTTATTATTTCATTTATGCATTTTCATGTTTGTTCACTTCATTTGCAGCATATAGTTAGGGTTTATCATTGCTTATAGAGGGCCTCACACTGTGGAGCCCTCATAGGTATTACTAACTAGTTTGTTGTGTCATTGTGTAGATCTGAAGGTGCTACATCAGCATTGGACAGCTGTTTAAGCTGGAGTTGCCTGACATCGGATATCAAGAAGCCCATTCAACACTGTTGGGAGCAAAGACGCAGTTGAAGACACCACCAATTATTTGTGGCTAGGGTTTCGGAGAACCCTAGCAACATTTGTAATATTGTATCAAGGGATTCTTGGATCCACTATAGTAACAATGGAGTTTCTAGGCTCCCCCCCTTATCAATATAAATTCCATTTTGTTGTGCAATATTTGATTCACTTGAGTTCTATTTTATTTAGCATTGTTTGGTGTCGCATTTTGTCTCTTCAAATGGCGATCACGGTGGGACCCCCTAAGGGTTTCTGTTTATGATTTGCCTGTTAGTCTCACAATGACACTGAGAGGGGGGGTGAATCGGTGTAGCTCTTTTAAAACTTAAATCTTCAACTCTTAAAGCCGAAACAATGAAAACTTGAAACCAAATAAAGCAAGTATAACAAGAGAACATCACACAACACAAGATGTACCGAGGTTCACCGATTTGGCTACATCCTCAAAATGATTGTTTGGACTCCCATCCAAATCCAGCCTTTGCAAAGCACCAACTTTACAATCAATTTACCAGCACCCATTGGAAGGAGCACCATTGACCATTCTCTTAGCTCGTTCTGTCAATTGCTAAACGCTTTCTGGGTATTGTGCAGAACTCTGTCTATGACCTCCTCTCAAAATTTCAGCCAAAACTGATATCGTATGAGAAAGTTATGCCCAAAATACTAAAGTGACGTTTTTCACCTTTTTCCCAAAAACACGGATTTTCACTCTTTATTTTTCTCCACACACTCTTCTCTCCACAAAAAATAAAATCACACTCTTCAATAAAACACTTCTAACTTAAATGCACACACTTGCATTCCTTTTCACTTTTCACTTTCTCCAAAGATCTTTATTTAATGAAAACTTCTTAAAATAATATAACTCCCTTTTTTTATATTGAGAAGGCATTTCGTCAAACACGTCACATGCAAAGAATTGACACCTTACTCGTTCTCATACTTCGGAGCCACGTGACAACTCAAACCAAAAACAAAATATGATCTATTTGATGCCTTGAAGGTGTAACAACACTGAAGCTGAAACTATGGCGACTCTTCAAGGTCAAAACCGCCAACTAAAGGATTTTGCCCAAGTGGCACAAATTGACATAAAAGAGACCTGTAACGTTTTTGCAAAAATCATAACTCTCACCTCGTAACTCGGTTTTCTCTGAAATTTGAAACGTAGAATCTTTGCAACACTGACTATGTCCAAACCAAAACTCACTGCCTAACTCCTTACGGTTCGCTTGTACCACTTCCACAAAAACAACTGCTACTGACACACTTTTTCAAAAAGAGCGTTTTTGTGACAGTCTTGCAACGCTTGTAAAATTCGCCTCGTTTCTCCGTTTTCATTGAAATTTGGAACACATGTTCTTGAAGATAACGACCACCTCCAGTTCAAATTTTGTTGCATAACTCCTTACGGTTTGTTCGCAGTGCTTCTGACAAAACCTGCACTTTTTCAGCCTGTACAACCACTTGCCAAATCATCCGCCAAGATACCGGAAACACCACCGATCACTCCAAACAACTGTGCTTGACATCTCCAATGCTGTTCTGGACTATTTCTTGACATGCTTGCATGTTCCAAACTGATCCATCTGTCCAACTGTGCCCGTGGTGACTTTTGCAACTTTTTGACTATTTTCTTTGCTTTGACAACTTTACGACGATTTTTTCAACTTTTGCAAATTTGCACAAATAACCTGTAACAACTTCACCCAAACATCAAAAACATCCTCATAAGCATTTAACATCATTGTACATACTCTGAATAACCTCTGAACTCCTGTCCATTATCAACCGATCTATCTGATTGTGTTGACAACAATGACAAATATCATCGTTGCACCTTGCTCAACAATCTCCCCCTTTGGAATTGTTGGCAACACACGTGCAATTTCCTGTAACTCTTCTCCCCCTTTGAAAACAACACCAAAGGGCTGCTGCAAACTCCCCATGAGTCCATGCACAACATTCCAAGGAAAAAATTATTACACTTAGCAAAAATCACAAACATGAGCAAAAAGATAAACAAATACACAAATGCTCCCCATGAGAATGTGGTCCCGATAGCTAGTCAATTCTTGGGAAGCGTGACCACTCCCAATTTATTGCGAAGGTACTCAAAGACTTCCTTGGGCAACGGTTTTGTGAAGATATCCGCTACTTGCTCTGTTGTTGGAACAAAATCCAACTTAACCTCACCTTCCGCAACTTTCTCCTTCAAAAAGTGATACCGGATAGCAATATGTTTTGTGCGAGAATGCATAACCGGATTCTTTGAGATGTTAATGGCACTGGTGTTATCACACTTAACTGAAATTGGCTCACTGAAGTTAATACCAAGATCTTTCGGGGTTTGTTTCATCCATAATACCTGCGTACAACACGTTGTCGTTGCAATATATTCTGCCTCTGCTTGTGGATAAGGAGGCCGACTCTTGTTTCTTCTTGTGCCACGCGACCACCCTGTCTCCAAGATAGAATGCACCTCCATTGGTACTCTTTCTGTCATCTACACATCCTGCCCAATCTGCATCTGAATACGCAATAAGGGTGAAGTCCTTACCTTTCGGATACCATAACCCATACTCCATAGTACCCTTGAGGTACCGAAGAATCCTCTTCACTTCTGTCACATGAGTCTCCTTGGGACTAGCTTGAAATCGTGCTACCATGCATACTGCCTGCAAAATATCCGAGTGCAGTAGTCTGTCAAGTAAAGTAAGCTTCCAATCATAGATCTGTACATGGTTTGATCAACATGTGGAGATTTGTCACCCTTGCTCAACTTGCAACTTTGTCGTCATGGGAGTGCTAAGCTGGCTTACAATCCTCCATTGTGAACTTTTTTAGCATCTCTTTCACATATTTAATTTGAGAAATAAATATGCCCTTCTCATTTTGATTAACTTGCAACCCGAGGAAATACGAAAGTTCACCAATCATTGACATTTCAAATTCTTTCTGCATCTTATTTGCTAAATCTTTACACGACTCATCTTTCTTGCTTGCCAAATATGATATCATCTACGTATACAACAAGAACAATAAGATGGCCATTTTCTATTTTGACATACAAATTACTATCCACCATACCTTTCTTGAACCCTTGTTGAGTAAGATAGTTGTCTAGCCTTGCATACCATGCTCGGGGTGCCTGTTTTTAGCCATATAATGCTTTCTTCAACTTGCAAACCAAGTTGGGATCATCACCAAGTTGGAAACCATCTGGTTGCTCAATATAAACCTCTTCTTCAAGTTTCCCATTCAAAAATGCTGATTTCACATCCATTTGATAAACTTTGAAATTCTTGTAAACTGCTAAAGCCAGAAACATTCTAATTGCCTCTAGTCTAGCCACGGGTGCAAAGGTTTCCTCAAAGTCAATACCTTCAACTTGTGCATAGCCTTTACATACCAATCTTGCTTTATTCCGACTACTGTCCGTCTTCATTCAATTTGTTTCGAAAGACCCATTTAGTACCGATTATATTTTTATTTGCGGGTCTTGGTACTAACTCCCAAGTTTTGTTTTTCTCGATCTGATCTAATTCTTCATTTATTGCCTTCATCCAACTTTCATCTTTGCTTGCGTCGACAACATTTTTGGGCTCAATCTTTGGATAATAGAGAGTAGTTACTTACTACTCTTCTTCTTGTCTGAACACCAAGCTGTGGGGTCTCCAATTATTTGCTCTCTAGGATGATCTTTATGCTAATTGCTTGTTTTGAATTTCTTATTTTCTTCCACTTCTGAATCACTTGTTTGAATCATCTGAGTCAATTTTTTGTTTCTTTTTCGTTTCCTTTTCCTCATCTCCTTCAATAACCTCTTCATAAATTGGGTAGTTCTCTTCATAGCTAATTACTCGTTCCCTACCTTCATCAACTTTAACATCGGCACTATCCACAATTTTCCTTAGCCTCTTGTTGTAGCATTTGTAAGCTTTGCTTTTTGACGAATAGCCAAGAAAAATACCTTCATCCGCTCTATCTTCAAACTTACCAAGGTTTTCTTCGGTTCTTTTGATGTAACACTTGCTGCCAAAAACTTTAAAGTATCTTGTTGTTGCCTTTTTACCGAACCACAACTCATAAGGAGTTTTGCTTTCATGCGTCCTCAACATGCACCTATTTTGGATGTATACCGCAGTATGGACTGCCTCTTTCCAAAATTTATCTGCTACTTTGCTCTCGGTCAACATAGTCCATGCCATTTCCTGCACTATCCTGTTCTTTCTTTCTACCACACCATTACTGTGAGGTGTCCTGGTTGCTGAAAGCTGTCTCCTAATACCATATTTTTCACGAGTACTCTGTAAAATCCTCTGAAATGAACTCTCCTCCTCTATCTGATCTTAAACATTTAATCATTTTTCTGTTTGATTCTCAACTTGGTTTTTGAAAACCTTGAACATCTCAAAAGCTTATGATTTATGCTTCAAAAATAGTACCCATGTCATCTTGGAATAGTCATCTATACACAACATAAAATATTTGTCACCATTTATGCTTTGCGTTCTCATGGGTCCACATAAATCAGTATGTATTAGTTCCAAAGGTTTGCTTGTGTAGTACTCTTTTGTTTTAAATGAGACTCTAGTTTGCTTCCCCTTTTGGCATGAAGCACAAATGCTATTTGATGGTTTTCCAATGGTGGGAATATCTCTCATTGCCTTTTTTGAGCTGATTTTTACTAGATTGTCAAAACTGATATGACCGAGCCTCTTGTGCCACAACCAATTTTCTTCTTCCTGTCCAATCAAGCAAGCTCCTTCGAAGTCTACGAGAGAGTGTACGGGTTGCCGGATGTCCTCGATCCGAGTTGCTATCAACTTTCCATCTGTTTGCTTTTCGACTTCACAACCACTGCTTCTTAAAAATCACTTCATGACCTCTATCACAAATCCGACTTACGCTCAACAAGTTATGCTTCGGACCAACCACAAACAAGACTTCTTTTGACTTGATTTTTCCGTCACTGATCTTAAGCTGAACCTTTGCCAACTATCTTAGCTCCATCATTATTTCCAAATTTTCTTGAACCACCTTCATATTGTTGTAACTTCTCAAATTTTTGTTTGTCACTGTCATATGGTTGGAGCATCCACTATCAAGTATCCATGGTGCAGATTTATTTTGTGCTTTAAATGCTTGTTTGTACGATCGGGGATTCCTTTTCTTCCTTAGATCGCTCTTTTTCTTTCCACTCTGGTTTGATTACAGTTTTGGGCTCTTGTTTTGACTTTTCTTTTTCGGTAGCTTGTGCATGTTTTTCGAGAAATTTTCTATTTTGTCTCATTCCATTTGGTTGAAATTTTCTTCCCTGAAATTGATTTGATGCAAATGTACTTCGACAATTTCTTGCAATGTGCCCAAAATTATGACAATTATAACATTCTATTGCATAATCCATCAAAGGTGAAAAAACATTTCTATTGGTAAAATTCCTTGGTCCTACATTATACTTGCAATCTGAAATCTTATGTCCATAACCATTGCATTTAAAACAGTAACCAGAAAAGAGATGATTGAACCTGGGTGATGGTCTTTGCCATGTTGTCGTAGGAGCCATAAATCTTCTTCTTCTTTGATGTGTGACATTGGTGAATCCATCATTGTCAATTCTCCTTTCGTGCCTTGCATTATTGCTTTCTTTTGCATGAGTCAATTTTTCTTGATCAACTTTGTTTCTTATCTTCATTCTTTATGGATTCTTCATTTATGGCCTTTGATCCATTTGATGATTCTCCTTCGTCAAAGCCCAAACCAAATTTGATGCCTGTAGTCTTTTGGTTATTTATGATCTTATCCAACTTCATAGAACTTTCTTCACGTTTGTGATAACAACTAATTTTACGATTCATCTCTTCTATCTGCATCCTTAAACCAACGAGTCTCTTCTTCTAGCTTGTTGCAATAATCTATTTTCATGGTTATTTGCACTTGAGATCTTCGAGATATTTTCTTGGATTCTTCTATCTGTACTTTCAAACTGGTTATGATTTCATTTGCATCCTCAAGCTTTCTTGAAATTTTCTTATTCTTTTTTCTTTCTATCTTCAATTCATCCAGAGCTGCAATTAGTTCCTCTTCCAAATTTACTTCTGCATCAATTTCTTCTTCATCACATTCTTGTTCTTTTTCTATTTTTCTTCTTTGAGTGCCATGAAAAGAGCTTCACTGTTTCCTTTTCAGAATCCTCACCGGAGTTGTCTTCGATGAGCTGACATTCTTGGAGATGAAACTTTTCTTCTTGAAGTTGCCTTTTATGAAATTTGTTTTTTTCTTCCAGTCACTTCTTTCTTGGTGCGATCCTTCATCACTTTTGTTCTTCTCATTAAGTGGACATTTAGCTGCAAAATGCCCAACGCCTCCACAATTGAAACATTTAAACGGTAACTTTCCTCTGTATTTTCCTTTTCCCCTTTTTAGTTTTCGAACAAAGTTTGCTTCCATTTCATCTGATGTCTCTTCTTCCTCGGATTCTTGTTTTGCTTTCATATTTTTATGGGCTTTAAAAGCGGCTTCTCTGTACGTGGGTTTAGATTTTCCTATTCTCATATCATATGCAGTCAAAGAACCATGCATCTCATCCATACTAAAAGAATTTAGATCTTTAGCTTCTTCTATAGCTGAAACTTTAGAATCAAATCTTTGGGGAAGAGATCTTAATACCTTTTTCACGATGACAGAATCTTTGATTTCCTCGCCGAGTCCTCTAATCGCATTAATGACTTCATTAACTCTCGGCATATATGCCTCTATGTTCTCATCGTCATTCATCTTTAATACTTCGAGCTGAGCTCGATGTGTTTGTAACTTGGCCTCCTTGATCTTAACGTCTCCTTCATGAATACTCAGTTTGTCCCATACTTCTTTTGTAGTTTTACAACTTATGATCTTTACCAGATCACTTGTCCACTAATCCACACATGATAGCATTTTTTGCTTTTGAGTCATTCTCAAACGGTTTCTTACCGACAGTATTGGTTGGAGAAGTGGTGGGTATTGTGTATCCACTATCTATTGAATCCCAAATGTCGTATCCCAAAGCACAAAGATATGTCTGCATCCTGAGTCTCCAAAATGCGTAATTAGTTCCGTCAAACAATGGTGCTTTGTTTGATGAGAAGCCTTCACCACCTGCCATTGTGTCACTTCCAAGATCACCCTAGCCGGTTAAGCTTGTTCGGGAACCTCGCTACGATACCAATTGTTAGTCTCACAATGACACTAGAGGGGGTGAATCAGTGTAGCTCTTTTAAAACTTAAATCTTCAACTCTTAAAGCCGAAACAATGAAAACTTGAAACCAAATAAAGCAAGTATAACAAGAGAACATCACACAACACAAGATGTACCGAGGTTCACCGATTTGGCTACATCCTCAAAATGACTGTTTGGACTCCCATCCAAATCCAGCCTTTGCAAAGCACCAACTTTACAATCAATTTACCGGCACCCACTGGAAGGAGCACCAACCCTGATTTATCTGCACCAACAGAAAGGAGCACCAACCCATGATTTATCTGCACCAACAGAAAGGAGCACCAACCCCTCTACCAAGCACCCACTTGATTTTGATATTGATAATAAAATGACATATATGAATCTTCTCTTCTCACATAAAAATTGACCGTTCTCTTAGCTCGTTCTGTCAATTGCTAAACGCTTTCTAGGTATTGTGCAGAACTCTGTCTATGACCTCCTCTCAAAATTTCAGCCAAAACTGATATCGTATGAGAAAGTTATGCCCAAAATACTAAAGTGACGTTTTTCACCTTTTTCCCAAAAACACGGATTTTCACTCTTTATTTTTCTCCACACACTCTTCTCTCCGCACAAAATAAAATCACACTCTTCAATAAAACACTTCTAACTTAAATGCACACACTTGCATTCCTTTTCACTTTTCACTTTCTCCAAAGATCTTTATTTAATGAAAACTGCTTAAAATAATATAACTCCCTTTTTTTATATTGAGAAGGCATTTCGTCAAACACGTCACATGCAAAGAATTGACACCTTACTCGTTCTCATACTTCGGAGCCACGTGACAACTCAAACCAAAAACAAAATATGATCTATTTGATGCCTTGAAGGTGTAACAACACTGAAGCTGAAACTATGGCGACTCTTCAAGGTCGAAACGGCCAACTAAAGGATTTTGCCCAAGTGGCACAAATTGACATAAAAGAGACCTGTAACGTTTTTGCAAAAATCATAACTCTCACCTCGTAACTCGGTTTTCTCTGAAATTTGAAACGTAGAATCTTTGCAACATTGACTATGTCCAAACCAAAACTCACTGCCTAACTCCTTACGGTTCACTTGTACCACTTCCACAAAAACTGCTACTGACACACTTTTTCAAAAAAGAGCGTTTTTGTGACAGTCTTGCAACGCTTGTAAAATTCGCCTCGTTTCTCCGTTTTCGTTGAAATTTGGAACACATGTTCTTGAAGATAACGACCACCTCCAGTTCAAATTTTGCTGCATAACTCCTTACGGTTTGTTCGCAGTGCTTCTGACAAAACCTGCACTTTTTCAGCCTGTACAACCACTTGCCAAATCATCCGCCAAGATACCGGAAACACCACCGATCACTCCAAACACTGTATTGACATCTCCAATGTTGTTATGGACTATTTCATGACATGTTGGCATGTTCCAAACTGATCCATCCTGTCCAACTGTGCCCGTGGCGACTTTTGCAACTTTTTGACTATTTCTTTGCTTTGACAACTTTACGACGATTTTTTCAACTTTTGCAAATTTGCACAAACAACACTGTAACAACTTCACCCAAACATCAAAAACATCCTCATAAGCATTTAACATCCTTGTACATACTCCGAATAACCTCTGAACTCCTGTCCACTGCATCAACCGATCTATCTGACTGTGTTGACAACAATGACAATACTGTCGCTGCACCTTGCTCAACATTGCCTTCCTAATTCACTTGTTTTCTGTCATTTTGTGGGGTATTCAGAAGCGCGGATTTCGCAAAGTTCGCTAGATCTAGGGTTTCTGAAAGTTCACAAAAATTGCAGAAGGTGCGCGAAACGCTCGACAGCGCTTGAGGGCTATCTAGCGATGCCCAGCTGCGTTTCAGAAATGCCCAGGGGCGTTTTACAGAGACCTAGGACAAATATGTAGGCCGTTTGTAAGTCTACAAATCCAACCCTAGTTTTTTTGTTTATGTTTTCTGGTTGTTTTGTGTCTTTTCAGGCTTTTGATATAAAAAGAATTTCATTAATTAATCTGGAAAAGAACATTCATATTAGCATGCATTTTAGGATTTAAATCAATCACTTGCATCCATTCACATATTTTTTTTTGAAATTTTTGAGTTTCTGCTGTGTGAAAAAAAAAAATACTGCATTTTGATTGCATGTAAATCAAAATTGCATAATTAGTTTGCATTGTTAGGGTTAGAAGTATCTTCTTTTATCTAAGTAGGAACATCATTAGGGTGCCAAGAGTATTCCTGCCATTGGGTGATTCCAGGCAGAGGGGTGGACGAACCCTCTGGTTGTTTTGACAGGTCTTAAGCGGTGTACTTCACACCCTTTGGAGAAATTGACTTTTTACTTAGATTTATGAAATTAGTTGCTCCTAACATTGTTTGAACACAATAGAAAATCAAAAATTTTAAAATTAACCACACACTGCACGATTCACATTCAACAGTAGTGGCTGGATTTCATCACCAGCCATTGCTTGAGATTTGGTGACGGTGGCATTCATCTCCATCCACCAATCTCTGCCCTTAGAAACCCTAGGTCACCCCCGAGCAAACTTGTTGTATTTCATCACCAGCAAGAATCTCGTTGCTTCAGCGTTGCCATAGTTTTTACCTTTATTTGATTAATTTAGATTAGTACATTTGAAACACACAAGATTGAAACCTGCGGAAATGAACTCACATTAAAAGGAGATAACCAATGAACAAGGTAAGATACATGTGTTAAACAAACTTACCATTGGTTGTTTTGTTTTTATTGTGAAAATTTTAAATTGGGTGCTTCAGTTTGCTGCATAATATGTATTTTAATTTATTTGCTTTATGGTCTTAACACGAAAACAAAAACAAGCATTAAATCAAGATAATCAAATGGAACCTTCATCCACCTTCCCCACCACTTCTGTGGTAGATTCCCTGAATGTGACACAGGCAGATTTATCTGCAGGTCCCTCACATTCCTTGCCATCCACAACCTTTCATATGGCTATGCCCCAAGAGGAGTCAACCTCCCCTACCATAGACAACCACATTACCCATATAGACATGGCAAAAGTAGAAGCTCTCATGAAGTCTTCCAACTATGCCTTAGAGTCCATTCCCAATTCACCTAAACAAGATCTTACTGTACAACAAGAGCCTGTTTATTCCCAGCCCCCATCCACCTATACCCAAGTGTATACTAACCCTCTTTTTGAGGCATCAGTTGCACCCTCTTACCATATGTCCATTCCCCAACCTTCATGTGCTCCTAGCACTTCATACACCTCCACTTATACCAACCCCTTGTATGAAGCACATGTAAATGTTGCTTCACAAGTGTCAGCCTCACAAGTTGCCATACCTAGTGTAACTTGTCCTCAAGCCACATCTTCCATACCATCTACCTCCATACCCTTAGCTTCTGATAGCGAGATTAATGAGGTGTGGGAACACCTAAACAAATTGCTTAGACAACGTCAAAACACTCAACAGCAAGTACAAGCGAACTCTAAGCCTTTACCAAACTCTACTCAGACTGTCCTTGTTAAACAAGGTCCATCATGGGCATCACAGTCTTCTGTGGTTTCC
The DNA here is from genome assembly GCA_028583015.1 of Wollemia nobilis. Lineage (NCBI taxonomy): Eukaryota > Viridiplantae > Streptophyta > Pinopsida > Araucariales > Araucariaceae > Wollemia > Wollemia nobilis. Next base: position 8,801,710 of record JAQPPZ010002998.1, read on the forward strand.
ATCCCTGTGCCTCCACCAAGCCATATCACTACCCATCCCATTCCCATTGGCCAGCCTAGCCATAACCCTCATACATCAACCTCATTCCGTAATTCTCCATCTTTTCAACATCAATCTACCATGCATCAATTTCCATCAAATTCACCTAGCCATCATTATCAATCGCATCATCACTTAGTCACTCTGCAACATTTCTCCACTCCACCACAAAATCATCAGGTAATTTAGGGCTTTCACATTCTTGAAGAAGACCCTCGAATTAAGGCCATGCAGAAACAAATAGATCAATTGCTACAATTTACTCCTAGTTTTTCAAACCAAAAACCAAATTTACGCCAATTGATCAATCAACCAATTCATCCTTCGGTACCATCCCCGCCATATCCGACAGATTTCACGATACCTAAGTTTGATAAATTTAAGGGAGCTGAGGATCCCAAAGAACATGTGAGCATGTTTGTACATGCCTGTTTTAGAATTCAAAATGACAATGCTCTCATGCTTCGAACTTTTCCTCAAACATTAGGAGAAGATGCCATAGAATGGTATAATCAATTGCCAAGCCATAGTATTTATACTTTTGAGCAATTGATTGATCAATTCTTTACCAATGGATGAGCTAATTAAGCTATTTACAAAGAGTTGCGTAAAACCTATATCTTGGATGCTTCAACAACGAACTTATCAGTCATTTTAAGAAGCTTTAGCTCAGGCTAGTGTCATTGAGGAGATCAAAATCCAAGAAGGCATATTAAAGCCTAAAAAGAAAGAATGGCAAAACAAGGGCCAATACAAAAGCAACTATTCTGGACAACCAAAATCAACATAGGCTACCCCAACCAATCAGCCCAATCAGGTTAATCAAGTGGTCATGAGCCAGCCGGTAATGGCTCAACAACCACCCGTGCAAAAAACACCGCAACAAATTGCTTATCATGAGGTACCCTCAACAACACAAGCCATGCAGAACACAGTGCCAGCTGTGGAAAACCGTCCCCGGCGATAGTCTGTCCGACAAAATCGCCAATACACCCCCTTAGCCAAGTCATATGCTTCCCTTTTCCGAAGGTTGTATGACACAAACAAACTTGCTTTGCCCGAAATCAGACCTGATGATCCCACCAAACGTAGTAAACACTATCAGGAGCATCTATTTTGTCCTTGTCATAGGCAAAACGAGCATATTAACAATTGCCATGTATTTAAAGACAGTGCAAGACCTTATTGACTTGGGGGCAATCAAGCTTGATAATCCCCTCGCTCAACAAAACCAAAACCTTGGTATATTTCAAACACCACTTCCTCATCATGAGGAGGTGCAACCAAATGTAGGAGGGGCTAACACCAAAATTCCTCCTAATCAAGTCAATCACGTGCAACAATACCAAGGGTTTGTAGCGGCCATCCATGTGGTCACTAGAGGTCAAAGGAACAACCAACAAAGGCAACCACCTCAAGCAATTGTGTCACAGCCTTCTACATCGCTACCCATCCAAGTTTCCCCAATCCTTCATCACCCATCCATATCCCTAGCCAATCAAATCCCCCAATTCCACACATCAATCGTCCACCTTGACCAATCATCTCATTGAGTAGCCAGTTAACTACAAGCCTAAAAATGGCTTTTGCTAAGTTAATCTATGAGTTAATTCAACAATCTCCTCCACATCGAGAGGCATTAATAGATATTCTCAAATCCATTGAACTACAATCGCAAGATCCTAATGCCTTCAACAACTTTGTGGGGAGCATCCAAACATGCATGGAGCCTTCCATCACATTCTATGACTTTGAGATTAAGCCAATCTCATCGAAATCAGTAGACCCTCCATTGCATATTATGGCTCTAATTGACAAGAAGCCTTTTAAAAGAGTGTTAATTGATACCAGTTCTTCCATCAAAATCATTACCACATATGCCCTTCATCATCTTAACCTTCCTCCATCTCACATCACCAAGTCATCATTCACCCTCAAAGCATTTAACAATGCTTTGTGTTCCACAGTTGGCACTGTTTTTTGCCCATTGAAGTCGGGGTCATAACGTTGCACACCATGTTTCACATCTTGGAAGGATCCATGGCGTACAATGTACTCCTTGGAAGACCTTGGATGAGGCAAATGAGATGTGTCCCTTCTATACTACATTAATGTTTGAAATATGTTCATGAGGGACAAGTACATTGCATACCGGCAAACGTTGAGCCGTTCAAGTATTGCAATTTCATTTCAAATCCCTATGAGTCCATGCTCCCTTCCACTCACCTTTTCCTTTCGCAATCAGCCAATCCATCCACCACTTCACCAATCTCTTCATCAAAAGATCCCATTCTTGAGGAACTCCATATCACCAACCCTCATCAAGTTTCCACACCCCCATCATCTTCATCAATCACTACATGCACATGTGGTCACAGTCAATCCACATCATCAACATCATTGCCATCCACATCATCATCATCCATTCAGCAGCCTTCCCAAACCAATCCATTACCATCACCTAATGTTTCACAAGTCAAATTGACAGATTGTGAAACATCCCAACCTTCACCATTCCCCAAGCCATCATTTGACCATAGTCCTTCTATGTCATCCCAAGTCGAGGTCCACCTCACTAATCTTGGTATTGGTGAATATGTGGTCCAAGACATCACCGTCACGCCCCTCACCATCCCTAGTGCTAAGGATTTCGATCGCCCACGTGACCCACCTTTAGCAATAGGAGTAGTATATAACATGGGTTCAACTCCAAATAGCATAAATTTTGTATATGGGGGAATTGATTCATCATCAAGTCCAACTCCCATAGAGGAACCCAAAGAACCAACACTTGCCAACATTCCAAACATGATGGGATTTCCATCTCGATACTTCCACATAGTCAATTGGAGGTCATGGCCTAGGGTTGCATGAACAGGGAGTGCATCAACCTATCGACGTCCCATATCAAGAGGTGCACGACCGTTCAGGTCTAGGTTTCCACCCACTTTCCACCACCTCTTCTCTTGAACAACCCTTCCAAAGGCTTAACCTCAATTCAGGAGAAGAAGCCCTCCATCCCGATAATTCTGACAATGGTATCTATGAAGAATTCGAGCTTATGTCGATAATTTCGGATGAATCTGAAGAAGAATCGGAGCCCATCATTACCCATACAATCGGAGCCCATCATTACCCATACCCATACAATCGGAGCCCATCATTACCCATTACCCATACAATCGGAGCCCATCATTACCCATACAATCGGAGCCCATCATTACCCATCATTACCCATAACGACCGTTCAGGTCTAGGTTTCCACCCACTTTCCACCACCTCTTCTCTTGAACAACCCTTCCAAAGGCTTAACCTCAATTCAGGAGAAGAAGCCCTCCATCCCGATAATTCTGACAATGGTATCTATGAAGAATTCGAGCTTATGTCGATAATTTCGGATGAATCTGAAGAAGAATCGGAGCCCATCATTACCCATACAATCGGAGCCCATCATTACCCATACCGAACAAGATGAGTTTTATCTCAACATGTTCCCCATCCATGAGCCCATCCTTCGCTTGCTTCTTCCACAAGAGTGAGCCGCCCCTACCGGTGAACCACCACCTCCATTCCATTAAGCCACTCCATAAGACAACTTGTAACATATTTACATAACACAAAAACAGTGGTTATCACCACTACCAAAAACAAATCTCAAAAAAATTAAAAATCAACAAAAACATTTTCTTTCTTTGCACATGTACATATCATTTTAGACAAATGCATTTATTTGTGTTGCTTGCTGCTATCCAAGTTTACCAAGCTCTTAGCATTGGTTCCCAGGTCCCATCCATTCCATCCAACCTTATCCACCTTGCATATAAGTCAACATGAATTTTGTTGATTTATCACCCCGCTCCGTAATCCATATGATCCGGCTAAACCAATTCCAATTGACATAAGCCTTATCGATATGGACTGGATTTCCTCGCCTCCATCCTTTTCCGAGTTTGTCTTGTCCGAGGAATTGGTAAGGGCTTCCGCCAATTACATTCCTCCATCCCCTCCACATTCGCCTTCACCCTCACCTTCGGATCCCGAGGTTTTCCAGGCATAAATAGATGAGGATAATCCAAAAGAGTTTGATGACATTTTAGATGACATTCATCTGAGCCCTACACCCCATCATCTTGAGGAAGGTTCCCACACGTCAATTGAAGATACCATTGATGTGGACCTTAGTTCAGACAAAGACAATCCCCAAATTGTCAAGCTTGGCAAAAGTTTATCACCCGATGAACAAGAGCAATTTATTGCTCTCGTCAAGAGGAAGAAGGCCATATTTGCATGGTCATACAAAGACATGCCTAGTCTTGACCCTAGTTTGGTTGTCCACAATCTCACCTTACAGCCTCCGGTCAAACAAAAATTTAGGAGAATGCATCCTACCGTGGCCCTCTTGGTAAAAACAGAGCTTCAAAAACACTTAGACGTGAACTTCATAGTTCCTGTTGACTATCCTGAGTGGCTTTCAAACATGATACCCGTTCGCAAGCCTAACGGGGCGATACGCGTGTGCACTGACTTTCGAGATCTTAACAAAGTGTGTCCTAAGGATGATTTTCCTCTCCCAAACATTGATACTCTTGTCGATACTTGCGCTGGCCATGAAATGCTTGCACTCATGGACGGTTTTTCAGGATACAACCAAATTCGAATGAATCCTGATGACCAACACAAAACAACATTCACTACACCTTGGGGAACTTTTTGTTACAAGGTGATGCCCTTTGGCCTCAAAAATGCAGGTGCAACTTATCAACGTGCCATGACATACATTTTCCACTACTACATGCATAAGATTATCGAAGACTATGTGGATGATCTCTTGGCTAAATCCAAAACTCGACAAGAACATATTGGTGTATTGGAGAAAGTTTTTGACCGACTCTTAGAGCATAATGTAAGGTTGAATCCCAAGAAATGTGTCTTTGGTGTTACCTCGGGCAAACTTCTAGGATTCATTGTCTCCAAAAGAGGCATTGAGGTGGACCCCAACAAGGTCAAGGTCATCATGGAGATGCCTCCCCCAACTAACTTGAAGAAATTGTGTAATTTACAAGGAAAAATCCAATCAATCCATCGTTTTATTGCTTAACTTTCTGACAAATGTAGGCCATTCAATCACCTACTACAAAAGGGGGTGCCATTCTCTTGGACAGATGAATGTCAAAAAGCCTTCGATGACATTAAGCAATACCTAGCTTCTCCGCCAGTCTTAGCTCCTCCTCGTCCAGGGGTCCCATTTTATCTTTATATCTCAGCAACAGACTTTGCATTAGGGACAATGCTTGCACAAAAGAATGAACAAAATCGAGAACAAGCTGTCTACTACATTAGTCGAACATTGGTAAGCTATGAAACTAGATACGCTAATGTAGAAAAATTGTGCTTGGCAGTGGTTTTTGCCACTAAGAAACTTCGACATTACATGCTTAGCCACACAACATATGTCATAGCTAGAGAAAATCCTCTGCGATATATGATGTCACGTACTTACAATAACACCCGCACCGCTAAATGGATAATGCTCCTTATTGAATTTGACTTGGAATTCATTAGCCAAAAATCCATTAAAGGTCAGGTAATAGCCGATAAAATTGCGGAAGCTCCACCACCTAGTGATCATCCTTTGATTATTGAGCTCCCATATGATTCGGTATTTACTGTCACTGAACAAGAAGATGTCATTCCAGAGGAAGACTTCGATATCACACTATTCTTTGATGGCTCTAATGAGAAAATAGACTCATTAGATTAATAATCATAAGAACTACAATTCTTTTATAGCACTCCAATCAGTTTGAAATCTCTACTATTATGGAGATCTTACTTGCTCCTACTATGTTTAGAAGCACTCTAAACAATTCCCTATATGCTCTCACAACAAAACTGATTTCCTCTCAAATAGTAAAGTTGGTGCAACTATATTTAAATGAATGCTAAATATTTAGAACCTATATACTTTAGGAAAGATACTCTAAAGTATGCTCTAGAGTCCAACATTCTCCCCCTTAAAGTTGAGAGGACTGACAAGACAGTCTCTCATCTTTATATACTGAGCTTTAGCAACTCCTTTGGTGAAGATGTCCGCTATGTTGTCCAAAGTGTTGCAATGTCATAGCTCAACCACCTATTTCTCCACCATGTCTCGAATGAAGTGATACTTCATGTCAAAGTGCTTTAGAACTGCTGTGGTGGATAGGATTATGTGCCAATTGGATGGCACTCATATTGTCACAATACAATCTGGTAGGACCACTTTGTCTTTCTCCTATTTCTTCAAGAACTTTTCTCAACCATAAAGCTTGGGTACTAGCATTTGTGATTGCTATGTACTCAACTTCAGTAGATGATAATGCTACAACAATCTGCTTTTTGGAACTCCATGTAATTAGTCCAGACCCAAGACTAAAACAATTCCCTGAAGTAGATTTTCTATCATCTATATTGCTGCCCCAATCACTATCACTAAAGCCAACTAATTTTACAGAATTACATTTGTGGTAATGGATCCCAAAATCCAATGTACCCTTTACATATCTCAAAATTCTTTTAGTTGCTTGTAGATGAAGTTCAGATGGATCAGCCATATACCTTGAAACAAGAGAAACAACATATTGAATATCCGGCCTTGTGTTGGTGAGGAACATTAGACTCCCAACCATGCTCCTGTAAGTGGTCATGTCAACTTTTGGTGCTCCATCTTCTTTGCTTAATTGGATCCCATGACCCGTTGGAGTTGCAACAGACTTGCATTGCTCCATAGCAAATTTCTTTATCATATCTTGAGCATATTTGTGTTGACATATGAAGATCCCTTTACCTGTTTGATGTACTTCCATGCCTAGGAAGTAATGCATCAAGCCTAGATCTTTCATTTCAAATTCTTTCATCATGGAGTGTTTGAACTCCTTATTCATCTTAGCACTACTACCCATGAATATTAGATCATCCACATATAAACATACAATGAGAATGTCTTTACCTTGTTTCATGTAGTAGAGAGTAGGTTCACTTTTGCTCCTAGTGAATCCATACTTTTGAAAGTAGCCATCAATGCGTGAGTACCATGCCCTTGGTGCTTGCTTGAGGCCATACAATGCTTTCTTCAATTTGTAGACAAGGTGCTCCTTACCTTGTTCTTCAAATCCTTGAGGTTGTTGCACAAAAACCTCTTCATTCAAGTACCCATTGAGAAAGGCACTCTTAACATCCATGTGTTGAATTTTCCACCCTTTGTGGGCAGCCAAAGAAAGTACTAATCTGATGGTCTCCTGTCTAGCAACAGGAGCAAAGGTCTCCTCATAGTCAATTCCATACTTCTGAGTAAACCCTTTTGCTACTAGCCTTGCCTTGTGTCTTTCAATGCTCCCATCAGCATTGAACTTGGTCTTATAGACCCATTTACATCCAACACATTTCTTGCCTTTAGGAAGCTCCACTAGCTCCCAAGTATCATTCTTTTTTATAGAGGTTATTTCCTCTTTCATGGCTTGTTGCCATACATCATGAGCACATGCTTTTTCATAACTAGATGGCTCTAGCTCTACACTAGTCATTAAAGCATAGTTTACAACATCTCCCTTAGGCTCTTGGGAGTCATCATCACCATACATGTGCAAATTTTCAAGTCTTTTCAAAACTGCATTCATCTCACTAGCTTGGCTTCTAGTGTACCTTTTTTGGAAATTCTTATCCAAAATTTGAAAAGAAGGATGGTGCTGAAGTGTTCTCTTACCTCTTGATGGTGAATCTACATCCATTGGAGAAGAACTTGCTGATCTATGTGGAGAAGGACTTGGAGTAGCATCTGTTGTACTTCACAATACCCAATGAAAATACATGCTTGACTTTTGGGATCAAGTTTCTTTCTTATCTCATCAGGAATGTGAGCATATGCAAGACAACCAAAAACTTTGAAGTGTTTTACATTTGGCTTTTTGCCATACCATCCTTCATATGGAGTTATTCCATCTAAACTAGATGTAGGACTCCTATTCAAAATGTAAACACTTGTTCTAATAGCATCAACCCAATACATGTTACTGAGCTTCTTTGTTTGAAGCATTGATCTTGCCATTTCTACAATAGTGCGGTTCTTTCTTTCAGCCACACCATTTTGTTGTGGGGTGTAGGCAGTGGTGAATTGCCTTTTGATCCCACAATCTTTACAATATTTTAGAAATGCATTTGAACAAAACTCCCCTCCTCTATCAGTCCTTAATCTCTTTACAACATACTCACTTTGATTCTCTACATTATTTTTGAAATCCTTGAAACATTCAAAAGCTTCATCCTTAGTTTTCAAAAAATAAATCCAACACATTCTAGAGAAATCATCAATGAAAGTGAGAAAGTAAGAATTGTTACCCAAGCTTTTGGTATGCATTGGACCACAAATGTCCGAATGTACCAATTGTAGTGGATGGCTTGCTCTCCATGCTTGTCCTCTTGGAAACTTTGTTCTTGAGTGCTTTCCCAAAACACATCCTTCACACACCTCCTTGTTCTCTTCAACTTTTGGCAATCCACATACCATAGCTTGTGAAGTCAACAACTTCAAGCTTGCAAAGTTAAGATGACCATATCTCAAGTGCCAAAGCACACTTGGATTTTCTATGGCTACACTAGCAAGTTGAGCACCTCCTTGTTCCCCAAACTTAAGAGGAAACAACCTATTCTTTGTCATAGGTACTTGTGTAACAACTCTATTACAATTGTTTTTGTCAAAAATTACACATTTTCCATCTTCAAAAACAAGCCTATAGTTCTTTTCCATGATTTGTCCAACACTAAGCAAATTATGTTGGAGTTTGGGGGTGTAATAGATGTTGTTTACCTTCTTTGTGCCTTCTTTGGTTGGAACCTCCATGGCTCCCATGCCTTCAACTTGTAGTGCCTTGTCATCTCCCAATTTGATCTTTGATTTGTAGGTGGAATCCATTGTAGCAAATAGCTCTTCTTTGCCACTCATATGATTTGAGCAACCAGTATCCAAAATCCAAGTTTCATTAAGATTTTGATCTGATTTTCCATAGGTGAGGAACAAATTTGAAGAAGTTCCTTCCTCTTCTCCATAGTTTCCATAGTTATTACCTTGCCCTTCTTGAGAAGTCTTGGACCAACAATCTCTAGCAAAGTGACCAAGCTTGCCACAATTGTAACAAGCTTTCTTTGATTTGTCACCTCCTCTTCCTCTTCCTTGGTTGCCACCTCTTGATCTACCTCTTCCTCTTGCTCTTCCTCTTCCTTGTCCTCTTCCTTGGCCTCTTCCTTGTCCTCTTCCATAAGCCTCACCTTCCTTGGATGAGAATGCTTTGTCATCACCTCCAAAGCTTGATGAAGTAGAACCCTGTAATCTCTCTTCATGAGACATCAAAGAACCAATTAGAGCATCAAAAGTTAGAGTAGACAAATCTTTAGACTCTTCAATAATGATAGCAATATGGTTCCATTTATGAAGAAGTGTTCTCAACACTTTCTTCACAACTACTTCAGTTTTTATGTCTTCTCCAAGTGTCTCCATTTTGTTTACAATTGCTTTCACTCTCACACAATAATCACCCACTCTTTCATCATCTTGCATTTTGAGATTCTCAAAATCTCTCTTCAAGGTTTGAAGCCTCACTTGCTTCACTTGATTGCTCCCTTGATAGCTATCTCTCAAGGCTGTCCATGCTTCTAGGGCTGTTGAACAAGAAGCAATCCTTGGAAAGATGCTTTTCTCCAAAGCTGCTTGGAGATGGTAGAGAGCAAAAGAGTTCTTCTTTTGGGCATCCTTTTTATTGGTTCTATCAGCTGCACTCAAGGTGGTCCAATCTGCAGGTTCATTGTAGCCTTCTTCTACAATATCCCATAACCCCTTGCCTATGAGTAAGGTCTTCATCTTGATAGACCAATACTCATAATCTAACCCATTAAATTCAGGAATGGGAAGATTGTTATTGGCAGCCATTGATGCTAATCAACAAAACTTTGGAATAATGTAGATAGCTTCTAATACAATATTTTTGAAATAAAGAGCAGCAGCAGATCTTCTTTTACTCAATTGCCTCAACCTGAAATTTTGACTGCGTCCTCTTGATGCAATTATCTAAAAACCCTCAAAATTTCATCAAAAAATACCTCAAGATGCGTGAGATATGAATGATTTACTCGAGCTCTTCCTTGCAACTCTGTTGAGTGTTGGCCACTTGAGTTTCTCTGACAAAGTGCGTGCTTCAGATCTCTTCACGCCACTCTCCACAGGTTTTGATCCGTCTGAGCAAACCTGGCTTTGATACCAAAATGAGAAAATAGACTCATTAGATTAATAATCATAAGAACTACAATGCTTTTATAGCACTCCAATCAGTTTGAAATCTCTACTATTATGGAGATCTTACTTGCTCCTACTATGTTTAGAAACACTCTAAACAATTCCCTATATGCTCTCACAACAAAACTGATTTCCTCTCAAATAGTAAAGTTGGTGCAACTATATTTAAATGAATGCTAAATATTTAAAACCTATATACTTTAGGGAAGATACTCTAAAGTATGCTCTAGAGTCCAACATCTAAGTGCGCGAAAGGTCAAGGTGTTGGAGTCGTATTTCATACACCACAGGGGGTACCTATCCCTTTATCATTCAAACTCGATTTCCAATGCACAAACCACACTGCAGAGTATGAAGCCTTAATCCTAGGTCTTCAAGTAGCTATAGCTATGAGCATTAAGCATATTCGAATATTTGGTGATTCTCAACTTGTTGTCAAGCAAATCAACGGAGAATACCAATGCAAAGAACCTACCATTAAGCTTTATCATGAAGTAGCAATGAAGTTGCTCTCTAAGTTTGATTGGTATGAAATCAATAGTTTGCCACGTTTGACAAATAGATTTGGAGGAAAGAAAATGCCATTGGAGGAAAGAGGAGTGTACTTGTCCATACGAAGAAAGGGTATCATAATGTGCCCTGAGAGAGAGAAAATTGCTTTAGGAGAGGTTTAGGTGTATGGATAGTCGTACAATCGTACGAACACAGAGAAAAGTGCAAGATGGGAAAGAAGATACCCTAGGGTGGAGAGTTGACAATTGAAGGCTAGGGCAGAGGTGCCTGTACGCTAAACCAAGAATTAATAAACCATATGGAAAAAGGGAATGCCATACATGTCAAAAAACCGGCTAAGTTTTCAAACCCCCATACTAAGTTAAGCATACACAAGGGTAACCACTGTTTGGAGAAGTTGTAGTTAGACAAAGTGCCATCTATTATAGAAGGGCAGGGTTTTGTAGAGTCTACACATAAATGAAATGAAATGAAATATTATTAATGTCCGTGGTGGGCCAAAATATGACCCAAGGGACTATAAGAAGGACAAGAATGGCTACTAGCTAGCAGGCTAAAAATCCCAACAAACAAAAGAACTAAGATAAATACAAGACGAAACCCGACAACCAGACCAAAGAGAAAGGGAGAGCAAAGGGGGGGAGGGCTACAGTCCATAAGAGAGGAGTGCACGCCAAGAAGAATGGAGAGATAAGAGGGGGGAGGGAGCAACCCAAGAGGGGCAAGCTCCAAGAACCCCCCAGAAACTAATCTCTCCTAACAGTCGAGGTTGAAGTACTGGAGCTGAAGAAGTCCATGATATGTCTCTGAACAACGCTAGTTCAGAATCTTGACAATCTGTGGGTGCGCTGTCTAGTGACCCTGCTTCCGTCCGAACTAGATGATGATGGTGCACTATCTAGTCACTTGGTCCATCGGAGCTAGTGAATTATGTTGTGATGAGCCGATGTTGAGGAGGGTGAGATCCATCTGGAGAACTTTTATGTCGTCGAAGTTGAGTTATCTCCCTAAGAAAGAGTGTAAGACATCGTTGGTCAAGGTATTTGAAGAAGGTAGAAACAGATTGAGAGTTGTCCCAGAAAAGGCAATGGAATCTACCCCGGATCTCATAATAAATGGGACAGAAAAAAATAAAATGATGAAGGATTTCAACTTCACCCAAGGGGCAAAACAAGCAAATCCGCTCCTCCGTCGGAAGATGGTGATCTGACTCAATCCGAAGTTGGTGACAACACACCCTGAGTTTCCCAATAGTTATCCGAAGACTGCATTGTGTGCTACTGAAAGTATTGTGGAGGAACTATTTTGCCCTCCTATATCTGTAAGAAGTGCTCATGGTAGAAAGACAACTTGGGGGAAAGAGGGGCAACAGGAGATATCCAAGTGCATCTGGTGTACTAGAGACTAACATCCTTCCGGATCTTGTAGAGCATCCTCTCCTTACTAAGCTTGTCTATCTGTGGGGAGAACACCCAAAGAATAAGGGGGGAGCTTGTCTATCTGTATCTAAATGCTGGCCAGGAGGGCAAAAACTTGAAAATACCAGATAGACAAGCTCCCCACAAAGAATAAGAGGGGAGCTTGTCTATTTGTACCTAAATGCTGGCCAGGAGGGCAGAAACTTGAAAATACCAGCTCCTCCAGCCTCCCCAAGAACTCGGAGAGAGTTCCATCAAGAAGCGAAGGGCGGGGTAAGGGTACCGCCTACAACCCTCAGGGGTATCTCCGAAAGTACGAATCCTGTGAAGATAATTGATAATCAAGAAGATAATCTCAAGCTGGAGAGGAGAAGCGCCAAACTCTGCCAGAGTAATAGAGCGGGGCAATGTGCCCTTGCAACGAATGAATCATCGAAGAAAGAATGTCTGGACTCGTTCAACCCGTGACCACTCAGTCGGGCCAAGACTAGGACCCCAAACCACTGACCCATAAGTAATAGTTGGCTTGACCAAGGCATAAAAAATCCTCATCTTCACAGGTATATCCTGAAAATGTGCTTTGAAGCAATTCCTCTCTAGAAAAGACAAAGCTGCATATCCCTTACAAACCCAATCCTGGGCAACGGGTTTCATACCAAAAGTGGGACCGATGAAAAGAACCCCCAAGTACACATAAGAGGTGGTGATCTCAACCTCCTAACCTTGGAAAGAGAAGTGGAGATGAGATAGATCCTCTTTGGTAGTGTTGAATACCATAACCTTGGTCTTAGAAAGATTCACCGTCAATTGTCTCAAGTCACAAAAAGCGGCAAGCTTGTCAAGATGGTGCTAAAGCCCCTCAGGGGAAGAGGCCAAAAGAACATCATCAGCAAAGAGGAGAATAGAAATCAGCACATAGTGAAGAAGGCAACCATCCTCTGTGTGAGCATGCTCCTTAATAAAAGTCTCAAGCTCGTCAATGAAGATCCCAAAAAGTGTTGGGGAAAGGGGGCACCCTTGTTTCACTCCTATGGTGATAAGAATACTGTCTGAAATCCCTTGAAGGGAGCAAAACCAACCTTTCATAGTCTCATATAACTATGTAACCGTTGTCAAAATTTGCCCAGGGATGCCAACTGACCTAAGTCTCTCAAGAAGCAAATGTCGAGGCACCATGTCGAAGGCTTTCCTGAAGTCAACAAAGCAACAATAAACCTTCGAGGACCTGGAACACGCCTCCTCAATAATAGCTCTGAGGACTAGAATGTGATTTGTGGTTTGGTGATCTTGCCAAAAACCAGCTTGGCCAAGAGCCCTAAAACCCTCCTCCAACCTTCGAGAGAGAAGCACATCCAATGTTGTGGCATAAATCTTGGCAAAGATATGCCCAATCATGATAGTCCTATAATTATTGGGTTCATGGGGATCACCTGCCTTATGAATGGGGTGAATGATATGCTGGGTCCAATAATCAGGAAACCCGAAGCAGACGAGAGAGATTAAAGAGATCAATGAGGGGCCCAACAAGAGGGTCAATACCATGCTTTAGAAATTTTGCCTGTAACCCATCCAAATCTGCTGCTTTGCTCGTACAAAGTTTCCTGATAGCTTGCCTGACAAGACCAGTAGAAAAGAGGTGGCACGAAGAGGGGGGGGAGGGAACAGTAAGAGGAGGCTAATTAGGGGTGGTATAGAGGGAAGAGGCATGAATGGTCCAAGAGGAAAGATCGATCCCATGAGTAATCCGATCACGGGGGAGGATAAGGCACCAGAAGGATTTAGGAGACTGTTGAAGAGAGTGGATAAGATCAAGTCGATGTTGAAAGTGGAAGATACGCTTCTTCTTTCGAAGAAGCATCCTGTAGTCTTTGTGGGAAATGGCATAGAGTTGGGAAGGATTCCGAATGGCATATTTCAACCTTTGGTCAGCAGACTTACATTCCTCATCATACCAGATGTTCATGGGGTAATGACCAGAGGTACGAGAACGGGGGGAGGACCAATAGAGTGGGGGTACGAGTCCAAAACAGCCTTCCAAATAGTTTGGACCAAGCAAGCAGAACGATTAGAAACATTGGAAAGAGAAGACACCCTAGGGAGAAGGGAAGAGGAAGTTGTCGTATAGATGAAGGGGGAGCTGAGGTGAATGCCAGCTAAGTGTAGACCAATTGTCGTACAAATGAGCAAAATGAAAGAGTACTGGAAAAATGTCTGCAAAAGAGAAGGAAAATGTGGTTGTTCAAGTTGAGCAAACAACTGTATAGACCAAAAGAGACCATCATACAAACTAAAGAAGTTGTCGTACAGGTCGCAAGAGTTGGTCGTTCAAGTGATGGCAAAATCATCGTATAGGTGTAACATTTGTACGAAAGAAGGCGTACAAACATAGGAGATGAACGGTAGATGGTATGGAGTCATAATTGAAGTATGAGCAAAAGATTGAGTTTTCGAGAATGTCTTGCATGAATAGAAGTTGAAAGTAGACGTTCCCCTAGACCATTGCACCAAAGAGAGCATCGTGCTAGAGAACGAGGGACACGAACAAACCAAAGGAAAGGACCAACGGAACACACTCGAGGATGAGAAAAGGAATGTAGTCCAAAAATGAACAAAGAAGTAGACGACACTCCCTACATTCACCAGAGGAGCATTGAGGATGCAAATTGTGGAAATGGGAGGAGCACCTACTCATACCACCCAAGACCCGAGTCCCCAAGAGAAGTTAGCACCACGGCAGAAGTCGGCGAGGACGTCGACCAATCAAGAGGGGAGGGCAGATGTAGGCAGCAAATCAACACATCAACGGAAGAAGAAATAATAATGAAAAGTGCAAAATATGCACTAAAGTTTTGTATTGCAATTTTGTAATGAAATGCAAATGAAATGAAATTTAAATATGGTGTAATGCAAGGAAATGTAATTGAATAAATATTTGCAATAGTCTAATGTTTTGAAAAGATAGTAAATGTACATCCAAGGGGGAATTAGTTAGAGTTGAGGGGTATGGGCGACCATTGTTATCAACCGTCCACCCAAGTCTTTATAAGGATCCCCATTTCAATTGCAAGGTATCATTGGGTATCTAGTATCTAGCATTGAGAATGCATAGAGGAGAGCATCCAAAATATAGAGCAAGCTATTATAAGCATATTGCAAGCAGCATAGAAGGATTGCAAGGGTTCTATTATGGAGTTGTAGACCTTGACATTGTAATGGCCATTCAGGCATACAATTAATGCAAATACAATCTGATTGCAATCCAGTTGTGTATACCCTTGTGTGATCTGGTTATATTGTTTATCTTGTGTATGCATATTGTGTTCTAAGTGTTGCAAGTTGGTTATTGTCCAAAGAGCAAGGAAGATGAAGTCCAAGTCAATTTGTTATTCCCTACAGATTGTCATTCAAGCCCAATTGCCTTACAGTCAATTGTCCAATTAGCAAAAAACCGTTCAAGCAAAATTGACATCAATGTTCAGTTTGTTGCCATCAAGCCAACTTGTCATATAGTTGGATCCTACCATTCATATCCATGATTGTCGTACAATTGGTCATTGTCGTTCAATTGGAGAATTATTGGTTTATAGCTAGAAACTATTGTCGTTAAAATGATGTCATACAAGCATGATGATGCTTAACTATTGAGAATCTCACCACCGTGCGACACTTCATAACTCTTTTGACCCTCAGAATTTGAAGCAGCCAAAGGCAGCCCAAAATGGGAAAAGGCTATGCAAGCCTAACATGATACTTTGATGAAGAATCAAACATGGGCTCTCACAGAGCTACATCCAGGGAAGAAACCTATTAGCTACAAATGGGTCTATAAAGTCAAGTAGAAGGCAGACGGGATGCTTGACAAGCATAAAGCAAGGCTGGTTGCAAAGGGTTTTGCTCAAAAGGAAGGGATTAACTATGAGGAGACATTTGTTTCAATTGCAAAAATGGGTACAATTCACTTGGTTCTAGCCATGGCAGCACAATTTGGTTGGAAACTACATCAAATGGATGTGAAGAGTGCCTTCCTCAATGGTGATCTAAAGGAAGAAGTATACATGTACCAACCACAGGGATTTCAGGTTCCAAGGAAGGAACATTTGGTATGTAGATTAATGAAATCTCTTTATGGGTTGAAGCGGGCTCCTAGGGTATGGTGCATCAAAATTAATAGGTATTTGGGAGAACAAGGATTCAGAAGGTGTCCTTTTGACTATCTATGTCAAAAGTGAGAATCCTTATGTGGTGATTCTAGTGATACATGTTGATGACATCATTATTATCTGTAAGAAGGCAGGAGCAATTGCAAAGGTAAAATCAAAATTATGTTTAGCTTTTGACATGACAAATTTAGGCCGTCTACATTATTGCTTAGGTGTAGAAGTTTGGCAAATAGATAATCATAATTTTGTTTCACAAACAAAATATGCCAAACGTTTGTTAGACCAGTTCAGGATGGTAGATTGTAAAATCTCATCTATACCTATAGAGAAAGGGCTGAAACTTTCAGCCAAGACTGATTCAAAGGCGGTCAATGAATCAGTCTACAAGCAACTAGTGGGCAGCTTGATCTATCTTACCGCCACTATACCTGACTTGAGCTATGCAGTCAGCTATATCTCCCAATTTATCAAAGCTCCAAAAATATAACACTGGAGAGCAACAAAGTGGGTGCTACAGCATGTAAAGGGAACATTGAACTTTTGCATTCTATATGGTAAAAGCAAGGAGCCTCAGTTGTGTGGCTATTCAGACTCGATTTGGGCAGGATCCATGGATGACAGGAAGCCTACAACAAGTTATGTGTTCAGTCTTGACACGGGCAGTTTCCAGGATCAACAAGAAACAACATGCAGTTTTACTTTCCTCTACAGAAGCACAATACAGACCAGCAGTAGAAGGGGCATTGGAAGCAAATTCGCTTAGAAAAATGCTTGCAGATTTGCAAGCCCATCAGATTGAACCCACATTCCTTCTTTGTGATAACCAGGGAGTTTTCAAGCCAGCAAAGAACCCCGTCTTCCAAGAGCAAACAAAACATATGATGTGCATGATCATTTCATTTGACAACTTCTAGAAGATGGAGAAGTTGAGTTCAAATATTGCCCAACTTAGGACCAGATTGCAGACATTTTCACCAAGTCTCTTGGCCTAGATAAATTTGTAAAATTTAGAGACAAACTTGGTGTAGTTTCTAGAATGACCATTAAAGGAAGATGTTAGAATTATTAGTTCATAATGGTGATCTAGACTATAGACTTAGGGATATTAATAAAGTCACTTGTTGACTTAGTCTAATTCATGCTTTAGTGTTGTATTAATGACTCAAATTATATTTAAGTCATTTTAGGGTTTATGCACTTAGGGTTTATGTCATTCCTTTACTATAAAAGGACGTGCTCTCTTCATTTTATTATCCAATAAGTATTTTCTCTCTTTCTCAAAAAAATAAAACTAACTTTAAAAACCCGAAAATAAATTATGCTTAGCTTTCTTTGCCCAAAAGCCCTTTCAGTTTCTCGGTGTGCATCAAAAAGCAATACCTTGTCCACCGCTGATTGTAGAAAAGCAAATTGATATGTCCTTATTTTCTGAATCAGTTTTGGTATTATGTGTTATTTTGTAATTGTACGCAAAGTGTTTGACAAAATGTGCGTGCATATATTTAATAATGTTGTAAAGTGCAATTTAATACTGTACGTAAGAATAAAGTCATGTAAGTCAATTATGTCGGCTAAATTAGAGTTATAACTTATAAGGTATTTTATCCTGTAGTGGAAAATGTGAAGTAATGCAAAAGCAAGCACATATGAAATGTAATTTGAGGGAAGTTATAAGGTAGTTGGAGGATAACTACTTTGTGGGTGTATAAATAAGCCCTCCCCTCATTCATTCAAGTTGTTCTTCCATGGAAGTGATTCAAAGGTTTGTTCATGCACGGTTGTTCATCCATTGAAGAGTTCAGGCATTGAAGGCAGTCATGCAGATTGATGGAATAGTGCAATCCAGTATTGTATGCAGCCATGGAGAATATTCAACCTAGGGTTTGCAGGCTGTAGATTGTAATGCTGAAACTGTAATGTTGTATCATAAATGCCATTGTTAATATAAACTGTCTGTAATTACTGTTATCTACCATTGCTGCAGCTATTGTTCCTATTGCTGCTATTTCTGCAATTGATACTGTTATTATTGCTGTTGCAGGTTTTTTGTGCATTATTATTGCTATACTACAATAACTGCAGATCTGTAGAACAATTTAAGTGGAAATGGAACTGTGTATAGCATGTTAAATTTCATTTCTACATTCTGGTGCCGTTGCTATTTCAAAGTTGGGTCCAATTTGGTGACATGAAGAAATAAAACCCTTGGGGAGATGCACAACGAAAACAATGGAGTGCAGCCAAAGACGTAGGTGAAGACGCACCAGATTTTTTGTTTTTTTGGTGATGCAGATGAAGGGTTGTCAAAAGGGACATGCACACCAAACGAATGCAAAAATGCAAGTGAAGATTTTACAGATTGCATATTCGCAGACGTCTGCAATCTAGACGTCTGCAGCACCAATCTAGACGTCTGCAGTCTGGACGTCTGCAGAAGCAGTTTGGACATCTGCAGTCTAGACGTCTACATCTGCAGTCTGGATGTCTGCAGTTTAGACGTCTGCATCAGTAGAATAGGTAGGCCAGTTCATTGTTAGGAAAAAGAGAGTCCAAGAGCAGAGCAAGAAAAAGGGCAAACATTGTTGATAGGAAAGGACGAAGGGGTACAAGAACCACCAAGAGTCAAGGAAAACATTGACGTAAGGGAAGACGATGCAGAAACTGTGTAAGGATATGCTGAGTGGATGGTAACACCTGAACAAGCGGCAGGAAGGTTGCAGAGGAGTGCAGAGGACGGGAGTCAGGTACTAGAGCAACAGCGTGCGAGGTCTCAGGAAGGAAGACCAGGGCCACAATTAACATTCTAGCAAAGGAGGTCGCGGAGTAAGGACGCACAAGAAGTCGGGAGATGACTGTTTGGTGAGAATAAAGGTACCTAGACTAAAAACATCCGACAAGGAGCAGCATAGCAGGAACCCCACCAATGGATAACGTAGCCACCAAAGCATTGGAGAATTTGCCACTTTTCACAAGAGAAGGGAAGGAAGACCCGATTAGGCATTGGAGAATTTGCCGCATGGAGTGGAAAGCGATTGGGCAGAACAATGAAGAAGATTGGAGGAGGTGGTTTCCTGCAACGTTTTGTGGATTCACAATGGCTTGGTACTTAAAATTTCTAACAAAAAAATACAAGACATGGAAGAGTTGCGTGATGTATTTGTGGAAGAAATTAAATGATATGATACTGACGAAAATTATAACATTCAAGGAGAGAAGGAGTCTGTTCATTATTACAATCGAAGGTTTAGTAGGTTGTTTGACTATGTGGAGAAAGACCACTTAGAGGAATCAAAGAGTATGTGGTTCATAGATGGACTTCTCCCTATGTATCAAAGGAAGATGAAGACATTTTCTCCAAGATCATACCAAGAGGCTTTGGATTATGCCTTGACTTGGGAAAGTGATGCAAAAACCTCACCGATGAATGAGACTCGAACGACTAGAGAATGCAGTCAGATGGCGACGGAGCAACCGTCTGAGAAGGAGACGTCTGAAGTGTAGCCATCTGAGAAGGAGACGTCTGAGGTGCAGCCATCTAAGAAGGAGACGTCTGAGGTGCATCCGTCTGAGAAGGAGATGTCTGAAGTGCATCTGTCTAACAAGGAGACATTTGAGGTTCAACCATCTGAGCAGGAGTCGTATGACGTGTCGACATCTAAGAAGAAGTCGTCTAAAATAGAGTCGTCTGGAGGTTACCTGTCTGACACTTATACGTGTTTGAGAAGGAGACGTCTGAAATGCAACCATCTGAGAAGGAGACGTCTGAGGTGCAGCAGCCATTTGAGAAGGAGACGTCTGAGGTGCAACCGTCTGAGAAGGAGACGTCTGAGGTGCATTCGTCTGAGAAGGAGACGTTTGAGGTTCAACCATCTGAGCAGGAGCCGTATGACGTGTCGACGTCTGAGAAGAAGTCGTCTAAAATAGAGTCGCCTGGAGGCTACCCATCTGACACTTATACGTCTGAGGAAGTTAGACATCTAGAAAATTACCCATCTGAGAAAGTTTGTCATCCGTCCCAGACGTCTAGCCATCTAGTCTAGACGTCCAGTCTCGACTGTCGTCCGTCCTGTTGACAATTTTGCCACATTTTGTCTAAGGGGTAAAATCTTGGGTTGCTGCTGCGATGCTTTATTTTCTGTTTTGGATTCACTTTCTCTTTTGGGCAATATTTTTCTGTTACTCTTCTCTGATGTTTCCATGGCGTAAGGGCCCGACCAGTCTTTTGAGATAGTCCCCTTTTCATTCACTCCCTTTTTTGGAGCACAAATCCATTTCAGGGCAAAACAGATGCAACAATTCAAAATCGCTAAAAAACAAGAACCAAGAGGCAGCTTCGCTCAGAAGGGTGGCTAAGAAGGAGTTTCGCCCAGAAAAGGGGCGAAAGGCAGCTTTGCTCAGAAGCAGGAGCGAAAGCTCGCCTCAGGCTTGAAGCACAGAAAAAATCGGCTCAGGCATGGATAGGGCGTTTCGCTCTTCAAGTCAGCAAAGTTTAGTTTCGAAACCTGCATAGAGCGAAAGAGCACTTCGGTCAAGGAGAGGCTAAGGCAAAGGTCAGCACGGTCAAAACTCCTTTTGCTCGTAAAACTGTCGAACCCCCCTTTTCGGGCCCCCGAATTGAGCGAAAGTCCGTTTCGGACTTGACTAGGGCGAAACATCATTCCAAGCACTATTTTCAACGAAAATTGGCTAAGGCAAAGTCTAGCTTCGCCCACTGCCTGAGCGAAAGCCCTTTCGGGCCATAGCTTGGGCGAAAGTTCAAAAATCAACTCGGTCAACCCTGCTTTCGCTCCTCACCTGGGCGAAACTTCCTTTCAGGTCTTAGCTGCAGCGAAACCTTCTTTCGGACTTAGTTCATCTCAGTTGGAGCAAAAGTTCAAGGAAAAAGATCAAAAGCACCCACCAGCCTGGCAAAGGCATATTTCGGACGTTAGCTCCAGCGAAAGCCCCACTTCGGGCTCAGTTTGAGCGAAATACCCTGCCGGACCCTGTCGAGGGCGAAGATCCATTCTGAGACTCATGGGTTTCACTTCTAGTCCGATTTCCAGCGAAACCTCCCTAGAGCATTCCTCAGCGCTAAGGCTACATCCGAGGGACCCGTTTCCAGAGAAGGGGATTGTAGATGAAAATTTAAGGCGCCTTCATGGCGCACGAATTCTGATCTCCTGCCCGTCCCATCAAGACGGCGCTGTCTCTAAGGACAAACTTCACCAACTGCATTAATGAGACAAGCAGTCCCAGCGGTAAACCCTGTCCGAAGTCACGCCTCATAACTATTAATACGAGGGAGCCACGCTCCATGAATGCGCTATTGCCTGACAGAGGTCAAATCTCAGCTGCCCCAGCCATTTTTAGGGTTTGACATTAATGTTACAGAGGTGAAATCCTCTATAAAAACTAGCTCAATGCAATGTAATAGGGGGAACGTTCCGCTAGAGAAGCTGTTGTACTTGAGTTCTGCATCAATACTAAAGACTTTTGGCTCTAATTCTGGACTTTCTTCTGTGTATTATGCCTTCTATTACAACTTCTGCTAATTTCGTTTCTTTGTCTGATTGTTGTAATTCTGTAATCTGGATGTAAGTGTCTAGTAAAGAACAAAACCTAGAATTATCCTGAAGGATAAATGTCAGAGAAACCAAAATGTTAGTTTCTGTTTCATTCTTGGTATCGATTGCTGCTGGCTCAAGTAGAGATAAGTGACCGTGCTGCCTGTTCTTCCCCTTTGAAACCATCTGGCCCGTGGCCATATTTCCCATCCCTTTCAGTTATTTCCATCCCTTTCAACGATTTCCCAATTTCTTTCCAGTTCCCTAATCTAAAACCCCATTTTAGAGTAGTAAGGGAGCCAACCCTCTCTGGAGATTGGCACGGAAGGCATTCCTTCCTTCCGGCCTTTCAAGGTTGGCCGGGTCTAGGGCGCGTAAGCAAACCAAATCCTTTCCTAGGGCAGATTTGTGACCAATAGTTTTTCTGGCACAACCGGTGGGACTCGAACCGTTCCACGTTGAAGCAGTATTAAGAAGTGATGTTCATCTTAGTGCTGTCAAATCTGAACATCTGGCGACTCTGTTGAACTCGGATACCTCCAAGTCTCGAAGACCAGTCTAAAAAAATTACGCCTTCATGCGTACGAGATGGAGAGCTAGAAATGCAAAAGAAGAAATCGAGTTCTACGAGCTTGACATCGACGCTCTAGGAGAACATCCTAGGGTGGTCAGGCCGAATAACCCGCTAGATGGGACATCTTCGCAGGAAGCTGTTGTTGCGCGGATTCCGACTCCAGACAGCACAGCAACTAGCTTGCTCCCGAATCCTCCAAATTCTCCGGATCATCAGAATATTCCGATTCCACCAAACGATCAATCAAGTGCTCCGAATCAGCAAACTCCCCCGGCTCAACCGAACCAGTCGTTGCAGTCGTCGTTGTCGTCGAACCCTCCGAATTCGCCGAATCCAAACGCACATATGGCGCAGCCAGCTCCGCCCAAGCATTTCCTGGCCTGGAACCATTCAGGACCTTTGAACCTGGCAGCGCAAGCCCAGATTCCAGCTACAGCGCTAAAGGCCATTCCCACCTACGATGGTACCGAGAAAACAGCTTACGAGCATGTTCAAGACGTCGTTGCTCTGGCTACTATCCATGGCATCACGGAAGAAAATATTATGGTGCAACTGCTAGTCCTATCCCTTAAGGGGAAACTCCTTTACTGGTACCGATCTTTGTCGGCCGGTACCATCACCACTTGGGACCAATTGGCAAAGCGATTGATAAGAGGATTCAACGAATCGGCTGACCCTTTCTCCCTATTGCACCAGTTCACAACCATCCAAAGACATCTGCAAGAGGAAGTTCCTAATTTCAACGTCAGATTTGCTCGGACCTGGCAGAGGGTCCCTGACGGCCTTCGGCCAACACCTGAGCAAGCGACATTCTATTTCCTCAGAGCTTTCAATTCGGACATCAACATGAACATCCGGTATTCTAATGTCAATACTTTCCTGGATTTGTATACGCAGGCGCAGAAGGCGGAGGCTGACTTAATTGCCATCGACAAACTCCCGCCAAAGCCGACAATGCCAATCTTCCCCGATTTGCCTCAATATCAGTATCCCAACACGGCCGCTCAGTCTCCGCCTGGACCTTCCATGCACTCGATTACATCATGGAATTCAAACACCGTGCCAGCCTTTTTGCAATTTTCCACTCCTTCCACCCCACAGCTTCCTCCGCGTCCACAATACCCCGCATTACCCCCACCCATGGCGCAATTGCCGTTACCAGCACCGGCGAGCGTCGACCCGCAAGCGAAGATTTTGCAAGAGGTGCAGTCTATCAATTCCGCCATGAGGACGATGTCAAATGAAATTGTTGTCATCAAAAGGAAGCAGGCTGAACGTGAATTCCAGCCAAGGAGATTTCCTCCTCCGACGATCACAAGAGACCAAGCAGCCCCGGCTGTCAGGCCCCCCGGGAGAAATGCAGTTGTTTTAAACTATGAAGAGGCGAGCACATCAGACCAAGTGTACTGGTGCTCCACTTGCAATGAACCACACGGAGAGGACACTTGCATGGTCCTGTTGGCTACGGATCCGCCACCTGGGAAGGACTTGGTGTGTCAATGCGCCCTAGACCCGCAGACCAACATTGAAAGGCCGGGAGGAAGGGATGCCCCCCATGTCGATCTCCGGAAAAGGCCGGCTCCTTTCCTAACCTACTTGGGGGTTTTTAGATAAGAGTGCGGGAAAGAGAATAAAAAAGGGGGTAAAGGGAACTGGAAAGAGATTGAAAAAGATAAGGGAACAGGAAAGGGATGTAAATCATGCGTTTCAGGTGGGAGGAGAACAAGTAGCACGATCGCAAATTTGCATCCGAACCAACAGCAATTAAAACAAAGCATGTAACAGAAACTGCAGTTGTTATTCTACCCTATGTATCCTTCTGTTTAGTATTCCCGATCCAAATAATCACCAATGCCCAAATCCAGAATTCAAAATTCAGACAGACAGAAATATAAATGGACATGAAGCAGAAATCCTAACAGAAGGCAGCATAAAAGACAGAGACAAGAAGCAGAGCCAAGGATGCTTTGAATTAATTAGAAGGTGGTCCGTCACAACAGAGTCCTCTAGCAATATGTCCCCCCTCCACCCTTGTACAATGAAATGAGGCTACTATTTATAGCGCAATTTTCCCCCCGATTACATTTTGGGCACAGAATCCTAGACCTGACAAAAGCTGCAAAAGCCGACAAAAGCGGCGATGTTGACCTCTGCGGGTAAAGAATGTACTTGCATCAAGGTCCTCCTGAAAACGTGGCAGCTCCGTGGAAATCCGGTAGGTGGGAAGTTGACAGTTTGAATGGGGGCAGATGCGGTACAATCTGTCAGTTCACGCTCATATGTCCGGTACCCTGGCGGTACACCTGTCACATCTTTGACTCGAATCTCGAGGCTAGAAACCTGTCAGCATCTGATGGAGGGGGAAGAAATCGTCTTTAAGCTTAGCCTTTGTATGAGCGCAGTCGGGCGGATGAGTGCAGTCGGGAGGATGAGCGCAGTCGGGCGAGGCCCGACACTTAGAATATTTTAGCAGCATTTTCCTATCTTTCCGCCCTGTTCCGCACAAATTGATGAGAGCAGTCAGGTGGATGAGCGTAGTCGAGAGGATGAGCGCAGTCGAGAGGATGAGCGCAGTCGGGCGGGGCCCGACACTTAGAATATTTTAGCAGCATTTTCCTGTCTTTCCGCCCTGTTGCGCACAAATTGATGAGCGCAGTCGAGCGGATGAGCGTAGTCGGGCGGGGCCCGACACTTAGAATATTTTTGGCTGCTTCTTCCTGTCTTTCTGCCCTATTGCGCACAAATGGATGAGCGCAGTCGGGCGGGGCCCGACACTTAGAATATTTTTGGCTGCTTCTTCCTGTCTTTTTGCCCTATTGCGCACAAATGGATGAGCGCAGTCGGGCGGATGAGCGCAGTCGGGAGGATGAGCGCAGTCGGGCGGGGCCCGACACTTAGTCAATTTTCTGGCCCGAAATTAAGCTTCCTGGTCCTACTTCCCGGGGCCATAACTTTTGATCCGCTGACCTGATCGCCTATAATAATATATCGTCGGAAAGCTAGCGAAAAGATCTGCAATGATAAAATATCCAAAGCTTATTTCATCCATTTTATCGCCCCCATTTATGGCCCACGAAAACCCGAACACCTCCGCATGCTCTTTGCCGCTTTAAAGCTCCATACTTTATCAAAAAATTTAATGTGGCAAAATTGCCAACAGGTCCACCTGAACTACGTCCAAATTTTTGCAGGCAGCGTTCCTAGTGAGCAAGTTAATATGATCAGAGAGGCGGACCGTAACCTCATGATCCCTGCTGAAGAACAGGTCTCAGTTCTTACCAGAGCTGGGAAGAAACCCATTGAGGTGGACGCGGCTCAGATGGAGCCTCTAAAGGTGTATATTCGCCGTGAGGAGCAACCACCGGCGAAAGCTCCAGACAAGGATTCCTTGCCCCCGCTGGCGAAAGAGCCGGCAAAAGCGACAGTGCCACAACCTGAAGGCGAAACTAAAGAGCAAGCCAAGGAGAAGTTCAAGTACCCATCAATGACCAAGCAGCAGAGGATCGAAGCCATGCAACAGTACTGCACCAAATACAAAGCTGTGAAGGAGCCTGGAGGGTCCGCTCCCCTAGCGTATAACATAGTCGAAGAACTGAAGAAACCTCCCGCCAAGAGAAGTCTCTATGACTCCCTATAGCTCCCTAGACAAGTTGATTTAATGCAAGAATCGTTGAAATCTGCAAAGGGAGAGAAGCTGACCCAGACCGTGCTGACTCAAAGTCTGACCACCTCAGCCACAGGCAAAAACAGGCCGCCTCCGTTCTATCTGTCACTCCGGATGGAGGGATGGGTCGTACACAACTGTATGATCGACTCTGGTGCGGCAACCACTGTCATGCCCAAAGCAGTGTGTGAGGTTATGGGCATGGAATATACACGGAGCAGTCCAGGTGTTCTTCAACTTGACGGGACTCCCGTAAAGACAGTGGGAGTCATCAAGGATATCCCAATCCAGTTGCACAAGATGCCTCATATTGTTGTAATCCAGGAGGTCGTGGTCGTCGATTTGGAACCATATTTCAGCATGTGTCTCTCAAGAGAGTTCACCGCTAAGCTGGGAGGTTACCTCTCTCTGGACTACTCACACCTGGAGGTTCCATTCAGAGGGAGAAATATAAAAATCTACAATGAGAAACCCTCCAGCTTCCACATTGAGAAGATAGCCGAAGATGAGCAGCAGAGAGAATCAATCCATCTGATGACAGAGGAGCTAAAGGAGGTAGACTTGATGGAGGAACTCCGAACAGAGGACGAGTTCTCCCTAACTGAATTTAACGCCATGATCGAGTCAGAGATAGGGTGTTACTCCATCACCAAGCCCAATAAAGCAAAGGAGAAGGTGCAAAAAGATGAGGACCCCGTCCCCGATGAACTATGGAAACTCTTCTTTGATGGCGCCCGATGCAAGAACGGCGTTGGGGCTGGGGTTGTCTTGATCTCTCCCTCCGAAGATCAAAAGACCTACTCCTACAGACTCGCCTGGAGCTGTACCAACAATGCGGCGGAGTATGAAGCCCTGTGCTTAGGGTTGAAGAAGGCGGAGAAACTGGGAATCAAGCAGTTGCAGATCTTCGGAGATTCAGAGTTAGTCTGCAAACAGGTCACCAATAAGTGCGTCTCGAAGCAACACTATCTCAAGGCGTACCGCAATAGGGTATGGGACCTGCTGGAGTCTTTCGAGGCACTGAATGTCCAGGCTATCTCACGGGAAAAGAATAAACACGCAGATGTCTTAGCGTCTATTGGAGCCAGATACTCCCCGGCTGATAACATGATGCAAAAGCCGAAGGCGGTAAGAACCATTTACAGGCCTTCTGTGCCTGATAAAGACACCCACTGGCAGGTGTTTGACAATGACGAGCAGATCGTCAATTTTTTGATCCATGAAGCAAGCACAATTGAAGGTAGAGACCCTGATGACGAGGAATATGAGGGGTTGATACAGCTAAAAAATAACCATCTCCCAAAAGGGCTAATTACTTTAGAGAGTCTGTTTGATCAGAATGATAGAGCAATCGCTCATAGGATCAAAGTAGACGAGAAGCAATACAAAGAGCTCGAGTTGGAGCCTGGAAAGGTCATCAAAATCGGAGCAGACAGCACTCCTGAAGAGCTGGAACAGATCCGGGCCCTGTGCAGAGAATATCCAGACATTGTTGCCTGGTGCTACCAAGATCTGAAGGGGTACGACAGGGAGGTCATACAACACACCATTGAACTACAGGAAGGTGTCAAACCTTGCAGGCAGAAGCAAAGGCCTGTTAACCCAAAGATCGAAGTTTTGATGAGGGTCGAGCTCCTGAAGATGCTCGAAGCGAAAATCATCTATCCAATCAAGCATTCTTCCTGGGTCGCCAATCTGGTTCCTGTTCGGAAGAAAAATGGAGATATCCGCTTGTGCGTTGATTTTCGAAATCTGAACCAGGCCTCGCTGAAAGACCACTACCCGCTCCCTCAGATCGACCAGATTCTCCACGTAGTGGCAGGGGCACAACGCTTCTCCCTCCTGGATGGTTTCTCTGGGTACAACCAGATTTGGGTAAAAGACGAAGACCAGCATAAGACAGCGTTCACCACCAAATGGGGGACGTTCGCTTATCAGCGCATGCCCTTCGGCCTCTCAAACGCAGGGGCCACCTTCCAGAGAGCCATGGACCTGGCGTTTGGTGAACTGCTGAATCGGATCATTGTCATCTATTTGGATGACATGACTGTGTTTTCGCACAAGAGAGAGGAGCATGCCTCACACCTGCGGCAAGTGTTTGAGAGATGCCGAGAATTCGGTATATCCATAAACCCGAAGAAGTCCATCTTCGCGGTGAAAGAGGGAAAACTCCTGGGCCATGTCATTTCAGAGAAAGGACTCGTTGTTGACCCTGACAGAGCAGAGGCCCTCTTCAAACTCCCACTGCCGGCAAACAAGAAGGGCCTGCAATCTTTCTTTGGCCAGATCAACTTCGTGAGGAAGTTCGTGCCCGATTTCGCCCAGGTTGTCAAGCCGATGACCGAACTCCTAAAGAAAGACGCCGAGTTCAGATGGACAGAAGAGAGAAAGAAGGCGTTTGAAGAGATCAAGGCCCGAATCGCCCAAGCCCCTGTGTTGGTGAACCCTGACTACTCTAAGGACTTTATCCTTTACGCAGTCGGAGAACCTGAAAGCTACGCAGCAGTCCTCACACAGAAGGGAGAAGACGACGATGAGCGCCCAATAGCATTCCTGAGCCAGGTGATCCAACCGCACGAAGAATGGTACAACTTTATTGAAAGACAAGTACACGCGGTCATGAGATCCCTGAAGAAATTTCGACACTTCGTCTCCCAGAGCAAGACAACAGTGTATGTTGTGCATCCAGACGTAAGGAATTTTATCATCCAGGGAGAAATGGGCAACAAGAGGGCTGGTTGGGTTACTAAAATCCAGGAGTTCGACATTGAAGTCCGACCCACCAAGCTGATCCGCGGTCGGGCATTATGCCAAGAGCTCGCAAGGAGCGCCGCTGCAGAAGTGACAACCTGCCAGTGGGAGGACCCAATGCTAGAAGGCAACTTCGCCAACCAATCTGCGGATGATAGTGACTGGATGGAGGACTTGATCCAGTAATTTAGCACCGAGAGATGCCCATCCCACCTCGATGCATCGCAGAGGAGAAGGTTCAGGCTCAAAGCCCGCAGGTATGTATTGCGCCCAGATGGGCTGTTTTTCAAAAATATTGATGAGGTTCTCCTAAGATGTGTCAGGGGAACAGAAAAGGAGAAAATCCTCGACGAATTCCATTCCGGAATGTCGGGAGGTCACTTTGCAGGAAGGCCTATGGCCTTGAAAATAATCAGAGTGGGCTATTATTGGCCCACAATTTTTGCTGATGCTTTCTCAGTCAGTCGGAGGTGCGAGAAATGCCAAAGATATGTCGGCTAGAACAAAAATGCCCCTTTGCCCCTGCACCCAATTCAAGTCGAAGCACCTTTCCAACAATGGGGCTTAGACTTCATCGAGGTAATATCACCAAACTCTTCGGCAGGGCACAAATATATACTGACTGCCATGGACTACTTCACCCGGTGGGTCGAAGCAGTGCCAACCAAGCATGCCGACCAGGAAGTAGTTATTACCTTCTTGGAAAAGTTGATCACCCGCTTCGGGATTCCAGACGCGATTGTGACAGATAATGGCCCTTCTTTCATAGGTGCCAAAATCAGCGAGTTTGCCAGCAAGTATGGAATCTACCTAAAGGCCTCTTCTAACTACTACCCGCAGGGGAATGGCTTAGCAGAGTCTACAAACAAGAACTTGCTAAAAATCCTGAAGAGGACCCTGGAGAGCAACAAGCGAACATGGCATCTGCTCCTGGACCAGGCACTCTGGGCCGATCGCACCTCCATTAAGAAGTCCATCAAAACGACACCGTATTCGTTGGTATACGGGAAAGAGGCAGTTCTGCCTACACATATCGAGATGCCTGCACTCTGGATGCTGGACGACGAAAGAGAGGACCTTGATCCCATGGACGCCAGACTGGCCCAGTTGCTGCAGCTAGAGGAAGAAAGGGAGAAAGCTTATGAAGCTTTCATGAAGCATACTGAGACCACCAGAAATGGTTCAAAAGAAAGCCACCGCCCGTGCCTTCCAGGTTGGAGATTTGGTGCTGAAATGGAACGCGTGGAAAGCGAAACCAGGAAACCATGATAAATTTGATGCCTTCTGGGAAGGCCCATTTCAGATTTCCCGCGTTAATCAGGTGAACTCTTTCATCCTACAGGACATGGAGGGCCGTATTCTGCCCATACCCGTCAATGGCCTTCACCTGAAGGTTTACCACCAGTAAGGAGCATCAGAGGTTTCAAAACTGTGTACATAAGTTTACTTTTGCTGTTATTTTCGTTTTCGTATGTATATACGTTTATGCTTTCAGCGAGCGATTGCGCTCCATAATGGAGCATTTTTGTTTGCCTTTCGCTCTTCTCTTTCCCGCGTCTCCAGGCGGTCCATCTCGGACCTAGACACAGTTGAGGCTAAGGCCAAAGCGTTAGGGAAAGCATCAAGTTTTTACTCCAGAAGAGCGCATTTTTGAGCAGAAGATGGTTCCGCTCGTTTTCTAGAGCGAAGCTAAGGTTCGTCCCTCCCAGGAGCGAAACCCTCCCACGTGGACCCCCTTCGCCTTCAGCAAAAAATTCTTTCGGGCGTCAAAAAAACCAAGTGTTTGCTTTACCCTCGGCTGAAAGAGGGGTTTCGCTAAGGCAGAGCCCCGAAGATGAGTTTCGCTCGTCCTAGGAGTGAAAGGGAGGTTTCGTTCACTTTCAAAGGCAGATGGCGATTCGCCCATTTCCAGGGCGAAAGCTGGTTTTGGACATGTTTTAGAGCGAAGAAGGGATTCGCCCGTACTGAGAGCGAAAGGCAGGGTTGAAGGGTCCCAATTGCGGCACGTTTCATTAACTCTGAGAGAGGGAGCGCGAAGGCCCATTTCGGGCGCCTTGGTGATCGAAAGGAGGTTTCGCTCAAGGTTTGGGCGAAAACCCTCCCCTATGAGCCGTTGAACAAAGCAAGCATTGGAGCACGCGAAGGAAGGCGGCGCTCCTTTAAAGCCCAAGGCACGCGTTTCTAAGTGGAAGTGACAGTGCGCATCCCAAAGTGGGTCGTTAGAAGAAAAGACAGTGCCTTGGAGAACGAAAAACGATGAATTGGGATTTCCAAGGAAGATTGCAGCCCACGGAAGCTTCTAACCTCGGGAGAAGCACGCGGTCACCAATGAGGAGGCGCTGGTCTCCACCCACTTTCCCTCCGGGCATTTACTCCCTGCGTGCGCCATTAATGAGGTGGTTCAAGCCCACGCCCATAAGAAGACCACAGCTCCAGAGTAGAGAATCACTCATTCTTCTGAGAATTGCTCTGCGTTGAGCCAAAGCCCTGTACGAAAGTAAAACTTGCTGTGTTGCGCTAAGGCCGAGAGTTTTAGTCCTTGCGCCTGTGTGTTCCCACTATTCATAATGGGCAAGAAAGGTGCTGAAAAGAAGGCGAAAGCGCCCAAGGATGGAGGTTCGGAGAAACCGGAGAGCACAAAGAAGCAGAAAAAGGAGGAATCAGAAGAAGAAATCCCTCCGCCCAATGACCAGTTGGGAAGAATGAGAGATGGCGTCCTCACCAACAAGAGCGTCGAACAGTTGCGTCAAACTATCGACGAGATGCTGGCGAAGGTTTCCTCCGAGAGTAAAAGGACTGTAGCATACTACTCCCACTTGTATTGGTTTTTGTGCACTCCTGTGCATAATTGCCCGGAACTGGTGTGTGCTATCGCCAGGTTCTATAACCCGCAGACCAAACAAGTTCGGGATGCCAGAGGAAATAAGTTATTTTCAATTTTTGCCGACAGCGTCCAGGACGCCTTTGCTCCCGGGAAAATACCGCCCACAGATTACATCATCATAACGATCAACACCAACGAGTAGAGCAACAGGTACCAGCCTACTCCACAGATGCGGTTGTTCATGGAGTCCCAGCTAAGAAAGAAACTAGCGCCTGAACAATGGCCAGAGATGCCCATGTCTCTGAGGCATTTCAAATACCCCGACATCTACTCAATACTGGCGTGGGTGGTGGGGCTCTCCACTGACGCAACGGTGTACCCGTGGCAGGTCGCCCTCGCAGAGTGCATTTCACACGGGGAGTTCTACTCTCCCGCCGCCATGGGGCCAGGGACAAAGCCCGTGTTCTTTGACTGGGCAGACTGGGTGGCTCGCATTCTGCATACCCGGTTAACCGACCTGAAGAAAGGGAAAGATTTGTCTTTCAGGTCCTGTTCCTTCCTGGCGTGGCTTTTCTTTTATCACATGCACAACAAGTTCACTTTCATCGCCACCAATCGCACCGACAAGGAGGGAAAGAGGTTGCCAGTATATCAGTGGACTCAGGTTTTGTCAAAGAAAGAGTCCTACTACATTTTCAACCAAGCGTTCCTTGGCCCTGCCCTGGAACTTATCTGTGGCGCTTGCCACCGCGTTCCTAGGGCAATGAGAGATGGTGTGGTGCAAGGCAAGCTGGGCGATGTCTTCCAACTCACAGGGTTTAGTGATCAGAATCTTTGGGTTCACTGGCAAACCCTTTCTGCTGCCATATTACACCACCGAGTATCTGTTCGCTCTAGAGGTCGCTCGGCAGAGCGACTACACGGATGATGCCTATGGCCATGGGAGGAGATGGCCGCACACGTGCGACTTCCCTTTCAAGTGGGGCGACATTGAAGTCTTTGTCACCGGGCAGAACGAATTTCTCGCGAAAACTCTGAAGGACTTTGGCTTGATAGAGCTCCCCCAACGATGGAAGTATGACCCCCTGGATTCATTCAGGAAATTCATCGGGGGAAAAACCTTTCACTGCTGCCCTCGCCCAGAGATCGAAAAACAGCGCAATAACCCATCAGGGCACGATCTCGAGTGGCACATAGAAAGGATGCAGTCGCTCCCGCCATGGCACGATTTCTACACCATGGAGGCGACGTACAACCCGTCGCAAAACCCGACGCATGACCCGTCTTCAGATTTCTTCAAAAAGATGGAGAACAAATTGAAGGGTTGGTCCGAAGAAAAAATTGCTAACTGGTGGGTCATGAGGGTCCACAACAAAAAAGAAACATCTGACGGGTCCCTCATGATCGACACCCAATTCTTCAAAATCTACGATGAGAACTGCAACACTTACCAGCCAGTCCTATTCGCAAACATTGTGCCTCGGAGCACTCAGAGCCCCGGGAGAGTAGAGGACGTATTTGAGCAACAGGAGCAGTCGGTCGGGCAAGGAGCAGAATCTAGCCATGCCGCAAGGAAGAGTGTACAGCCGCCCGCTAAAAGCCAAGATAAGGCGAAGAAGAGGCCGGCTAACATAGCGCAGACGCCGCCCCCGAAGGCGAAGAGGCCTCGGACCGTACCCCGAGGTTCCTATTACCGCAGACACAAGCGCAGCTGCACCCTCCACTACACTGCAGAAGGAAGTAGAAATTGTCGATGTGGAGGCGAATACACCGGGCGAAGAGGAGGGGAGGACAAGCCAGAGCCCCAGTACGCAGCACTTTACCACAACCGATCTCACCATAGAGCACGCAAGTACGTGCTCTCTCTCCTCTCCCCCTTCTTCTAAACCTCTGACTACATCATCTTCGAGGGTTGAAACCCTACTATCCGCCTTGCCTTTAGGTAGCGATCCTATGTCAGCTATGCCCCTTTCAGTCTCCCATTCAGTCTCCCATTCATTAATAGAATAAATCCAACTCCCCACTTCTTCCTAGTTGGTCCACCAAGCGTTCGGTTCCTACACTTATGTTACCAACGCATTTGAGGCCTCTACATCACTCAAACCAGGCGTCGCCAATCAAAGCCTATCAACGCCCCCCAATCCTCCGTTGGTCGCAGAAGCCCTGGGTGGGGTTTCACTTCCAAAACCTAACAGCCCGTCCACTGTTGTCCAAACCCCCGCACCCCCAAGAGTCACTGAAGTCCCTACCTCCACTATCCCTGACCTGTCTGCCGAAGCCCTCCCTCAACGAGCCCTGTTCCTTTTCACGCCTATGTTTGGGGAGATGGGATCTTTGGAGACAGAGCTGGAGGTGCTAGAAGAGCGCCCCATAGTAGAGAGCCTGCACCAGGCGCGGCAAAGCTCATCCAAATGGCTCAAGGACATCAAAAGGAAGAGCGCGCAGGCCCCTGCTGGGATTGAAAAGTGCGCCGTTTTTAACCCTCAGAAGATGGAGCTTCATAAAGTAAAGAAGGTGCCGAAGGTCCAGAAGCCCTTGCAGGAAATGACGCCCTCTGACTACTCCTACCAGCGTACCATCAAGGACCTGAAGACAATTGACGTGGCAGGAGAGATGGGGACTATCCAGGTTAAGATGGGCTCGATCTACCTGCATGGAGAACATATCAAGGAGCGCTGCTTCGTGGCGGAGAACGAAAACATGAAGCTGGAAGAAGCCCTAGCGCGAACCAAGGCCCAACTGGAAGACGCGCAGACCGAATCAAAACAGCTGTGACAGCGCGTGGCCGCCTTGGAGCAGGAGGTTAGCGAGCACAAGAGCGCAGCTGAGCGCCACCTCAAAGCACATCAAGAAGCGGAAGACAGGGCAAAGAAGTTGGATGCCCAAGTTCGGGAATTGCAGGAGCAGTTCACAAAGCGAGAAGTGCAGATGGAGGTCTTCTCAAGAGACCGAATTAAGGAGATTCGCTCTCATTTGTTGAAAAATTTCAGGCCTAGAGCTTCGAAGGCTTTGGCTGTCCTCATGTTCATTTGGGAAGCCAAGCAAGCAGCTTCCCAGGGCAGACCTGTTGTGGAGGAGGTCGAGCGTGACGTGGAGCGCTGGCTCAATCAAACGATAGAAGTGCAAACTTATGAGCGCATGGACCTTGAGGTTCCCTCGATGACCCGAACTGCTCGGGAATGGGCCATTGCAAGATCGACTCTTCGAGCTTTCTTTGCTAAGCTGAAAAGAGTCAGGAAGGCCAGGAGACTGTTAGACGCCTTCGAGCAAGAAAAGAGCACCTCCCTGGCATATTTTCAAACCCTCACACAGCTCGGCTTCCCCAGCTTCACGGATGATGACGGAAACCTTCTACCCAGGGACGAGCTGAAGCCAGCATGGATTGCTTTCGAGGAAGATACTACCGAAATTGACAATTGGGTAGACCCTATCCTGGAAACGCAAGTGATTCAATTGATAACCAGGTTCTGTCAGATTGAAGCTTGCCTAGTCAATCTTAGCCAGAGGGTTAACTATGCTGATATGCACCAGATCGAAAGCTTCAAATATCTGGTGAAAGAGCTCCATGACCGTGAGCCTTTCCAGGAAGAGGCCTGGACCCAGGTTCAAACCACCTATGAGCGCATCCGGGAACGCCTCGCTCCCCCGAAGCAAGATCAAGAGCCTGATAATGAAGAAGGGGACGGAGATCAAGAGCACAATGAAGAAGAAGAAGAGGAGGAGAGAGGTTGGAAGAAGATCCCTTAGTCAGCAGCAGACAGTCAGAGGAGGAGACCGATGATGACTCCGAGCCCAATGGATAAGGCCTGGGGTCCTTGCATTGAGGCGAGCTCAATACCCCGCGAGCCGCCAGGAATGTTGACAATTTTGCCACATTTTGTCTAAGGGGTAAAATTTTGGGTTGTTGCTGCGATGCTTTATTTTCTGTTTTGGATTCACTTTCTCTTTTGGGCAGTTTTTCTCTATTTTCTCTGATGTTTCCATGGCGCAAGGGCCCAACCAGTCTTTTGAGATAGTCCCCTTTCGCTCACCCTTTTTGGAGCACAAATCCATTTCAGGGCAAAACCGATGCAACAGTTCAAAATCGCTAAAAAACAGGGGCCAAGAGGCAGCTTCGCTCAGAAGGGTGGCTAAGAAGGAGTTTCGCCCAGAAAAGGGGCGAAAGGCAGCTTCGCTCAGAAGCAAGAGCGAAAGCTCGCCTCGGGATCGAAGCACGGCAAAAATCGGCTAAGGCATGGACATGGCGTTTCGCTCTTAAAGTCAACAAAGTTTAGTTTCGGAACCTGCATAGAGCGAAAGAGCACTTCGGTCAAGGAGAGGCTAAGGCAAAGGTCAGCGTGGTCAAAACTCCTTTTGCTCGTAAAATTGCCGAACCCCCCTTTCGGGCCCCAAATTGAGCGAAAGTCCATTTCGGACTTGACTAGGGCGAAACCTCATTCAAGGCGCTGCTTTCAGCGAAAATCGGCTAAGGCAAAGTCGGCGAAGTCTAGCTTCACCCACTGCCTGAGCGAAAGCCCTTTTCGGGTCGTAGCTTGGGCGAAAGTTCAAAAGTCAACTCGGTCAGCCCTGCTTTCGCTCCTCACCTGGGCGAAACCTCCTTTCAAGTCTTAGCTGCAGCGAAACCTTCTTTCGGACTTAGTTCATCTCAGTTGGAGCGAAAGTTCAAGGAAAAAATCAAAAGCACCCACCAGCCTGACGAAGGCATATTTCGGACGTCAGCTCCAGCAAAAGCCCATTTCGGGCTCAGTTTGAGCGAAAACCCTGCTCGGCCCTCCTCAAGAGCGAAAATCCATTCTGAGACTCATGGGCTGCATTTTTGGTCCGATTTCCAGCGAAACCTCCCCGAAGCATTCCTCAGCGCCAAGGCTGCATCCGAGGGGCACGTTTCCAGAGAAGGGGATGGTAGATGAAAATTTAAGGCGCCTTCATGGCGCACGAATTCTGGTCTCCTGCCCATCCCATCAAGACGGCGCTGTCAGGTCCAAGGAAGCCTCTGAGGACAGACTTCACCAACCGCAGTAATGAGACAAGCACTCCCAACGGTAAAATCTGTCCGAAGCCACGCCTCATAACTGCTAATACGAGGGAGCCACGCTCCATGAATGCGCCATTGCCTGACAGAGGTCAAATCTCAGCTGCCCCAACGATTTTTAGGGTTTGACATTAATGTTACAGAGGTGAAATCCTCTATAAAAACTAACTCAATGCAATGTAATAGGGGGGAACGTTCTGCTAGAGAACTGTTGTATTTGAGTTCTGCATCAATACTAAAGACTTTTGGCTCTAATTCTGGATTTCTTCTGTGTATGATGCCTTCTATTGCCATTTCTGTTAATTTCGTTTCTTTATGTGATTGTTGTAATTCTGTAATCTGGATTTAAGCGTCTGGTAAAGAACGAAACCTGGAATTATTCTGAAGGATACATGTCA
This sequence comes from Wollemia nobilis, assembly GCA_028583015.1. Lineage (NCBI taxonomy): Eukaryota > Viridiplantae > Streptophyta > Pinopsida > Araucariales > Araucariaceae > Wollemia > Wollemia nobilis. The sequence goes on from JAQPPZ010002998.1 coordinate 8,838,950, forward strand.
GAGAAATCTTAGTGTTAGTTTCTGTTTCATTCTTGGTATTGATTGTTGCTGGTTCAAGTAGAGATAAGTGATTGTGTTGCCTGTTCTTCCCCTTTGGAACCATCTGGCCTGTGGCCATATTTCCCATCCCTTTCAGTTATTTCCATCCCTTTCAGCAATTTCCCAATTTCTTTCCAGTTCCCTAATCTAAAACCCCAGTTTAGAGTAGTAAGGGAGCCAGCCCTCTCTGGAGATTGGCACGGAAGGCATTCCTTCCTTTCGGCCTTTCAAGGTTGGTCGGGTCTAGGGCGCGTAAGCAAACCAAATCCTTTCCTAGGGCAGATTCGTGACCAACACGTCCCAAACGTCTGGCACGTCTGTCATTCGTCCAGTCCCGACGTCTGTCATTCGTCCCAAACGTCTGGCCGTCTAGCCCAGACGTCTAGTCCAGATGTCTGTTGTCCATCCCAGACGTCTGGCCATCTAGCCTAGACGTCCAGTCCAGACGTTTGTCGTCTGACCCAAACGTCTGGTCGTCCGTTTGGCCATTCGTCCTAGACATATAGCAACCTATCCAGACGTCTAGCCTATCTTTCTGCGACATCTACCCTTACTCGTCTAGACCTATGTGCAACCCGTCTGAGACGTCTACCTGTGTGCAACCCGTTTGAGACGTCTACCCGTCTGCGTCATCTAACCCGTTGTCCTAGACGTCTAGATATTGTACCCATCAAACTTCACAATCCGTCTGGCCTAATCCATCAGAGACTAAGCCATCAGGGATTGTCGTCAAAAATGTTGTTGTCTAAGGCAGGGCAGTCAGAGCAGTCGTCTGAAGTACAATCAGTCAGAGCAGAGCAGTTGGATCACGAAAGTAGTGAATTAGAGTCGAGAGGAAGGAGTTGCAATAGGTTGAGTGAAGGCTTCCAAAGGGTTGATGAGGAGAAAAATTTAGTTTGGATAGTAATGGTTTTAATGATTTTGTCGTTGAGGTTTCGGGGCTGCGCCCGAACCCTGCGAGGGACGCTGCCCCTCGACCCCGCAAGGGATGCTATCCCTTGACCCTGCAAGGGGACTCCCGCCCCCTTGACCCCCGACACAGATGACGACGGGCTGTCATGTTCATGATGTTGATGGCATTGCTCATGCTGATAATATGGCTTATTGCAAAAAGTGAAGTGCCTATTCAAAGACTACTGATCATGTTGATCATGCTGAGGTTACACATGCTTGCAGCAAGGGGAGTGCACAATTAGAGAATAAGGTGTTGCGAGCAGTCTCAAGTGAAGTCTATTGCCAAAGATGTATGGAACAGGAGAAAGAGGAAGGAGCGTGACAAGAAATTTTGTTACATTGTTCAGTACTTCTATTCCCAGTGTTTAGCTCGTGTCGTTGAGGACAACGACCAGTTTAGAGGAGGGGATAGATGTAGACAGGCAAATTGATGTCCTTATTTGCTGAATCAGTTTTGGTATTATGTGTTATTTTGTAATTGTACGCAAAGTGTTTGATAAAATGTGTGTGCATATATTTAATAATGTTGTAAAGTGCAATTTATTATTGTACGTAAGAATAAAGTCATGTAAGTCAATTATGTCGGCTAAATTAGAGTTATAAGGTATTTTGTCCTGTAGTGGAAAATGTCAAGTAATGCAAAAGCAAATGCACATGAAATGTAATTTGAGGGAAGTTATAAGGTAGTTGGAGGATAACTACCTTGTGGGTGTATAAATAAACCCTCCCCTCATTCATTCAAGTTGTTCTTCCATGGAAATGATTCAAAGGTTCGTTCATGCACGGTTGTTCATCCATTGAAGAGTTCAGGCATTGAAGGCAGTCATGCAGATTGATGGAATAGTGCAGTCCAGTATTGTATGCAGCCATGGAGAATATTCAGCCTAGGGTTTGCAGGCTGTAGATTGTAATGCTGAAACTGTAATGCTGTATCATAAATGCCATTGTTAATATAAACTGCCTGTAATTACTGTTATCTACCATTGCTGCTGCTATTGTTCCTATTGCTGCTATTGCTGTTATTATTGCTGTTGCAGGTTTCTGTGCATTATTATTGCTATACTACAATAATTGCAGATCTGTAGAACTATTTAAGTGGAAATGGAATTGTGTGTAGCATGTTAAATTTCATTTCTACACTGATCTATGCAGTCCCTAGGCCTTACCTGCTTAGACTTCCCCTCACCATGGCTCTAAATACCATATTACAACAAAAAAAAAAATACCGAACACACAAACAAACCAAGAACACAAAAGAACTTGAAAGAGAGAAAATACATGTGCTCTCTTCATTTTATTATCAAACAACTATTTTCTCTCTTTCAAAATCCTTTGTGTTCTTGGTTTCTTTGTGTGTTCAGTCTTTTTTTTGGTAATAAATTTGAGCTCAGCTGCACAAGCTTAACATTGAACTGTGACTTTATTGACATTGATAGGGTATGTATCTTCACTTTATTAGCTCTTATTCGATGCAATTCTTCTTCAACTACCTTGTCAAATGTACTAATTTGTAGACCATGATCCATTTTTGGCCGGGTGCTTGTTAGGCAGTCTTTTCAAAATCAGGAGGTTTGAGACCCATGAGCCCTGTAATATAATCCTCTGTTTACTATGTGGTGGGTTTTACCACCATGTTTGTCGTCTAAACAAAATTTTGGTCCCTAGGTCTTGGGACGTCTTTTTTTCTACCCTTGTAAGCTTTTATTTCAACACCCAGCTTTTTTTTTCTCTATTCATATTGTTCAAGTCCTAGAGTGCTCAAAATCCACAGGCTGCTGCTGTTGGCATTGTGTTTCCTTTCTGTTCGTCCAGATAAGATTTACATTTTTGGTGCTGAGTTGATAAGTAAAGAAGCTACTTACTTTTTTCGATACAGATTTGTCTCGTGTTACTTCCCAACTGTCCTCATCTTTTTATTCCAGCTCAATTATTTTTCCATTTCAACTTTTTTCTTCACCATTCATATGCTGGTTTTTTTTCTGTCATCATACTATCAGTAATGCCAATAACCTGTAGGATTCCATTTGGTCCTATTCTTTCTACTGTGTTAAAGAGATCTTTGCAGTGTCCTGAAAAACACTTTCCAAGCATTCTTGATATCATTGCCTCTCAAAGATCACTTTTATGGACCTGGCAAAGCATAACAGATGGTCTTCCTAAGCATCTAACTGACTGCTTTCATTAAATTTTTAATTGTAATATAATTCATCTCTTATTTCCAATGCGTAGGAGATAAGTGCCCCAAAATGTTATTGTTTACTTCAATTTGAGTGGGTCTAATGGTAAGACTTTGGAACCCTGAATAGGAGGTTCAAGGTTCGAATCCAATGGGGCGTAAAGTTGTACACCCTATTTCGGTAACCAAAGTTTGGGTGGATAACCATTTATTGGGTAAACAACATCCTCTATGAGGGTTGCCTTATATGGCCTATGGTCTCGTGGAGGTTAAAAACTACTTTGCCTTTACCTTCAATGGAGATTGTGGCATTCAGTGAAATAAATGTTTCTAATATTTATGAGGCCATAAGGTTATATATGATATATAGGCACAACTTATCTAGAGTGAAGAAAATACACTTTACAATGTTAGAATAATTAGTTTCAAATGCATTATCTAAGCAATGCAAAACTAAAGGAAAACTCCTTATTGCCTAGAAATCCCAGGATTTGTTTCTATACAATTACATTTCATGTAAGACTAAGCCTACAACATTTAGAAGGCAGTGGAACCCTCAACACTATGATAAAGTTTTGCGCAGACGTTTCCATGAGTATGTCTGTATTTCAGAGAGAGAAAGGGAGAACCTGCAGAGCCTTCACTCCAACAGCAAAAACTACCACGTCTGCTTTATACAGCTCAGCTTCTCCATATTTATTTACTGCATAGTCCAAGAAGACTCAAGTCTTGAATGTTCATATAAACCCAAAATGATGAAAATTATATCAACATTTCAATAATTAAGAAATAAATAAGACATGTAGCGTCATAAGGAGTATCTGATTTTGCTATTGAGGTATACCTTAAAACCCAGAATGCATTTCAATGACTTGCTAACCGATGGAATGAAGGGAGAAGTTCTATACCATTACTTAATATAGGTCCAACATGAGAAGAGTGATATTAATTATTATTATTTTAAGCTTCAAAAAATGCATTCTGATAGACTGCATTAAATACCACAGACATCTTTCTACTTAGGTTGCAGGTTTGAGGTGTATCTGTTCCCTCAGAGTCACCTGAGACTTGCATATAGGTTCACCTTTTTTATTCTCATATCATTTAGGTAGGGTAGACCATAACTAGAATGAAACCCTAGTGAATAGCTTGAAATTTTCTTGACCTCATCAGTGAACCAAGGACCATTGATATTCATAGAAATAGCAGAAACATTCATTGTTGTATTTGTTAACAAAAAATAGACTGTTATCTTCAATGAGGATGGAAGTGGCAGCTTGATCTGATGGTTCTAATTCTACACATCTTTGTCATCAAACATGTAGCCACACCAACCAAATCAATTAGTTTTTTTTCCTTTGCTACTCTTTTACAGGACCCAAGGGAATCAGCCCCTTGGGTCCATAGGCAGTGCCACTCATGGTCCCCATGTACTGCTTAATATTGACTGGACTTGGCTGAGTTGACTCTCCTCTAACCTGTTTGAATTTGCAATATTTTCCAGAAACCTCCTAAAACATGCATCGACCGCAATCATATGCCAAAAGGAGATAATGCAATTGAAGATCACAATAATAAAAGGCGTAAAGAAACGAAGGAAGACAACAAGAAGAAGTATAAGGTGGGTGTCCGTGGGCACCCCAATATATCACATTTTATTCACACTTATCATACAAATGGATCCTCATTGAGGGGTATTTATAGTGATACCAAATCCCCAATGAGAGGTTAACCTTAGGCCAACATAAACTTAACCTTGAGGTTAACCTTACAATAAAATAATAATAAATTACCCTTTAAGTGGATTAACCAATACCACTAAGGGTGAAATATGAAAGGGACCTATAGGCTTACATAATCACATGCCCGTAAGCTACATAAATGAGGAATGCCTGGAGGCTTACAAAATCACATGCCAATAGGCTACATAAATGGCTCTCATAAGCACCTCATCACACATTTGGCCTTGGCCTAAACAAGATCAGATTACATATATTTCAACACCCCCCCATAATCTGAGTTGAGAGGGCCAAGGAGAGAAGGCATTAGAGGTAACACCTCCCCCCTCATAATGGATGCTCTAGTGGGCCTCCACTGTTCCTCCTTCGTTCTCATCTTCATCATCAGAAAGCTTGTGTCCAGCCCTCAAGAATTCTGTCTCAATCTTCTTCAGCCTTGTAATGCAATTCTTGATGGTGTCCTTCCTTTTTACAATACTCGTAAATATTTGACTTCTTTGAAACCTTAGACTTGCCCTTAGGTAATTGACCATTAGATTCCATTGACTTTAAGTCTTTGAATGAGCTTGTGTATGAGAAAGAGCTCCAAAATTCTTCATTGCCACTTCATAATGAATTAGAAGCTTGAAAAGTCCTTCAAGAGAGATGGCTTGTGGTTCTTTAATAGTCAAGCCAATTACATAAAGAACCAAGCCAACTATATGAAAAGGAGGAGAAAGTTTGGAGGTAACAGATTTGACATACTCTTCAACACTATTTACCTTGTCTCCTCCCATAGCTAGATCAGCTTTTAGAGCTTTGAAGTGAGATCTGAAATTTTGAGATTGGAGAGCTGAATTTCTATTCTATTAACTTCACTAGCACTTACTTTCCCATAGAGATATTTCCAAGTAGTCCAAACATCAACAGGATCAGTCTTCCCTCTAATGTGAAAAAGTACATCTGCTCCCACCAACATGAAGAATTGTCAAAGCACCTCCTTTCTCTTATCAAGTTCATGATTGCTGAGACCTGAATCATTATTGAAGATGAACCAAAGATTCTTGCTTCTGAGTAATCTTGCCATTGGAACTAACCAAGTCCATAATTTTTCTTATTGAGGCGAGTAACATACCCTAAGGAATCCATCTTGCACAAGAACCCTAAACAAATCTATAACGAGTCCTTAGGCTGATGTCACTGTTGCCACATTTTGCACAGGGGTGCCATGTTTTGGTTTCTACAAAGTGAGCTGCTCTTTTCTTTCCCTTCTCCTCATTTTCCCCTTCTCCTTCTACTTGGCTCTGCTTACCCACCACTTTCCCATTGTAAGGTGGTGGAAGGGGAATATATTGCTAGGGGACAATTGTAGCTGTGCGTTTGCCTCAAATATAGACATATACTTGGCTCTGCTTACCGTCTTTTATCTTGTATGCTGCCTCTCCTTGTCATTTCTGCCTCATGTTTCTTGTGTCATTGCTTGCTATTGTACTGAACTCTGGACTCCAGCATTTGGTGGCCAGGTATTCCTGGAATGCATAGATAGAGGATACATAGGATCGTTGATAGTTGTAGTTTCAATGTATGTTTGTAAATGAATGTTGTTAGTAGTGGTGATTGATTCGTTGTCGTGCTGCTTATTCCCCCCACCCAACTCCAATCACATTTGGAATACCTTTCTGCACTTTTATCTCTTTTCGCATTTTTATCTCTTTCCTGCACTCTTATCTTAACCTAACCCCCCCATAGGAGCCGGCCTTCTCCGGAGATTGGCACGGAAGGCATTCCTTCCTTCCGGCCTTTCAATCTGGTGGGCGAATCTGGGCGCAATAACAACAAATCCTTTCCTCATGGCAGATTTGTAACCAACAGTTTTCTCTGGCACGCCCGGTGGGACCAAGGTCCCATATTTCAAGAAAATTTCCAACCCGTCTCCACCTGGCACCAGCAGTTGCTTGGTCTTAACCGGTGGGACATGGTAGTTTCCCGCCCCCAAACAGAATCGAAGTACTAGTGCTCGCTTCATTGCTGTTCGAAATCTGAGCACCTGGCGACTCTGCAAATTATCTGAACATTCTTTGAGTCCGTGAAGACCGGTCCTAACGCCTTCATGCAAACGAGAAGGTGGCGAGCAAGGAATCCGAAGAACCAGCCCGACTTTTACGAACTTGACCTTGACGCTCCAGGCGAGCGCGTCAGGCTGGCCGATTATCAAGCTCGCGAAGAAGAAATCCAAGAAGCTGAGGCAGAAATCCAAGGAGCCGAAGCTGAGATTGAACAAGTTGAGGCCAAAGAAGAATCTACATCTTCGGATAGTTCCGACACCGAGTACACTACCGGGTCAGAAGCAGAAATGGCTGATCATCTGGATGAGGATGACCTCTTCCCGGCGGTGGATTCTACGGGCCCCTTGGCCCTAGTCGGACAGCAAGTTGTGCCCCCTGCTGCCTTAAAATCTATCCCTACGTACGACGGCTATGGCAAGACGGCGTATGAACACATCCAGGACATTCTCGCCCTGGCTGCGCTACACTCCATTACGAACGAAAGTGTGAAGACCCGTCTGCCGGCCCTTTCCCTTAGGGGAAAGCTTCTCTACTGGTGGAGATCACTGCCAGAGGGATCCATCACAAGGTGGCAACAGTTAGCCGGCAGGCTCGTGAAAGGATGCAACGAGTCTGCTGATCTTTCTTCTTTGCTGCATCAATTCCAAAGTATTCAGAGACACCCCCAAGAAGAGGTGTCAGACTTTAACATTAGGTTTGCAAGGTCTTGAAAACGAGTACCTCACGAACTCCGACCATCAACAGGTCAGACCGCCTACTACTACCTGAGATCTTTCAACTCAGACATTTGCCTGCTGCTGAAGGTAGCCAGAATCAACACATTCCCTGCTCTGTACGAGGTTGCCCAGCAAGCCGAAATGGACATCATCTCCATCGGCAGGCTTCCACACAGAGTGCAACCGCCCATCTACCCTGATTTTCCCCGATCACAGTATCCATCAGCTTCTGGTTCAGAGCCGTCCACCTCAGGACAGCAACCCCAGCAGCAATGGAACCCGGAGCCGGTCGTGAACCCTTACGGCCCGCCACAAATTCATTATCCACCTCCCCGTCCTCCACGTTTTCCAGCACTTCCTGCTCCCCCGCAACATGCACAATATTCCACTCCTCCATTGGCTGCATTGCCTCCCCCAGCTCAGTTGTCGCCGCCTCCTGGCCATGATATTCAGAATCAAATCCTATAGGCGGTACGGGCTTTGGCGTCTGGCTATCATACCATGTCTAACGACATGACTGTTCTGAAGAAGAAACAGGCCCAGATGGACCTGGCTCCAAGGAGGCCATATCCGCCCCCGACGTTGACTAAAGATCGGCCCCCTGAGCAACATTTGCAATGGCGGCCCCCTCCGAGGAATGTTGCCATAGAGGATGAACCTGGTGCTTCCGACCAGGTTAATTGGTGCACCACGTGCAATGACCCGCATGCTGAGGATGACTGTACACTACATCAGCACTACCTCCAGACTTTGGCTGGCAGCGCCATTGAGGACGAAGAGCTCTACATGATCCTGGGCGACGAAAGCAATTTTTCCGTCTCAGATGAAGTCCCGATGCCGCCTTCTACCGAGGAAATCAAGAAGCCTGCCGAAGCTGCAACCAAACCCTTAAAAGTGTACGCCAGAAGAGGTAAGGCGCAACCTGAGGAGACACCACCGTACAAGAGGCTGTGGCCCTACACAGCCAAAGAAAAGACTCCTCCGGCAAAGACTCCCGCAGTCAAGCCGCCCATAGCCAAAGCTCTTCCGGCTAAAGCTCCCGCTGCTCAGCCTCCAGCTGAAACAAAAGAACAAGCACAGGAGAAGCTGAGGTATCCGTCTCTGACCAAGAGACAGAGAGTTGAGGCCACTCAGTAGTACCGGACGAAGTATGAGCCGATAAAAGAAGTGGAAGGAGCAAATACTTCAGGCTACAGCATAGTAGACGAGTTTAAGAGAACTCCCGCAAGAATCAGCATGTACGATGCTCTTCAGCTCCCAGGGCCAGGTTGATCTGCTGCAAGAATCCCTGAAAATCATGAAGAATGGCAGGCAGATACAGCCCGCTGTCTTGGTGCAACCACTGACAGTCTCAGCCACTGGGAAGAACAGACCACCTCCCTTCTATCTGTCCTTACGGATGCAAGGGTACATAGTACACAACTGCATGGTGGACTCTGGAGCTTCCAGGACCGTGATGCTGAGGGTCGTCTGCGATGAAATCGGGATGGAGTACACAAGGAGTAGCCAAGGCGTGCTACAACTGGACGACACCCCTGTCAAGACAGTTGGTGTCATAAAAGACATCCCCATTCGACTGCACAAAGCCCTCGACATCGTGGTCATCCAGGAGGTTGTAGTCGTCGACTTGGAACCCTACTTCGGCATGTGTCTCTCTAGGGAGTTCACTGCAAAGTTGGGAGGATACCTTTCTCTGGACTAATCACACATGGCGGTGCCCTTCAAGGGAAAGAGGCTGAAAATCTTCAATGAGAAGCCTTCCACCTACCTAGTAGAGAAGATACCCGGAGAGGATCCTGAGGACTGCATGATTCAGCTGACGGAAGAGGAACTGTTGACAGTGGACATGACGGAGCAAGCTCTCGAGCAGCTGCAAGTAGAAGATGAATTCTCCTTGCGGGACTTCAATGCCGTGATTGAAACGGAACAAGGCTATTACACCATTGTTCAGCCTGAGAGAGTTGACAAGTCAGCCAGTAGAGAAATAGGACCAACACCTGAGAAGCTATGGAAGCTTTTCTTTGACGGCGCGCGATGCAAAAATGGCGCCGGTGCTGGAGTCCTTTTGGTCTCCCCAACCGGAATCCAGAAAGACTACACCTACAGGCTGGCTTGGAGCTGTACCAACAACGCGGAGGAATACGAAGCCCTGTGCTTGGGTTTGCTAAAGGCGGAGAGATTGGGAATCAAACATCTGCAGATCTACGGAGATTCAGAGCTGGTGTGCCACCAGATCACGAATAAGTGCGCCTCCAAAAAACACTATCTCGAGGCGTACCGAAATCGGGTCTGGGATCTGATGGAGTCTTTTGACTCATTTAATGTTAAGGCTATTTCATGAGAGAAAAACAAACATGCTGACATTCTGGCGTCTGTAGGAGCCAGGTACGTTCCGGCTGATGACACTGTCCAGAAGCCAAAGCCGGTTCGTACCATTTACAGGCCTTCTGTGCCTGATAAGGACACCCACTGGCAGGTGTTTAGCTGTGACGAGGAGATCGTCACGTTTTTGGTAAACGAAGCCTGTGCGATCGAAGGTAGAGACCCTGATGACGAGCAATATGAGGGGTTGATACAGTTAAAAAATAATCATGTCCCAAAAGGACTGATTACTCTAGAGAGTCTATTTGATCAGAATGACAGAGCCATATCTCATCGGATCAAGGTAGACCCGAAGCAGTACGCTGACCTGGAGCTGGAACCTGGTAAATCAATCAAGGTCGGGACAAACTACACCACAGAGGAACTCGAGCAGATCAGAACATTATGTCAAGAGTTCCCTGACATAGTAGCCTGGAGCTACCAAGACTTGAAGGGGTATGACAGAGAAATAATCCAGCATACCATTGAGCTAGAGGATGGCGCCAAGCCATTCCGGCAAAAGCAGAGGGCCATCAATCCGAAAATTGAGGCCATGATGAAAGCCGAGCTCTTGAAGATGTTGGAGGCTAAGATCATCTACCCCATCAAGCATTCTTCCTGGGTTGAGAACCTAGTTCCTGTGAGGAAGAAAAACGGAGACATTCGTCTCTGCGTGGGTTTCAAAAATCTAAACCAGGCCTCCCTCAAGGACCATTACCCGCTTCCCCAGATCGACCAGATCCTCCATATAGTTGCTGGAGCCCAGAGATTTTCCCTCCTAGACGGTTTTTCCGGCTACAACCAGATATGGGTCAAGAATGAGGACCAGCACAAGACAGCGTTCACCACCAAGTGGGGAACGTTTGCCTATCAGCGCATGCCATTCGGCTTATCTAACGCTGGCGCCACATTCCAAAGAGCCATGGACTTGGCCTTCCGAGAGCTACTCCACAAAGTAATTGTCATCTACTTGGATGACATGACAGTCTTCTCTCACAAGCGAGAAGATCATGTTCCCCACCTGTGGCAAATATTTGAAAGGTGTCACGAGTTCGGCATCTCCATAAACCCGAAGAAGTCTGTCTTCGCGGTGAAAGAAGGAAAGTTGTTGGGGCATGTCATCTCCGAGAAAGGCCTCGCTATAGACCCTGACAGAGCAGAGGCTCTCCTCCGCTTACCCGCCCCAATCGACAAGAAAGGGCTACAGTCCTTCTTCGGCCAAATCAACTTCGTGCGGAAGTTCATACCGGACTTCGCACAGGTAATCAAGCCTATGGCCGAGTTGCTAAAAAAGAACGCAGAATTTCTGTGGACTGAAGAAAGGGAACAAGCCTTCGAGGAGATCAAAGCTCGCATTGCGCAAGCACCGGTGTTGATCAACTCGGACTACTCCAAAGATTTCATCCTGTACGCGGTAGGAGAACAAGAAAGCTACGTCGCAATCCTGACCCAAAAGGGAGAAGATGGCGAGGAGCGCCCCATAGCGTTCCTGAGCCAGGTAATACAGCCGCACGAAGAGAAGTACAACTTTATAGAGCGACAGGTCCACGCCGTCATGAAATCTCTCCGTAAGTCCAGACACTTTGTCTCCCAGAGTAATATCACTGTCTTCGTGATCCACCCGGACGTTCGAAGCTTCATCATACAAGGAGAGCCGGGTCACAAGAGAGCAGGATGGATTGCCAAAATCCAGGAGTTTGACATCGAAGTACGGCCAACCAAGCTAGTCAGAGGCCGAGCCTTGTGCCAGGAGCTAGCCCGAAGCGCGGCAGCCGAGATATCCGCCTACGAATGGGAGGATCCAGCAACACGCATCAACCTAGCTAACTCCTTACCGGAGGAGTGCGACTGGACAGATGAACTGGTGAGATATTTCTGCACCGGAAGATGTCCAGACCACATGAACGCCTCACAAAGAAGGAGGTTTCGGCTAGGTGCTTTGAAGTACACTCTTCGCCCCGAGGGGCTTTACTTTAAAAACATCGACGGCATCCTGTTGCGGTGCGTCAAAAAAGCAGACTAGTCCAGGGTCCTCGGAGAGTTTCATTCCGGGATGCCTGGAGGTCATCATTCTGCAAGGCCCACGGCCTTGAAAATAATCAAAGCTGGGTACTACTGGCCCACTCGCTTACGTACGCTCATGCGATCCGTACCAAGTGTGATCAATGCCGGAGGTTTGTCGGCAGTAAACAGTAAAAGCACCCCCGCCCCTTCAACCGATTCAAGCCGAGACTCCGTTTCAAAGAATGGGGTCTAGACTTCATCGGGGTGATTTCGCCGAACTCTGCATCGGGCCACAAGTTTATCTTAACCGCCACCGATTACTTCACACAGTGGGCAGAGGCGACCCCCACAAAGAATGCCGACCAAGAGATGGTCATCAGGTTCCTCGAAAGCCTGATCACCTGTTTCAGGGTCCCGGAGTCAATAGTGACGGACAATGGTCCGGGGTTCGCAGGCGCTGTACTCACGGAGTACACCAGCAAATTTGACATCTATCATAAGATTTCTTCCAATTACTACCCTTAGGGGAACGGTCTCGCCAAGTCCACCAATAAAAACCTACTGAAGATCATTCGAAGGACAATGGAGAAGAATAAGAGGACTTGGCACCTACTCCTGAATCGGGCGCTATGGGCGGACAGAATCTCATTTAAAAAATCCATCAAAACGTCCTCGTGTATGGCAAAGAAGCTGTCTTGCCAACGCACATTGAGATACCCGCTCTCTGGATGCTTGACGAGGAAAGAAGCAGCGGAGATCCGGTAGACGACAGACTTTGCCAACTGCTGCAGTTGGAGGAAGACAGAGAGAAAGCGTACCAGGCCTTCACCAAACACGCTGAAGCAACCCAAGGCTGGTTCGCAAAAGGCACCACAGCCCGAGTTTTCAAAATCGGGGACCTGGTGCTGAAGTGGGACTCGTTCAAAACCAAACCAGGCAACCATGGAAAGTTTGATGCCCTCTGGGAGGGCCCCTATCAGATTGCCCGGGTTAATCAATTCAATGCATATGTGCTTCGGGACATGAAGGGACATCCTCTCCCCATTCCCGTCAACGGGTTCCACCTCAAATTGTACCACCACTGAAGGCGCCTGAAGGGGCCCTTCTTTGTACAAATTTCCCTTTTTGTATTTCAGGTTTTTTAGCATGTAAATATTTCAGTTTTCAGCTTTCAATTTTCCAAGAAGCCCGAGTAAGTCTAAGGCAATTCCCCGACTTCGCAGCGAAGTCGGGGAGCGCTCATTGAATAGGGTGAAGTAGGGGAGAAGGCAGTTGGAGAAAGGGTTAAAGTATCTAAGTCTAGCTGCCCAACCCGACTTCGCAGCGAAGTCGGGTTGCGCCCCCTCCAAAGGGCGCAGTCGGGCAGCAGACTACAAAGAAACGCCAAGAGTCGGACCGCGCCCCGTTTTCTGGGCGAAGTCGGACTGCGCCCATTTTTCGGGCGAAGTCCGAGTGCGCCCCCACTCTCGGGCGCACCCTGGGCGATCCGATAAAAAAAGTTGAAAGCGCCTAAGTGTAAAATCCAAAGTTTGCCGAATTCCCGAGCGAAGTCCGACTGCGCCGATTTTTTGGGCGAAGTTCGACATGCGCCCGTTTTCGATGCGAAGTCCGACTGCGCCCCGAATTTTGGGCGAAGTCCGAACAGCTCACCATGCAGAACAAAAAAAAAAAAAAATCACAAGTGTGGGCCCAGGGCGAAATTCGACACGAGGCGAAATTTGGCACGAGGCTAAATTGGGTTATGTTCTTTGAAAAGTGTGCCCAATGGTGGCGGTGACGTCAGCAGCGGCACAACAATCAAGACACTTTAAATGATTGCGCAATTACCAATGACGATGCATTTAAAGGGTAAGGCGCCTTTTGGGGGCTAACGACTAATAAGTCACGTTTTTTGAAAAAATCCCATGCACAGTCGCCAAGATCATAACGCCTCCACCAACCCAAAGCAAATTGCCCTAACTCCCTCCTTCGCGCCATTAATGACTGCAGTCGCTGTCTACAAAAGGAGCCTGGCACGGCCAGAAAATTCATAAGTTCGAAGCTGACTCCCGGACTGCAGAGAATAAGCCTGACAAGTTCAGAAGTATTTGTCCATCTGATTGTTGCAACCAGGATGGATAAGGGAAAAGCGCCCGTACAGGCGCAATCAAGTATAGAAACGCGATGGCTTCCGAATCTCCCCCATGTCTCATCTTGCCTCAGAGTGGGCAAATGCAAGGGTAATACAGCAGCAGAAGACAGTTGCCCCAAGGAAAGCGGCCAGAGCAGCAGAAGACAGGGGAAGGAAGTTCCTCTGCACCCAAAGGATAAAGGCATTGGTTCTTTGCGTCGAGGCGAGCTCGACACCCTGCGAGCCGCTAGGAATGTTGCCACATTTTGCACAGGGGTGCCATGTTTTGGTTTCTGCAAAGTGAGCTGCTCTTTTCCTTCCCTTCTCCTCGTTTTCCCCTTCTCCTTCTCTCCCTTTCTTCCTCTTCCTCACAGCTTCATTCCCTCTTCTTCTTTCCCCCAGTAAAACTTCAGCAGGTGTACCTCAAAAAGTTTCTAAGTGCTGGGGCGACACCCGACTTCGCAGCGAAGTCGGAGTGCGCCCCTCAGTTGGAGCGCAGTAGGGAACCCGAAGTGTGCAAAATCTGACTAATTTTCAGGGGCGCAACCCGACTTCGCAACGAAGTCGGGGTGCGCCCTTCTTCCTGGGCACACTAGGGGAATCATTCATCAAAGAAACGGCTAAGTGTTGGGGCGACACCTGACTTCGCAGCGAAGTCGGAGTGCACCCCTTTTCCAGTGCGCAGTCTAAACAGTGGATGAAGACAGCCAAGCACCGGTGCGCAACCCGACTTCGCAGCGAAGTCGGAGTGCGCCCTTTGACCGGTGCGCAGTTGGGTAAAGTCAACTCAAAAATTTGCTAAGGCAAGAAGGCCTTCCAACTGCGCTGTTTTCCTCCTGCGCAACCCGATAGCGCCCGATAGCGCCGATGTGAAGTGCCATCTGCCGCACCTACCCGCATCCCTGTTGACTGAAGACTTGACCCAACACACTGCCATGTAGCTGTACCGCCTTCAGGGACACCATGCTGCAAGGACAGTCCGACCCGACAGAAGTCAGCATCAACAGCTCCTCAGCCGCCCGTGTCAGCTACTGTCTTGTCTGGGACTTCATGCCCATGAATGTAATCGGGGGGAAATTGGGCTATAAATACCCACCACTTTCCCATTGTAAGGTGGTGGAAGGGGAATATATTGCTAGGGGACAATTGTAGCTGTGCGTTTGCCTCAAATACGAACATATACTTGGCTCTGCTTACTGTCTTTTATCTTGTATGCTGCCTCTCCTTGTCATTTCTGCCTCATGTTTCTTGTGTCATTGCTTGTTGTTGTACTGAACTCTGGACTCCAGGATTTGGTGGCCAGGTATTCCTGGAATGCATAGATAGAGGATACATAGGATCGCTAATAGTTGTAGTTTCAATGTATGTTTGTAGATGAATGCTGTTAGTAATGGTGATTGATTCGTTGTCGTGCTGCTTATTCCCCCCACCCAACTCCAATCACATTTGGAATCCCTTTCTGCACTTTTATCTCTTTCCGCATTTTTATCTCTTTCCTGCACTCTTATCTTAACCTAACCCCCCCATAGGAGCCGGCCTTCTTCGGAGATTGGCACGGAAGGCATTCCTTCCTTCCGGCCTTTCAATCTGGTGGGCGAATCTGGGCGCAATAACAACAAATCCTTTCCTCATGGCACATTCGTAACCAACAGTCACCACTGCATAGAGCTCGAACTATTGTGTGATCTGAAAACAAGGGCTCCAAATGATTTTGTATGAAAAAGTGTCATGACCCTCCTTGGCAGGACGTTTTGGCATGGAAGTCTAAGTGTTGATCAATGATAATTTAATACTTAGTTTTGATGCAATTGAATGATTATGCAATGGTTATATTGATTCATCTTTGAAGAATATGGTACTGCTGATGTATTGTTAATACGCAAGACCAGGTACACTCGTGGGTGGAAAAGGTAGAATCGACCACCAAGAACGGGGTACTTGAAAAGGGAAATGATGATTTCGGCAGCTCATGGTAACATGAACGACTACCCTCATATAGATGCATGCTTCTTGTTTTGGTGGTCGTAAGCAATCCAATTGTCCAGAGCCTGAAGTTGGTAACCTAGAAGTTACCATAAGTCTTCAGTTGGGACAGGCCATTGGACTTGCAAAAAGATCACCCACCTTGTTTGATGCATTTGATACTCGCTTTCATATGTGTATGTTTTTATGAAAATAAAGTGGGTATATAACCCCCTTCGGAAAGGATTAATAGGCATAGAGGCCCTATTAAACCTAGGCCACTTGAATACCATACTAATGTTTAATATTAGTATTGGTGTTTTAATTTAATTAATCAAAATTGAAAATGATTAATGATCTATTTGATTTGAATTAAATTGAATTTAATATTATAAATATTAATGCTTGGAAAATTTTATTCATTTCTCTCTTTACCAATTTACAAAAAAGAAAGAGTGTCTTATCTTTTATAAACTAAAATTAATAATAAAAAAAATGAAAAGCCCATCTTTTATAAATTGAATAAAGGAAATAATAACTTCTTATTTTGCAAAACCAAATAAAGAATTGAATCTTTATTTAAATATTGAAAAAGTGGTTTTATTTGGGGGCGTGAGATTTTGAAAGAAGGGAAGAATCATTTTAAATTTAAATATCTTCCCTAGATAGGCATGTCTTTAATTTTGGTGGATGGCCATTATGTCCCAAGTGGACTTTGGGGTTGGGGCAGTTGGGATGCCTTGTTAAGAGAGCTTAGTATGGAAAAGTTTGGGGGGATTCAAACGCATTGGAAGGAGAAGGGATCAAAGGGATTATCCAAGTGAGAGGAGGATGAAGCAGCGAACAAAGACCAAGCAACTCGATTTCAGGTTGGGCTTTAACCTAGAAACATCATCTTTTCCCTCTTATTTAATTAAAAGGTTGTTATTTATTTATGCCTTCAAACCCTCTGTCCTACACCCCTCAGCCGCCACATGGACCCGCATTAGGACCTGGTGCATCCTCCACCTCTGTCGCTAGGGCACAGGGCCCCTCGACCACCAGTTGGTGGTCGATAGACCTTAGGTCGCCCTGTTGCTTTTAAAGCACAGGGGCGCCAACCCACTGTGAATGTGGGATTAATATCCCCTTTATTGTTAACTTTTTGGCAAAATTTTTAACCCCTTTTCTCCATCCTATCGACGACCTGGAAGTGTCGTAGTTTAGACCCGCTTCCACCACCGTTTAAAACCCCGCTTCCGCCACCACTCGACCATCGGGTGGTGGTCGGAAGCTATAGCACACCCCATAGCCCTTAAAGGGCCATGAGGCCCCCACACTGTACATGTGGTATAAAGCGCGCAAACCTTGAAGGGCTTGAGCTTTATCCCACATGCACAGTGAGAGGGGCACGAGCTCTGCTTAAAGGGGCTAGCACGCCCTAAAGCAGGCAGCCAAGTGCGGAGGCCTGGCAGAAAATTTGCTTAAACCCTGGTCAATCGTCGTCATCACCATGATGGGCCTGTTGCTAGGTGCCACATGGCAGTCTGGAATTGGTTAAATTTTTGTTGAGGGTTCTTTCGCGTGTGTGTGTAAACCTTTTTATAAGTTTGCAGTAAATCCCACATTCGTGGGGAGAAGAGGCACAGGCTCTTTAAGCAAGCCAACGCACTCTATGATTGGTAGCCAAGCACGCAAGCTAGGCACACTTGGCAATGGCCAGTTGGTTGGGCCTGTGGTTTGTTGAACTGCCTATGGTTTGTTGACCCGCCTATGGTTTGTTGACCTGCTTGTGGTTTGTGTTACCCGCCTGTGGTTTGTGTGACCCGCCTGTGGTTTGTTTGACCCGCTTGTTTGGTTGGGTTTGGCTAGTTGACTCTCTGGCCTGCTAGCCCTTCCTTTTGTTGTTTAAGCTTGAGAAAGCCCCTTTGAAAGATAAATTATGATTTAGATAATTGATTAAAAAGAAAAAAAAATAGATGGATCTTTTTAGTTGAATAATGAAAGATCGATTATATGTTGGGTTTATTATTAAAAGAAAAACCTTTTGAAACATAGATAATTATGTTGGGTTTATTATTAAAAGAAAAACCTTTTGAAACATAGATGATTATGTTTGGTTTATTATAAAAGAAAGACCCTTTTGAAACATAAATGAATATGTTGGTTTATTATAAAGGAAATACCCTTTTTAGAACATAGTTAGACTATGTTTGGAAATATTAAAAGAAGGACCATTTGTTTTAAAGTATTTGATTAATTAAGGGTATGGGACCTTAGTTGATTGAATAAATGGATTGTTTGAAGTATTTGATTAATTAAGGGTATGGGACCTTAGTTGATTGAATAAATGGATTGTTTTGAAGTATTTGATTAATTAAGGGTATGGGACCTTAGTTGATTGAATAAATGGATTGTTTTGAAGTATTTGATTAATTAAGGGTATGGGACCTTAGTTGATTGAATAAATGGATTGTTTTAAGTATTTGATTTATTAAGGGTATGGGACCTTAATAGATTAAGGAGAATGACTTTGCATGATGAAAAGCATGAACCTTTGATTGACTAAAGGAAGAGTTGTGAATTACTCTGTATTTGATGAAATAACTCTCTTGATAGAGATAAGAGTGAATATGTGGGATTTCTTCTGATGTTGACTAGATACTTTATGATTGAATGCATTGAGTAGTTTTGTATAGTTGCAATTTGGCAACCAAATTATATACATGCACTTGCTTCAAGTTATTTAGTAGATGCATTTAGATGTATGCTTCATAAGAACCATGAGTTGTCCTAATCCCTTACTACCATCAACTGAGCAATGGAAAGACAGGAAGAACCAAGGAGGACACCTGGATCCAAAACATTGACCTTGACATTGGTTGTAGTAATGAATTTATTTATTAAATTATACTCTAGTTGAGTAATCTCCTAGATGGACTTTGATGTAATACCTTATTCTTTTAAAGTATGGAGGTTTTACCATACTTAGGTTATGTAATGATTTGATAAATAAATGAAGAATGTATCTCTAACTTGTGGTTTATGAGAATTGTAGTTGTTATGGTTTCATAGTGATTCCTTTGTTTAAATGCTTTAATTAGATGATGATGTTTTATTTAAAGTACCTATTTGATGCTTTTGTAAATATTATTCTATGTTTAAATTAATTAGATAGACTTAGTCTTGTCCTTCTAAAGAATGAAGGGTTAGAAGGTTTTGCTTTTTAAACATAGTTGGATGGTTGATTTGATATCCAAAATGATTATCAATTAAGTGAAAAAAGTAGAGGAAAAGGAACCTAAGGGATTAGGATCTCTTAGGACAAACTTAGAAAAGAAACCAAAATAGTTATGAACGAACTTGGATATCTATGAAAGGAATAAGTTAGCTCATCGTGGAGATGAGATGGATAGCTTATTCGCAATACGCATAGTATACCTACACAGACGGACTTGTGTATGGTATAGAGATGGGCGTATTCCTTCGACTAATAGAAGGGGATAAGTTAGCTCATCGGAAAGATGAGATGGATAGCTTATTTGCGATACACGTAGTATACCTACACAAATAGACTTGTGTATGGTATAGAGATGGGCATATCCTTTTGTAGATTTCGGAATGAGGAGGTCGATCAACTTAAACATTAGATTAGCTTAATATGAACACATATGCTGGTTAGGGATATGTGAATCCCTCTCGGTTTTATGCCTGAAGAAAAACAAAAATCTTAGATGATCTAGTTAGATTTTGGGTCGTTATAAAAAGTTACGGCCTCCAAAAGAGTTGGTTAGATTAGTACTCAAATCAGGAAAATAATTAAATGCCAAACCTTAGAAAATTTTCGTTGAATCAGCCACGGTAACATGTTGAATCAGACTTGGTGGTTTGGGGCAGAACTGAGAATGGTGAAATCAGCGTGAAGACAGCCTATGATCTATTGGATCCTGTTCAAGATAATAGTTTCCCTTGGAATAGAATTTGGGTTAAGAAAGCTCTTCCTAAATTGGATATTTTTCTTTGGGAAGTAGTCCAAAATAAGATTCTAACGGTGGATAATCTCAAGAAGAGATGTTTTCAGTTACCTAATAGGTGTTGTTATGCGAAAAGGCAAGTGAATCAGTGGAGCACATCTTCTAAGAATGTCCCTACGCTCTAAACATTTTCCAGCACCTCATCAATAGGATGGGCATCTCTTGGGTGATGCCTTCTAATATGGTTTTGTGGTTACAGCAGTGGGAGAAGCCCTTTTGTAGTCCTCGTCTTAATGTAATTTGGAACCTTATTCCATTTCATTTGTGTGGGGAGTATGGTTAGATAGGAACAGGAGAATTTTTAGAGGGGAAAAAAGATCAGCAGTGAGAAGTTTGGGAAGTATCACCCAATTTTTAGAGGAGAATGCTAAATCAGTCAAGTACCCTACCAAACCAGATCAGCCTGAAGAGACTATGATTGCTAAGGCATGGAATCTAGAACCCATTAGTGGTGGAGAGGCAAATGCTCAAGCTAGAAATGATGTAAAATGGCAACCACCCTAAGATGAATGGTTGAAGTTAAATTTTGATAGGGCCTCCAAAGGCAACCCAGGAGCAGGAGCTATTTTGAGGGACAACCAGGGTAGATTGGTGGGGGCAGCCTGCAAGTTTTTGGGAATTACTACTACCCATAAAGTTGAAGTTAATGCTTTACATCTTGGTGCAGAGCTAGCTAAGGATTTAGGTGCTAAAAAAGTTCTCATTGAAGGAGACTCCTTGAATATTATCAATGTTTTGAAGGAGGGAGAAGCCAATTGGCAAATTGATTACATTGTGCAGGATATTATAGAGATTGTAAACCATTTTGAAGAAGTTGATTTTGTTCATGTTTATAGAGAAGCTAATAAACCAGCAGACTGCCTGGCGAACTTTGGTGCCATTAAAGAAGAGGATAGGAGATGGGTCCCCCTGAGGGTGGTCCATCAAGACTTAGAAAAGCTCAAAAGGGAGGACTGCATCTAATTGGGGTCCTGGGTGGATTTTGCCTGTCTTGCGTCCAAGGGATTTTTTGGCTACTTGCCCTTGGCAGCTGCGTAACTAATGGGCTGATCTTTGGTAAGAGATTTGTTTTGTGATATAAAAGGGTTCGGGCCCTTTCAAAATCCCGTTTTTACCCTTATAAAAAAAAAACATGTCACCACTTGATTGGTTGCTACGTTTGAGAATTGATGTTTGAAACTTGTCCTTTTTTTATTGGTAGATAAACATCAATTCTCAAACGCAGCAACCAATCAAGTGGTGACATCAAATATATATATATATATATATATGATACTTTAATCTACCAATAAAAAAAGGACAAGTTTCAAACGTCAATTCTCAAACGCAACAACCAATCAAGTGGTGACATGTTTTACACATATTAAATGGGTTATGAAGTCAACGGGGCTCGAACCTAGGACCTTGCCCAACACAACAGACAACCTTACCAGTGAGCCATCCATAGAATTTGAAACTAAAGGAGAATAATGTGACCCATATGCCTTGCTTCAAGCCTGAAGAGGAGCAAAAGACGTCAACGCCAAGGCTTGACCTCAAAATCGGCCAACCACAAGTCAGCGAACCAAATGCTGAGCCACCAGTGCTGCTGGAGACGTGGAGACGAAGACACTTTTAGCCATAGCCATTCTTGAGCACTTGCCCTTTTTCAAAAAAAATGTCACCTACAGGTTTCAAAATGCTAACCACCAATCAACAAGCAAACATATTGACCGTTGCACTATGCCATTGCAGGCAATGAAAAGAGGGAAGGATACCTTATTTGAGTCTATTTTGAAGTGACTTGCAAAGTTGCAGGGATTCAACCCAACAATGTCCCCCGAACTAGGCGACCAAGCTACAACTACGCCACTCCCATCATTGGAACATGAAAGCCCTAGTATCTTCCAAACATGACGCCTATAAGAAGGTGAGGGGGCGGAATTGGATTGCATCCCCTCTCAACCTTGTAGCATGGTGGTAAGCTTTCCGGAGATGGAGGAATATGATGACAAATTAGGGGTCAAATAAGACTGCAGTCAATGCAATTAGGCTTAACATCTTGTACTAGAACGACATCAATAACTTGATTAGTACAACAATTCCACTAGACCGGCATGCAATGGAAGGACACTTGCACTAGAACGGCAATTCCACTAGAATGGCATTGTGTTGGAATGGCAAGTGTTAGAACGACGCTTGCTAGAATAGTAGGATCAACTTGGCAAGTGCTCCACACTACTGGAATGGCCACAGTCAACCTATTGGAATGGCGTAATCATCTCCACTAGAACGACAATCTCGATGGTTCCACCTGTACGACATTCTCAATCGTAACTTCCTTGTTCCACGTTTAGATTGCAACAATGATCCCTGCACATAGAGAATCCAACACACAACTACAAACTACCAATGGCAATCATACTTGTACACAGATTACACAGAACATGGGTAGAAGATGATTAAATTGCATTACTCAATGGTATGACATTACAGAGTACCGCACAATGCATACACAATCTGCATACATGCTACACTGTCTGCACATATGGTTTGCCAATACACGGCTCTAGTCTCTCCTTAGACGTCCTGTATTCTAGTAAATCCATACATATCTAGATACATCGTCTCAAATTACGAGAGGTCCATTTAAACTTGTGTCTTGGTCATTGCCCACAACAGCTTCCGGAACAACGCACCACCCAATCGTGTCCCCATTTTGAGATTCACATTTAACCTTAATGCACCTATAGTCTATTGCAATTTATCAAATCACATGATTAAATTGCATTACATTGCTATTTTGTCTACATTTGCATTTCATCACATATGCATTTGACTCTCATTTACATTAGATTTCCTCAGAATTATTTAGACTTAGTGCATTTTGCACTTATTCCTACTATGTGCACTCTTTCTTTCTCTTTTGAGATCTATAACCAATGCCTACACCTACCCTCCCCTTAACTTTGGTTGACGTCCTCGTCGACGTTTGTTTCAATTCCTAGGGACTTGGCTGCTACTATTGAGGTGTCGAAACAGGTACTTCTCCCATCTCCACAATTTGCAACTTTAGTGCCTCCTCATCTTTCAGTCTCTTAGCATAATTATGGTATCTAGCTCCTTCTATACCATGTTCCTGTTACCATAGACACAAGCGCAGCTGCACCCTCCACTACACTGCAGAAAAAAGTAGAAATTTTCGATGTGGAGGCAAATACACCGGGCAAAGAGGAGGGGAGGACAAGCCAGAGCCCTAGTACGCAACACTTTACCACAACCGCTCTCACCATAGAGAACGCAAGTACGTGCTCTCTCTCCTCTCCCCCTTCTTCTGAACCTCTGACTACATCATCTTCGAGGGTTGAAACCCTACTATCCGCCCTGCTGGGATTGAAAAGTACGCCGTTTTTAACCCTCAGAAGATGGAGCTTCGTAAGGTACAGAAGGGCAGGCTCTACCTTTATCTGAAGTTTCATGTAAATCCTTCAGTCGCGTCCAAATAGTTGCAGCATCACCCCCAATCTGCACTTCAAGAAGCATTTCATCAGTCACTGAAAGCTTTATTAGCATCACAGCTTCTCTATTTTGCTCATCAAACTTGGTTTGATCATTTCTAGTTGTTGTTGGTCGTGTTTCTTTGCCCAACACAAGTTGATCCAAACACCTATACTCAAAAATGGCCAACATACGTTGTTTCCAGGTACTATAATTCTTCCCAAAAAATTTTTGGTTACCCTCTAACATAATGTTAGACAAACTAGCCATTAGAGCACAAATATAAAATAAAATCTACAACTGAAATAGAGACACATCAAAGAAAGTTGTGTTTTCCTCCCCCAAACTTAAGATTACAGAGAGAAAATAAGATATTCTTGCTGAAAGACTAACAGATCTGTTGGTAAACACAGATCTGCTGAGAAAACTAATAGATCTGCTCCAAATCTGCTGGAAATCTTCTGGATATGCTAAGAAATGCTCAAATATGCTGAAAAACTTGCAAATCTACTGAGAAATGCACATATCAGCTCTAGATATGCTGGAAAACTCCCAGATCTGCTAGAAAACTCCCAGATCTGCTAAGAAATGCACAGATCTGCTAGAAAACTCCCAAATCTGCTAAGAAATGCACATATCTGCTGGAAAACTCCCAGATTTGCTAAGAAATGCATAGATCTGCTGGAAAACTCCCAGATCTGCTGAGAAATGCTCAAATCTGCTCTAGATCTGCTAAAAAACTCCCAAATCTGTTGAGAAATGCTTATATCTGCTCTAGATCTGCTGGAAAACTCCCAGATCTGCTGGAAAACTCCCAGATCTGCTGAGAAGTGCTCAGATCTGCTCTAGATCTGCTGGAAAACTCCCAAATCTGCTAAGAAATGCACATATCTGCTCTAGATCTGCTAGAAAACTCCCAGATCTGATAAGAAATGCATAGATCTGCTCTAGATCTGCTGAGAAATGCTCAAATATTCTCTAGATTTGTTGGAAAACTCCTAGATCTGCTAAGAAATGCACAAATCTGCTGTCCTTTTAAAGTCAAGAAAAGACAAACACTAAAATGACTTAAATGTACTTTAAGTCACTAATACAACACTAGAGCATAAGTTACACTACTTCTACAAGTGACTTTATTAATATGCCTAAGTCTATAATCTAGATGAACATTATGAATTAAATAACTCTAACAAGATACAAGTTTGCGAGGACGTAGGAGAAGAGATTGCAAAGAGGATCAAGTGCCAGTGAGAAGAAGCACAAGGATCGCTCAAAGAGGGAATGTGAACAATACGGTAATTCAGTCAAGAGAAATGGATGAACCAATACTCAAACGAGTTTGGACTCTAGAAGAGGGAGAAAGTGAGAGGTGGGAAACATTGTTGTTAAGTACAGAAGACGAGGTGCAAGGAGAGCAGCAAATAGTTGAAGAAAATGTTTGTGTAAGTGAAGATGCTTACGTAGGAAGTGCGCAACGAAACGAAGGGTGGAAGGTGACACCTGAGCAAGCGGAAAGGAGTTTGCAGAGGGGTGCAGAGGACGGGAGTTAGGCACCGAAGCAACCGCGTGTGATACTCAGGGAAGTAGACCAAAACCACATATCGTTTGTCAGCGAAAAAAGGTCGCACAATAAGGATGCACAAGAATTGGGAAGAAGACTATTTGGAGGAGACGAAGTGCCTAGGACAGAAGTACCAAGAGAAGAACAAGTAGAACCACCTACGGTAGAAAGGGAGTGGGTGGAATTCCCAAGGGAGCCATCATTGAGTAACGAGGAAATAAAAGATTACTTAATGGCAAACTTGCAAATAGAGCGCGAACACAAAAATGCCCACCCTTCACTGGAGAAGGGAGAGAAGATCCAACAAGGCACTTGCACCACCATTTGGAAAGCAAACGGGGTAAGGCAACTTAATGAATGGTTGCAAATATTTCCTGCTACATTGCGAGAAATTGCAATAGACTGGTACTTGAAGAGAGAAAGTACACAAGCTTTTCGCAAATGGGATAGTATGATAGAAGAGTTCATAAATGAATTTTGACCCTTGAGAGATGACACCAAGCAAAAGAAAGAGGAAGATGTTAAAACATATAATAGAAGATTGAAGTACCTTACTAATAAGATGCAAATGCCACGGCTGATAGTCTAGTAAGGAGATCGTACGAGGAGATCCAAGAGGAACTTAGCAAGAGTTCAACCAGTTCCCCAAGCAGAAGAGAGAAGAGATGTCCAAGAAAACTCTGAGGAAGGAAGACAGACCAGAAGAAGGTTAGAAGATACACCAATATCTCTTGTTGAAGGAAAAGGTGAACCTAATAGTTTGCAAGGCTTACTAGGTACCCTAATAGTTGTACCAAAAAGAGGAACTTAGGCAACTTGGGGAGACAGTCAGGTCTTCTCGATGGTCTAAGGTTACCCGACCAAGGGAGGAGTTTGGTTGGCCTCCCTCCCGATGGTTTGAGGGGAAGAAATTTCCCTCCTGCTAACTTAGGCTGCAAGGTCGACAAAATGGGCCACAAGGACCATTCTTTGATCAAGCACGAAACAACCAACTTTCGCATGACCATCATGTTGACCCATCTAGATCGCCTCATGGCTCACATAGAAATTGAAGACGCCGTAATAGATGGCCAAGGACCCGATCGAACCTTAAACAGTTGGAGGATGGGAATAGGTAGTCCCACACTATGGAGGTTTGCCCGATGAAAGGAATAGTGATAATGGAGCTATCATGAGGAAGATAACGAAGACAGAATAGGATTGTGGGAGAATGGAACCGGATTAGATAAGAATCCGCTAAAGTAGGGAAGAGTTGCGAAGAATGGGTTATCCCATAGGTCCGGTTAGGCAGACAAGTAGTAGCCAAACAAGGCAAGTACTTGAATGTCGTCAACAGAAGAGGACACCAAGGGGCCATCGACAGGTCGACAGGGCAATAAAGTGTCATCAACAGGCTGACAGGGCGATAGGACTTAGTCTACAGTTGGACAGGACGATAGGTTGCAGTCTGTAGGCTGACAAGACAGAAGAAGGTTGTCAGTAGGACGATAGGACAACAGAGTGTCGTCAAGAAGATCATCAAATGGCAGGACACCATCAGGAAGAGGGCCAGGAAGCAGGGTGTCATCAGGAGGGGACCCAAATTGAAGAGTGTCATCAAGAAGATGGACAGACGGAAGGAACCCGTAGTCACAAGATGCAACAAGATGTTAGGAATATTTTATTACATTATTTTAGTATTATAATTAGGTCATGCATCTTTAGATGATTAGGTCATCTATTTTTAGATGGAGCATTATTTTAATATTTCTTGCATGTAACGATCTCCTCCTTAGGAGTATCGATCTCCTTGTTTGTAATGTTAAGGCATGTATTAAATAGGCTCTTGCCTCAATGAATGAATAAGCTAATTTGCCATCATTGGTATTAGAGCAGGGTAATCCAAGTATGCTCTAAACCTGCGACATTAAGCTGATCTGGTTTATTAGAAAGGAATCCTTGGCTCAAGTGCACCAACCAAGAGAGTGTGAGGTTTGAGAGAAGGGACAATCGCCGCCATCAGACGACATGCCCTTACTCGTTTGATACATGCAGGTTTTGATGGGTAGCGGATCCGATTGTTAACATGAGTAGGCAGGCGACGATAGATAGGAGGATTGACGGTTAGGTAGGACAACTATTTCGTAAACAACTAAAGCCGTTTATTTTTTAATTTCTGCCCAAAAGTTATCAAGCATTAATGTTGGAGCACACGGAAGATAAGGGCATTTATGGGCGAAAAACCGATGATTGAACCTTGCACACCCCCTTGGGCCTTCATCTTGCTTAAGTATCCTCCGTCGCAAACAGGGGCAAATGGTTACGCATGGCCCACTCGTTCAGCACATGTAGAGGCATCGGGATAAACACCCACCAATTCACGATGAAGCCCCTCGCCCATAGTGGAGCCGACCTCTATTTAGGATTAGCGTGTGGTGCATATTTTCCTTCCTAGTTGAACCACCCAGGTTCAAAACCCATAAGTGCTCTTTTATCATTGCTTTAAAGTTTTTTTTGGTTGAAGTTTAAAAAAAAAAAAAAACAATAGGGCACATGATTTTTTTTTAATTAAAGGAGGGTCTTTCGGATTTTAATATATATATATATATATATATATATATATATTTTTAAAAAAAAGTGCATGATATTTTAAAAAATGGTATTTTTTTATTAAAAAAAAAGCGAGAGAGAGTTTTTTAATGCGCATGCTTTTTTATTAAAAAAAATTATTTTATTTAAAAAAAGGTGAAAAGCAATTTTTTCATGCTCTTTAATTTCAAGTGAATATTGGAGGAATAAGGATGTAAGAGTGAAATTTGTCTTCTTTTGTATTGACCTTAGTAGTCAGACTCGGCCGGACTCCCGAGTACTCGGCCGAGTCCGACTCCGAGTGGGCTCAGCCGCCCCGAGCCCACTCGAACTCGTATTTTTTCTGGACTCGGCCAAGTCCAGCCGAGTGTGGGGTCGAGTCCGACTCAGACTCGCGAGTCCCGACGTTGGGACTCGGCCAGCCCAGGGTAAAAAAAAAATGTAATTTAATATTATCAGCTGCCAGCCCATGAAAAAAAACCTAAACCTAACTTAAAAAAAAAAAAAAAATCGGTGCGTTGTATTTTATATTTATAACATACTTTCACATTTCAATTTACCACATTATTTTCTTCTGCGTTTCTTCTTCGAACTTCATTCCATAGGGTTTCAACTTTCTGCCAACGGTAAAATTTTTGGGTGATCGGGCACTGTTCGAATCCTCCTCACAAAATCCGAGCATTGTTAGCCTGAGACCCAATGCCAAGTCTTCCACCCCCTGAGACCAATAATAATTAAATGTAACGAAGATTTCGTTGACTTTTAGAAGTTTGTCAATGCTAACGGATTAACGAACCAACCATCCCAATAGTATTTTAATGGAGATTTTGTTTTGTTTTACAAGTTATTCTAAATAAAAGAACGAACCGACCATCTCAATAGTGTTTTCCCCTTCCCGGAATGGTCATAGTTTGTTGGCGAAAGGCTTACCCCAGTTTAGTTGATGGCAGCATTATGACTAAAAACTCAAATCTATTCGAGTTAGCCACTCTTTCTCTTTAAGATAACTAAAGCACACGGATATTGGTCGTACGTGTAAAATCTATTCTAGTTAGGCAACTATTTCTTCCACGGCTACCGTGTTTTCTTCGACTGTAACAGACGTCCTCACTAACACAGCAGGAAGTTGGGCGTAGCGGACTGCTTGCCCCGCTTGACTGGTCAAACTAAAAATTTTCGTCTTCAGCATGTCACCAGTCATATGTATTCTCCTAACCCATTATGACACAAGCATTATCAGAATATGGCATGAACTCTTTGATGACACATAAGCAGTACCACAGCATGCCACGAATTAGCTGACTACAAAATCGCCTTCACGCATCCACCTGTTAACCAAATGTCAAAAGGTAGACCAAAGAGAAGGCAAAGACAATAATTTTAAACGTTTATATGAGATTAAAGTGTTATGATTGTCCAACTAAACTTTTAGAATTTTAAATTAAAGTTTTAAATTTTTTTTTTTTTATGAAAAGGCTATTTAATTAATAGTTAAAAGTCTTTTACAACAAAAAAAAAGAGTGTGGGTGGAAAAATCACACCCTTGAGGAAACCACACTAATCCTAATAGCGGATTAGGAAAGACAAAGCTGAAAAGAACTGGCCCCACTGCCAACACATCAAAACTGAGAACTAATTACAACCAGAAAGGCATTATGGAATGGAGCCTTTTGCTGACATCTCCTTATCCATTGGAGTGGGCGGCTCCCCCCACCCATCAAAGTGATCATCACCCCATCCTAAAGCATGACTAATGGGAGATGGGGGACGTGACCAAGCAGAGAGATTTTCATTACTGACAGGGGCACCCCACCCATCACTAGCCGCCTGCGTCGGTTGTTGCACGTTCCATGTATTACGCTGCTGCAAATTACCCTAGTATCATTGCTACCATAAAGTTTTTAAATTCGTTCGCTCAATTATTTTTAAAAATAAATTATTAAATTATGTTATATGAGATTAAAGTGTTATGATTATCCACCAAACTTTTAGAATTTTAAATTAAAGTTTTAAATTTTATTATCATAAAGTTTTTAAATTCGTTGTGGCCCAACTATTTTTAAAAATAAATTATTAAATTATGTTTTGTCTTTCTTGGGACCATTCTAATAAAATATTAGATTTTTTTTTAAGTTTATAAAAAATTTAAAACTACGTTTAGGTGGGGCTTTTTAAATTCGCTGCATATGTGGCTCAACTATTTTTAAAAATAAATTATTAAATTATGTTGTCTTTCTTGATTTTTTTAGATGTTTAGTGGTCCCTTCCTCTTGTTAATTTCTTATTTGTAAAATGTTAAATGTTGAGTGTGTTAGAATATACTAATAAGTAATATGCATAAAAAAAAACTTATTTTTTCAATAAAAATTTGTTTTTTTCAATTTTTTCTTTTTCCCGAGTCTTGCTGAGTTTTTTTGCCGAGTCTCGAGTCCGACTCCCGAGTCAACTTTTCCGAGTCCGAGCCGAGTTCGAGTTTTGCTACTATGGTATTGATAAGGGTGATTTGATCTTGCAAACTTTAAAATTCTATTTTGCAACATTACTCAAGCATTGTGATTGTAAAAAGGTGCATTTTTGGCAGAATTTGAAACCTTCACCCTTCTTGCAAAATTCAACGATTGTAAAAGGTGCATTTTCGACGAAGACCGACACCTTAAAACATGGGAAAAGCCAAGAGAAAGAAAGCCCCAAATCATCAAAAATTCACAAGTATACAACTACAAATAAGTGTCTTTACTTCCCAGAAGGTCAGGCTCTTTATAAAAATGGAAAATTTGTCACTCTAAGGAGTTGTTTGCAAACAATTCTCAAATATGCTGATGTTTGCAAAGATCTTCAAACTAGTGTTATAATCCCTATAGATTCAGTAAGGACAATATACATGGCGTTAATCACACTTGACATCTATAAGCGTCAAAGGAAAGAGAACATAAAGGAGCAGTTGAAGGTCAAGCCCATGATGGCAGATGCTTGTTGTGACACAAGTGACCTCAAGCCCTTGATGGCAATTGCTTGTTGTGACACAAGCGACCTCAAGCCCTTAATGACAAATTTCTATTGTGACAAGCAGTCTTATCACAAAGATAGATCAACTTCTGATAGTAATAACTTGATTACTCTTGATGATAGTGGTGACCATGACAAAGGCCATATTACTATAGGTATTGAAAGCCATGTTGAAGACCAAGATCTTGGGTGCTTTGAAAAACGCGCTAGAGGAATTGGCTCAAAGCTAATGAAGCGAATGGGCTACAATGATATAGGATTGGGAAGAAATGGGCAACGCATCAGACAACCCATAATGCCACATATCAAACCAAAGAATGAAGGCCTTGGCTATGATGGTCAAGCAGGAATTAGTAACAAAAATCAGAATCCCATGCAACTCCAGAACCATATAATGGCACAAAAAAAAAATGACCAACAAGGTACATAATGATTGTGGATGGATAGACGTCACACAATGGGACAACATGACAACAATGCTTTGCCATCATCTTTTATGTTAGGAATATTTTATTACATTATTTTAATATAATAATTAGGTCAACCATTTTTAGATGAGGTATTATTTTAATATTTCTTGTATTTAACGATCTCCTAATCTGGTGTATCAATCTTTCAGTTTGTAACCCTATGGCATGTATTAAATAGGCTCTTGCCTCAATGACTGAATTGCTAAGTTTTGTCATCATTGGTATCAAAGAAAGGTAATCCGAGTATAATTTGAACATGTGGCATTAAGCTAATTTGGTTTATCAAAAAGGAATCCTTAGCTCAAGTGCACCAGTCGAGAGAATGTGTGAGGTCTGAGAGAAGGGACAACCCTGGCCATCCGACGACATGCCCTTACTCGTTTGATATGTGCATGTTTTGATAGGCAGCTTTCGTGAATCCGATCATCAACGTGACCAGGTAGGCGACGATAGATAGGAGGATTGACGTCTAAGCAGGACGACTATTTTGTGAATTAAAGCAATTTTTTTTTTTCTGACTAGATTTTACCAAGCATTAATGTTGGAGCACACGAGAGATAAGGGCATCCACGGGCAAAAAATCCAAGGTTCGAATCTTGCACACCCCCTTCATCCCGCTCAAGTAATCCCGCATTGCAAACAGGGGCAAACCGTGATGCATAGCCCACTTGTTCAGCATGTGCAAAGGCATCAAGATAGACACCAACCAATTCACGACGAAGCCCCTACCCACAGTGGAGTTGGCTTCTATTTAGGATTAAAGCGTGGAGGACGTTTTCCTTCCCATCCGAACCACCTAGGTTCAAAAACCATAAAAGCTTTTTTTCAAAAAAAAATTTCTAATGGATTATATAGGATTGAAATGGGCCCCACCCGTATTACATCATCACCACATAGTGGTATTACAACAAAGCTTGGATATTATCCATGTATAGTTTGGTAAGATTCGAACCTGGGTCTCCTCCTTGAAATGTTGAGGAAATTAACCGATTGAGCTAATGCCACTTGATTAATCGTTTTTTTTCAATTACTTCAAAAGTTTTTTTTTTTGGTTGAAGTTTAAAAAATAAAAATAAAAACAATAGGGCGCGTGATTTTTTTTTAATTAAGGGGAGTCTTTCAATTAAAAAAAAATATGTGCTTATTTAAAAATTAAAAGAAAAGAAAAGAGCATTTTTTAATTTTTATTTAAAAAAAAAAGTGCATGATTTTTTTTTTGATGAAAAAGCCATTATATTAATAAAATAATGTCTAATCATACAAAAAAGGGTGGGTGGGATTAGCACACCCCGTAAACCAACACACTAACCACCATGGTTAGGAGTACACAAGAGTGTCAGAAACAGTCCACAAAAAGCCAGATAACAACCGCCAAAACAATGACGAATATGCATTCAGAAAGAAAGGAGCTGAGAAAAAACTGCCAGGTGGAAGGCCTGAAGTTTTCCTCCATAAGGTCATAAGTCCATCCAATGGTGCATGATTTTTTTTTTAAAAAGTACTTTTTAATTTTTTAAAAATTGCATGTTTTTTTATTTTAAAAAAAATTGGGGAGAATTTTTTTAATGCACATGCACATGCACATGCGTTGTAATGTCCCCTTTCTGAGCAGTTAGTAAGATGTAGTGGTTTAGCCTACTCACGGGTTCCCGTAGGCTAGGGCAGATTGCAGGGGAGCCTAACTGGAGTTTTGGGAGCGGATAATTGAGCGAAATTGGTATTCGAATCCACTCCCAGATGTTGAATCGGATAGACAGAGCCTTGACTTACTATTTTTAGTAAGTTAGTTTATAGGGTTTCGGACAAAACAGACGGTGCAGTGATATTCTTCACCGAAATGGGTGTCCGTATCTATCCTCAATTTGCGGATCGGATAATCAGAAGGTCAAGTTTTTAATGTGCGAAGGTTTAATTATATAAAGTAAAAATTATTTATAAAAAGAGGACGTGGGACTTAAAAAAGAGTTATGTTTCATGACTTATCCCACATTGAGTGTGCAAAAGGAGTTTGTTGTGGAGGAGTCTATTTATTCGGTGGCTTGGTCTCATTTCATGTCATTCTGGATTTTAGTTATTTTCTCTAGAGTTTGAGGCCGGTGGTCGAGACTTCTTCTCCGAAGGGACGGAAACCCCAACGGTGTGGCTGAGGATGAAACCCCTCAGATTTTTGGAGTTGGACGAAAACCCCAGTTCTCTGTTGGTAAATTCACACAGGATTCACACTTGGAGCTTCATCAGTTTTCAGAGGTACTTTGGTGTTTGCTGATAAAGTATTTCAAGGGTTTTAAAATTTGATTGCATAAGAATTTGTGAAAAGATTGTTGATCTTGAAAACATTGTGATTTGTGCCCTAAATTAAAATCTGAAATGAAATTGCAAGTTATTTCTCAATCAATGCATTTTGTGTATTTTGCAATTTGGGTTATATTGTTGGAATTTGTTCCTGTTCTTCAAGTTTTGTATCCACAATAAGATTTAGATCAGAAATTTTTTAACAGTCCCAACCAAGGGGTACATTACTGTTGGTCACAAATCTGCCATAGGAAAGGATTTTGGGAAGTATACGCGCCCTAGACCTGGACCAACATTGAAAGGTCGGAGGGAAGAGATGCCCCCCGTGCCAATCTCCGGAGAAAGGCCGGCTCCTTTACTAAACTATTGTTTTTGTAAGATGAGAGTGCAGGAAAGAAATAAAAGAGTAGGGTGCAGGAAAGAAATAAAAAGAGTAAAGGGTACAGGAAAGAAATTAAACCATTGAATATCACAATGGGAAAGAACCAGCAACACGATCACTAATTGATAGCTTGAAATAGCAGCAATAAATACCAAGAATAATGCATAAATGAACACCACGCAAAGTTCCCTATGTATCCTCTGGAAGAGTTCCAGGATTCAACTATTCTCCCACGCCTAAATCCAGATTTCAAAATTATAGCAATTAGGAAAATATGTGAATGTAATAGAAACCACTAACCACAGGCGGCATAAAAGGAGTTTAACGCAATATTGTCTCCCCTATGTATCCTTCAGGAGAATTCCAGGGTTCTGTCCCCAATTACACACCTAAATTCAGGATTCATAATTACGGTATACAAATGAAGACAGAATAGCAGAAATAATCACAGAAGGCAGCATACAAGAGAGAAATGAGCCCAAAGTCTTTAATATCAATTGCAGGAATCAAGTTACAGCAGCTTTCTAGCAAAAGTTCCCCCCTTTTTTCATTACAATGCCAGGGTTTTTATAGAGGACCCAACCCTCTTGGCCATTAATGCGCCGGATTCAGAAGTACGCCCTTGGGAGTTGGAAAATGCGGGCTCGCCCTTTTATGCCACTAAGGTTTCACATCTATTTCCCTAATAAGCTACCATAGCCGCGTCAATCAGAGAAACCTGCATTTATGAGCCGTTGAACTGTCCGGGGCTGCCCCGGGGTGAGGTGCTCGAGTGGATGCACAAGTTGCCCTTGCCCTTCTCTGCGGCTGATAACTTGTATCCTATTGCTACAAATGGGCACCGGGTCTTTCGGGCCAGAAAAAATGCATTTATGAAACACTCAATTGCCTTGGATAAATACCCGGCCTTGGAATGTGTGCTTTTCGGGAGAAGCACCGTCGTCAGAAAAGGTTCCGGAGAAGCCTCGCTGAGAAATTGGCCCGAACTGGCAGTTCGTTGGATTTTTGGCCGACTAGGACGACTTTGACCGACGTTGGAATTCTGGCTGACGTTGGGATACGCGGCCGACATTGGGATTCTGGCCGACGTTGGGATTCTGGTCGACATTGGGATTCTGGCCGACGTGAGCTTCACGGCCGACCTTGCATTTTTGGCCGACGTTGGACTCTTTGGCCGACATGAACTTCGCGGCCGACATTGCTTCGCTGAAGTGGAGGCCGACTTGAGCTTCGCGGCCGACATTGCACTTCGGGGGCCGACTTGAGCTTCGCTGGCGAAGTTATTGTTTTTTGGCCGACTTAGACATTTTGGCCGACATGAACTTCGCGGCCAACATGAGGTTCGGAGCCGACATGGAGCTTCGCGGCCGACATGAGTTTCACTGGCCGACATTGCTTCGCTGAAGTGGAGGCCAACTTGAGCTTCGCGGCCGACATTTCACTTCGAGGGCCGACTTGAGCTTCGCTGAAGTGGAGGCCGACTTGAGCTTCGCTAGCGAAGTTATTGTTTTCTGGCCGACTTAGACATTTTGGCCGACATGAGTTTCGCTGGCCGACATTGCTTCGCTGAAGTGGAGGCCGACTTGAGCTTCGCTGGTGAAGTTATTGTTTTCTAGCCGACTTAGAAATTTTGGCCGACATGAACTTCGCGGCCAACATGAGGTTCGGAGCCGACATGGAGCTTCGCGGCTGACATGAGCTTCACTAAAGTGGAGGCCGACTTGAGCTTCGTGGCCAACATTGCACTTCGGGGGCCGACTTGAGCTTCGCTGGTGAAGTTATTGTTTTCCCCCCAAATTCCAATCTCGCCCAAAACATCCCAAAAAAAAAACCCACCATGAGCTTCGCTAAAGTGGAGGCCCAAAGTGGCATTTCGGCCAAATTCTGGGCGAAGTGCCCCTATTGCCTTAAAACTTGTTCTGCCAACTGGAGGTTCGCTAAAACTGTGGCCGAAGTGAATGCTTCGGTAAAATTTTAGCGAAGTGACCCCGCTGACTTAGAAAATTCCAACAACTTACAACCGCAGCTTCGCAACTTTTCTTCTTGAAGTAGGTGCTTTGGCAGCTTCGCGAGCGAAGCTCCTTCCATGCCTTAGAAATTTTTCGGGCTCGAACTTAGGCTTTCCTGTCCCTTCTTTGCGAAGCTGCCCCTTTCCTTCTTTTTGTTCAGCGAAGCTTCTTATCTTACCCTGTTTTGCTGGCGAAGTGACCTGCCAGCCTTAAACTTCTTTCACCATCGGGACGGGGAGGTTCGCTGGAGTTGGGGCCGAAGTGGAGGTTCGGCGACCAAAGAGCCCGAAGTGGCAACTTCGGCAGCATTCTGGGCGAAGTGCCCCTCATGCCTTAGAATTTTCTTTTAAGCCCGAAGTGGACTTTTGTTGGCTTTGCTTCCGAGGCCATAACTTTTGATCCGCTGACCCAATCACCTATTGTAATATATCGCCGGAAAGCTTGCGAAAAGATCTGCAATAATGAGACATCAAAAGATCAATTCGTCCACTTTATCATCCTCTTTTAGGGCCAGCGAAAATGTCAACGCTTCTGCGTGTGATTTGCCGATTTAAAGCTCCATACTTAGGCAAAATTTTGTCAAAAAATTTGATGTGGCAAAAATGCCAACATTCTTGGCGGCTCACGGGGCATTTAGCTTGTCTGAATGTAGAGATCCCAGGCCTTTATCCATTGGGCAACAGAGTCATCCTCTATCCCCTCTTCTGACTGTCCACTGGTGGCGGTAAACTCCTCCAACTTCTTTGGGGCCTTTTCTTTCTTCTGAGCGCTCCTCCTGCCCATTCTGGCTGTACAATTGCCCAAGCGCTTGATCTAAAAATGACAGCGCCTTATATGGCACTGAACTGCTGTGCCAGGGGATGCTAAAAACAACACCTGAAAACTGCTATCTCTTTGGAGCGCTAAAAAGAAACACACAAACTAAACTAAAAACAAAAAACTGTACTTAAGCTCCTAAGCAACACTTAGTGCCCTCGGCACTTTATTTACCAGCCGGGCTATTTACAGTATTTACACAAAAGTTTGCGACATGATTGGCATGCCGCCACCACAAACCCAACTTCGGGTGCCTATCCGGTGAACCTGCAGTGTCCGGACCAGATCTGATTGTACTTCAATCGATCTTTGAAGTCCGGCTGGCCTCTTCCCGAAGTTGTCCATGTTGCGAACAAGATGCAACGTGGCAGGCTGTCATGGATACCAATACTCATACAGTTGACAAATAATGTGGCAAAGAGGTTTGCCACATGGGGGCTTTCTTCGGGTACCGGCTATAGTGATGGTTGGAGCCAATACCACCACTTTAAAGAGTCCACTGGCTGTGGGCTGAGTACAGGCTCCTCCAACCCCTTGATGCGACAACAAGACTTTTCCGGTGATAGGCCTTCTGCCAGGATCTCCTCAGGGTCGGCCTCCTGATGGGCCATGCTTATTGAGTCTCAATCGAGTACTTGTGTGCTATGCTCGGGGATACAAAAAGGGTGCAAAATGGCGCCCTCTTCGCACTCAAAGCTCGCCGTTAGACCCTGCTCCCCCTTTTGGCCCATCTCCTGATGGAAACTGCAAGCAACCATATTATTCATTGTTGGTGCAGTTCTTGCATATTCCCATCGTTGGCCTTGGACGAGATCTGCCTCTTGAGCTCCACACAACTGCATTTCAGGTCTCTGCACAGTATGAGGGATTTGCCATGGTGAATATTGCGTGGGATAGACAAGAGCAGCAGCTACCGGAGAAAGTGATGGAGTTTCTCCTCACTGCCACTTTCCTGATAGGAGCAAACGCTGCTCTGCTTGTACAGCTTCCTCAAATATTTGAGGGAATCTATGTTCACCTGATTGCAGCAAGAGGAGGCTTATGTCCGGGTGGAAAGCCCGAACATAGAAGAGGTGGGCCTGGGCGGGTGTCGGCTGGATCTCCCCTGGAATTCTCTTCCAACTTCTACAGAAATGAACATTGAAGTCTGTGATGCTCTCCTGAGGTGCTCTCGTGATGGTGGAGAGGTGCATCAAAAGCTGGAAGGGATCCTGAGAGACGTCAAATGTTTTGATGAGCGCTCCCGCTAAGTCATCCCATGAGCAGATGCTCTTACGCCCAAGCAGTCTGTACCACTGCAGTGCCCTTCCTTCCAGAGACAGGACCAGAAGTTTGATCATGACATCTTCGTGGTTTATGCCATGGAGGGTCGCTAGAGCAGCAACATCTTCAAGGTGCTCTCGGGCCATTCCCTTAGTGCCATTGTATTTTGTGAAGGTTTTCAGGGCACTTTTGGGAATCTTGTGCCAACTTTGGGGATTCAGAGGGCCAGGATCATCCCAGCTGGGATGGCACACCTTTGCCATTATAGCAGTGGTCTGCAGAGATCACGGTTCTCGCCACTAAGTCGGAGTCACCAGGTGAACATTATTTTCTCCGCTTGTGAGGTCAAGGCTGCTCACCAAACCTTGATTTCTCCGGGGTGTCTTCTTTCAGCTTTAAAAGGCGTCTACGATCAAGAAATCTAGATCTTCAGCTCAGTCAGAGTCGCCAGGTGATTTCACCAAATGAAGGCAAGCCGGAGATTCACCAAACTCAGGCTTCCTTAAAATATGGAGATAGTTTGTCCCACCGGGCGTGCCAGAAACTGTTGGTCACAAATCTGCCACAGGAAAGGATTTTGGGAAGTATACGCGCCCTAGACCTGGACCAACATTGAAAGGCCGGAGGGAAGAGATGCCCTCCGTGCCAATCTCCGGAGAAAGGTCGGCTCCTTTACTAAACTACTGTTTTTCTAAGATGAGAGTGCAGGAAAGAAATAAAAGAGTAGGGTGCAGGAAAGAAATAAAAAGAGTAAAGGGTACAGGAAAGAAATTAAACCGCTGAATATCACAGTGGGAAAGAACCAGCAGCACGATCACTAACTGATAGCTTGAAATAGCAGCAATAAATACCAAGAATAATGCATAAATGAACACCACGCAAAGTTCCCTATGTATCCTCTGGAAGAGTTCCAAGATTCAACTATTCTCCCATGCCTAAATCCAGATTTCAGAATTATAGCAATTAGGAAAATATGTGAATGTAACAGAAACCACTAACCACAGGCAGCATAAAAGGAGTTTAACGCAATATTGTCTCCCCTATGTATCCTTCAGGAGAATTCCAAGGTTCTGTCCCCAATTACACACCTAAATTCAGGATTCATAATTACGATATACAAATGAAGACAGAATAGCAGAAATAATCACAGAAGGCAGCATACAAGAGAGAAATGAGCCCAAAGTCTTTAATATCAATTGCAGGAATCAAGTTACAGCAGCTTTCTAGCAAAAGTTCCCCCCCTTTTTCATTACAATGCTAGGGTTTTTATAGAGGACCCGACCCTCTTAGCCATTAATGCGCCGGATTCAGAAGTACGCCCTTGGGAGCTGGAAAATGCGCGCTCGCCCTTTTATGCCACTGAGGTTTCACATCTATTTCCCTAATAAGCTACCATGGCCGCGTCAATCGGAGAAACCTGCATTTATGAGCCGTTGAACTGTCATGGGCTGCCCCGGGGTGAGGTGCTCGAGTGGATGCACAAGTTGCCCTTGCCCTTCTCTGCGGCTGATAACTTGTATCCTATTGCTACAAATGGGCACCGGGTCTTTCGGGCCAGAAAAATGCATTTATGAAACACTCAATTGCCTTAGATAAATACCCGGCCTTGGAATGTGTGCTTTTCGGGAGAATCACCGTCGTCAGAAAAGGTTCCGGAGAAGCCTCGTTGAGAAATTGGCCCGAACTAGCAGTTCGCTGGATTTTTGGCCGACTTTGGCCGACGTTGGAATTCTGTCTGACATTGGGATTCACGGCCAACGTTGGGATTCGCGGCCAACGTTGGGATTCTGGCTAACATTGGGATTCTGGCCGACGCGAGCTTCGTGGCCGACCTTGCATTTTTGGCCGACGTTGGACTCTTTGGCCGACATGAACTTCACGACCGACATTGCTTTGTCGAAGTCGAGGCCGACTTGAGCTTTGCGGCCGACATTGCACTTCGGGGGCCGACTTGAGCTTCGCTGGCGAAGTTATTGTTTTCTGGCCGACTTAGACATTTTGGCCGACATGAACTTCGCGGCCGACATGAGGTTCGGAGCCGACATGGAGCTTCGCGGCCGACATGAGTTTCGCTGGCCGACATTGCTTCGCTGAAGTGGAGGCCGACTTGAGCTTCGCGGCCGACATTGCACTTCGGGGGCCGACTTGAGCTTCGCGGCCGACATTGCACTTCGGGGGCCGACTTGAGCTTTGCTAGTGAAGTTATTGTTTTCTGGCCGACTTAGACATTTTGGCCCACATGAACTTCGCGGCTGACATGAGTTTCGCTGGCCGACATTGCTTCGCAGAAGTGGAGGCCAACTTGAGCTTCGCGGCCAACATTGCACTTCGGGGGCCGACTTGAGCTTCGCTGGCGAAGTTATTGTTTTCTGGCCGACTTAGACATTTTGGCCGACATGAACTTCGCGGCCGACATGGAGCTTCGCGGACGACATAAGCTTCGCTGAAGTGGAGGCCGACTTGAGCTTCGCGGCCGACATTGCACTTCGGGGGCCGACTTGAGCTTCGCTGGTGAAGTTATTGTTTTCTAGCCGACTTAGACATTTTGGCCGACATGAACTTCGCGGCCGACATGAGCTTCGGTGAAGTGGAGGCCCGAAGTGGCATTTCGGCCAAATTCTGGGCGAAGTGCCCCTATTGCCTTAAAACTTTTTCTGCCAACTGGAGGTTCGCTAAAACTGTGGCCGAAGTGAATGCTTCGCTAAAATTCTAGCGAAGTGACCCCGCTGACTTAGAAAATTCCGACAACTTACAACCGCAACTTCGCAACTTTTCTGCCCGAAGTAGGTGCTTTGGCAGCTTCGCGAGCGAAGCTCCTTCCATGCCTTAGAAATTTTCCGGGCTCGAACTAGGCTTTCCTGTCCCTTCTTTGCGAAGCTGCCCCTTTCCTTCTTTTTGTTCAGCGAAGCTTCTTATCTTACCCTGTTTTGCTGGCGAAGTGACCTGCCAGCCTTAAACTTCTTTCACCATCGGGACGGGGAGGTTCGGCAACCAAAGAGCCCGAAGTGGAGGTTCGGCAACCAAAGAGGCCGAAGTGGCAACTTCGGCAGCGTTCTGAGCGAAGTGCCCCTCATGCCTTAGAATTTTCTTTTAAGCCCGAAGTGGACTTTTGTTGGCTTTGCTTCCGAGGCCATAACTTTTGATCCGCTGACCTGATCACCTATTGTAATATATCGCCGGAAAGCTTGCGAAAAGATCTGCAATAATGAGACATCAAAAGATCAATTTGTCCACTTTATCATCCTCTTTTAGGGCCAGCGAAAATGTCAACGCTTCTGTGTGTGATTTGCCGATTTAAAGCTCCATACTTAGGCAAAATTTTGTCAAAAAATTTAATGTAGCAAAAATGCCAACAATTACATGCTTTTTTATTTAAAAAAAAAGAAGTGAAAAGCAATTTTTTTTATATGCACTTTAATTTTAAGTGAATTTCGAAGGTATAAGGGTGTATGATTGGAATTCTTTTGCCTTCTTTTGCATTGATAAGGGTGCAATTTCAAATTCTATTTTGTAAAATTACTCAAGCATTGTGATTGTAAAAAGGTGCATTTTCGATGAAGTTTAGCACCTTTTTATTTTCTTTCCAATTTTGCATTTCATATGTTTTTGCAAATTTATGCTTTATTGCATTGAACGGCAAGTGGAATTTATAACAGAGAAATCACCCTTTCTCAAACCTTCACGGTTTGAAGCAGCATTCGATATCTACAATGCCTCTAGCGATCGTTTAGAGGTAATGTTGTCGAGACTCATTACCGCGTTTAATGCCTAACATAGCTGCAACAATGGCGTTTGGGGTATATCCCTATAAATTGTTGAGGAGAAATAAGGAAGCCCAGATTGATTATTTTCACTCCGTAATTGAAACTCTAAACCCTAAAATTGGAACTCCTCTTAGGATCTTTCTAAGCAGGTGTCAAAGATAGGACGAATCCTTTTTCGTACTGCCTAGGTACCACTTATTGTGCTCTTTCACGTAACTTAAGGTCTCTCTCACATATGGCCACATATATCAAGAGGACAAGCTATATCAAAAGGGTGGGTATATCGAAAGGTACGATATATCAGATGGGCGGTATATTATCAGGGGGACAATTTTGGAGAGATAAGGAACCCTCATAATGTCCACTCCTAAAGTGTTTCTCATAGATTCTCAGCTCTTGAAAGGTTCCAACTTTGGACCATGTAAGACAAAGATGCCGACTATCTTGCAAGTGGAAAATCTATGGGATATTGTGACAAGCCAAAAGATGTGACCTCTGGACATGGACAAAGTAGAGAAATATGATGATGCAGATAGAAGAGCATTGATGCTCATCACCCTTGCTATAGCTGATGTGATCCAGCCACACATTTGTGAAGCAAAGACCTCCAAACAAGCTTGGGACACCCTTACCACCCTCTATGAAGGGAAGAATCAGTCTACCATTTTTAACCTTCAATCACAACTCCACACATTGAGAGTGGCAGATGGAGAGAGTATAGAGGCATTTCTTTGCAAATTCGCAGAACTGAAGGCCAAATTGAATGTTATGGGTGAACAAATGGGCGATAAGCTCTTGGCTCCAATCATACTTTGAACTTTACTAAATTCCTTTCGAGTGGTTATCACCTCCTTACAAGTTTCCAATAGGGTTGTTTCCTTCAAAGAGTTCGTCAATTTGCTACAACAAGAAGAAGAAACCAACAAATTGAGGGACTAGTTGTCAAATATTGCATTCATCAGTCATAAAT
Source organism: Wollemia nobilis (assembly GCA_028583015.1). Classification (NCBI taxonomy): domain Eukaryota; kingdom Viridiplantae; phylum Streptophyta; class Pinopsida; order Araucariales; family Araucariaceae; genus Wollemia; species Wollemia nobilis. The sequence goes on from JAQPPZ010002998.1 coordinate 8,881,647, forward strand.
CTAGGAAACGGAAAACACAAAAGGGTTCTTCGCAAAAAGGTCCTTCCTTCTCATCCTCATTATCACAAAAGCAAAAGAGGTACTATTGGTCACAAATCCGCCCTAGGAAAGGGTTTGGTTTTACATACGCGCCCTAGACCCGGACCAACCTTGAAAGGCCGGGAGGAAGAGATGCCTCCCGTGCCAATCTCCGGAGAAGGCCGGCTCCTATACTACACTACTTGGGGGGTTGAGATAAGAGAACTGGAAAGAGATTGAAAAATTACAGAAATAAATGTAAAATGCATAGCTGTAACAGTGGGGAAGAACAAGCAGCACAATCACCCATCTATATTTTAACCAGCAGCTGTCAACACGGAGAATGTAACAGAAACTAACACTGCATTTACTTCCCTATGTATCCTTCAGGAAAATTCCAGATTCACTTATCCTCTAACGCTTAAATCCAGATATCAGAATTACAACAATCAGAAAAATAAATGACATAAGCAGAAATAATCACAGAAGGCAGCATAAAAAGAAGAGACAGAATTAGAGCCAAGGATTCTCAGTATTGATGCAAAGAGTTTGAATACAACGGCTTTTTAGCAATATGTTCCCCCCCTTTTTTCATTACAATGCATGGGTTTTTATAGAGGACCCTCCCTCTGAAACATTAATGACTAAGTGCACCAGGATGCTGAAGTAGCTGGGATTTGACCTTTAATGCGCTTTGTAGCTGAAACTTCCCATCTCATTACTGCGGTTGGCGCGGGGACCATACTGGGCGGAAGGTTTGCATTTATATGCCATGAAGATGTCTTGGACCCATACACCACCTACTTTTCCTGTGAACGCGTGCCCCTCGGGAGTAGCACTGGTGTCAGGAGGCGCCTAGGGGATACTTCGCTGAAGATTCGGCTTGAATTGCGCCTGGGAGGGAGGTTCGCCAAGGTTGCACCCGAAGTGCAGCTTCGCCAGGAAATCATGCCGAACTGGCAGTCTGCAGAGGTTGGAAGGGGGGGGGAACCTTGAATGTGCCGAACTGCCTAAGTCCAAAAACCAACCTTAGTAGGCACGGTTCGCTGAAACTAGACCCAAGATGAAACTTCGCCGGGAAAACTGGCCGAAGTGGAGGTTTGGCTGGGAGCCAGGCCGAGGAAGCAAGTTTGCTATCATTGAGAGCGGGGCAAAAGACTTCTTTGCTTTACTACTTCGCAGGAGACAGACGCTTCGCTGGAATGGGGGCCCGAAGTGGCAGTTCGGCAGAGAGTTGCCTGAAGTGGCTGGTTGCTAGCGAGGAAGAGTACAGAAGATTCTAACTCCCTTGCCCTGGAAAAAACTTTAATTAAGCTCGTGCTTCGCTTCGAATTGGCGCTTCGCTAAAGATGAGGCCCGAAGTGACAGTTCGGTCGAGTTCTGGGCGAAGTGCCCCTTTTTTCCTTAAAAAATTTCCCCGATTTCCCAGTGGAAGTTCGCCAATACTAGGGCCGAAGCGAAGGTTCGGCAGACCTGGCGCCCGAAGTGCCTGTTTTGCTGAGTTTGGGCCCGAACTGGCACCATTATGGAGGTGGTTCGCTGAAGACATGTGCCGAATTGGCACTTCGGCGACTTTCCTGGCGAAGCAGCTAACTGTCTTAGACTCCCTTTTTTCGCCATCAGGGGGAGGTTCACTGGAGTGATAGCCGAAGTGAAGGTTCGGCAGCTATAGTGCCCGAAGTGACAACTTCGGGAGCATTCCGGGCGAAGCGCCCTTCATGCCTTAGAATATTTTCAAGTCCAAAGTGGACTTTTTCCTGTTTTCCTCAGCGAAGCTGCCGATTGACTCCTGTTTTGAGCGAAGCTGCTCCCTTCTGCCTGTTTTTGTCAGCGAAGCTGCTCCTGCATCTGAAATGGACATGGAGACCACCAAAGGCGGGTACTGGCTGCGCCGAAGCACCATGAAAATGACGACAAAGCGAAGAAAACAAAATATGGAAGAGAAGGAGAATTTAAACATGAAAAATAAACAACATTTCAAAATTTTACCCCTTGGACAAAATGTGACAAAACTGTCAACAAGTACTGCCACATCTAAGAAAGAGGACATGATACTAAACATTGTTGGTACAATTCTGCCACATAGGGTGATAAAGTCTGCAAACTTCTATAGAAGAAGAATCAAAACAAGCCATGTCCCCAACAAGAACAAAATTAAGGGCATGTTGCAATTGAAGAAACAGATTCAAATTCTGAACAGGCATACAAGGTGCTCATGACAAAGGCTGCAACCAAAACCAAAGATGATGCTTGGTACATTGATTCTGGTACTAGCCAACATGACAAGGAAGACTGGTTTGATATCTTGAAAGCCAAAGAAGGGAAATCGATGACCATCGCCAACGATAAAACCTACAAGGTCAAAGGAGTAGGCAATGTTTTGGTTCATCTTCTAGATGGGAAATGCACCATTAAAAAGGCATTATACGTACCAAGCCTGACAAACAACTCTTGTCTATGCCACAACTACTGGATCAAAACATGATGGTAGATTTTAGAGTTCATAATGGCTGCAAGAAGTGTTTCATCACCAAAAATGGTGAGAATGTGACAACCGGTTCCTACAAAATGGCCTGTTTGCCCTTGATGTCCAATTTGTTCCTAATGCAACACTGCCAGCAACCACGACATATACAATCACCCAGAAGCAGCCCAACAAACAGACCTAGAGGCAGTCCCAAAATCAGACCCAAAGGCAGATCTAGTGGCAAACCCCAAGGCCGACTATTAGGACCCCATCCTAACATTATTATGTAATAAACCCCTTTCTAACGTGGGGATCCCATCCCAATGATATTATGTAATGTTTTGTAATAGTTTGTGGCACTAGAGCGCCTAGACAAGTGGCGTCGTTTAATGTAACCGTTATAAAGAATGTAATTGTTTGTTTGGGAGAAGATTCTAGCTCGAGTGGCAACTTGCATGTGAGTCAACCCTTAAGCGTTAGGTTTAGGGTTAAGAAGAGTCTTTAAAAAAACGAGGGGCATAGATGGATGTATCTACTTTGCAAATTGGATCAAAGTTCTGTTTAGGAAGTTACCCACTCAAAGAAGCCAACGATTTTGTATTGAGATTTTGTGAGATTAATATAGATTTTACATTTTCGTTTCGTATAGCAATATTTTGTTTTTTCATGATTTACTACTTTTATTGCAATATTTATGTGGATGTGCTTATTTTAACTAAAAAATTTCTAACAAGTGGTATTAGAGCACTTTCCAGGGCTGCGTTCCACTGCGACTGCAACAGTTCTTGCCCTCTAACACTTTTCAGAACCAGTGGAGCAAGCTTTCAAGAAATTAAAGCACACTATGACAACCACCCCAATGTTAGCAATGCCTGATTTTTCTAAACCTTTTATCATTGAAAGTGATGCTTTGGGCAACGGAATTGGGGCAGTTTTGATGCAAGAAGCGCGACCATTAGCTTTCACCAATAGAACACTATTGGGCAGAAATTTAGGCAAATCCACTTATGGAAAATAGATGCTAGCTATTTAAATGTTGTTAATCATTGGAGGCCATATCTCACTGGGCATCACTTTCCAATCAAAACCGACCATCAAAGTCTTAAGTATTTCTTGGAGCAAAGGGTAGCACACCTAAACAACAAAGGTGGGTATCTAAATTGATGGGCTATGATTATGAAATCACACATAAAAAAGGAAAGGAGAATGTAGATGCTGACACACTATCCTGACAGTACGACGATCAGGGTATGTTAAATGCTATATGTACACCACTTCCTCAATGGATCAATCAACTCAGAGAAGAAACGGCCAAGGATTCCAATTTGCAAACTTTGATCCACAAACAAGAGGAGGCCAACTCATGCCCTGGATACACCTAGGATGGTCAAGACTTGAGATATCATGACCGACTTGTTATTCCACAAAATTCTCAAATGCAAGAATTCATCTTGCAGGAAATGCATGCATCACCCACGACGGGACATTTCGGGTTTCTAAAAACCTATGAAAGGAGCAAACGAAACTTCTTTTGGAAAGGAATGAAAAGGGATATTCAAGTTTTTGTGGTAGAATGTGATAGGTGCCAAAGGATGAAAGGCAAAAACTGTCTACTCCCTAGGAACCCTTCAGCCCCTGCCAATTCCGAAACAGGTGTGGACCGATATTTCCATGGATTTCAATGAAGGGCCACCCAAATCAGGAGAAAAATCGATCATTTTGGTGGTAGTGGATTGTCTCATAAAGTATGCTCATTTATGTTCCTTATCCCATCCCTACACAACCTCTATAGTTGCTCAAATTTTTTTAGATTCCATCTTTCACCTTCATGGAATGCCCAAATCTATTGTGTTAGATAGGGACCCTACTTTTACCAGTCACTTTTGGAAAGAATTGTTTAAGTACCAAGGCACCAAGCTTAAAATGAGTCCGGCCTACCACCCTCAAACCAATGGCCAAACTGAAATTGTTAACAAGTGCTCGGAAACATAACTTTGTTGCTTTGCATAAGAACCTCCTACACAATGGGCTAAATGGCTCTCTTTGGCCAAATGGTGGTATAATACTTCATATCATACCGCTACCAAGGTTACCCCATTTGAAGCAGTATATAGTCTTCCTCCACCAACATCCTCCTCCTACATTCCAAGAAGCTCCAAGGTTCAAGTTGTTGATTCCACTCTCAGCCAGCATGCTAGCATCCTCCGACAACTTAAGGCAAATCTTGAATTGGTCCAAAATCGTATGCATCAGCAAGCTGATCAATGTTGTTCTGAGCGCAACATTGAAGTGGGTGACATGGTCTTTCTTTGCCTATAGCCCTACAAAAAATCGTCTCTCCAGCTCCGTGGATGGCAGAAACTTGTAGCCAAATACTATGGTCCCTACCAGGTGTTACAATGGATCGGTTCAACAACCTACAAATTGGCCCTTCCAACCATTTCCAAGATCCATCCAGTCTTTCATGTCTCCTCACTAAAGAAGGTTGTCGGCAACAAGGTACAAGTTCAATCCACATTACCAAAGTTGGATGAAGAAGGATCCATCATTCTCGAGCTTGAACGAATTTTGGACCAGAGATCATGCACCTTTCACCACTATCATCATTGATGTTCTTGTTCAATGGTGAGGATTACAACTTGAAGATGCCACAAGGGAGTCCTTCTAGCAGCTCCAATAGCAATTTCCTCATCTTCAACTTGAGGACAAAGCTTTTGAAGGGGAAGGGCATTTTAGGACCTCATCCTAACATTATTATGTAATAACCCCCTTTCTAACGTGGGGACCCCATCCTAATGATATTATGTAATGTTTTGTAATAGTTTGTGGCACTAGAGGTGCCTAGACAAGTGGCGTCATTTAATGTAACCGTTTTAAAGAATGTAACTATTTGTTTGGTAGAAGATTCTAGCTCGAGTGGTAACTTGCATGTGAGCCAACCCTTGAGCATTAGGTTTAGGGTTGTGAAGAGTCCTTAAAAAAATGAGAGGCATAGATGGACGTATCTTTTTTGCATATTGAACCAAAGTTTTGTTTAGGAGGTTGCCTCCTCGAAGAGGCCAGCAATTCTGTATTGAGATTTTATGAGATTAATATAGATTTCTGTATTTTCCTTTCGTATAGCAATATTTTGTTCTTTCATGATTTATTACTTTTATTGCATTACTTATGTGGATGTGCTTATTTTACCTAGAAGGTTTCTAACACCAACCTAATAATGTTGAACAGATTCTATAAAAGAAGGTGACAGCCCAAGAGGTAGACCCAATGGAAAAACCAGCAGTAGACCCAGAGGCTGAGCCAGTGGAAGAACCAGTGGCAGAACCAAAGGCATGTAGGCACCAATTCTAGACAGAAGCAAAAATAAAAGTGTTTGCATAAATTTCTAAGCAATAAGGCATTGATAAAGGGTAGGACTAAATTTGAGACGTTTTTCGTAGGACTGCCCAAACTGCCGAACTCGTTTCGGCCATATCTCACTCATCCGAACTCGGATTGAGCTGAAATTTTGAGGGTAGATGCCTGAAAAACCCTAGAACGTCTCCACCAATTTTCATATCATTTGGAGCAACACAGATCCTAGCGCATCCCTATGTGTGAACGATATATTTGGCAAGCGGCTATGCGAGGGTTTCATCTCGGGTTGAGTGCAAGCAGCTCCAGAGGTTGGTTTTTAGGGCCTTCGGGCCCTAGCGGCCAATATTTTTGTGGTTTATGCTCAATATTTTAGCAGAAATGTTGCAGGGGATACAAGATGGGTTAGAAATTTGTCTTTCAACAGATCATACCGTGAACTTGAGTGACAACGGCTTCCAATTTGCTGCACAAAAGAAAAGTGAAAACCATACCTTTCCACGGCGTCTAGGGCAAGGATTAAAGAGACCACGAAATAAGTTTCAAGCAGTTGATCAAAAAATGGCTCATATCTCAAGTGAATCTGGTGCTAAGGTGCACCCACAAAATAATTCTACCGTGAAAACCCCTGTCAAGGGTAAGAATTTTGAAGACTCAGTCCCAAAAATGAATTTTAGGGATGCCCTTCGTGGTGGACAGCCTCAGCCCAATGCTAATATCAATATTAGGGCTTCTCATAAACCTCTAAGAATGCCTAAGATTGATCCCAGGAAAACGGAGTCAGGATGTCTTAAAGCAGCTGATGGAACTCCTATTGTTAAGCTTGATATGGGTAACATTCAGACCGGCATTGAAGATTTGGAAAAAAGAGGACTAATTTGTCGGCTCGTGGGTTTTCGTCCGAGTCTATCTCGCTTTCAAAGTCCGGGCTGCAAAAAGCTGGAAAACTAAAGGTGAGTTACAAATCTCTATTTATCCAAATGGTTATTTTCTTGTTTTATTTGCTAATAATGAAGATAGAGAGAAAACTTTTCAAGGGGGTCCTTGGTTTTTTGGAAGGGCAGGGCTTTTCATGAAGCCCTGGCATACTAAATTTAAAGCCGAAGAAGAGATGCCTTCTATAGCTCCCGTGTGGGTTAGACTCTTTGGCCTCCCTATTGAATTTTGGAATCCTACTGTTTTTTCTTCAATTGGAAACTCTTTAGGAACTTTTATGATGACTGCTGATTGTACTCAAAATTTTGAACATATTATTTATGCTCGAATTTGTGTTTTAATGGATTTTGACAAACCCCTACCTAAAAAGATCACATTACAATTTGGGGAAGACACTTGGGAGCAAGTAGTGGACTATGAGAACATTCCTTTTCGTTGTAGAATTTGCCATGAATATGGTCATTTGGCCAGTGCTTGCCCAAATAAAATTCCCGATCAAAAGAAAGAAGATATAAACTCAAGCAGGTTTCCAAATACCTAAGAAGAAGAACACTCGAAAAAACCAAGTAATGAAGGATCAATCAAAGTCATCTGCTAATGTTTGAAATCCTTTCCACAAATGATGTCCCAAGTGAGGAAGAGGAAATAATGGAAACCAAAATCTTAGAAACACAATTTAAATATGAAGGAAAGAACTCGGAGACAAACCAACAAATCAAAGGTTTTCAACAGAAAAAAAAGGAGAAAATTTACACAAGAAAAACAATATTTCAAATGTCAAAACTTCAAATAATGCAGGTCCCAATATAGACTCCATTGAACCATCTAGTAAAATTTTGGCCGTGTATGAGCATTCTTCAAGGTTAGAAGCCATCTCAGATTCAATTGGAATAAGTCAAGAAACAGGAAAAAAAAATTGAAGATGGATTCTAATCAAAAAGTAGGTCGCAAGACCAATCAATATCATATGGTAAAAGAAGGTGAAAAGCTTGTAGAGGAAGGTAAGATTAATGCCCTTCCCAACATTTTTAGCCCCGGTATTAATGAAGATCATCACTTGGAATATTAGAGGACTCAAAGGGAGTCTTTCAAAACAAAATGAAATTAGAAGAATGATTCAGATAAATCATCCACATCTTGTTTTCCTTCAAGAAACAAAGATGTCAATGGAGGATATGGACTTAATTGCCAAGTAAAATTTGGCCAGCTGGAAAGTGGTTTCCCTCGCTCCCAAGGGACTTCGGGTGGCATTGCTTGTCTTTGGGACCCAAAAGAGGTAGTTATTCACCATATGGTTGGCAGCTGGGGTTTGTTGGCTATAGCTATTCAAAGTAGACATTCCAACCAGATTATGCTCCGCATTATCGTTTATGCCCCGACTTCTTTGGAGGAAAAAAGAAGACAAGTGGAAGGATATTACTCATATTATCTCTCATTTTCCTAAAGCTTGGATCTTGATCGGAGGAGATTTCAATACCATCCTCTCTCTCGGATGAGAAAAGGGGGGGAAATAGAAATTTGGACAAAAGTACCGACCTCATGAGCGAATATATTGCAAACCTCCATCTTGTGGATATCCAACCAGATAATGGCCTTATGACTTGGTCTAACAGAAGGCAAGGCTTAGCTTGTATAATGGAGAGATTGGATAGGTTTTTGCTCTCTGAAAATTTCTTAATCCATGGTCACATTCCTAAAGTGAAGACTCTTAATAATGCTGGTTCGGATCATTGGCCAGCCATGGTGGAAATGTGGAAAACCAATGTGAGTTTCTCTCCTTTTCGTTTTCAATTAATGTGGCTTAGAGACATTTCCTTCAGACCTCGTGTGCAACAATGGTGGAAGGAAGGTAAACCTAGGCATGGGACTAAGATGTTCTGTTTTGCCAAAAGACTGCAATACATTAAATCCAAAATCAAGACTTGGAACTGGAAAGAGTTTGGGGATGTTCATAAAAAAAAACATGAAGTTATTGCTCATCTTGAAAATTTGAATAAGAAAATCCGTTTAGATGGCCTCACAGAGAAGAGAAGTGCAGATGAAATTAAACTCACAACTCACTTAGAGGAATGGGAAAAAAGAGAAGAAATCTTATGGAAGCAAAAATCTAGAATTCAATGGCTCAAAGAAGGAGATCGAAACACAAATTTCTTCCACAAATCTCTTCTAGCTCGAAGATCTCACAACTTTATTTCTTCCTTAAAATCAGATTCTGGAGATGTTGTTTATACTTGGGATGGCATGAACTCTATTGTTGTTGATTACTTTTCCAATATTTTTGCCGCTACTCCTCTTGACTCAGCTTCACAACAAAATGTTCTTCAAGCAATCCCTTCTCTTATCACTTTCGAGGAGCTCTCTATTTTGACTGCTCTTCGTTACTATCAATGAGCTTCAACAAGTAGTTTTTAAAATGCAAAAAGGGAAAACCCCGTGTCCCGATGGTTTTCCTATTGAGTTCTACCAAGAGTTCTGGGATATCCTTCATGTTGATTTATTAGAGGTGGTGGAAGAAGCCAGGAAATCCAAAGAAATTTTGAAGGTTATCAATAAAACTTATATTACTCTTGTTCCAAAAGCTCAAGAGGTTGATCATATCTCAGCTTTTAGACCTATTGCTTTATGTAATGTTCTTCTCAAAATTATTACTAAAATCATGGCAGAAAGGTTGAAGCCTCTTTTGCATAAGATTATTTCCCCACAGCAAGGGGGATATGTGGAAGGACGTCAAATAGTAGATGAGATAGTTCTTGCTCAGAAGCCATCCATTCCATGGATATGCAAAATTCTCCTTCTATGTTCATCCGGTTAGACTTATCCAAAGCTTATGACAGAGTGGATTGGCACTTCCTTATCAAAGTTTTGAGGCAATTTGGTTTCTCTAAGGATTGGATGGATTGGATTATGGGATGTATCTCTTCAGTTTCCTACTTAGTTCTTATCAATGGCAGGCCTTCTCAGCTCTTTCCCACCTTCCAGAGGTATTAGGCAAGGTGACCCGCTATCCCCTTATTTATTCATCATTCTTGCTGAATGCTTGGGTAGGACTATAACCAAAAAGAGGGAAAACAAAACCCTTGAGGGAGTTACCATTGCTCATGGAGCTAGACCTATCTCTCATCTTCAATTTGTGGATGACTCTACCCTTTTAGGTAAAGCTACAGCTAAGGAAGCTTCTAATATTAAGCAAATCATTAGCTGTTTTTCTAAGGCTACAGGGCAGTTGATCAATGAAGACAAATCTAAAGTTATTTTCTTTCACTGCTCGCTAGACAGAATCCATGGTCTTGGATAAATTAAGATATAAGAAGACCTCTCTTCCAATCACTTATTTAGGTATTCCCATAAATATTCAAAGGCAGAAAAATAAAGATTGGAATTGGTTGTTGGACAAAGTCAAGAAGAAAATTGGAAAGTGGACCAACAAGTGGCTTTCTTCTGGGGGTAGAATCACCTTGGTAAAATCAGTCCTTCAAGCTATTCCTATTTATGTTTCTTCCGTTTTGAATATCCCAAAGGCTGTTCTTCGAGAATTGGATCAAATCAGTCATCGTTTCCTTTGGAGTGGTACTAAGGAGAAAAGAAAATGGGCCTTGGTGAAATGGGATACTTTATGTCTTCCTAAGAGTGAAGGGGGGTTAGGATTCCGGTCTTCAATTAATAACAACAAAGCTTTAGCTGCTAAATTATATTGGAGGATGTTGCATAACCCCAATGCTCTTTGGGCCAATAATCTCCGTGCTAAATATGCCGAGAACAAAAGTCCCGAAGACCTTGTTCGCTATCAACTTCCTACCAAAGGTTCTCCCATTTTAGCAGTTCTTAAGACTCGGTGAGGATTTGATAAAGAAAAAATTATTTTGGATCATTCATAATGGTCAACATGCAAATTTTTGGACAGATTCTTGGGATGGTCACAAGCCTTTGATAACTCAGCTTCCCGATTGGAGGCCTTGGATGGAGGAGCTTCACCGAGCTAATTGGATAAAGGTGGCTAATTACTGTCGGTACCATACTGGTAATTCAAAGGTTGGTAGATATTGGATCCCTATTGAGGACTGGCCTATTCAAATCCCGGAAAGGCAAAGACAAGATATCCAAGGCATCCTTCATATGAGATCCCTCTCTTGGTCCCATGAAAAAGATTGTTTTGGATGGAACAACACTACTAAGGGTGAGTATTCAGTTGCTCAAGGTTATTTGACCTTATGCCATAATAATCCCAACCATTCTTCTCGACATATTTTCTCAATTGTGGGCTCAAAAGCTCCGGCCTAAGGTGAGGTTCTTTAATTGGCTTTTATTGCATCGTAGGGTGCTTACTCGGTGAGCAACTTATGAAGCGTGGTTTTCATGGCCCTTTTAGATGTGAAATGTGTGAAGAGAATGTAGAAAATATCAACCATATTTTTATTGAGTGTACTTTAGCCTCTCGAGCTATGGAGGAGAATGGCAACTTTACTTGGCTTACAAGTGGTCCAATTTTTTCACTTTTGAACAGCTTTGGAGGGATTGGCCTAATCAAGAGGGTGTTGATCATTTTATTAGGCACTTAGTTTGGATGGGTTCTACCATTCTTCTTTGGAATATTTGGAATGAAAGGAACAACCAAATTTTTAATCAAGATAGGAAGGATATTCACTATATTTGGCAAAAGACCATAGCCAACTTAGTTGAATCAGTCCATCAACTCCTTAATCACCCCCAAAACTCCCACCAAAGATGGGATCAAGTGATGCAAAGATTGAAGATTAAACCTTCTAAGGGCAACCAACTTAAAGGGAATGTGAGTATTAGTAAGATGGATAGGACTAGAAATTGGCAACCTCCTCCTAAGGATTTTGGAAAAGTCAATACCGATGGAGCCTCTAGAGGGAACCCCGGAAAAGCCAATGTGGGAGGAATTGGTAGACTTTCAGATGGCTCCCTGGTTTTTACTTTTGCTGAGAATTTGGGTATTCTTTCCAATAACCTTGCCGAGGGGTATGGTATCCTTAGAGGCCTTCAGGAGGCTACTAAGGTTGGATGGGAAAAGGTGTTAGTTGAGTCTCGACTCTCAACTTATGATTAATCTCTTGAAGACTCCTTCTAAGAATCATAAGGTGGATTGGAGAATAAAAAGAATTATTGAGAAGATTCAGCTTAATCCGGATGGGATTTTTGAAAGTTGATTACAATCATGTGGTCTGAGATCAAAACAAGAGTGCCGATGCTTTAGCTAATTGGGCTTTGGACAAAGGTGATCTTACTTGTTATGGCCACCCTCCTATATGGTGGGCTTCTCAAATTAGGGAAGCTCTTCTTTCTATCATTTCTTTGGATGGCTCCAGTTTTGAAGGTACCTAGTTTCTTCTTGTTTTTTTTTTGTTTCTCTTTGGTTCATTCAGTTTTTTTAGTTCCCTAGCTCATTCTATTCTTTATTTTGTTTCCTCCGTTGATTCTTGCATTAATAGTCTTCTCGGTCTAGATAGGTCATTGTTTTGTTCATTTTTTTTTCTTTTGTCTTCTTTGTTTTTTTGTTTAGTTTTTTAAGGTGGGTGGGTTCTTTTGTTTTGTTTTGTTTTTGTGTTCTTTGTGTTGTTTTTTGTTGTTCTTGTGTTTTTGTTGTTTTGTTTTTTTTTTATGTTTTTTGTTATTGTTCTTGTGTTTTTTTCGTTCTTGTTCTTGGGTTTCTCTTTGTTTGTGTTATTTCATTTTTTTATGTGTGAGTGTTTTCTATGTTTTTTGTTTTTGTTTATTGTCCGTTGTTGGTTGTTTTTATTTTTATTTTATTTATTTTATTTTTTAGGTTTTGGTTGTGTTTATTTTTCATGTTTTTTTGGGTTATGTCTTTGTAGTGTTCTCTTGTTTTTGTCTTGTTTGTGTTTTGTTATGTGGTTCTTGTGTTTTTCTATGTGGTTTGTGTTGTGGTTTCTTTTATCTTATTGTGCGTGTTTGGTTGTGCTTTTGGTTTTGACACACTCAAGGAGCATGTTTTTTATTTTATTTTATTATTTTTGTTGTTATTTACTTTTTTTAATTTGGTTTTGTGTGTTTGTTTGCTCCTTGAGTATGTCAAAGGTGGTAGGCCAGGTCCGAGTCCTGGGCTTTTTGGCGGAATGGATACCCCCGCCTCCTTGGGTCTTACCCGAAAGTGGCATCCCTTTTGGGATGTTTTCCACAAATAAAAAAAAAAAAAAAAAGCAATAAGGCATTGAGCTAAGTTTAAGTGGAAATGAAATGAAATGTAAAATTATGCCAAGTTGTTATAAGTTAGGAAATATGCATATAGTATAAAGTTGGCACATATATGTTTTGTACGTATGTATGGGGTAAGTAGTTATAGGCGATGTGTCCTGGAAACTGTTGTTGCCAACGGCCAGGACTGCGTTATAAATAGGACCCCTTTTCATTTTGTAAGCATACGTATATAGAGAGAGATATATAGCAAATAGCAGATATCTAGACAAGAGTACAAAGGTAGATGTATTGTCGTACATGTAGACAACCATTCGAAAAAGAAATAATATGCATTGTAATCACGTAGGAAGTATGAAAATAGTCAAGTTGGTCCATAGTTGAGAAAATCGGAATCAGCGAAGAATTGGCATTTTTAAAAATCGGGAATCGACAAAAAAATGGGGAAAGAATCGGCAAAAAAAAACCCGAAGAAAACGAAATTTTTCATTGAAAAAAGTTTTTTTCATGCATATTACAATGAATTAACATTATGCAAATCAAATATTGCAATAAAAGCAATAATTCATGTCAAGACATCATACAAGGCTCAAGCTTTAAGTACACATGAAAGTGACAAAACACATAATATGAAAAGGTACAAAATTACACATAACAAAGAAAAAAAGGTTTCACTTTTTATATGCCTGGACATGGAAACAAGTAACAACAAAGTTACAATCACTTGGAAAAAAAAAAAAAAACCTAAACCTTAAACCAAAAGGCTAGGGTTTAGGATTTAAATTGAAACATTGACAGCTAAAAAATGGGCTTGCATACATAATTATCAGGCAGCAATATTTACTTAAAAAGAGGAGGAAAAAAACACCCTAAACACAAAACCCTAGGTCCTAGACTAGCGTTTAGGGTTTAAACTTTAAGTTCAAAGTTCAAAGTTTCAAATTCAAACATTAGCAGCTGAAAAATGGGCTTGCATACATAGTTATCAGGAAGCAATATTTACTTAAAAAGAGGAGGAAAAGAAAAACAAAACCCTAAACCCAAAACCCTAGGGCCTAGCCTAGGGTTTAGGGTTTAAACTTCAAAGTTCAAAGTTTCAAACATTAACAGCTGAAAAATGGGCTTACATACATAGTTATCAGGCAGCAATATTTACTTAAAAAGAGGGTTTTGTAGACAGCAGTTCTAAGCAAGACAAACCATGAAGAACTGGCTGACGACAATGTCCAAACAATTTTGATTGTAAATAGCAATTTTGGAATGCTATGTTGTTATGTTGCTTTTGTAAAATCAGCCAATCAATGAAAGAGGCTTGATTACGTAGATAAGCACTAGAGGACAAATACAACCGTCATTTGTGTTAAATGGCTGTTTAGGCAGACGTCTAGGATTAGACGTCTAGTTAAGTTAAGACGTCTAACAAACTGTATTAGGCGTCTAAGAGAATTGGTTAAGGGGACGGTTGAACGGTTGCAGCAAAGTAGTTGCACTAACTACTTTGCCACCCTATTTATACCCCCATTCAGTTTTGTACCTATCTGTATCTATTTGCTGATAATGCGAAAGCTCTTGTGTGAAAATTGTTCTGCGTGTGGTGTTGTTGTGAAGCTTCCATACAAGTTGCAGGTTGTGTTGCAGGACTGCATTAACGAATTGTGTTGCAGGACTGCATTAACGAATTGTGTTGCAAGGACAAGTTGATGGATTGTCTTGCAGGTTGCATTCGGCATTAAGGACGGGAACGAGATCTGTGTGTTTGTAGGTGCTAAGGCCTGGAGAATAACAGCCCTAGACGTCTAAGCCTTGCCGTCTGACTCACCCGTCAGACGACTTGCTTATCCGTCTAGCCGACGAGACAGGCAGTCAGACGTCTATGACCAGCACCTAGACGTCTAACCACTCAGCCGACTAGTCTCGAACCCTAGACATCTATTCCGTGCCACCTGACGTCTATCCACTTAGACATCTAACCAAGTATCTAGACGTCTAACCTGTGACGACTGACGTCTAACCCTGTAGTGAGACGTCTAGCCTGTACTTAGACGTCTAGCCCAGATTGACGTCTAACCTGCGTGTACCTAGATGTGTAGTCAAGACGTCTACCTTAGACATCTAACACCAGCATCCTGACGTCTAGCCCTTAGACGTGTTCCTCAGACGTCTTGTCCCTGACATCTATCCTGTGCACTTGACGTTTGATCTCTCCGACGTCTAGATATAGTACAGTAACAGACACCTTGCCATGATCTACTGTTAAATCATCCTGATTATCATCATCCCCTCATCACGGGAATGTACTCACCCCTGTCTACATTTGGCATCGTTGCCTAAATTGAACTCAGAGTCAAGAGACGCAAGTGATAGGAGCAAGAGGTGAATGATTGATTTCAAGTTGCAAAGAAGGAATCAAATACCGGTAAGAAGAAGTGCTCGACTGGCGAATTTAAGAACAGACGAGGTAGCAGAAGTCTCTCACCCAGAAGTGGAGAGAGTCTGGAACCTGGAAGACAAAGATAATCCAAGTATTGAGACATTGTTGGTGACTGCAGAAAACGAAGAGCAAATAGCTAAGGAAGCGCCCATCATTGAAAATTAGACGGTAACACCAGAACCAGCGAGAGAGAGTTGGCCAGAGGATACTGAAGGAGAGAACCTTGTATCAGGGCAACTACGCGAGAGTTTATGGGGAGGAAGACCGGAGCCACGTTTGGTGTATTAGCGGAGGAGGTCACGAAGTAGAGACCAATTGGAGTCGGGCAAGAGGCTATTTGGTTATAATTTTGCACTATCAACAGCAGATAGAACTCCACAACCACTAACACTAGGAAGTGCAACCAATAGAACAAATACGATGGCAAATCCCGCCAATAGAACAGTACAACAGAAATGCCCACCTTTTTTCAGGCGAAGGAAAAGAGGACCCGTCACGACATGTGGGAACTTGCATTACCATTTGGGGAACAAATGGGGTCACACAAGACACAATGGCTGCAATTATTTCCAACCACATTGTGAGGCATGGCAATAGACTGGTACTTGAAAAGACAAAGTACACAAGCATTTACACAATGGGATGATCTAAAGATTGCATTTATAGAATAATTCCGACCACTGAGAGATGACACCGATATTATCACAGAAATTTGTGTCACAAAGCAAAAACCAAACAAGGATGTCAAGAATTACAATATAATATTAAAACAATTTATAGACAAGATGGAGATGACACTTGCAAATGGCATGGTGAAGCGGTGGTTTTTGGATGGGCTACTACCAAAATTCAAGAAGAAGATGAAGGCAGTATCATCCTCAACATACGCAGAAGCACTGGAGAAGGCAAAGAACTTTGAAAGTGAATGCAAACAAACAACCGCAGGCATCGGAGGATAGCTAAAGCATAATGAAGATTCGGACAATGATGCGGAAGATAAAGTTCAGAGCACAATCCACTCTTTTCGGAGAGAATTTGACAAAATTCTAAAGGAAGCAAAAGGAGAAGGCCGCAAGGATCAGAAAGAGATTTGGTGCTCAGACTGCAAGACAGAAGGACATTCAAATGTCAACTGTCCAAAGAATGCATACTGTAACATATGCGAGATAGTTGGACATTCCGTAGCCGACTTTCCATTCAATTTAAAAAGCAAGAGGCATCAGACATTGGCTATACAATAGGAGGAGCAGCCAAATGCGTCAAGGAATGGACAAGGAGCCACTAGGACAAGGAGCCACTAGTGGAGGATATAAGAATAGTCGTCGAGGAGGAAGACAAGGAGGGCAGAGTCGACTACAATATGACTCTGATGGTCGGCCGATTATTCAATTCCGAAATTGTCAAGAATGGGACCATTTTGCGAAGAACTGCCCAAAACCTCAGAATGCAGGTAATAATGGTGGTGATAATGCCACTCAAATGTGTAAATGGTGTGGAAAAGACATTGAAGAAACCTAAGGAAACATCGAGTAAACAATCATCAACGGAGCAGTTGGCAGCACAAGTATTGAACACAACAATTGAGGTAAAGGTGTCCAGTTTACTTGGTGCAATACCCGAGTTATATGCAAAGGTAGGAGAAATTGCGCAAACAAAGAAGGCAAAGGAGCCAAAAGAAGTCGCGACAATTAAGCAAGACCAATTTATTGATCCTACAGTATTGATGATTGAGGCAGGAAAGAAGCCAACTTTGATTCACATGGAATTATTGGATCATAAGCTAATGCAAGTAATTGTTGATGGAGGATCTAGTGTGAATGTCATGCCAGAAAAGACTTGGAAAGACATTGGGGCACCATTTTTGTGGTCTCCAAATTTTCAGTTGTATGGAGCAGATCAATACAGAATAGAGATGAAGGGCGTACTAACAAATCAAAAAGTAAAGATAGTTGATCAAGATTTTATCCTAGATTTTGTGGTAATCACAATGCAAAAACCAACTTATGATGCATTGCTAGGACGTGGATGGCTAAGGATGGCCAAAGTGAATCATAATTGGGAGAAAGAATGCCTCACCTTCAAGAAGGGCCAACACAAATATATGATCAATTTGAAGAATCAGTTCATAAGTCAAGATATAGCGACTTCTGACGAATCAAGAAGCTCGTCGTCAAACGAAGAAAGTGGATATGAGCCAGATGAAGGAGTGTTGGAACTTGAAGATTGTATAAAAGACGAGGAAGATTTTGACAAAGGACTTTTCCATTGGCAAATGGAAGATTACGAGGTGTTCACGCCACATTGTTTTTGCCTCCACACAAAAGAGAACCAGGATGAAAGGAAGAAAGTTGTGCAAGAAGTCGGCGGAAGTAGTTGAAGGAAGCCCATGACAAAGAAGGACGAAGAAAAAGAAGTGGACATTTCCAAAAAAATTTGCAGAGTACACAATAGGAGATGTAGTCATTGAAGACAAACCAGCTCATCCAATTGATGTACTCAAAGCAATAGAAGAACCAAATATTGTGAAGTATGAGGGACCGAAGATGATACAAGTAAACCTTGGCGAAGAAGGGGAGGAAAAGATTATACATTGTGGAGACGAATGGGATCTTGTGTTGAAAGCAGCAACTTTCAAGATTTTCTTGGAATACAAGGATGTATTTGCATGGACTTACAAGGATCTGAAGGGGATACCACCAGAGTTGTGCATACATCGAATTCCCTTGATTGCGGGTGCGCAGCTAGTAAGGAGATGACCATACAAGATGAACCCAAAGTATGCAGCCCTAGTGAATGTAGAGATCGAAAAGATGTTAGAAGTTGACATCATCTTCAAAGTGACAGTTAGTGAGTGGGTGTCACCTATAGTGATCACTTTGAAGAAAGAGGCTAACCAGATTCAAATTTGTGTGGATTTCTGGAGCTTGAATGTCGTCACAATAAAAGATCCTTTCCCCATCCCATTTACAAATTCCATATTGGAAGAAGTAGTTGGACATGAGATCTATTCCTTTTTGGATGGATTCTCGAGCTACAATCAAATCAGTATTGTCGAGGAAGATAAGTTGAAGACAACCTTTATAGTGGAAAATGGCATTTATGCATATAACCGGATGCCTTTTGGGTTATGCAATGCACCTGCCACTTTTCAAAGGATTATTTTGTATATCTTCGATCAAATGTCCACAGGGAAGTTTAAGGCTTTCCTAGATGATTGGTCCTTATATGGAAAGACAACCAAACATCTATAAGCATTAGAAGAATGTATGGGCTTGTGTCGAAAAGCTCGTTTAGCATTGAATCCTGCAAAGTGTATGTTGTTGGTTCCTTACGACAAGTTGTTGGGGCATATTGTCTGTAAGGAAGGATTGAAAACTGACCCGGATAAGATACGAGTCGTATTGAGCATGGAGGAGCCATACGACGTGAGTTCAATAAAGACCTTTCTAGGTACAGTTGGTTATTATAGAAGGTTCATAAGAAACTACTCACAGATAGCTTATCCATTGGATGCCCTTATGCACAAGAATGTTCCCTTTAAGTGGATGGAGGAACATTAGAAGGCCTTCGAGGGGTTGAAGGCAATGTTAGTATGCGCGCCCATTTTGGTATTTCTAGATTGGAACAAGGAATTTCACGTCCATGTAGATGCATCAAACTTTGTGATTGGATGCACATTAGCCTAGGAGGGGCAATTTGGACTCGATCAACCCATTTATTTTGCAAGTCGGTTGTTGTCAAGAGCGGAAAAGAATTACAGCATGATGGAACGAGAAGCTTTGGGAATGGTATATGCGGTGCAAAAATTTAGACATTACTTATTGACCAACCCATTTGCCTTCTACGTGGATCACCAAGCATTGTTGTATTTAATTAATAAGCTGACTATATATGGACGAGTGAGCAGGTGGCTCATCACACTACAAGAGTTCATGTTTCAAGTGGTAGTGAGACTAGGGAAGAAGCACGTAATAGTGGACCAATTGTCAAGGATTCACTCAGGAGAACCTACGAAGGGAGGAATACCGGATGAATTCTCTGATGCATAGTTGTTCATGGTGAAGGCGGTACCTGTATGGTATAAGCATATCGGGGAATATCTATCAACAGGAGAGCTGCCAAAGGAGATGACGGCAGCAGAGAAAAGGAAGATCATTGTGAAATCAGCACCATTTTCGTTGATTGCAGGCTTGCTATATAAGTTGGGACCTGATCAAATCTTGCGAAGGTGTGTTATGGAGGAAGAAGTACAGATGGCATTGAAGGAAGCACATGAAGGACTAGCCAGAGGACATATGGGGCCAAATGCAATGACAAGAAAAGTGTTGTTGGCAGGACTATGGTGGCCTACCCTGTATCATGATGCCAAAGAATATGTCAAAGCATGTGATACTTGCCAAAGAATGGGAAAGCCACTAAAAAGAGATTTCATGCCATTGTATCCTTCTCAACCGCAAGAATTATTTGAAAGATGGGGTCTAGATTTTGTTGGGCCATTGAAGACAAGCAAAAGAAGAAAATACCAATATATTGTGGTAGCAACTAAATATTTGACAAAGTGGGTGGAAGCAAGAGCTCTACCAAATAATTCTACAAGGAGTACAACCCGTTTCTTATATGAACAAGTAATTACAAGATTTGGGATTCCCTTGCAATTGACAAGTGATAGGGGAGGACACTTTGTCAATGAAATTATCCAGAACTTGACTACAGAATTTAGGATCTTTCACTCATTGTCATTTTTGAACATGGAAAATTATCAAGTAGCAATTGTTGATATAAAATCATGGAACCTGAGGACAAATTGTGCAGCCTGAAAATTGTGAAGACTCAGAGATTAGTGTGACAGCAGCTGAAGCATCGGAAAAATCATGATGGTGGCTATGACTAAATAGTAAATTTTGATAGTTGAGACTTTCTCTTCTATTTAACATTTGTGGTGTGTTACCATGGTCAATGATCACTAACTGTTGGAACTACTCTAAATATTCAGGGGCCAAATTTTTGCCTCTACCTCGTAGGCATGGTGTCTATGATCATGACTGTCACCACGAGTCACAAGATGCTCCATGCACATAGGAAGAGAATGAAAAGATAATAGATAGCAAAAAAAGGGAATTTTAACAAGAATAGTATAACTAGGATAAATACTTGCATAGAATGCTTTGATAACCAAATTATTTTACAACATTGCCAGCATGTTGAAATTAGATAATACACAAATAGAAAAGTCTACAGCCTTTTAAAAATCAGAAACAACTCTTTTAAGAAAAAAATATTCTAGAGGGGAAAAAAATCCCATGTTGTTTTCTCTTCAGGCATGGAGTGGATGCATGACATGAACTTTAAAGTTATCTGCTACAACAGATGTCATAGGCATGGGATGAATGCATAACAAGAACTATAAAGTTACCTGCCACAACAGACGTCATTCTATCCGAGTCATCACACAAAATTATGTCCTGTACATACTTGCCCCCAAGAATGGATCCACCTAAGCGTTCTATTTCTTGGATCCATGGAACAAATATGAGTTCAGCCACTGGCCCTTTGCACCAGCAAACATCGAAATCCTGTTGGTGGGCTAAGGCATAATAGTATAGAGTTCCTAAAGCTGCAGCAGCTGCAAAAAAACACAACAAAGCAGCAATGAAACAAGATGTTGACTATCCTCTGTAATCTTCCCCTTGTGTGCATCAATCATTTCCGACATTTATCCAACATACCTGAAAGGCTTTCCGGAGGAGCAAATAAAGTAACCAAAAGAAATGGTTCTAAGAAGTCTCTGTAAAGTTCAGCTGAGATGCTTCCCTCACGAAAAAGTTGTCTTGCAGTCATGAAGTCATACGACATGTAAGCTTCCTCATCCTGGATACCATCCTAGGAATGCTTCAATTATCAATATGATGATAAGCAATGCAAATGGTTTCAATGTGCACTCCTTTATGCATCAGATGAAAAAACATTGTCTGAAAGAGATCACAACTCCCTGGAAAAAAATCTTGTGAAACTGGCAATTAATATTCATGATGAACTAGATCAAAAAAATAGGAAAACAACATGTATAAAGGGAACCAAAAAAAACTCTTCTAAACCTTCAAACTCTGTAAGTGACAAAAATGAAAAGACATCTCACCACATCATATTCTATTAGTGCTTTGAGAAGAGGGAAAGCCGAGAGACGGTCCAGCAATGAAAGAGACCTAGTTAACAAACACAACAATATGAGAGTTGCATATGTACAATTTACAGTTAAAACAAAATATATAAATAACTAAAGTACAGTAGTTTTTAACGTCCGCAAGGCCATAGGCCATATGAGATGGATATTGTTTACCCAATATATGGTTATCCCCAACCATACTTCAGTTACCAAAGCATGGGGTACAACCCTACCCCGTTCAGGATTCGAACCTTGGACCTCTATTCAGATTTCAAAGCCTCAAAGAATTAATGTCGAGAGACTTCAGTCCACTGGATGTGGTTTGATGTTGGTCTCTCCTTAAACAAAACTTGACGTGTTTTTGTTTCTTCACTCATGTCAAGTGTATGTGCAAGTCCTATAGTTATTGGGTTTGTATCTTCTCAGAGTGCAAATACAAGCAGGGTACTCCGTAACATTTTCTAATAGAAGAACCACCTTGCATCCCTAAATCTGCTAAAAGTAGTACCAGAAAATTGCTTTAAAAACAAACTATATGGGCTTGTGTTATTTTCTCCACCTTAGTACTCACCCATTTCATTGTGTTCCTTTTCCACTTGTAACACATGCAAAAGAAGCTTTGTTATTATTAGCTCTGTAGCTAAAATCGGCAAAAAATCGTGAATTCGAATAGGAAAATCGCAATTCCATGAAGATCCGATCAAAATCGCATCGAAATCAGCAGTTTTGAAAAAATCGGCAAAAAATTAGAATCGCGAAAATCGCGATTTTCTGGCAAAAAAATCGCCCGCAGCGGCATGCGTAGAGGAAACGGGATAAAAAGTGTTTTTTTTTTTTCTCATTTTCTTCCTCCAAGCTTGAGAGAAAGGTCTGCCTACCTGCTACCACACTAAGGAAAACCCTAAAATGCATCAATACACCGGATTTTTCGAAGTTTGAAGGAATCTGGTAGTCACCAACAACCACCAACAGCGGATTGTTTTGGAGTTTGAAGGATCCCGACAGCTACCAACAACCACCGAAAGGATTCATTTGAGGTAAGCAAACTGATTTTAGGGTTTTTTTTAAAGTAATTCTTTGTTGTTAGTTGTTGCCAGTTGAAACATGTATGCAAGTCTAGGGTTTAGTTTTTTTTTAAACTAGGGTTTAGTTGAAACAAGTATGCCAGTTCAAACTAAGGTTTAGTTTTTTTTTTTTTTAAACTAGGGTTTAGTTGAAACAAGTATGCCAATTCAAACTAGGGTTTAGTTTTTTTTTTAACTAGGCTTTAGTTGAAACAAGTATGCCAGTTCAAACTAGGGTTTAGTTTTTTTTTTTTTTAAACTAGGGTTTAGTTGAAACAAGTATGCTAGTTCAAACTAGGGTTTAGTTTTTTTTTTAACTAGGGTTTAGTTTTTTTTTTTAACTTTTTTTTAATTAATTGTTTGTTTGATATTTGTTGTCTAAAATTTGTATGCAAGTGCATGTTTTCAACTGCCAACGTTTACAGTTTCAAACTAGGGTTTAGGGTTTAGTTTTTTTTTTTAAAAGATTGTTTATAACTTTATTGTTACTTGCTGCCGAAAATATATATGCAAGTCCATCTTTTCAGATTTGCAGTTGCACTACAATTTTAAGGTTTCAAAGTTCAAACTAGGGTGTAGGTTTTTTTTTTTTTTTTAAGTAATTCTATGTAAATGTTTGTTGTTATTTGTTATTATGTGCAACCACAAGAAAATGTCAGGGTCCGGGAAAAAAGATAAAAAAGATATAGCATGGAAGTATGGAGAAGAACAAGAAGAGAAAGGAAATTTTTTTTGCAAATTTTGTAAAACTGTTATAGCTGGAGGAGTATATCGCTTCAAATTTCATTTGGCAAGGAAACCGGGTGAGAATGTTAGAGTCTGCCCAAATGTGCCAATTGATGTTGAGAGAGAATGCATGGCAATTGTCACTTCAAAAGCAAAAAAAAAAGATAAAAAAAAGAACATTTGAAGCCATTTCAACCCCCCTCTTCTCAACCTCATACAACAACTAGTGGGACCAACCCCTTTGGCTTTAGGGGATTTCAGCATGAAGGTTTGAGTCCATCAACTGCACAAACACCGGCACCAGCAAGGAGTTCCCATGATGACTCCAATTTTGGGGTAGGGACACAAGCCACACTTGATGGTATGGCCTCGTGGAACCAAGACAAGCATAGGGAAGCCAGGAAGGCCATTGGTAATTTTTAGTATTTTTTTGACCTTCCCTTCAATGCAACAAGGTCTCCATACTAGCGAGGCATGGCGGATGCCATCGCAGCTTGCGGCACAGGATTTAGGCCGCCAACTTATGATGACATTAGGGACCCTCTCCTTCAAGAAAGCCCGCTTGACATTAAGCTTATTCTTGAGGAGCAGCGCAAGGTGTGGAGTACTAACATTTGCACTATCATGTCTAATGGGTGGACAAATGGCAGGGGAAGAACATTAATTAATTTTGTGGTTTCTTCGGAAGGAGGAATGGTATTCCTCAAGTCAGTGGATGCATCGGCGCAAGTTAAGAGTGCCGAAATGCTCGTCGGGTTGTTGGGGGAAGTTGTGATCGAGGTTGGGGTGGAGAATGTTGTCCAAGTCATCACGGACAACGCAGCAGCATATGTAGCAGCTGGCAAGCTGTTGGAGAAGAGATTTCCCACCATTTTTTGGTTCCCATGTGCAGCCCATTGTCTTGATTTGCTCCTTGAAGACATTGGGAAATTACCTTGGGTGTCCGAGGTTGTACAAAATTCAAGGGCAATTACAAAATTTATCTACAACTATTCTTGGGTCCTCAACCTCATGAGGCAATTTACCGGTGGGAGAGAGATAGTGCAGCCTGGAGTTAAATGCTTTGCAACAAACTTCGTGACATTGCAAAGCATGTATAATGCAAGAGGGCCACTCAAGCAAATGTTTGTGAGCGAGGAGTGGAATTCTGAGCAAGCTGCTAGATACCAATTCTCCAATGAGGGGGGCAAGGCGTTAGAATAACAAATTATATCCTAAGTTGTTACTAGGATAATCTGTGTGGCTGAGATTAGCTCAGTTAGTTATGATCCAATGGATCAGATTGTATGCCTTTGCTATTTAAGCAAGGTCTATTTCATTCAATAACATGAAGTATCTCATTTTCTAACATGGTATCTGTTGGCAATATTGCCACATTAAATTTTTTGATAAACTTTGGCCTAAGTATGGAGCTTTAAAGCGGCAAAGAGCATGCGGAGGTGTTCGGGTTTTCGCGGGCCATAAACGGGGGTGATAAAAAGGATGAAATAAGCTTTGGATATTTTATCATTGCAGATCTGTTTGCTAGCTTTCCGACGATATATTATAATAGGCGATCGGGTCAGCGGATCAAAAGTTATGGCCTTGGGAAGCAGGACTAGGAAACTCAATTTCGGGCCAGAAAATTGACTAAGTGTCGGGCCCCGCTCGACTACGCTCATCCTCCCGACACATTACCAAATAAAGGTGCCCGGGCTTAAGAAAGTAAATGAGAAGGGCGCACCGCTGCCGGTATACAAGTAGACGGAGCTGCTGTATAGAAGGGGGTCCTATTATGATTTTAATTTCAAATTCTTGGGTATGACCCTGACACTATTCAATGGCAAGGTGTCTCGCCCTCCCCAGGTTATGACGAAATACCTGACAAGAAACAAATACAGGGACACTTTCCGATTGACCCAGGGCGTCGTCATCAGAATCTACGGGTTCAAAGGGAAGTCGTTCTTGTTGCCCTATTTTTGCACTGAGCACCAATTCGGCATGGAGGCAACGCGACAGATGGACTGCGTCAAGGAGGAATTCGACTAGGGAAAAAAGAAGGGCCATATTTTCAAATATCCTTTTGTCTGGGGAAACATTGAAGTCCGTGAAATTGGGCAGCACATCCACCTGGAGCAGGCACTCCTCAACTTAGGCCTGATACAATTACCACAGCGCTGGAAATACGACCCGATTGGGGTCAGAGGAAAATTTGTGCATGTTTGCCCACGAGCAGAGATCATGGAAGAGAGGTGCAACAAAACAGGGGCAGACCTGGAGTGGTGTTGTGGCTGCTCAACAATGTACCCCAAAATTGGGGACCCACCTTTTTTTTTGCATGTTTTCCAAGAAGACCGAAGTGGCCCATATGCTAAAGATCAAAGAAAAAGCAAAACACCACAAGGAGAAAAAGTGTCGCAATATCGCGACATGTTGCATTTTCGCGGTCCAAAGCAAAGGGGGAGAGCAAGGAGGAAAAAGTGTCGCGATATCGCGACATGTTGCATCGTCGCGGCCAAAGGAGGAAAAAGTATCGCGATATCGCGACATGTTGCATCGTCGCGGCCAAAGGAGGAAAAAGTGTCGCGATATCGCGACATGTTGCATCGTCGCGGCCAAAAGATAAAAGGTGTCGCGATATGGCGACATGTTGCATCGTCA
The DNA here is from genome assembly GCA_028583015.1 of Wollemia nobilis. Taxonomy (NCBI): domain Eukaryota; kingdom Viridiplantae; phylum Streptophyta; class Pinopsida; order Araucariales; family Araucariaceae; genus Wollemia; species Wollemia nobilis. The sequence continues at coordinate 8,907,623 of JAQPPZ010002998.1, forward strand.
CGGCCAAAAGAGAAAAGGTGTCGCGATATCGCGACATGTTGCATTGTCGCGGCTAAAAGAGAAAAAGTGTCGCGATATCGCGACATGTTGCATCGTCGAGGCCAAAGGAGGAAAAGGTCTCGCGATATCGCGACATGTTGCATTTTCACGGCCAAAACAGAAGAAAGAAAAAGTGTCGCGACATTGCGGCCAAAAGAGAAAAAGTGCCGCGATATCGCGACATGTTGCATCGTCGCGGCCAAAAGAGAAAAAGTGTCGCGATATCGCGACATGTTGCATCGTCGCGGCCAAAAGAGAAAAAGTGTCGCGATATCGCGACATGTTGCATCGTCGCGGCCAAAAGAGAAAAAGTGTCGCGATATCGCGACATGTTGCGTCGTCGCGGCCAAAGGAGGAAAAAGTGTCACGATATCGCGACATGTTGCATTTTCGCGGCCAAAAGAGAAGAAAGAAAAAGTGTCGCGATATCGCGACATGTTGCATTTTCGTGGCTAAAAGCAACAAAAGAGAGCGAGGAGGCAAAGGTGTCGCGATATCGCGACATGTTGTCTGTTGTCACATTTTGCACGGGGTGCAATGTTTTCAATTTTTGTAAGTAGTGCTGCTCTTCCCTTTCCCTCTTCCTCTCTTTCCCCTTTCTCTTCTCTCCCTTTCTCTCTCTTCCCTACATTCTTATTCTTCCCTCTTTCTCTTGAGCCCCTCAGCAAAATCTCAAAATGACAAGCAGTTGCCCTGAAAAATGGCTAAGTATCAGGGCGCAATCCGACTTCGCAGCGAAGTCGGAGTGCGCCCTCCAGTTGGAGCGCAGCAGGAATGCAAACTGCGCAGTGTGACAGAATCAGCCAAAAATTCTAAGTGTTCAGGGCGCAATCCGACTTCGCAGCGAAGTCGGAGTGCGCCCTTCTTTCTGGGCGCACTAGGTAACAGGCTGGCAGGAAAAATGACTAAGTGCTGGGGCGCAACCCGACTTCGCAACGAAGTCGGAGTGCCCCCCTTTCCAGGGCGAAGTCCGTACGGCAATGTAAATCAACTTTCACCTGTGCGCAACCCGACTTCTCAGCGAAGTCGGAGTGCGCCCTTTGACCGGTGCGCAGTAGGGAGACAAACTCAGAATTTGACTAAGGCATGAAAGGCCTCCCCAACTGCGCTGTTTTCTGCCTGCGCAACCCGACGGCGCTCTGATCCTGGGCGAAGTTGGATAAACTGCCTTTCAAGGCAGACACGCGTCAAGCAACATCATCCGACAAGTGTCCAACTTTGGGATCCAAGCCGAGACGTGCCGAGCACAAGGACAAGCATGGGATGCACTACTTATGCCGCCTGCCGCCTTTAAAGCTAATTGGAGGTTCTACCTGCTTCAGCTACCCGCATTCCTGCCGATGAGAAGTTCTACCTAACGCGCTGCCACGTATCTGTACAGCCTTCAGGGAGACCATGCTGCAAGTACAGTCCTGCCAGACAAAGGTCAGCATCAGCAGTTCCGCGGCTGTTTTTGTCAGCTAATGTTTGACTGGGACTTTGTGCCCATTAATGTAATCGGGGGGTTCTCATGCTATAAATACCCACCACATTTTCATTGTAAGGTGGTGGAAGGGGAATGTCTGTTAGGGAACCATTGTAGCTGTGCTTCTGGCTTCTTAATATAAAGTATATACCTGGCTCTGTTCTACTACTTTTATTTTTTATGCTGCCTCTCTTTTGTCATATTTCTTGTGTCATGGCTCGCTGTTGTGCTGAACTCTGAACTCCAGCGTTTGATGGCCAAGTACTCCTGGACTTTATTGATCAGAGGATACATAGAATAAATTAGGTAGCAGTTCCTTCAGTATGTGTGTTATGTTTATGTTGCTGTCCGTAGTGGTGATTGATGCATTGTCGTGCTATTAGTTCTCCTTGTAGGGAGAATGTCTGCTAGGGGAGCATTGTAGCTGTGCGTACACTTCTCTGCATAACACATATACTTGGATCTGACATTTCTTGGTTACCTTTTGTATTCATGTCGCTGTACGTAGTGGTGATTGATGCATTGCCGTGCTGTTAGTTCTCCTTGTAGGGAGAATGTCTGCTAGGGGACCATTGTAGCTGTGCGTACACTTCTTTATATAGAAAGTATACTTAGATTTGGCAGTTTCTGGTTATGCTTTGTATTTATGTGGCAGTAAGTAGTGGTGATTGATGCGTTGCCGTACTGTTAGTTCCCCCCACCCAACTCCAATCACTTCTGTAAATTCTTTCCGCATTTTTATCTCTTTCCTCGCACTTTCATCTTAAACCATAAAACCCCACAGAAGCCGGCCTTCTCCGGAGATTGGCACGGAAGGCATTCCTTCCTTCCGGCCTTTCAATGTTGGTTTGCGGGTCCTAAGGGCGCAATAACGACAAACCTTTCTCATGGAGATTCGTGACTGACAGCTCTGCACGCCCGGTGGGACAAGGAAGTTTCCCACCCCCAAACAGAATCGAAGCACCGGTGTTCGCTTCATTGCTGTTCAAAATCAGAACACCTGGCGACTCTGCACTAACATATCCTCTGAGTCCGAGAGACCGGTCCAAGCACCTTCATGCAAACACGAAGGTGGCGAGCAAGAGATCCGAGAAACCCGCCTGCCTTTTACGAACTAGACATCAACGCTCGAGGCGAAATTGCCAGGCTGGCTGATCCACAAGCTCGTGTCGACGAAGCCGAGGCTGAAATCCAAGAAGAAGCCGAAGCCGAAGTCGAAGGAGCTGAGAACGAAATAGAAGAGGCCGAGGAAGAAGAGGAATCTACATCCTCGGAAGGTACCGACACTGAGTATACAACCGACGGAGGAGAAGAAGAAGAAATGGCTGCCCAGCAGCAGAATGATGATGATCTCTTCCCGGCGGTGGACTCTACAGGGCCCTTGGCCCTGGTCGGACAGCAAGTTGTGCCCCCTGCTGCTTTAAAGTCCATCCCTACATACGACGGCTACGGCAAGACGGCGTATGAGCACATCCAGGACATCCTTGCCCCGGCCGCATTGCACTCCATTATCGACGAAAGTGTGAAGACCCGTCTCCTGGCCCTTTCCCTAAGGGGAAAGCTTCTCTACCGGTGGAGATCGCCGCCGGAGGGATCTATCACAGTAGTGGCCCCGCCGCCGTAAGGCTCGTGAAAGGATGCAACGAGTCCGCTGACCCCACTTCTTTGCCGCATCGGGTCCAAAGTATCCAGAGACACCCTCAAGAGGAGGTGTCTGACTTTAACATCAGGTTTGCGAGATCCCGGAAACGGGTACCTCGCGAACTTCGGCCTTCAGCTGGCATGGCTGCTCACTACTACCTGAGATCCTTCAACTCAAACATATGCCTGCTGCTAAAGATTGCCAGAATAGACTCGTTTCCTGCTCTGTACGAGGCTGCCCAGCAAGCTGAAGCGGATATCATTTCCATCGGCAGACTCCCGTCCAGGGTGCAGGAACCCATTCGTCCCGACTTTCCCAGATCCCAGTATCCATCAGCTTCTGGTGATGCGCCGTCCACATCAGGACAGCAACCCCAGCAGCAATGGAATCCGGCGCCGGTCGTAACTCCTTACGGCCCGCCGCAAATGCATTATCCTCACCCGCCTCCTCCTGCTCCGCATTTTCCAGCACTCCCTGCTCCCCCGCAATACGCACCTTATTCCAATCCTCCTCCATTAGCCGCATTGCCTCCACCGGCATAATTGCCGCCTCCTGACAATAACATTCAGAATACAATCCTCCAGGAGGTACGGGCTTTGGCCTCAGGTTATCATGCCATGTCCAATGACATGACCGCTTTGAAGAAGAAGCAGGCCCAGATGGACCTCGCTCCTAGGAGGCCATATCCGCCCCCGGCGCTAACAAAAGACAGGCCTCCAGAACAACAACTGCAGAGGCGTCCGCCTCCGAGAAATGCTGCTATAGAAGACCAACCTGGTCCTTCCGACCAGGTCAACTGGTGCACTACGTGCAACGACCCGCATTCGGAGGAAGACTGCACACTGCACCAGCACTACATCCAGACTTTGGCCGGCAGCGCCATAGAGGACGATGAACTCTACATGATCCTGGACGGCGAAGCCAACTTTGCCCTCCCAGAGGAAAATCTAGTGCCGCCCGCCAAGGAAGAAAAGAAAACTGCAGATGCTGCGGAAAAGCCTCTGAAAGTATATGCCAGAAGAGAAAAACCGCAGCCTGGCGGGCTGCCACCGTACAAGCGGCTGTGGCCCTACACAGCCCAGGAGAAGGCATCCAAAGACAAAGCTCCAGCCAAGCCTCCTCCGCACCAAGCCTCCTAGCAAAAGTTCCTGTTCCGGCTAAAACTCCACAACCTCAGCCTCCAGCTGAAACCAAAGAACAAGCCCAGGAGAAGCTGAAGTACCCGTCTCTGACCAAGAGACAGAGAGTTGAAGCCACCCAGCAGTACCGGACGAAGTATGAGCCGGCAAAAGAAGCAGAAGGAGCTAGCACCTCGGGCTACAACATAGTAGACGAGTTGAAAAGAACACCCGCTAGAATCAGCATGTACGATGCTCTTCTGCTCCCAGGCCAGGTGGATCTGCTGCAGGAATCTCTGAAAAACATGAAGAACGGCAAGCAGATACAGCCCGCTGTCCTGGTTCAACCTTTGACAGTCTCAGCCACTGGGAAGAACAGACCGCCTCCCTTCTATCTGTCTTTACGGATGCAAGGGCACATAGTTCACAACTGCATGGTGGACTCTGGCGCTTCCACGACTGTTATGCCGAAAGTCGTCCGTGAAGAGATCGGGATGGAGTACACAAGAAGCAGCCAAGGCGTGCTGCAACTAGACGGCACCCCCGTCAAGACAGTTGGTGTCATAAAGGACATCCCTATTCGGCTGCATAAGGCTCTCGACATCGTGGTCATCCAAGAAGTCGTGGTTGTTGACTTGGCTCCCTACTTCGGCATGTGTCTCTCCCGGGAGTTCACTGCGAAGCTGGGCGGGTACCTGTCTCTAGACTACTCACACATGGAAGTGCCCTTCAAAGGAAGAAGACTGAAAATCTTTAATGAGAAGCCTTCCACCTTCCTAGTAGAGAAGATACCCGGAGAAGAGTTGGACTACATGGTCCAGCTGTCAGAGGAAGAACTGGTGACGGTGGAGCTGACAGAGCAAGCCCTCGAAGTGCTACAGCTCGAAGATGAGTTCTCTTTGTGGGATTTCAATGCCGTAATTGAGACAGAGCAGGGCTGTTACACCGTTGTACAGCCCGAGAGGCTTGACAAGTCAGCTGAAAAGGAAGTGGGACCCGCACCTGAGAAGCTGTGGAAGCTTTTCTTTGACGGCGCGCGATGCAAGAATGGTGCCGGTGTAGGGGTGCTTCTGGTTTCTCCGACCGGGATCCAGGAGGACTATACCTACAGGTTGGCCTGGAGTTGCACTAACAACTCGGCGGAGTACGAAGCCCTGTGCTTGGGATTGCGAAAAGCGGAGAGGCTGGGGATTAAACACCCGCAGATCTTTGGAGATTCGTAGCTGGTGTGTCACCAGGTTACGAACAAGTGCGCCTCCAAACAAGCACTATCTCAAGGCGTACCGCAACCGGGTGTGGGACCTGATGGAGTCGTTTGACTCGTTGAATGTCAAGGCGATATCGCGTGAGAAAAACAAACACGCTGACATTCTGGCGTCTGTTGGAGCCAGGTACGTTCCGGCTAACGACGTTGTCCAGAAACCGAAGGCGGTTCGCACTATTTACAGGCCTTCTGTGCCTGATAAGGACACCCACTGGCAGGTGTTCGATTGTGACGAGGAGATCGTCACATTTTTGGTAAACGAAGCATGTTCAATCGAGAGTAGAGACCCTGATGACGAGCAATATGAGGGGTTGATACAGTTGAAGAATAATCATGTCTCAAAAGGACTGATTACATTGGAGAGTCTATTTGATCAGAATGACAGAGCTATATCTCATAGGATCAAAGTAGACCCGAAGCAGTATGCCGACCTGGAACTTGAACCTGGTAAAACTATCAAGGTCGGGACAGACTGCACTTCGGAGGAACTTGAGCAGATCAGATCACTGTGCCGAGAGTTCCCCGACATCGTGGCCTGGTGCTACGAGGACTTGAAGGGGTATGACAGAGATGTAATCCAAGATACCATTGAGCTAGAGGATGGCGCCAAGCCGTTCCGAGCAGGCGTAGGGCCGTAAATCCGAAAATCAAGGCCATGATGAAAGTCGAGCTCCTGAAGATGCTCGAGGCCAAAATCATCTACCCCATCAAGCATTCATCCTGGGTTGCGAATTTGGTGCCCGTGAGGAAAAAGAATGGCGACATCCGTCTCTGAGTCGATTTCAGAAACCTGAATCAGGCTTCCCTCAAGGACCATTATCCGCTTCCCCAAATTGATCAAATTCTACACATCGTTGCTGGAGCCCAGAGATTCTCACTTCTAGATGGATTTTTCGGCTACAACCAGATTTGGGTCAGGGATGAGGACCAGCATAAAATGGCGTTCACCACCAAATGGGGGACGTTCGCCTATCAGCGCATGCCTTTCGGCTTATCCAATGCTGGTGCCACATTCCAAAGGGCCATGGACCTGGCCTTCCGAGAGCCGCTCAATAAGATCATTGTCATCTACCTTGATGACATGACTGTTTTCTCTCACCAAAGAGGGGATCATGTTTCCTACCTACGGCAAATATTTGAGAGGTTTCAAGAATTCAGCATTTCTATAAACCCGAAGAAGTCTGTCTTCGTTGTAAAAGAAGGTAAGTTGCTGGGACATGTCATCTCCGAGAAAGGCCTCGCCATTGACCCTGACAGAGCAGATGCCCTCCTTCGCTTGCCAGCCCCAATTGATAAAAAAGGGCTGCAGTCCTTCTTCGGTCAGATTAACTTCGTGCGGAAGTTTATCCCGGACTTCGCACAGTTGATCAAGCCTATGGCCGAACTGCTGAAAAAGGATACAATTTATGAATGGACTGATGAGAGAGAACAAGCCTTCGAGGAAATCAAGGCTCGAATTGCGCAAGCTCCGGTGTTGATTAACCCGGACTACTCCAAGGACTTCATCCTGTACGCGGTGGGAGAACCGGAAAGTTACGCCGCAGTCCTAACTCAGAAGGGAGACGATGGCGAGGAGCGCCCCATAGCGTTCCTGAGCCAAGTGATTCAGCCGCATGAAGAAAAGTACAACTTTATAGAGCGGCAGGTTCACGCTGTCATGAAATCGCTCCGGAAGTTCAGGCACTTTGTCTCCCAGAGCCGAACAACTGTCTTTGTGATTCACCCGGACGTTCGAAGCTTCATCATACAAGGAGATTCGGGTCACAAGAGAGCAGGATGGATTGCAAAAATCCAGGAGTTCGACATCGAAGTGCGGCCCACCAAGCTTATCAGAGGCCGAGCCTTGTGTTAGGAGCTGGCCCGAAGCGCTGTAGCCGGCATCTCCGCCTGCAAGTGGGAGGACACAGCAACAAGCATCTACCTGGCCAACTCCTTATCGGAGGAGAGTGATTGGACAGATGAACTGGTGAGATATTTCGCACCGGAAGATGTCCAGATCACCTGAACGCCTCACAACGAAGGAGATTTCGGCTAGGTGCACTCAAGTACACTCTTCGCCCCGAGGGGCTTTACTTCAAAAATATTGATGGCATCCCGTTGCGGTGCGTCATGAAATCAGACCAGTCCAGGGTCCTCGGAGATTTTCATTTTGAGATGCCTGGAGGTCATCACTCTGCAAAGCCCACAGCCTTAAAAATAATTAGAGCTGGGTACTACTGGCCCACTCTATTTGCGTACGCTTATGCGGTCTGTTCCAAGTGTGATCAATGCCAGAGGTTTGCTGGCAGAAACCGAAAAGCACCCCTGCCCCTTCAACCGATTCAGGCCGAAACTCCGTTCCAGCAATGGGGTGATTTTGCCTAATTCCTCTGCCGGACACAAGTTTATTCTTATAGCCACCGATTACTTCACACGGTGGGCAGAGGCGATCCCAACCAAAAGCACGGACCAAGAAACGGTCATCAGGTTCCTTGAAAGCCTGATTACCCGCTTCGGGGTTCCAGAGTCAATTGTAACGGACAATGGTCCGGGGTTCGCAGGCGCTGTACTCACGGAGTACACTGGCAAACTTGGCATTTATCACAAGATGTCTTCTAATTACTACCCGCAGGGGAATGGCCTTGCTGAGTCTACTAACAAGAACCTCCTGAAGATCATCAGAAGGACCATTGAAAAGAACAAGCGGACTTGGCATTTACTCCTGAACCGAGCGCTGTGGTTGGACAGAGTTTCGTTCAAGACGTCCATTAAAACGTCTCCCTATGCGCTCGTCTATGGCAAAGAGGTTGTCATGCCATCTCACATTGAAATCCCCGCTCTCTGGATGTTGGACGAAGAGAGAAGCAACGGAGATCCGGTGGATGACAGACTGTGCCAACTCCTGCAGTTGGAGGAAGACAGAGAAAAAGCATACTAGGCCTTCACCAAGCATGTTGAATCCACTCAAGGCTGGTTTGCGAAAGGCACCACTACCCGAGTTTTTGAAATCGGGGACCTGGTGCTAAAGTGGGACTCATTAAAGGCGAAGCCGGGCAACCACGGAAAGTTCGATGCCCTCTGGGAGGGCCCTTATCAGATTGCCCGGGTGAACCAGTTCAACGCTTACATACTTCGGGATATGGAGGGTCAGCTCCTACCTATGGAGGGTCAGCTCCTACCTATTCCCGTTAACGGGTTCCACTTAAAAATTTACCGTTGTTGAAGGTGCCCAATGGGCCCTTCCTTGTAACCCTTATGCATTTTACTTTTCAGCATGTACAGTTTTCCAGCTTTCAGTTTTTCCATTTGTTAAGAGCCCAAGTAGGACAAAAGGGAGAAGACACAGACTTCGCGGCGAAGTCTGGTGTTGCCCCTCAGGAAGGGCGAAGTTCGTAGATGGGAGCTGCCTGAGAAAGCAGTAAAAAATTGACCACCACCGATTAATTACCTGTCTGGGTACAAGGACGACTCATTTTCCATGAGCCTGACTAAGCTGCGGATAAATGTGGAAAGTTGGGCGGATAAAGTTTTGCCCTTTCACCATTTCGAGGCTGCGTACAAGTCAAACCTTCATCTGTTCTTGTGCCCTCCTGTCCACCAATGCCCGGAGCTGGTCAACATCATTGTCAGACATTACAGGCCAGCTACCCGGCAAATTTGCAACTGCAGCGGAAAACCCTTGTTCGCACTCGGCAGAGAGACCGTCCAGCCGGCCTTCGCCCCGGGGTTGCAATATGACCCCAACGCGATTGTTAAAAGGATAAATCTTGGCGAGCAAGCAGGGCGCTTTACGCATACAAAAAAGATGAGGGATTTCCTCAACTCAGAGCTGAACGCCCCGCTCGCAGCTGGACAATGGCCAACCGGCCCCATACCCCTGGAGAGGTTTCAAAGCAAATATATATACACCATCCTGGCATGGGTCCTCCGTTGCGACTCTGACGAGCTGGTACGGCCGTACTCAGCCTAGCGCCGTGCGAATGTCTCCTATGCGGAGAATCTTATGAACCAACAGCGCAGAAAAGTGGGAAGCGCCCAATCTTCTTCGACTGGGCGGACTGGCTTGCATACGCCATTCACTCCAGCCTGGTGAAGCTACAGAAAAAACAATCAACTGAATTTCGATTCAGTTCCTTCTTGGCTTGGCTTTGTTTGTATCACTTGCACTCCCGTATGCCGATCCCTAACCTGAAGAAGGAAAATGAGAAGGGAGAGCCACGGCCCGTCTATGAATGGACGGATGACCTATACCGGAAAGGGTCTTATTACAAGTTCAACTTCAACTTTCTGGGCTTAGTCATGTCAGTCTTCAGCGATGGTGAGATCCCTCGCCCCCCGCAAGAAATGACAAACTATTTGTTGAATCACAAGCTCGGGGACGTTTTTAGACTGACGCAAGGGATCGTGGTTAGAATCTACGGATTCAAGGGCAAGCCTCATCTGCTGCCCTACTGGTGCACGGATCATTAGTTTGGGATGGAGGTTGCGCGGCAGATGGACTATGTTGAAGAGGAGTTCGGCCAGGGAAAGAAAAAGGGCCATATCTTTCAATATCCTCTTTCTTGGGCGAACGTTGAAATTTTAGAGATAGGACAGCACGTCTATCTCGAGCGGGAGCTCTTTGACATTGGCTTGATTCTGCTGCCGCAGCGCTGGAAGTACGACCCACACGGGATAAGGGGAAGGTTTGCACATATCTGCCCCCAAGCGGATATAATCGAAGACAAGTGCGATGTGGTCCATGTTGACCTCGACTGGGAGATTGACTCAATGGAAGCATGGCCTCCTTGGCAGGAGTTTTACTGCGAGGAGGTAGCATATGACCCCGAGCGAAACCCGGACCACAAGTTCACTTCTTCGGGATTTAAGAAACTCATCACCAAGCTGGCAGGACTTAACTGGCCAAAAGAAAAAGTTGTCGAATGCTAGAAGATGAGGTGCCGCACGCAGCATGATAAATCCATCAGGAGGAATCTGGCCGTTGATGATGAATTTTCAGCTCTATATGACCAGCACATTGGCAGCTAGCGGCCTTTCGCATTCCGAGATTAGGTTCCCTGAGGTCCCTTCGAGGGTTATAAAGGAGGGTCTTCCTCCCAACAGTTGTACACCTTTACAACTGCCAGCGCGGGCCCAGCAGATATCCAAGTGGACCCAATGCAGCATGTTGCTTCCATGGTGGTGCCCGAAAAGGCGCGAAAGTCAGCCAAGTCAGCGCCCGAGGTGACTCCTCAGGCACAAAAGACGCCAAGACTCGCCAAAGAACCGCACCGCGGCAGACCTTCTGCAAGTCAAACCCCGGTACAAGTTTACCGTGGGAACATCAGTGCCCGCTGCACCTACTTCATCTCCTTCTTCTAAACCAGCCATTGTTCCAGAAGAGAAGAAGAGGAAGAGAGTTGATAGGGTCAGGCGACCTAGCCTGACGGTGCAGCAGTCAGTCGCAGAGCCGCAGCCGCGTCCAGCCGCTCCAGAGGTTGTTTCTCTGGATAGTCCTGAGCCAGCCATCGGAACCAGAACCGCAGACATTCATCCAAAGCATCAGCTCAGGCGGAGCCCGCAGGTACGTCCGCTGCCCCACTCCCTCAGATCCCATCTGGCCCTACTCCGACTCCATCTCCCGCTCCATCCGAGCAAGCCGTGGCCACATCTTCTTCCCCATCTCCACAGCCTTCTAGCGGCCACCATTCTTTCGACCAGTTTGCTCAAGACCCCAACGCTTCCCTATCCTTGAGTCAAACCCCAAACCCTTCACCCGTGGTTAGTGCTGAAGCCGCACGTTCCCCGTTACATCCATTGCCTCAGCCGCTCGAAACCCTTCCAGCATCAACCGCTCCGCTCTCCGCTCCCCGGTCGCCCTCAAAAGCGGCCGTTCCTTCCAAAGTCCTTCCGGTTGCCCCTACTTCCCTGTTCGCAGGAGAGCTGTCACAGCAGAACCCTAGGGTGGGGGAACCGGACTTCATGGATGATCTCCAGAACACGGACGATTTGCCTCTGGCAACAAGAGCCGTAGAATATCCTATCTCTTTCCTCCAAAACTTGAAGCGGAGGAGACCTGAGGAGATAGTCGCCCCGGTAAAGCGCACCAAGTTTGCTTTCGAGAGGAGAGTGCTCACGACAGAAAAGATAACTCCAAAAGTGAAGAAGCCTCTCAGGGAAATGACGAGGGCGGACTACGAGCTCCAGAGAAAGAAGAAGAGCTTTGACGATATCCACCCGCAATACGAGATTCATGGAATTCTTCGTAAAGCAGATAATCTCCTTGTCAAAAACCTGGAGGAACAGGAAGAGCTTCTCCGGTTGCAGGACAAGGCAAGACAGCTTGAAAAGGACCTGTCTAGGTCCACTGAGCAGCTGGAAGCGGCGCAGCGAGAAATAGATGAATTAAAAGCCCAGCTGGCCGCTTCTCAGCAAGAAGCCGCAACGGAAAGCAGCAACCCCGGAGCAGATTTCTCACCTCCGGGAGTCTTTGAAACAGGCGCAGTCGCAATCTGCAGAGAAAGCATCTCAAGTGACGGTCTTTTCAAAGAGCAAAGTTAAGGAGATGCGGGCTGATCTGCTGCGGGGATGCAAGCCCTACATGAATAAAGCCATCTCGGTCCTGGATTTCGCATCCAGGATCCAAGAAGTTTCTGCCCAAGGAAAGCCTGTGGTAGAGGAGGCCGAACGCCAGGCGAAGCAATGGCTGGACCTGGCGATAAATCTTCAAGAACACGAGCGCATTGGCCTCCAATTCTCCCCCATGTCCTCATTCGCTGCAGAATGGGCAGATGCAAGGGTAACCTTGCATAAATATTTCAAGAAAGCAGAAGTGAGGGTTGCGAGACGAATGCTGGATGCATTCGAACATGAAAGAGATATTTGTATGGCTCCCCTTCACGCTCTTTCTGAACTAGGGTGCCCGAGCTATGTTGAGAATGGTGAGTTTCTCACCCATGAGCAGGTGAAAAAGAATTGGCTATCCTTTGAGGCTGATACAGCTGAAATCGATAGCTGGACTGGGCCAATTCAAGAAAGTCAGGTCACCCAAATGGTGTCCAAGTGCTGCAAGATCAGCTCCTACTTCCAGGAGCTGGGAAAGAGATACCTCACCATCGACTTACAGGCGATCGTTGCATTCCATGCAGCATTAGAAGAAGTTGCCGACCGCCGACCCTTCGAAGCAGAGGCCTGGGGCCAAGCCCAGGCCGCATACAAGCGCATCTGCGAGGCAGAAGCCAGCGCTGGAGAGCATTCCGAAGGCGAATCCGAGGAGGCGACTGCCGGAAGTGGATCTGAAGAACAGTTGCCGCGAGGGGAACGGCCAGAGCAGCAGAAGGCAAGGGAAGTAAGTTCCTCTACACCCAATGGATGAAGGCATGGATTCTTTGCGCCGAGGCGAGCTCGACACCCCGTGAGCCGCCAAGAATGTTGTCACATTTTGCACGGGGTGCAATGTTTTCAATTTTTGTAAGTAGTGTTGCTCTTCCCTTTCCCTCTTCCTCTCTTTCCCCTTTCTCTTCTCTCCCTTTCTCTCTCTTCCCTACATTCTTATTCTTCCCTCTTTCTCTTGAGCCCCTCAGTCAAAATCTCAAAATGACAGCAGTTGCCCTGAAAAATGTCTAAGTGTCAGGGCGCAATCCGACTTCGCAACGAATTCGGAGTGCGCCCTCCAGTTGGAGCGCAGCAGGAATGCAAACTGCACAATGTGACAGAATCAGCCAGAAATTCTAAGTGTTTAGAGCTCAATCCGACTTCGCAGCGAAGTCGGAGTGCGCCCTTCTTTCTGGGCGCACTAGGTAACAGGCTGGCAGGAAAAATGACTAAGTGTTGGGGCGCAACCCGACTTCGCAGCGAAGTCGGAGTGCGCCCCCTTTCCAGGGCGAAGTTCGTACGACAGTGTAAATCAGCTTTCACCGGTGCACAACCCGACTTCGCAGCGAAGTCGGAGTGCGCCCTTTGACCGGTGCGCAGTAGGGAGACAAACTCAGAATTTGACTAAGGCATGAAAGGCCTCCCCAACTGCGTTGTTTTCTGCCTGCGCAACCCGACGGCGCTCTGATCCTGGGCGAAGTTGGATAAACTGCCTTTCAAGGCAGACACGCGTCAAGCAGCATCATCCGACAAGTGTCCAACTTTGGGATCCAAGCCGAGACGTGCCGAGCACAAGGACAAGCATGGGATGCACTACTTATGCCAGCTGCCGCCTTTAAAGCTAATTGGAGGTTCTACCTGCTTCAGCTACCCGCATTCCTGCCGATGAGAAGTTCTACCTAACGCGCTGCCACGTATCTGTACAGCCTTCAGGGAGACCATGCTGCAAGTACAGTCTTGCCAGACAAAGGTCAACATCAGCAGCTTCGCGGCTGTTTTTGTCGACTAATGTTTGATCGGGACTTTGTGCCCATTAATGTAATCGGGGGGGTTCTCATGCTATAAATACCCACCACATTTTCATTGTAAGGTGGTGGAAGGGGAATGTCTGTTAAGGAACCATTGTAGATGTGCTTCTGCTTCTTAATAAAAAGTATATACCTGGCTCTGTTCTACTATTATTTTTTATGCTGCCTCTCTTTTCTCATATTTCTTGTGTCATGGCTCGCTGTTGTGCTGAACTCTGAACTCCAACGTTTGATGGCCAAGTACTCCTGGACTTTATTGATCAGAGGATACATAGAATAAATTAGGTAGAGGTTCCTTCAGTATGTGTGTTATGTTTATGTTGCTGTCCGTAGTGGTGATTGATGCATTGCCGTGCTATTAGTTCTCCTTGTAGGGAGAATGTCTGCTAGGGGAGCATTGTAGCTGTGCGTACACTTCTCTGCATAACACATATACTTGGATCTGACATTTCTTGGTTACCTTTTGTATTCATGTCGTTGTACGTAGTGGTGATTGATGCATTGCCGTGCTGTTAGTTCTCCTTGTAGGGAGAATGTCTGCTAGGGGACCATTGTAGCTGTGCGTACACTTCTTTATATAGAAAGTATACTTAGATTTGGCGCTTTCGGTTATGCTTTGTATTTATGTGGCTGTAAGTAGTGGTGATTGATGCGTTGCCGTCATCGTTAGTTCCCCCCACCCAACTCCAATCACTTCGTAAATTCTTTCCGCATTTTTATCTCTTTCCCGCACTCTCATCTTAAACCATAAAACCCCACAGGAAGCCGGCCTTCTCCGGAGATTGGCACGGAAGGCATTCCTTCCTTCCGGCCTTTCAATGTTGGTTTGCGGGTCCTAAGGGCGCAATAACGACAAATCCTTTCCTCATGGCAGATTCGTGACCAACAGTTGCATTTTCGTGATTCAAAAGGGGCAGACAAGCAGAGAAACAAGAAGTGTCGCGATATCGCGACATGTCCGATTTTCGCCAAGGTAACAGACCTGCATAGTGACGTGGACATAAGGACAAAATCCAATGAATAAGACAAACGTTACATAAGGAATCTTTAATGATTTGAAATCATTTAAGATGGTCGTTACACACGGAAGGAAACGGACGCAAGCCCATGTGGAGAAAATGAAACGAAGGGCCACAAAATAGAAACGAAAAGCCTTTTTGGAAACCAAAACACATGCAAGCACAAGGGAAGGTGAAACGAACAGCCATTGGAAGATGAAACGAAAAGCTTCCTGAAAATTTTAAATACGCCAGGCAAGGATGTTTTGAGGGGTTGGAAACTGCTGCAAGCAAAGTTGCAGATTTGAAGGCAAGAGGGCCATTCTGGACCTGTTTGGGCTGTTTTTCTTCCATGGACTGGTTTGGGAAAACCAGAAATTTCTGTTATTGTAAAATGACAAATTTTTAATACAGAAAATTTCAGAAAGTTGCATCTTATGGACAAGAAAGAAGAGGAGTCATTTTCTGCATGCAAGATTAAATGTCTATTTTTCCCCTTTTCAGATTTTAGGCTTGTAAATGGAGTTTATGCAAGTTTCTTGGTTGCTTCATGCGAATGTCTAAATCTGAAAACCTCATTTAAAACCCTAGGAGCCAGCACTTAGCTTATCCGGATTGTGCTTGTTTTGCAAGTCCAATAGGTTAGGTTGCATGCATGGAAACCTCACATCTTCGGTTTTGTCGAAATAGGATAGCATCATACTGAATGCATTTTATTTTCAGTTTTCTGCATTTCATTTTCATTTTCTGCATTTTATTTTTCCAAAAATTTTAACTTTATTTTAATTTTCAGGCATTAAAATAAACATTTAAAAAATTTCAAAATCCAAAAATAATTTCACCATTGCGTAGGTTATACTTCATACTTCCAATACGCACTTTGAAATTTCATTTTCGGAGTTGTTTAGTATTTTTAAAAATTCATCGAAGTTGTTGTTTTATTACAGATTTTAAAAAATCCGAAAATAGAAAATTTCCATTTTAAGGTCAAATTTCATTTTTTCAGTTTTGTCTTGCACTCATGAGCCTATGATGACATTCCCTTCATGAAAATTCCAATTTCATTGAAGGAGTTATGTTTTATGGCATTTTCACAAATTTCCATTTTGAGCATCACATTGAAGGTCATATGAGGGCCAACTCACATTTGCTTTATTTTGGTTCAATGAACAATCACTAAAGTTTCATGGTAAAATAAACCAACATTGCCCCTTGTTTACAGTTACTTGCAATCACTAAGGTGTTCCAAGCATTTAAATTGAATATCTTTATTTGAGATTACTAATACACATATGCAAATGCTAATATAGCGGAGACCTTGGAGAAGTTGTTTGTTTAACTTCTTTGCAAGAGGGGATTTGGAACCCAAATCCTAAAGGAGAGTGTACTTTCACAATTGGGTGAAAATACCACTCAACATTTTGGCGCTAGAAGGAGGGCCTGAATTGGTTTATTTCAGTGTGATTTAAATGCTATAGGGATTTAAATTTTGAATATTTCATGCCCTATTGATTATTATCTTTAGCCCTCTTTTAACAATACAACCTTGTAGTGTTAAAAGGAGGACATGAATTGCTATGCATTGTTCTAACGCTTTTGATTGTTCATACAGGAATAATGTGTTTTGATTTGATTTTGAAAAATTTTGGTCTTGACTAACGAGGTTGTCTCCATGCAATTACTTTCATTTGATTTTAATGGATACATCTCTTGGTTGATGCTAACATGATTATTCATACGTTACATGTTTGATATTTGCTAGTCATTTCATGCTTATTTGTAAGGAATTATTTTTGTCTAAAAATGTATTTGTTGTCGGTATTATGCTCTTCACTTGCGTGTAATGCGATCTTGTGAATCGAAAAGCCTACAACACTAGGAGTATGCTCTTCACTTGCGCATATGCGATCTGGTGAATCAGAAACTAATTTACATTTTTAGAATATTGCTTTGTCATGGTTCCTTCTTTTATTCATGACTAACAAATTGGTTTTGAAGTTATTCTTTGAGTTTCATTAATGGCTACAACTGCAGGAACGTGGTATGGGATACATGCTAATCCTTTGAACATTAGTGGAGATTCTCATGATTTACCCAAGAACGTAGAAAAACATTTGCCCAAATTTAAGCACAATGGTCCAACATTAGCCGAGGAACATATTCAAGCCTATGTGGATATCCTAGTTAGATGGAATGTCGAACATGAGGATGTGGCATGTAGAATGTTTCCTGGAACCCTAGATGAGGTGGCATATGATTGGTACATCAATTTACCCACTGGTTCTATTACATCTTGGACTCAATTGAAAGATGATTTTATCAATCAATTTAGGTTGCTCATTGATCCTCTCACGATATATCAACAATTTACTTCTTGCAAAAGAGAACCTAATGAGCCGGTGAGAAGTTTCAACTTGAGGTTTCGAAAGCTTTATGCGAGATTAATTTCTCCCTATACTATTGAGGAAAGTGGTGCTCTTCAAATATACTTTCGAGCATTGGATCCATTGTTTGCCATATTTGTTAGGATGAATCCCTTGGTTACTGATCTTGCATCGGCCTACACAGAAGCTATGATTGTAGATCAACAATTGAGGCCACAAGGTTATGGAATGGAGCAATCAACTATGGTAGGACAACTAGGGGCTTGCAATCAAACCTCGATGGTAAATCAAGCGTGGGCACAACAAAATTTGATATCAAATGTTTTTCCCTACAATCAACTTTATCCTACCATACCAACTTATGCTCCCACATGTGCTTATACAAGTACTTCCATCCATCCAACTATGCCTCAATTAGAGAATCATGTGGTCACTCATGGAACCATTGCAACAAATGTTCAAGCTTTGTCCATGGATATCAATCCAACTAATCCTACTACTTCTACCACTCAACCCAAAGAGTTCGTATCGGAAGTAAAAGAGCAAAAGAAAGTGGTTAAGAAGGTATGTAGGCATGTTCCACCACAAAAACGAGCACGTCAATGTATGCATCCAAATCATCCTAGGAAGAAAATTCATAATGCCGATCTTAATGATGTTTCATGTTATGCTTCTTCAAGCGATACAAGAGATTTTGAGGTGACTCACGTTGAAGTAAATACCTATTCGAAAAGTCTTGAAGAGCATGAAGTTTTTGGAGAAGAAATTCTATGGATGGGTAACAAGAAGTTGGAATCAAATGATCACCATCTTGTTTTGGAAAAGAAATATCTAGAATCATTACCCAAAAAGGAGGATTTGGATGAACAAACTTATGTGGATATGATTTGGTCAGATGTACTTGCAAAGGATTGGAGCAACTATATGACACGGAATTCAAAAATTGATCCCATTATAGAAGCTCCTAAGCCATCACAAGTGGCTGAAAATGAATTTGAAAGAAAATCAACAAATGAAGTTGAAGACATAATCGAATTTCACCACTTGTTCTCGAAAGACACTTTGGATGATGCTCTCGAAAGTGATGACCAAGAGGATCCACACCTTCCAAATTGTGATAAAATTGAATCATGGGTTACAAATTTGGATTATGATAGCTTTACCAATTTGAATTCAAGAGATAACCCACTTTTGGAAATAACTGAACCATCTAAGGAAGGTGAAGATGAATTGGATGAGAAACATGTTGATGAATCAGAAGATGAAGAAGAAGTACTTGAGCGTCACAACTTGAACTTGGAGGATGATTACTATGATTCGTGGAAGAAATGGGAAGAATATTATCAATCTAAATCTTCTAATAAACTTGTTGTGTCAATTAATATGCAGGATAACTCAATTGCTTCCTCACATGAGGATACTATAAATCCTGTACAATTTGAGAAAGTTTTGGAAGAGGAATTCGAATCTCATCAAATTTTGGAACATGATAAGGATTCTACAACCATGAATCAAGAAAGAGAGTCATTTGCTTTAGATTCCTTTGAAGGAAAAGAAATTGAAAATCTTGATCCACTTACTTGTGCTACAATGATTATGCCATTTCAAAATGAGAAAATTACAAAACCTAAATCATTTGGGTTTGATATCATTGATGATCCAATTGAAAATCTCACGTTACCCAAAACAACCCAAGTGATTGATCATGGAAATGTGTTAGTTAACCCACCCCTAGATAGACAAGACTTATGGTTTGAAAGGGATGGACATGTGTTCAATTGGGTACCTAAGTTTGGTGCCTTTGATAAACAAATCATGGAGAAAGAACAAGTGCTACATATGATGAAATGCCATTGAAGGTGAATGAAGAACAAGGATTAATTTCTAACCACACCTTTGATAACATTACTTTAATGAATGAAAAGGAGCTTGATGCATTTAAATTGCTAAATCAAATTCATCAACAATTAATTCTTGAACCTAGGATAAAAACTCCTAATGATCCCAATTTAGTAAATATCCTAGAGGCTTGTAAATTGTTGCACAATTTTAATTGGCCTAAGAACATGGAAAATGAATTAGCTTTGAAATTTTTAGAAATAGGCTCTTGCTTACAAAATTTCATTTTGAATAAAGAAAGCCTAGTTCTAAATCATGAATGGAATTATGAAATTTGCACCTTAAAGAATAGACAAGAAAGAATTGAAAATCAACCATTGTCTAATCAATTTGGTAATTTGAATCTCACCTATGAGAATACTAATGGAACTAAATCTAATTGGTGGGGTGAGAGGGGAAAGTTGAAGTTGGTTGCATTGTTTGGTCTAGTCTTGTTCTTGTTTGATTCCTTCCAAACTTGGTATGCGTATCACGTCATATGTCTTTTAAAGAATTCTAATCAGGTTTGGGATCCGGGAAAATGATAATCCAAACTTTGCACCATCTTGTATTATATTGTACATTTGTATATACTTTTGGTTTTTGTGTTTTCGTTTTTGGGATTGGATCTCATTTTGGTTTTAAGTTTTGTGTGTTGGTCCTTTGGACACTTTTGGTTTGTCTTGAAAAAAAAAAAAAAAAAGCGAGATGTCAACTTATGTCCTTATGAATGTTGACTAAGACTAAGAGAATATGAAACATCGGAATTGTATTGCAGAAAGCTCCACGAGTATCGCAAACACATTAAAGAATATCGTTTGGAACTTGTGATGCATGAAGTTGTCGGTTTTACAAATTATGGTAAAGTAGGTGGTATACTCCATCCGCATTTCAAAAAGAGCAATGCATTCATCCATATCTCATGTTACATTCCACATTGCATATACATTTCATCTCAGTTGCATCTACATTTCAAATACAATCATTGAAAAGGTGTCGAATCCTCTTAGGGTTATTACATAACATATATTAAAAGGATCCTAAGGTTGGGAACTGATGCCCGAACTATCTTGAACCAAGCACGTTCTACACATATTAAAGAGGATCTTGAGAAAAATGGTCAAAACCATACTTGGAAGAAAAGGTGAGGCGAAAGGAGTATTTCGTGTCTGTCCTATCATGCAACATAATCCTTAAAACAGTGGTTTTTACCACTCCCATAGTGCTTAAAGCCTAAAATCAGAGTAGTAAGGATAGGGTTAAATCCTCATCGAACTTAGGTTGAGGATCCAATTCCCCAAAGCTCCGATTTGACCTTCATGGAGTAGTAAGGATAGGGTCTAATTCTCATCTCGCTTAGGTTGAGAATCCGATTCCCCAAAGCTTCTATTTTGCCCACTCAAGAACTTGAAATTCCAAAGCAAATATTTTTCATTCTACTTTTATTGCATCATTGATATTGGATTGGAAGGATCGTACTACATGTCCCTTGCAAGGATGGGTAGTCATCCCCAAGGTTCAAGAAATCAAAAGTAAAGTCAAATCCTGGATTATGGGGTTGATCTCCACCGGGGCTATAGACGCCTGATTGGCAGTGGAGTATGCTCATGCGTGGCAACATGTCTTGTCTAAAAGCAAGACCACTGATCGCTCAAACGGATAGGCTAGCCTGACAATTTCATCCATAACAGGTTAAATCATTTTGTTCAAGATGAGGTAATGAACTCCAGATCGAGTAGTAAGGATAGGGTTAAATTCCCATCTCGCTTAGGTTGGGAATCCTATTCCCCAAAGCTCTGATTTCACTTACACTTGCACATGGGTTCAAGATGGTAGTGACACATAACCAACTTTGGGATCTAGTAAATTAATTCAGTATACACATATTTGATCCTAAGAGGGTTTGACAGTTTTAATATGTTTGTTCATGATACTAGAAAGTTTGAGCCTTTGCAAAGCAGGTTGTTATATCTCTAGCATATTTGTCATACATTAAATCCTGCACAAATCATTCATAACCTTGCATACGAATCATAAGTGAAACTGACAATGGAAAGTTGAACGAGTTTCAAACGATAGGGAATGAAGCACATTGCACACACCGAGCTGATGCTTAATAATTCTAATGCTTCATGTATTTCTCATCTAGTTTCATTCTTGGGATATTTGCTGACGCTTGTATTTGAGTCTGTGTGTTTTCAGGTTGAGTTCTCACCGAAATGCTCAGGAGCATTTCCCAGCAGAGTCGCCATTTGTTGTGGCTGCTCCACAACGTACCCCAAAATTGGGGACCCACCTTTTTTGCATGTTTTCCAAGAAGACCGAAGTGGCCCATATGCTAAAGATCAAAGAAAAAGCAAAACACCACAAGGAGGAAAAAGTGTCGCGATATCGCGACATGTTGCATTTTCACGGTCCAAAGCAAAGAGAGAGAGCAAGGAGAAAAAGTGTCGCGATATCACGACATGTTGCATCATCGCGGCCAAAGAGGAAAAAGTGTCGCGATATCGCGACATGTTGCATCGTCACGGCCAAAAGAGAAAAGTGTCGCGATATCGCGACATGTTGCATTCTTCGCGGCCAAAGGAGAAAAGTGTCGCGATATCGCGACATGTTGCATTATCGCGGCCAAAAGAGAAAAAGTGTCGCGATATCGCGACATGTTGCATTCTCGGCAAAAGAGAAAAAGTGTCACGATATCGCGACATGTTGCATTCTCGCGGCCAAAAGAGAAAAAGTGTCACGATATCGCGACATGTTGCATTCTGCATAAAAAAGTGTCACGATATCGCGACATGTTGCATTTCCAAAAGAAAAGTGTCGTGATATCGCGACATGTTGCATTCTCGCGGCCAAAGAGAAAAGTGTCGCGATATCGCGACATGTTGCATCTCGAAAGAAAAAGTGTCGCGATATCGTGACATGTTGCATTCTCGCGGCCAAAAGAGAAAAAGTGTCGCGATATCGCGACATGTTGCATTTTCGCGGCCAACAGCAAGGAAAGTGTCGCGATATCACGACATGTTGCATTCCCAAAAAAAAGTGTCCATATCGACATGTTGATTCAAAAAAAAGTGTCCGATATCACATTCGAAAAAAAAGTGTCCAATATCACAGTTCAAAAAGAAAAGTGTCACGATATCCGACATGTTACATTCTCGCTAAAAGAAAGAAGAAAAGTGTCGCGATATCGCGACATGTTGCATTTTAAAGTGAAAGAGAAAAAGGGCGATATCGCGACATGAAAAGATAGTGACGTGGACATAAGGACAAAATCCAATGAATAAGACAAAAGTTACATAAGGAATCTTTAATGTTTGAAATCATTTAAGATGTAAGAAGGAACAGAACAAGCCATGTGGGAAAATGAAACGAAGGCCAAAATAGAACAAAAGTCTTTTTGGAAACCAAAACACATGCATGCACAAGGGAAGGTGAAACGAACAGCCATTGGAAAATGAAACGAAAAGCTTCCTGAAAATTTTAAATACGCCATTCAAAGAGGTTTGGAGGGGTTGGAAACTACTGCGAGCAGAGTTGCAGATTTGAAGGCAAGAGGGCCATTCTGGACCTGTTTGGGCTGTTTTTCTTCCATGGACTGGTTTGGGAAAACCAGAAATTTCTGTTATTGTAAAATGACAAATTTTTAATACAGAAATTTTCAGAAAGTTGCATCTTATGGACAAGAAAGGAGTCATTTTCTGCATGCAAGATTAAATGTCTATTTTTCCCCTTTTCAGATTTTAGGCTTGTAAATGGAGTTTTATACAAGTTTCTTGGTTGCTTCATGCGAATGTCTAAATCTGAAAACCTCATTTAAAACCCTAGGAGCCAGCACTTAGCTTATCCGGATTGTGCTTGTTTTGCAAGTCCAATAGGTTAGGTTGCATGCATGGAAACCTCACATCTTCGGTTTTGTCGAAATAGGATAGCATCATACTGAATGCATTTTATTTTCAGTTTTCTGCATTTCATTTTCATTTTTCTGCATTTTATTTTTCCAAAAATTTTAACTTTATTTTAATTTTCAGGCATTAAAATAAACATTTAAAAAATTTCAAAATCCAAAAATAATTTCACCATTGCGTAGGTTATACTTCATACTTCCAATACGCACTTTGAAATTTCATTTTCGGAGTTGTTTAGTATTTTTAAAAATTCATCGAAGTTGCTGTTTTATTGCAGATTTTAAAAAATCCGAAAATAGAAAATTTCCATTTTAAGGTCAAATTTCATTTTTTCAGTTTTGTTTTGCACTCATGAGCCTATGATGACATTCCCTTCATGAAAATTCCAATTTCATTGAAGGAGTTATGTTTTATGGCATTTTCACAAATTTCCATTTTGAAGCTACATCATGGTCATATGAGGGCCAACTCACATTTGCTTTATTTTGGTTCAATGAACAATCACTAAAGTTTCATGGTAAAATAAACCAACATTGCCCCTTGTTTACGAGTTACTTGCAATCACTAAGGTGTTCCAAGCATTTAAATTGAATATCTTTATTTGAGATTACTAATACACATATGCAAATGCTAATATAGCGGAGACCTTGGAGAAGTTGTTTGTTTAACTTCTTTGCAAGAGGGGATTTGGAACCCAAATCCTAAAGGAGAGTGTACTTTCACAATTGGGTGAAAATACCACTCAACAAGTGGCACATTGAGCGAATGCAGTCATGGCCGCCATGGCATGACTTCTACTGTGAGGAGGTGGATTACAATCCAGAGCATAACGACGATCACAAGCTAGACTCAGTCGGTTTCAGAAAGTTCGTCACAAAGGTGGCACCCCTCGGCTGGGAAAAGGACAAAATAATTGAATGCTGACAGATGGTGTCGTACGCAACACGATAAATCGAAACAAAAAAACATTGGCCATAGATGATTTTTCAGCCTTATATGATAAATACGCCGGCAAATGGGAGTCGTTCGCATTTCGAGATTGCTTTCCCCTAGGCGCTAGGAAAAGATATAAAAGGAAGCCCCCTCCACAGCATTTGTCCATTCGAAAGCCATCCGGCAGAAAGGCGCCAAAAGGTAATCAGGTGGGCCCAATGTTGTCTCCAGCGCCCGAAAAGTCGCCTCAAGCAGAAAAGGAGCCAGAAGGGTCAACCGGCGAGGCAGCAGTATCGGGCACCCCTCCGACAAGGCCCAAGTACAAGTTCACCATGGGCGCCTCGGTACCTGACGCACCAACCGTCTCTGCCTCTACCGAACAAACCGCCGCTCCAGGAGAAAAGAAAAGGAAAAGGGGCGAGAAAACCAAAATAAAGCGGCCAAAAAAGGAGGTTGCACAGCGGATAGTGGCGGCCCCACGGACAGGAGCGCTTGCACCTGAAATAATCTCTCTAGATAGTCCAGAGAAAGAAGCAGATGTCTGGGCAACAGGCGTCATTCAAGCACCGGCTTAGGCGAAGCACGCAGGTACGTCCTCTTCCCTTGTATCACAAACCCTAGTTAGCCCTGCTATCACGCCCTCCTCTTCTACATCAGGGCACGCCTTAGTCACCTCATCCATATCGCATATCACCCAATCCCTCCACAGCCCCCATTCCTTTGGACGTTTTGCCCAAGACCCTAACGTTTTTCAAACCCTGGGTCAAACCCTAAATCTCTCACCCGCGGCCAGCACTGAAGCTGTATCTACATCACCGCGCCGCTCACCCACCGCATTCAAAACCCCATCTCCACCTCCTACGCAGCCGCCCGTTTCCCCTAGGACCCGGTCGCCCTCAAAAGCGGCCTTATCTTCTGGAATATCTCCTGCTTCATTGTTTTCAGGAAGGTTGTCACAGCAAGATTTGGCCTCGGCATACCCTATGTTGGCAGAGCTGGACCTAATGGGAGAACAAGCGCAAGTTACAGACGACCGACCTCTAGCCGCAAAGGCCGCAGGGTGTTCTGCCTCTTTCCTCCAGGGCGTAAAGAAGAGAAGAGCCGAGGAGATAGCCATTCCTGTGAAGTGCACCAAGTTTGACTTGGACAAGAGGGTGCTCCGAACGGAGAAGTTAATCCCAAAATTCAAGAAGCCTCTCTGGGAGATGACTGAGGCAGATTATGAGCACCGAACCAAGGAAAAGAGTTTCGACGATATAAGCGAGGAATACGAAATCAATGGTATTCGTCGGAAGACTAAAAATCTCCTCGTCAAGTGGCTCGAGAACCAAGAGAAGTTGTTTCAGCTTCAAAACAATTCAAGGCAGCTGGAAGAGAATCTGGCCAAGGCCACCACGCAGCTGGAATCTGCTCAGAAGGAGATTAAAGATTTGGAGGACCAGCTTGTTGCGTCCCAACAGGAGGCAACAACACAGAGGAAGATAGTTGAGCAGTTGTCGGAGGAGAAAAAGGCAGCACTCGAGCATGTTGCCTAGTTGCAGAATCTGCTGCAAAAAACTCAGACACAGCTGGAGGAGAAAGCATCCCAGGCGGCTGCCTTTTCGAAGGACAAGATCAAGGAGATGCGATCTAGTTTGATGCAGGACTGCAGGACTAATGTTGTCAGGTCCCTGTCCGTCCTGGATTTTGCATCCAAAATTCAAGAAGTTTATGCCCAGGGAATGCCTGCGGTAGAGGAGGCTGAACGCCAAGCGGGGCAGTGGCTAGACTTGGCAATAAAACTTGAGGAGTTTGCGTGCAATGGCCTCCGATTTCCACCTATGTCCCGAATTGCCCTAGACTGGGCAGATGCAAGGGTAACCTTGCAAAACTATTTTGAGAAAACTGAGAAGATCAGAGCTGCCAAGAAGATGTTGGATGTATTGAACCATGAAATGAACATCTGCCTGACCCCCTTCAACACTCTTTCTGTGCTCGGATTTCCGAGCTTTGTCAAGGATGGAGAATTTCTGCCCCTAGCCCTAGAGCAAGTAAAGCAAGACTGGTTGTTTTTTGAGGCAGACACATCTGAGATTGATGGTTGGACTGACCCAGTCCAAGAGGCACAGGTGACCCAAATGGTGTCTAAATTTTGCAAGATTAACACATGCCTCCAGGAGCTGGGAGAGAGGTATGACACCATTGACGTGCATATGGTCGCAGCATTCAAAGGAGCGTTGAAGGATATCAGCGACTTAGAGCCCTTCCAGGCAGCAGCTTGGGATCAAGCCAAAGCTGCCTACGAGCACGTCCGCGAGCGGGATCAGCCTGCTGAACAGGAAGGTGATGGTGGTGTTGAGCAGTCAGGCTCAGAAAGAGAAGAAGAGGAAGGATCAGAAGAAGAGACTGCTGAAAGCGAGCCCGAAGAAGAACAACTACCCAAGAAGGGAGCTCAGCATCAGCAGCAACATGCAAAGGAAGGGAGTTCCTCTGCACCCAAGGGATAAAGGCCTCATTCGTGCATCGAGGTGAGCTCGACACCCCGCGAGCCGCCAAGAATGTTGTCACATTTTGCACGGGGTGCTATGTCTTCAAATTTTTGTAAGGATGTTGCTTTCACTTCCCTCTTTCTTCTCTCCCCTTCTCCACCATCCCCCTCTTTTCCGCCATCAGTTTCATTTTTCTCTACCTCCTTGTCCATGTTTCTAACTGTTTCTCTGAGTGGGCAAAAATGCCCCAAAATCTTCTAAGTATGTTGTTCGCCCGACTGTGCAGCGCAGTCGGGCTACGCTTCCCTATCTGTGCACACCTGGGCAAAATTGAGAACTGAGTTTAAAAATTTACTAATTATTGAGTCGCCTGACTTCGTAGCGAAGTCGGTCTGCGCTCTAAAGTTAGTGCGCACTTGGGCAGCATCCGATTGGAAAAGGGTCAGAAAATTCTAAGTGTTGAGCACCGCCCGACTTCGCATTGAGTCGCCTGACTTCGTAGCGAAGTCGGGCTGCGCTCTAAAGTTAGTGCGCACTTGGGCGGCATCCGATTGGAAAAGGGCCAGAAAATTCTAAGTGTTGAGCACCGCCCGACTTCGCAGCGAAGTCGGGCGGCGCTCTAAAGAGGATGCGTAGTAGGGCTGGCTTGCCTTGGAGACTTCGGAAAAATGGCTAACTGTTGAGCCGCCCGACTTCGCAGCGAAGTCGGGCTGCGCTCACCAACTTGTGCGCACTCGGGCGAAGGATGATAAAATACTGCCCAAAAAATTTCTAAGGCACGAAGGCCTTCCCGACTGCGCTGCTTCCACCCTACGCTGCCCGGCTATGCTCCAATTTTGTGCGAAGTCAAGCGGGAGATAAAATATGAGCTTTGAAGGCAAATTCTTCCCCCCCATCAGATTTTGATAGGTGTCCAACCTCGAGATTCAAGTTGAAGATGTGACAGAAGGTGTGCGAGCGTGAACTGACATATTGTACCGCAACTACCCTCATTCAAACTAACTCGAGGTTTCATCTACCGGACTGCCACGTAGCTGCTAGGTTTTCAGGCGGACCTTGCTACAAGTACATTCCATACCCGCAGAGGTCAACATCAGCCGTTTTTTGCCGCTTTTGTCAGCTTTTCCAGCTTTTGTCAGGTCTGGGATTCTATGCCCAAAGTTGTAATCGGGGGGAAAATTGCGCTATAAATAGTTGCGCCATATCATTGTATAAGGGTGGATGGGAGATATATTGCTAGGAGACTTTTGTAGCTGTGCATTTGCTTTTGAATACAAAATATACTTGGCTCCATTGATTGTCTTTATTTTGTATGCTGCCTTCGTTAAGTGTTTCTGCCTCATGTTACTTATATTTCTGATTACTTTTATTCTGCTTATCTGGATAACTGTATTGGCAATTAAGTGTACCTGGAATGCTTAAAGTGAGGGATACATAGGATAAAGTAACATTAATGGTTTCTGTTACATATTCTGTTTAAATTGTTGTTAGTAGTGGTGATTGGTTTGTTTCCGTGCTGCTTATCTTCCCCACCCGAAACAAGCATATTTATGTTTCTTTCAGTAATTTATAATCTCTTTCCTGCACTCTGAGCTAAAACCCAAATCGAGAAAACATAGGAAGTCGGCCTACTCCGAAGATTGGCACGGAAGGCATTCCTTCCTTCCGGCCTTTCAATCTGCAGGGCGAATCTAGGGCGCATATAATTTAAAATCCTATCCTAGTGGCAGATTCGTAACCAACAGTGAGGAGCGTCGTGTGTCGGCCATAACAGATTTTTTTTAATGTGGCTCCTTATTCTTCGATCAAGAAGGTTTGTTCTGAGAGTACAACTTGTCTTCCGTCCCGCCATTTTTCCTATCACAAAGTCGTCGAGAATTCTCCCGCCTGAAGTGCGTTCGCTGGTCCTACTTTTCTTCAACTAGCGAAAAGTGTCAGAGGATTCTAATGATTTCTGTACAAGTGGCCCTCATTATTTCCGCGGCATCCAAAAAAAAAAGTCTTAGACTTGACTCCCAAAAAAATTTTCATATTTTGGTCGGTGAGTTCAATAAGTGGTTGATCTGGCCTATTGACGGTACTGAGGTGAAGTGTTGTCAACAAACTAAAGAAAAGGAGCTGTTGATCGAAATCTTAGATGGGGACCGTTGATCGCCACAGATCAAGCTTTAATTACGCCAAAAACAAGGGCGAGAATAGGGCAAGGTCTGCAGCATATGGACTCCGGAAAGGACGGAGTATCATGAAGGCACTGAAAATTCATCCGCGGAGCGCCACGACGAAGAGAAAAAGGGTGCAGGCAAGTTTCTAATAGCAGTGAATATCGCACGATTTTTCTTTGGTGCAAAACACCACGATGGTTCCATTTAATTCACATGGGCACTACTTCGTGGAAAGGAGAGCACCAAGTCCATCGTGGAGGAGGAGCAGTCCGCCGTGGTGGGTGCACCAATCGTGGCAACTTTCAACCTGTGCCACCGAAACAAAAGCACCAAAAATGCTTCATCATTCTCGGAAAACACCGGAAGCAACAGGCAAAAATGTTGTGCAGTCTGCAGTTTGGCCTGAAATCTTCGAAGATCTGCGTATATGACATGCTCGCATTCTGTGGCGCTGTTAATAAAGATAATGTCCCGATGGAGTGTTGGTTTGATGTACCTGTTTTGTAGAGAGTTCCCGCTTTCCGTGCGTGTTAAAAATGGAGCCCACTTAATTGTTATTTTTTCAGAAGCACTTGTTTTTTGTCCTGGATGCTCCATCTGACTGATAATTCACCTTTTTGCTGGGTGGAAAGAGCGGCGATGTCTAAACCACCTGCACAAAGTCTTCAACAAAGTCGTGGCCGTGATGGTGTTTCACATGGATTCTTCATCCGCAAAAGTCACGAACTCGAAGTCGCGGATTCTCTTGGAGTACGCTGACCCTCGGGAATGAAAACCAGTGAATGGTCACATCGAGTGACATATGTTGTTGATGAGCTAGTTGTGCTAGCAGATGCGTCAAGACTGGGTGGCCTTAACCGGAGGAAGTTTGTTTTGCTGCACGTTCTAGCAGCAAGATGTCTTCCACTGATGAATATATTTGAAGATGATCGTCGGCTACTGTTGCTGTTTGGCGATATTTTTTGTTTGTTTCTTTTGCAGGTGCATAATTGATGCAATGGCGGACTACTCAGGAAGTGAGTGGAGGTTGCTCGTTAGTGTTCAGATCAGCTCGATAATAGCCACATCTTAATTTTCATGGAGATGGTGATTTCGTGAAGACACGTCGGGGTTCCTGCCAATCACCCCGACTACGCATGAGGGCCAAGTGTAGATAGTGGGAGCGCATATGCAGGCTCGGTTTAGTGTTGCATAGTAACAAAATTAAGTAACCAATAATTTTTTATGTTGAGCAGACACTTAAAAGGCATTTGAATATGCCATCCATTCTTGTCAGCCCACATGACCGACTAAAACAAGTCCTCCAAATGCATATTTTTAATCCTTTGTCTCATAGGCAAAGTGGGAAAGGCAGGTTGGCCTTTAAATATTTCTTCAAATTGCTTTGTAATTATTCTTTTGCATGGGAATATTTTTTAAAACCATGCTTTATTTCGAAAAACATTCCAAAATATTCCCTTTTAAGGGAAAGAAGAATACTTCTTGTTTTTCCTGCAAATGAAGGCCAATATGTCACCCATATATAAGGGTATTTATAGTCGTCGGAAAGGTTTTTCCAAGCCGGACAACATGGTGCAGTCCTTTTTCAGTTTTGAAACTGTTTTCCACACTTTTTTGTGGCTCAAAAATATTGTATCATGGAGTGCATTCTCGGTTGAACCCGACACTCCCAAACATTTGTTAGAGTGATCCTAGTATCTAGTCATCTCCTCTATATCACCTAGCGGGTGCAGCGGCTGGTTACCCATGCATTCCGGTAGGATGAGGAGGTCACTAGAAGGACACGTTACACTACCTTGGTGCTTCATTTTTTCCATTGTTTTAGCTGTTTGTCCACTCTTTTTGGACCTTGTTATCAGCCCATTGTGTTCATATAGGTGGAAACCACTACTTATGCTTGTGGAGTCGATTTGGACATCCCTTGCGATTCTTGTGGTTCTTTCCACACTATCTTCACAATATTTTTTTTGTGAGACACTTTGGTTTCAAGGGGTTTTCTTTAGTGACCTTTTTTCATGGTTCACAACCTTGATTTGTGTCACAAGCACCAGTCTGGGAGTATGGTTTCATTCAGTTTGGTGAAGAGGCTACTCTACTTTTTTTAGACTTCTTATGGATCCTTTGCAGGCTTCTTGATGGAAGTTGTCCTTAAGGGGGGTTGAGAATATTCCTTCATCCTCCATGCACATCTTCCTCCTTCTTCTTCTTCTTTCTATTCTGGCAGGTGGTTTTCTCCCTTGTGGTTTTTCATCATCTTTCCAGCAGGTTTTTTTGTGGATATATTGCACATGAGTACCTGTTGATCACAAATCTGCCACAGGAAAGAATTTTATACGTATACGTGCCCTAGACCTAGACCAACATTGAAAGGTCGGAGGGAAGAGATGCCCTCCGTGCCAATCTCCGGAGAAAGGCCGGCTCCTTTACTAAACTACTGATTTTTTAAGGCTCTCAATCTTTCATTGCTTCGCTGGAAAAATGGGTTGAAGGCTGCTTCGCAAGAGTCCTTGCCCGAAGTGGATGCTTCGCTGATGGGCTGCAAAAATGCTTCACTGCGAACCTTCTTCAAAATGGTTGTTCGGAAGGAATTTGGGCGAAGCTCATCCATGCCTTAGAAAATTTTCGGGGGTAATCAACCTTCGGATGGGGGAGCTTCGCACTGAAATCGCCCGAAGCAGGTGCTTCGCAAAAATTTTGAGCGAAGTAGATTTTTCTTGGGGGCGGTTCGCCAAAAAGGAAGGCCGAAGCGGGTGCTTCGCTGGAATTTTTGCGAAGTAAACTTTCGCATTTCACATTTTACGCTTCGCAGAATTCCGGCCCGAAGCAGGTCTTGCGGGGACTTCGCTTGCGAAGCTCTTTCTATGCCTTAGGAGATTTCAAGCCTGCACCTATGTTGTCCCTATTTCCTGTTTGCGAAGCTGCCTGTTCCTGCTAGTGCTGTAAGCGAAAATTTCTCTTACACGGTTATCTACAAAGGGGATTCAAAAATGACAACCAAACTTGCTGCAATACCACTATCAACAAAAATAAAGAAAACAAGAAAATCCTTTACACGACATTAATTTTCACCACCCCTCCAATGTGACGAAATTGTCAACAGTACCTTATCAGGCCTTGTTGTCGGGACTCATACTTGTGGATATGCCACTTGTTTTTGTTGTTTTTCACTACCTCCTAGTATCACTTAAGGGGGGGTGTTAGTATATCCTAGTACCACTTAAGGGGGGGTGTTAGAATAATAAATTATATCCTAAGTTGTTACTAGGATAATCTGTGTGGCTGAGATTAGCTCAGTTAGTTATGATCCAATGGATCAGATTGTATGCCTTTGCTATTTAAGCAAGGTCTATTTCATTCAATAACATGAAGTATCTCATTTTCTAACACAAGGTATATGAATGTGTTTGAGGAGCCCTCCTAGCAAACCATGAATGAGGCCATCAAGGTACAAGATTAAGTTTTTAATATATTTTAATTATATTTTTTTTAATTTAAATTTTAAAATATTTTATTTTTGCAAATCTTGTATTTTTAAATATTTTTATAAATTTTATTTAAATAATTTTTATTTTTCTCAGGTGACAGAGCCTTTGGTGAAGGTTCTTCGTCTTGTTGATGGAGATGAATCACCAATGGCATATATATATGAGGCTATGGATAGGGCAAAAGAGGCAATTGCCTCATTTTATAGACATGTCCATTCCAAATATGGTCCCATTTGGGATATTATTGAGAGGCGATGGACATCTAAGCTCCATAGCCCTCTTCATGCAGCGAGGTACTACCTCAACCCCAAATTTTTTTGCTCCAGCACATCCCATGCTGACTATGAGGTGATGGCGGGCCTTCGATTTATGTGTTGACCGCATGTACCCTGATGAAGAAATAAGTGCTAAGATACAGATTGAGATGCATTCTTATAAGAAATGTGAGGGCATCCTTATCCCATCGCCAATGTGCATTTGGTCAAGGTCAACTATGAGGCCAGGTAACCCTCACTGAATTACTGTTTCTTTTGTCAGATGTCATTTAAATTGAAAATATAATCTCAATTTAGGATTTTACATGTGAATTATTAAGTTTCCTTCTTCTTGGTTGTTTCCAGATTTATGGTGGGAGGACTTTGGTGCATATACGCCTCATCTACAGCGCTTCGCCGTTAGATTTTTGTCTCAACCATGTAGCGCTTCAGGTTGTGAGCGCAATTGGAGTATCATTGAGCACATACACTCCAAGAAATGTAATAGGCTTACACAAGAAAAATTGAATGATCTTGTGTTTGGGAACTACAACCTTCGCCTCCACCATAGGAAAATTACAAGAACAAGTACCGAGGCCTTTGACCTAGACGAGATTGATCCATCTAATGATTGGATCACACAAGAGGAGGAGCAACAACGAGATGTTCTCTTCAGCATGGATGAAATTAAAAACTTAGAAAACCTAGCAGAGGAGATGGCAACAAAGGCACAAGAAGAGGCACAAGCCTCACAACCAAGGCACCAAAGTCAAAGAGAGACTAGAGCTTATAGTAGGGCAAAGGGAAAAGGCATTCAAAGACATTGATTGACAGTTGACTCATGACACATTTTGACATTTTGTAATTTGTAATTTTGTACTGTTATAAACTTATATATTATAAGTATTAAGCAATACAAGATGTGTTTTGTCTCTTTCATGTGTAGTAGTTTAAAACTTTAATACTTTGGCTTTAAACTTGTAGCACTTGCCATTTTCATGTCTAGTTTGAGCTTGTATCACTTACAGTATTAATATTTGATTTGCATAGTGTTAATTCATTGTGATATGCATGAAAAAAAAGAAAATTAAAAAAAAAATTGTCTTTTCTTCGGTTTTTTTTGCCAATTTTTTCCCGATTCCTGATATGATCCATTTTTTCCCCTAGCCGATTCCGATCCTATTTCGATTTTCTTAACTATGATTATTAGTATTCTTCATCGTCTTCCATTAACTTTTAGGTCAAATCATCCACATGCAAGAATTTTGGTGTCCCAAAGAAAAAACACCCAACCTCTCAGATTCTTCTCGATATTGACCATTAAGGTCCTGATTCCATACGATCCCAAAGTCATAAAGGTAATCTTGAACAAGGGTCTAGCAACAAAATACTAAAATATTCACCAAAAGAGTTAGGAAAATCCTTTAACCAATCAACCACAAAATTGTATAGTCTATAGAACCCTTGCAAAGGAAATCAAAACTTTTAGATCCATGGACTTGAGACCCATTAGAGTTGAGTGTAAACCCAATGTATAGAACCTGTTTAATCCAGGATGTCACTTTCTATTTTATATTTTTTTAAGTGACCAATGTGACATCAAGTTGTGGTGTTCTTGAGCTTCTTGTATTGATTTGAGGGGTATAAATACATAATTAAAGCACCACATCAAATCATCTTCTCAAGTACCTAATGTATAATCCTTTTTTCGTTGTGATAAAGATATCATTGGGTGTCTATTCATACCATTCAAATCTCGGCTTTCAATGTTGTTTGTCTGCTTTAGGTGCTCTTCATTCAATCCTTGTGTGAAATAATACTAAGTTGTAATATGGTATCGGTGCTTGAGGTTTGAACCCCAAAAACCATGATCCTACCACAAGCAAACAATCTTGGGAGGTTGTCACATCATGGAAGATCGTGGATTACATTTGCATTCCTAGAAGCTACTTGATTAAACAGGTTTGACTTCACTTGAATGGGCCTAACAGTGAAGACTTTGAAACTCCAAATAGGAGGTTCAAGGATCGAATCCAAAAGGGAGTAGGGTTGTACACCATGCTTCGATAACTGGATTTGGGTTGGATAAATACATATTGGGTAAATAACATCCTCTGTGAGGATCATCCCATATGGCCTATGGCCTCATGGACATTAAAAACTACTTTAATTTACGTTACTTTTACTCATAATAGAGAAAATAGGAATCGGCTCAGAATTGGGAAAATTTGAGAAAAAAATCGGAAAAAAAAAAAAAAAACGAAGAAAACGCAATTTTTCATTGATATCACAATGAAAGTGACAATGGGGCAGATGGTATTGTCATGGCTGTCATTAATGCCATCATTTAGTTCCAATCAAATGGCATGCAAAGGAGTTTTACAATCCAAGTCCTTATGGAAAGGCTGCAGGAAGTAATGCCACATATCTTCATGGAATTAACTAAGGAATTTGTCTTTGGCAAAAAAAAATATTGTGAAATTTTAATTCAGCACACATCATCATAGACAATCTAACAAAAGGAGTACATTTGCAATGGGCTGTGAGCAATAGATAAAAGTATTCAGAACACAGACTAACCAGAGACCAAGATATTGCAGAAGTTCCATTTTAACTTATCTGGAAACCTCACTACAAGGCACTGATCTGTTCAGACAAAATTTCAGTGCCAACAAGTCCCACAGTAGTCCTGGTTAATTGAAGGATTTCCACATTGCAAGTTTGCAACCAGCTTTGAACTTATGCATTTGTATTCCACAAGAACTATTGGTAGTATTAGTTTATGCATCATGCATCCAACACTGTCCAGGTATGGCCTGCCTTGTCTTTTTACAGCTGCATTAACACAGGGAGCTTGCATGGTGGGGCTTGAACTCAGGTCATCATCATAGTGGCATTTTGCATTGTTACTAGACCGATTCCCACAAGAACTATTGGTATTGTTATTATTTTATGTGACATTCACCCAACATCATCTAGGTATGGCCCAACTTGTGTTATTACAACTACATTTACATAGGGAGCTTGTGCAATAGGGCTGGAACATAGGTTGTCATTGGAGTGCCCTCATGTATTGTTACTAGACTGTAAGCCATTGGAATCCCACAAGATTTTATTTTTTTTGAGCATACATTATTATATTTTGTTTTGCAGGTAGCCTTTAGGATTCCAGGTTGTGTCTTTTGATTCTATATATAGATTTTAGGCTTAAGTTATTAAATTACATTTTAGTATGTGCTTTTGTGATTGTCTTTTGAACTTGTGAATGTCATCATCTGGCATTTTCTCTTTTTGATTAAATTGATAAGCCGCATCTCTGTAATTGTGCTAAAGTTCATGCCTTCTAGTTCCCTTATGTAAACAAATTGATGATAGTATCTTGGGTGGGCTGGCACATAGTGGAATTCTCCTTGAATACTCTGTAATATATATTAAGTTTTTGAATAAAATAAGTGGTTGACACCTGTAAACATTGCATTTATGCCTTCCATGAAGTTTTGCTGATATTGGCAATTAAACACTAGGCCACAAAACACACTAGACCCCTTTCTCTACCCATGAGGCTGTGGCCGATTTTTCGTCATGGGAATCATGATTTTTTCAAAAGATTGGCAAAAATTTTCCAAAAAACCGATTTTCACTGCAATTCGAATAGGATTTCTGGCAGACTAAACAAAAATCAGAAAATCGACGATTTTTTGGCGATTTTTGTAACTATGCTTTTACTTGTCTAGTACATTGGAATCAAGATTTCTAGAAGAGAACATCATTCTTGAGATTTTGCTTTATTTTTTGGAGTTTTGATCCAAAGAAAGTGTTGGTGCGGACAAGTTTGTCTACATGAGCCAAACAAGTTTGTATGAGTTGTATATAGTCATGTATGTGTTTTGTTATGCTTTGATGTTATGTTGTGTGATTTTCAAAATGACTGATGTAATAAAGAGCATGTGATGCATACAGCATTAAGAGTACTTTTTAATGTTTTGTAAAAAAATGTGTAGTTGCATATTTGAGTGGCTATGGCAGTTGTCACCCACCAACCTCCACCCACAAGGACTACTTGTATACTCTATCTTGGTCTTGAACATTACTTTGATGTTGTGCTCATTCTAGTGAGAGTGTATCATGGTAACATGTGTATTGTATACTCAACCAAGTTTTTAGATGTATTGCACACTATGACCATACCACATGCTTGATTACATTCATTGTATTACGTATATTTCTTGTGAGTGATTTTTCCATTTGTCTTCATTTATTGAGTGAAGCATTGCCTTGCAGTTTAAATTCTATACTATTTGAGTGAGGCATGAAGTTGTGCATAAATGCTTGCTTGAGTGTCACTCAATCTTTGGCAATGCTTGAGTGTCGGTTCTATATGGAAAGTTGTTGGGGCATGTGGTGTGTAAAGAGGGGTTGAAGATAGATCCTGACAAGATTTGAGTTGTGATGAATATGGAGGAGCCATACGATGTTAGTTCGTTAAAGTCCTTTTTAGGACATGTCGGGTACTACAGGAGGTTCATAAAGAACTTTGCACAAATGTCCCATCCATTCAATGTATTAACGTGCAAAAATGTTCCTTTCAGATGGACAAAGGAGCATCAAAAGGCCTTCGAGGAGTTGAAGGGGAAGTTGGTTTGTGTGCCCATTCTGGTGTTTCCAAATTAAGATAAGGAATTTCATGTCCATGTTGATGCATCTAATTTTTTGATTGGATTGGTTGGCCCAGAAGGGGCAGTTCGGGCTAGATCAACCCAATAATTACAGCACAACGAACAGAGAGGCTCTAGGGATAATTTATGCAGTCTAAAAGTTTAGGGATTACCTGCTTGCCAACCCTTTTGCCTTTTGTGTGGATCATCAGGTGTTGTATCTGATCAATAAACCCACAATTCATGGGTGAGTTAGCAGGTGGCTCGTCACATTGCAGGAGTTTGTGTTCCGGGTGGTGGTGAGACCAAGAAAGAAACATGTTATAGTTGATCAATTGTCAAGGATTCGCTGAGAAGAACCTATGGAGGAAGGAGTGACGGATGAATTTCCGAACACTCATTTGTTTGCAATAAGTGCGCTATTGTCATGGTACAAGTATATTGGGGAATACTTATCGATGGGAGAGCTACCAAGGGAGATGACGGCAGCAAAGCAAAAACAAATAATCATCAGATTAGCACCATTTCAGTTGATTGTTGGCTTGTTGTACAAGACAGACCTGATGGAATTTTGCGGAGGTGTGTAATGGACGAGGAGGTGAACACAACGCTAAGGGACGCTCATGAGGGAATGGCAAGAGGGCATATGGGGCCAGATGTAACAACAAGGAAGGTGTTTTTGGTAGGGCTATGGTGGCCCACCCTCTATCACAATGTGAAAGAGTTCGTGATGGCATGCGATACGTGCCAGAGAGCTAGGGAACCATTGTGGAGGGACTTCATGTCATTATACCCATCACAACAGCAAGAGTTGTTTGAGAGATGGGGTCTATAGAAACTGGATCTAGACCTCACAAGAAGTAGTGAACAAAGTAGGAATAAGTGCAAAATGCACTGAGCATAAATAAATTGTAATGAAATGTAAATGAAAATGTGAGTCAAATGCATGTGAATGTAAATGAAATGTCAATGCAATGTAATTTAATCATGAATTTGATAAATTGCAATATATTATATTATGCTTTAAGGGTATTATGTGAACATCCAAATGGGGAGACGATTGGGTGGTGAGATGTCTTGGAAGTTGTTGTTGGCAACGGCCAAGACCAAGCATAAATAGACCCCCCTTCCTTCATTCGAGGCATCTATTACTAGACCAAGGAGAGACAATCATCCATGTAGAGACATTAAATTAGAACGAAATTGGAATAAAAGGCAATTTAGTAAATTGTACTTAGGTCTTTAGGGAAAAGTTGATAATTTCTTAAAGTTATGAAAGTCCGGTTTGGGGTGGCGGTTGTAATTGATGCGTTGTCCTAGGAACCACTTGGAACGGCCTCCAGTTGTGCTTCCTCCATTGTTAAAAACAATGTTTTCCACCTTTCGTTTTCTTCTCTTGAACTATCCTCCGCTTGAGGACTCCACACACGTTCCATTTCAGCTTCTTCAAGTTTTGTCAATCTTGACTACAATGCTTCATCAGCAACATTTGAATCTTGCACAACACTTTGATGTTGTTGTGCAACTCTCCTACTCCTTACTAGTTGGCTCTCGATTCTTCCGCGGCCACATCTCCCACATCCTCACGGCAAGTTATCTATCATTCACCTCTCCAAGGCTCACGTGGTGCTGGTTCGAACTTCAAAACGGCACGGTGCCCAACGTAGCACACACTATTAGTTTGAAAATGGCAATGGCTCCAAATGTAGCAGGGTGGTGAGTATTCCAACATTTGAAGGAACAACTTGTTATGACAAATTAAGTATTCACTCGTGACTGCAATTAGTAATATATCCCATTTGTATGGCAATGACTTGACAACTTCACTTGTACGACAGGTGAACTTGAATGACAATTGCATGACACTCCACTTGTACGGTTGTCACTTGTATGACAATGACTTGAATGACAATTGTCTCGAAGGCAATCCACTTGAACGGCAATGACTCTACTTGTATGGTAAACTTTGTCGGCAAGACTTGTACGGCACTCCTCATGGGCACTCTCCTCGTACAACACTCCTTGTACAATACTCTTCAAACGGATATAGCACTTCCAAACTACAATTACTGCTTCAATCCTCATACACAACTTGGAAGAATAACCTACAAATCTTACTACAGAAATTACATCACATCGAATGTATACACAAACACAAAGATGAAGAATGAATAGTTATTGTATTTACTCCTGCCTATACGGCGCTTGCATTATATAGATAGATGATGCACTATCACGGATTACAATAGATAGCCATGGTAGCCGCTCAAATGAATGGGGGATCCTTTTTATCCTTGTGGGCTGGTAGTTAACAGCAACTGCTGCCTGGGACAACCTCATCTAATCGCCTTTCATTCGCATATACTTAATTACATGCATAATGTCATACATTACAAACTTTGCATTATCAAATGCTTATGTCATCACTCTCGACATAAATTAACATTACATGACAAGATTACATTCCATTTACATTTGTGAGCATTGCACCTATTTGATTTTCTACACTATTTCTTTATTTGAGGCTGATCAGAACTAGCTCCTACAGTTATGACATCTGAACTATAAACATCAGATGTGTCCTAAAAAAGGAATTACTAGCTTCATAAACCTTATTAGATAATATTGAATGCTTAAGTGCTTATCCTAGATCTGGTTAGGAAAAGGCATGCTACACAATGCAGATGCTATGACAAAATTGCAAGAACTTCTTAGTTGCAGAACAATTAAGGGCATAATACAGATATTTTAGAAAAAGAAGCTAAAAAACCAAGGGAAAAACATAATTGTGAAAGAAATTAGAATCTACAATAATCATCAATGTAAAAAAGAAACCAGGAACAAGCATTGTATATGATCACTTAAGGAACCAAAGTCCTATGAAGAACAACACATCTTAAAATAAACAATCAAGGAAAGGACAATTTCCATATAGATATATTATTTTCCTTCTGTATATTAGTGGACAATCCAAACATTTCAACACAATTTGAAATAGGTTTAATAACCAATAACACAGTAAAACATCCAGAAGTACCCAAATATTTACAAAATGTTTTTAAATTTTTTTCAGCTATTAAAAATGTTCATCTATTGTACCTGAAATATGGTGTAGTGTAAATAAAAGATCCTAAAGGTGTTGGAAATCGAGGCAGTTCATTAAAGACAGGGGCTTCTACTTGAATCCCAGAAGCATTGTAGAAAGAACTTCTTGTCCAGTTGGTGAATGGCCAGGCCTGCAGCAAGGAAAATTCTGAGTTTAAAATAGAAAAAATATTTATAAAAAAAAAAACTGGTCTGTCATAAGACACATGAAGCAACACATTTGATGGACTTTGGATCAAAGAAAAAGAAATGAGAATCTGAAATTAACAACAATATCACGACCAAAATACTTACAATTCCAAGCTCTTTGACTAGAGAGAATATATTATGATACTGCCACCTGCAACAAAAATTGGGAAAACCACTAGTTGTAAGGCATAGATTTCAATCACAAGAATAACATATTTGGACAAAATTTTGATTATTTAGTTAAAGCTCTGGAATGCATAATCATATCCTTTAAGCACTAGCTTTCCAACAGATTGTAACAGAGCTAGAAATCATGTATTAGCTTAACACAAAATCAAACCCAGAACACAACGGCATTTGCTTAACGCAAAGTCAAACCCAAGACACAATGGCATTGTCCAGCTGATCCTCACAGAGAACCAAGCTACTAACAAAAAGAAAAAAACTATTATGGAAAATAATTGGCCCACAAGAGAGGTGATGACTAGCTAGGCATTAAAGGTGGACAAAAACATTTTGAAGTCCTCTCCTTGGCGGTGTTTATGAATACAAGATCCAAATCACGTTTAATAGGGAAAGGGAATGATCCTGTCAAGTTGCTCACCTACCAGAAGAACTTGAAGAAAACAGGTACGACCATCAGGGTAAAGGACTCAAATCATCCCTCAGAGGAACCACAAATCAAGGATGTTAATTCAAACTTGGAGGAAAAAACAGCATTAGTCTCAAACATGATACCTGCAGAAGCTATTATATAACAGCAAAATCCCTATCCTATTGTGGGAAAAAGTGCAACCCTATCCCCAAATAGGACAAGCAAGTGGGTTGCAGAACTCGCCACCAAATACGAAGACAGTCAAAACCCCCCAACTGGGCCTCCCTCCTGGCCTTTTGGGCACACCTACCATAAGTGGTCCATAGCATCATGTTGCAGTTGGTTCAACAAACCACAATGACTCATGACGCAAGGGCCACCGGCTACACCCAATCAGCCATTAGTCCTCAAAGTTCCCATTTCCAACAGCATGGGCAGAAGATCGTGCGACAAGAAATACAACAATTCCAAAATCCTTAGTTGTTGCAAGGTCAACAGACACCAGTTGGGAAGAATTATCAAGCCCTTAGAGGGTAGATACAACATATGCCTCAAAGCTCTCAAGGACCTATGACCGCACACCTGCAACAGGCGACTACTACACAATATCAACAAGGTGCACGAAACCTGCAACAACAAGTTGTGCAAAATCTATCGCAACAAGTTGCTCAAAACCTACAACAATTGGTGGCCCAAAATTTGCCACAACAAGTGCCTCAGAATACATAGCAACAAGTGGTGACAGCAAATGGCTCAGAGCGTGTAATCGAATCCATTGACGCAACTCCAATAGACGACAAGTGCCTCAGAATACATAGCAACAAGTGGTGACAACAAATGGCTCAGAGCGTGTAATCGAATCCATTGACGCAACTCCAATAGACGACTCAAAACCCTAACGCTTCCCAAAACCCACAGGTATAAATGGGCCAACCCCTACAAATTGCTCCTCTCGAGCAGTTTCAATCACAACAAATTCTTCAAAACCAACCGTAACAATTTGCGCAAAATGCACAACAGTTTGCTCAATACCCTCAACAACCCCAAAATTTGAACCTCGTTGGCCAAAATATTCAGATAATGCAAAACCTTCCACTGCAAGTGTAAGGAGGACAGCCAGCATACCAAGCACCCTACGGGCAAGCAATAGTGCCTCATGGACAAATCCAACCCATTCAGTACAGTCTAAGGCAACAACCCTATCCGATGCAGATGCAGGCAAGACCTCAATAGTATCTCCTTGATTTAATTTTCAAAGGCTCCTGTAGAAATGAAATTTAACATGCTCACACACAATTCCATTTCTACTTAAATAATTCTACAAATCTGCAGTCATGAGCAATAACAATGCACAGAACCTGCAACAGTAATAGCAACCACAACAGCAATGGTAGATGACAATAAATACAAGCAATTTTATATTAACAATGGCATATATGGTTACAACAATACAGTTTCAGCATTACAATCTGCAGTTTGCAAACCCTATGCAGAATACTCTTCATGGCTGCATACAAGACTGGACTGCATCATGCCCTACGCACATATGCACCAACTCTCACACGTACCAATGCTCTCTATCAATCCATCAACCTGCATGATTCCAACCATTCCCTTGAATGAATGAGGGGAGGGCTTATTTATAGGATAGCCTTGGCGGTTACTGCAACCAACCACGCTCAACCGTCCCCAACTGTCCATTCGTTAATGCCTTAACTAATCAGTCTAAGACGTAACTAACCAGTCTCAGACTAATTAACTAGTCTGACTTAACTAAACCAGTCGTCTAATTAACATGACGACTAGTTGTACAATTTGTCATTTTATTCCACGTTATTAATCAGTCCATATTACATTATGACGGCTGATTTACATTGCCAAAACATTACATTATCAATTTGCCTGTCTACAGCCCCTTAATTTGTTGGTATATTTGCACATTTCAACTGAAGCCCTTAAGTCCCTCCCATCCCTTTTAGGGAATGATAATTGAACAACGATCGAAAACTTGAATGAACTATCAACCTTGAAGTCTATACATCAGACCCATGAAGAAGATGTGATGGTCAAACTCTTGGTTGGGTCACTGAGAGACAAAGTTGCTATGTAGTACCAAAGCTTGCCAATGGATTAGTAGTGAACTGGGCCTCAATCGCAAAACCATTCATGAAGCGTTTTGGCAGATCCATCTAATGGATATTCTATCCTCCTTCAGTTGACCAACATAGTAAGGTTTTCAAATGAGAGCATTCACGACTTTAATACAAGTTTCCTTCGCAACCTTTAGTTGATACCATTTAATGTTATACCATGATATGAAGGATCTTTGGTTTATTATGTGAGGGCCTTGCATCCAGACTTGGCTATGATGGTGCGGAGTGCGAATCCAATCACTTTCACCACAGCATTTGATGCAGTCGTCCATGCTAAGGAGATTCCCATCCAAGTTGGTAAGTTACTACCAACTCCCCCATGACTTATTTGACACATTCAACGCCAAGTGCTTCTCCCCAGGCCCAATTCCTAGCACCTCCTCAGTTAGCCCCTGTTCCCACTTCTCCATATTTACAAGCTTACCAACAGCCTCAAACCGCCATTCCACCTTCTCAAGTCACATCATTTTCCTCCAACACCTCGATGCCAACTCAATCGAGCACCCCATACACCATTATGTAACCAAGTTTGTCCATGCCATGTTCCATTGTTTACCCAAATCAGACTTTGGCATTGCCCACACCTACACCAACCCCGCTTACCAACCTCAAAGCCAATCACAAACTAGGAACTGTCGAATATATGGGAAGATATGAAAGAACCAGCGTTCAACAAGACGCGTCCCCTCGTCCCCTCCGTCCCCAACACGGGCGGATGGCATTGGGGACGTTTCCTCGCCATCCCCCTTTGGGGGACAGCAACTGGGCCGTCCTCAGGTTTCCAGGGGCCGTCCCCAAGACATCTCCTATGAGGGAATGTCCCCAAGACATCTCCTATGAGGGGACGTCCCCAAGGATGCCTAGACGTCCCTCGAGTGTCTGCAAAGACACCCAACCGTCCCCTCTCACTCAAATAAAAATAACTAAATAAAGTTTCTTTTAAAAGAAAAAAAAATAGAAGAATGAGGGGTGGGACCCATGAAAGTCGCCACCCCCCAAACCCTAAAAAGAGACTATAAGGTAAAAAGAAAATTTAAAAGTTTAAAAGCATAACACATTCATTCAAAAGCAGTAATGAAGAAGAAGAGCAGGAAGCAACAGCAGGGAAGAAGAGCAGCAGCAGTGAAAACAACAGCAGAATAACAGCAAAGGAGCAGCAAGGGATCCAAGTTTGTTTTCCTATTTTCATCACCTCATCCAAGTCCATTCTAAAAAAATAATTGTGTGACTAAATTCAGGCAGCGATACTCCCATGACCATCCGATACTACTGATTTGAGAGCATTTAAAGCAAACTGGTTGAATCC
Source organism: Wollemia nobilis (assembly GCA_028583015.1). NCBI lineage: Eukaryota > Viridiplantae > Streptophyta > Pinopsida > Araucariales > Araucariaceae > Wollemia > Wollemia nobilis. The sequence goes on from JAQPPZ010002998.1 coordinate 8,951,984, forward strand.
AAATTTACATCAATCAGGAACGACAGTTTCACATTATGATTATTAAAGTACCATTAGATGACCATGAATCCAGTTTCCTATGCTTACACTAAACATATTAAAGTAGATTTTCATTTCATTTAACAGGTCGTATGACGTAGACAAAGAAGTCATTGAGTTGAAACATTACATAATTCAAAAATGGATTGTAAATACGCTCACAAAGCTTCTTTGTGCCAAACAAATTCATTTAATTCAATGACAAACTTAGTAGTGTACATAGTATAATAATGAAGGGCGAGCAATAGAAAATATACAATGGTCATCAGGAAATAAACAGTTAACAGTTAGCATACATAGAATTGACAATTAAGAACAGTTTCAGATTTCAATTGAAAAACAGAACAGACAAATGTAACAAAGATCTAAACATTCAAAAGATTATTTCATTCTCTTCTGTCTCAATTATTTCTACATTTTTTAATCTTGTAAGTTCACCAAAATTCTATAATATATATATAAAATGTAAGTTCATCTAAATTCTATAATATATATATATATATATATATATATATATATATATATATATATATTAATTTTGATTATATGAAATTAAAAAGACTTCATCCATACAGCATCATAACCATTTTCATGCTATTTCGACCAACCACATAGCACTATGGTTAATAAACCATATTAACAAGGCATCCATAGAAATTGAACTGTGGTGACTCCTTGCGAGTCATTCACTCTCATCCGTCAAACTTCAACCCCAGGGGCATTGACTATTTTTTTTAATGTTTACCCGACCCCCCTGGTTCATAAGGTTCAACGCATGACTTAATTTTAGACTTCCATATCCTAATTTTAGACTTCCATACCCTATGTCAACGTGCTCCTGATATGTCTACAAACCTAACCACGAGAAAATATGAGAAAAAAGAGGAGTTTCGATGCAGGAAATATTCAATTTAGCTATCTATGCATGTATGAGCGACATAGTCTGCACACTTTATTTAAGAAAAGTGCAAGTTGCACAGTGATTTAAGAAAATTGCTAAAGAATATTATGTCCAATTCAATAAGATGTTGTATATGTCAGGCTATGCATGCATTTATGTTTCTGTGTGTTCTCAAAATGCGTGTGAGCTACACAGCGGTTTCAACAAAATGCCAATGCTACCAACTTGGTAGCACCAAGTATATCAAATTCAACTGGACGTCAGATGCATGGTGATTTTGAAATTTTACTAATTGAGAATGGTAAAAATATTTCTCAGAATCTTAAAATGTCTATGAAACGATAGAAGCTCAACTGGTTAAATATAAGATAAAAAACAGTTTTCAAATAATAGAGTAATTGGGAAAGTTATATATACATAATCGTTAATTGTTATTATAACTTTGTGATAATACTGTTATAACATAAAGTATTGAAATGTTGTCTAATTATAAATAGATAATTAAATTATCACATATTATAATAATTTTTTGATATACTTGTTTTAATTCCATATGATATACTTGTTTTAATTCCATATAATCAAAGTATAAGGCTACCAGAATCCTTTGATGCCAGCCTCCACTGGTTTTCCTTTAGCAGACCTAAAGCCTGTGCTGAGACCACCAGGAGAAAGAGCAGCATCCAGCAGAGTAACCTCCAGTCCAGCCTTGGCTAAGGAGTGTGCCGCACCAAATCCAGCCCATCCCCCTCCCACCACCACTGCCCTTGCTTTCTTTTGGGGGCCATTTTCTCCCTGTTGAGATGGTGATGGTGACTGAGAAGCCCTCCACTGAAATGCATTGCAAGCATTTACAGAAAATGCGGTAGCCATTCCCATTCCCATTCCCATGCCCACCTGCGATTGCAGGAGGAGGATACCCACATGCTTTAATCCAGATTTTGTTGTCCGGTTGGCAGGCAGGTTTTGATTTATTTAATTACGAGTTGACACGTGTTTTTGTTTTTAAATATTTTTTTAATAACTTTAATTTTAAGTTTGTTAAAATGAAGAAGAAAAAAATCCGGGGGTCAGGGTGGGGTACAACCGATGGTGTAAAATCTAAAAAAATCCGGGGGTCAAGGTGGGGTACAACCGATGGTGTAAAATCTCTTGGTCATGGTTTTTCAGACCAAGGCAAAGGATTTTTTTTGTTAAATTCAAAAAAAAAAATTGTTAGTTTAGAGGACTTTAACCCTTCAACTCAACTTTTCTATTTTAATAGTTTAACAATTTTGGTTTTAAAATTGATTTTAATGACATGTATCTTATTGGTATTATTTTATATTCTGCTTTAAATTTTTTTATTTTGTTTGGGAAGAAGTGATTGTACTCAGTTCTCTTCTTTAGAGCTTGAGAGTTTTATAAACAGATTCAATTCTCATCTTAATTGAGTTGCTATAAGTAAATACTTTCGTTAATTTTTATAAAATGTTTAAATTTTTTATTTTATTTTTCTAAATTTTCTTTAATTTTCTGTGAATACAAATATTGTAGAATATACCTATTTTTTTGAAATTTTTCTACAGCAACCTTCATAAAATCAAGACTCCACCTCTAATGTTTATATCTTCATAATACCAAAAGTCCACCTCTATTGTTTATGTATTGCATCTTAGTAGAGTAATATTTTCAAAACATGGTACCATGCTTTACCATTTCAAGATTGTTAGTCTCTTACTTAAGTAAAAGTGTAACCACAAAAATTGTAATAAATATTTTACATGAAAACACATTAATGTTAAAAAAAAAAAAAAAAACAAATCCAAAACATTAAAATAAATCTTTATCATTATTTGATTCAGTCAATGTTTCTTGTCAACTAAATTTACTACCTCTAGAAAAAAGAATTTAACTTCGCTATCTTCTATTAAAATCCCTCTATTGGCTAGCCTATCTTCACATTTGTTTCCTTCTCTTAATGTATGTATAAACCTGATTTCTCCAAGGAGTGTTTTCTTTCCTCAAACATTTATTACTATTAGTGAGTCACTTTTCATCCAAACTCTATTTCATTTTATTTGTTTGAATCACCTTTCATTCAAACTCTATTTCATTTTATTTGTTTGAATATGTTTAACCCTTCCAAAGCCACCCAAGCTTCAACTTTATTACTTGTCTTAAATCCACTTCATTACTTGTCTTAAATCCACTATTGAAAGCGTAACGAAACAAAATCTCTCTATTATTTGTAACCATTCTTTCTTCTGCTAGCCTTGGATTTTCTTTAGATGCCCCATCAAAATTCAAGTTGACCAACTCCACGTTTGGTGGTTTCCACTTTATATTCTTTGTTTTTTGTTTTCCATCGTCAACATCATAATTCCATTTTATGACTTGACTTCATCTATCAAGGCTCTTTGATTCCAAATTAGAGATTGAATGAGTTGATAGGGTTGGTTTAGACTCCTCTATGGTTAAACAAATATTCTTTTTCATTACGTGTAAACTACTCTCCTTTATTTTAAATATTTTTCTATTCCTTTCTAGTCAAACAATCCAAAATATTGTATCTTTTGATTTGCCATAAACATATTATTTGCTAATCCTTTCAATTAAATTTAAAATAATATGAAAGATATATATAAATTTTGGTCTAAAAATATTTTTTTTTTTTTGTAATTTTTTAATGTTATTTTTTTTAAGTTAAAGTAGAACGTGTGACACATTTGGGCCACACTCCTTGGAGGCACAACAGTTGCCTCCCTCCTTGTAATTTGAAATTGGATAGCCTGGATAACAATTCAACGACATCCCACTAGGGTGTCGTGATAGGGACTAGAATTTCAATGTTATAATGACTTTTTCAACTTTGGGAAGATTGGATTTTTGACTCAAAGATTATGTGGATCATTCAGGAAAGGGAGGCGGGCTCATCATTGCATTCTTATTTCTCATATACTAATGGAGTGCTTCACAAAAAGGATCACATTTATCTTCCTCAGTCTTCAACTATTAAGTCAAATGTTCTCCAAGAATTGCATGCATCTCCTTTGGATGGACATTTGGGATTCTTAAAAATATACTAGTGGGTGAAGTAATCTTTTTTTTTAAGTATTAAAAGTATATGGTAAGATGTTTGTGGTTGAGTGTGAGGTGTGCCAGCTTAACAAAGGGGAAACAATTAAATCTCCTGGATTGTTGCAACCCTTACCTATCCCTGATATTCAATAGGAGCACATATCCATGGATTTCATTGAGGGCCTTTCCAAATTTAAGGGTAAAATGGTGGTCTTTGTGGTAGTATATTCCCTTTCTAAGTAGGCTCATTTATCTACATTGCAACAACCCTATTCAACAAGTAAGGTGGCCAAGCTATTTCTTGATATATTTTTAAATTACATGGCATACCCAAAACCATTGTGAGTGATTGTGACCCGTATTCACTAGTAACTTTTGGAAATAATTGATGTCTCAATGGTACCAGGTTGAGTGTGTCCTCTTCTTGTCACCCTTAATAAAATGGTCAAACAAAGATTGGTACTAAATGTTTGGATACTTATCTTCATTGTTTTGCTCAAGATAAGTAGTCTCATTGGGTTCATTAGCTCTCATTAGCTAAATGGTGGCATAATACTTATTATTGTTCATCTCTCAATATGTCCCTATTGGAAGCATTGTATGGTAAAAAATATTCATTAGTGGCAGATGGATGATTACGTTCTAGGATCCTCCAAGGTTGCCTAGGTAGATGATTTGTTACAACAACAACAACTTGTTCTTCAACTTCTTAAAGATAATTTGACCCAGACCTAGAACTGCATGAAGCAACAAAAATATTCACACCATTTTGAATGATAATTTACCATAGGAGATATGGTCTTTTGTGCTTGCAACCCTACAAGTAATTGTCCTTGAAGACCAAGTCTAGTCAAAAGTAGGCTCCTCGATTTTATGGGCCCTATAGTATGGTTCATCACATTGGTGAAGTGGCATATCAACTACAAATTCCACCATCTTCTTGTATCCATCTTGTCTTTCATTCATGTATCTTGTCTTAAATAGGTTATTGGCTAGAAGGTGCAGTCCTAGATAAAGTTTCTAGTACTCAATGAAGAAGGTCGAATCACTCTCCATCCTAAAGAAATGTTGTAGTCCTAGATAAAGTTTCTAGTACTCAATGAAGAAGGTCGAATCACTCTCCATCCTAAAGAAATGTTGTAGTCCTAGATTTTGTCATCTTCAATCTTAACAAATTTAGGATTTCGCCATGAAGTGATAGGACCTTTCAAAATAAGACACTACTTGGGAGCGTAAGAGCATTTTCTAGCTTTGAGGACAAAGCTTCTAAGGGGGGATCCATGTAATGACTCCAATATAGCCATGTCAACTATCTTTATTTTTATTAGCTTGGGCCCCAAGTTTAGATAGTTGACCCTTGATCATTAGGGTTAGGGTTAATGATTGATTGAATCTATAAATAGGAATAATTAGGTGGTATTTGAGATAATATTTCATATTCAAATTTTAGTCATGTTTGTTGTGTATATGAAATTTCTCCCTCTCTAAGTGGCTAAGGATTTGCATTGTTTTGAATCTAGAATTTGATTATTACATATTTGATTTTTTGGAAATGGATGTGAATTATTTTTTTTTTGGTAGGTTAAAATTATATTAAAAGCGGGTTTTGAAAGGACCCCAAAACCTTTTTACAACAGGTCAACCGACCAAACCAAAGGTCAAGAACAATCAATTTGAAAAATCCCGCCCAGCGGGAAATAAATAGTTTGGAAAAACCCACCCAGCGGGAACAAACAAATTTGAAAAATCCCGCCCAGTGGGAAACCACCAATTTTGAAAAATCCCGCCTAATGGGAAAACATGCAGGATGAAATGTAGAGTTTGAACATCCCGCCCAACGGGAAACCACCAATTTGAAAATTTCATCCAACGAAAAACCAGTAGGAAGACGGATTTGAAAAACCCCACCCAGTGGGGAAACCAATAGGATGATGAATTTGAAAATCTCGCCCAACAAAAAGCAGTAAAAAACCACCAAATTGAAAATCCCGCCCAATGGGAAAACCAACAGGTTTGGAAAATCTTGCCCAATAAGAAAATCAGTATAAAAACAAATTTGAAAAACCCCACCCAACGGGAAAATCAACAGGTTTAGAGAGCCTTGCCCAGCGGGAAAACCAGTAGAAAATCGAATTTGAAAAATCCCGTCCAGGAGGAAAAATAACAGGTTTGGAAAATACCTCTCAACAGGAAAACTAGCAGAACGGATTTGAAAAACCGCAGCACTAGTATCCTGCCAATAGGAGTATGAGGAAGCCAAAATGAGCCAGGGACAACAACAACAGGCACAAAGAAAGGATCCTCGAAAGCCAAAACTGAAGGAGGAAGGAGTGACCACAACTGCAAGTGCACCGGACTCCACCCCAAGACCAAAAAATGCAGAAGAAACCCCAAGCATTCCAACAGAAAGGACTAGGAACCCACCATCCTTGCTCATGAACAATTCTAGGGAACTGGAACTAAGACTAGGAACAACTCAGGAATAAGAAGAGGTTCCCCTCCCAAGGCCAAGAACAAGCTCTAAGAGTCCACCAAGAAGTAGGACCAGAAAGCAGAAGTCCCCGAACAGGAAACCAAAATGAAAAACCTGTGAAGCCCAGGTGGAAAGCAGCAGCAGACACAAATATGGGATCCTTGGAAGCCTAAACTAAGGGAGCCAGGGATCTGCATGCATTGATCATAGGTCCCCTCACTAATATCAAGACATGCAACAAAAAACCCTAAGCACCCCAGCAAAAAGGACCAAGAACCCCCATCCTTGCACATGAACAACTTCAGGGAACTAGGACTGGGGCTGGGAACAACTCAAGCATAGGAAGAGGCCCCCCCAAGGCCATGCAAATGCTCTAAGCATCCACCAAGCAGTAGATCCAGCAAGAAGAAGCCTTCAAACAGGAAATCGAACATGGCCCCACCCAAAGGGACGGGACCACCAACAACCAAAGGCATCCCAGAGAGGAGTCATAGGAAAAGAGGAAACTGGCCCCCCTAGACCAACCCCGATGAAGTGAGTACCTCACAGGATGCACCAAGAAGCAATTGAAAACCCAACCTGCAACCACCACAAACCGAGAAAGCCCTAGGAACTGGATCCAAGTAAAAAACCTACAAAAAAACCCCAGGGGAAATCTTGAGGGAGATCAGGGAAAGGATCCCGGGAACATGTAGGAAACCCTAGAAGATCCTTGGGAAGCACCAGGCCCAAGACTCAAGCAAGGAAACCCCAAAACTATTGGGAAAGGAGCAAAAAGTGGGCAAGGATCTCCCCCAAGGAGATCATTTGCTACAAACCATTCCCAGAGTGGGATGACCTGGGATGAATCAGGGACTAGGCAAGAACCAGGGGAGGGGGAGTAGGCAGAGGGAGCAGGTCCCTCCCCCTCTCCGAAATGGATGTGAATTATTATTATCATTTAGGTAATGTTATTTGTGCATTATTGGATTGCTACTACTATTGATATAATTCTCGAAGTTGTTTCGTAACAATGCATGATTATTGATTTAATATAATGATAATATCACTTCTTTATATGCCCATAATCTAATGCTACTTTGAGAAGGGTATGACCTTAAACCTAGCTAATTCCTAAACCTTTATCCAACTCGTTATTATAGTATATAATTTCAATGCAATAAATATCGGTTTATGTGGTCGATTCCAACTATCAATGACATTGATATACAATATAATATCCTATTCCAATATATCTATCCCTAGGCACCATAGAATTTTTAGTTTGTCAATACAAACAAAATATAATAGGGGACAATGGATAATATTATTTAAATCCTACATCACTTCTAAAGTATTCTACAATACTTGCTTGTGTTTTGATTTTGGCTTGGACTTTCTCTTAAATCTATGAATTGTTGCCCTATATTTTTTAGTATATATAATTCCTCCATTCTAGTCCAAAGTTTACTTCTAGGAACTATACCAAAGGCCTTCTTAAAGTTGACAAAATAAAAATGACCTTTCATTTTTCCATTCCATATTTTATCAGTGATATGTTTCAATTTGATGTAATGATTTATAATTAAGTGCTTTAGTCTAAAACTTATTTGTCCTTTTGCTCTACCTTGTTCCTCAACTCACGTATTGATTTTATGCATATCCATTCTTCTAAGTAGTTTTGCAAATAATTAAATTTAGTCCAATAAGTTAGAAAGTTGTGTTAAATAATATTATTGAGTATCTTGTTGATGTGTAGTATTAAGTATTCAGTTCCTTACTTTAATAACTATGTTTGTAATCCATCCACATTGTGAGCTTTACCTATTCTCATATTATTTTACTTTCATTAGCCTCCTTTGAGGTAAACAATATTGTTGTTGCATTGATTAGGGAGGAGCATATTTTTCTCAATCATGTTCATATTATTACTTTGCTTATTCTAACGATTAGGTCATCATAATGTTATTTTCTAGTTGTTTCTTTCCATCCAAAATTATTTTTATTATGTTTATATGAATAAATTAGTCCTTTATGTTATATATCTATATATGTTCATCTTTTTGCTTTCACCATTTATTTATAAAATCTTTTTGGTTTTTCTCCTCTCTACTTAGTTCTTTCAAAGATATCCTTGTTACTTTACATTCTTCATCATACAATGCATTTGTAAAAAAAACTACCTTTTTCTTCTTTTAGATTTAGAATATTTTCATATTTTTAGTGTTTGTTGAATTATAATCATTAATTTGTATTTTTTATTTGGGTCTTTTCCTTTTTTTTGGCCTTTTGGACTCCTCATTTTTTTGCTTTCTTAAATATTGAACAATTATCTTGGGCCATGAGGATATTTCTCTTCATTGAGAATTTTTATTCATTGCTTGGACTTCTTCAATTTACTAATATCTTCTATGTAATGGTATTTTTATATAAGTCGATTTATGGCCTAATTGTAATTTTATTGAGGGATCCTTAACCTCTACCTCCAACATCTTCATTAAAAAGCTTTGTGAACAAATGGTAATTTAGAATGCTTGTCTGATTATATGTTTTAAGTATGTATTTATCAAAGTTATTCCTTATACTCATACTATTTCATATAATCAACCCAATATATGTCACACAAAGCAAATAGTTCTATACTAAAAATGAGTAATGATAAATTTATCTTTTGAGAGTCTTGTCCATTGCTTGCTAATTTTCTTCCTTTTCTAGACCTCATGGATTTCTATCCAAGTCTTTATTGTTGCTTAGAGTGTTGCATTGCTTGCTTAAGGTTCTCGCATTAGAATTTCTAATAGGAGTATTTCCTCAAGTTTATAGTAAATTGAAATATCTTTATTAGAGTTGCATATGGATCCTTGCAATTTGTACCAATAGTTCTCGTATATTTTTTATGTTTATGGAGTAAAGTAGAAGGCTACAATTCTAACCATTCTTCTACTTTAAAATTATTTTAATATAGGCATATGTTTATTTGGATCTTCTTTCTCCAATTGATAAATTATTCTCTAGTTTCTTTTATCAACATCATTTCTCCTCCATGTCCTTTGTCATTTTGTGTTTTTTCATTCATATTACTACCTTCCTATGTCCTTTAAAGCTCATAGTCCTACATGTATCATGATCATGTATTCCCATGAAAATAATAATGTATTATCCTTTTGTTGTAGATGCTAAACCATGTCCTCTTCTTCAAGGATAGCCTACACAACTCCAACATACTAAAGAATTGATACAAATGTTAACTATAAGTGTCAAGGAAGGAATTGTTTGGGATAAGTTGATATTATCTTTTAACTTATTGTGTAATAAAGGTGATGCATGTCTATCATAAAAGACATTGTTAATATTTTATTATTATTTTATGCATTATTTGTTTCATATAATAATTTGATCATTTATATATCTAAACTTTAATTGTTTACTAAGCTTGAGATAAACCAAAGTTTCATCAAATCATTAAGGTTTTAAGGATATTTTTAAGATTTTATATTTTTTATTGCTTTCAGATAATCCATGGTTAAGATAAGAGTATAAATAAAGTAAATAGAGAAGATATTAGATGGTGCACTTAAAACTATTTTCAATTATAGTTTGATAAATCTTTCATAGGAAACCTCAAAAATTAGTTTTGAATTGCATCATTAGAGATATCAAGGTAATCCGTTGGTAGGACCTTACTACTCTAAATGGTATAGGTAATTATAAAAATTCAAAAGCTCTCATATATAAGTCCTAAATTTAACCAAAAACATGGATATTGAAAATATTTTAATAGAAGGAGATTCTTCACTCCTCATATATACCATGAAAATATAAAATATCCTCAATTAAATGTCAAAATATGCCAATAAGGATGTAAAATACGGAACGTAATTGTATTATTGCTGCAGGATTTAAATAGGTTACAACGGTGCCGGGAATAGCACTCCGGCAGAACAGAATAACAGGATTGTTACGCAGTTGTAACTGAGTACTCCAAATACAAATAAATACAATAGTACGCTAACATCCCCCTTTATTACATTATTTGGGTAATGTAATAACTAATAGCTATACTAGACTACTAACATCCCCTTACATCATTTTGCAATACAAAGTGTGCTGCGAAACAATTCAAATTTGACACGTCCAAGTGCCTTAGTGAAAATGTCTGCAACTTGAGCATCTGTGGGAATGTGCTGAAGTTGAATTCGATGCTTTGGAACTTCCTCTCGAATGAAATGACATTGTGTGTCAATGTGCTTTGTTTTTTCATGATGGACTGGATTCTTGACGAGGTTCAAAACACCCTGATTATTGGAGATTTTGATGGATGGCCCATACTTGTCAGAATGCGACGTAACCATATCACTTCGCACACAGCTTCACGTGCGACGCGATATTCTGCCTCTGTTGAAGAAATAGCAACCACCTGTTGCTTCTTGTTGTGCCAAGAGACAGGACCGGATCCCAGATGAAAAATGTATCCATAAGTTGACTTGCGATCATCAAATGATCCGGCATAGTCGGAGTCCGTGTATCCTTGCAAGAAGAATTTGTTGTTCCTCTTGTATTCTAGGCCATATTCTATAGTACCACGGACATAGTGAAGAACATGTTTCTTTGCTTTCCAATGAGTAGTCTTAGGCTCCTGCATGAACCTCGAAAGATAGTTTACAGACAAATACGAGATCTGGCCTAGTATTGGTCAGATATATGAGACTCCCAATCAACTGTCGATAGAGAGTGCCATCTACCTGAGGTGAGTCATCATATCGCGATAACTGAAGTCCATTCTCCATTGGAGTTGCCATTGGCTTGCAGCCAGTCATGCGATATTTATCGAGCAATGTCTTGGCATACTTTTTACGAGACACTTTGATGGGGTGCTCCTTACGGCTGAATTCCGGACCAAGACAGGTAATGGAGAAGTCCGAGATCTGTCATCTCAAAATATTTGCACAAGTTTCTTTTGACGAGTAGAGATCATATCTTCCGAACTCCCTGTAATGAGCGGATCATCCACATAGAGTACAAGCAACACTATCTCGAAACCCTGTTTCTTGAAATAGAGGTTTGCATCTGACGGACATCTCTTAAATCCATGCTGCATTAGGTGATTGTCCATTTTTATATACCAAGCTCGAGGAGCTTGTTTCAGACCATACAAGGATTTGACCAATTTGCAAATTTTTTGCTGTTGGCCTTCCACTTCAAATCCTTCGAGGTGAGTCATATAGACTTCTTCTTGGAGATCACCATTAAGAAAGGCACTTTTGACATCCATCTGGTGAACTTTCCACCCATATTGTGCTGCCATAGCACACATAACCCGAATTGTGGTCATCCGAGCGGTAGGTGCAAAAGTTTCTTCATAGTCGATGCCTTCCTTTTGAGCATAGCCCTTTGCAACAAGACGGGCCTTATGCTTATCAATTGTTCCATCTGCCTTGTACTTGACTTTGTATACCCATTTGCAGCCAATAGGTTTCTTTCCATGCGGCAGATCAACAAGCTTCCAAGTTTTATTCTTCATCAGAGACTCATACTCTGTATCCATAGCGGCCTTCCACTGAGGCTCACTAAGAGCATCTTGCATTGATGCAGGTTCAAGACTATCTATGGTAGACATGAATGCCCTGTCATCATCAATATCCATATCCTCAACTTCTCTACTTGGAGTCACAGAAAGTTCCTCAAAAGATTGACAAAGATCATCAACCTCACCAGTTTCTCTGGCTTCTCTTTCCTTTTAAGCCATACTGCGTGTACGAGGTCTATCCAAATTCAAATTGGGAGGAGTGGATAAATTTGCATCTCCGATTGTATTTGTACACCATTTAGGATTCCGCTTCGGTGGTGGTGAAGAAGATGTAGAAGGACCTCCCTGTCTGTGTTGATGAAGGAATCTCCTCTTCCTTTGGTTCCACAATATCCTGGTGTACTGTAGATGTGCTCTGTGATGTGAAAGCTTCATCAAAGACAACATCTCTGCTGATATGAATTTTCTTGGTCAAAGGATCTATCAACCGATATCCTTTAGAGTGCTCAGAATATCCAAGAAAAATACATCTCAGTGTTTTCTCATCTAGCTTCTTCCTTTTCTCTTTCGGTATGTGCATGAAAGCTTAACACCCGAAAATACATAGATGAGATATGGAGGGTTTTCGACCACTCAATGCTTCCTGTGGAGTCATTCCTTTTAGGGCCTTTGTGGGTGCCCTATTCAAAAGATACACTGCAGTGGTGACAGCTTCTACCCAATATTGTTGCCCAAGAGTTGCACCTGTGAGCATACAACGAACCATTTCCATGATAGAATGGTTCCTTCTCTCAGCAACTCCATTTTGCTAAGGAGTATAGGCAGTTGTTAACTGTCTCTTGATCCCATGCTTATCTAGAAATGCAGAAAATTCATTAGAGGTAAACTCTCCCCCTCGATCTGAGTGGAGAGTTTTGATAGAAGCCCCTGACTCCTTCTCAACGGATTTCTTGAGCTGCTTGGAAGAATGCAAAAGCTTCAGATTTCAATTTGAGAAAGAAAACCCACATCTTTCGTGAGTAGTCATCTACGAATAACTGAAAGTACCTTCCCTCCAACACTGTTGGGTGTGAAAGGACAGCATAGATCGGTGTGAATTAGCTCCAGAGGTTTTCTTGCTCTTGTAGAGCTCTTCTCAAATGGTACTCTATCTTTGCTTTCACCTAGCGATCGGAGCACACTCGGCAATGTGGTAGAAAGGGAAGGAAGACCCTTTACCATCTCATACTTGTTGAGCTCAAGTAAGTAGCCAAAACTAAGATGCCCATATCTCTTGTGCCATAGGGAAGTTGCCTCCTTGGTAGAGATAGTCATGGCAACATGTGGAGTAGAGATAGCATCTAGTGCAAATAAGCCATGCTTATAAGAAGCTGTTGCAATCTGTTTACCCTTCCTGGTAATGGTACAACACTTCTTTCCATTCTCAACACGAAAGTTGACAACCATATTTCTGTCCAGGATTTGTGTCACTGACAACAAATTGTTGGCCAATCCCGAAACATAGAGGACTTTGTCAATCGACACTTGCCATCGGGAAGAGTGACTAAAGCTGTACCCTCTCCACTGAACCCTATAGGTTTTATCATCGGCAATGGTGACAGGTTTGCCCTCTTTGGCCACAAATGATTCAAACCACGATCCGTCGCCGATCATATGTTTACTAGCTCCGGAATCGACATACCAAATAGGATCCCTCCGTGTGGAATCTGTGGTAGTCATGAGCACCTTGTGTGCCCATTCGGAATACGAGTCGGATTCTTCAACGACAACATTCACCTGGGGTTGCTTGTTCTTATTTTGTGGTTTGTTTTGGCCTTTTTGCTTGTTCTTATGCAAACACCTGTTGGTGTCATGGTTGTCTTTCTCACAGATCTTGCACCACCTCTTCTTCTGTTGAGGTTGCTTGCCTTTTCCTTTCGTATCCTGTTGAGAATTTCCTCCTTTACGAAAGTTGCCTCCTTTTTGCCCATTACCTTTCTTCCTAGAACCCTGCCTGTTGGTGTATAGGGTTGTATTGGAAGAATCATCCTTGTGAAGTTGGCATGCCTCCTGTTGTTGGAGCAGATTGACCAACTCGATGTAGGTAATTTGTCGTTGGGACACCTGGATGGAGGTTATCAACATGTCAAATGAAGAAGGTAAAGCTCTCATCACAAGTGAAATGAGAAGCTTTTCGTCCATAGTATCTCCTAGAGAACTCAATTTCTCTTTCAACTCAGACACTCTGCACAGAAAGAGTTCAACTGTTTCACCCTGTCTCAAACTCAGGTTATGAAGTTGTTGTTGAAGATGAAGAATGGTGGATTCATTCTTCCCCTCATAGATGGTTCTAAGGGCATCCCATGCCTCTTTACCACTTGCTTTATCAGCTATATGAGGTTGCACTTCATCTGAAACAGACAAACAAAATGAGCACCTTTGCTCTATTGTCTTTCTTGTCAAAAGCAATCTGATCTGCTGAAGGACTGTGGATCCTGCTGTTGGTGAAGGCCTGGTTGCTACTCCAGTAACAATATCCCACAAATCTTCCATTTGGAGAATAGCCTTCATCTTATGTTTCCATGGTGTATAATTTGGACCTTTCAATAAGCGATGCGGATCAGTCATCAACTTTGCAACAGCGGCCATAGTGAAGGTTCCTTATATCACCAAATTGGTCCCCCTTTCGATATACCTTTTGCTAGGCCAATATACCGTACAAAATACCCGCCCTTACGTGAGGGAGACTATAGGTGAATTTTAGAGATCATACGATACGTGGAACATAAGCGGTACTGAAAGGGAATCGCCTTGTTGATGGCACCTACCATAGAAGATTCTTCTCATGCGTGGGGCGTAACTTCCCCTAAACACTATGAAGAATACTTCGTCGGGATTTACGCCTAAACACAAGTGCGATAAAGGGTAGTGGATGGAGTAAAAAATGCAAAAATGGCGTACTTATTCCTCCCCAGACGATTTATAGAGAACAAGCTCGGACGTCGTTATAGCGAGCTATATTAGGCGGCGGATACAGTAGCCAAATCACGACAGCTTTACCTATAAGTGCTGGCCAGAGGTATCGCAAATACCGAACGCTGCAGTGCAAATAAATTGCACAGATGGGTTTTATATTCCGGGGACTTAGGGAGTGTTTTAATTTTTAATTTTTAATGTTATAGTGCAAAAATGAAATATGCAACATACAACAAAAAAAATTGCCCACAAGAATAACCCTCAAGGTGTCGGTCACAGCCGAAAATGCACCTTTTACAATGCCAAATTGCTATTTTTTTCTAAAAATTACTCTCTATCCCCCTTTGATTTTTGAAAAATATCCCCCCTTAAAAGGATTTCTTTAACAAAGCATTTTTCTAATCATTATTTATTTAAAATTAAAATAAATAATTTCAATTTATATAGTTTTAAAACTTTAGAAAAAATAAGTTAAAATTAAATTTTAATTTATAAAGTTTAAAACTATATTAAAAAAATTAAAATTAAAATTTTTAATTAAAAATAATAATAATTAAAAATTACTTTGAAAAAAAATATACCTGAGGGGAGTCGGCGGGATTTGAACCCCGAGCACTGCAGGCTCCCTGAGCCTTAACCGCACGGCTCACGACCACGTGAGCCAGCGGGCTGATCCGAAAGAGATCAAGAGCCTCCTCCTTTTACAGCGCCTGCTACCTCCACCTCCTCTGCAGCGGCCTCCAGTCGCACGGTTGCTGCTTCCGCGCCCAGATCGGCCTCTCGACGGTGGATTTAAAACAAAATTCCCGTCCTGCAAACCGCCTCCTCACAGTGAATTTTGAAAAAAAAAATCCCTGCTGCGAACCGAGCCTCTCGACGGGAAAAAAAATTCCCTGCTGCGATCCGGAATTCCCCCACTCGCTCTTTTTTTTTTTTTTCGAACCGGGGTGGGGCGATTTTTTATTTTTTCGTTTTCCTTTCGAGGGGCGGGGAAGAGCACGCGCAGCGCGCAAATCGCGCTGCGCAATTTGTTTTTTTGGGGGGGGTTTATACCCCAGCGGGAGCGGAATTCAAATTTTCGCTTCCCGCGTAAGGAGGGGGGGGAGCCACTCCCTTCGGCCCGGGCGGGGAATTTAAAATTAAATTCCCCCGCGGACGGGCGGGAGGGAGAAGGGGGTCTCCCTTCCTGTCGCGTGCGCGACGTCGGCTCTATCGCGTCCGTGCCGCGACGATCGGCGATCGGCGCGTGCGACGTCGGCATTGTCGCGTCCGTGGCGCGACAGTCCGCACGCTGCGACGCCGTCAGCACTGTCGCGTCCGTGGCGCGACAGTCCGCATGCTGACGTAGTCGACAGGCAGCGCGACAGTCCGGGAGCAGAGCGTTCGGCGGACGGACGTCCGCTCCTCTACGCAGTCCGGCGCTCACAGCTCTGCGTCTTTTTTTTTTTCTCGCCGAAGGAATCCTCTGCCCAACAAACCCAGAGAAAAAAAAATTCCCGTCTGGCAAAATAAAAAAAAAATTCCGCCTGCTGCCCAAGCTTCTCTACTGCCGCAGAGCTTCTCCCTTCACGCCACTGGCTCTGATGCCATGTAAAATACGGAACGTAATTGTATTATTGCTGCAGGATTTAAATAGGTTACAACGGTGCCGGGAATAGCACTCCGGCAGAACAGAATAACAGGATTGTTACGCAGTTGTAACTGAGTACTCCAAATACAAATAAATACAATAGTACGCTAACAAAGGAATCATGTATTGTGTGTGAAGAATTAAAATTTTATTGAGCTCCAACATTGTTGTACAGAACATAAGAGTCATCAACCTCTTGATGAATGTTTTTTTTAATAAGCTTCTCTTGATGAATGTTAATGTGGAAGAAGACTTGATATAATTGATTTTTAGCATTGATCCTTTAGAATGAAATGAACTATATGTAATTTTTTAATTGGTTATTTGGGATTGAAATGAACCCCACTTGTGTTACATAGTCACCATATTGAAATGATCCTCACTTGTTTTACATCATTACCACGGTACCATGATATTTCAATAAATCACATAGTGGTTTTTTGGCAGTTGTGCATATATTGCCTCACAATATTTGAACTTGAATATCAAAATTGAAATTTTTTATTTTAATCACTTTAGCTTATGCCATGTGATATGAGCTATATACAATTATCTCCAAAAAATATGAATTTGTGACTCATCAAAAAATGCCACTATAATATTATGACATGTTGCTTTTCATCAAAGGGTCATTCTTATGGTATTCATGCCTTGGAGAGTCAATGTCTCCTCTTATTTGGATTGTGTGATCACATCACATCATCCCCTAGATAAAATGAGTCGGGTAATAATTTTTTCCACCCATAGTGCATAGGCATATATTTTCAATTTTGTTCTTCTACATTGTAATTATTACTCTGAATAAATATTTTATGCATGAATAAGTGAAATTTTTGTTAGGGTCTACTTTGTCTAATATATTGGACATGGAATGCATCTTTTTTTTGCAAGCAATTAAAAATATAGTATATAAGAAAATTAATATAAGCTTAGGTGTACAGAGCACAAATTCCATCATCCTTGAGGAGTTATTGTAGAATATTGAGTTGTGGGATGGAAACTAGACAATGAGCCAATTTGTTTTGAGGAGCCATAGAAGAAAGAATAAAACATTCTAATAAGGTAAAGTATTAAATTGAGAAAGATGAATGAAAATGAGACATCACTTAGTTTCATATTATACTAAGGAATCTAGTGATTTAGAAGCATGTTAGTTTAAAAATGGAATTTTCAATTTAGTTTGGGAAATTTAATTCCCTCATTATTTAAGGGTGACTTATTTTTGAATCTTTGTAAATTATTTGATGAAATTTAAAAATAATAATTTATAAATATACAAAATTTATAGATGTATAAGATCAATTTTAAAGTTCAATTATTAGAGCTTTAGTCAAAATCAATTTGAGGAAAATATTTTAAAAAATACAAGAATCTATATATGGTGCACCTAGAAGAGCAACATTGTTAGATTTCCAAACACTTTCTATAAACATTCTTAAGCATAGCATTTGCTGCAATTAGATGTAAAAGAGAATACATATAAAATAAGAGAACATATAAACAAAAGAAAACAATATAGATAAACAAAATAGAAAGAAGTAGTTACTTGTAGGAAAGCCCATGATATCACATTACATAAGTTGATGCAATGAATCAATGCTTGGGGGATATTTATAACATATACCTATTGATCCATAGGGCTGACTGATCTGAGATCACACTCGTTCCCTACATTAAATGCCTTGGAAAAGAAGGTTTTCAATCCCCTTAACCTCTAGATTCAGGTCAACCCCCCATTAGCCTATGCTAACATGATTTTATTTTACTCTAATGCAAAAAAGTAAATGTAGAAAATAAAACATTATGAGGTAAGACTGCGTGAGATTGAAAGCAACAAAAAAAAGGTAAATACAACTAAAGGTTGTTGCAAATCTAGTGTATGATCAATTATCCCACTTCAAGAAGACAATAACGACAATCAAAATACCTCTTAGATGCAATCACAAGTAAAGAATACAAATAAGCATGTTAGAAGGCATCACTAATCACATGTACACACAATGAGAATCCTGACAAATTGATACATAATGGTATATGAAGGCCAAGTACAATTTTCCATTAATTGAAGAGTATGAGAGTACATTTAGAGAGCATAGTTCAAGTATTTATCAAAATAACCAAAATATGTTTACAATGAGCTATGATCTCTTATTTAAAGTAATAGACCTACCCCTTTTTACTATGAGTGAAAAAATATTACATTTACAAACTATATCAAGAAGACAAATATGTAACTCTCAACCATAATTCCTCCTTACTAGGTGGTTATATCATTGATTTATTACAATTTTGATGGATTAAGGTTTGATGGATTGTAGTCAAATGGATCGTTGACTACATCATTTAGACTTTCTCTTGCTATAGGTTTCCTCAAAAATGTAAATTATTGAATCCTCCCTATCCAACTTGGACTTCTATGCTCCTCGTTCCTAACATTTGTTATCAAGATGCTTGTTATGAATCAAAGAAGGTATCTTGTACTACATTTTAGGTGATTTACAGGGACACCAAGCGTATTTGGCAAAGAACCTTGGACCACCTTGTTCCTTGGGCTACAAATTCAATGGAAAAATATTCAAAAAGTGAGTCATAGGCTATACTTGGCTGGTATATTCTATAGAATAGACCATTCTACATCATAGATATTTTTTACAGTTTCTAGCTGAGCCATTGTTGTTAGATTTTCAAATTCTTCTTGTGATAACTCCTCCTCATAATTAGGAATTAGATTCACCCCCTCCAATATATTCTCTAAATAGGATATGACAATAGGGGCATTGGTTATTGCATTGGCTAGGGAAGTCTTATCTGGCTAAGAAATTACCTTATTTTTCTCCTTGATTAGTTTGGAATATTCATCTTTAGATAGGATAATAGCTTAATTGGAAAGAGGGTTGGGAACTTATCCTTGGACTAGTTGGATGATATGCTTCTTAGCTTCTTTGCAACTTCCTTTAAGCTATTATAGGAAGTTTTATATGTGGTCAGGATCTACTAGTTTAGTGGAATATTCATTAGCTCCACCTACACCACTTATTTTGTTGGGAGTCCTAACTATTACAATTTTTGAGTGATGGCCTTATGGATCCACCTCATTTTTTTCATGTGGTTTACTTTTGAGGATAGGTTAGACTCCACAAAGTTTATGGTAGATTTGGCCATGGTCAGGAGTGCATCACTTGATTGGATATATTGTAGGTATAACTTAGCATGCTTGTTCTCAAATAAGATTTTGTCCTAGGTACCATTAATGATATTCATAGATGAGACTATAGATTTGATGGACTCAATATCCAATATTAAGGTTTTCTCTAATTGTTTTAACTGGGAGATCTTATCATCCTTTTGTTTGAATATATTATCCTTTTCCCGTTACACTTTTTGTTTTTCTAGTTTCATCTACTCCACGAGATGCTTTTATTCATCCCTCTATTTATTAGTAGTCTCCAACTCTATTTTCAATCTATTTACCTCCTACTTCCCCTCACACATCTTGACCTTTTCCTATTGTAAGGTAATGGTAAGATTTTCATTCTACTTAGGATATCTCTGGTTCTTACCAACCAACCTTATGTATTTATACAACATGGCTAGTTTGGCTTGTTCAAAAATTGGACAAGACCAATGTGGCCTACCTAGTGCAAATCCAAGCTTGACGACCTGGCCATGTAGTTGGAGGAAGACATGGTGGGGCATCTAGGATTGATTATATGAGCTTTATCAAATAAGATATTTTTGTCCCTATTTTATATTTGTGTCCTAAGGATCAACATCCCTTCCTTTTTTATGAAGTCACATACAAGGATCTATTCAATGAAATGTTAGGCCCTCTATAGGTAATCTTCAATTGTGTCCATGCTTGCTTGCTTGGGAGGAAGAATAGTTTGTAGTGCTAACTAGGTCATGATGTGTGAAGGATTGATCAACCCCTTGGAAAACCCTAAATCCTTTACTAGGCTTGACACTAGTTGGATCTCCT
The DNA here is from genome assembly GCA_028583015.1 of Wollemia nobilis. Taxonomy (NCBI): domain Eukaryota; kingdom Viridiplantae; phylum Streptophyta; class Pinopsida; order Araucariales; family Araucariaceae; genus Wollemia; species Wollemia nobilis. The sequence continues at coordinate 8,972,527 of JAQPPZ010002998.1, forward strand.
TTTGCACTTGGGTGTCATCCCCAATTGTCGATGATTTTCTTTTATGCTAGCACCTATTCATTAGTGATGTCCTTTGGCACTCTAACAATGGATTTTTAAGAACTAGAGCTAAATATTGCTATGAATTTCTACTTCTCAAGAGTGAGGGTGGTAGATGGAGATGTGCAAGTGTTGTATTCTAAAAATTCAACATAAGATATACCCCTAATTTTTAAAAACTAAAGTATCCCAAAGGTTAATTTTGGTCATTAGGACTTCCCTTTATTTTTAGCCTTAATTCATTTTATTATACTTCAAGTCAATCATTTCGCTTGGTTAGAACATTTCTTTACAGTGTTCCCCCTTAGGTATTTTTTCTTGTATTTCTAATCTTTTAATCTTCATTGGTTCATCAAAAGTCTATTTCCAATCTACCCAATCAAATTATCCTCATTCATAATAGTAAAATTCTAATATTCCTAAGGTTTAGGGGTCCCAAATATGCAAAAATCAAATCCAACCCCTCCCTAGAACTCATTTTATACACCTATCATTTATAAAGCCTAAGTCAAGGTTAATATTTCATGTTAAATCCTCTCTATTAAACTGCTCAATCTTCCATTAGAGTGAATGGCCTGTAGGAGCTCCAAAAGTCTAGGAAGGATCTGAGTCACCCAAAGTGTCTATTGATTAATGCTTCTCCTTTGACTGGTCAAGCACCCAGACCTCTCTAAAATTTATGGTCTGCATCGTCTCAACATTCATTGATAAATCTTAGTTTTGAAATAATGAGTGATCCGCATTCGTCCTAACATTGCCAATGAATCTGGGCCATTAATCTATTCACCCATGAAAAGAAAAATCAAAGTACTTTTAGAAGAATATATGATCGGTATTTGTTCATAAAAATATATGAATGACTTGCATTTGATTGCGAATACAAACAAGGACTTTTAATCTGATTTGTCAAAATATGAATGGTTTAGATTTACCTAGTTTAAAAGGTAAAATATAATGGTTTGTATTGTTCAACTAAAGGTGTTATAAAATCTTATGGACCATGTTATTTCACAATTACAAGATGTGTGGTTCGGGTCACTCTGTTGCTAGATAATTGTGTGGCTTGCATTCATTGAGGAATAAAGACAAAAGATTTATGCCACGGCTAAAGAAGAGACAAATAACTTGGGCCATAAAGATTAATAAAAATATGCATAAAATATGCTTAAAGTTTTATTAAAATTCTACGATCAACTTGGATCAAGATGAATGATCTATATTTATCATAGAAAAAGGACAAAGAATTTTGAAAAGGACTCCCAAAAGGGTTTTATCTCTTATGCTTGCTGAAGAATAGAAATAAAAGCTCCTATGTCAAATTGGTCAAAAGATGGACGGTCCATGCATCTCTTGCGTTAGATTTTTTGGAAATTGAGTGGCCTGCATTTGTTGATGAAGAGTGAAAAAAGCCTTTGAAAAGTATGAGCAAATAATGAACGGTCCATAAAACTCCTCATAGTCTACATAGACGACCATGATTCATCAATAAAACCTGAGAAAAACCAATGACTTGTGTTGCTGTAGAGATTTCAAATCAATGATCCACATTTCATACCAAGGAGCAATGATTAATATGAATTATCCTATAAGTCTTGTCAATTAAATTAATTTTGTTTGATTAATACATAATATGATTTCCTTTGTACAAAATCTAATGAGATAGATGACTCATGTACATCCGAATCTAGATCAACAACACACATTAGTTGATGAATAAAGATAGAGTCCCTTAAGTAAGATCTTACGATCCATATTTACTAGCAATGAGAGAAATATATGGCTCGCATAATGACAAAAGAATATTTTTGAATAAAAAAGATAAACATGCACAAATATGACAAATAATCTATTTGGCATGTGATTTTAAGGTCTCTGAAGGGCTCAAATTTGATCATTAGAAATCAATGGTTGTAGTTCAAATTGAGTACAACACACTAGCCTAAGCTTCTAAAGACATGCTCGATAGCTCATATTGAATGGGTACACATTTTTAAAAGCTATAGAATCAACATACGATCTAGATTGAATTTATAGTCATAATTAACAACCCCAATTAGGTAAAAAATAAGGCAATGGTTTCCCCTGCTAGTTAATACCATTGTGAATGATGAGGTGGCAAAATAAGAGAACATAGTTGGCAATAATTAAATCCTAAAATATCTTCCCAAAAGACTATAAATACCAGGCATGCAAAATCTCTTCCAAAAAGACTATAAATCCTTGCCCTAAATAAGCAAGCTACACTTGCACTAAATAGTTGCAGAGAGTTAAGAGCAGATTACGCTCAACATTTTAAAGTCTAAGTGTTTATAAGAGTTTGTAGAGTGATTTTATAAGTGTTTACAGAGTAATAGCAATTATGGCATCTACAAGTACTCTTTTAATTAGTCCTTTAGGCATGCCCATGGGCATAGTAGCAAGTATCTGAAGACTGACAAAATGTGATCCATACAAAAAACTTCCTCGAAAATTTGTTGTTAAGGATGCAACAAAACTTGTCAAAAAATTGAGACCAAACAGGACAATTACCCATGCACAACAGTTTGAGTTAGAAGATTTCGTTGTATTTGGTTTCGAGAGGAGTAGCCAATTTAATCAAATAACACCATGTATAGCTACCAAGCCCAACTAAATTCCTCAAGCATAAAAGAGCTAGGATTGAAGCATCTTCCTCATCAAAAGCTCTAAAAGATCTCTCTGTTAATAATATAACATATCATCCATTTCAATTCTATTGAAGAAAGGAAACTCCAAGCAATAGATGAAGGAAAGGATCCCTAGGGTATCCAATATACAATTGAAGAACCAAGTGATTAGGTTCCAAAATCATCACCCACAACTGTATCATTCTCCATGCTAGCAAAGATAAAGTCAATTGAAATTAGTCAAGGAGCAAGGAAAATAGGAGAAGAACAAGTACAAGTTACAGGGGACCTAATAGCCATGATGGAATCATGAGGTCAACTTCAATTCCAAGCAATAAGATATATATGTAAAGAAAATAAAGAGTTGCAAGCAAAATCATAAATACTAGAGGGCCAGTTGGGACTTCTTTGTCAAATAAATGGAAGCTTAGGAAGAAGAAAAGGATAACAAAAGAAAACAAACATAAATTTTGCTTCAATATTAGCTGCAAATGATTTTGATAATAAAATAACCAAAAAGTACAATATTTTGAGTGTGATGATAAAGATGAAAATAAACTACCTCAACAACTTAATGACTTATCTAAAATAGCTAAGTTGTTAACCAACTTTACTCAAGAAAATGATCATTCAATGGAAAGTCATAAAAATAAAAGTCCTACAGGTGATGGATACTATCATGATTACTTGTTTCAAATGAAATGGCCAACATTTTTGGGATAAGTCAACTAAAGCAAAGAGAAAAAGATAAGGTTGAAGAAGTCAGCCAAGACACAGATAAGATGAGACCCACTACAAAAAAAAATCAAAGCATTAGGGGAATAAGATAATGAACTAAAAACAAACCAAGTGTGGGTCCTTGATTCAATAAAATTGTACTACACTATAAGGATCCTAAGGCTAAAAAATAGCCAGGTGTAAGAATCTAGTTAAAACAACTCATAACAATTATCATTTAGCTATGACTCACAATAGAAATCAATGGTGTAGGTGCAACCAAATGGAGTGATTAGATAAAGGTAATTGCAATAAAATGGACCACCCCTAAAGCTATAAAAAGAAGTTGCAACCATCAAAAGGAGGATCAAATCTTACATAGCCAATTTTTTCCAAAGGTATAGTTGAGCGCCCTTGTCCTTGTTAGTTGTATTTCCTTTTGTGTCTTGTCTCTCATAGCCATCCCTTATTCTTCTCCATCATTGTGCAAGTCTTGCTAAGGAAGCATCCAGTTAGTTGAGATTATTTCTAGTGGCTGGATTAGAAGTTAGGAGACTATTTGTTACTAATTTTAGAATGAAGAGTTGAGGTTCTCTGTTACATTATTTGAACAAAGAAATCTCTTTGTATTTATTTAATGAGATCTAGAATATTTTATCAAACTCTAATTGTGAGAACATTTTTATATTAATACAAACTTAGCTTCCTCCTTTATCCATTTATGTGTTCAATTATGTGTTTGTTGCATGCTTACATGTTACATTATTTGAATGTGTGAATGGCATATTCTTTGTTGGTGAATTTTAATTATGGTTGTTACATTATTTGAACGAACATAATTGACCTAGTTCTTTCTTTCCCCTTCTTTATTTTTCATTAAATCATTGATATCTTTGCTACAATTGCCCAATGGACAAGGCATTGGTCTACTGATAGGGTATAATTAGAGGGTTTTTGTAAATCTTGGTCAAAATATTTAATATTTTACATTTCTTTGTTAATCTAGTTGAACATAAGCATGAATGTCATAATATAAGCTTGGTTTAGGGTTTCCTTACCTTACTTGGTCTATCAAAAGTCTTAGGATAATTCTTTCTCGAGTAAAAGAGGTGGATCCACCAGAGTCCATAGTGCTGATTAGATTCAAAAAATTATGTGGCGTGACAATATTTGAGGGATGCAAAAACATTTTCCAACAGTTTTTGGCACCATTGTTGGGGAGGATTACATGCTTTTCTTTTGAATTTTTTTGTGGTCTTTCCCATTTTAAATTTTCAAAAATTCAAAGGCTAAAGGTCATGGGTTTTTTTAGTCAGTAAAGTTCACTATCATTTATAAACCACAATTCCCTTTATCCCTTGAGTGAGATTTGTAAGAATTGAGAGAATACTAAGCTGAGCAATCTTGGCTAAAATCTTGAGATCTTGTTCTTTCTTGCACACCTATGTTGGCGACTTCGATCAAACCCATAATTTAAAAAGAAGGAAGAACTCAAATCTGGCATCTACAAGAAGAAGTGACAAGGAATTGCTCCTTGAAGTGCCAAACCCAGAGGTATTCTTAAAGTCTCACAATAGTTCTACAATTTCAAATAATACTATTTCTATTTCTAGTACCAATTCTAGTTCGAATCAGTCACCCCTTACTGTTAATCAAATACCTGTAGCTAGTCAGTCTATAGAGAATATGGTAGTTGCTAATCCACCACCAAATCAAAATATCAATCAATGGAGGGCCAATAGATACAGACCTTTTGTCCTACCTCAAAATCTAAACCCCCTTCCTAGTAAAGCTAGTAAATATTTACCCAAATTCCATAGGAATACATCTATCACTGGTGAAGATCACCTCAAATATTTCTACAATGTAATTGATAATCTAGAAGTAGATGAAGAAGATGTAGTCCTCAGGTTGTTCTTTCAAACCCTAGAGAAATATGCATGTGAATGGTTCAATAGCCTTGGAAATGGTACTATTCTCAATTTTCAAGACATGGAAATTGCCTTAGAAAGTATGGAGAAAGAAAGAATGAACAATCTTTATTAACTGAATTGGCTACTATGAAAAAGAAAGAAAATGAGTCTATAGAAGATTTCAATAGATGGATTATTAAAATCATAAATAATATTGTAGTTGGCAAATGTCCAAATGATGAACAATCTATCTATTTTTACAAGAATGCCTTCCCTGGGGATTTTAACTGTGAGTTAAGGCAAAAATAAATAGTTACTATTGATGAATGTATGGATATGGTCGTACAAATAGAAAGCTATGATTGACAGTGGAAATATGAAAGCATACTATCTAGAACCTAGTCAATCTAAGAAGGTTGAATTTTTTTTTCCTAAGAAAATATAGCTAGATCTTGTGAATAAAATAACTAATCAATTAAGTGAAATGTTTACCACTTTGAACAACATATTAGCTGGGATTGAGAGAGGAAAAGAGAGTAATGCTAAGAATTCACAGTCTCAAGGTAAGAACAGATAATTGAATGATACTAGACCTCCTTTCAAAAAGAATTTAATAGAAATTAGAATAGTAAATTTTAAAATAAAGAGGTAGAAAAGGATTTCAATTTTATTCTAAACCCAATCCCATCCAATAATATATCATCATATCATCCTTTCTACTACTCTGCTTGTGATTCACCACATAACTTTGTTGATTATGGTATATATATGAGTATGTATTCTAATGATGATCTAAATAATTAATATGAAGAAAAAGATGCTAGAATTAATCTATGTTGGACTTAAGAAGATGAGGTTAGAGAAATCAAATTTGAAAAATAACTCAACCTTTGTATTGCTAATCATGAATAGAGGGCCCTAGTATTTGAAGAGGCACAAAAATCGGATAAGCTTTCTGATAATATGTTTGACAGAATGAAACAAGAAAAACTTATTCCCACAACAAAAGAAGTAGAGTCTTTAGAAAGAATTCATGCTATTAATCTCATAAATAGAACAGTGGAGGATAAAAGTGATAAAAGACCTACAAATAGAAATAATGGGCAGTCAAGAAAAAATAAATTTGCTCAGGGAGAGAGAACTACGAGGGTAATCTCTCAAAAGAAGGTTGATCAAATGAAACAAGTTATCCACCAAAGAAATAGAAATGGAAGAAGTGGTTTAGAAACAATAGAATGATTTGCTCAATAAGGAATCTAGAAATGTGATGACAAGAAATATCAATTTGATGTTGGTTTAGAAATTTCCAAGCAAAAAGTCAACATTACTTTTGGGGAGTTAATGACTATCTTGAAATACAGATATCAGGTTTGTAGAGCTTTTAAGCTAACTGACCTATCATAGGATCAATCTGAAAACCCCATAGGCCCTAAAAATAATGCAGTTAGAGCTCCATATTTAATCAAACCATTCTATGTATCCCTAAGGTACACATTAGACTATGGTGACCAATATGTTATTCATAAATGTATGCTTGATAGTGGTGTGTCTATGAATATGATGTCCAAACAAGTAGTCGATCAGCTAGGCTTGACTTGTCAGAAATAGCACCCATCTATTTTTATAATGGATAATAAGAGAGTACCTAATGTAGGTATCGTTATTGGATTACCTATCAATTTAGAACACCTAAGAAAGGAATAATTATAGATATCGTAGTTGTAGTTGTAGACCCTTTCTTCTTTATCTTACTCTCTAGGCATTGGGTAGAACAACTAGATGATACTATTCAATTAGATTGGTCATCCACCACTATCCAAATGCAAGGAAAATAAAAGATCATCTTGAAAAGAGAACCCTTCAACAAATATTCAACTGAATTAAAAGAACCTAATGATAATATGGTCAATATCATAAATTCTATTGAAGAAAGAGATATGGGGGTTTATTTTGTTTGGCATTCACCTTTCGTGTTGGATGTACCTAATGCTGAATATATGGAGCCAAAATTAAAAGTTGAGATAGATGTAGACATTGAAAAAGTTTTGACTTTTGAGTTATGGACTATGACCTTTGATGAAGCAAAATCTTAGACAGGAGCAAGGGTTGGAGTAATGTTAACTGATATTAATGGTAATTACCTTGGTATACCATATAGATTGGAATTTTCTTGTACAAATAATGTTGCAGAGTATGAAGATTTATTGCTAGGGCTTAGGAAAGCCAAAGAACTAGGTATTAATTACCTTAAATTTAGTGGGGATTTTGAGCTAATAATACAACAAATCAAAGGAAAGTACCAAACAAAGCACCCCAGATTAAAGCAATATAAGCAAGAAGTATTGGATGTAATAGACAAATTCTTAGCTTTTAATCTAGAGTACATTCCCAAAGTATACAATCATAATGCAAATTTGTTAGCCATAAATGCTTCTAGAGTTGATAGTCCTAAAATAGACACTTGGTTTATGGATAGGTTTCCAACCATATATGTTTATAAGCCATTTTTCCCTGATAATGTGGTATATTTACAATTTTTTCATGATGATATACACATTAATGATTTTATGACCTTACAAAATGAATTCTCTAATATTATATGTGATGAAAAATATGAAGAAAATTTGAAATATATTATTGGAGAACCTATAGAGGTCATACAACTAAAAACCAATAGAATCCCTAGGGGGTTTGTGTCTTTAGAAAGCTTGTTTGATGATTTTGATAGAGCTTATAAACCACTGTTCAAAGAATTTGAAGTTGATGATGTAAATATTGGAATAGTAAAAGAACCTAGGCTTTTAAAAATAAACAAGGCTTTATCATAAAATAAAAAACAACAATACATTAGGTTCTTAAAGAAGAATAAGAATATTTTTTCCTAGAGCTATGAAGATTTGAGGATATTTAACACTGAAGTGATGACTCATATAATCCATCTTCAAGAATATGCAAAATATTTTAGGAAAAAACAAAGGAAATTTAATCCTACTTTGCACCTAGTGATGCAAAAATAGGCTCAAAATATTTTGGATGCAAAGATAATAAGAAAAGTTAGGTTTTCCTACTGGATTGCTAACCTAGTTTTAGAAAGAAAAATGGAGATATGAGACTTTGTGTTGATTTTAAGAATTTGAATAAGAGTTCACTGAAATATAATTATCCACTCCCCAATGTGGATAACTATTGCAAGCTGTTGTAGGATCTTCTAGACTGTATCTACTAGATGGTTTTTCAAGTTACAATTAGATTTAGTCAATCCATAAGACAAGTACAAAACAACTTTCACCACACATTGGGGTATATTTGAATATCTCAAGATTAATGAATGCTTGAGAAACATTTCAGAGGGCTATGGACTTCACTTTCAAGGGCTTAATGTTTGAAATAGTAGTGGTTTATCTAGATGACATTACAATTTTCTCCAAGTCTCCTAAAGATAATTTCATGCACTTGACTAAGGTGTTTGATAGATGCAAAGAGTTTGGTATTTCTTTGAATCCTAAGAAATGTATATTTGGAGTTGCACAAGGTAAATTACTTGGGCATGTTGTTTCCAAAGAAGGCATAAGTATCGACCCCCAAATAGTAGAAGTGATCTCCAAAATCCCTCCCCCCAATAATATGAAAGGGTAACGTTCATTCTTTGGTAAGATCAATTTTGTTAGGAGGTTTGTTCCTAATTTTGTTGAGATTGCTAAGCCCATAAATGACATGATCAAGAAACATGGGGAGATAAGGTGGACTAAAGAAAATACCAAAGCATTCCAAAGAATTAAAAAAGCTATCACTAAAGCCCCAATGTTGACTTACCCTAACTATTCTAGAGCATTTAACATTTTCTCATTTGCTTTAGAACATACTATTGTTACAGTACTATCTCAGAAAGATGAGAAAAATAATGAGAGACCTATTGCTTTTATGATTATTGGATTGAAAGGTGCTCACTTAAATTACATATTAATAAAAAATTAATCTTATGATCTTATTAAAGCACTAGATCACTTTAAATTCATTTTTGGCTCTAACAAGGTCATGGATTATATCCTTCATATTGTTATCAAAGATATATTTGTCCAATCTGAACCCTCAGGTAGGCCTGCTAGATGGATGGTAAATCTATTACAATATGATGTTGAGTTCAAAGCCATTTAGATTGTCATAGGTTAGGGATTAGCCAAATGCATGGCAAACAGAGAAGGGGAGCATGTGAATACTAATGCAATATTCAATGATGAGCATGAGATCAAGGTAGTTCACAATTCGTAATGCAAATGGTATAATGATATCAAATTTTACTTATAAAATTTATCTTTCCCAAATGGCATGCTTGAGAAGAAAAATAGATTAGTGAAACAACTAGCTCAAAATTACCACTATTAAGAGGGTAGATTGTATGGGAGACATCTAAACGAAGTACTAGTATTGGGTTTTTTTGAGAAAGAAGTACCTCAACTTATAAAAGAGTATCGTACTAGTTTTTGTGGAGGTTATTTTATACCAAAAGCTACAATTCACAAGATTATGAGAGCTAGCTACTGTTGGTCTTATTTGTTCAAATATGTCTACCAATTTGTGAGAGGTTGTCATAGTTTCCATACTTTTGTAGGTAAAAAGGGATTATTTTCTACGTCTTTAAAGCCAATGGTGGTTGAAGCTCCATTTGCTCAATGGGGACTTGACCTTATGAGGGAAATAAATCCAAATTCTGTTAAAGGACATAGATGGATAATTGTTGTCATCAATTACTTTACTAAGTGGGTGGAAGCAACTCCTCTCAAGAAGTCAACAACAGAGGTGATCACCAAATTTATTGAAGAGAATATTTTGACAAGATTTGGAACTCCAAGAAAAATAGTCACTGATAATGGGTCCAATTTTACTTCTTTTGAGATGATCTAGTTCTATGCAAAGTATAGTATTGAGCTCTCAATCTGCAAATTATTATCCTTAAGGAAATGGTCTAGCTAAATCTTCAAACAATAATTTTATTACTACGATCAAAAGAGCATTAGGCAGAAATAAAAGGAGTTAGTATTATGAGTTGAAATTTGCTCTTTGGACTGATAGGATATATGTTAAAAAGAACACAAGAAAATCCTCTTATGATATTATTTATAGAGAAAAATCCCTATTACCTCTTCATATAAAGAGTCATGCTCTTTTCCTTCTTCTAACAGATCACAAGAATCCAGACAATCTTTAGAGAAGGTTGGATCAGATAATTCAATTGCAAGAAAACAATAAAAATGCACTTTCTAGGATTAATGAGCAAGCTAAAAAATTTGCGCATAACTTTAATAGAAAAATAAAAATAAGAGATTTAGTGCTTTACTTGGATCCCAAAAATGATGAGCCTGGAATTAAAGGGAAGTTGGAGCCTAAATGGATTGGCCCATATCAAATTCTTTAGATCGTTGGTCAAAATACTTACAAGTTGCATGTTGGACTTTGATTATAATATATTTTGTTGTATTCCTACGTAGCTAAATTAGATGCTACTCTAGAAATTGTTAGAGATATTTTAGGATTAAGTTAGTATCTTCTTTGTTAGGATGTAGTCACGAGAATTCTTCTTGTAAGTTAGCATCTTCTATTATGAGCTATGATTTGTTATTGTGCAGCTCTATAAATTGTAACCTTCAACAAATAATCAAATACAATGAGATTATTGCCTCATTTTGGTATTCGAATGTACTAGGTTTTCTCAGATGGATCAAAACCTGTGGAGAGTGGCATGAAGAGATCTGAAGCACGCACTTTGTTAGAGAAACTCAAGTGGCCAGCACTCAACAGAGTTGCAAGGAAGATCTCGAGTAAATAATTCATATCTCATGCATCCTGATGTATTTTTTGATGAAATTTTGAGGGTTTTTAGATAATCGCTTCAAGAGGATGCAATAAAAATTTTATGTAATTTGGAGCTTGTTTGCTGATTTTATGAGCATTTTGAGTTTTGAAATAAAATGGTTGTATAAGGTGGAAGAAAGAGAATTTGTTTCTAAAATTTTGAGAGAAATTTTAATTAGATAAAATCATCATTCAAACACAAGTTTAGGTATTTCGGACCTGTATTGATCAATTTGTGTGAATATTGATTTTTTTCAAAAAAAATCTCAGATCTAGAATTGTGATAAAAAGGGAAAAAGTAAATGATCACATATTTTTCACCTTCACAAATTTTCTTCTAAAATTTAGAGGGTTTTCATATTATTTTCTTAGAAATACAGATATTAATTTTCAAAAATTTTGGAGTTGTATGGATTGATTTATGTGAAAAACATTAAGGTTGTCTCAAAAAATACTCTAAGATCTAGAAAGGGTGAAAGTAAATTGATCATAAAATTCTCATTTGTGTGAATTTGCTTCTAAAATTTAGTGGGATTTTAGATATGTATATCATAAGTCTTCAATAAAAATTTTAGTTTGTTTCAATCAATATTGGTCAATTTATGATAAATTTGGAGCTTGAGATTTTGGTAAATAAAAAAGAAGCATGTATTTTTGCAATCAGAGGTTAATTATGAGAGATTGAATTAACAAGTTGAGTCAATTGAATAAAATAATATCTATTGTTGCTATTTATTGTAAAAATATTGTATTAGAATCTATCTACATTATTCCAAATTTTTGTTGATTAGCATCAATGGCTGCCAATAACAATCTTCCCATTCCTGAATATAATGAGTTTTCAAATCTCATTTTGGCTGCCAATAACAATCTTCCCATACTCCCCCTTCATCAAAAATCACATATCTAGAAATTACAACTTTGGATGGTAGAGAATTCTAAATTCCAATCACCTAAATATCTATCATTCTGCACCAAAGGCCTAAAAAAGTATCACCAAAAAAAAAAAAATTGCGTGTGTGAATGAATTTTTATATTTTAGTCTAGTTCATAGGTCATTAACAATTTGTGTATATAATTTGCCTTAGCTCAGGCCAATCAATCGAAGGAATATGGTTGATGAGGAAAAACTGCTTTGCTAGGGTTTGATGAGGAAAAACTACTCTGCTGGGATGGCAACAATTTTTGGAGGAGGTCTGAACAATTGGAGGAATGGTGTGATGGCATCAGGCCCATCACAGAGCGTGCATGCTAGCAATTTTTTTCATCTAAAAATGATTGGAAGGAACAGGATTTTCCATTGCATTTTGGGAATCACTTGTTAAATAACAATGGATGTTTGGAACGATGTGAAGCGAGGTCGGTTCTAGTGGTTCAACCAGACTCGGTGGCAAAATATGTGGAGTATTTAACCAAATATGCACTTATTGGTAAATTTATGGGTATCCAAATTTCTCTTCCCTTTGTGGAGGTTTGGGTTAGGAAGACTTGGAACCCTGAAGGTGACATGGAGGTGATGTTGAGTGCAAATAGCTATTTTATGGTGGTTTTCTTTTGTCTTGCGGATCGTAACAAAGCATTTTAAGGGGACCCATATTTCTGTAACCAAGGGGAGATATTTCTTAAACCTTGGCATGTGGGTTTCAACCCATAAGAGGAGCGATCGTCATAGGTTCCAGTGTGGGTTTGACTTTCATGGCTCCCTTGGAATTCTAGAGAAATGACATCTTGTATATGATTGCCCTTCTTCTTGGGAAGTCGGTTGGATAATCACAACAGACGATGGATAAAAAGGTAATATCTATTACCCGTATCTATGTTGAAATTGATTTAAACAATCCTATTCCAGATTTTGTTGAAATATAGTTTGGATCAACTACATGGGTTCAACAACTTGACTATGAAGCTCTTCCATTTCGTTGTCAGATCTACCATGAATACAACCACTTGTAAAGAAAATGCCCTAAGTTTGTCCCAACTGTGGCTTCAAATCCTAGGCCCTCTTAATATGCACAAAATATGGATAAAGGAAAAGCTTGATAAAGGAAGGGGATCGGGATAAGGAAGGATTTGTTCTGGTAAAACCTCGAAACAGAAGAAGAAGGGAAAAAATAGACCTTAAGGATAGTCAGCCAGATGTTCTACTCAACCATTTTAAAATACTAGATAATATTGATCAGTGCATGGAGATACCTAAAATGTCACTTCCTGATGCAAATATAACAGGGTCGAATCAAATGTATCTTCTTGATATGGAACCTAAGGAATCATATCTAGGGGGTTTAAATTAAGAACAAAGGGCTTTGGTTATGAGTATAGGTGATATGGTTGGCTCTAGCCCTGGAAGGGAAACTATTTTTGAAAGTGGCACAGATTTAGGTATGCCCTCTCCTACTCAGGCACTGATGTAGTCATCCTTGAACTGCAAAACTCCTATTATGTTGGGATTGCAGCAGAAAACAATTAAAAAAGGTGCTTCAGATAAGAATATGAAGATGGGTCGAAAGAAAGACCAGGATAAAATTAAGTTAATGGGGGAGATTTTGGTGGAGTCAAGCTTGGTGAGAACATTGGACTCCCATTTTTCTAACCCCCATAAATGATTATCCTTTTATGGAATGTAAGGGGGTTGAACAACATCCCTAGACAAAAAGTTGTTCATGATTTGGTTCGTGTTCATTCTCTGGATGTGGTGTTTATTCAGGAGAATAAATTGGCTACTGATAGTATGTTTAATATTGCTCCCAAGTTTTGGAGAAGGGGTCAATGCCAGTGTATTGGTGCATGTCCATATGCTGGTGGCATTGCTTGTTTATGGGATCCAGTTAAGATCTCTCCTCTTACTTGGATTTCCAGTAGATGGTCTATTTCGATGATCGAGCATGATAATGAATCTGGTGAAACCATCCTACTTACAAATATGTATGCTCCTATTGATTACAATGGTAAAGTGAATTTTTGGGAGCACATTGGCTTTGTGAGAAGTTTGGCTCCCTTGTACCCATAGATTTTGGTTTAAGAATTCAACTCTATCACTTGTCTAGAGAAGAAACGTGGTGGGATTGATTATCTCGAGCCTTTTTCTTCTATCTTAAGTGCTCATATTCGAGCCCTGAACTTGGTTGACATCAAGTCAGATAATGGGATATTTACCTGTCACAATAGAAGATGTGGGGAAGATTCCATCTCAAAGATACTGGATAGGTTTATGATCTCTAGTTTTTGGATTGGTAATAATAGAAGCGCTAGTTCTGTGATTCTGGAGGGTAGGGGATTTGATCATTGGCCTATAAAACTCTCTACTATGGAGTTAGTTTTAAAGAAGAATCCTTCTTTTAAGTTTCAAATTATGTGGCTTCAGGATCCTAAGCTTCATGATTTCATGCAAGGCTAGTGGACCAATGGAAAACCTCCTCATGGCACCACTATGTATTCCTTTATGAAGTGGCTACAATTTGTTAAGCATAAATTGAAGAGATGGAATAGACTAAATTTTATGAACCTTTCCTTGGCTAAATTTGTGGCTCTTAGGAGCGTGGAAGAAACTTCAAGGAAGATTAGATATCAGGGACTCATGGAGGAGCTTCTCGTTGAGGAATCTAAGGTTGCGAAAGACCTTGTTTAATGGGAACTAAGGGAAGACATTTTTTGGAAGTAAAAAGCTCGAGTAGATTGGCTTCAAGAAGGGGATAGGAACACGACCTTCTTTTATAACTCAATTAAGGCTCACTGTAATGGTAATCTGATTACTTCTCTTGTGAATTCTCAGGGTGCCCTACTCTCTTCTTTTAGAGATATTTTAGAAGAGACTAGTAGGTATTTTTCCTCTCTTCAAGGAGGACTCCCTCTCAGACGATGAGGATGAAAATATTATTCCAAATTTTATTCCCTCGATTGTTTCTAGAGAGATGAATGAGCACTTGATGGATCCAATTTCCCTTGAGGAGTTGGAAAATGTTGTATTCAAGATGAAAAAGGGAAAGCCCCGGGTCTAGATGGATTCCCGATTGAGTTTTATTAGGAGTTTTGGGAGTTAATCAAATTTGATCTTCTGGAGGTGGTCCATGAGTCCCAAAAGAACAAACAAATACCAAGGACCCTAAATGCTACCTTTGTGGTGCTTATTCCAAAAAAAGAGGGAGCAAATTCCCTGGATACGTTTAGGCCTATGACTCTATGCAATGTTGTGTATAAGATCATCATAAAAATTATTGTTGAGAGGTTGAAGATATGGTTGAGCAAAATCATCTCTGAGGAGCAAGGTGGGTTTGTTACTAGCCAAAAAATCTTGGATGGGGTTTTTATTGCTACAAAAGTTATTCACTCGATGGAAACTTCTAAGGAGAAAACTATGTTTATTAATTTGGACATGGCCAAAGCCTATGATCAGGTCAAATGGTCCTTTAGAAAGTTCTTGCTACTTTTGGCTTTGAGGAGGAATGGATTAGATGGGTGATGAGTTGTGTTTCTTCTTCATCATTATCCATTCTTGTTAATAATGAGTCGCCAGAGATGTTTGAGGCCTTAAGGGGTTTAAGGCAAGGAGATCCTTTATCTCCTTATTTGTTTATCATTATGGTGGAAGGGTTGGGAAGATTGCTCAAGTCTTAGGTTAGGTAGGGTCTCATTCAGGGGTGGAAGTGGGATAGTAGTTTGCCACCTCTTTCCCACCTTCAATTTGTTGATGATACTGCTTGACTAGGAGTTGCCACTATTAGGGAAGCTGACAACATTAGATGGTCTCTTGACATATTGGTTCTTCTGGATAGTTGATTAATGAGGACAAGTCTTCTATTTTCTTCTTCAATACCCCTCCTCTTATTCAATCTAGGATTGCTCATATTCTAAGATTCCAGGTCGGGACTCCCCCTTCATTTATCTTGGTATTTTGATTTCATCTCATCCTCTGCCTAGATCTTCTTGGTAGTCTATGCTTGATAAGTTTAGAAGGAAGGTGAATAATTGGACCATCATATGGCTATCCTCTGTAGGTAGAGTGTTGCTTTTAAAATCTGTTGTTCAAGCTTTACCCATTTACAAGCATTTTGTGCAAACAACTCCCTCTCATTTCATCAAGGACATGGATGCTTTATCAAGATAGTTTTTGTGGTCTGGAAAACTTGATCAATCTAAATGGAGTTTGGTTAGGTGGGATTCTATTTATAGGCCGGTTCAAGAGGGAGGCCTTGGGTTGCAACATGCGGATCTTTCTGGGAAGGCTTTGGCTGCGAAACTTTATTGGATATGGTGTACCTCTCAAGATCAAATTTGGGCTAAAATATTATCTTGTAAATACTTGAGAGGTACTTCTGAGGCTGAGATCCCTAGAGTCAACTTGGTTGGGAAAGGTTCAGTTATTTGGGACACTTTGAAAAGGGGAGCTAATTTAATTAAGCAGGGTTTGTTCTAGATTTGCAATCGGGGATCAGATGCTCTTTTTTGGGAGGATTCTTGGGATGGCCACCCTCCTATATTGAATCAATATCCCAGGTTACGTGTTGAGGTGTGATTTTGTCAAGTCACAAAACCACTCTACAACTTAGAACGTTAAGTTCTCTCTTGCAAAGAATAGTATATATCTCCAAGGTTCTTGTTTTGTGTTTCACTATATCTTACATATATGTATAAGAAATACTCGAATAACTCATTTGGTTTGCAAGTGTTGTTAACAAGGGACTTGGGAAACTAGATAATTTGATTTAAGTTCATCACTGTTAACATGCATATCTCATTAACTTTTTATCTTTTAAATGATAAAGTAAATCTGCATTATGATTAAGATATATTGATGCAAACTTAACAATACCATTGATTAAAATGCTTTCAAAACTAATTTGAAATAACAATTTGCCTTAACATTTTAATTAATATGAAATTTCAATTACCTTAATAAAAATTAAAGTATGTGAAATTTCAAAATGATGATATAAACCCTGATTATAAATATTCACCTTTAAAAACTAAGGTCTAATCAATGAAATCAACATTAAAATGTTTGAGAAAATGAATAAAATAAAAATGTTTAACCCTAAAATTATAAGGTTTTAAAAACCTTATTAATCATAAATTCATAGGGTTTGCTATAAAGATTATTTATGAACTGTGAGTTCTATGATTTAAAATCAAGTTCATAAATGTACTTCCTTATTATATTTATTTATTAAATATTTGTGAAATCAAATATTTAATAACCAACATAATCTTTCAATGTAATGTTTGGATTTGTGCATAAATAAATTATAATTAAAATATGAAATCCAAACAAACTTTAATAAAATAAATCACTTCTAATTCTCAACCTTATTAAATTAAAGTGAGAACCAAAATACTTATGTATAAAACATTTTATTCATCCCAAATATAAGATCAACATTAAAATATTTGGAAAATGAAATAAAGTAATAATGTTTAACCCTAAAATTGTAAGATTTTCAAATCTTATAATTATAATCCATAAGGTTTTAATATAAAATTGATTTATGAACTGTGAATTTTATACTTTCAAAATCAAGTTCATAAATATGTTTTTCTCATATTATTTGCTTATTAAATATTTATGGAATAAAATATTTAATAACAAATATAATCCTCTCAATGTAGGGTTTGGATCGGTAAATAAATAAAACGATATTTGAAACCAGAGTACTCATTTATCTCCAAACAAATTTTAATAAAAGATATCAACTCCAATTCTTAACTTTATTAAATCCAAGTTGAAACCAAAGTACTCATTTATCTTTTATATATTCATTTATTTAAATATTAAAACAATTTAATATTTAAATAAATTATTGATAACCTAGTGTAAGGTTTAATTCTTATGAAATTGAACTAGGCTAAGCAAACATAATTGAATATCAAATAAAAAATAATCAAAAGTTCTATAAAAAAGAAATATTATTCTATCTCAGACAAATGCTACAGATAGAAATAATCACAAAGACTTAAACCAAATCATTGCCCACTAGTATTCACACAATAGAACAATGATATGATGAAATCTTCAGTGGAATTTTTAATTATTGAAAACTATACCAAACATTTTAATTAAAATTCAAATACCAAAACGATGCTTATTTGAATCCCTAAAATATTTTGATATAATCAAAGATCTTACAATAGAACCCGTTTCTCTGTAATTTCCAACTTTATGTAGCTACTTTTTCCTTTCTTTGGCTTCTTCAACTTTCATTTTTTCCTTCTCTACAAAAATGTTTGACCCCTCTCTTTGGTTACTAATTCTCCATTTATAACTTGAGAAATTCGTTCCTCTTGATTAGTTTGCTCCGTTACATTCGTTTAAAAAAAATGAATTCTTGAAACCCTAATATCAATAAAGCCTTTTTAAATATACTTTAATAATCCTGCACACCCGACAAATTTAATTAGAATATAAAACATTTATGAAATAACCTTATTAAATATAATTAAATTATAAAGTTATAAAACTTTATAATTTAATTAATTTATTTATAGCATAACCACTCTAACTATATTAAATTATAAAGTTGTAAAACTTTATAATTTAATTAATTTAAAACATAACATAACTAAACATAATATACGAACAAACATATACATAACACCACACACTAACAAAATAATCTATAAATAATTAAACCTACAAAACACATTATACTTCATGTCAAATTGATGGAACCACAATGTGCTAGAATTAAAGCATAGATCCAAACTCTCACACCTTTTGGTGAATTAAACCCTCCTATACGACCTTCCTAAGGAACACCAACTTTGTGATATTTCAAATGGTAACAATGATAAACTAAGGCTTTAATCACTAAATTACAACACGACCCTACAAACATAACTCAACATTTTTTAAATCTCAAGGTGAAATTTGGCAATGCACTTGCTATAAGACAGAACACATAAAGATAAATATTCTTGACATTCCAATGGTGACAATATGAATTATAAACGCAAGCAATGCATTGGCATCAACTTCCAAATTTTAATTGCAGGCAATATTTTAGCATCAACTTTCAAATTTCAAGCGGGTCCCCAAATTTTGGGGTCGTTGTGAAGGACATCACAACATTACGTTCCCTAAGAATTTATTTCTTGGAAGCGGGCTGGTCTCGTGTGGACTTTAAAAAAATCTATTTTTATAGAAATTTGGAGATGTACAAGTGGAAAGATCCGTAGGAATGGCCCTAGGGGGGATTGGCCAAGGACAGAGATGTGCTTGCTCTTATTCTTGTGAAGAGACCCTGTTCTTCATTGAGGGGTATGTTAGAAATATCAAGTTGTCATTGATGTCAAAGGAGCATGGTATTCAAGGTAGAAATATTCTTCAAGGGTGATAAGTTTATAAGGATGGATAATATATCAATGATGTCAAAGATGGGCTTGGTGAATAACAAACAATGGACAATTATCCAAGGCAAGCATATATTTCAGATGAAGTAAAGCAAGGAAAATATTTTTAAGTAAAGGATTATTATAAAAAGAAGGACAAAGGCTTGGGATAAAAAGTTTTAAAGGCTTGGGACAAAAATATTTAAATATTACAAGAGAGGGACAAAGGTTTAAAAGTTAATATTATAATATTTAAATCATAAGATTTAAAATATTATAATATAAAGTGGTTTAAATTTAAAAGCGTCGACGTCCTTGGGTAATAAAGGCAAACATATATATATGAAGCACAAATTCATTTTGAAAGAATTTTTTTTCGTAGTGCAGTTCGTATACCCCTTTGTGCAAAAATCGAAGCAGAGAAGAAGAGGAGGAAAAGAACACATTTTGTGGTAGTGAGCGAAAAATAAATAAATATATCGTGCTGCCATTTTGGTCTCGTCTAGGTTGCTAGCCCAACCGGTCGCCTAGCTAGCACTAAGGCATCGCGAAGCAAGAGGTTGCAGGGTCAAAACCATGTAGGCGCTATTTTGGTTGGCAGAGAGATAACATTTTGGTTGGAGAAGATAGAACGAAGAAGGACTTTTTTAGTTTGTGTTGTATGTTTGATTCTACCCGTTGGAGTAGCCCAGTTGGTTACCCAACCTGTGCTAGAGTGCTGTGTTGGCAGAGATCAAGAGAACGAATCTCCTCCGTGTTCGTTGGGCTTGCTATGTGAGGTAAGGGTAATATTGTTTTGTTTAATTTAATTTGAATGAGAGATATAAGGTGTATTGTGGTTAATTTGGAATTTGTATTTTTGCATATTAGAAAAGGAGTTATAAGGTGTATTGTATTTTTTTTTTGAATTTACATGGTGGAACGGAGCGAAAAAGGGTTTTAGCTTTTTATGGCAAGCGTTTCTACCTAGAAGCCGACTTTCCTATAACACCAGCCACAACATTTTAAACTTTACGCGAAAGCACGGAAAGGGACAAGCGCGAATATAAGGTGTATTGTGGTTAATTTGAAAATTGTATATTTGCATATTAGAAAAAGGAGATATAAGGTGTATTGTGGTTAATTTTAAATTGTATTTTTGCATGTTAGAAAAAGGAGATTTAAGGGTTTAATTGTTAATAAAGATTTATATTGAGAATTTCAAAAGGGAGATATAAGGAGTCATTTTTAAGCTTTATTGTGTATGTTTTTGATAAATATTTTAAGTGGATGAATTAATATCTATGCAAGAAAGAGAAAATTACTAACCAAATTTTGAAGGGACAAAAGGAAAATTATTTTTGTCAAGATAGGTTTGGGAAGCTCATGCAAAAAGAAGATTATCATTATTGAGGCAGATTTAGAGGTATGGTGATTTAATTCCTTTCTCAAAGTGTTTTTGTTTGAGGAAAATATTTTTGTTGTCATATAGTGGGAGGTATAAGGAATTATTGGATGTGCATTGGTTTTTGGGAGTAGATGAGCATGGAAGATTTGTGGATTGTTATGTTTGGTTTTGGAAATAGATGAGCATTGTATGTATGCAAGATTTGGGAGTAGATGAGTAGATTTGAGTAAGGTTATGGAGCAGACTTGAGCAGGTTGTGTGAGCAGATTTGAGCAGGTTTTGGAGTAGACTTGAGCAAGTTGTGTGAGCATATTTGAGCATGTTATGGAGTAGACTTAAGAAGGTTGTGTGAGCAGATTTGTGCAGGTTTTGGAGTAAACTTGAGCAGGTTGTATGAGCAGATTTGAGCAGGTTTTGGAGCAGACTTGAGTAAGTTGTGTGAGTAGATTTGAGTAGGTTTTGGAGCAGACTTGAGTAGGTTTTGGAGCAGACTTGAGTAGGTTGTGTGAGAAAACTTGAGCAGGTAATGTGAGCAGATTTGAGAGTATATGTGAGTAGTTTTGAGAGAAGACTTCAGCAGAGTTTGAGCCAAAATTATGAGTAGAGGGAATTGGTGTCTCTTGTGGGTTGGTGCCCATGAACCAGTAGAGGGGATTGATGTCTCATGTGGATTGGTGTCTCCTGTGGATTGGTGCCCATGAACTTGAGAGGGGATTGGTGTCTCCTGTGGATTGGTGTCCACGAACTTGAGAGGGGATTGGTGTCTCCTATGGATTGGTGTCCATGAACATTGTAATAGGGGATTGGTGTCTCTTGTGGGTTGGTGCCCATAAAATTTATTGAAGAAATATATAAGCAATATTTTGTCATGGTTTTCTCTCGAAAGGGTGTTTCCACGTAAAAGCTATGTCTCTCATATGTGTGATGATTTGTTTCATTATTGCATTAATATTATTGTTGTTATCATTTGGATTGAAAAGTGAAAAGTTTTATCTTATACTATTCACCCCCCCTCTCAGTATAAGCTTGTGTTCTTCAATTGGTATCAGAGCAGGTTCCTTCATGAAAGCCTAAATAGCTTGAAGGAAGGTCTTACAAGAACACACATGGCCATAGAAGAGAAAGAAGATGCTCCTATTTTCAAAGACCAAGAAGAAGAGAAAGATTCAGAAAGTGAAGAAGAAGCCATGGTTGACATTGAAGAGGAACTTGTTGTTGCTCTTGAAGAGTTGAAGAAAGTTAGAAAGAAGAACTCAAGATTGAAGGCTCAAGTACAAGAGGATGAGAAGACAAAGGTAAAGTTGACACAAGAGCTCATTGACCTAAAATTTAAAATCAAAGAGGTAAGGCAAATTGAGGAAGGTATGGTTGAATAGTTAAAGGTAAAAGAACTAGAGTGTGAAAGACTAGAACATGAAGTTGTCATTCTAAGGAAGGGACTTGAAAAATTTAATGATAAGATATATCAGTTTAGAAAAAGCTCAAAAAACATGGATGATATTATCAAAGCACAGAGATCTCCATTTATGAAGACTGGACTTGGTTTTGAAGAAGGTCAAGAGAAATAAAAGGGGGAGTCAAGCTCAAAAGAAATAGAAGCATCAAAGAAAGTAATTGAAGAAGATCCCAAGACCTATGCTGATATGTTGAAAAGTGGAAGCATCAATGAGGAAGAAAACAATGCACCATCAAGGAACAAGGACCATCATAGAGAAAACAAAGATTCATCATGGACCGAAGTCAATCATAGAAACAACAATGAAAGAACCATGCGACCATATCCTCCAAGGCAATCAAACAGGTTTCAATATTTCTTCCATGGTTATTGTTTTTCATGCAATCAATTTGGTCATAAAGTTGTAGATTGTAGGGTCCATTCTAAGAATGATTATGGTTTCACCAAAAGAAATTTCAATTCATTTGCAACTCTCATGGATGACAATATCATTTGTTATAAATGTGATAATTTTGGGCACAAAGCTAAATGGTGTAGAACAATGTTTCCTGAACTTCCTAAATCAAGCAAGAAGGAGGAAGGTCAAACAGTTCAGAAAGAGATGTCCTCAAAAGTTTGGAAAAAGAAAAAGAAACAAGAAAAGGAAAAATCCATGTTGGTACAAACGACTCTTCATGTGCAAAATGAAGGAAATCAGTGGTACATTGATAGTGGTTGTTCAAGCCATATGATAGGTGACAAAAGCAAATTTCTCTCTCTCAAGGAAATAAATGGAGGAACAGTGAAATTTTGTGATAATGCTTCTACCAAAATTGTTGGAAAAGGGACTTTAAGTTTGGATAATGGAAGATCAAAGACAAAAAATGTATTATATGTTGAAGGATTGAAGCACAATATACTAAGTGTAATTCAACTATGTGATCAAGGACATACACTCACATTTCACCCAAATGGATGTGAGATCAGGAAATCCAAGATAGGAAAGCTTATTGCAGACGCTAGTAGAACTGCAAACAATCTCTACATGTTGAGAGAAATTAAGGGAGAAAAATATTTTTTATCACAAGAGGATGAGAGCTGGTTATGGCATAGAAGAATGGGTCACCTGAACTTTGACAACATAGTGAAGATAAGCAACAAACAAGCAGTCAGATATTTTCCCAAAATAGCAAAACTCCCAAGCACGATTTGTGCATAATGCCAGCATGGTAAGCAAACAAGATCAAGTTTCAAATCAAAGGAGTTTTCTTCATCCAAGCCTTTGGAGCTAGTTCACACTGATCTGTGTGGTCCTACAAGGATAAAGAGTTTACAAGGTGAAAATTACTTCATGTTATTTATTGATGATTTCTCTAGAATGACTTGGGTAACATTCTTAAAATAAAAATCAGAAGCATTTGAAAAGTTCAAGGCATTCAAGGCACTTGTAGAAAATAAAATAGGCAAAAATATCAAGTGTCTAAGATCAGATAGAGGAGGTGAATTCACTTTAGGTGAATTTGTAGAATTCTGTGAACAACATGGAATCAAGAGACAATACTCAGCAGCAAGAACTCCACAATAGAATGGAGTAGTTGAAAGAAAAAATAGAACTATTCAGGGTATGGCCAGGGCTATGCTAAATGAGTCTAAGATTTCTGATGCTTTTTGGAGAGAGGCAATTCATACAACTGTTTATATCATCAATAGAGCTCAAATAAGAGTAAATCACCATAAAAACCCCGTATGAGCTTTGGAAGGGAAGACCAACTACTATGAAGTACTTCAAATTTTTTGGAAGTAAATGCTACATTATATGAGAAGAGAAAAATTTGGGTAAGTTTGATTCCAGGTGTGATGAGGGTATCTTCCTTGGATACTCCACTAAGAGCAAAGCCTATAGATGCTACAATAAAATATCACATACAATTGTGGAAAGTGCAAATGTAAGAGTTGATGAAGAAATAGATCCAAGAGGACCAACTCAAGAGATTGTATATCAAGAAGGAGAAAGTTGCAAAGAAGAAGAAGGTGAAGAAACTGAAGAATATGAGACAATCTCAAGAAAGGCATCACCTAAGACACCATCCAGGTATGTGCAAAAGAACCATCCAAGAGAACTAATTATTGGGAATCTAGATGAGAGACAAACAAGGAGGAAGATAACAGGAATAGGTGAACATGCAAATTTTTCTTTGCTATCTAAAGTTGAGCCCAAGAATTTCAATGAAGCAAGTGAAGATAAATATTGGATTAAGGCAATGGAAGAAGAGTTAGACCAAATAGAAAAGAGTGAGACTTGGGAACTTGTTCCACATCCAAAAGACAAGAATGTAATTGGCACCAAATGGGTCTACATAAATAAGTTGAATGAAGATGGTCAGGTTGTTAGAAATAAAGCAAGACTTGTGTGCAAAGGCTATGCACAAGTTGAGGGGATTGACTTTGAAGAGACATTTGATCTTGTTGCACATCTTGAGGCCATAAGAATGTTCTTGGCTTTCTCAAGTTTTAGAAACTTCAAAGTGTACCAAATGGATGTAAAATCAACATTTCTTAATGGTTACTTAGAGGAAGAGGTCTACATTGAGCAACCAGATGGTTTCAACCTGACAGATAAGCCAGACTATGTATGCAAATTAAATAAGGCTCTCTATGGACTAAATCAAGCCCCTAGGGCTTGGTACTCAAGGTTGGATAAATATCTTCAAGAATAGGGTTTCAGAAAAGGTGTAGCAGATAGCAATCTGTACATCAAAAATGAAGGAAATGACTTGTTGATTGTAGTGGTCTATGTGGATGATATCATTTTTGGAGGTAGTAATGACAAGATGTGTCAAAAATTTGCAAAGTGTATGCAAAATGAATTTGATATGTCAATGCTTGGTGAGTTGTCTTTCTTTCTTGGTTTGCAAATTTCACAATCAGATAAAGGTATATTTCTCTCTCGGACCAAGTATGTAAAAGAAATGTTGAAAAAATTCAGGATGGAGGATTGCAATCCTATGAGTACCCCCATGATTACAGGATGTAAGTTAAGTAAATATGATGAGTCTCCTGAGGTAAATCAAACATTGTATAGATCCATGATTGGAAGTTTACTGTATGTCACAACTACAAGGCCAGATATAATGCAGGCAGTCGGATTGGTGGTAAGATTTCAAGTTGCACCAAAAGAAACACATGTATATGCAGTAAAAATGATCTTTAAGTATTTGAAAGGAACTATGGAGTTTGGACTATGGTATCCTAGATGCAATAATTTCACTCTCATTGCATATACAGATGTGGATTGGGTAGGCAGTATTGATGATAGAAAAAGCACAAGTGGAGGAGCATTTTTTCTTGGAGATTGTTTGGTCTCTTGGCTAAGTAAGAAACAAGCATCAATATCCTTATCTACTACAGAGGCAGAGTATATTGCAGCAGTTGCCTGTTGCACACAGGTTTTATGGATGAAACAAACTTTAAGTGATTTCAAAATTAAGCATGAGCATCCGATCTCCATACTTTGTGATAATACAAGTGCCATAAATATTTCAAAGAATCTAGTGATGCATTCAAGAACCAAGCATATTTCAATAAAATATCATTTTTTGAGAGAGCAAGTGGTTGATCAACAAGTTAAGTTGGAATACATTGCTACAAAGGAACAGATTGCTGACATCTTTACCAAGCCACTTCCAAAGGAGACCTTTGAGTATCTCAGAAGTAAGTTGGGAGTTTCACTCCCATCCCATAATTAAAGTCTCAAAGAGAGCAGGTGATGAGGGGTTGTTTTTAGTGTCTTATATTTCAGCCCCAAGGAGCCCTTTGCCATTGATGTCAAAGGGGGAGAATTCAGTAAGGGGGAGAAACTTGTCAAGGGGAGCAGATTGTGAATCCAATTGCAGTAAAAGAAATTTTTTTTGTAGGGTTGCCATTAATGAGAAAGGGGGAGATTGTTAGAAATATTGAGTTGTCATTGATGTCAAAGGAGCATGGTATTCAAGGCAGAAATATTCTTCAAGGGTGATAAGTTTATAAGGATGGATAATATATCAATGATGTCAAATATGGGCTTGGTGAATAACAAACAATGGATAATTATCCAAGGTAAGCATATATTTTAGATGAAGCAAAGCAAGGAAAATATTTTTAAGTAAAGGATTATTATAAAGAGAAGGACAAAGGCTTGGGATAAAAAGGTTTAAAGGCTTGGGACAAAAATATTTAAATATTACAAGAGAGGGATAAAAGTTTTAAAGTTTAATATTATAATATTTAAATCATAAGATTTAAAATATTATAATATAAAGTGGTTTAAATTTAAAAGCGTCGACATCCTTGGGTAATAAAGGCAAACATATATATATATGAAGCACAAATTCATTTTGAAAGATGTTTTTTTGTAGCGCAATTCATATACCCCTTCATGCGAAAATCGAAGCAGAGAATAAGAGGAGGAAAATAACACATTTTGCGATAGTGAGAAAAAAGAGAACAAATATATCATGCTACCATTTTGGTCTCATCTGGGTGGCTAGCCCAGCCGGTCGCCTAGCTAGCGCTAAGGCATCATGGAGTAAGAGGTTGCAGGGTCGAAACCGTGCAAGTGCTATTTTGGTTGGTAAAGAGATAGAACATTTTGGTTGGAGAAGATAGAATGGAGGACTTATTTAGTTTGTGTTGTGTATTTGATTCTACCCACTAGGGTAGCCCAACTGGTTGTCCAGCCTGTGCTAGGGCGCTGTGTTGGCAGAGGTCAGGAGATCAAATATCCTCTGCATTTGTTGGGCTTGCTATGTGAGGTAAGGGTAAAAAAAATTTGTTTAATTTAATTTGAGTGGGAGATATAAGGTGTATTGTGGTTAATTTGAAAATTGTATTTTTGCATATTAGAAAAGGAGATATAAGGTGTATTGTGGTTAATTTGAAAATTGTATTTTTGCATATTA
The DNA here is from genome assembly GCA_028583015.1 of Wollemia nobilis. Lineage (NCBI taxonomy): Eukaryota > Viridiplantae > Streptophyta > Pinopsida > Araucariales > Araucariaceae > Wollemia > Wollemia nobilis. The sequence goes on from JAQPPZ010002998.1 coordinate 8,999,769, forward strand.
GAAAAAGGAGATATAAGGTGTATTGTGGTTAATTTTAAATTGTATTTTTGCATGTTAGAAAAAGGATATTTAAGGGTTTAATTGTTAATAAAGCTTTATATTGAGAATTTCAAAAGGGAGATATAAGGAGTCATTTTTAAGCTTTATTGTGTATGTTTTTGATAAATATTTTAAGTGGATGAATTAATATATGTGCAAGAAAGAGAAAATTACTAACCAGATTTTGAAGGGACAAAAGGAAAATTATTTTTGTCAAGACAAGTTTGGGAAGCTCATGCAAAAAGAAGATTATCATTATTGAGGCAGATTTAGAGGTATGGTGATTTAATTCCTTTCTCAAAGTGTTTTTGTTTGAGGAAAATATTTTTGTTGTCATATAGTGGGAGGTATAAGGAATTATTGGATGTGCATTGGTTTTTGAGAGTAGATGAGCATGGAAGATTTGTGGATTGTTATGTTTGGTTTTGGGAATAGATGAGCATTGTCTATATGCAATATTTGGGAGTAGATGAGCATATTTGAGCAGGTTATGGAGTAGACTTGAGCAAGTTTTGGAGTAGACTTGAGCAGGTTGTGTGAGCAGATTTGAGTAGGTATTGGAGCAGACTTGAGCAGGTTGTGTGAGCAAATTTGAGCAGGTTTTGGAGCAGACTTGAGCAGGTTGTGTGAGCATATTTGAGCAGGTTTTGGAGCAGACTTGAGCAAGTTGTGTGAGCAGACTTAAGCAGGTTGTGTGAGCAGATTTGAGCAGGTTGTGTGAGCATATTTGAGAAGATTTCAGAGAAGACTTAAGCAGAGTTTGGGCCAGACTTGTGAGTAGAGGGGATTGGTGTCTCCTATGGATTGGTGTCCATGAACCAATAGAGGGGATTGGTGTCTCATGTGGATTGGTGTCCACGAACTTGAGAGGGGATTGGTGTCTCCTGTGGATTGGTGTCCATGAACTTGAGAGGGGATTGGTGTCTCCTATGGATTGGTGTCCATGAAAATTGTAATAGGGGATTGGTGTCTCCTGTGGGTTGGTGTCTATTGAGTGGAAATTTTGCCCAATTGAAAAATCCCCATCACAGTTAGGATTTTTAAATGAAAACCCTCTCTTATAAAGAAATAAACATTTCTCAAAGGTTGCTTTACTTAATGTGTGTTTGTATGTTATAAAAATATATCAAATAAGTTCTTGAAATACCTTAGTGATTTACAAATAACTGTTAACAAGGGGCCTGTTTGGTATTATTTTATTATGCTCTACTATTAATTGTTCATGAAACTTAATGAAATGATGAATGAATTGATTTTTATGTTGCTTTAAACATGACAAAAAATGATTCAAATGATTGACCTTAAAATGTAATAACCTTTGAAATAAATTATAAATTAATCCTCCCTTTTGATGAAATTACAATTTTCATAAAGGAAAAATTAATCTATAGCTTTGAAAATAATGGCCTTTTTGACTGCCATATAAATAACCTCCTTTAATGAAATTAATTTTCATAAAGGTAAGTTAATTAATTGCTTGAAAATGAAATTCAAAACTTGAAATGTAAAATAAAGCTTTTGAAATTATAAAATTCCTTAAAAATATGAATTTTATAAATAATTTTATAATTTCAAATTGATTCCAAATTAAAATCAAAATTGCTTTAAATAATAATTTAAAGCATATTCATTGAACCTGTGCATCTCTCTTTTGGATTTTTTTTTTTTTTACATTTTTTTTTATTTGAAAAACTTTAAAAAAATGAAAAGAGTAGGGTTAGGAAATAAAATAAAATGAAATGTTGTAAAACGGAAGTTAAAAGGGTTGTTGTGCAAATTTGTAGAAATGTAAAATGATCTCTAAATAATAACTCAATTTAAGAGGATCTGTATTCACACAATCTGTCTTAAATTAAGTGCAAGCTCCGAGGGATAATAAAACATGCGTAAAATCATTAAATAATGCTACCATCTATGTGCATAAAACATTATTAATGATAATAACACATGAAAATAGGAAAAGTATGCAATAGAATTATTTTATTCAGAAAATCAAAACCTTCTGCACATAACATGTAAATCGGACAATGATTTCCCATCTCCTGTACACCCTTATGCTTTCCCTGTTCCAATCGGGCTTCTCTATTTCTGGTGAATGATTTTAAAAAATCTTCCATCCTCCTTCCAACCCCGTTTCTCTCTTTCTCCTCTGTATTTATAAAATTTTCAATACTCCTTTTCGTTCTTTCCGTTTGTTTATTGGATTCGTTTAGTTAGTTTTTGTAACTTTTTTTCGTTGTTACACTAAGAATGCTTTTGAATCCAACCAATGTTATGAAACAAAACAAATTCTCTTTTGCACATTTATGTTATTACACCGAGAGGCGTTCCTACAATGGCAAACAGGGAGTGGGAGGCAAAGAGGTCATACATGTCACACCGTAAACAATTTTTTTTTTTTTTAAAGTTGACATTAACAAAAACATTTAACATATTTAAACTAAAACAACCGACTAACCAACCGTTGCAAACATTTAAAATATTTAAACTAAAACAACCAAGGTAGGCACCTCGAAATTGATAACTCTCGGTGTTTTTAGATATATATCCTTTATATCTAAGCTAGTTTAATTATCTTCCTATTTTCTTTACCACATGAGTTTCTCTATTTAGCACTAGCATTGATAATATCTTACGTGTACACCTTATTAACCACCAAGCAACCATAATAAGAGAACCCCCTGAAGCAAGATGATGTAATCGCCGCTCTTACTTTGTCCGTAACCATCACAATGGTTATCTTTGGAAGACTCCTTCTAAAATGTAAACTTTCTTATTATTCCCGCTTAGTTCGGTCCATTCATCAAACTTTCCATCAAAACTTCCTTGACTTCACTTTTTAAACTATTGACAAATCTTCATATGAAACCTTAGCAAGCGCAACATTTTCTTATGTTTATCTTTGTTTTGGTAATGTCTTTTGATTGCATAACTATTTGTCCTACTTCATCTCACTGCTTGACGTGCATTGAATCATGATTCTACCAGATCGACAATGGATTGAATTTACACAATGTAAATGATGTCCAATTATCTTCTATTCACAAGTCTTCATGGTATGTAACTTGAAAACACCTTCGTAGCTATGTTTAAATCATCCATTTCCGATTTCACTCACTATGATATTATTTTTATCTTGTAGAAGCTACCAACATATATCAAATTGCCATTTTATCCTATGAAATCCTCAACACGCAAACAATTTCAACAGCGGCTATAGAAAATTTTGACCCAATATTTTATAATTTGTCTTGCATGTTCCCGCATTGTACCCCAATGCTTTCAAGTGATTCATCACAACTCTGCGAACGTAATCTCAATCTCATTCACCTTCACATCCTGTTCAGTAAATGTTTCAAAATTTCATGGCCACATCATGAGTCTCATGTCTGAGCAAACATATATCCACGAGAGTTGTAAAAGTCACTACACTAAAGCTAACATGTGGTGTGTTTTATTCATCAAAAATTCTTCATTTAGTTTTAAATTTAAATTCCTTTGTAAAGTTTCAGATTTATTCGATGGAAGACCTTAAAGCTTCAACAATGTTCGCGATGGTAAATTTAACACCAAGGCCACTGCTTTATCGTGCTTTGCTATACCATTTCATCAAGCTCTTCAAATTTACATACTAGTGTAAGACAGAATCAATGGTTCTATGCTTGTCTTTATATGCCACACAATTAATACCACATTTGATTCTCTGTTCTGTCGCAATGCCACCATATTGTCTAGCGTCATGCCTACACTGCTTGTTCCTATGTTGCCTGTCGCCGCTATGACAACCTTCATGTTTTATCAAAATCCCTACTTTAACTCAGAATACGGTGTTCACAATATTCAATCAAATATTATTTTTGGACTAACAATCTTTATAATCCCACGTGTTGAAAGATTTCTTCATGCATGCTTTATCAATGCAAACTTGCCCTTAGGTATGTGATGATTTGATCACCCCTATGTGTGCCTCTATTGACTACTTCATAAATCGTGTTAAATGTTGACTATGCCAATCGAGACCACCTCATGAACCATGATGTTCTACCCGGAAACCTACGAAAAATAAACAAACACATTTTAGAAAATCATTTTGAAATCCAAAATAAATTAAAATAAACTTTTAAAATGTTCTAAAATTACATTTTAGATATTTTATCCATACCATGTAAAACATTTTAAAATGAATAACATTCTAAAATTAAACAAATAACTTAGCATTGAAATAAAACTAGCCTAACAATACCAAAAATAAACCACTTTGAATATGACAAAAGTGACATCAACATAAACAAAACAAAAATGAACACTAACACCAAATAATTTATGAAACGAAATGGTAAGCAAAACACCAACAAAACTCTCAAACAAGGTAAACAAAATTTCTAAATTTTCAGGTGGGTCCCAATTTTGGGGTCGTTGTGAAATGGTCACAACAGTGCCCATGAAATTTATTGAAGAAATATATAAGCAATATTTTATCGTATTTTTTTCACAAAAGAGTGTTTCCACGTAAAAGCTGTCTCTCATATGTGTGATGATTTGTTCATTATTACATTAATATTATTGTTGTTATCATTTATATTGAAAAGTGAACAGTTTTATCTTATATTGTTCACCCCCCCTCTCAGTATAAGCTTGTGTTCTTCAATTGGTATCAGAGCTGGTTCTTTCGTGAAAGCCTAAACAACTTGAAGAAAGGTCTTACAAGAACACACATGACCATAGAAGAGAAAGAAGATGCTCCTGTTGTCAAAGACCAAGAAGAAGATAAAGATTCATAAAGTGAAGAAGAAGCCATGGTTGACATTGAAGAGGAACTTGTTGTTGCTCTTGAAGAGTTGAAGAAAGCTAGAAAGAAGAACTCAAGATTGAAGGCTCAAGTACAAGAGGATGAGAAGACAAAGGTAAAGTTGAGACGAGATCTCATTGACCTAAAAGTTAAAATCAAAGAGGTAAGACAAATTGAGGAAGGTATGGTTGAAGAGTTAAAGGCAAAAGAACTAGAGTGTGAAATACTAGAACATGAAGTTGTTATTCTAAGGAAGGGATTGGAAAAATTTAATGATAAGATATATCAGTTTAGGAAAAGCTCAAAAAAATTGGATGATATTATCAAAGAACAGAGATCTTCATTTATGAATATTGGACTTAGTTTTAGAGAAGGTCAAGAGAAACAAAAGGGGGAGTTAAGCTCAAAAGAAATAGAAGCATCAAAGAAAGTAATTAAAAAAGAGCCCAAGACGTATGCTGATATGTTGAAAGGTGGAAGCATCAATGAGGAAGAAAACAATGCACCATGACCATCACAAAGAAAACAAAGATTCATCATGGACTGAAGTCAATCATAGAAACAAAAATGAAAGAACAATGCAACCATATCCTCCAAGGCAATAAAAAAGGTTTCAATATTTCTTCCATGGTTATTGTTTTTCATGCAATCAATTTGGTCATAAAGTTGTATATTGTAGGGTTCGTGCTAAGAATGATTATGGTTTCACCAAATGAAATTTTAATTCAATTGCACCTCTCATGGATGACAATATTATTTGTTATAAATGTGATAATTTTGGACATAAAGCTAAATGGTGTAGAACAATGTTTCTTGAACTTCCTAAATTATGCAAGAAGGAGGAAGGTAAAACAGTTCAGAAAGAAATGTCCTCAAAAGTTTGGAAAAAGAAAAAGGAACAAGAAAGGGAAAAATCCATGTTGGTACAAATGACTCTTCATGTGCAAAATGAATGAAATCAGTGGTACATTGATAGTGGTTGTTCAAGCCATATGATAGGTGATAAAATCAAGTTTCTCTCTCTCTCAAGGAAATAAATGGAGGAACAATGAAATTTACTGATAATACTTCTACCAAAATTGTTGGAAAAGGGACTTTAAGTTTGGATAATGGAAGATCAAGGACAAAAAATGTATTATATGTTGAAGGATTAAAGCACAATCTACTAAGTGTAAGTCAACTATTTGATCAAGGGCATACACTCACATTTCACCCAAATGGATGTGAGATCAGGAAATCCAAGACAGGAAAGCTTATTCAAGATGCCAGTAGAACTGCAAACAATCTCTACATGTTGAGAGAAATTAAGGGAGAAAAATATTTTTTATCACAAGAGGATGAGAGTTGGTTATGGCATAGAAGAATGGGTCACCTAAACTTTGACAACATAGTGAAGATAACCAACAAACAGGCAGTTAGATATTTGCCCAAAATAGCAAAACCCCCAAGCATAATTTGTGCATAATGCCACCATGGTAAGCAAACAATATCAAGTTTCAAATCAAAGGAGTTTTCTTCATTCAAGCCTTTGGAGCTAGTTCACATTGATCTGTGTGGTACTACAAGGACAAAGAGTTTACAAGGTGAAAAATACCTCATGTTATTTATTTATGATTTTTCTAGAATGATTGGGGTAACATTCTTAAAAGAAAAATCAAAAGCATTTGAAAAGTTCAAGGTATTCAAGGCACTTGTATAAAATGAAACAGACAAAAATATCAAGTATCTAAGATCAGATAGAGGAGGTGAATATGTAGAATTCTACAAATAACATGGAATTAAGAGATAATACTCAGTAGTAAGAACTCCACAACAGAATGGAGTAGTTGAAAGAAAAAATAAAACTATTCATGGTATGGCCAGGGCTATGCTGAATGAGTCTAAGATTTCCGATGCTTTTTGGAGAGAGGCAATTCATACAACTGTTTCTATCATCAATAGGGCTCAAATAAGAGTAAATCACCACAAAAATCCGTATGGGCTTTGGAAGGGAAGACCAGCTACTATGAAGTACTTCAAAAAATTTGGAAGTAAATGCTACATTAGATGAGAAAAGAAAAAATTGGGTAAGTTTGATTCTAGGTGTGATGAGGGTATCTTCCTTGGATACTCCACTAAGAGCAAAGCCTATAAATGCTACAATAAAATATCACATACAATTGTAGAAAGTGCAAATATAAGACTTGATGAAGAAATAGATCCAAGAGGACCAACTCAAGAGATTGTATATCAAGAAGGATAAAAGTTGCAAAAAAGAAGAAGGTAAAGAAACTGAAGAAGATGAGACAATCTCAAGAAAGGCATCACCTAAGACACTATCCAGGTATGTGCAAAAGAACCATCCAAGAGAATTGATTATTGGAAATCTAGATAAGATACAGACAAGGAGGAATATAATAGGAACATGTGAACATGCAATTTTTTCTTTGCTATCTAAAGTTGAGCTAAAGAATTTAAATGAAGCAAGTGAAGATAAATATTGTATTAAGGCAATGGAAGAAGAGTTAGACCAAATAGAAAAGATGTTGAGCAAGGTGCAGCAAAAGAATTGCAAAAGTATTGTCATTGTTGTCAACACAATCAGATTGATGCAGTTGATGCAGTTCAGAGGTCAGTCAGATCAAGTGCAGAAAGTTTCAAGGAAAACAGAGGTGACCCAGATTCAAAAACTGGCAAAAAGAGACAAGGAAGAAAACTGTCGCGATTTCGCGACATGGTCGAGGAGAGAGAAGGCGCAGCCGAAAATGTCACGATTTCGCGACATGTCGAGTTTTCGTTGAGGAGAGAGAAAATGTGTCGCGATTTCGTGACAAAAAGTAGGAGAGAGAAAATGCACGCCAAATTGTCGCGATTTCGCGACATGGCCGAGGAGAGAGAAGATGCGAGCAAAACCCTGTCACGATTTCGCGACATGCTGGCAGAGAAGGAAACAAAGGTGTAGCGATATCGCTACATGTTGAAATGAATGGAAACAAAGGTGTAGCGATATCGCTGCATGATGAAAATACATGGAACTAAGGTGTAGCGATTTCGCTACATGTTGAAACAAAGAGAAACTAAGGTGTAGCGATTTCGCTACATGTTGAAACAAAGAGAAACTAAGGTGTAGCGATTTCGCTACATGTTGAAACAAAGAGAAACTAAGGTGTAGCGATGGCGCTACATGTTGAAACAAAGGGAAACTAAGGTGTAGCGATTTCGCTACTAGTCAAAAGTGTAGAACTGAAAGATGCAAGAATGATATTACAAGTCAAAATTTCATGAAAAGAGGCAAGGTGAAAACACAAGGCACAAAGATGTAAAAATTTCGCCATTGCATGAAGCATAGTGTCGCGATTTCGCGACATGTTCCATTTTCACTGGAGTTTGCAAGCAAAGTTGTACGAAAGAGCAAAGTGTCACGATTTCGCGACATGTTCCATTTTCGCTGGAGTTGGCAAGGAGAGTTGTACGGAAGAACAAAGTGTCACGATTTCGCGACATGTTCCTTTTCACTGCTGCTGGCAAAGAAGAGTGTACGGAAGCCAAAGTGTCACGATTTCGCGACAAGCAGGATGATGACGTCAGCAAAGTTGAAAAGTGTCACGATTTCACGACAGGATGAAAGGAAAGCTGCTGGAAGCCGAAAGCGTCACGATTTCACGACAAGATTGATGATGACGTCAGCAAAGTTGAAAAGTGTCACGATTTCACGACAGGATGAAAGGAAAGCTGCTGGAAGCCGGAAGCGTCGCGATTTCGCGACAAGCATTGAGGATGACGTCAGCAAAAGTTCAAAGTGTCGCGATATCGCGACAAGATGCAGGGAAAGCTTCCAAGAGCCAAAACGGTCACGATTTCGCGACATGCTTAAGGATGACGTCAGCAAAAGTTCTAAGTGTCGCGATATCGCGACATGAGCGGGGGAAAAGCTTTCAAGGCCAAAATGGTCGCGATTTCGCGACAACCTTCAGGGTGACGTCAGCATAAGTTAAAAGTGTCGCGATATCGCGACAGGTAACAGTCTGGCAGGTAAAACCCGCAGGAGCATGCAAGGTGACACGTGTCGAAAAAGCAGATAGTTAAACGTTGACAGGTGTTGGACATGCAATGCAACGACCAAACATGCATAATTGAAACGCATTCGAAAAGCCGAATATGAAGGATAATAAAAGCATTCGAAAGGTCGTATTTGTAGGCATTCTAACAGATGTATTTGAAGCATACATAAAAGCCGACATGAAGAATCAAAAAGCTTTCGAAGAATCACATATGGAGTTTCGAAAAAGCATTCGAAAAGCCGTATTCGAAGAAATTGAACAATAAGTGCATGAAACAAAATTGTCGTATCGCATGGTTTCCAAAAGACGTATTGGTGGTTTCGAAATCAAAGTGCATGGAACCGAACAACCGTATTGCATGGATTCGAACAGTCAGAGTATGTGATTCGATTGCATGCAGGATTGAAAGGTTATAAAAGAATAGTCGTACAGAGAAGATGTTGTCACCGTTAGAGAGAAATTGCCGTAAAAGGAGGGTTAGAAAAGAATCAAGAGAAAAATAAGCAGAGCCGTGAGAGTGTGTAGAGTTGGGTTAATTGCGCACCGACCAGTGGTCGTGCATAAAGTGAAGACATTTTTATGTCATTCTAAATTTATCGAAATTGCAGTCCAAGTTGGTGCTTGGTACTAGGAGTTGGTGCTCCATCTCGTTGCAACAGAAAAATTACAGTGGGTTGGTGCTCCTTCCAGCTTGGTGCTCGGTAAAGTGTTTGTAAAATTGATTTTGCAAAGACTCGGATTTGGATTGGAGTCCAAGCAATCATTTTTGAGGAGTAGCCAAATTGGTGAACCTCGGTATATTGAGTGTTGTGGTGTGCTCTCTTGTTCAAGTTGTTTTTCAGCTGTCAAGTTCTCTTTATTTCATATTAAATGTCGTAGATATAAAAATTAATAGCTACACCGATTCACCCCCCCTCTCAAGTGTCATTGTGTAATCATCAATTGGTATCAGAGCAAGGTTCCTTGTACAAGCTTAATCACCTAAGGAGATCTTGGAAGAAACAATGGCAGGTGGTGAAGGATTTTCATCCAACAAAGCTCCCTTATTTGATGGAACAAATTACACCTTCGGAAACTCGTAATGCAAACATATCTCGAGTGCATTGGGATACGATATTTGGGATTCTCGGAGATAGTGGATACACAAGCACCCACTACCCCTCCAACAGATATCGCCGAGAAAAAGAAATTTGAAAACAACTCCAAAGCTAAGAATGCCATAATGTGTGGGCTTGTTGACAAGTGAACCGATAAGAGTCATGAGTTGTAAATCAGCAAAGGACATGTGGGATAAATCGAAGAGCATCCATGAAGGAGACAAGAAGATTAAGGAAGCAAAACCGCAAACTCATCGAGCACAGTCGAAGCACCGCAAATGAAGGAAGATGAAAACATAGAGATTTATATGCCGAGAGTCAACGGAATTATTAATGCAATCGGAGGACTTGGTGAAGAAATTGATGATGCAGCTTGTTGTGAAAAAGGTTCTCGTAACACTTCACAAAAGATTTAACTCCAAAGTCTCTCGCAATAGAAGAGGCAAAAGATCTAAACAACTTCAACGATGGATGAGTTGCATGGTTCCCCGACAAAGATATGAAATGAGAATAGGACAAACCAAGTCTACAGACAGAGAAGCAGCTTTTAAAGCACACAAGAATGTAAAAGCCGAACATGAATCCGAGGATGAAGGAACACCGGATGAAACAGAAGCCAATTTTGTTCGAAAACTCACAAAAGGAAAAGGAAAATATAGAGGGAATCTACCTTTTAAATGCTTCAATTGTGGAGGAGTCGGTCATTTTTGCAGCCAAATGTCCAATGCAGGAGAGAACCAAAAATGGTGAAGGTTCACACCAAGAAAAAGGTGACTGGAAGAAGAAACAAAATTTCGTAGAAAGAACAACTTCAAGAAGAAAAGCTTCATAACCAAGAATGTCAGCAGCTCTGAAGAAAGCACAGATGAGGAGTCCGAAGAAGAAGGAGGTGAAGCTCTGCTCATGGCACTTGAAGAAGAAAGAACAGAGGAAAATCAGGAAGGTGATGAAAATTCCAAGGATGAAGTTGAAGTGTATTTGGAAGGAGAATTGGTTGCTGCACTTGAAGAGTTGAGTGCAGAAAGGAAGAAGAATAAAAATTTTTCAAAGAAATTAGAGAATGCCACAGACATAATAAACAATCTGAAAATACGGACAGAGGAATTCAAGAAAATGTCTGAAGTTCTTGATGAACAATTAACTCGTAAAGACAGCTTGAATGCAAGCAAGCTAGAGGAAGACATTGTTAAGTTAAGGATGCAAGTTAGAGGAGATGAATAGAAAATTGAACTGTTTTCATAAGTTTGAAGAAAGTACCGTAAAGTCGGATAAAATGTTAAATAACCAAAGGCCTTCTCGCATCAAATTTGGTTTAGGCTTTGATGAAGGAGAATCTTCAAAGGATTCAAAGAACTTGAATATAGAACCCACAAAGAAAGAAGAAAAGATCAGTGGTTGAACCGAAAAACAAAATCATGCAAAAGAAAACAATAATGCCGGATTCAAGAAGAATACTGACAAAGATGGATTCACAAAAGTCACACATCCGAGGAGGAGAAGAGTCATGGCTCCTACTTCAAACTGGCAAAGACCGGCACCCAGGTTTAATCATGCATTTTCTGGTTATTGTTTTAAATGCAATGCTTATGGCCATAAGATTTCAGATTGCAGTCATAATGTATCTCAAAGGAATTTTACCAAACAGAAATGTTTTTTCTCCTTTAATGAATTATGCAGTTGAATGTTATAATTGTCATAATTTTGGACATATTGCTAGAAACTGCAGAAGCACTTTTGCATCAAATAATTATCGTGGTAGAAAATCTCAGCCAAGTGGGTTGAAACAAAACCAGAAATTTCCTGAAAAATAGGCACATGCTAATGAAAGGACAAAGGCAAAACAAGTAGCAAAATCTGCTATCAAACCGTAATGGAAAGAAAAGGAATCTTTGATTGTCCAGACCGCTTTTAAAGCTCGTAACAAATCAGCACCTTGGATACTTGATGATGGTTGTTCCAACCACATGACAGTGACAAGCAAAAGTTTGAGAATTTACAGAATTATGAAGGTGGTTCTGTGAAATTTGGAAATAATGATGGAGCAAAGATTGTTGGAAAGGGATCAACCAAGATCGGTGATGGCAATATAAAATCAAAAGAAGTCTTGTTTGTAATTGGCCTCAAGCATAACTTGCTAAGTGTAAGTCAAATATGTGACAGAGGTCATGATGTAATCTTCAAGAAGGAGGGTCATGAAGTAAGAAAGACAAAAAATGGAAAGTTAATAGCCACTGGACTGAGAACTTCAGGAAATCTGTATACACTTTCAGAAACTGCAGAAGGAACATGCTTGATGGGACAGGAAGATGAAAACTGGCTATGGCACAAGAGGCTTGGGCATATTAGTTTTGACAATCTGGCAAAAATCAGCTCAAAAAGAGCAGTTAGAGATATACCAAACATTGGAAAACCTGTAAATAGCATCTCGTGAGTCATGCCAAAAGGGAAAACAAACCAGAGCCACTTTCAAAGCAAAAGAATACTTCACTAGCAAGCCATTAGAACTAATTCACACCGATCTATGTGGACCCATGAGAACCGAAAGCATAAATGGACACAAATATTTTATGCTGTGTATAGATGATTATTCTAGAATGACATGGGTATTATTTCGAAACTCAAGTCAGAAGCCTTTGAGATGTTTAAAACCTTCAAAAATCTTGTTGAGAATCAATCAGAAAAAGAATTAAATGCCTAAGATCAGACAGGGGAGGAGAGTTTATCTCTGAAGAATTTACAGAATACTGTCAAAAACATGGGATAAGAAGACAGCTTTCAGCAGCTAGGACACCTCAAGCAGAATGGTGTTGTAGAAAGGAAGAATAGAACAGAGCAGGAAATGGCAAGGACAATGTCGCGAGAAAACAAAATAGCCGACGTATTTTGGAAAGAGGCGACTCATACTGCAGTTTACATTCAAAACAGTGCATGCCGAGACCACATGAAAGCAAAACAGCTTATGAGTTGTGGTTTGGCAGTAAAGGCAACAAGCAAGACATTTCAAAGTATTTGGCAAGCAAGTGCTACATAAAACGGACTCGAAGATAACCTCGGTAAATTTGAAGATAGAGCCGATGAAGGTATCTTTCTCGGCTACTCAACAAAAAGCAAGGCATACACATGTTACAACAAGAAGTTGAAGAAAATTGTTGAAAGTGCTGATGTAAAAGTTGATGAAGGTAGAGAACAAGAAACTACTTATCAAGAAAACTACCCTATGTATGAAGAAGTCATTGAAGGTGATGATGAAAAAGAAACAGAGAAGAATCAAAAAATTGATCCAGATAGTGTAAAAACTGAATCAAGAAGAAGAAAACAGGAAATTTAAAACAGGCAACCGGCAGAAAAATCATCCAAGTGAACAGATTATTGGGGATCCCACAGATGGTATTCAAACAAGAAGAACAGCAGTGAGGAACTATTCTCTCGTTATCTAGTATTGAACCTAAAAATGTTGTCGAAGCAAGCACTGATGAAAGTTGGATGAAGGCAATCAATGAAGAACTAGATCAGATAGAGAAAAACAATACCTGGGAATTAGTACCTAGACCAACAAATAAAAACATAATTGGCACTAAATGGGTTTTTAGAAATAAATTGAATGAAGATGGGCAAAGTTGTCGTAAATAAGGCAAGATTGGTATGTAAAGGCTATGCTCAGATTGAAGGCATTGATTTTGAAGAAACTTTTGCACCGGTAGCCGACTAGAGGCAATCGTAATGTTTCCTCGCATTAGCAGCTCATAAAAACTTCAAAGTATATCAAATGGATGTAAAATCAGCATTTTTGAATGGAAAACTGGAAGAAGAGGTTTACATTGAACAACCCGATGGCTTCCAACTTGGTGACAATCCGGATTTTGTTTGCAGTGTTAAAGAAAGCTTTATATGGATTAAAACAGGCACCCGGAGCATGGTATGCAAGGTCGGATAATTATCTAATTAAACAAGGGTTTAAGAAAGGTTTGGTGGATAGCAACTTATATGTCAAAACAGAGAAGGGTCATCTTATTGTTCTTGTTGTTTATGTAGATGACATAATATTTGGCAAAGAAGATGGATGAATACTGCAAAGACATATCAATTAAAATGAAAAAAGAATTTGAGATGTCAATGATTGGTGAACTTTCTTATTTCTTAGGATCGCAGGTCAATCAAAATGAAAAAGGCATTTTTATTTCTCAAGTTAAATATGTAAAAGAAATGCTGAAAAAGTTCACAATGGAAGACAAGAAACCGGTCAAGACTCCTATGACAACAGTCGCAAGTTGAGCAAGGATGATAAATCCCCGGATGTAGATCAAACAATGTACAGTGTCTATGATTGGAAGCCTCATCGTATTTAACGTACCACTAGACCAGATATATTACAAGCAAGTATGTATGGTTGCAATATTTCAAGCCAGTCCCAAAGAAACTCATGTAACAGTCATAAAGAGGATTTTCAGATATCTCAAGGGCACTATGGATTATGGGTTGTGGTACCCAAAAGGTAAAGATTTCACTTTGATTGCATATTCTGATGCAGATTGGGCAGGATGTATTGATGACGAAAAGAGCACAAGTGGAGGAGCATTTTATCTTGGTGACAGGCGGTAGCATGGCACAAAGAAGAAACAAGAATCAATATCTCTATCCACCGCAGAGGCAGAATACATTGCAACAACAACTTGCTGTACTCAGATATTATGGATGAGACAAACGTTGAAAGATCTTGGTATTCATTTCAATGAACCAATTTCAATTAAGTGTGATAACACTAGTGCTATCAACATATCCAAGAATCCAAAGTAATGCATTCAAGAACCAAACATATTGCAATCCGATATCATTTCTTGAAGGATAAAGTTGCATAAGGAGAGGTTAAATTGGATTTTGTTCCAACTACAGAGCAAGTAGCTGATATATTCACAAAACCTTTGCCTAAGGAAGTATTTGAATACCTTCGGAAGAAGTTGGGAGTAGTCACACCACCCAAGCACTGACTAGCTATGGGAAACACATTCTCAGGGGGAGCATTCAAACTTTTTAAGTCTCAGAATGTTGTGCATAGACTCGTGGGGAGTCTCACAAGCAGCCCTTTGGTATTATTGGCAAAGGGGGAGAAGAAATTAAGCAAGGTTGCGAGTGTGTTGCCAACAATTCCAAAGGGGGAGATTGTTGAGCAAGGTGCAGCAAAAGAATTGCAAAAGTATTGTCATTGTTGTCAACACAATCAGATTGATGCAGTTGATGCAGTTCAGAGGTCAGTCAGATCAAGTGCAGAAAGTTTCAAGGAAAACAGAGGTGACCCAGATTCAAAAATTGGCAAAAAGAGACAAGGAAGAAAACTGTCGCGATATCGCGACATGTTTTCTGTCGCGATTTCGCGACATGGTCGAGGAGAGAGAAGGCGCAGCCAAAATGTCGCGATTTCGTGACATGTCGAGTTTTCGTTGAGGAGAGAAAATGTGTCGCGATTTCGCGACAAAAAGTAGGAGAGAGAAAATGCACGCCAAATTGTCGCGATTTCGCGACATGTCCGAGGAGAGAGAAGATGCGAGCAAAACTGTCGCGATTTCGTGACATGTCGGCAGAGAAGGAAACAAAGGTGTAGCGATATCGCTACATGTTGAAATGAATGGAAACAAAGGTGTAGCGATATCGCTGCATGATGAAATGAATGGAAACAAAGGTGTAGCGATATCGCTACGTGTTGAAACAAAGAGAAACTAAGGTGTAGCGATTTCGCTACATGTTGAAACAAAGAGAAACTAAGGTGTAGCGATTTCGCTACATGTTGAAACAAAGAGAAACTAAGTTGTAGCGATGGCGCTACATGTTGAAACAAAGGGAAACTAAGGTGTAGCGATTTCGCTACTAGTCAAAAGTGTAGAACTGAAAGATGCAGCAATGATATTACAAGTCAAAATTTCATGAAAAGAGGCAAGGTGAAAACACAAGGCACAAAGATGTAAAAATCTCGCCATTGCATGAAGCATAGTGTCGCGATTTCGCGACATGTTCCATTTTCGCTGGAGTTTGCAAGGCAAAGTTGTACGGAAGAGCAAAGTGTCACGATTTCGCGACATGTTCCATTTTCACTGGAGTTGGCAAGGAGAGTTGTACGGAAGAACAAAGTGTCACGATTTCGCGACATGTTCCTTTTTCAGTTGGCAAAGAAGAGTGTACGGAAGCGAAGTGTCACGATTTCGCGACAAGAGGATGATGACGTCCAAGTTGAAAAGTGTCACGATTTCGCGACAGGATGAAAGGAAAGTCATGAAGCCGAAGCGTCGCGATTTCGACGAAGATTGATGATGACGTCGAAAAGTTGAAAAGTGTCGCGATTTCACGACAGGATGAAAGGAAAGCTGCTGGAAGCCGGAAGCGTCGCGATTTCGCGACAGCATTGATGATGACGTCAAGCAAAGTTCAAAGTGTCGCGATATCGCGACAAGATGCAGGGAAAGCTTCCAAGAGCCAAAACGGTCACGATTTCACGACATGCTTAAGGATGACGTCAGCAAAAGTTCTAAGTGTCGCGATATCGCGACATGAGCGAGGGAAAAGCTTTCAAGGCCAAAATGGTCACGATTTCGCGACAACCTTCAGGGTGACGTCGAGATAAGTTAAAAGTGTCGCGATATCGCGACAGTAATAGATCCGCAGTAAAACCCGTAGGAGCATGCAAGGTGACACGTGTCGAAAAAGTCAATAAGTATGATAGTTAAACGTTGACAGTGTTGGACATGCAATGCAACAACCAAACATGCATAATTGAAACGCATTCGAAAAGCTGAATATGAAGGATAATAAAAGCATTTGAAAGGTCGTATTTGCAAGCATTCTAACAAACGTATTTGAAGCATACAGAAAAGCCGAACATGAAGAATCGAAAAGCTTTCGAAGAATCACATATGGAGTTTCGAAAAAGCATTCGAAAAGCCGTATTCGAAGAAATTGAACAATCAAGTGCATGAAACAAAATTGCCGTATTGCATGGTTTCCAAAAGACGTATTGCGGGGTTTCGAACAGTCGAAGTGCATGGAACCGAACAGCCGTATTGCATGGATTCGAACAGTCAGAGTATGTGATTCGATTGCATGCAGGATTGAAAGGTTATAAAAGAATAATCGTACAGAGAAGATGTTGTTGCTGTTAGAGAGAAATTGCTGTAAAAGGAGAGTTAGAAAAGAATCAAGAGAAAAATAAGCAGAGCCGTGAGAGTGTGCAGAGTTGGGTTAATTGCAGACCAGTCAGGGTCGTGCATAAAGTGAAGACATTTTTATGTCATTCTAAATTTATCGAAATTGCAGTCCAAGTTGGTGCTTGGTACTAGGAGTTGGTGCTCCATCCGTTGCAAGCAAAAAATTACGGGGGTTGGTGCTCCTTCCAGCCTGGTGCTCGGTAAAGTGTTTGTAAAATTGATTTTGCAAAGACCGGATTTGGATTGGAGTCCAAGCAGTCATTTTTGAGGAGTAGCCAAATTGGTGAACCTCGGTATATTGAGTGTTGTGGTGTGCTCTCTTTTTCAAGTTGTTTTTCAGTTGTCAAGTTCTTTTTATTTCATATTAAATGCTGTAGATATAAAAAATAATAGGTACACTGATTCACCCCCCCCTCTCAGTGTCATTGTGTAATTATCAAAAGAGTGAGACTTGGGAACTTGTTCCACGTCCAAAAGATAAGAATGTAATTGGCACCAAATGGGTCTAAAAAAATAAGTTGAATGAAGATGGTCAGGTTGTCAGAAACAAAGCAAGACTTGTGTGCAAAGGCTATGCACAAGTTGAGGGGATTGACTTTGAAGAGACATTTGATCTTGTTGCACGTCTTGAGGCCATAAGAATGTTCTTGGCTTTCTCAAGTTTCAAAAACTTCATAGTATACCAAATGGATGTAAAATCAGCATTTCTTAATGGTTAATTAGAGGAAGAGGTCTACATTGAGCAACCAAATAGTTTCAACTTGACAGATAAGTCGGACTATATATGCAAATTTAAGAAGGCTCTCTATGGACTAAAGCAAGCCCCTAGGACTTGGCACTCAAGGTTTGATAAATATCCTCAAGAGTAGGATTTTAGAAAAGGTGTAGCAGATAGCAATCTGTACATCAAAAATGAAGAAAATGACTTGTTGATTATAGTAGTCTATGTGGATGATATCATTTTTAGAGGTAATAATGACAAGATGTGTCAAAATTTTGCAAAGTGTATGCAAAATGAATTTGAGATGTCAATGCTTGGTGAGTGGTCTTTCTTTATTGGTTTGCAAATTTCACAATTAGATAAAGGTATATTTCTCTCTCAGACCAAGTATGTAAAAGAAATGTTGAAAAATTCAGGATGGAGGATTGTAATCCTGTGAGTACCCCCATGATTACAGAATGTAAGTTAAGTAAATATGATGAGTCTCCTGAGGAAAATCAAACATTGTATAGATCCATGATTGGAAGCTTACTGTATGTCACAGCTACAAGGCCAGATATAATGCAGGCAGTCGAATTGGTGGCAATATTTCAAGTTGCACCAAAAGAAACACATGTACAGGTAGTAAAAAGGATTTTTAAGTATTTGAAAGGAACTATGGAGTTTTGACTATGGTATTCTATATGCAATAATTTCACTCTCACTACATATACAGATGCGGATTGGGCAGCCAATATTGATGACATAAAAAGCACAAGTGGAGGAGCATTTTTTCTTGGAGATTGTTTGGTATCTTGGCTAAGTAATAAACAAGCATCAGTATCCTTATCTACTACATAGGCAGAGTATATTGCAGTAGTTACCTATTGCACACAGGTTTTATGGATGAAACAAACTCTAAGTTCTTTCAAAACTAAGCATGAGCATCTAATCTCCATATTTTTTATAATACAAGTGCCATAAATATTTCAAAGAATCTGAGGATGCATTCAAGAACCAAGCATATTTTAATCAAATATCATTTTTTGAGAGAGCAAGTGGTTTATCAGCAAGTTAAGTTGGAATACATTGCTACAAAGGAACAGATTGATGACATCTTTACCAAGCCACTTCCAAAGGAGACCTTTGAGTATCTCAGAATTAAGTTGAAAGTTTCACTCCCATACCATAATTAAAGTCTCAAGTAGAGCAGGTGATGAGTTGGTTGTATTTAGTGTCTTATCTTTCAGCCCGAAGGAGCCCTTTGCCATTGATGTCAAAGGGGGAGCAACTTGTCAGGGGAGCAGATTGTGAATCCAGTTGCAGTAAAAGATTTTTTTTTTGTAGGGTTACCATTAATGACAAAGGGAGAGATTGTTAGAAATATTGAGTTTTCATTGACATCAAAGGAGCATGGTATTTAAGGCAGAAATATTCTTCAAGGGTGATAAGTTTATAAGTATGGATAATATATCAATGATGTCAAATATGGACTTGGTGAATAACAAACAATGGATAATTATCTAAGGCAAGCATATATTTCAAATGAAGCAAAGCAAGGAAAATATTTTTAAGTAAAGGATTATTATAAGGAGAAGGAAAAAGGCTTGGGATAAAAAAAATTAAATATTACAAGATAGGGACAAAGGTTTAAAAGTTAATATCGTAATATTTAAAACATAAGATTTAAAATATTATAATATAAAGTGGTTTAAAGGTAAAAGTGTCGACGTCCTTGGGTAATAATGGTAAACATATATATATGAAGCACAAATTCATTTTGAAAGAAGTTTTTTTTGTAGTGCAATTTGTATACCCCTTCGTGCAAAAATCAAAGCAAAAAATAAGAGGAGGAAAATAACATCTTTTACGGTAGTGAGCGAAAGAGAACAAATATATTGTACTGTCATTTTCGTCTCATCTGGTGGCTAGCCCAGTCAGTCACCTAGCTAGCGCTAAGGCATCGTGGAGCAGGAGGTTGCGGGGTCGAAACCGTATAAGTGTTATTTTCGTTGGTAAAGATATAGAACGTTTTGGTTGGAGAAGATAGAATGGAGGACTTATTTAGTTTGTGTTGTGTATTTGATTCTACCCACAAGGGTAGCCCAACTGGCTGCCCAAGGCAGAGGTCAGGAGATCAAATATCCTCCGCGTTTTTTGGGCTTGCCATGTGAGGTAAGGGTAAATTTTTTTTGTTTAATTTAATTTGAGTGGGAGATATAAGGTGTATTGTGGTTATTTTGAAAATTGTATTTTTGCATATTATAAAAGAAAATATAAGGTGTATTGTGGTTAATTTTAAAATTGTACATTAGCATTTTAGAAAAAGGAGATATAAGGTGTAATGTGGCTAATTTTAAATTGTATTTTTGCATGTTACAAAAAGGAGATTTAAGGGTTTAATTGTTAATTAATTTTTATATTGATAATTTCAAAAGGGAGATATAAGAAGTCATTTTTAATCTTTATTGTGTATGTTTTTGATAAATATTTTAAGTGGATGAATTAATATTTGTGCAAGAAAGAGAAAATTACTAACCAGATTTTGAAGGGACAAAAGAAAAATTATTTTTTTCAAGACAGGTTTGGGAAGCTCATGCAAAAAGAAGATTATCATTATTGAGGCAGATTTAGAGGTATGGTGATTTAATTCCTTTATCAAAATGTTTTTGTTTGAGGAAAATATTTGTGTTGTCATATAGTGGGAGGTATAAGGAATTATTGGATGTGCATTGGTTTTTGAGAGTAAATGAGCATGGAAGATTTGTGGATTGTTATGTTTGGTTTTGGGAAAAGATTAGCATTGGATGTATGCAAGATTTAGGAGTAGATGAGAAAATTTGAGTAGGTTATGGATCAGACTTGAGCAGGTTGTATGAGTAGATTTGAGCAGGTTTTAGAGCAGACTTGAGCAGGTTGTGTGAGCAGATTTGAGTAGGTTTTGGAGCATACTTGAGTAGATTGTGTGAGAAAATTTGAGCAGGTTTTGGAGCAGACTTGAGCAAGTTGTGTGAGCAGATTTGAGAAGGTTTTGGAGTAGACTTGAGCAGGTTGTGTGAGCAGATTTGAGTAGGTTATGTGAGCATATTTGAGAGCAGATGTGAGCAGTTTTGAGAGAATACTTAAGCAGAGTTTGGGCTAAACTTGTGAGAAGAGGGGATTGGTGTCTCTTGTGGGTTGGTGCCCAAGAACCAGTAGAGGGGATTGGTATCTCCTGTGAATTGGTGTCCACAAAATTGAGAGGGGATTGGTGTCTCCTTTGGATTGGTGTCCACAAACATTGTAATAGGGGATTGGTGTCTCCTGTGGGTTGGTGCCCACAAAATTTATTGAAGAAATATATAAGCAATATTTTGTCATGGTTTTCTCCCAAAAGGGTGTTTCCACGTAAAAGTTATGTCTCTCATATGTGTGATGATTTGTTTTATTATTGCATTAATATTATTGTTGTTATCATTTGGATTGAAAAGTGAAAAGTTTTATCTTATACTATTCACCCCCCCTCTTAGTATAAGCTTGTGTTCTTCAAGGTAAAGACATTTTGTCTTGGAACCCTGATCCCAAAGGAACCTACTTTGTAGCCTATGGTTATCAGGTTCTTGATAAGAAAATTTTTGGGAGTCTCCCTATCAGATGGTTTAAAAAGGTGTGGAATATATTTGCTTTACTGAAATGTAACTTCTTTATCTGGTTGGTAGCTTGTAATAAATGCCTTAGTTGGGATAATGTGAGGAAGAGGGGATTTCAGGGTCCCTCTTTTTGTGTCCTTTGTTATAATAATGAGGATGGCTCTTCTCATTTATTTTTCTAATGTTCCCTTGCCAAAGACATTTGGCACCGTTGGTGAAGTGCCTGGAACCATCCTTGTTTTCATGTGCTCTCCCTAGTGGAGTTTAGGAGTAGTCTGGGAAGACCTCCGACCAAGACCCTCTTCCTCTGGGTGGCTTGGAATTTGGGACCTTATTTCATCATTTGGTATATTTAGCTCGAACAAAACCATCGCATATTTTAGGGAAGCAATTTGTTTGTTCAACAGATATGGCAAAGGATCTTATGTATGGTTCAGGAAACTATCCATAGCAAATGTGATGTGGACCCTCTTTTGGACTCTAGGGAGGAGAAGGTATGGCAGGCCCTTGGTCTCTTTGGGGTTGGTTCAAACTATTCTAGCCCTAATAGGGTTCCTCAACTCAAAAAGAAGGTTAGAAGATATGGTAGGTGGAGGTCACCCCCTAAAGGAGTTTTAAAAATTAATACTGATGAGTCGTCTAGGGGTAATCCTAGACATGCTGGAATTAGCGATGTTGGGAGAGATTCTGCTGGTGTGGTCAATTTTTTATTTTCCATTTATAAAGGTTTTCACTCCAAATATTTTATGGAAGCTCTTACGATTCTCGAGATCTTGTAGAGGGGGTTTTCTCTTGGATGGTGTAGGATTATCTGCGAGTCTGACTCTCAAATTTTGGTTAATCTTTTAAAAAGCAAAAGGGTGGAGGATGTTAATTGGTATTTGGCCTTTGTGGCCATTCAGATTCTCAGAATGAGTGAATATTTTGAATTTATATCCTTTGTGCACATTTTTTAAGGGAATGGAATGGGGTTGTTGATTACCTATTCAAAAGGGCTCTTAAGTTGTTGGATCCTTAGATTATTGATAACTATGAGAGTATCCCATATGGGGACTCTCAACGCCTCTAGGAGTTGATCCAAAAGGATTTTTAGACTTAATATGGTTTGTTCTTGTTGTCTTCTTCGAGTTTCAACCTTGTCTGGTGGTTTTAGCCTATTTTGTTGCTTATTTGAGTCCTGGTTGGGATCTCAACTGTACTCTATAATCCAAAATTTTTATCAATAAATTTTTACCCCTTTATTTAAAAAGAAGAAGAAGGAATATGGTGTTCTCAATTGCATCAAATCATTTGTTTGCACTTGTCACAGTCAGATCCCATGTTGGATTCTCAAAATTCAATATAAGGTGTACCCTTAATTTTTGAAAATCAAAGTATTCCATAGGTTCATTTTGGTCATTAGGATTTCCCTTCATTTTTAGTCTTAATCAATTTTACTATCCTTCAAGTCAAACATTTCACTTGGTTAGAACGTTTCTTAACATTTTCCCCCTTAGGTCTTGTTTCTTGTAAATTTTTTAATCTTTATTGGTTCATAATAAGTCTATTTCCAATATACCCAATCAAATTTTCCTCGTTCATAATAGTAAAGTTATAAAATTTCTAAGGTTTAGGGGTCTCAAATATGCAAAAATCAAATCCGATCTCCCAAACTCATTTCATATGCCTATCCTTTATAAATCCTAAGTTGAGGTTAATTTTTTGTGTTAAATCTTCTCTCTTAAACCGCTCGTATCTTCCATTAGAATGAGTGGCCCGTAGGAGATCTAAAATTCTAGAGAGGATCTAAGCGTTCCAAAGTGTCTATTGAGTAATGCTTCCCCTTTGACTAGTCAAGCACCCAGATCCCTCTAAAATCTATGATCCATGTCATCTTGGCATTCGTTGATAAATCTGAGTCATTAAAGAACGAGTGATCTACATTCGTCCTAACACCACTAGTGAATCTAGGCCATTAATTTATTCACCCTTGAAAATAAAAGTCAAAGTCCTTTTAAAATAATAGATAGTCTACATTTATTTATGAAAATAGATGAATGACTCGCATTTGATTGCAAATACAGACAAGGTCGTTTAATATAATTTGTCAAAAGATGAATGTTTGCCTAGTTTGAAAGGTAAAATCTAATGGTCCAGATTGTTCATTGAAAGGCATTCTAAAATATTATGGATCACATTATTTCATAGTCACAAGATGTGTGGTTTAAATCACTTCTTTGCTAGACAATTGTGTGTCCTGCATTCATTGAGGAATAAAGACAAAAGATTTATGTCATGACTAAAGAAGAGATAAATAACTTGGGCCATAGATATAATTAAAAATATGCATGAAAGGTACTTAAAGTTTTATGAACAGTCCTTGTTTAGCTTGGATCAAGATGAATGGTCCACATTGGTCATATAAAAAGGACAAAACATTTTGACCAGGACTCCCAAAAGGGTTTTGTCACCCACGTTCGATGATGAATAGAAACAAAAGCTCCTATGTAAGATTGATCAGAAGAGGGACGGTTTGTGCATCTCTTGTGTCAGATTTATTAGAAATCGAGTGGCCCACGTTCACTGATGAAGAGTGACAAAAGTCTTTGAAAATTTTGAGCAAATAATAAACGATCTACAATACTCCTCATAGTCTGGATAGATGGTCGAAATTCATCAATAAAATCTGATAAAAATTGATGACCCACGTTGCTTTGGAGATTTCAAATCAATGATTCGCATTTCATACCAAGGAGTGGAGATTGGATATGAATTATACTATAAGTCTTGTCATTTAAATTAAGTTTATTTGACTAACACATTAGATGATTTCCTTTGTACAAAATCTAATGAGATTGATGGCTCGCGTACGTCCAAATCTAGATCAACAACACGCATCAGCTAATAAATAAAGATAAAGAGTCCCTTAAGTAATATCTTACGATTTACATTTATTGGTGAAGAGAGAAATCTACAACCTACATAATTACAAAGGACTCTTTTAGAAGCAAAAATACAAACATGCACAGAGACAACAAATAATCTATTTGGCACATGATTTTAAGGTCTCTCAATGGCTCAAATTTGATCATTAAAAATCAATGGCTACAGTTCAAATTGAGTACGACACACTAGCCTAAGATTCTAAAGGTAAGCTTGATAGCTTAGATTGAATAGGTAATATTTTGAAAAGCTTTGGAATCAACCTACGACTCAGATTGAATCTATAGTCAGAATTAACAACCCCAATTGGGCAATAAATAAGGCAATGGTTTCCCTTGCTAGTTCATACCATTATGAATGATGTGGTGGTGAAGCTAGGGTGGGTAAAGAAGAGAATGTAGTTGGCAATAATTAAAGCCAAGAATGTAAAATCTCTTCCTAAAAGGCTATAAATACCTTTCCTAAATCATCAAGTTACACTTTCACTAAAGGTTATAGAGAGTTAAGAGCAAATTACGTTGAACATTTCAAAGTTTAAGTGCTTAGAAGAGCTTGTAGAGTGATTTAAGAAGTGTCTGTAGAGTAATAGCAGTTATGGCATCTACACATGCTCCTTTAGGCATGCCCATGTGTACAGTAGCAAGTATTTGAAGATTGACAAAATGTAAGCCATACAAAAAATTGCTTGGAAAAGTTTTTGTCAAGGATGCAACAAAATTTGCCAAAAAATTGGGAGCTGATAGGACAATTACCCATGCACAACAATGGGAGTTAGGAGATAATTTTGTATTTATTTTTTAGAGGACTAGCCAATTTACTTAGAGAACACCAAGTAAAGCTACCAAGATCGACTAAATCCCTAAGTGTAAAAAGGCTAGGATCAAAGCATATTCCTCATTAGAAGCTCTAAAAAGTCTCACTTTAGTAAGAACACAATAGATAATCCCTTTCTATTCTATTGAAGAAAGGCAACTCTAAGAAATTGATGAAGGAAATAATCCCTAGGGTATATAATATACAGTTGAAGAACCAAGTGATCGAGTTCTAAAATTATCACCCATAATTGCATCACTCTTCGTGCTATCAAAGATAAAATCAATTGAGATCAACCAAGGAGCAAGGAAAAATAGGAGAAGCATATGTACAAGTTACACGAGACCCAATAGCCATGATGGAATTAGGAGGTCAACTTCAAGCCTAAGCAACAAGATATATATGTAAATAAAACAAAGAGTTGTAAGCAAAAGCAAAGACACTACAAACTAGAATTAGGAAACTAGAAGTTGCCCAAATGATGAACATCCCGTGGTTACCTTCTTCACATGCAATTAAAGAAATAGAAGTAGTCAAATAGTTTTATATTACTATGTTTATAAAATAATATAAGGCAAAAATTCATGCTGAACTAAAGGCTAAAATAAACATACTAACTAGAATACTCTAGAATTTTGCTACAGTGGTTAAGACAGTAGAAGGTATTAAGAAATTAAAATTTGATGCCAAAGTACGTAGTACATCATATCTTTCAAAAGTGTGAAGATTAGTATGCACAAATACGCACCAAACAAGTGACTATTGAAGAAGGCACTATATATGACTGCAATTTAGAATTTGCCAAGGTAGATATGTACCTCTGTGAAAGAGCCAATTGGGACTCATTTGTCAAATAAATGAAATCTTGGGAAGAAGAAAATGATAACAAAAGAAAGGGGGTAGGAATTTTGCTTCAAAATTGTTTAGTTGCAAATGATTTTGATAGTAAAATAACAAAAAATATACAAGATTTTGAGTGTGATGATAAAGATGAAAATAAACTCTATACACCCAAAAGTAGCACATTGCCACTTCTCCCATCATCATGGCTAATAAATTTACAAAGCTCATGAAATTTACATAAAATAGCCTCAAAACACTATTCATTTGTCAAAAGAACTATTCATCCTCATAAGCCCCCTTAAACTACTCAAGTCCCTTCCTACGTTTAACTTTGGGTCCTCATACGACCACCTCTATGACTCAACATTGGGTAATCTCAACCATGGTCTAAAGTCACTTTATGTTCAAACTCATCCCCATGGTCAATCTGATTCATGGACACCTCACCTAGTCTACTATTTGACTAGCCTAGCCTCCACCTCACCCATTTGATCCTAGCTAAACCTATGGTCAACCTAATCAAGGTTAATTCTAACCCTTGCTCCACACATCCCCCTGTGTGCATTTAGGGCCTTAAATGCCATTTGGAAACTTTTGTGTCCAAAGGCATGGGATACATGGTGAGTCACACTCCACCTCACCCAAAATTCAACACTTGACCTAGGGTCAACCTAACCCTAGTTAAATCTAACCCTTGCTCCATTTCAAATTCCCATGTGGGTTTGAATTCATAAATGAGTTTTGAAGACTTTGTGGTTTTCAAAGCATGGGCATGGATGACTCACCTTCCACCTCAACCAAGTCAACAATTAACCCTACCACAATTAGGGTTTAACCCCAACTCCACTCCACATCCCCATGCTCATTTATGACATGTAGGTGGGTGAGGGATTCTCTCACCCAAATGCACTAATGGAGCATGCCACATCAGGGGACATCTCACATGGAACACCTCATGGGACACCTCAGCCCCTCCCCCAAGCTTGGCAAATTCTATAAATAGAACTCCATTTTCTCTATTCAATGGGATACACCATTTTACATACCCAGACTCTAGTGGAATCAACCTAGAGGTACTTAAGTCCTCTCTTTCCATTAACCACCATAAAGGTCGCATAAGTCTTGTTTTTGCACCCTATTTGTATTGCAAGTTGCTCTTGTTTGTAGGATTTGGAGGCATCTTGACGAAGACACAGAGATCCGACAACACTAGAGAGAACTCTACATCATCAAGTTTGGTTTCTAGAGAATAAACTTAGATTTACATAGGTGTGTGCGAATCTCGAGGCACTATCAAATTTGCACAAATGTGTGTGAATCCATCCAGACCCACCCTCGTTGTTTTGGTCATAACTCCCTCATCTAAACTCAAATTACCATGAAATTTTGAGGGTATATTTTTGACAACCAAAGGAAGGTTCCCACAAATGTTCAACCTATTTGGAGCAATATAGATCATATTCATACACATGTGTGTAAATCCCATTTTCAACAGATTTTTTGAACCAAAAGCCTCCTAGAGCTCCCAAAATCATGTATCTCAATTATGTATGGTTTCATCATTTATGTAATTTTAATCATGCTTTAAGACCGGTTTATAAGTATATCTTCTATAAACATGAGGGGTCTGATCAAGATAGACCCCCAAATGTTCTAACGCATTTTTGTAGGTCTCATAGATCTCAAGGATAGATCCAATCGATAATGGCACACAAATAGTAAGCTCACTCACACTAAGGAAGACAAGGAGAACAATTAGTGGTTTTTTACCATCCCTACTGGAAGAGGGCTTCCCTCATGGAAGACCCCATTTTTTAGCCTCTCATGGCCCTTTTGTAAAATGATAAAATTTGTAACTTTCCTTTTTATATCAATTGTAAAACAACCAGTTTTATTGTCATTCATTTTGGCATGCCTAGTGGGACCCCACCATCTATTGTTTACTTGCTTAGCCTTTCTCGCTAGCTAACTATAATTTTTAATAATTTTTTGTGTTTTAGGTGTTGCAAAACTAGAGCAAAGCTAACCAAAACCCTGAAATACACCTCAAGGCTTAATCTAACACTTATTTGGTCTATGAGCCAAATTTGCATAGATGTGTGTGAATCCCAGGGCACTATCAGATTTGCATAGATGTGTGTGAATCCAGCTAGATCCACCCTCACTATTTTGGTCATAACACCCTCATCGGAACTTATATTTCCATGAAATTTTATGGGTAGCTTCTTGACAATCAAATGAAGGTTCCCATAAATTTTCAACCCATTTGGAGCAATATTGACTAGATTTTAATTTGCATAGATGTGTGTGAATCCTGAGGCCTGCTAGATTTGCATAGATGTGTGTGAATCCTGAGGCCTTCTAGATTTGCATAGATGTGTGTGAAGCCTAACATCAACAAATTTTTGAAGTGCACAGTTCAGAGAACAAGTCTAGCAACTCTGAATTGTAGGTAATCCTCTTCAAAACTTGCTTGTTTATCCCAAAACGCTAGTTTTTGTCACCAAAATTGCAATTTTAGTTTCCAATACTTTCGTACGTGCAATTCATGACAACCCCAAATCTCTTTACCCCCATCGTTTTACATCACTTTCTTAAGAATTGTATTGGTCCCTTTAATTACATATTTCTTGCATTAGAACATCATTTTAGTCACGTGCATTAGACCTAAAGTAGGCCTTCAATCTCCTTGTTTGCCTAGAGCTGAGATAGATTGTGATATATTCTCATATATAATGCTCTTATGCAACATCTAGTCATAGCCTTAATGGGCATATATTTACTAGTGTAGATAGGATTGCGCCTAAGCAAACCTTAGTATAAGTCTTCAATGAAATCAAGCGAATTTATATTTCTTCCATCTAGCATAGATTTCCCTTTCAAAAGCATCTAGTATAGATATTTTCCTTTCTAAATCACCTACTATAGATTTTTGCTTTCATGCATCTTTTCAAGCTTTCACTCTAGCTTAAAAATTTCTTTCAAATTGCAAGTTGCTTATCAAGCTAGTTAAAAGCATTACCTTTTTATTGTTGTCATGATCTAGTTTACTTCTAATGCATTAGTTTTCTAAACAAAAAATCAACCCCACACATGTGCACATTTCATACACATTGGTAAGATTGGACTTCATCACCAACCCCCAATCGAGACCAGTGTTGTTAAAATTCATCTCCTTCCACTGGCTTTCCCCTAGATGCTATAGTAGCCCCAAAGAGTGATTTTTTGGACTTCATCACTATAATATCCCCTACTATTGAGAGATCCTCAAGGTAGGTCAGGGTTAGATGCCCCCACTCATAGAGCTTTACATAATTTATGAGTTGGTAATTGTTGTTCTTAACTATGCTTGTTTGAGGGTGAAGCAAAAGCCTAGGTAGGCCAATAGCAGGTCTTAGACAATAATTCCTATTTTATAAGAGGTATTTTAGATTTTTCCCTTTTGGTTACCTTTAGTCATACCCATAATTAGTTTTTAGTCGTCCATTGTCGCATAGTTACCCCTTATGCACCTTTGGGTTTTGTAAGGATATGTGCTTAGATATACCTTCTTAACATCCATTCACCACCTACTTTATTTTAGGTTGGTCAACATCATCAAAAATATAAAACATGGTTGTTTACTATTTTCCATAATACTTTGTTACTTTTGAGTGATTTTTGGTACAAAACCTATTACAAAACCATCTAAAATAGCTTCAAAACACACTTGCTAGTTTTTAAGAGTGTTTCTACAAAATTTCATCCAGGCAGCTTGTTTTGTATAGATTTGCATACTAGTGTGTGAATCGCATTCGCATAGTAAGGCGCAAACCTCATTTGCACACTAGTGTGCAAATCTAAAAATATGAGCACGAATAGGTCCAAAACCCCTCAAAAATGCACACAAAAGCATAATTTTTACTTGAACTACCCTACTAGCTTCATTCCATCCCTTTTCACTTGGAATCTTAGTCCTCGATCGAGGCCAAATCACACACACAAGTGAATCTTGTTATGGAAGCTTCCATTATGATCCCTTCTTCTCCAACCAATTCATCAAGGCATTTAGAGGAAATCACCCCTATCCATTCTCATACTCTACTCCTTCACATAACTCATCCTCAATTCATATATTGTGTGCTAGGATTTCATCCTATGATCATGATCTAAGGCATCAAGTTAATCATCTTGCTCCTCCCATGAGGCCCCATGTGAGGACCACTTTCCCCTCTTCACACCATCATTCTCCCTACCATGCTTCTCCCCATCAAGGGCCATGTCATCCACCTCTTCTTCCCTCACCTCAATTTCTATTTCAAATCACTTAGCTAGTTGGCATGTTGCAACCTCCTTGTCCTCCATTTCCATATTTTGCACCTCATCCATATGCACATTATTACCCATATCAATCAACACCCACCACACCTAGCATCCATGTCAACCCCATTCCCACACCACCAGCACCTTCGCCCATTGACATACAACATGCCTCAACAATCTTGAGTTAGAATTGAGTAATTGTAGGTATCATACACCCACTCATGATTCATCCAATGGAGGTCCTATAATACCTTCACTTCAATAAACTCCTTACCCTCATTGATGGTGTTATCTGCAACATAGGCTAGAAATCACTCCCTCGCTACCCAACCAACCACTTGCTTGCCCAAAACGTCTTTCATGCCCATCTCGCAATTGGAATCTGTTGTTTGAGCCATTGTCCAATATATTTTAGAAGTTGTATGATGTTGGATATATTTATGTATGTGACATTAAACCTATTGGAAATTTGAGTTATTTTATGTTGTCATTGATGTCACATGGATCATTGATGACATATGGATCATATTTGAGTTTTGGTGGCAAAAGCACTTCATAAAATATCATTTATGATATTTTGGAGAGCATGGATATATACAACGTTTTTGTGAAAACCAAGGCAGGCAAAATAAAAGGTTTTATTTAAAACCATGGATGGTAGATTTGAAATGGGTTTTTCTTAAAACCTAGGTTGGATTTTCGTTTCATTGAAAAAGGTGCCCCGATGATGGAGATATTTAATTTTAAATATTTAGTTTAAATTTTAAAATTAAAAATAAAATTATAGCGCCGACGTCTAAAGAAAGGAGGAAAGGCATATATATATATATATATATATATATATATGCCACCAAAATATTCGATAAATTCTTGTCCTCGATTTTCGAATGCATTCGAATTGATAATGTAATATGAAAAGAACCTGTGTGTTGAAGTGTGTGTAAAGAGGCGTGTGAAGGGTTTATGAAATTTGAGTCCAT
This sequence comes from Wollemia nobilis, assembly GCA_028583015.1. NCBI lineage: Eukaryota > Viridiplantae > Streptophyta > Pinopsida > Araucariales > Araucariaceae > Wollemia > Wollemia nobilis. Next base: position 9,031,113 of record JAQPPZ010002998.1, read on the forward strand.
TAAAGAATCATTCGTGGAGGATAACCAAATGCATAGGCACCTTTGGCCTAGTGGTTCATGCACTGTGTAATAAGCAGGAGGTCCTACGATCGAGTCTTACCGGGAATGCTTGCTGTGTTGAAACGCTCGAAGCTTTTTTGAGTTTTCGAAGGGCGCAAAATATTGAGGTATTTGTTTTGATTCGTGCCCCTTTGAACACATGAGGGCGTGTGGCCCAACAGCGGCTTGGCCACGATTAAGGCATTGAGCGAGGAGGTGTCAAGGGATCGAATCCCATCAGGGACAGAGGCAAGTTAATATTTTTTTTTTAATTTTTTTTTTCTAAAATTGCCCTAGGAGAAATAAGGGTTATGATGCACTTCAGGGAAAAGAGAGATTTTTGGTGATTTTCTTTGTAGAAGTATATCATATTATATCGTTGGAAAGCTTATTTCGAGGGGTATTTGATTAACTTGCTTAGAGGGAGAAATAAGGTGTGTGTAAAGAGATATTTATGATTTTGTAAAGAGGTTCAAAAGTGAAGGTTGCTTTGTTCTTTTTCAAAGAGGATTAATTCTTTCATGAGGGGACATGATGTATTTTATTGAGAAGGAGTAATAAGGTGTTGTTTGGATATTATTATTGTGTTTTTAATCATGATCCCTAACCCTTATTGAAAGTTGAAAAAGAAAGTTTGTTGAGTGTGGCAGATTTAGTGGAAAACTAATAAGGCATCAAAAAGGTATGAGCAATATTCTCCATTGACTTTGTTTATGGTGGTTGATTTCTTAAATATCATTGGAGAGAAAAGGATTGATTGTGGTTTCCTTTTCTAAAGTGGTTGGTTGAATGCTTCAAGGTTTTTTGGTTTGAGAGTTGTGTTTAAACCTTGTTTTATAAGCATTGTTGTTGAAGCCATTAGTTGTGTGAAAAACCCGAGATAGGGTTTGAGAAGAACATGAGTATCATTGTTATGTGAAGAATGTTTTATAAGCATTGTTGTTGAAGCCCATTGATTGTACAAATAACTTGAACTTGAGTTAGAGAACAACATGAGCATCATTGTTATGTGATATTTGTAATTGAGCATTATTGGAAACATTTGAGTTGGTCGATACTTGCTTAGACTAGGGTTTGTGAGAAAGAGTTGTTCCTTGTGGTGATTGGTTGAGTAGAGTTGTTTGAGCCTAGTCAAGTGATTGTGTGAAGTGGTTGTTCAAGTTCCATGAAACAAACTATTCTATATTATGATTTGAGTTGAGATCATTGTGGATCATTGTTTTCATCCATTGTAGAGTGCATTGCCATTCATTGTTGAGTTCATCATTGAGCCTTGCCTTCATATATTTGTGGATGATATTTGAGTGCTACTTGAGCATGATTGATTGAGCCTTTGAGAAGGCCTTTGGGATAGATTTTTGGACAGATTTGTGGCAGCTTTTGTGCATGATTGATTGAGCCTTTGAGAAGGCTTTTGGGATAGATTTATACACATATTTTTGGTAGCTTTCGTGCATGATTGATTGATCCTTTGAGAAGGCTTTTGGGATATATTTTTGGACATATTTGTGGCAGCTTTTGTGCATGATTGATTGAGCCTTTAAGAAGGCTTTTGGATAGATTTATGGACATATTTGTGGCAAATTTTGTGCATGATTGATCGAGCCTTTGAGAAGGCTTTTGGATAGATTTGTGGATATATTTTGAGCAAGTTCTTAGTGAGCTTGCTGAGCAGATTTGAGTAGGTTCTTGGTGAGCTTGCTAGAGCATATTTTGAGCAAGTTCTTGGTGAGCTTGCTGGAGCAAATTTGAGCAAGTTCTTGGTGAGCTTGCTAGAGCAGATTTGAACAAGTTTTTGGTGAGCTTGCTAGAGCATATTTTGAGTAAGTTCTTGATGAGTTTGCTGAAGCAGATTTGAGCAAGTTCTTGGTGAGCTTGCTAGAGCAGATTTTGAGTAAGTTCTTGGTGAGCTTGTTAAAGCATATTTTGAGTAAGTTCTTGGTGAAGCTTGCTAGAGCAGATTTTGAGTAAGTTCTTGGTGAGCTTGTTGAAGTATATCAATGGATTGCTTACTTGAGCAGATCAAGATTGCCTTGCTGAGCAGATCAGTGGATTGCCTAGCTAAGTAGATTAGTGGATTGCCTAGCTGAGTAGATCAGTGGATTGCCTACCTAAGCAGATCAGGATTGCCTTGCTGAGTAGATCAGTGGATTGCCTAGCTGAGTAGATCAGTGAATTGCCTTGTTGAGTAGATCATTGGATTGCCTACCTGAGCAGATCAGTGGATTGCCTACCTGAGTAGATCAATGGATTTCCTACCTGAGCAGATCAATGGATTGCCTACCTAAGCAGATCAGTGAATTGCCTTACTGAGCAGATCAGTGGATAGCCTAGCTTTGAGCAAGATCAAAGTAATCATTTGTATTGGGATAAGGATCCCTATTTCTTTGTGAAATATTATAAGGATATTATCTTGTGGAGTACCCCACATTGGGGGAACCACGTTAAATCTTGTGTCTCAATTGTGTGTGGTGATTTGTGCTCTTGCTTACTATTGCTATCTATGTCATTAATGCACATTGTTATATTTGGATATTGCAATTAAGGACACTAATTGATATTGGTTTTGAAAGAAAGTAAAAATTGGGCGCTATATTGTTCACCCCCCCCTCTCAGTATAAGCTTGTGTTCTTCAAAACCAAATGATCCAAATTACCCAAAACCAAAGGGCTATAAGGAGCATACATTTTGTGACTATCATAGACAACGAGGGCATGATATCAATACTTGTCATATATTCTAACACTTGGTCCAAGACCTTATTGATCATGGAGCTATACATATCACCAATCCTCTAGCTCCCCCAAATCAAAATTTGAGCATCTCTACAAATATTCTACCACAAACACAAGTTGGCACCTTGGCATCTTCATCCATGCCTTGATAACTTCATCATGTCAATGGTCGCACTTCTTACCAAGATGTTAGTCATACCAATATTGCGACTAGCAATCCATGATCTCTAATATGATATCTCCCCGTAATATAGTATTATCATCATTCATTAATTTACCAAATCTACTCTAACTACTTCATCTTCCTCACTTCTTCAATTTTCTTTTCTTCTTTATCTTTCAAAAGGTTTGTGTCATTTTTGTATGATCACGCTTCAAATGGCTATGTACCTATGACTAGTCCTTTTCTTCTCTCCTTTCATCTCTTCTTTCTTCCTCTTTTCTTATTCCACAACCTCCTTCTCCCCCTACCATTATTTCCTTTCATCTCTTCCTTATTTTCTTCATTCACCTTATTTTCATCATCAATTTTCCATATTCTTCATCTCAATTTGAGCGATTAGGAAAGTTTCTTTCCTTCCAACCCATCTTTCACAACTAAGAGAATTCATCTCATTTCAACCAATTTCTCATGACTGGGCCATTTTCCCCTCCACTTCAAAATAATTTTGTGATTAGGATATTGCATTCCTTTTTCAAACTACTTCTACAACCAAGGGGATTTCACCCTCTTCCCAACCATATTGTTGTTTGGTAGAGTTAGTCCTCCTTCCACATCAAATTCCACCAACTCTCATCTACACATGATAGTGTAGCTCAACACTGCAATCATAGATCAATCACCTAACACTTCATAACAAATCAACTACTAGATTTAAAAGATTACATCCTTTTGTCAAAGGTTGCATCCTTTGCCTCGCCTTCACATCTCAATCAACAAATCAATTGCTAGGTTTAAAATGTTGCATCCTTTTGTCCAAGGTTGTACCCTTTTGTCCAAGGTTGCACCCTTTGCCTCGCCTTCATCAATCAATCAATCACTAGGTTCAAAAGGTTATGTCCTTTTGTCAAAGGTTTTACCATTTTCCTCGCCATCACAAATTATTGCTTCATATAGCAATTTCGCACTCCTCTTTTTCATTCATAGCATAAAGGTTTCTTCATAAGCCTAATTATCATTGCAAAATTATTTCTATAATATCTTATCCTAAAAGGTTTCTCCATATACCTCATTGTCATTGGAAAATTCTTTTTAGAATCTCTTAGCCCAAAGGTTTCTCCATAAACCTCATCATCATTGGAAAATTCTTTTTAGAATCTCCTAGCCCAAAGGTTTCTCCATAAACCTCATCGTCATTGGAAAGTTCTTTTTAGAATATCTTAGCCCAAAGGTTTCTCCATAAACCTCATCATCATTGGAAAATCCTTTTTAGAATCTCCTAGCCCAAAGGTTTCTCCATAAACCCCATCGTTATTGGAAAATCATTTCTAGAATCTCCTAGCCTAAAGTTTTATCCATAAACCTCATTGTCATTAGAAAATCATTTTTAGAATCTCCTAGCCCAAAGGTTTCTCCATAAATCTCATCATCATTGGAAAATCCTTTTTAGAATCTCCTAGCCCAAATATTTTTCCATAAACCTCATCGTCATTGGAAAATCCTTTGTAGAATATCATAGCCCAAGGGTTTCTCAATAAACCTCGTCATCATTAGAAAATCCTTTTAGAATATCCTAGCCAAAGGTTTCTCCATAAACCTCATCATCATAGGAAATTCCTTTTTAGACTCCTAGCCCAAAGGTTTCTCCATAAACCTCATCGTCACTAGAAAATCCTTTTTAGAATCTCTTAGCCCAAAAGGTTTCTCCATAAACCTCATCATCATTGGAAAATCCTTATTAGAATATCTTAGCCCAAAAGGTTTCTCCATGACCTCATCGTCATTGAAAATTTATTTTTAGAATCTCTTAGCCCGAAGGTTTCTCTATAAACCTTATCATCATTGGAAAATTCTTTATAGAATCTCTTAGCCCAAAGGTTTCTCCATAGACCTCATCGTCATTGGAAAATTCTTTTTAGAATCTCTTAGCAACAAAGGTTTCACCACAAACCTCAAAGTATTTGGTCAATTATTTGTAAAATCTCTTAGCAAAGGCACCAAATATCTTTGGTCAAAATTCAATTTCAGTTCAAATACCCCGAAGGCATCAAATCCCTTTGGTCAAAATTCAATTTCATTCCAAAGGATTCAAACTCCTTTGGTCAATTTTTCGTTCCTTACTTTATCGCCTTAGCATAGATCTTGTACATTCAACATCAAAAACAACAACAATAATAAAAATGCAAATAAACCAACACCATCCATCGACATTGTATCTTGCATTTCATTTTCCTCTTTTCCTCTTTGTCTTCTACTTCCTTTTTTCTCCACATCTACCTCATCTCGATCTATATCAATGTTGTATGGTCACATTTTGAGAAGCTACATACATTTGCTTTGGATCTTGTTCCTCTCTTCTTTTCTAGACTCTTCCATTCTCGATCAATGTTGTATGGTCATGCTTTGAGTGGCTACATACCTTTGATTTGGTCATATCCTTTTCTCTTCCCTTCTTCCCTCTACTTCTTGTTGTTCCTTGTTAATGTTGTATGGTCATGCTTTGAGTGGCTACATACCTTTTATGGGTTACACTTCTTTCTTTCTTTTCTTCTTTCTTCCATTCTTCCTTTTTTCTTCTCCTTATCTTACTACTTTTCATCCATTTCACACACACATTTTTGATGTTTTTCTATCATAATACACACCCATCATTCATGTTGATGTTACCAAAAATTGACAACTTCACTTCACATTCATCTTCACCAATAGAGCTTCACTTGTTTTTCAGTCACCCTTTTTGTTGTGCATATCATCATGGGGTAATCTTGTATAGTAATTTTTCAGCAATGACATGCTAAGTCACATTAGTTTATGCATAACTAGTTACATTTTTTATACAATCATGTCACCATCATTGTTAGTACATTTCATGTTACAAGTAGAGTGCATATGCCCACCATACATACATACATGCATATAGGTCTTGTTTCATATCCACATGCATACATACCCATCTTACAAAGCAAAAATGAAGAGTTAAACACACGCTCGTTAGTGCAACTGTTGTGATGTCTAATCCTCTTTTAAGGATACTCGACAATGGAAATATTTTTATGATTTAACCATTTATAGTTAATTCAATCAACCTTCATCTAATGTTGTCAAAATTCTAAAGCACTTCAAAGCTTCCCTAGGCTAACTTGAATTCTTTCATGGCCACCAAAACATTTCAAACATTAAGTAAATTTTGAGCATAGGAAAGGCAACACCTTGTGTATATAGGCCACTTAACGAAAGCCACCTCACTCATCCAATCATTTGTGTGATCTAAACCTGAGGATCAACAAAAGGACAAGCTACAAGAAAAAGAAAAAGAAAATAAGAAGGTAGAAAACAAAAGCAAATTCCAAAATAACACTAGAAAAAGAATAAAAAAGAAAAGAACAAAGCCCTATCAAAAAACTTGAATCCTTGATATCCTCAGGTCCATCAATCACAGGGATAATCTCCATCGAGGCTATAGATACCTATATGATAGTGGATCATACCTTCCAAGTGACATATCTATCACATTAGCGATCTTCTTTGGTAGAAGTCACTATGCGCTTTTGGATGATCTAGCTTAAATGGTTAAGTTTACAATTGGTTAGTCCGACCTCACTCAAAATGGATAAATGAACATCACTTTACACACACTAGTCCATGATCGACTTGAGCTTAGTCAGGATAGTTGAGATTTTTCATAGGATATTGATCGACTACTAGATGGGTTTGATTGCTCAAACTATGGTGTTTGACTCTTTTAAAATTCTCCTAGACTCCCATAGTTCTAGAACAACATAATGAACAACATCATAATTAATTTCACTAAAATACAAGTGCACTCTTCATCGACATTTCACATCCTCATCATTTAGTTGTTATTTTCACTCACGAGAATCAACTTGCATAGTCTTTCATTGCATTTTCATCTACCACTTGCATCACCTATCAACTTATTACTCACTTGGCATTTATAACATCTATTGCATGTTTGCTTCTCATACTCATCGTATTTTTTGCAACTGGTACTCGTCATTACTTAATTCATACTCTATAAGATTGTCCAAGTCTTATTCCATATATTTTCATGTATGTCTACACATTCACCTGTATACATATAATTCCATCATTCTTACACTACATGTTCATCTATTCATACGTTCATACGTCTACATCATCTCATACATCTACACAAAAGCATAAATCATCAAAGCATACTCATGGCTACACTACATCAACACACGAATACATTCACATAATGTTCACACATATCATCCATGCCACATCATATATATCTCATCATATATAAAAAATTCCCATGGTCTACAATATATTATGTCTGACACATATCGACCTTGCCTCACATACATGTACATACAATACATCAAAAATATAAAATTATGGCACGACTGTGATCCTAAAAAAAATTCAACCCTGTTATTTATTGGGAGTATCCCCACTCCCCTTATCATGGCCAAGATGATCCTTAACCATCCTCTCTACTCCATATTTGTTATACCTTGGGGTAGATACCTTTACTTGTGATGTTGTGGCCTCCACTACTCGAGGTGCCATCTCTTATGCATACAAGACCTCCAGGTCATCTTGCAAATTGTTACAACCTCTATATATTGATACCATATTCCCTTAAATGATCCATATCCTCCTATAGGCTTTCCATATTAACTATGACTCTTGTCTCCTCCAACTCCTATCATAATTTGATAGCCTCTCCTACGACCCCATCTCTCTTGGTTACTACTGCCATGCAATCAACTATCACTCAATATATCTCTAGTACTAGAGAGGCTCTATCCACCATCCATATTGAGGCTCAAATCTCCCAATATACCCTCTAATATCTCAATTCCTCCTCATACATCAACCCTCTAACCAACATTACCAACTTTCCCTTCTAAAAAACCTAAAATTACATATTCATCGCTTCCAAAAGTATGGTCACCTTTGACACAACTTTCCTCAACCAAATATTATCTAAATTTCCTAAAATAACCACCATTAGATTGGCCTTGAAAAGAGCTTTCCAAAGGTATAAGTTTTTATATAAATTTAACATCATTTGGTCCCTTAAAATGCAGAAATACTGCACATGGGTATCATGGTCAGATTCACATAGATGTGCGTGAATATCGAGGACCATTAGATTTGCACACATCTATGAAAATCTGATTTTTTCACCTCCATTAGCACCCCCATACTTTTCCATTGCTATATTTCCAACATATTCCATTTTCTTCAATGATTCCACCACATTGCCAACTTTCCCTTCCAAACAAACTGAAATAGTGCATTAATCACTCCAAAAGTAGGGTCATATTTGACCCAACTTTCCCCCCACCAAATATCCTTCAAAATTCCCAAAACCACCACTGATGATGAAGATCAAAAATATATTTCCAATGGTATAAGTTTTGTTTAATTCTGACATCATTTAGCCCTCCAAAATGTAGAAACACTGCACATGGCTCACACAGTCAGATTCACATAGATGTGTGAGAATATCAAGGACCATCAGATTCACACACATCTAAAAATCTAATTTTTCTACCTCTATTAGTGTCCTTGTACTTGGCCACTTCCATATGCACCATCATCTTTCATTTTATTCAAATGATTTCACCACAATTTTCATATTTTCAATTAACTTGTCATTATCTTCTACTTCTTCACCCATCAACTCATTGCTTGAGGGGGTAGACATCAAACAATAAATTCACCTTGCACATGATCAATAATTAAACACTCAATATTGGAAATTGTGTTTGTCCAAGAACCTTTTCCAAAGATCATCTCAAGCCCTCCTTTGTTGGGGTAAAAAAAAGCAAAATTTCTCTTCTCAATAAAACTCCAATTCAAACAAACATTTGAGAGACCCAATGCCTGAGTCTTTAGGTTAGTCATGGATTCCCTTCCTCAAAGTGGTAGTCATAAGACCACTCACAAATGAAGCACCTGAAATAAATCTACCTAGGACTGAATGGTTTGTCAAATAAAATCAAGCTCAACAATCTATCAAAGGTAAAGTTTTAAAGACATTCATTCCTTCCACAATTGGGACATCTTACATTGATCATAAAGCAAGATGATCATGCATCTCCTCTTAAAGCAATCATTGTGACACTACAAAGAGTTGTAATCAATCACAAATTATTCATTATCAATTTGTCTCTCTCATAATCAATCATACATCATCCACAATCATCCATTACAAAAACTTCTTCAAAATCAAACCACCAACATGGTGTCATCAGTTTTTGTACTACATCGTGTCTTTACACAACACAGTACAAAAAGAGGTAAATGTAGATACCCAAAAGTCACACATTGCCACTTCTCCCATCATCACGATTGATCAATTTGTAAAGCTCATGAAATTTGCATAAACTAGCCTCAAAACACAATTCATTTTTTAAAATCACTATTCATCCTCATAAGACCCCTTGAGCTACTTAAGCCCTTTCCTATGTTTAACTCTAGGTCCTCATGCAACCACCACCATGACTCAACCTTGGCTAATATCAACCATAGTCAAAAGTCACTTTATGGTCAAACTCCACCCCATGGTCAATCTAACCATAGTCAATCTAATTCATGGCCACCTCACCTAGTCTACTCTTTGACTAGCCTAGCCTCCACCTCATCCATTTGACCCTAGCTAAACCTATGGTCAACCTAATTAGGGTTAACTCTAACCCTTGCTCCACACATCTCCCTATGTGCATTTAGGGCCTTAAATTCCATTTGGAGACTTTTGTGTCCAAAGGCATGGGAGACATGGTGAGTCACACTCCACCTCATCCAAAAGTCAACACTTGACCTAGGGTCAACCTAACCCTAGTTAAATCTAAACCTTGCTCCATTTCAAATCCCCATGTGGATTTCAATTCATAAATGAGTTTTAAAGATTGTGGTTTTCAAAGCATGGACATGGATGACTCACTTTTCACCTCAGCTAAGTCAACAACTAATCCACAATATACCCTACCACATTTAGGGTTTAACCCCAACTCCATTCCACATCCCTATGCTCATTTATGACATGTAGGTTGGTGAGGGACTCTCTCACCTAGATGCACTAATGGAGTATTCCACATCAGGGGACACCCCATAAAGGACACCTCACAAGGGATACCTCACATGGGATACCTCATGGAACACCTCATCCCCTCCCCTAAGCTTGGCAAATTCTATAAATAGAGGGCCATTTCCTCTATTCAAGGGGATCCACCATTTTACATACCCAAACTCTATTGGAATCAACCTAGAGGCCACTTAAGCCCTCTCTTTCCATTAACCACCATGGAGGCCACATAAGCCCTCTTTTTGCACCCTTTTTGTATTGCAAGTTGCTCTTATTTACAAGTTTTGAAGGCAACTTGGAGAGGATACAAAGATCCAACAACACTAGAGGGACCTCCACATCATCAAGTTTGATTTCTAGAGAAAAAACTCAAATTTGCATAGATGTGTGTGAATCCTCAGGCACTGTCAGATTCGCATAGATGTGTACGAATCTATCCAGATCCACCCTCACTGTTTTTGGTCATAACTCCCTCATTCAAACTCGAATTTCTATAAAATTATGAGGGTAGCTTCTTGAAAACCAAAAGAAGGTTCCTAAAAATTTCATCTCATTCAAAAAAATATAGATTGTATTCACACACATATGTGCAAATACTATTTTCAACAGATTTTGTTGAACCAGAAGCCTCCTAGAGCTCCTAGGACCAGATAAGTATCTCAATTGTATCTGGTTTTGTCATTTATGCACTTTTAATCAATGCTTTAATCTTATTTTAGAAGTATTTCATCTATAAACATGAGGGGTCTGATCAAGATAGGCCCCCAAATATTCTAACTCATTTTTGCAGGTCTCATAAGTCTCAAGGATAGGTTTAATCGATAGTGGCACACAAGCAGTAATCCCACTCACATTGAGGAAGATAAGGAGAACAACTGGTGACTATTTGCCATCCCTACTCAAAGAGTACTTCTCTCATGGAAGACCCCACTTTTAGGTCTCTCATGGCCCCTTTTGTAAAAGGACAAAACTTGTAACTTTCTTTTTTATATCAATTGCAAAACAACCGATTTTATTGTCATTCACAAACTACCTCAACAACTTAATAATTTATTTGAAATGGCTAAGTCTTTAACCAACTTTTCTCAAGAAAATGATCAGTCAATGGAAAATATCAAAAATAAATCCCTGTAGGTGATGGATACTATCATGACTACTACTTCTTTTCATAATGATGTTTGGAATGAAATGGCCAACATTGTTGGGATAAGTTAACTAGAGCAAAAAGAAAAAGATAAGTTTGAAGAAGTTAGCCAAGACAAAGCTAATATGGGGCCCACTACATAAAAAGATAAAGCATCAGGGAAATAAGACAATGAACTAAAAAAAGCCAAGTGTAGGGCATTGATTCAATACAACTGTATTGCACTATAAGGATCCTAAGGCTGAAAATTAGCTAGGTGTAAGAATTCAATTAAAATAACTTATTGCAATTGTCATTTAGTTGTGATTTACAACAAAAATCAATGGTGTAGATGCAACCAAATGGAGTGATTAGATAAAGGTAGTTGTAACAAAATGGACCACCCTCAAAGTTATAAAAAGAAGTTACAACCATCGAAAGGAGGATCAAGTTTTGCATAGCCAAATTTTTCCAAAGGTATAGTTGAGCGCCCTTGTCCTTCTCAATTGTATTTTATTTTGTGTCTTGTCTCTCGTAAGCATCCCTTATTCTTCTCCATTGTTGTGCAGGTCATGATAAGGAAGCATCCAATTAGCAAAGATTATTTTTAGTGGTTGGATTGAAAGTTAGGAGACTCTTTGTTACTAATTTTAGAATTAAGTGTTGAGGTTCTCTGTTACATTATTTGAATAGATAAATCTATTTGTATCTGTTTAATGAAATCTACAATAGTTACCAAACTCTAATTATAAGAACCTTTTGATATTAATATAAATTTGACTTCCTCCTTTATGCATTTTTGTGTTCAATTATGTGTTTGTTGCATGTTTACATGTCACATTATTTTTTTGATTGGTTGAGAAGGGGTTTTGAAAGGATCCCCAAACCTTTTACAAAAGAACCACACAAAAGAGACCATATCCTAAAGATAATATCTAGGAGACAAACAAGGAACAACTGAAACAAGGAGATGATCTCCGCAGGGAGATGATCTTCGCAGGACCAACTATAAAATCAATAAAAATTGAAACATAGGAGATTCCCACTCAAATTTGAAGTAGGGAGATGATCTCCAAAGGACCAGTTGCAAAATAATTCAAATTTGAAATAAAGGAGCTTCCTGCTCAAATTTAAAAAACAAATTGAAACAAATTGGAACACACTACTTGCTCAAAGTGAAACAAGGTTCCCCGTCAGGAGGAGCCCAGGAAAAATAAATTTGAAAGCCAAATTCCCACCTAGGAGGAACAAACTTGAAACATTTGTTTCTCACCCAAGAGAAACAAGCAGTCTGAAAAAATAGCTCTAATAGGGATACCCGTAGATAAAGTCCTTTTAAATTCCTAAAAATAGAACAATAGTAATTGGAGGTCTCCACCGGCCATGAGATCTCCCTACAAACGGGAATGCACTAATTGAAAACTAGATGAATTTAGTAAGAACTACAAAGCCCATGAAACCTGAATTGTAACAAAAACTAGCCTAAATCAAGAAGAAACACTAGAAACCTTCAATCGATCAAGAGAAAACAGGGTCCCCCTCCCATGACTAAAGAATCAAAACGAAAGTCTCCGTCAAAAACCACCAAAAATAGACATGCAAACTCGCAATTGTAAGTCTAAAACAATAACATCTATGAGAGCATCTCATTTGCAAACAATAAGCATGAGGTACCTCCTCAAAGACCATAAATAAATGTAGAGAAGACCTCCCAGGCTATAGTAAAACAGATTAAAAAACAAGAAGCCCCTGAAGCCAAGAACTCAGATTACAGATCCAACACCTGAGCCAAACAAAGGAAACCCACCAATGACTCAAAGGCATCCGTAGGAGCATATAAAATGTAGACAATAAGCACATTGTCCCCAAAAGACCAAAAATATATAGAGAACTAGCTCTTGAGTTGCACAACAAAGGATCATAAACACACACCCTAACTAAAAGAGCCTCACCACCCCGATCTGCACCAAAGAAAATACTAAATTCATCCATCAAAGCAAAAAACATCCAACAATGTGAACTAGGGAGGGTCCTAGAAGAAAGCATAAACCCTCAAAACAAAGCAAATAAGGGAGCAAGAAATATGAATCGAGGACCTCCTACCCGGATGGGAAGTCACCTACTCCATCAATATTATCCCAAGAAGAGAAGGTCCTAGAAATTCACCACGCGACCTAGGGAAGGTCCCAGAAATGCACCAAGCCTCAAGAGCAAGCAAAAACCCTTAAAACAGGGTATATAGGGAAGCAAGAATATTTGAATTGGGGATCTTCAATCCATATGGTAAGTCACCTACTCCAATAACCTCTTCCCAAGAAGAGAAGATCCTGAAACTCACCAAGCACCAAGAGCAAATCCAGAACCAGGGCAGAGGAGGGAGCAAGAAATTTGAAACAGGGACCTCCCACTTAGAGTGAGAGGTCTCCCACTCCCCCCCCTCATTTAAATGTCACATTATTTGAAAGTGTGAATGACATATTCCTTCACTGGTGAATTTCAATTATGGTTGTTACATTATTTGAATGAACATAATTTGACCCAATTATTTCTTTCCCCTCCTTTATTTTTCATTAAATTGTTGATGTATTTTCTACAATTTCCTAGTGGACAAGGCACGGGTCTACTGATAGGGTATAATTAGAGGATTTTTGTAAATCTTGGTCAAAATATTTAATATTTTACATTTATTTATTAATCTGGTTGAACATAAGCATGAATGTCATAACATAAACTTGATTTAGGGTTTCCTTAGTTTACATGGTTTATCTGAAGTCTTAGGATATTTTTTTCTCAAGTAAAAGAGGTAGATTGCCTAGAGTCCACAGTTTTTATTAGATTCAAAAATTCTACAACGTGACAATATTTGAGGGACAAAAAATTTCTCCAACAACAGGATGACCATGTTTTTGATTCCATGGTGTATGTGGTTTATGTGGTGACATGTGAAACATTGGTTGATGGAGTGAAGTTAATTATGAGGAGATGGATGAAGTGGAAGGTATATTGACATGTGGTGGGGTTGTGGTGATGCTGGTTGAGGTGGCTACACCTAGAATATATGGATATGGTAGTGTAGTAGAAGTCAAAGTAGGAGGGGGTATTTTATAAGAAGGGGATAGAGCAAATATGGTAGAACATGGAATGAAAGAAGATATTTATGAAGAAGATGGTTGCAGTCACTTGTATAACCTTGAAAGTAATAACTTCCATATGTCACTTTTTTATTGAAATAAACCACTAGGGCACCTTCGTTAGTAATGACTTTTCCTTCTTCTAATCCTTCATCAGTAGCTATAGTTTCTTAAAATATCCCATGCTACTGCTCACTAGTGCCTTTGCACTTTTAACCCTTATCTCTTATCTTTTTTATCTTAATGGTGACCCTCAAGGACCCGTTTCTTCTATCTAACCTAAGGATTATGTTCTTTTCTTGAGGCCTCTAGTGCTTTACCAACAACTACTAGTATATTTGGGATAGTAGGGGAGATGGATCTTGTGCATGTATTTGTTCTTATTTTCTTATAATTTCCATCTCCTCTAGGTGCTGCTAATCCCATATCAACAAAAAGGTATTATCAAAGTGCCTCTTCATTTGCTTAGTCATATTATTTAGTGTTGGGTTCTCTATTTTGTACCTCATTTGTGCACAGGTCTGTTGGCAATTTTGGGTACTTTGAGTACATTACCTTTGCTCAAGTGTATAAGTTGTCATTGATGTCAAGAAGCTCTTGAAGGAATTTGATTTGATGTCAAATAATTTGTTTTGATGAAGGTTACTGGCATGACAGTTTCAAAGGTCTTTTGTAAACCCCAAGTTGGCAGGTTTAAAGATTACAAGTGGATGCATTAGTTTAATGCATTTGGGTCCAGGAGGAAGTATTTATTTAAATAATTAAAAACCTTGTTAAGGTTCCCTTTAATTATTTTTAAATAAATATTAAATTATTGTTTGCAATGGGTTCTCCTAACCCATGGCGCTATGTTTTAAGATTGTGGGCACTAGCCAAGACCTCCGCCGACGTGTTAAACTCCTTGCCGACGTCAAGAGCTTATGGTAAAAATGCATATAAATCTCCCTCAATGAAAATCAAGAATGATCCCATCCGTATTTTGAAAAGAGTTGCTCATTGTGATTTTGTGATCCGTTGTTCGAATTTCTTCTCCGATTGTGTCTTCGTCGTTTTCGTAAACCTGTTGTTCGACTGTGTCTTCACCGTTTTTGTGAATCCGCTGTTCATTTTTTTTGTACTCGTCGTTTGTCGTAAATCCGTCATAAGGTTTTCGTCTTCGTGTTTGCGTCAGAAGAAAGGGAGGCACTGTTGTTTTATTTAATCCTTGGCGCAGAAGGAACAAGGCTAACAGCGTGAGGTTTAAACCTCATCGGGTGTCTTTGGCGCACCGATAGCGGCTAGGCTGTTGGTGCGCTACCCAAACGAGAGGTTTCGCGTTCGAATAACGTGAAAGGGTTTTTCATTGTGAAGTGGACACAGCGGGTGGTGTTAGAATTCGTGCGCAATTTCTCCATAGCATGATTTTTGATGTTGGCCAAGGTATTTTCGAAATTAATTTTTGCTAAGTGTATTTTGCAAATGGAGGAAGTTTATTAGAGGGCAAAACAACTTAGGAGTTATAAGGAGTTTAAAGCTTGTTTTATTTTGATAAAAGATTCTTTTGAAGGTGTTGTTTGAAATATCTTATTGCATTCTTATGAGAAATAAATTTTATTTTTGATAAGACTATAAGGGAGAAATAAGGTGTATAAGGGATAAATTTTTCTTGTAATGTTGAGAGTGCTTTTGGTTGATTATGGAAATGAAAGCATGATGTTTTAAGGTTAAAATTGCTTCTTGTGTGAAGTTGTGAAACCTTAAGTGGGCAGCTTTGAGATTGACATTTGCTTTCATTAAATTGGTAATAATCAAGCTATTCTTTACTTGGTTAAAGTGTTGGGCTTACTCCTTTGTTGATGATTTGAAAAGTTGTTTTGTGCTATTGTGATTTGAGTTGGTGGATGCTTTTTGTTCAAACAATATTGGAGAGAAAAGGAGTTCTACTTGTTTCCTTTTCTCATGTTGATTGTGAAATGCTTCAAGGTTGTGTTTTGAGTTGAATGGTGTTGATTGAACCTTGTTTGATGAGCATTGTTGTTGAAGCCCTAATTGATGGTGAAAAGAACATGAGTATCATTGTTATGTGATTCTTTGCATAGTTGGCAATTGTTGGGGTTTCATGTTCTTTAAAGAAAGCATTCTATCCTATCCATTTCAGATATTGAGTTGAGTTTTTAGATTTGAGATTGAGTTTGAGTCGAGTTGATTTGAGTTGAGTTTTGAGATTGGGATTTGAGTATAGAACATATTGAGTCTCTGACAATTCACTTTATGCTTCTATGAGTTTTACAAATCACATTGGGTCTCTAACAATTCACCTTGTGATTTCCTACTAAGAAAGTTTTTTTTTTGGTGAGCTTGCTAAGTTTTTGGACAGGTTTCGGTGGGGACTTGTGAGCAGTCTTGGACAGGTTTCGGTGGGGACTTGTGAGAAGTTTTGGACAAGTTTCGATGGGGACTTGTGAGCAGATTTGGACAGGTCCTAGCAGAGGACTTATGAGCTAAGTTTGATAGTTCTATCAGATAACTTGAGGACAGAGGTGCACTGGTTCTTTGAGAAGAACCTGAGGACGATTTGGCAAGTCTTTGAGAAGGCTTGTGTGCAGAGGATTGATTTGTTCAAGCGTTGGACAGATCCGACGGACAGAGGAAGACTTGTACTAGACCGACCGACCGTGTTTGGTACAGGTTGTTGAGATACTATGGATGTGATCATAGAAGGCAGAGGTCTCTTAGGCTAAGCATTGAGGACAGGAGGTCTTCGGTGGAAAGGAGTTCCACGTGTTGGCAAGAGGTAGAGGCAGTTGATCTTCTGAGGGATCATTTCCAAAGCAGAGGGGAAGGTATCTCCTTTGAGCAGAGGCTCATAAATTTTGATTGGGGGAAGGTATCTCCTTTGGGTCGAGGCTCATAAACATTGTAATTGGGAAGGATTCCCAAAGAACTTTGAGATAACTTTTAGAGAAAAGTTTTGTGGACGTAGCTCAACCATTTTGGGTGAACCGCGTTAAAATTGGTGTCACTTTGTGGATGATATTGTGCATTGCTTTGATATTGCTTTGGGTATATTGCTTTACTGTTTTGAAGTATAAAGGAAAAAGTAAAAAGAGGTCTTATACTGTTCACCCCCCCCCTCTCAGTATAAGCTTGTGTTCTTCAAGGTCACTACTTTTTCTAAACTCTAATTATACTTTGGCATTATTAGCATTTTTATTATCTAGTGGTAGATGTATGAATCCAAGTCGAAGGTGGAGTGGACTTGTTTTTCTCCCTTGGTCAACTTTATTATCCTTTAGTGGAGTGACTATTAGGTAGTTTCTCTCATTATAAAATAGACTAGTCTTTCTTTCACCCTTACCAAAATGTCTATCGATTATGTCTAGCCATCACAACACCTTTAAGGATAAAAAGTAACCTATAATAAATGTCAATAATATAAATACCTCATTGGAAAACCCACAAAGGTATGCAAAGGAGGAATATGCACCTAGTTAGAAATCATTGATATTCTCATATTTGTTTTTGTACCAAGGCTTTATAAGCAGGAGATAGTCTAGGTAAATTTTCCTTAAATATATTCAAAATTGGGTTGTATATTTCCATATTAAACTTGTAATATGATTTTTAAGACTTGGTACATGGGACCTATATAACCTCAAAAATGGGATGGGTTGTCCTAATCCATTTTTTTCAAATGTAGGTTTGGAGACCACTCTCGCCTTTGATGTAGGATCAACCACACCAGGTGTGACATGAATCTAAAATCTTTAGTATTTTTAAAATGGGCTAGCTACCAATAAATCTCCTTTGAGAGAGTTGTGTAATTGTTATAATCACAATGACACTGAGAGGGGGGGTGAATCAGTGTGTTCTTTAAAAACTTAAAAGCAATTTAGACTTTTAAATAAACTGCAGTAGATTAAAACAGAAATAATAAAAGTACTAAGAGCATCACACATAACACGACATTTTAACGAGGTTCACCGATGTGGTCGCTCCTCAAAAGACTCGCTTGGACTACCATCCAAATCCAGTCAAATGCAAAGCTACAACTTTACATAATCATTCACCAAGCACCAACCGGTAAGATGCACCAACCTCTAAATTTTATCTCGCTACAACGTAATGGAGCACCAACTCCAATTTTTCCAGCTCCAACTCGAAAGAGGCACCAACCCCTTTTACCAAGCTACAACTTGGAGATAGTAATAAAAATTGCAGAATTAAACCGTCACCTCAATTTGCACGATCCGCTATTTTTCTTGCGTTCGTCGCTTATCGGCATTCTAGCGTCACTCGTGAAAAATGATTCGCACTTTTTCAACCACTCCTCTATATCTCTCCGTGTTCTCTGCTGCAACTTCATAGAATATTACTTCTACAGCTAGCACACTGTCATTTCACACTCGAAACACGACTTCTGCATACCGCGTTCTTATCTTCTCTTTGCACCACTCACTCTGCTGCACCTTCCATGAAATCTCACTTCTACCATCTACGTATTTTTGCCTCGGACTTTAAACACGCCGTCTGCATATCGCTCTCTTTGTTCTCGATCAGTCGATACGCACTCACTCACTATCTCATCGCTACGATCTCTGTTCTTTAACTCCAAAGAACTATCACCGACTTACACTCAGCTGCACACGAACTTCATTCGCAAATATCGAATCACGCCCACCCATCAACCTTGCAACAGTCCCGCATTTTTATAGAAGAGAATATCCCATCAAAACATTCTCAAACACGTCGGCTGCAACCCTAATTAGGTCAACATGAAACCCTAGAATTTTTCGGTTGCTTAACCTTGCTTTGTCAACAGGAAACCCTAATTGATCCGTTGCAAAACCCTAGCAACGTCGGCTTTGAAAACAAGCCGGTGAACGACTTTTAATTTAATTTTAAAATATTAATTTAAATTTTAAATAAATAAATAAAATTTAAACTGGATATTTAAAATTAAATATCTTCATCATCGGAGCACCTTTTTCAACAAAACGAAGAGCTAACTTGGGTTTTAAGAAAAACCCATTTTAGAACTGTTGACCATGGATTTAAACAAAACCTATAATTTAGTCTGCCTTGGTTTTCACAAAAACCCTTCCGCTCTTTGACATCAATGACAACATCAACACTTGAGCAAGGGCAATGTACCCAAGGTACCCAAAATTGCCAACAGTAATTAAGTAGTTATTTATACTTGGCAACCTCCTTTATGACATGCAACATGCCTATGTCCTCTTTTTTATGAGTCTATTTGATACAAATACTAGAATTGCATATCCTTTTAAAAACTTTATAATCTTAGTGGTAACTTGAACCATTTACCTTCCTAAGGTTGTTTACTTGCCTAGCCAAAAATAAAATCCCATGCACTTGGATCTTTTCTATTGAATATTTCTACCTATGCTCTAGAAGAGTAGGATATTTAGTTAACATTATCATCTATCACCTACATTAGTACTCAAATCACCTATAATGTCATCAAAATTAGAGGAGAATTAGGTATTGATGGGAGACTGGTCCATCTATCCATATCAAACCTTTGTGCACAGGCTTGTACAAGTTCAGGACACTCCTACACCTTAGGCACTAAGAAGTACCCTGCCCTAAAACTCCATCATCTTATGATAATCCATGAAGTACTATGATTCATCTCATATTACCTCAAGGTCTCCTTTCTTGAATCTTCTAGAGGAAACTTGACATCTATATGCTTCACATTGTCATATAAAGTATGGGTGGTCCTGTATAGTCCTTTTTTCTTTTCTTTGTAAAGGTCCAACAAATTTTTCTTTTTTATATGTGGAGGGCTAATTTGGGATAGGTTGTGGCAAGCTTTCTTCACTAGGGAAATCCTCCTTCTTAAAATCAGCCTCCACCATCTCTTTGGTTAGACTATTGCTAGGATGGATGGAATCCATGCTTATCAAATGTTAGCATGTTCTTTAAAAATTTTGCAAAGTAAAAAATCTATGATCTATTGGGGTTCAACAAGTCACTAGATGCACTTTATTTAAGACCATTGAACGAAAAAATTTCAATAGAGACAAAAACTATTAAGAAGCTTCTAGTGTGGGTTAGGCTTTTTGGACTTCCATATCAGCTTGTAAATAAGGATGCTTTGAAAAAATATTGGAAATACCCTAGGGTAATTCATCAAGGAAGGACCAAAAACTAAGGAGTGAAAGCATGCTATATATACTCGAATATGTGTTGCTATGGATATTTCAAAACCTTTGCCACAATCCATTAAGATTAAATCTGAATCAAGACAATGGGATCAACAAGTAGATTATGAAAAAATTGCATTTTGTTGCCACAATTGTTTTGAGATTGGACACATGGCAAGAGTTTGCAAAGTAAAAACTATGAAGAAAGAGAAAAAATTCTAGCCATGAGATAAACTTCAAGACGAAGCAAGGAAATCATTCAATAATAGAAGATCAAGAATATTCCACTCCAAAAGAAGAGGTAAAGAAATCCAATCAACAATAAAAATTTGAATGTTTAGAAGGAATTAAAGGTGCAAAAGAAGATGTGGAGATAAAGCCCAAAAAAAAGACAACAAAAAAGGTCAAGTTTATTCCAGGTAAATCATCTTCATTTTCCTCAAGTAGTATAGAATTATCTTCAGGTAATAAAAGTGAAAGTAGTGAAGATGTTATCCCTTGCACTTTAAGGTTTCAAGAGCAGAATAATATAGAAGTGAGGTTGGAGGAAACCCATAACAATTTAGGGTTTTTAGGGCATAATAAGAAGATAATTGCTACATAAGAGCATCCTTGCACTTTAGGGTCTCCAGGGAAATATAAAGAAGAGTGTGCTTTTGAGGTTATTCCTTGCACTTCAAATTCTTCAGAACAAGGCAAACCTAAAGATGATAAGTCTTACTATGAGCAGTGTGAGAAGATTGAAGAGATTGATGAAGATGAAAGTATTGCTGAGAATGAAAAAAAAAAGAGAGGAAGACCCAAGAAGCAAAAACAAAGAGAAAAAGAAACATAAAGGGATATTGATATGGAAAAACAAAAGCAAATATCACAAGTGTTAACAAGAAGTGGGGCTAAACCCACAAATAAAATAAAAAATAACAATGAAAATAATATCTTGGAATATTAGGGTAAGAACCTTAAAAAAATATATTAAGAAATTGTGAGGTTGATGTGGACAAGATATTTCTGGATATAGAAGCTGGGCGGCAAATATTTTAGCCATTCACAGTGTTGAATTTCATCTTGACAAAATTCAAAATTTTGAAGGCATTTGATATAAAAGGAGTTGATTGTGGAAAGTTAGTAGTTTGAGGAAGATGAAAAATATTTTTGATAGAAGGGTAAATGAAGAATATCTTTGATAGAAAGATAAAGTTGGATATGCTTTAATTAAATTGTTAGAAATGTGATGTTTTGTTTTTGTAATAGGAGTGGCCCCCAATAGAAGCCACACATAGCTTATTAAAAAAAATAAGTCACTAGATCCTACTTTGTCATGCTTTAGGTCTGACAAATAATAAGGATTTCCTGGCAAAGTGCTATAGTTTGAGTCTCTTCTTCTCTACCTATATTAGTTCAATGATTTGGGGGACAATTATGGTAAATCATCATAATTTAGAGTTTGACAATTGGAAAGACAAGGACGATGAATCAAGGACTGAACCAACAAGGCAATGCAATTTAGATTTAATGAATATTTAGATGTGTAGGAGGGTTTGGTTCAATGGATCAGAGAAGGATATTAATGATTTGATGGTTTCTAGATTTAGTAAAATTTAAAAATAAAAAGAGGGTTTCTTATCTAATGAAAGTTCAACGGATCACCAAAATTAGGGGTTTTCGTAGCACAAGCCAAAGGAAAATGAAGTCTGGAATATGGGACTTGGATTTGACTCTATGAGTAGAAAAGGAAAAAAATAATGAAATTGATTGGAAGGGGATTATCTAGGTAGATGCCTATCTGGAAACGTGAATATCAATTGGGTTGCAAACATTAGGTGGTTGGAAATTCAAAATAGGTATGCAACAACCATGGTGAAAGTTTGCTTTCTTGCAGCTCCTTGATGTAACATGTGTTTGAGGAGAATTAGACCCATTGTCATCATTTTGTTAAAAATGGAACTAAGATTAGGGCTTCAACAAGCCTTTGATGTGATGAATCAAGATCTCTTCTATGTTAATGGTAGTCAAGAGTTTTTGTGTTAGCAATCCAACAATATTCTCCATAGGATCAATACAAAATGTTCACATAATTCAATAACAAACTCACATAAAATATTATATATATATATATATATATATATATATATATATATATATATATATATATATATATATATATATATATATATATGTGTGTGTGTGTGTGTGTGTGTGTGTCAACTCAAGCAATGCAAATACAATGTATTGCAAAGCTTGTTCTCACATATTACTATCTCACTCGCTTCATTTGTTTAGTGGAAAACATCCCAGAAGGGATGCCACTTTTGGGTAAGACCCAAGGAGGCAGGGGTATCTCTTTCGCCAAAATCGCCCAGGGCTCGCACCTGGCCTACCACCTTTGACATACTCAAGGAGCAAACCTGAAACAACAAAAAACAAGAACACACAAACATAAACACACAAAAATATTAAAAACAAACATGCTTATTGAGTGATTCAAAAATATAAAGCACAACCAAACACACACATAATAAGATAATTAAAAAACAACACAAACCACATAGAAAAAACACAAGAACAACATAACAAAACACAAACAAATAAAAAACAACAGAACGCTACAAAGACACAACCAACAAAAACATGAAAAACAAAAACAACCAACAACAAACAACAAAGAAAAACAAAAACATAGAAAACACTCACACACCAAAATACCAATTAACACAAACATACAAAAACACAAGCACAAGAATAGCAAAAATACAAGAACAACAACAAAAAACACAAAACAACAAAAATGCAAGAACAACAAAAAACAACACAAAAACAAAACAAAACAAAACACACACACACACACCTCAAAAAACTAAGCAAAAAAAGAAAAAAGAAAAAAATAGAACACAACAATGACCTTTCTAGACCAAAAGACTTTTAAGGCAAGAATCAACATAGGAAACAAAAGAAATATTAGTTTGAGCTAGGGAACTAAAATACCCTGATTGAACCAAAGAGAAGCAAAAATAAAGCAAGAAGAAACTAGGTACCTCCAGAACTAGAGCCATCCAAAGAAATGATAGAAAGAAGAGCTTCCCTTATTTGTGAAGCCCACCATCTAGGAGGGTGGACGTAGCAAGTAAAATCACCTTTGTCCAAAGTCCAATTATCTAAAGCATCAACACTCTTGTTTTGATCTCTGACCACATGATTGTAATCAACTTTCAAAAATCCCATTTGGATTAACTGAATCTTTTCAATAATTATTTTTATTCTTCAATCAACCTTATGATTCTTAGAAGGAGTCTTCAAAATATTAATCATGAGTTGAGAGTCGGACTCAACTAGAACCTTTTCCCATCCAACCTTAGTAGCCTCTTGAAGGCCTCTAAGGATACCATACCCCTCAACAAGGTTATTGGATAGAATACCCAAATTCTCAAGCAAAAGTAAAAACCAGGGAGCCATATGAAAGTCTACCAATTCCTCCCGCACTAGCTTTTCCAGGGTTCCCTCTAGAGGCTCCATCAGTATTAACTTTTCCAAAATCCTTAAGAGGAGATTGCCAATTCCTTGTTCTATCCATATTGTAATTACTCACATTCCCTTTAAGTTGGTTGCTCTTAGAAGAGTTAATATTCAATATTTGCATCACTTGATCCCATCTTTGGTGGGAGTTTTGGGGGTGATTAAGGAGTTGTTGAACTGATTCAACTAAGTTGGCAATGATATTTTTCTAGATATAGTGAATATCCTTCCTTTCTTAATTAAAAATTCAATTATTCCTTTCATTCCAGATATTCCAAAGAAGAATGGTAGAACCCATCCAAACTAACTGCCTAATAAAATTATCAACACCCTCTTGATTAGGCCAATCCCTCCAAAGTTGTTCAAAAGTAAAAAAATTGGACCACTATAAGCCAAGTAAAGTGGCCATTCTCCTCCATAGCTCAAAGGCTAAAGTACACTCAATAAAAATATGGTTGAGAGTTTCCACATTCTCTCCACACATTTCACATCTAAAAGGGCCATGAAAACCACGCTTTATAAGATGCTCCCTAGTAAGCACCTTGCGATGCAATAAAAGCCAAGTAAAGAACCTCACCTTAGGCCCACAACTGAGAAAATATGTCAGATGATTGGTTGGGATTTTTATGGCACGAGGCCAAATAACCTTGAGCAATTGAATACTCACCCTTAGTAGTGTTGTTCCATCCAAAATAATCTTTATCATGGGACCAAGAGAGAGATCTCATATGAAGGATGCATTGGATATCTTGTCTTTGCCTTTATGGTATTTGAATAGGCCAGTCCTCAATAGGGATCCAATATCTACCAACCTCTGAATTACTAGTATGGTACCAACAGTAATTAGCCACCTTTATCCAAATAGCTAGGTGAAGCTCCTCCATCCAAGGCCTCCAATCGGGAAACCGAGTTATCAAAGTCTTGTGACCATCCCAAGAATTTGTCCAAAAATTTGCCTGTTGACCATTATGAACGATCCAAAATAATTTTCTCTTTATCAAATCCTCACCAGTCTTAAGAACTGCTAAAATGGGAGAACCTTTGGAAGGCAATTGATAGCGAACAAGGTCTTCAGGACTTTTGTTCTCAACATATTTAGCACGAATATTTTTGGCCCAAAGAGCATTGGGGTTATGCAAAATCCTCCAATATAACTTAGCAACTAAAGCTTTGTTGTTATTAATAGCAGACTCGAATCCTAACCCCCTTCATTCTTAGGAAGACATAAAGTGTCCCATTTCACCAAGGCCCATTTTCTTTTCTCCTTAGTACCACTCTAGAGGAACCGATGATTGATTTGATCCAGTTCTCGAAGAACAACCTTTGGGATATTCAAAATGGTAGAAACATAAATAGGAATAGCTTGAAGGACTGATTTTACCAAGGTGATTCTACCCCCATAAGAAAGCCACCTATTGGTCCACTTTCCAATTTTCTTCTTGACTTTGTCCAAAAACTAATTCCAACTCTTTTTTTCTGTCTTCAAATATTGATGGGAATACCTAAATAAATGATTAGAAGGGAGGTCTTCTTATATATTAATTTATCCAAGACCATGGATTCCTGTCTGGTAGAGCAGTGAAATAAAATGACTTTAGATTTGTCTTCATTGATCAATTTCCCGGTAGCCTTAGAAAAATAGCTAATGATTTGCTTAATATTAGAAGCTTTCTTAATTGTAGCTTTACCTAAAAGAGTAGAGTCATCAACAAATTGAATATGAGAGATATGTCTAGCTCCATGAGAAATGGTAACTCCCTCAAGGGTTTTGTTTTCTCCCTTTCTGGTTATAGTCCTACCTAAGCTTTTAAAAATAATTATGAATAAATTAGGGGATAGGAGGTCACCTTTCCTAATACCTATGGAAGCTGGGAACAACTAAGAAGGCCTGCCATTGATAAGAACTAAGTAGAAAACCGAAGAGATACATCCCATAATCCAATCCATCCAATCTTGAGAGAAACCAAATTGCCTCAAAACTTTGATAAGGAAGTGCAAATCCACTTTGTCATAATATTTGGATAAGTCTAACCGAATTAACATGGAAGGAGATTTTTGTATATCCATGGAATGGATGGCTTCCTCAGCAAGAACTATCTCATCCACTATTTGACGCCCTTTCACATAAACCCCTTGTTCAGGGGAAATAATCTTATGCAAAAGAGGATTCAACCTTTCTGCCATGATCTTAGTAATAATTTTGAGAACATTACATAAAGCAATAGGTCTAAAAGTTGAGATATGTTCAGCCTCTTGAGCTTTTGAAACAAGAGTAATATAAGTTTTATTGATAACCTTCAAAATTTCATTGGCTTTTCTAGCTCCTTCCACTACCTCTAATAAATCAACATGAATGATATCCAAGAACTCTTGGTAGAACTCAATGGAAAAACCATCAAGACCTGGGGTTTTCTCTTTTTGAATTTAAAAAACTACCCGTTGAAGCTCATTTATAGTAACAAGAGCAATCAAAATAGAGTTCTCCTCATAAGTGATAAGAGAAGGTATTTCTTGAAGAACATCTTGTTGAGAAGCCGAGTCAAGAGGAGTAGCAACAAAAATATTGGAAAAGTAATTGACAACAATAGAGTTCATGCCATCCCAAGTGTAGACAACATCTCCAAAATCTGATTTCAGGGTTGAAATAAAGTTGTGAGATCTTCGAGCTAGAAGATATTTGTGGAAGAAATTTGTGTTTCGATCACCTTATTTGAGCCATTGAATTCTAGATTTTTGCTTCCATAAGAGTTCTCTTTTTTCCCATTCCTCTAACTGAGTTGTGAGTTTAATTTCATTTGCACTTGTACTCTCTGTGAGGCCATCTAAATGGATTTTCTTATTCAAATTTTCAAGCTGAGCAATAACTTCATGTTTTTTTTATGAACATCCCCAAACTCCTTCCAGTTCTAAGTCTTGATTTTGGATTTAATGTATTGCAATATTTTGGCAAAACAAAACATCTTAGTCTCATACCTAGGTTTACCTTCCTTCCACCATTGTTGCACTCGAGGTTTAAAGGAACTGTCTCTAAGCCACATTAACTGAAATTGAAAAGGAGAGAAACTCACATTGGTTTTCCACATTTCCACCATGATTGGCTAGTGATCCGAACCAACATTGTTAAGAGTCTTCACTTTAGGAATGTGACCATAGATTAAGAAATTATCAGAGAGCAAGAACCTATCCAATCTCTCCATTATACAAGCTAAGCCTTACCTTCTGTTAGACCAAGTCATAAGGCCATTATCTGGTTGGATGTCCACAAGATGGAGGTTTGCAATATATTCGCTCATGAGGTCAGTGCTCCTGTCCAAATTTCTATTTCCCCCCATTTTCTCATCCAAAGAGAGGATGGTATTGAAATCTCCTCCGATCAATATCCAAGCTTTAGGAAAATGAGAGATAATATAAGTTATATTCTTCCACTATATTCTTTTTCCCTCCAAATTAGTGGGAGCATAAACATTAATGCAGAGCATAATTTGGTTGGAATGTCTGCTTTGAATAGCTATAGCCAAAATATCCCAAATGCCAACCATATGGTGAATAACTACCTCTTTTGGGTCCCAAAGGCAAACAATGCCACTAGAAGTCCCTTAGGAATTGAGGGAAACCACTTTTCCAACTAGCCAAATTTTACTAGTAATTGATTTCATATCCTCTATTGACATCTTCGTTTCTTAAAGGAAAACAAGATGTGGATGATTTATTTGAATCATTCTTCTAATTTTATTTTGTTTTGAAAGACTCCCTTTGAGTCCTCTAATATTCCAAGTGATGATCTTCATTAATACCAGGGCTAAAAAAGTTGGGAAGGACATTAATTCCTCTACAAGCTTTTCACCTTCTTTTACCATAGGATATTGATTGGTCTTGCGACCTACCTTTTGATTAGAATCCATCTTCAATTTTTTTCCCTGTTTCTTGACTTACTCCAATTGAATCTAAGATGGTTTCTAACCTTGAAGAATGCTTGTACACAACCAAAATATTACCAGAAGGTTCAACAAAGTCTATATTGGGACCTGTATTATTTGAAGTTTTAACATTTAAAAGATTGTTTTTCTTGTGTATATTTTCTCTCTTTTTTTCTGTTGAAAACCTTTGATTTGTTGGTTTGTCTTTGAGTTCTTCCCTTTATATTTAAATTATGTTTCTAAGATTTTTGTTTCCATTATTTCCTCTTCCTCACTTGGGACATTATTTGTGGAAAGAATTTCAAACATATTAGCAGATAACTTTGATTGATCCTTCATAACTAGTTTTTTCTAAGTGCTATTCTTCTTAGGCATTTGGAAACCTGTTGAGTTTATATCTTCTTTCTTTTGATCTAGAATTTTATTTGGGCAAACACTAGCCAAATGACCATATTCATGGAAATCTACAACGAAAAGGAATGTTCTCATAGTCCACTACTTGCTCCCAAGTGTCCTCCCCAAATTGTAATGTGACCTTTTTAGGTAGGGGTTTGTCAAAATCCATTAAAACACAAATCCGAGCAATAAATGATATGTTCAAATTTTTTAGTACAATCAACAATCATCATAAATGTTCCTAAAGAGTTTCCAATTAAAGAAAAAATAGTCGGATTCCATAATTCAATTGGGAGGCCAAAGAGTCTAACCCACACGAGACCTATAGAAGGCATCTCTTCTTTGGCTTTAAATTTAGTATGCCAGGGCTTCATGAAAAGCCCTACCCTTCCAAAGAACTAGGGACCCCCTTGAAAAGTTTTCTCTCTATCTTCATTATTAGCAAATAAAACAAGAAAATAACCATTTGGATAAATAGATATTTGTAACTCACCTTTAGTTTTCCAGCTTTTTGTAGCCTAGACTTTGAAAGCAGATAGGCTTAGATGAAAACCCACGAAACGACAAATTAGTCCTTTTTTTTCTAGATCTTCAATGCTAGTTTGAATGTTGCCCATATCAAGCTTAACAATAGGAGTTTCATCAACTACTTTAAGACATCCTGACTCTATTTTCCTAGGATCAATATTAGGTATTCTTAGAGGTTTACAGGAAACCCTAAGATTAATATTAGAATTAGGCTGAGGCTATCCACCACGGAGGGCATCCCTAAAATTCATTTTTGGGGCTGAGTCTTCGAAATTCTTACCCTTGACAAGGGTTTCCATGGGAGATTTATTTTGTGGGTGCACCTTAACACCAGATTCACTTGATATCTAAGCCATTTTTTGATCAGTTGTTTGAAACTTGTTTCGTGATCTCTTTAATCCATGCCCTAAACGACGTGGAAAGGTATGATTTTCACTTTTCTTTTGTGCAACAAATTGGAAGTTGTTGTCACTCAAGTTCACAGCATGAAGATCTATTGAAAGACAGATTTCTAACCCATATTGGATCCCCTACAACATATTCTACTAAAATCTTGAGCAAAAACCACAAAAATATTGTCCGCTAGGGCCCGAAGGCCCCAAAAACCAACCTCTGGAGCTGCTTGCACTTAACCTAGATGAAACCCTCACACAGTCGCTTACCAAAAATATCGTTCACACATAGGGATGCGCTAGGATTTGTGTTGTTCCAAATGATATAAAAATTGGTGGAGACATTCTAGGGTTTATCAAACATCTACCCTCAAAATTTCAGCTCAATTTGAGTCCGAATGAGTGAAATATGGCCAAAACAAGTTCAATAGTTTGGGTTGTCCTACGAAAAACGTCCTTTACATTTTTTCCATCAAGTCTATCTCACTGCTTCATGGATTACATTGCTTTACCTTCAATATACACACACATGGATATGAGACTCTTTACATTCACAACCCTTGACCTTTCTACTTACACAAACTTTTCATCTCCTCACACACACGGAGATCCAACACTTCATATTTCTCATGGGAGAAATACCACATAATAATAAATCTATTATTGACTCCACATATCCACATACTAATGATTGCACATACTAAATGATAAACTCTTATATAACTCCATACTTACATGACACCTCACTTACATAACTCCTTACTTACATGACACCTACTATATACTCAAATATTTACAACACTTTAAACTAAACTATTTACATGGTACTTGTAGTATTGTTGCAAGATACTAAATAATATAATACTTCTAACATTTTAATAGGTTAGGAGCATTGGCCTCTCTTGTTGTTGATCCATGTATAGTTGTCTTCTTCAAACTCAACCTCTCATAAATTATTATTTTGAATAAAAGTTGAGAAATCTCTCATACTTTGGGCTAGTTTCCTAATTCCCCCAAAATTTCCATCCATCTTGGGTATGGTATTAAAATCTCCTATGATCGTGAATCGTGTTTCTTGGTCTTTACTTCTCATAAAGGCTTCAATCCCACTCCAAACTTTTGATTTGTCTGACTAAGTTGCAGGTCCATAGACATTGATAAGGATGAAACAAATATCTGCAAAGAAGCATGTGACTAAAGAGGCTATCCAATGCCTACTTTTATGAATGGTTACACAGGAGGTTCTAATAGGATTCCAACACGTTAGAATTCCCACTGTCACTCCTTCAGAATCTATAGCATCCCATTCACATCTCGCTCATACTACTTTCATAGTTTTGGAAACTTATTATTTTGTCATTTTAGTTTCTTGGATACGAAGGATATTAGGCTTATTACTTAAACAAAGGTCCTTAATACAACTCTACTTTGAGGGGGCATTAACACCCCTTATATTCCATGAGATGGTAATCATGTCTCATTAGGGGGCTATTGGCCCCGATTGCAAACTACCAATATCATTTTGTTGTTTGGTAAAGAAAAGTTCAACCAACTTCGTTTGTGTTCGTTTCTCTATGTTTGCTCTTACTTCCCTAGATCTCACTTAATAATTTGAGGGTTTTCCTCTATTTGCCTTGGTGTATGAGGAACAGGTCTTATTATTCTATTCCTCAATATTCTTTCACAACTTTCTGTTTTCTTCATATTTATCCTTGCTTGGCTCTATTATGGAAGCTTTTGACTTATCTTGCTCACTTTTTGGTATTTCCTTATTAATGGTAAATGTATTAACATTTGACACTGCATTTTTTTTTATCATTTTTTTCTCCTAAATGGTGCATGGTACTTCAAGAGAGTCTTCAAAATATGATTTAACACATTCTTTAGGTTCATCGAGAATGTTCGTCCTTAAATCAAAAATCATATTGAATAGACGATTCCTTGTTAATATGTTGAACCTGTTGTACCGTGTCCTCTAAGATTTGATCTACTTTTTCTTCATAGGCTAAAGCCTCAAAAGAGTTGGTATTTCTTCCATTATCCTTCCTTAATGGTCTCCACCGTTTATTTGCTTTCATTTTTCTATTTCTATTTTTTGGAAGTTGGAAACCATCCTCATCCATATCCATTATTGCGATTTTCTACATATAATTATGCTGGACTCTTCTTAGGGCATGATCTCTCAATATGCCCCACCTCATGACATCTTCTACATCTAAAAAATATGTTTTCATAATCTATGGTTTGGGTCCACATCTTATCCCCATAATTAAGAATGACTAATTCGGGTAAAGGTTTACTTATACCATTCACGACCAATATTTGAGCATAAATAGCCAATAATCTATCTTTTGTAGTTTCTAAAATCTCAAGAAATTCTCCTAGAGTGTTGCCTATTGCCTTGAAGGTATCCATTTTTCAAAACTCAATGGGCAACCCATACATCCTAACCCAAACTGGTATTAGGGATAGATTTACACTTTTAGGTGAAAAGCCTTCATACTAACGGGTAAGGAAGAGTCTTGCTCTTGCCATAAACCAAGGGCCCCCTTTTAGGATTCTCTCTTTCTTCCCTAGAACAAAATATGGTTAGGAAGAAACCTTTGGGAAGAAATGATAGAATCACTAATGGAGACTTCCAACTCCTATCAATCTATTTTCTCAAGGCTGAAGCGCCTGGTCAATACCCATTAAATTTACCAAAAACCACCCTATCTTTGAGCAACAAGGATTGATCCTCTATGGTTTTCTCACTAACATCTACTACTAGAAATGATTCAAAGGATTTAGCTATTAATCAATCCATGGGAAGGAAACCAAAACTCAAAATCTACTGAAATTTACCAGAATCTCATATAATGAATATAATATTTGATAAAAAAACTATAATAATTTGCAAGCAAAATTTCTAAAATAAAGAAGGGAAAAAGAAACTTAGCTAAATTTTTTATGCCTAAATTGAATATCTTGCCTCGAAGCCCTAGCCCTCCACTATTCCTTCCATCATCCGAACCCTAGATGACAAATATTTGTAATTTCATTTTTCACGACTTGACATTGCCCTTGTTCAAAATGACTAACTTTATAGGGTCATATCTCCCTCGGTATTGCTCGGATTCCTTCATATGACCACTCTTTTCAAAGCTCTTCAATTTTTACACAAAGCGGTCCACTTATTTTAAAGCTTTTAAAATTCCACACAATATAACCTAAGAATCATTTGAATCAAACAACTTTTAAAAAGATACCACTCTTAAAAAATAAATATATTTTTTTGAAAAATTACCATAATTCATAGACTAACCCATAGGGATTATTATATTTTAGGCTAGTGGTCTACGGTGGCTGGTTTTAAGCCATTCTATTTTATGACATAAAATGCTTTAATCTATAGTGTCAGTCTTCACCCGTATGCACATGCAACTGGGGTCTAGCATTCCATGTACATAACGCAAACAGAAATTAAGGAGACTCGGTCTAGCATTCCATGTACATAACGCAAACAGAAATTAAGGAGACTCGAACCCGTCTCTAACAGGGTTCTACTTATCTATAAATGTGGCTTAATTACTTGCCTCTATTGATTCAAATCCTTGGTTATTCAACCAATTGATTATCACTAGGGCGAAATATATGGATAGAGACTGAAGTTCGAAGATACCCTACGGTTACAACAATGGCCTCTTTCACGCCATAGGATCGAATCTGGTATGTCTTTTCATCATTGTATTAAGAGATTCTATCCTTGCGCGGAAGGTAATGTTCCAAAATCTGGGCATTAGATAAGGCAGGCACTTTTGGTGCATTTCTTCTAGTTGAATTTTGGCGCAGCCCTCTATTTAAGGGCACTTGTTTTCCTGGTTGGCACTAAACTGGGCCCTCCAATTAAGAGCAGTAGAACCTAACTAAGGGTACTTGGACTTATGGGTAGTCCCAGGGGACAAGGAGTATGATGAAGATCTCTTTTCAGTGATGGTGAGATTGGGTACCTGATTTGGATTGGCAGGTTTAGTATTGGGGTTTTTACCCAATGGCCAGCCTGTCCCAGTACGTCTGTGGGCAGTCATGGGTATCTCTTAGGCCTTCTGCTCTGCCTATTTCAAGTAGGAATTGCAATGCTAAATTAATTGGGCATCTTTCTCCAATCAAAAGACACAGTCTTTCGAGAACCCTTCGCCCTGTCAGCAGGCCCCTTTGCCCTGTGAGTTGGTGGCAGGAAGATGGTTCTTCTATTCCCAAGCCTCCAAAAGAGGTAATTTTTATACCCAGTCACATTTTTAAATGGTAAACATAACGTAATATCTTTTCAGAATCTTGGTTATGAAATGATATAGAAAGGATTGGATTCCATTACAAGTGTTTAGTATTGTTTTACACGTTCTACGCACCAAGAAACTGTTAGTTGGCACTAAAATATTTTTTCAAAAAAATAAAACATTTATATCACGTTTCAACATATGACCTAATTTAAATGAAGATGCCTACCACTATGGTTGTCTAGATTCACATCCCAGTAGTATCATCCCACAGTTAAGATTCTTCACAGCCAACGAAATTTCTTACAGAATTTTTTTCTGTTTTTTCATGCAAATAAGAGGCATCTCTGAAGGCTTCGATATCAGACTGAAAACCAAAAAAAAAAAATCCTGTTAACAACATCACCATGATAACTGCTCACATAACCACAGTTCTTTACTGTGGTAACTAAAACATTTCATACCGTCCGTCTGCCTGTAATACTTATCCGGTTCATTGCCATTCCTAACAGCATAGAAAGTAGAAGTAGCAGTAGCAGTAGCATTGGACGGACAATCGGCCCACTATGATGTGGGCTTCATTCTAAATTTCCATAAACAGAAAAAACAGAGAGAAACAGGAACCAACTAGTTCTTGAATGTACCTGGAGCACTTCACTACATGAAGAGTATGAAAAAGAAGATGGTTGGAGGAGCAAAGCTTTTTCTGCATAGATTTGACATTTATGTCTTAGACCGGCATACCCTTCTAAGCCATCCAAACCAGGGGGTAGGAACCATCTCATGAAGCCCCTATTCAAGGTATTGAAGACCTTTTTCATTACCTTGAATCCAAAAAGCCAAGTTATGAATACCCTCAAACACATGCTAATGCAGATGAGCCAGGATTATGGTTTCAATGTTTTGAAGAAAGCGGACTTTCCCGAAAGTGATTTTTAAGCTAGGAAGTTGGGCCTTTGAGCTGGAAGGGATATCATTGTGCCGGCTGCCACCCCATTTACTTGTATGCATCATCATTTTCATTATTTTGTACACAAGAATGGATAAGATTGGAGAGAAGAGGAGAAAAGAGCCTATATGATTTCATCTCAGTTTGTTGGCCTTCTTTTTCATGACTTCACCCGGTATATCCCTAAATACAACAATTATTACAATCGTGGTCTTCATTCAGCCTCATGATAACAAACTTAACTCCTCTGGCCTCAAGTTAGTCTCAGAAAATGAATAATAAAGTGGCAAACAATTCAAAAGCGGCTCAGACTGTTGGACAGAAAGAAAATAAAAATAAGCAGTAAAGAAAGGGACATGCAGGCACACATAACCAGAAGCATATCATGTGAAGTCAACTGTGTATCCTCTACTTTCATCTTTTTGATGGAGGATTTGTCGGCTCTCTCTGATGTTCAGTGACCTTAAATTTTAATTTGTAATTGTTCAATTTATACCTGAAACAATGAAGCAACACAGAATTTGTAAGAACCAAAAGATTCATGTGCCTGTTATCGTGTATGCAAAAACAGAGTGCCTTACTCTAATTCGCTTTACATCTCATGCTTCATGGGAAGTGGAAAGACTGAACAACATTTGTAAGCGAGAGCTCAGCAAAGAAATTTGTGAGAAAGAACTCAGCAAAGAAACGAATGTCATTGAAAGTGCATATGCAAAACAAGCCAAATTTACATGGAGGAATGCCCTTGGGTGCTAAAATTACATGGTCAAAACAGAGGTGTGCTTTATTAGCTCTCAAGAAATACAGCAATGCTAAGGATGGCAGTCAGAGTGCCTCACCAACATCCTTACCGTACTCACAACTTTCTCTCGGATCTTCTACAACCTCCTGCTGGCTCCCTCTGCCTCCCGGATTGTGCAGATCTTCCCTCTTAGCAAAATGTCTCCATCCTTCATACAATGGCATGCATTTATGCTAATGAAGTGTCTCTTCAGAGTTGGATGTTTTCACCTTCCTTTGTGGTTCTTTGAATTTGGAAGTGGTCCTTTTTCACCTTGGATGTGACCCTTCATGTCCATAGAAGTGATCCGGATGGGACCTAGCTGGTTTAGCTGGGTAATCCTGCTGGTTAACAGCTTGGTCTTGCTGGGAGAAGCATGAAATGCTTGTTGGACCTTCTAGGCCGTCTGAGACCCTTGTTGGACACCAGCAAGGTGTTCAGTTGCCTCAGCCCTCCTGCTGGCTGCATCGGTCAGATAGATAGTCCCCTATCTTAGTGACCTGGCCAGTTGTAGGGGCAGGATGGTCCTGCTTCAGTCTTTCTGGTCCGGCTGCTCGTTCAAATGGACAACGAAATTTCTGGGTGCCTCCCATATTGCCTCATAACGTCTCCACATGGTTCCAGATACCCCCCTCATGCTGCTAGTGTCCTCCACAGCAAACTTACAAGGTTTGTCCAAACCCGGCCAACGCTTTGTCCAATATGATTGGCTGGTTCAAAGTGGTTTACTTTGGTTTCGAGCTTTTTTTGTTTTTTTATTTTTTTATTTTTTTCAAATGCTAGTGAAAACATTTATAAGTTTTAGTGAAGTTGGGAAAACAGTTAAAAAATATAAAAGGCGCATCTGTTCAAGGAGGCTGCCATGCAAGCAGGAGAGCTGTTTTCTGTATTTTTCATACATCCTTCTGATATATATTTTATGAATTGGTTATATGGGATTGAAACAGGCCTCACCTGTGTTACATCACCTTCTCATATATATTTTTTGAATTGGTTATATGGGATTGAAACAGGCCCCACCTGTGTTACATCACGGCCACATATCGGTATTACAACAGCTTGGCAATTATGCATGTATAGCTTTGCAAGATTCTAATCTGGGTCTCCTCCTTGAGAGTCAAGGAATTTAACTGGTTGAGCTCATGTCATTTGATATACATCCGTCCCATATTTTTAAATGTACATATTTTATTATTTGTAATTTGCTGAACTAAATCAAACCTTTTCCAAAATCTGCAATCTCCAGTTTCTTTTTCCCCTTCCATTCTGACTGAACTTTTTGTACATTGCAAGTATGCTCCACAATGCATCAGTGGTTCCCATGCTGTCTTGGGGGATCTGAACTCTGTTATGAACAATCCTGGATGGTCATAGCATTGTCTCCTATATTTGATTGATTATCTCTTCCAGATCAACCTTCCCCTCAAGAATCCTTAACCTTTTGAAGGAAAAAATTTTGTTTCCTTGTGTCACATCGTTGCCTTGATGGAAGTTCTCATCGTACTAAGCGACCTTGACTGATATTTAAAGATGGCCACATATCTCAGGTAAGTATCTGTTTGTTGGAATTCATAATACTCCAGAAACATCCCAAAACATACATTCACCACAATCATATGCAAAAAAGGAAGAAGAGAAAAATAAAGAGCATATAGACAATAAGAGGGAAAGAGAGGTAAGAAACGAGTAGAAATGATAGATAGAAGGAATAACCACTAACTCACATATCACAAACATACAATGGATCAGTTTTTTTTTTACAAATAAAAAAGTAGATTTTCTATTAATTAGAAAAATAGATAACAAAGTATAATACAACAAAGGCCCAACAGACTCAACTCAGGCCATGACTAAGACATGAACTACAATGCTAGATAAACCAGAAAACAGTTTAGGGAGAAGCCCACAAAAAAGCCATACCAGCCTAACAACCAAACTACACTTCAGTCGTGGGCTTTAACAATAGTTCCAGTTCCCATATCTGATAACAAAGGGTCTGAGCCTAAACAAAAATCGACCTCCTACCCTTCGTACCTTACTTAGTAGCAAGTAGATGTCTACAGTCCATCTACTCAACAGAGAGTCTTTATAAAAATTGATATGCACAACCAAATTCCTGTTGTTGATTTAGATCAAGGTTATGTTTAATTTTGTCAAGATATGAATAGTCTCCTCTGTATGTTGATTTCTGCTCCACATTCTTTGGGGGAAAAGAACTGTTGACTGTTCCACCAAGGATCTCAGAGTCATGTTCAAAATCTTAACTGTTTCCACGATTTGCTCCCTAAAGCAATGCTGGTTTCTCACTTTCCAGATCTGCCACATGAGACCTTGTGATCCATTTTGCCACAAAGTTTTTATAAGCTTGCTGTTCCATTGTTGGTTTGATATTTGAATGGTATCTCAGAACTCAGTTGGCTCAGGTTCATGTCGATTGAAAATATCAAGTAGGCTTCTCCAAAGATCTTTAGAAATATTGCAAGTAAATAGCAAATGATTAACTGTTTCACTATCCTTTTTCACAAATAAAGCATCTATCCGGGCCCTGCACACCCCTTTTCCTTCTGTTTTCCGCTGTCAGAATAGAGCCATGCGCTACCAACCAACAAAAGACCTTAATTTTTGGGGTTGAGAATCCCTTCCAGATGAAATCCCATTTACATTTTTGATTAATATTTCCTGCACTTTTGTTCAAAAGATAAGTAAACCCTCTTAACTGTTGGTTCAACAGGTCTGTTCTTCTCTGACCACATAGGAATATCCTGACCCTCTTGAATATCCACGTGAATGTTTTGCAGTCGCTCCCTGAAAAGATTGAGCTGGGATTTTAAATTGTTAGGGCAATCCTCCAACAGACTCTCCTTAATTATGCAATCCTTCCAACCTAATTCATGAACCACCATCATGTAGAAATCTTTATCTCTGCTTAGGTTCTTTTGATTACAGTACTCCCTTGATATGTCTAGGTCTTCATAGGTCTCCAAGGGTTTGAGTCCTGCAATTGATTGAGAGAACATGTCTATATTTACTTCTTTAACCACCCAGGTTAGATTTTCTTTTAGGATTTGTAGACCTCCTGAGATGTTTTTCCAGATTGATGTTCCCTTGGGATTCAAGATACACTGTTGTAATAAATCCTTGATATTTGCCCCACCACAATACTTATGGATGATAAGGGATGCCCATGGAGCTGAGGGGTTCAAAATCAATCTCCAAGCAGTCCTTGTAGCCAAAGCCAGGCCCATCTTCTCAACTTGCCTTATCCCCAAACCTCCAGTTGATTTGGGATTGACTATCTTTGACCTTTTAACTAAATGGTATTTCTTATTGTTATTTTTGCTGCCTGCCTACAAGAATGCTCTGATTTCTTTTTCAATCTCCAAACTAATGGCCTTTGGCGCCAAGAGTAAAGTCATTCAATAGATTGGAATTGCAAATAAAGTTGATTTGATTAAGATTAACTTACTAAAGGAATTGATTTTCCCTACTGCTCATTGCTCTCCTGACGTTTTCTACTTGGCACTTCCAGTCACTAATGTGTCTTGCCACTTTGATTGGCATTCCCGGATAATTCATTGATTTGTTGTTCGAATTATCTTGAAATTCAAGAATTCTGCAGATATTTCTCTTGAGATTTGCT
Organism: Wollemia nobilis; assembly: GCA_028583015.1. NCBI lineage: Eukaryota > Viridiplantae > Streptophyta > Pinopsida > Araucariales > Araucariaceae > Wollemia > Wollemia nobilis. The sequence goes on from JAQPPZ010002998.1 coordinate 9,069,906, forward strand.
GATACATTGATGAAGTGTATGGAGCTTTTGTCCTTGTTTATCTTACTACCCGAGGCTGTAGTGAAGTCCCTTAGAATGCCCCGGATTGCTTTGTTTGTTTGAATGCCGGCCTGTCCTATAAGAAGAATGTCATTAGCGAATAGCATACGGGTTGTAGGTTTGACATCGGTTGAGGCCTTGATACCCAAAAAGTCTAGTTGTTCTAAGGACACTTGAATTGCTTTGCTCAAACCCTCTAACACAAGGGCGAACAAGAAGGGAGAAAGAGGGCAACCTTGTCTAATGCCCCTGGACATTTCAAAGAAGCTTGTGGGTCCACCATTGATCATCACTGCTGCTTTTGGTTTATCAATGCAGCCCTGGGTCCATTTAATCCATCCTTCGTTGAAACCCATTTGATTCAAGATTTTATGTATGAATCTCCTGTCCAACCTGTCATAAGCACTAGATAGGTCCACCTTGGTGACCATTGTTTTTTCTTTATTTATGACTGCTGAATGAATAGATTCTTGGGCTATGACAATATTGTCTTGAATGTATCTTCCTGGTATGAAGCCCCCTTGTTCCATCAATATTAACTCATTAATGAAGTTTTTGAGTCTATTGGCCATTAATTTGGATATAATCTTGTATGATGTGTTACATAAAGATATTGGTCTGAATCTATCAAAAGAAACTGCATTGTGATTTTTGGGGATAAGAGTTAAAAAATACACATTGATGGCTCCTAAAATTGCTCCATTAGTTCTTGACTCTTCAACCATACCCACCAAATCTTTCTTAATAATATCCCAGCATGCCTAGAAGAAGTTGACTTGAAAACCATCCGGACCCGCAGCTTGTTTCATGTCTTGGATTGTTTTGAAAACATCCTCCTCTTTTGCTGGTTTGAAGAGCTCAAAATTCATTCGAGGAGTCACCACTGAGGGAATGAAACTCAAAATTCGTTGTTGTTGTTCCTCTTCGTTATTCTCTATTTCTTCATTCAAGAGAGTTTTAAAGTGTTTAACTGCCTCGGTCTTGATTTGATCCTGATCTCTGATTATTTCTCCTTCATTTTTAATTTTAGTAATTTGATTAAATCCTCTTCTTTGGTTTGCTGGTTTGTGAAAGAATTTTGTATTTGAATCCCCCTTCTGCAGCTATAATCTTCTTGACCTTAACCTCAAAACTTGCTCTTCTCTCTCTTCTTCATTATCTACGACTCTCTGCCATTTTTCTTCCTCTTTTAATAGATCATCTTCCCAACCCTCTTGAAGGGCTTTTTGTTCAATTTGAGCTAGATTCTTTCTTGCTGTTATTAATTGAGCTTGTTGCTGAACTTTGATCTTCTTCGTCCCTAACTTTAAACCTCTCTTGACATTCAGTAATTTTTTATGGAATTGATACATTAGCGTATCAGAAGGAGGACTTCCATTGTCCCACCAATATTTAACCCTGGACAGGAAATCTTCATGTTCTATCCAATGAGGTTGAAACTTAAAGGGCTCATTTGAGACTTTCGGAAGAAAGTCACATTTGACAATGATCGGCCAATGGTCCGAAATGGTACCTGAGAGAAACCTTCTTTCGACCACCAAAGAATCAAATATTAAGCTCTTTCTGCAATCATCACCGTCCCTTTTATCCTGTTATTCCAAGTGAACCAACCTTCTTTTGGAAGGATATCAACTAAATTAAACTGGTGTATCCCCTTGTATATTTCTAGACGAACTGAGTCATTTTTGTTGAAGTATCCCCTTTTTTCTCCTGACTACTCAAAATAGTATTAAAATCTCCTCCCAAGATGATATTTAGATCATTTATGCTGTTTGTTAAGTTCCAAACCTATTGCCACATTTCTAACTTTGCCGAGGTGTTGTTGAGCCCATAGATGTTGATTACATTGAATGAGACCTTTAGGGAAGAGTCATGGAAATTTAAACATAGCCAATCGTTGCCTGTACTCTTCCTGACAACTTCTAGAGACCTGTCTTTCCACAATATGGCCAAACCACTAGATCGGCCATTGGAAGTAATTGCTTCTAGATGACAATATTTCCAAATGCAATCCTTTATTGGAGAAATATCTGTTAGAAAAATAACAAATTACGTGCAGGCGGAAAACACAATAACACAGAAAAACAGTAACACAGATTTTTACGTGGAAAACCTGCAGTGTGAAGGAAAAACCACGGGGAAATGGTAGCTTCGATCTTTTATTGATTTCGGCAAACTTTTTACGTTCACTCAACTTTTACATGCAAGGGGTCATTTCCCTTTTATAGAAAAACAAAAACTGTTTGTTTCCTTTACAAAAAAGGAAGACTCCAAAAAACTGATCTCTTCCTCTTCCAAAAACTGTTCGCTTCTCTTCCAAAAAACGGTTCGCTGCCTCTCACAACGTACGGTTCGCTGCACCACTCAAACTTCTCTGTCTTGACCGACTTAGTAAGCATATCTGCAGGATTCATTTCAGTATCAATTTTCTGCAATAGGATCCTACCTTCTTCCACCATATTTCTTATAAAATGGTTCTTAACATCGATGTGATTCGTCTGATCATGGAATGTTGGGTTCTTCACTAACTGAATAGCACTTTGGCTATCACAATGCAATGTAATTTTCCCCTGCATTACCTTGAAGTCATCCAACAGTCGCTCTAGCCAAATTGCCTCTTTGCTGGCATGAGTTGCTGCAATATATTCTACTTCAGTGGTTGATAAAGCCACCACAGACTGCAACTTAGAAGTCCAACTCACAGCTCCACCAGCAAGAGTGAAAGTATATCCTGTAGTGGATTTTCTCCCATCTCTATCTCCACCATAATCAGAATCCACAAAAACTTTAACTTGCAAATTTGCCGACCCGTAGTAAATAGCAGCATCTGAAGTGCCTCTTAAATATCTGAATATCCACTTCACTGCATTCCAATGCTCCTTACTAGGATTTGCCATGTATCGGCTGACAACTCCCACTGCTTGGGCAATATCCGGTTTGGTGCTTACCATGGCATACATGAGGCTTCCTACTGCTGATGAATACGGTACATGAGACATGCTTGTCTTCTTTGCTTTTGTTCTAGGACACTGTTTGGAAGACAATTTGAAGTGTGAAAGAAGTGGGGTACTAATGGGTTTTTGCATTTTGCACATTGAAGCGCTGCAAAATCTTTTCTATATGTGACTTTTGACATAACCAGATCTTCCTTCCTGTTCTGTTCTTGTGTATCTTCATCCCTAGAATTTGGTTTGCTGCTCCTAAATCCTTCATTTCAAATGTCCTAGCCAACCGAGCCTTAAGATCAATGATTTTCTTCATGCTAGGGCCTGCAACCAGCATATCATCAACATACAACAACAAAATAATAAAACTGCCATCATCAAACCTCTTATAGTATGCACAATGGTCAACTTCACTCCTGCTAAAACCTTGGCTCTTCATGAAGGTGTCAAATTTTCTGTACCACATCCTTGGCACCTGTTTCAACCCATACAGAGATTTCTTGAGTTTGCAAACCAAATGCTCTTTGCCTCTTTCTTCATAGCCCTCAAACTGATCCATATAAATTTCCTCCTCGAGATCATCATGCGGGAAAGCAATCTTTACATCAAGCTGCTCCAGTTCTAAATCTTGTGCTGCTACAAGTGCAAGTAAAACTCTATCAGTAGTCATCTTCACAACTAGAGAGAAAATTTCATTAAAGTCTATACCTGACTTTTGCACATAACCTTTTGCCACCAAGTGAGCTTTATAGCGTTCCAACAACCCATCATTGTTCTTCTTTACTTTGTACACCCACTTGTTTCCAACAACCTTTCTTCCAGGTGGGAGATCCACAAGTTCCCATGTTTTATTCTTGCAAAGTGCTTCCATTTCCTCCTCCATGGCTTTCCTCCATTTTTCTGCATTCTCAGATTCTCTAGCTTCCTGAAATGAACTAGGCTCACCATCATCAGTTAACAAAGCAAAAGAGGACTGAAAAACAGGAGAATACCTTTCCTGACACTTTTGTGGACGTGTAGATCTTCTAACCCAATGATCTGTTGGTTGTGGCTCTTGGTCTTGTGACTGTTGTGGCTGCTCTACTTGCTGTTCTGCATGCTGATCAAAAGCTTCAGCATGCTGATTTTCATTTTCATCTTTGTTCATATCTACTTCAACTGGTACAACATTAGGTGTTTGCTGTACCTCCTTCCTTTGCAAGGATTTTTCATCAAAACCAACATCTCGGCTAATAATTACCTTGTGGGCAGTAGGATCCCACAGTCTATACCCCTTTACTGTATCTCCATAGCTAAGAAAAACACATTTGCTTGACTTTGGGTCAAGTTTGGACCTTTTTTCTTTAGGCACATGGGCAAATGCATCACAACCAAAGGTACGCAAATGAGAGTAATCAATTGGCTTACCACACCAAATCTCCTCTGGAATCTGTCCATCCAACGCAGTTGTAGGTGACCTGTTAATGAGGTAAACAACTGTATTAACAGCCTCTGCCCAGAACCTTTTATCCAACATGGATGCGTTGAGCATGCTTCTTGTGCGTTCCATGATTATGCGATTCATCCACTCAGCCACACCATTTTGTTGTGGAGTATATGGTACAGTTTTGTGGTGCTTGATTCCTTCTTGCGTACAAAATTTATCAAATTCCTTGGAGCAATATTCACCCCTATTATCTGACCTGAGACATAAAACATGCTTGCCCAAACTTTTCTCTACTCGAGCTTTGAACTCTTTAAATTTCTGTAAAGCTTCCGACGAATTCTTCAGAAATAAACCCACACTCTTCTAGAATAATCATCTTTAAATTTTAGAAAATAGATAGCACCATTTAAGGACTGAGTGGTGACTGGTCCAAAAATATCAGAATGTATAAGTTGCAAAAAATCAGAACTCTTACCAGGGCTTGCAGTAAACCGAACCCTCTTTTGTTTACCAAAAATACAGTGCTAACACAAGTCTAAGTTACAAGACTTGATCCCAGAAAGCATACCTTGGTCATACAGAATTTTCAGACCTTTTTCACTCATATGTCCTAGGCGTTGATGTCATAGCATTACCGCATTCTGAAAATTTCTTGAAGTTGTTGCTGCTGCTGCATGGTTTGTCACCGTATCCCCGCATAAACGATATAGGGTTTCGTAAGATTCTCCTTTTACTACTACAAGGGCTCCTCTGGTAATTTTGCAGTAGTTGTTACCGAAAGTGATAGAATACCCTAGCTTATCTATCATCTTGATTGAGAGCAAATTTTTCTGCAAATCAGGCACATGTTGTACATCACATAACATCCTTTCTCTACCATCGTCCAACCTAATCCTTATGTCTTCTCTTCCCACAATTGCTAAAGGGTGATCATGACCCAAGTAGACCATCCCATCACTATATGGTTGATATTTGTCAAACCAGTCTCTGTGAGGAGACATGTGGAAAGATGCACCCGAGTCCAAACCCCAGGTATATAACACAGATCTGCTGTTTCTGATACAAAAAGCCTCACATGTTGTTGTCTCTTCTGAATTTACTGTACTGGCCTCAGGTGATGGATGAAATTGCTTTTCACCATTTTTTTCCTTTTTTAGCTGCCAACAGTCCTTTTTTGAGTGCCCTGGCTTCCCACAATGCCAACACTTCCCTTTTAGCTTGCGTCCTTTAGACTTAGATCTGGACTATGGTCTTCCTTGTTGACTCCTCTCGAAAGATCGACCTCTCACAGCTAGGGCTTCATTGGTTGAGGGTTCTAGAGACGTTTTCCGCCTCAACTCTTTTGTCAACAAAGTGGCTACCACATCATCAAATTTTAGAGTTCCTGATGATGCATTACTGATGGTCATTACTAAATGATCCAAAGTCTCTTGGAGGGAACAAAGTAGAGTGATAGCTCTGTCCTCATCCTCCATCTTCACATTAACTGAAACCAGTTTATTGATAAGGGTATTAAACTCATTCAAGTGATCTGCCACAGATGAACCCTCCTTCATCCTTAGGCTATAAAGTTGTTTTTTCAAAAAAACCTTATTTTTTGCTGATTTCGTCTCATACAACTTTTCAAGCTTCCTCCAAAGGGCTTCCACGATCTTTCCTTTAACAACATTGAACAAGACGGAGTTTGCTAGGCATAGACGGATTGTAGAAACCGCTTTCCTATCCAACGTTGCCCACTCCTCATCTTTCATGCTGCTTGGTTTACTCACGACCCCTTTCAAGGCTAGGGCTTGGTCGTTTTGAACTAGCAAATCCTCCACCTTCATCTTCCATAGGGCAAAGTTCTTGCCATCAAACTTTTCAATCTCAAATTTGGTTACACCTCTAGTCATTGTTGCAACTCCCACTCGCACAAAACCCTAGGCTCTGATACCAGATGTTAGAAAAATAACAAACTACGTGCAAGCAGAAAACATAATAACACAGAAAAACAGTAACACAGATTTTTATGTGGAAAACCTGCAGTGTGCAGGAAAAACCACGGGGCAATGGCAGCTTCGATCTTTTATTGATTTTGGCAAACTTTTTACATTCAATCAACTTTTACATGCAAGGGGTCATTTCCCTTTTATAGAAAAACAAAAACTGTTCGTTTCCTTTCCGAAAAAGGAAGACTCCAAAAAATTGTTCGCTTCCTCTTCCAAAAACTGTTCGCTTCCTCTTCCAAAAAATTGTTCGTTGCCTCTCACAACGTACGGTTGTACGGACGCCCAAAAAATTCATGTTAGGGGCGGAGCCCCCGAACTCCTGGGCCAAGTTTCCCCTTGCGACCCCTCTCGGCGTGCCCGACGCATACGAACAACGCGTGGGAATGGATCTGGAACTGCACCACCATACACCTCGCTGCTAAAGAACATTGGAGATCTGGATATTGACTTCACCTCGTAACGATATCCTCCTCACTCAACTTTGTTTCTTGAATTAAGATTATACTTGGTTTTCTTGGTTAAGTTTCCGCCTCAAGATGTTTCTTTTGTTAGGGGAACCAAGACACCTAATATTCCAAGTTATAATTTTCATTTGAGGGGTTTTTTCCTGACCTAGCCCTAAGAATCCTCGGATCCTCAGGAGTGAGTTGGGTACCCTCGCTATAGCATCTTTGGCTTGTTTACCTCTTGCTGTTTTGTATGATGGCCTGCCAACACTTTTAGGAGATCCCCCTGTATCCATGCCATACTGTTTGTTTTTGCTTGTTTGGTTTTTTGCATCATAACCTTGGGCTAGGTTTTGTTGTTTTGGAGGCATATTTGTAGAGGCAATAATATTTACCAAATTAGTTTCAAAATGATTACAATTAGAGTAGCACTACTCAAACCTGGATCATCAGTAGCCGTCTCTTGTTTAGGAATTGGTACATTTGCCCAGCAAGTCTCGATTCCTGTGTTTGTTTGTAGGCCCCCTTGTTCATCTGTTGCTAGTTTATCATCAGTATGCTTTTCCTTCTCTACTATTATGTTTTTCCCCGTGTTGTTATTCAGGGGTCCCTATGTTGTAGTTTCTATTTCCGTGACTTATTGAAGAATTTCAAACTTGTTATTGGTTGAGGTGCTCGCCCCTAAGTTGAGGTTTTTAATAATCTACTTTATGCCCCTTTCTTCTTCTAACTTGCTGGTAGCCATCATTGGTGGTATTCTCGGGATTCTCTGTTTTTGTACCCTTTGGACAGTATCGAGCAAAATGGCTGTACTCATGCCAGTGGGCCAATCTGAATGGTAATGACTTATAGTCCATATTTTGTTCTAAATGGAGAGCGTTTACCTTTAGAGAACTAGTTTCTGGAAGTCCAATCTCAATGTCTACCATCACACAAATTTGTGTACTGCTGCATTGACTCCATTATATTCTACTCCTCTCACAAACTTGCCCAGTCTATTCCCAATGGTTTCCAAGATTGATTGCTTTCTCAAGAATTGGGGAAAAAAAGGTAACCTTACCCAAACAGGAACTTCGTTAGGCGTTTCTTCCATAGGGTTGACTGAAGTGGAGGTGTCATGGTGAAAGGTAATGCCTGCTCCTGCTCATAAAATAGGGTCCCTGTTCGAACACCTTCTCCCTATCACTTGCAGAACTGAATACTGCTATGAAGAACCCTCGACCTTCCATTGAGAGTTCTATTTTCTCTTCAACCCGCAGACCCCAGTTTAAGTCTATCCAAGATTCTAGTGCAGATTCCTTTGGCCACATTCCACAGAAATGTCCAATGAGTGCAACATTCTCCAGATTATGGATCTCCTTGCTCACCTCCTGTAGGTTGATTTCAATCTCCGGATTATCATCATGTTTCTTTACAAAGCCAGGCAGATTTGGTTTAGGTCTCTTGCCCCCTTCTTGGAGCTAATGGGTAGCTTGATCTGCCATGGTTCCATTGAAAGCACGATCAGGTTGGGGGGGACAAAGGGCCCCCCCTTGTAGACTCCACCATCTCGCCAAACCTTGCTAGGGTTTACTAGTGCTCCATAGGGTTCGCAGTCCTACCATCACAACATTACCTCCCGCAAGAGCTGTTATCCAACAAAGTTTGATACACTGGATTAGTTATTGGGGGGTATTTATAGTGATATCAAATCCCCAATTAGATGTAAACTTCAAGCTGCAATATCTTTACCTGAAGGTTAAATTACAATATAATAAATATATTAGATCCTTTAATCAAGGTTATCCATAAAGATGGATTAACCAATATCACTAAGGGTGAATACATGAAGGGTGCCCTTAGGCTTACATGAGGATGTTTGTAGGCTTACATAAATAATGCCCGAAGGCTTACAGAAGCGATACCCATAGGCTTACATGAAGAATGGCCGTAGGCTTACATATACACTTGCCCATAGGCTATATAAGTAGTACTTATAACTAAAGCACTCTTCCACACTTTTGGCCTTGGCCTAATAAGATCAGATTACACATACTCAACACCCCACCCATAATATGAGCTAAGGGGAACCCACCCATAATCTGAGCTAAGGGGACAAGGAGAGGAGACATTAGAGGATGCTCTGGTGGGTCTCCACTTTGCCATCTTCATCCTCTTTTTCATCATTAGAAAGCTTGTGTCTAGATCTCAAGAATTCTATCTCAATCTTCTTCAATCTTGTTATGCAATTTTTGGAGTGTTCTTCCCTTTTACAATACTCACACGTGGCTGACTTTTTTTGAAACCTTAGACTTGCCTTTGGGCAATTGAGCCTTAGATTCCATTGATTTGAAGTCCTTTGGATGAGCCTGTATATGAGAGAGAGTTCCACAATTCTTCATTGCAACTTCATAATGAATAAGAAGCTTGAAAAGTCCAAGAAAAATAGATTGTGGCTCCTTGATAGTTATAGCATTCACATAAAGAACCAAGCCAACTGTATGAAAAGGAGTAAGATTGGAACTAATAGTTTTGACATACTCTTCATCACCTTCTACCTTTCCTCGTGCTGTATCTAAGTCAACTTTTAGGGCTTTGAAGTGAGATATATAGTCTTCGACATTAGCAAAATCTAAAATTTTGAGATTGAAAAGCTCTGTCTCTATTCTATTAACTTCACTAGCACTTACTTTTTCATAGAGATCCTTCAATGTTGTCCATACCTAAATAGGATTGGTCTTCTCTTTGACGTGAAAAAGTTCATTTGGCTCAACTAACACGAAGAAGAGAACAAGGGCTTCATCCTCCTTCTTACCAAGTTCATGGTCACTAAGACCTTCTATTTCATCATCAAAGATAAACAAAGATTCTTACTTCAGAATAACCCTACCATTTGAACTGACTAGGTGCTATAATTTCACCCATTGAGGTAACATATGCCAAAGAATCCATCTCACACAAGAGTCCACATAGAACCGTATCAGGTCCATAAACTGATGTCACCACTATGTTGAGCTTGAAGAATCATGCAATCTTAAAAAAGGGCTTCAAACACTTATGTATGCAAAAGTTACGGCCTTTGGAAGATTGGATAGATTAGCACTCAAATCAGAAAAAAATCAAATACCAAACCTTACGAGATTTGCTGAATCAGGTATTGCCACTTGGTTTAAAATAATTTGCTGCCACTTGCTTTTGTCTAGCGAATGATGATTTGACAAGTTGATCCTTTTGATTGGTGGAGATGCTCATATATGTATATATAAGTTTTTAAAAAAAAGTTAATGATTTGCAACCGATGGGGCTCGAATTCTGGACGTCCAGGGAAGTGCCTTAGATGCTGCTCCCAAAGGTAGGTGTCCAATGGAGCGCTTTGGGAGGAAAAAGGGAAGCAACATAATATATTAAATACATTGAGTCACAAAGAAGAAAAAGGTCGGCACGAAAAGGTTTGAAACCCACGACCTTGCTTGTGAGAAGGAGGTTGCATAACTTTCCACCATGTAGATGGTTTAAAATGGAAGGAGGCCTGTGCATTCAAGAATGAGATGTCCTATGCCGAATGTGAAAGAAATGAAATGAAATGAAATGAAATATTATTAATGTCCGTGGTGGGCCAAAATAAGACCCAAGGGACTATAAGAAGTACAATAATGACTGCCAACTAGCAGGCTAAAAAGCCCAACAAAGAAAAGAACTAAGAAAAATACAAGATCAAACCCGACAAACGGGCCAAAGAGAAAGGGAAAAGAAAAGAAAAGGGAGAGCAGAGGGGGGGAGGGCTGCAGTCCAACAGAGAGAAGTGCATGCCAAGAAGAACGGAGAGAGAGGAGGGGGGAGGGAGCAGCCCAGGAGGGGCAAGCTCCGAGAATCCCCCAAAAACTAATCTCTCCTAATAGTCGAGGCCGAAGTACCGAAGCTGAAGAAGTCCATGATATGTCTCTGCCCATTGCTAGTTCGGAACCCTGACAAACTGTTTGTGGGCTGTCTAATGACCCTGCTTCTGTTCAAACTGGATAGTGTGGGGCGTTTCCGGTCGAAGTCACCTGGTCCGTCGGAGTTGGTGAAGTATGTTGTGATGAGCCGATGTTGAGGAGGGTGAGATCCATTTGGAGAACTTTTATGTCGTCGAAGTTGAGTTATCTCCCTAAGAAAGAGTGCGAGACAACGCTGGTCCGGATATCTGAAGAAGGTAGAAACACATCGAGAGTTGTCCTTGAAAAGGCAATGGAACCTACCCCGGATCTCATAATAAATGGGACAGCAAAAAATGAAGTGATGCAGGGTCTCAACTTCACCCAAGGAGCAAAACAAGAAAATCCACTCCTCCATCGGAAGATGGTGATCTGACTCAATCCGGAGTTGGTGAGAACACATCCTGAGTTGCCCAATAGTGATCCGAAGACTATGCACTGTGTGTTGCTGAAGGTATTGTGGAGGAACTATTCTGCCCTCCTGTATTTGTAAGAAGTGCTCATGGTAGAAAGACAGCTTGGGGTTCGAACTCAGGACTTAAATTCCACAACACAACATACCAACACACACCACTACTTGATTTGAAGACCATGGAGAGAAGGAAAATGTTGGTGATGCTTCGAAGGAAGAACACATACGTTGTGCCTCTAGAGCCCGTGGGCACTTTGCCACCAATCCTTTGTTCATTCTTTCAAAAAATGTGCCTAGTGTGGATTGAACTTGCGCTTTGGCCTCTGTGAATGCCATGCCCAATTTGCATTCTAGCCTCACGGTTGAGTTAGGCAAAGAAAAAGATTTTTAAAAAATTGTGACATCTGCCCTTGAGCTGTGAAAAGAACGGGTCCATAGTGCTTCGATCCAGGGACCTATTAGAAACAAGTAATATAGCCTACCGTTACACTGTAGGCTGAGATGTTAGGAGGTAAAGGGAGCTTCCGCCTTGTCTGGAGCGGGTTGAGGAGAGGCACATATGGCCCCCCCAACGCCATCCATGGATCTTGTGCCCTTCATAGACAGGGGGTGCATCCCTTTTACCTTTCAAAAACTGAAGCCAGTGAATTGATCCCATGATCGATATTGAGCAGCTCAAACGCCATACCACTACACCACTTTCCCCTTTTGATGATTAGAGAAGCCGCCATGCATTTGGTAAGTGCTTCCGAAAGTGCCAAGAAAACACAACCCGCACAGGCTGCCTAGCTTCCTACCAAAACATGGAATATTCTGTAGAATATTCCTCTTGAACATTTGAAATTTGGAGGAAACGAGAGGACTTTTTGGAGGCAAATAGATGTACAGGATGCCGAAATCAAGAAGAGAGTTGAATTGGGACCCCCTTGAAATTTCGCAAGGAATCCATTGGAATAGATGGTTCATCCACATATGCCACTGTTTACCCTGTACAATCTTTTTGTGCAATTGAGCGAAGATGCTTTGTTTTGGCTCTGGTACCGTGTTGTAGTTCATTATACTTTCCAAAAACATCCTGAAACATACATTCACCACAATCTTGTGTAGATAAAGGAAGAAGAGCAAAATAAGGAACATATAGATGAAAAGAGAGAGAGAGATAATGAAACGAGTAGAAATAATAGATTGAAGGAATAAGGGGTGGGTAGTTAGGAGGTGAAGTCAATATCCAGATCTCCAATGTTCTTCAGCAACGAGGTGTATGGTGGTGCAGTTTATTGTGATCCATTCTTAAGCGTTGTTTGTATGCGTTGGGCGCACCGAGGGGGGTCGTAGGGGGGAACCGCCCAGGTTGCCCCTTGCCTGGGGGTTCGGGTGTGGAGCCCTTGACACGAAATGTTTGACCGTTCGTACAACCGTACGTTGTGAGAGGAAGCGAACAATTTTCTGGAAGAGGAAGCGAACAGTTTTTTGGAGTCTTCCTTTGTTTTTCTATAAAAGAGGAATGACCCCTTGCATGTAATAGTTTAGTGATTGTAAAAGTTTTCCGAAATCAATAAAAGATTGAAGCTGCCATTGCTCCACGGTTTTTCCTGCACACTGCAGGTTTTCCATGTAAAAATCTGTGTTACTGTTTTTTCTGCGTTATTGTTTTGCTTGCTCATAATATTTGTTTTCTAACATGGGTGCCTGTAGGCACCCCCATGATCTCACATATCACAAACTGATACAATGGATTAGTCATTGGGGGGTATTTATAGTGATACCAAAACCCCAATTATATGTTAACCTCAAGCCAGCATAACTTTACTTGAAGGTTAAATTATGATTTAATAAATATATTAGACCCTTTATATCTATAAAGATGGATTAACCAATATCACTAAGGGTGAATACATGAAGATGCCTGTAGGCTTACATATACACTTGCCCGCAGGCTACATCAGTAGTGCTCATAAGCACTCTTCCACTCTTTTGGCTTTGGCCTAATAAGATCCGATTGCACACACTGTTGTGCTTTGTGCTGCGCTTTTGCATCAACAACTAATCTGATCACCTTGGCCACAAGTGTGCCTCCTGCCATACTTTCCATCTGCAGAATTGGGTAATTCCAAATGAAATGCTGCTTGCTTTCTTTGAGTGTTGAAAAGAGAAATGCAGGGATCAAATTTAAACTCAGTATATAGAGTTTGCAGGCTATCTTCATAATGACTTTGTTGAAGTGTTGAAAATAGAAATGTAGGGGTCAAAACTTAAACTAAGTATACAGACTTTTCAGCTTATCTCCATTATAACTTATTTTAAGGTTTGATTTTAATGAATCTCTGGACATATTTTTTTCTCCCAACAATAGATGATATCATATTGAATGTACAATTAGCCATCTGAGACTGGCATATGTTAAGAAATTAACAACCAGTATGCTTTGAATGAAAGGCTTGTAAGAATGTTTGTCCTTTACATTAAGAAGTAGCCCAGATACAATTAAATCCATTGAAATCCTTAATATGCTATGCAACTATTTTTAGACCCTTGTTTCCAAAGTCATGTTTTATTTTTAGTCCCATAGAAATGGTGCTCTACAACTACGCTATATTTAAACATTTCTATTTTGTATACAAATGAATAAATGAAACATTTACTGTGAAAGAAGTGCAGTTGGGGATATGGTAAAATCTAAAGTTTTTAAAACTTTTTGATATTATTGGTGGCAGTGAAAAATCAGGCCAGTTGCCGGTAGAATTTGGTATTTTGAATTATTTTCTCCTCCTCCCATGTATTCTTGATTTAATTTAATATACATTGATGACAACTTCATTCTGCTTATGACTATGTGGTTTTGGTTGTGGTTTATCTCATGCTTACCAAAAAATTCAATATATGAATCTATGTATTATAGTGACCCGTGATAATTTTTTCTTGAGAATCGATGATATCAGTCTCCAAGATTATGTGTGCTGCCGACAATGCTACTTTGGATGGATAACATGGATCATTTGCATGTTGTCCTGCTGTATATTGGTCAGTCTTTGTGAACAATTGTTCTGGTAGTTTCTTTCCGAGAATTATTTGAGGCGTTAATGATGGTGTGTGAGATAATTATTCAGTAGTGTGCTCTAGACAGCTGTTAATATTTAGCTTGATGACAATCTCTAGGAAATGTTGCTAGAGATACTAATACATATGTGGACTTTTTAATTGCATAATGATTTTGGTTGTATAACATTCTTACTTGATATTTAATACATATTTGAATTAATATACTTTTTTTTTTCTTAATATGCTTTTTTGTGAGTACATTCACATTTGGCAATTCTTTGATGAATAGCAAAATCATTTTAACCACACAATCTTATGCAATTTTTATGGCAGAAATGGCAATTTTTCTGGTGCACAAGACGTGATCCAGCTGCCTCCATCACTGATTCTGAGAATCTTTCACAAGACCCAAACAAAGCTGGCAGTGTCTCATCACTTTTCAATTGGAAATGGATTCAAAAGCTAAAAAAGGCAAGATTCAAACTCCATTTTTCCAACAACTCCAAAACCACTTTATGGTTTTATGATGTAGGATATTGTAGATTTCAAAGTATTTCTTCAAATTTGAGCAATTGAAGATTCAATAAACTGACTTTGTTTCTATGGCTTTTGAACTAAGGACACCATTATCTTGTATTTTTTATCTCCATTTATTGCCTTCAAATGACTGAAGAGAATGGTTTGAATAGGGGCAGGATGTCCTCCCTTGAATGCAGAACAAGGAGAGTCGAGAGTGCTTGTTATTTCAATTCTTTTGGTTGCCATCTGTAATTAGCTTATTCTGTTATCAGGCAAAATTCACTTAAAAAACCTCTATTCAACTGAAAACTAAACAACAAAATTTATAAATATTTTACTAACAATTAGTGAAAAATAGAAAGGTCAAAACAGAAAATGATAGAAAAATAGCCATCCGTGATACAAAGTCCAAATTTTACGTGGTGAACCCTCCTGTGATTTGGATGGATCTCATGATCTGTGTACAAGCATGAAAAAATATCTGAAAGGCAAAGGAAGAAAGGACAAGGAAAAACAAAAGGGAAAGGGAAAAATACGAACATTCTCCATGGCATTCTAACTCCATTCTGAGAATGAAAAATCACTGGGAATCCATAAATGTATAGTATCCCATGCTGTAGAGGAATTTTGGAAGATACAGTACGGGTTGTCTTGGAAGCTTAGTGCAGGGCAGAGCATTTGGAGAGCAAAGTAGTGACTTGTAGGAGCTATACCAGGCCAAGCAGGGTGCACAGATGTAATTTTTTATTGTGGGCTTGCTTCATTTATTGTGCTTTTATATTTTGGCGAAAATATTTTCTGTTCTCTGCGTGGATTTTCTGCTCCCAGATGGTTTCTCCATTTTATATTTCTTTGAGCTTATCTTCCATTTTCTTTTTTGTTTATTTGTTATTTCAATTGTTATATTTGAATGTGTATTTAAACTGTTATAAGAGCTCTTAATTGCAATAATTTATGTAAGCTAGCATTTAATCCAGAAAGCAACTAAGACTCTTGTTTGATGGTTCATGATGACATCGTTGCAGTATTCAAGATCATATTTTGTATCAAAACATCAAATTCCTGGCTTTTAAGCTGTATGCCACTTACATGATAAGGAAAGAGTGTGTGCAAAGGCATCTGTAGAAATTCACACTGCAGAGAGAGGAACAAGTGGAATCAACAGATCATCCAATTCAAAACAGGACAAGAAAAAGGATCATGGATATCGAGAAAGAAACATGAAATAGATTTGGTATTGTGCCCTTGGACACCGAAGTACTTCACTGACAATAAAAATTTCTCCAACTCATATACAAATGATGTGTGAGTGCGCATATAAATACTAATCACGATACAATGGGAAGGAGCCCAAAAACCATGAAGCCAACATGTTGTTGATCATATGATACAAGACATGGATCACCCCACAAGGTGAAAAGGGCTAATGTTGGCCATGGCCAAAAGTGAAAAATAACACATTTCAGCGTTCTCATTAATATAAATGGGCCCACAAAGATGAGACATTATTGAACATTTCCTCTTAATGGAGGCTCTCCCATGCCAGTACGTTCCCACAAACTGATGAAGGTGATCTTCATAAATATATCTGCAAGCTAATCTTCTAAAGCCACATGATAATGAAGCTACAAAATATAGTGCATCCAAATCTCAAATGCCTGGTCTGCTGATGCTGCATTGGGTTGTGAACCAGCTGGGTAGCACTATGATTATTAAAATAAAAATATCGGGGCCTTTCTGAAGAAGACTCCATTGTTCAAAAAAAATATCTACACTAAAGATGTCTCTAGGATAGAACGACATCCGAACAATACTTGTGATGTAGCACAAAATCCATTTTGTAGCATTCCAATGACTCTCATGAAGCGCCTGCATGAATTTGGAAAAGTACTGGCAACAAAAGCAATGTCTGGTCAGATCTAAGTAAGATGGACAATACTACGCAGCAAAGATGGATAGACAGTAGCATCAACCAGAGGAGAAGAATGATTGGCCTCATGCATCAACCCTGAAGGAAATGGGGTGCAATTTGGCTTATAATCCTTCATCCTAAATCGCTGTAGAAGATCCAAAGCATATTGAGGATGGGAAAGAGCAATCCCTAAAGAAGACCAAGCAATCTGGATGGCCAAAAAGTAATGGAGGGCAAAATTTATTATTTCAAATAACTCCCAAAGCCATAGCTTCAAATCCTGATGTTTGATGTAAACATCATGCTCAACCTTGTAGCTAGAGAAATCCACAATGAACACAGAAGGTGTGCATCTTGTAGGCAGACGAATTGTTTCATGAATGTCACATCAGTATGAATCCACTAGTGTATGAGTACATGTGAACATGAATGAATGTGCCATGTGTTGTTGATAAGTGTAAATAGAGTTCTGTATGGTGGCGATAAAATATACCCTAAATGTTATGGGATGTTTTAATGTTTTGATATATATGGGTAGTTCGTGGTAGTTAGGTAGTTGCCAACTGCCTATTGAATACATAATACCTATATGTACACATCTGTGTTGGCAGAGAGGTGTGGTTAGAGGATGTTGATCATCAGGTGGAGGTAGAGATGCTTGTGGAGGTATGTTGGTTGATGCTGGTCAAGGCAAGTCTATGTGTGTTGTACACTTGACTGGACCATGACATATTGCAAGTAACTGGATTGTGAAGGATACATGTTATTTATGTAGTGTATCCATGTTCATCTAGAAGTTTGTCCCATCATCTACCTTTGTTTATTAATATAAAATTATATTGTAGTGTGTGGCATTCTTCTTCTATAGATTGGCTAGTACAAGGTTTGAGGTGGTCGCTTAAGTCCATACATGGACTTCCCAACAAACCAAGGGTGTGGGCCTATCCTTAACAAAGCCTTGTTAGTGCTACATGTCGATCTTCTCATGAAAGTACCCACGAAGATAGGTGCTTTAGAAATATTGGAAGAAGAGGAAGTAACCTCAATGACTGAAGCCCTATGATGAGAAGGCTGACCAAGATCAAATGTTTGGATGCAAGCATCAACAGGAACCAAATGACTTGGCGAAGGGTCAGCAAGAAGAGCTAGGAGATATCCAAAGGGTACATGAGAAAGGACCTCCTCTAAAACATCTCTCTGGGTGATGATCTTATGAGTGGCTTTGTCTTAGAACCTATAGGCCTATGATTTCCCCATATATCGAACAAAAATGCATCTTTGACTTTTGGGTTGTAGTTTTTTCAGCGGCACAATAGGAATATGGCCCTATATGACTGTCCAAATGCAAACCGAAGGCCTCTCTTGTCCACCTCTCAAAGGGGGTCATGCCCTTGACAACATGAGTGGGTGTCTTATTGATTATGTAAGCTGCACAATGTATTGTTTCCTCCCAAAATTGTAAGATCCATTTTTTAGTGTGGATCATACAATGAGCCATCTCCATTATGTTAGGTAATGGAAATCTGGAAAAATCATGAATATAAATGAGAATATCTGTTGCCTGCAATGGACTAAATGGCCATAGGACCACAAGTGTCACTATGAACTGATTCCAAGGGATGAGAAGCACACCACACTGTCTTTGGGAAAGGACTCCTGGTAGTGTTTCCCAACATGCATACCTCACACACTCTACTAGGCAGGCCAATTGCAGGAAAATTGCAAACTATATGAAGATGACTAATGTGCTTCAAGGATCTAAAATTGGTATGCCCCAAGCGTTGATGTTATAAGTCGCTAGTATATTAGACCTTAGCCACCATAGCAACAAATCCCCTCCTTTTCGAAGATAAGGGAACATCATCAAGCTTATTATTTGATTCATTATAATACATTGAAGCAACTACCTTGAAGTCATGATCAATGTCTTTGGCAACCCATCGATCTGACCAAAACTTCACCTTATTATTGGGTTGTGTGATGTGATAGATGTGGAGAAGACTAGTTCCAACTCCTGGAACATAAAAATCCCTTCTCCAAATTTGTTGGTGCCTACAGTGACATTGCTGCAGCCTGAAACCTGCAAGGCTGAATCATGACCAATAACAACTCTCTCCTCTATACTGTCTACTATAGTCGTAAAGAAGATGGTGATTCTCAGTCATATGCCTTGTAGCTCTTGAATCAGCAATTCAGTCTTGAGATGAAGAAGAAGACTGATAGGTGGAGTCCGAACCACATGTGCCTATGTGAAGCACTTGCATCAATATCTTGTGAATATCAAGAAGCTCTTGGTCACACCCAAATTTCTTGGCAAACTCAAGCTTTTGCATCTGCACAAAACACGTTTTCAAACCGTGACCGTTTTTCAAGAACGCACAAATCACTTTCTTTGAGTTCTTCGAAGACTTTGAACCACCACTCTTTGGTTTCTCCATCTCAACTTTTGAAGCTTTTGGAATTGCTTTGGATGAACCTATTCTTGAGGTGGAAGTTCCCCAGTGGTCCTCAAAGAAACTTGGTGCTGGACAAATTTGGCAAATACTTCTTTACGCTCAGGCTGCTAATGCTTCTCTGTAAACAAAGGAATGGTGTGGTGAAGTATTACCAAGACATTAAAAGGTAGAGAAAGGTTGTCGAGAACAATATTCACCTACTTTGGACGTCTTAAGATTTCTTTCAACAATGGAGATATTTGCTCTCAAAGCCCTAAACCTTGCAATCTCTCTTTGCCACTCACTCACACACACACACATACACAGACATATTTTATGTATGTATGTATGTATCTGATACAGGCACCTTTGGTTTGAAGGTTTGTGATGTGTTGTAATCTAATAAGAACATCATAAGATCCTAGGAGCAAAACACTGAAACTCGTGTGACTGGAGAATTTATGAAGTTCTACAATTAAGCATCACTTTTATAACTTTCTTCCTTGTACCATTGGTCATTTGTAATTGTCATGGTGTATCAAGCTTCCCTACCTTGAATCCACTCATCATTTACCATCATGGTTGTTATAAATCTATGATTAGGTTCTCCAAAATGGATGTTCTTTCTGTTTACAATAATTATAGTAGCAATCTTTTTCTATTTGGGTAAATTTTTAATATAGAGCCAATTTCATTGAAATTTTAAATGAGTTGGTGGATTCATTTCTTGACCAAGTTGGAAAGGTTTCCTAAATGCTCCTGAATGCTTTACAAAATGCACACAAATGGTCTGAAGAAGGAAATCCCCCATATTAGAAATGTCAAATGGAAAAAAGGAGTCACAATGTTTTAATTTACATGCTGCAAAATTCTTGGAGTTTGTGAAACAGTGATCATGAAAAATGATTTGTTGTTATTCATGGTGTGATTAGGTTCTTGGTGGGGATGTGTACATGCTTCCTTGGAGATGGGAAGGCAAGCGTGATGGCTTTATAATCCTTATACTACCACAATATATCACAGGTTATTTTACACAAGACCCAATATAATGTTGCAGAACTTTATTATAATTAACATAAATCATTCACCAATATG
Organism: Wollemia nobilis; assembly: GCA_028583015.1. Classification (NCBI taxonomy): domain Eukaryota; kingdom Viridiplantae; phylum Streptophyta; class Pinopsida; order Araucariales; family Araucariaceae; genus Wollemia; species Wollemia nobilis. The sequence continues at coordinate 9,090,115 of JAQPPZ010002998.1, forward strand.
CAGAAATATCAAATCATTCATCCACAAGTAATTATCCACAATAACAATCCACAAATGAGAGAGAGATAGATAATACCCTTAAGGTAGGGAAACACCAATAATACTCCTTAAGGAAGGAATCACTCCACAAGATCTCCCAAGATGAGAGGCCACTTAAGGAGGGCAAAGTCCCATAAGCCACTTACATTACATAAACTAATATTACATAGGCCATAAGACAATTACATAAGATTGTTCTCTATGATGATTACAATGACAAATATCTCTTCTTTATATATCCATCTTCTTATTCTACTTTGGGGAGCCTACTACTAATATAATATTATAATACAATCAACCTTGGGTTATGTGTGGCCCATGCCAACCTTTATACAATATAATAATATATCCCCAAATATCTATTCCTAGGTACCCTAACATATAAAATAGCCACAATGTAATAAAGGTCAAAAATCTTTCATGTAAATAGTATGTATATCAAGGCTTATAATAAATCAAATAACATTCATTTATTTGCTGAAATATGAATGGAAATAGCCTGAAATCATTCATGTAAATAGCTTAAATATGATTGTCATAAGGAGCCGTCTATAAGGTTATTCTATTGATATCTCTTGAAGAAAATGTCATGGACATACACCTACATGAATCCTGTCTACTTAGAGAGTTGAGATCATAATTGCACAACAAATGGAAAACAAGTCCAGGAAATATTTTCAATACATGAAAATTTCAAGATCTGCATTGATCTTATCCATAAACCTTCCGCTATATCCTCCATCCAGAAGCCATATAAATGCCACATTTGATGTAAGCAACAAAAGTTTGTTGCTACTAGGCGCTATGATCTTTTGGATGTTCTTCAACACTCTTGAAAATCATTCTGGTACACCCTCCATACTTGGACACATCTGTCCACATGCATTGAACTCTAGACCTTGGTATCCCATGCTAGTTCCTTATATGATATCCTGGGGCAGCCCACCAATCACTACATTGCCACCCATTTTTTTATAGGGGACATCAAGAGAGCCTTACAGAAATTGTGTACTAGCAAGGCTTCTGACTTTTGAGGGTTTTCAGGCTTCTGACTTCTGAAACATGGTACTGAAGCTATTGGCCATCTCATTTCAGATTTATTCCATGTAGTGCTTTTTGGGGCTTCCCTCCTTATTGGGTACAACATATTATCTACTCGATCCACAAATCTGGGTACAATTCAGATCCCAATAACTACAGAACTATTATGATTGGGTATACATTTGCTAAGCTTTAGCTACAGTTTTGACATGAAACTTTTGGATCAGTTGGAGCAGGGCAAGCTCTGAGCCAGAGGACAAGCTGGTTTTAGAGGGCCTTATCAGACCATTGACCATGTTTTTGTTCTCTGGGGTATTATTGAGGAGGCTTCTCAGTGGTCTTCTAAAGTCTTTTGTGGTTTTGTGGACTTTAGAAAGGCCTTGGATATTGTTCACAGATGATGTAATACTTGCTCACTGAAAGGAAGTTAGACTAATGCGGAACAATTTCCTACTTAATCTTTAGAGGAAATTAGTGCAAAAACAGGCCTAGACTTTTAATTCAACAAGCAACATCACATAAATCTCACACAGGAAGCAACATATACCCTGGGAAACCCTTTCGGGAAAAACCCAGCAATCAAGGAGCACTCAAAAATTGTATTATTCAGTAATCAGCAATCTGCTTCTTACAATACAATTCCCACACAAGTATCCACTTCTTCAGTCCTATTTATCAACAAAGCTGGAAAAAGACCTGCAATAACACAGCTGGAAATAGACCTGCAGTATTGCAGCTGTCCTGCAGTGCACAGTGCTAGAAATAGACCTGCAGTCCTGCAGTGCACAATGCTGGAAATAGGCCTGCAGTATTGCAGCTGTCCTGCAGTGCAAAGTGCTAGAAATAGACCTGCAGTCCTGTAGTGCAGAGTGCTGGAAATAGACCTGCAGTCTTGCAGTGCACAGTGCTGGAAATAGACCTGCAGTCCTGCAATGCAACAATGCTGGAAATAGGCCTGGAGTATTGCAGTTGTCCTGCAGTGAAACCATGGTCTACCAGTTTTTCTTCCTTATATATACTCTTAACATAAGACATGAGACAGTTAATGTTGGAAGGTGTATGACACAAATTCCCAACACTCACACTCCTGAAATATTGCAAAGACGATTGGATACTTTTGCTCACTTTTCCTACTCAAGACAGTTGGCAGTGAACCTTTAGCAAAATGAAAGTGATGGGCTTCAACACATAAAATAGTGGCCTTTCAATTTCTAGTTCTTCTATGAGGGAAGCCGATTGGGATCACCACTAGTACACCTATCTGGTGGTTCAGTTTACAGGCCCCTTCCTTAATCTTTTTGGCCAACTTCTTGATCACAACTTTGTAAGGTATACACATTCCTTGCAGTCCTAAAGTGCCAGTGTTTTCAGCTGCACTTTCATGACATACCTACAAATATGTGCCTCTTTGAGATTACCAAACTCCCCCTTTTCTTTACGGATCTGAGAGTTGGGGCCCAAGTCTAGGGTTTGGTGATTGGGCTTGTATTGAAAGGGTCCAAACTATATGGCTGAAATGACTTATCCAATGTAAGAGTACAATTCCATTATGTATTGTTTAGGCTTGAGTTTGGCGCTCATCGTCTTCACCTTGAGAGCATATTCAAAATGATTTTTAATTTGCATTGCCTTTAGATCCATGGGTGGCTACTTCTAGCCATAAGAGATCCATACTTAGCACTTTGCTCCTCATAATGAGTTTCCTTCAAAACCGCTTGTGGTCGTCATTGCAGCTAGTATTCTAAAGCTTGATTACTCCTTTTGTGTGTTAGAATCACTATAAATCATCTGCCTTCTTCTAAATACTCCTTGAATGCTCCCCCTCATCTTCTTTAGGTAAGAAGGTGGTTAGACAATGGCTAGGGATGATAGATATCAGCAATGTATTCATGTCACTTGGATCATCCCATTCCAAATTCTTAGTCTTCGGTTAGCTTTCTACATTGAGAATTTCTTGAAGATTGTGGATGACATTATTGCATGCCTAGATTATATCAAACAACTTTGGACACATGGACAAATCATCATATCCCTTGAAAAGATAAGGTGTATTGCCTTTCCTCTATTGAAGAGGTTGAGAGTCAAGAGCACTTATATTAAGATGTCTTGCTTATTATGAGATTCAAGGGAGGTACTATTGCTTGTTCATAGACTTAGGTAGATCGCTTGCCATTTTTTTAGGCTATGTTGACCAAAGACATTTAAGAAGCTATTACTCTTTGGCATCAAATTATAGAAGAGACTAACTATCAATTGACTGATCACCTCCTCCTTTAATCGTGTCTCCTTCGTTGGGAGCAATAAGATTTCTTTTGATGCTACAATTCTCCAAAATGACAATGATTGATTCGTGTATTCTTTGCTTGCATTGGAGAGTAGCCACCAGTGTTTCAACACCTTTGTCTTTTTGCATGTGGTGGGCTAGGACCCATGTCTCTTTGGTGCAGGATATTGGCTACCCCTCATTTTCCCCAAGAAGTGTAGATAGACATAACTTACTAATGTTTTGCCCTCTTCTACTAGTTCCATGGCCATGGATGCTGAGAAAGTTTTAGGAAGTCAAAATTTATATCCTCTTAGGATTATCCAACTAGGCCTCCTTTGCATTGGCCATTCTTTTGGGAGCATCATTAATATCTTGTATTGGCTCTTTTAGGATAGTTGATGATGACTATAGTTCTGCTTTTGTATCTACTTCTACTTTGAATTCCACTATTGATTATAGTTGGTGCATGGATCCTCTTAAGCTCTTTTCTATTTCTTTCTTTTCCCTTGATTCTCTTATCTCTTCATTGATTCCTTGTGACATGTTAGGGTTTACCCATTTCTGGGTCCACCCTTGAGGATGTGATCAAATACTGTACAATAGATTTGCCTTAGCGAGGTTCACTCTAATGTCTATTTTAGTTTATTAATACTTGCTAGGTAACAATAATGCTTTTTCACAAATTTTCAAGGTTGAGTTCCATTGATCTACTTTGGTCATTTTGGATTTTAATAGAATTATCTCATCTATACATGTTTAGATAAGAAGATTGAATCCCAAAAAATCCAATTGACTTTATGAAATCAAAGCAAGTAAATTTGAAGGGTCATAGTTTATAACTGCTTTTTTGGACTAAAAATTACAATTTTTTTTGAGGGGGGTTGGGGAGGATGGTGATCAAAGATCGTTGCCTCTTGAAAATATCCTCAATTCGTAAGAGGCCTTAGAACCTAATTTTGGAGATTGCATTGAATTCATTGTCAACTGAATGTTGCTCTGCAATGACAACTTGAAAGAAGGTCAAGGGGTTGAGACACTAAATGAAAAGGTATAGAAAGAAGACAAGCCAAAAAAAAAAAAAAGAACCCAATCCTAAGTCGATTTTTGTTTTAAAGGATACATAGCCAGGATGCTTGAAGAGGTTGATGGGCATTCTTCATTCTTCAAAGTGAATTGATTATGTTTAATCGTCACAATCCTGCTTTTAGGTGCATGTTGTTAGTGGCTCTAATGTTTCCTTTTGTTCATAGTTGTTATTACACTCTTCTCAACAGGAGTTAATTTGCTAAATCATTATGCATTTTTTCTACAAATTATGAATCACAAACTAGCTTATACTTGAAGATGAGGCCTTAATTGCCGGTTGGTTTTGCCACATATGCCGCCAACAAGTCCTGCCACTCAGCATCACTTGTGAGCTTCACTTGAGCAATTTTTGCTAAAGTCGAAGTGACCCTTTGAAACGATTCTTCCTTTTTACTTGATGGATGCTGAGGAACTGTTTGCTCAATGCGTTAAGCACAACCCTCACTGTATGCAATTTATTAGTAGCTTTTGTGATAGGGATGCCATTGGACTTAGGGTCCTTTTCTCCCTCACGTCTTAGTGCCTTGATGTTGTTTAGATACTCATCCTTGGGGTGGTGTTGGTGCCATCTTGGCTATGGATCGGACAATCTTGCGTGAATAAGGAAGCTTATTCTCTGGTCCCTAGAGTGCAGCTCCTTTTTAGCCTTGTCTAGCTGCCTTTACATTCTTTGTATCCGTCCTCTACTTCGGTGATGCAATTCACCTAGCTTGATGTTGAGTAATACCCTTCAAATTTGTGTTGCTTGACATTGTCTTCTTCCTTAGCATGTTCACAAGTTGAAGAGTGTAACTGAGGGCTCTGGGCCTCCATGATGGTTTTGGCCTTCTCAATATGATACTGGAGACTCCTGACCATGCCTTCATAGTGTACCAAGTCCTCAAGGATAGCCCAATGTTTGCAACATTGGACTCAACCTTTCAAATCGATTCTTTCAAAATTGATATCACCCTTTGTTGTGCAACTTGAATCAATTGGCTTTTTTCTCATTCAAGCTTCATTGTAGGACATTTAACCATACAAGCTTTGGTGGTTATAGATATGAGAGTCCTTCTTGTGGCCTCTTTTTGCAGTTTTTGGATCCCAACATCCTTTTTTCTGTACTTATTTCTTCAACTGTTGAGTTTCTTGCTTCAAAGCATTGACCTCATACTTTTATTTCAAGCTCAACTTCTGCCAATGTTGAGGCATTTTCCATCTTGACACTTTCAACAATGGGTACATTTGAAGTGTCCATTGTCATATGCCCTGATCCTTGTAGCCTTCTTTTTTTGTATGCTTCCTCACATGCTTAATGCAAGGAGTGGTAGTCGTTACATCCATTGCCTACTTGTTGGGAAAGTACTTTGATTAAAGAGTGATGGAAGCTAATTCATTTCCATAAGTGAGGGTTGGAGGGATTTCAGAAATATTAATATAGGAACATGACTCAATGTTGTGGAGCATGTCCTCAGTCTCTTTTGGACATGAGGGGCTTGATACTGATATCATCCTTGTTATGCCTCTAGTCTATTGCTTATTGTTAATTGTATTAAAGTGGAACGAAATTCCATCATAGGAATATGCCATTGGAAATAACAGCTTGTAGAAAGAAGAGCATCACAATGACCAGTTAGAAATCAAGAGGGCCAACTACCTCCCACACACATGCTGTGACTCAATGTTAATAGGGGTGAGAAATCCCACATAAGTGGGACTGAGGGCTTGCACCTCTAAGCCTGCGATTAAGGCATAGTAAACATATGGTGTGCATCGTAGTTGACGACTCTTTTGAATAATTCTAGATTCTTCTAGGTTGGCCTAATTAGGATTATGGGTTGTCCCCATCCTGTTATGTCTATAAAGAGGGATTCAAATCTCATTCATGAATCATTGAAGTTGTGAAATTTTTCCATTGGTTCATTGTACTTGGAGGTTGTTCTCTTGAAGTATCACCAGTAATCATCTTTTGATTCTTCTTTGCATAAGTGGATTCATTGGTTATCATTTTTAGCTTCATTTGTGGATTTTGTATTGTTAATTCCATTGAGATTGCTTCTTGTTCACATATATGAAAGAAATACCATAACATTTGGTATTGGACCAACAAGTTTGGCAGAGGGGAGTTGTTCTTTTCTGATTCTTTTTTTTAACTGTCTATAATTATGTGAAGTTCCAGTGGTTCTTACAGCAGTGGAAAATACATTTCAAGAACTCAAAAAATGAGTGGTCACAATGGCAAATTGAGCAGTGTCCAGGGAGATAAGACCTTTTGAATTCGGCCTCCAGAATAACTATTTTGATGTTTTTGACAAGTTTTCATAAAGAGGAAAGTATTCATATCTTTCAATGCAGCTAAGCAAATAAATTGTTATTCTTTTGTGCTATGAAGGAAGTTTCTAGATCTGCCAGTCTACATATCTTTTGTGCTTGCATTTTGATGAAAAAAATCTATTAGAAACAAACTTTTCATGAAACGCTAGTTGGTAAGGTCCTGAGAGAAATTAACACTATGATGTAAGGAATATTCCCTTTACCAGATCTGCTATGGCCAAGGGTGTTTTGAGTGAGGACTTTGAAGCAGCAGCAAGAGGCGACTTCAAGAAAACTCTAGAGCCTTCCAGGAGATGGAATCAAAGAAACATGGGTAGTGTGGTAGGAGATGTCGATCAACTTCCTTAAATCGTTGCACATAGGGGGACAGTGGGAATGTTGGATTTCAAAGAATTGGAGGTCTCTTATTAATATTTTTTGCCCAATCATGACCTCCAACATTTCAACCTGTAAAAGACAAAGTAGGTGCACTCCAAGGTTAGATGCAGAATTTTAGAGTGGATGTGCATAGTGAAACACATCACAGAAGGGAGAATAAGATTCCAATGGCAAGGGTAGCAGCACAACCTATTCTTAGAGTCATAACTCCCACAGTGGACAAGATGGCATGGCAAAGGTAAAACCCACGGAACTAATGTAGCTGACAGGATTAATGAGATTAAAGATATTTCAATCTCTTAGAGTGCAAAATGTCTGGAAGGAATCGTGGGTGGATATGGCTTCTTTCTTTCTAGAACTAAAGCCCTCTAATTAGCACATATTGTTATGCAGTCAGAACCCTAATGGAGCCTCCTTGGAATGTGTTGTCAGAAAATATATGATATTTCATGAATAGCGATTTTTATGGATAGCTGATTTAGGATAAAGCAAATTGGTTCAGTGGGTGGATACAATTTTCAACACATGCAATTGTCTACAATGAATCAGGATTTAAATCCAAAAAAGAGGTTGCAGCTGTAAATCTGTGGATTGAAAAAGGCAATCAGGTATAGTATTCGACTATTCAAACTACCCACAGTTAAAGATGCCATGAAAATAGTGTTAGATCTGGATCAAAATTTAGTGAATAGAAAAGCAGCCCAAGGATAGCATGAAATATTTGACCCAAAACCAAAGAGCAAAAAAGTGCAGCAAGAAAAAAATTGCAGCAGCGCGTGACAATCTGAATTTGAGGAACCAAAACTGCTCAGAATTTGATGAAATTTTGCGAGTGAATTCTACACAAAATAACCTTTCCAACAGTGTATGACGCTCAAAATGGAGCTGTAAAACAAAAGTTATGAGCTCTGAAAGTTGATTGCAGGTTTCAGGAAATCAGGGACAACAAACATTTATTTCACAAAATGAATGGAATAGAATGTTGTTTTGCATTCCAAACAAACTCAGAAGTATTACAAAGCTTTTTCCACAATATTCTCCAGCTATTTTACACTATTGTACATTTACAAGAGAGAAAATGATGTTACAACCCTTCATTTCACATTTTAAAAGTCCAACAGTCACAGTGACTCTTCAAGGCCTATAGAAACTTTTGGGCTTCTTCAAATTCGTGGGAGAACTTTTGGTTTTGTTCTTTTCTTAGTTAGCATCAATCTCCAACATACTCCCCTTTGATGCTGAGTGGTGAGACAAGTTTGTCTCTCAATCTCAAAAATTGTTCTTTATTGACACCTTTGGTAAACAGGTCTGCAAGTTGTTGTTTGGTGCTGCAATATTTCAAATCTATAACCTTATTTGCCACCATGTCTCTTATGAAAACCTTCAAATCAATATGTTTAGTTTTACTATGATGGACTGGATTTTTTGCAATCTTGATTGCACTTGTGTTGTCACAAAAAATGTTGTTGGACTGTTTTGAACTTCACCAATCTCTTCAAGTACCTTTCTCAACCAAAGTGCTTGTGTACTTGCTGCAGTAGCTGCAACATATTCTGCCTCTATAGAAGATAAAGCAACAGTACTTTGCTTCTTTGAGCTCCATGTTATCACTCTTGAACCAAGTGAAAAACAATTTCTAGAAGTTGATTTTCTATCATCCAAGCAACTTCCCCAATCTGAGTCACTATATCCAACAAGCTCCATTTTGTTGTTAGCATCATAATATATGTCAAAATTCAAGGTTCCTTTGACATACCTCAAGATTCTCTTGGCTGCTCATGTGGTTTTTTTGAAGGTTCATTCATGTACCTTGATACAAGTGAAACTGCAAATTCAATATTAGGTCTTGTTGTAGTAAGGAACAGTAAACTCCCAACAATGCTTCTAAACAATTTTTCATTAGCTTTCTCTTCTCCATCATCTCTACACAACACTTCTCCATGTGCCATAGGTGTCCAAAGTGGTTTGCAATTTTCCATTCCATCTTTCTTCAACAAATCTTTTGTATATTTTGATTGAGAAATGAAAATTTTGCCATCACCTTGATGTACTTCCACACCAAGAAAGTATTGCATCAGTCCTAGATCTTTCATATCAAATTCCTTCATCATAGGATGCTAAAAATCATTCATCATCTTTGAACTACTTCCCATGTAGATCAAATCATCAACATATATAAGAAGAATATCATCACCTTCATTCTTGAAATAGAGTGTGGGGTCATTCTTACTTTTCTTGAAACCACAATCTTGGAAGCACCCATCAATTCTTGAGTACCATGCTCTAGGTGCTTGCTTCAGTCCACACAAAGCTTTCTTCGATATGTAAACATGGTTTTCCTTCCCTTCCACTTCAAAGCCGTGAGGTTGCTGAACATAAACCTCCTCATGTAGATGACCATTCAAGAATGCACTTTTCACGTGCATGTGATAAACTTTCCACTGTTTATTGGCTGCCAATGAAAGAGCCATCCAAATTGTCTCTTGTCTTGCAATAGGGGCAAATGTTTCTTCATAATCCACACCATATCTTTGAGTGAATCCTTTTGCAACCAGCCTTGCTTTGTATCTTTCTATGCTTCCATCACTGTTAAACTTTGTTTTGTAGACCCACTTGGATCCAACAATCTTCTTGTCCTTGGGCAATTCCACAAGTTCCCAAATGTCATTTTTTTCAATGGACTCAATTTCTTCTTTCATTGCTTGCACCCAAACATCATTAGTACAAGCATCTTCATAACATGAAGGTTCCAAATTAGCTTCAGAAAACAGAGCATAATTCACCAACTCACCTTTTGGTTCTTCTTCATCATCACCATACATTTGGAGCTTTTCCAATCTTGAAACACGTTGGTCCAACTCTTGCAATTGGCTTCTTGTTAACCTCTTTTGAAAGTTCTTGTCCATCATTTGGCTCGTTGGATGTGCTTTGAGTATTCTCTTTCCTTTATTTGTATTCTTGGTGGGACTTGTAGATGAGCTGCTTGTGCTTGAACTTGGTGTAGTCTCCTTTGAACTTGTTGATGGGCTGCTAGGTGGGCTTGGAGGAGTAGAGGGAACATTTGAAGGCTGCCCTCAATTGTATTATCTTCTTCAAAACATCATATATTTTTCCTGCAGATTTTTGATGACTGTACACTCCTGTTTCATCAAAAATTACATCTCTAGGGACTACAAACGTGTGAGTTTTTGGATTATACAGTCTATATGCCTTACTTGTTTCAGAATATCCCACAAGAATGCATGGCTCACTCTTGGGGTCCAACTTCTTTCTCACTTCATCATTCACATGTGCATATGCAAGACATCCAAAAACTCTCAAATGACTTACAGTGGGTTTTGTGCCATACCATGCTTCATGTGAAGTGTGTAGTGCTCTTGTGGAGCATCTATTGAGAATGTACACCGCTGTATCAAGTGCATAGGACCAATAAGAAATGCTCAAACCTTTTGTCTTCAACATGCTTCTTGTCATTGCTACAATGGTTCTATTTTTTCTCTTAGCTACCCCATTTTGTTGTGGTGTATAGGTGGTAGTGAACTGCCTGTTGATACCATATTGTTTGCTTTGTGGTGTATAGGTGGTAGTGAACTGCCTCTTGATACCATATTGTTTGCAAAATTATGTGCAAGCAGAAAAACACAATAACGCAGGGAAATACAGTAACACAGATTTTATGTGGAAAACCTGCAATGTGCAGGAAAAACCACAGGGCAATGGCAGCTTGATATTTTATTGATTTTGGCAGAATTACATTCAATCAACATTTACATGCAAGGGGTCATTCCCATTTTATAGAAAAAACAAACTGTTCGTTTCCTCTCCCAAAGGAAGACTCCAAAAACTGTTCATTTCCTCTTCCAAAGGAAGAGTCCAAAAAACTGTTCGTTTCCTCTTCCAAAGGAAGAGTCCAAAAAACTGTTTGTTTCCTCTCCCAAAGGAAGACTACAAAAAACTGTTTGTTGCCTCGGTCTTTATATTTTTGTTGACCCCAATACAAGTCTTTCTTTGTTTTCTTTGTTTTCTAAGACTTGTCTTTCCCATTCGATGTTCTTCTTTTCGTCTCTTCCCTTATCACTATCATTATTATCTCCTTCTATTTCACCTCTTGTTTGGTCTATAGGAGCTTGTCTCGTGTCTTCTTTTGGAGCCATTATAGGAGGTGATTTTGCATTGGGTGTTGATGAGGGAGGAGGTGGTTGTGAAACTGCCTTTGAAGGGCTAACACCTTTTGGTTAGAGTGATGACACCCTCCACATAGTTGGTAGAACGTCACTATGCTGGAATGCTACTGGCTGAAAGGATACTTACATTAATTTGATAGTGCCATGGTCTTGCAAGTATGGGCTCTTTATTAGAGCAAACTCTACTCTAAGGCCTTCATGTTTGCATCTCATAACAACTTGTATCAATCTAAGTGTCTTCTGTTTGTCCTTTTGGGGGACTTGGATAGTCAAGCTAATGATCTTCATGATTTTATGCTTGGTGGTATACAAGTTTGATAACAATTACCTTGATGCAGGTTGAGGGGTATGTCAAATAGGCCGAGATGTTTGGTGCTTGACCCTAGGGGCTTTAGTTTGCTACTAATGTTGAAATGAATTGGGATTCATTGGGAGTGTTGTTCCTAATTGGCTTTGATCTTTACAATTTGGCTATGGAAGACCACATAGGTAGGAGAGGGTGTGCTTTTCCAAGCATATACTAGAAAGTGACTAGTCAATTGCTTGCACCTCTTGGTCCCTAATCTCATAAGCTTGCCTCTACTTGCTTCATCAAATGGGGTATGTTGTTTTGGTCTCAATAGGGGAAGCTCCATCATTGGTTGCTCTCCGATCGATGTAGTGTTGCTCTATGGTAGACATACTTTCTATTTTGACTCAGTCTCAATGCCCTGCAAAACCTTCAAAGTCCATGTTTTCTTCAATTTTTGTGGAATGATGATGCCTCTCCCTGTTTGCTAGGTGCTCGATAGTCGATACCCTAGGAGAAAGCTGTAATCTCTTTTTGAGGGTGATTATAGTGTCCCAGTTGTTCATGCTCTTATATTTCGCCTCTATGTTTGCCTCATGATCATAATTGTGTGGTTCATTTTGCCTCTTTTAATTTGATAGACGTGATCTAGGTAATATGACCTTCCCTCCAAAATTCTCAATTTAAGAGATAGTGTTTGAGTTGTGGCTTGGAAGGACTTCTTGTGAAATTTACATACCATTTGATAGGAGGCCTCCTTGATCATAATTATTAATTGTCCTCTTAGAGAGTATAGAAGACTAGATCTGTCAAGATGAGATGACGAATAAAATTAAATGTAAAAAGTTAAAACTTCAGTTAGTAACATATATGGGAGGGGGACTCCTTGCTCCAATGAATTTTAATGTAAGTGGAATTCTTTTCAAAACACTAGTCTCTGACTTGACTTTTCCTTGCTAGGAAAAGCAAAATTTTTGGGGCTTGGTGAAGCCCCATAACAACTTTCATGAGCAATATTTTCCATGTTTGGGCCAGGAACTTATGGATAAATTTAAAAAACTATGCTATATCATCATGAACCCAAACCTTTGAGGTCCATTATTGATGGGGCTGATTGTGGTCCCTCTTTACCCCCAGACCTCCATAATATTTAGAATACAAATGCAAATATACAGACACAGAATAATACTTGAAATGTTAATTAATTGGAAAATCTCACAAGTGCTTGTGTGCATGTTCCACCATGTATCTGATTCAATGAAATCAGATGGGACCTATTTTATTAAATCAAACACATGATGGCATATGATGAGGATGAAACAAAAGCTCATCTTTTTATTTAAGTACTTGGGCTTTCATTCCAACATTTATTGAATGAATGGCTTCAGCTCATTAGAAATGATCAAAAGCTTTTCTTGGGGGAGCTTGCTTCCTTCCTTCAAATTATTTTTTTTGGAAGGACTTCCTTCTTCTAGAACTTAGAATTGATGAATCACAATGTACTGTTTTTTATTGATATGTTGTTTGCTTCCAACATTGTCTAGGAAGTTGCATTTAAGGGCAGTTGGAGTTGTCTCAATAACTTTATCTCCAAGAGATCTACTCTACATCTTGTAGGAGGATCATACCAGTTAGTGCACCATTTCACAAGGTCTGGGAAGTGATACATTTTGTGGATTACATAGGCGCAGAGATCTGAATGCCAGTGATTGGAGTCTGATAGTGCCATGTTCCTTTTGCCATTGGCTTCAGCCCATTAGAAATGATCAAAAGCTTCTCTTAGGGAGCTTGCTTCCTTCTTTCAAAATAATTTTTTTGGAAGGACTAGATATAAGGGAAAGGGAAAAGCCATTGCTGGAAGCTAGATAGAAGAGTTATGATGGACCAACGAGTCATTTTGAGACATTTTGTACCTTTTTTTGTATAATATTCAATATAAAACTATTATCTTGGTGTTACCGTTTTTAGTTTGTTGTATAGCTCAGATGATTAAATTTAGTTGTTTATAATGTTAATTAATTGTGACATACATGGAAAAATTATTTTTCCAATGAAAATTTGCTATATATATATATATATATATCCGAGACTTTGTTGATTTTTTTTGTAGTCCTGAGTCCAAGTCAAAATTGGCCTTGCTAAGTCCGAGCTGAGTACAAGTCTCTCAATCATGCTTTTAACCACCAAGCAGTTGACCACATTTCTTCTAGAAATCAGAGTTATGTAGCTATGTTCTTCCAGAGGATGTGGAGTTATTTCACAAAGCAAAAGCATTATTAGTAACAGAGATATCTCGTGGAGGAATATGCTAAAAACAGGAGCACAATCAATATTTATAAGTTATCTTGAACTAGCTAAATCAGTTCATTCATTGGCTAAAGATACTAATTGTCTACAGTATGCATCCACATTATCAGCTGTGACATCAAGATTCTCTGCGTATATGCTTCATCTCAAAACAAACGAGACAAGGGTTCTGTCTTTGGTTCTCTCTGTTTTTTTTTAGGAAAATTCATTGTTAGAAATTGCATTTTCAAGCATCAAAATAGTTGTTTCGCTGGACCACCCATTAGATAAGAGCTGAATTTTTCATTGCATATTTTACTTTCATTTTCTGTTGCTCTCATAGACATTGAGAAAATTTCTCTGCTTTCTTTCTGTCAACATCTTCTTGTTTGGGGTGGTGGGGTTTCATATTTGTAACATACGAGCACATACATATATCGATCAGAAGACGTCCAATTCCAGTGCTTTTCCATGCTGATTATGATCTTGCCTGTATGCAGGTAGATTTACCAGATGCAATTCTTGGGTTTCCAAAGCGAGATGAAACTTGGACAGTACCATGGACTGGACAAACTATATTCCAGGTAGTTGTTGGGCATTCCAAACTTTTCTGTGTGTATGAATGCATGCAATTTTAGGAGAGCAATAATAGTGAAGAGGGGTTTGAATATATGTACAAATTTAACCTGTGTTCAGCACAAGCTTACAGGGAGAAGAATGGATTAAAGGAATTGTTGAAAGATTGGGATTTAACTATATGCTTTGACCTTCGATTCTTGGTTTCTTTTATTTTTAAAATAACGTAAGTGTGGGTTAAGGGATATTGGATTGAAATCTTGATGCGTCATTTTCTGCATGTGTGATGTCATGCTTATAACTTTTCCATTGGTACATAGCTTGTGCATTTTGACATTTTATAGATGAAGTGGCATATAGTGTTCTCAAAGGTGTTCATAATCCAACTAAAATAACATGCAGGTTATGTTTCTTTGGTTCTTTGCATTCTGGCTAGTGGGATCTTGGATCATGCCATTCTTGGCTCATGCTGCTGGATTTACCAATGAAAATATGACGTACAGAGGCCAAGCTTTGTATAGTCTTTTGACAGACATTGCAGAGGGGACGGTTGGACTGGCCATATTGTATCGATGCTTAGCTCGTTTCCATCCTCTTCCAAACAAATGGTTTCATATCAGCTGGAAAGGAAATTGGCACATAGATACTTGCTTAGGGTGCTTGATGTTTCCCTTGGTGCACAGGTTATCACAAATTAATTTGGACTTGCTGCCAGTTCCTTCTCCTTTTACAGCAACCCATGTAGAGCAGTCAATATTGGCTCGAGATCCAGTTGCTATGCTTCTTTATGCCATAGTTGTTGCAATCTGTGCACCCATATGGGAAGAGGTTATATTCCGAGGTTTTCTTTTACCTTCTTTGACTCGTTACATGCCCATCTGGAGCTCTATACTTGTCAGTGCCATTGCATTTGCATTAGCACACTTTAGTGTGCAGCGTGTACTTCCCCTCACATTCTTGGGTCTTGTAATGGGCATTGTTTTTGTACGTTCACGCAATCTTCTTGCATCAATGCTGTTGCATAGTTTATGGAATGGATTTGTATTTTTGGATCTATTGAGATGATTTCTCTCTGCACTCTGTATTTGTGGATGTTCAGTTTATGTGAAAACGGTAAAGAGCAAATGCAGTGGCAAAGCTTTTTAGCAAATCATAATTATTGTATCTCTATTCCCATTAAATTTCTATAGGGATCTTTATATCCATTAGAGATAAACATTGCTTCCTATAAGTATGTTTTTCTGTTCTAGTAACGCTTATATGTAAGAGTACTTGTACGTGTGATTACTTTTTGATTTTGTATCATACAACAGTTGACTTTACTGGTTGTGTACCAATAATTCTGTAAGTAACTTGAGTTTACTGAAGAAAACTGTCCATGAATATTATTGTCTAAAAACTTCACTTTGATGGAATTTGTCTGGCATTAAGTAAAACACAGTTCTCATGTTCATTGTTGTTATTTTTGAGAAATGTTCATATAGTTACCACATATGTTGTAATGCTACTACACACATTAATAAAGATGTATTTGGTCTTAAGTTTCCTTGGTAGTTTTGGTTACTATTTTGGTTTTAAAGTCTTAACTTATAGCTGGTTTTGTGTCATATGCATTATGCAATCTGGAACCGTCATTAGACCTCTTTACTGTTCCATTTGCAGCATTCCCCACTTTTAAGATCCGAAGTAATAAATAGAAGAGCATAGTAATACTTTTCAAGACAGCATGCTTTTGCAATTTATTCAAGTTTTCCCCACTTTTTTTTTTCAAATTTACAGAACAAAAATAAGTGGGAATTGAGTGCTTAAGGTGTTTCCTATAGGGTGCAATGCTTATTTGGGGTTAGATCTTAGCGCATAGAACATGACTATTGTGACTCAGTTAAACGCTGTGTTGTTTCTTATGTGAGTACACAACCGTGTCATCACCAGAAGTTATCACAGCATGGATATGAGTGGAAAATTAGTAAATGTTATGAACTCTAGAATTTGTCAAATCCAGGTTTATACCTTAGGCATTTATAATATCTATGAATAGAAACTAGTTATACATTATAACACAGAATTGAAATATCAAGCATATTTAATGCACAATAGATAAAATGGCCAAAGTAGGCCAATGGGACTCATTGAAAGGAGTTGTAACAGATTACAATGCACTATAATAACCAAAAAGTACCACAAAAATAAGCTAAACTAAAGTAAAGAATCTAGTGTAAACTGCTCTAAAGTGGAACAACTGTATGGAATAAAATTACAGCCTCAAAGGTTACCCAAAAGGAATAAACCCTAACATCCTAAAATTAAGGACTAAGGGAGAGTTAAAAAGTCGAGGTACAACAGAGATAGAAATGAGCTCTTTTGGATTCAAGCGCTGACCTTAATCTATAGTGGGATGTAAAATAGAAGCATAGTCGTCATTATCACCAACTGTCCAAAAAGGGCCAATACAAGATCTAATAATGCTACTTGGAGAATGACTAGGACTAAGAGGGTCTGGCTGGTTAATCCTGGGAGGACATTGAGTTTGACCTTAAGACTCTTCTAGCATCCATGGCTGTGCAACCAATAAAAGAGGACCGGAAACTGGTAAGTTGCGTCTGCCAACTTCTTGGTATGTGAGGGGTGGTTGAAACTTGATGTCAAAGAACTAAAGTTTTGTCCTATCACAAGAAAGAAGAAAGAACTGAAGCCCTAGGAGCCTTTCTTGTTTGTAGAGAAGGGAGCACATATTTGCCATTAATATTTTGGATAGATGTAGCTTCAAATGAGCGCTTATTACTTTTGACTATAGAGATAGAGTGAAAGAATGAGGTGATTAGTCAAGTAATGTGAAATAAAGTATATTAGTTTTAAAATGTCCATGAGGCAATTTGCCATATGAGACTATTTTCATAAAGGATGTTTACACAATATATCGTTATCCAACCATACTTTGGTTATTGAATCATGGTGTACAACCCCATCGCCTAGGATCTGAACCTTGGACTTCCTCTTTAGAGTTCTAAAATCTTCGTCATTAGGCTCACTCATGTTGTACTAGTGATAACTTCCTTGAGGTAAGGAGCCAAGCATCTTTGGTTAGGATAAGTGAAAAAAGTGGCAAGCTATATACCCGTCTCTATACAAGAAATAGTACCTCCCTCAAATCTCATAATAAATAGGACACCCATAGATGAAATGTTATTTTGTCTCCTCATATCCTATCCTCTCAAGGAATATGGTGGTCTGTCTCCACTCGCAATTGATGTGAACATACTCCGAGTTGACCAAGAGGAATCCTTAGGCTTTGTGTCCAGTGTTGTCCGACATAAATAGGACGAGTAGAAGGCCTCAAAATAGGACTAAGAGATTGATATAGAGCGACTCAAGTGAACTGAATACATTGTCGATAAACATCATCTGTGTTTGCTTGATTAATTACCCTCTTATCTAGAATAAGGCAAGGAGTATTTAAGAATATTTGAATGAAGGTAATTGATCTATGGAGATGTGAACTGATTGAAGAAGACTTCCAAGTACCATCCATGATGATGACCAAAACAAGCCCTAGAGGTACATGGTGATGGAGCTGAAAAACAATTCTGAAGATGCTCTCTAGGCGAAGAGGATGAGCATCAATCCTAGCCTGAACAATACAATGAGAAATTGTTCTTTTACATTGAAAAATAGTTGAAGGAAAATAGTTTGGACCCTCTCAATGTGTGCCCAATCAACACATCCTAGACATGGACTCCAAATCTCATATCCATAAAGGACTATGGGTTTGATAATGCAATCAAAGAGGTGCATCTTTGTAGGTATGTCTTGGAAGTGCTGCCAGAAGCATTGATGTTCTAAAATTGAGAGATTCATATCCCTTGCAAAGATGTGACTATGAAGTTGAGCAAAATTTAAGGCAAGGACCTATTAACTAACCCCTCAAGTAGGTGTAAATAGTGATTATCTCAATGGACTTACCCTTATAAAGGAATTGAAACTTAGATATGGTGCTCTTTGATATGTTGAAGATCATCGTCATAGTCTTGCTAGAATTGACCGTCAGCAAAAGCATTTGTCTTTTTAGGCCCTCAAGAGTATGAGCAAGAAAACATCATCTGCAAAAAGTAATGTAGCTATCAAGACATGATGTAGAAGGTAATTGATGTCAACATGTGCTTTTTGATGAATAAATTCTTAAAGCTCATTAATGTAGATCTCAAAGAGTGAAGGAGGAAGAGGACAACCTTGTTTGATGTCAATGGCGCTTTGGACATCCCTTGAAAAACCAAAAGTTGTCAAAAAACAACCCACAATTACCACATATAGTCTCTTGATGATGGTGATAAAGAGCTTTGAGATGTCGATGCCATGTAGTCTTTGAAATAAAAAATGCCTGGTAATGGTGTCAAAGGCCTTCCTAAAGTTGAAAAAACAACATAATACTTTAGAATACCGTTGGTGACCTCCTCAATAATAACCTTGAGAGTGACAACATGATTAATAGTATAATGATTCCTTCTAAAGCTAACCTGCCCTCTTGTTGTAAGCTTTCCCTAATCCAACAGTTCTAAGAGTTTCGTATTCAAAATTGTTTCATAAAGCTTAACAAATGTGTACCCAATTATGATAGTTCCATAATTATTCAGATTTGAATAGTCCCCATATTTGTTGATGGGGTGAATAATATGTTGTGACGAACAACCTCATTGAATAATTCTGCAAGGGGATAACCGAGAGCTTCAACACCATACTTCAAGAACAAGAACTCAACATGATATCCCTTAAAATCAATAGCCTTGCCAATGCTTAATTTATGTAAAGCTCTTTTGATGTCCCTTGAAGAGAAAATGTGACATGATGTTTGGAGGGAAGAGATGAATGATGGGATGCCTTGAGATCTCATATAAAGAATTAGTATGGGAGACTTAGGACTTGCCATTGATGAACATGGAATGCGGCTTCCTAGAAAGAAGAGTTCCAAAAGAGTTTGGGAGAGTGATGAAGAGCATGTAGAAGCCAACAATGCATAGCAATAAGAAATTCTTGCTTATTACGTCGAATGAGGCATTTATATTCCCTTCGAGTGGAAGATATAGCTATAGGCTTATGGATAGGAGCAAAATTGAGCTTCTGATGCATGGACTTACATCCCGAATCATACCAAGTTCCAACAATTCATAGGACAAGCACCAATGTGACAAACAAACTTTGGTTGAGTAGAAGTGTGTGTTGGAACAAATAATCCAATTTTGGGATTATATTGTAAATCCACCTAAGTATAAAGGTGAATAACAAAATTAGGTATCTAGGCTTTAATATAAATTAAATAGATAGGTATTTAATTCATATTTATTAATATGTATATATTTACCTAGGTCAACTTAAAGTCAAAGGTGACATGGCATGAGACTTAAGAGTGGTGGCATGTGTGAGGCACATAATGGCATGTGGCATGAGTGTGGTGGCATGTGACATAGGTGTTGTGGCACATGTTGTGGAGGTTTTCCACCACGACTATTTTTCAATGGGAGGATAACCCAAACTGTATATTTGGGCTAAACTCTTTGTGTTCATATACAAAGAAAAAACCAATGAGTGTTAACTGTGCAGAGCCAAGTGTGAGACACTTTTTTATTGGAGACATTATCTCCTTGCTTTATTGGTGATTTGCATCAATCACATTTGAGGAAAAGGCTTGTATATTTTCTTGAAGATAATACAAAAGTGGAGATACAATTTTGGTCATGGTTTTTTCCTTAACAGCGTTTTCACGTAATATTGGTGCCTTTTATGTGGTTTGTTTTATTTCTATCTTACCTTCCTTTTTTATTTAAATTTAATAAATTATATGCTATTTACATTTGTGTAAAATATATACTTGACATACTAATAATTTGTTGTTTGAGTTTATTTTTATTTTTAATAGGTTCTATGTGGCTTCTATCGGGGGCCACTCCCATAAAAATACCAAAATATTACATTTGATGTAGCATACATTTTTATCACGATTTTTTTCATTTCTTTTTTCACTTAAATATATTCTTCAACTTCCTTGAAGTTCTATGTTTTCATAATCAACTCGACATCATTTTGATCAAGACATAAAATCTTACTTGGCTAGTTGCCTTCTAAAATTTGAATTTCAACGGGATGAAGATCAACACCATAATTCGCTAATTTATTTGCTACTCGATTTCCTTCTCTATAAATATGCTCACACTGCTAGGAAATTGCCTCTAGTAGTATATTATGAACATCAACAATAATACTATTTTTATCCAATCTCCACATCCAATTTTGTTAATAATATTGACAATAATTTGTGAGTCCCTCTCAATTGAAATATATTTCCATCAATTTTAATCATTGTAAGAAGTTTCCTAGCCTTTGCATAGTTAGTTGAAGTTCCATATGATTCTGAATAAGTGAGGAGAATTTTGCCTTCACTATTTCTAAAAACACCACTACTACTAGCTTTTCCTGGATTTCCTTTAGAAGCATCATCAAAATTAATTTTGATAAACCCAATTTTTGGACATTTCTATTTTAGCATAGATCGAAGTAGATCCTTTGTTTTAATTTTGTTGTCGTAGATGAAACTTCCATGTACGTTCAAATCATGTAGCCAAATTATTAGCACCTATTTTTTTGCAATTGGTACTTTCCATGATGAGCACCATATTTGTAGATATTCTGGAAGAGAGGCACTAACATGGTTCCAAACTTGGGCATGACTTCGATATTTATTTTTAAAAATTCTATTATTCTTTTCAAGCCATAAATTCCAACAAATAATGGTAGGGCTAGTCCTCCAAAGAATATATAATGCTTTAGCTTTGAAATAATTTATCCAACAAGTTATCAACTCTTTCTATGTTGATGGAGCTACCCAATATAATTTATTTTTTATTTTTTAAAATAACCCCAAATGGTGTGAGAAAATGGACAATGAAGAAGTAAATGGTCTAATGTTTCTAAATCCTTCTCACACAAGGCACATCTAAACAGTCCATAACATCCTCTTCTTTGTAGACTCTCTCGTAAGAATTTTACTTTGAATTGCTAACCAAGGAAATGTTGAGGCCTTAGGGAGAGCCTCTAATGACCAAACGCTCTTCCAAGGATAATCTTTGGGAGAAGGAAATTTTGATTGTTCTAAATCCTCGTATCCCAACTTGATCGAGTATCCACCATCCTTTGATAAATTCCAAACCAACTCATCCTTTCGTGTAAAAATTGACAAATAAAACTCTTGAAGCATCTTTTGAAGTTCATATGCAATTTATTTGAGTTCCTCTCCTTCAACCAAGTTACTAAAAGAAATCCATGATCTAGAGTTTTTGCTCATAATAATATAATATTTGACCTTTGGACCTTTACATGCTAGCATGCTTAAGCAATGGTTTCCATTTTGAGTCAAAGATATAACATGCTTCTTTTCCAATGGAGATAGAACAGTGTTAAAATCCCCCAAGAATCCATAGATCACATTGAATCATCATTGTACTTGACAAAAATATACTAAGGTCCTTCCAACATATAGTTGGAGCATATACATTTATAACCTCAACTTTGATGTTTTCCTCTTTCTTGCAAAATAATCCAACAACCCAATTACTTTTTGCTTCTAATAGTTGTCCATCCCATTTGCATTTGTTCCATATTATTGCAATACCACCTGAAGCTCCTGTAGAAGAAACTGCTAAACAATCACTTGTCTTCCAAATCTTTTTAAAAGCATCCTTACATTCCTTACTACTTAATTTTATTTCTTGTATTAAAATAAAATTAGGGATATAACAACATATTAATTCCTTAATAACTATTTTTTTGGGGGTTTTATTCATACTCCTAATGTTCCATGATATCATTTTCATCATCAACACTTTTTATTTTTAATAGTTGGTTTAGCCCCACTTCTTGTTAACACCTATGGTTTTTTTATTTGGCTTTCTATATCAATATCATTTTGAGTTTCTTTTTCTCTTAGTTCATACTTTGATGGCCTTCCTCTCCTTCCATTCCCACCAACACTCTCATCTTCATCAATCTCTTCCATTTTTTCATATTGTTCAAAATGAGACTTATCTTCTAAAGTTTTATGTTGCCTTAAAGAGTCGAAGTGCAAGGAATATCCTCATTAGAATTTTCTTCTTTATGTTGCCGTGAAAAATCTAAACTATATTGATGATATTCCATAGCCATCACTTTCTTATGTTGGTGTTGGCATCCCTGCCACATTGTTTTTGCGAGAAATTTTTCCAGACATAAGAACCATTTTGCCTCCAATCATGTTGTAATAATCTCTTCTGCCCTGAAAAGTTCTTCTCTTTCAGAATGTGTTCCTTTTAATGTTTTGTTGTCAAGATTTGTTGGCTGCGCTCAAGGGAGCACGCAGTCCCTTTTTCACTCACCATGCAGGATCTTTCTTCGAGCTCTCATGGTGCGAGGACCCAGTAAACATATGGTTTTGGCAAGCTCTTCTCACGCAAGTCTTTTCATGCAAGCATATAAACAAAGGCCCGGGTGGTAGATCACCGCGCAAAGGTATTCATGGTGCCTGTTCCTTATTCAAGTCATGGGCGAAGGCTCTTTCATGCCATGCTTCTACCGAAAGCCCATTTTGGGCTCAAGGGTGGCAAAACAAATTGGTTAAGTTCACCCCAAGTGAGATGTGCGGCCGATGAAACTTGGTTTCGGGGAAAAAGTGTAGCGAAAGCCCTTTTTGGGCTAGAAGTCAACTAAAAACCAAGTGGGGCCCAAGCGTTTTCGCTCCCATTCAAGAGCGCAAATCCATTTCGGAGCTTGTATGGCTGAAATACCTTTTTTTCATTTCCTAAGTGATAAAGACCATGCGCTGGGTCCCACCTCTTCAGCAAGGCGACAAAAAGTTTGGGCAGGATCAAAGTGACGTCCACGTGGCATTCAAAGCCACATTCAACGATCTTGTTTTAGGAAAAGAAAAGAGCGAAAGCCCTTTCGGGCCAATGTTCGAACAAGACAAAATCGGGGCCCACCATGGCGAGTTCCCCTTTCACTCGAGTAAGGCATCAAAACTCCCTTTTGCACCTCTTCTCAACGAAACTCCTCTTTCTCCCCTGCTTCAACGATGATCACCTGAAGGTGCTTTTCAACGACAAAATTAATTCTCAAGGGTGCACTTTCACCCTTTTAATGGTAGTTGGTCAGGGGAGAATCAAAATCTAATCCCCTCGGATCTCAGAATCTGATCTTTACCATTGAGGCGGTCCCAACAAGTGAGGAGATGGCATTGCAGGTGAATCGTGTTGTCGCATTAAAGTGATGCAACTTCTTTTCGAGGAGTCATCAAATTGAGCCATGCCTCATAACTTTTTGATGGGCTCTAAAATCAAATCTTGGCTGCCACGACGATGTTTTATGGTTGAGCATTTATGTTTTAGAGGTGGAATCCTCTATAAAAACTAGCAAGTTCAATGTAAGAAGGATGGACAATTTGCTTGAAAGCTTTGTAAACTCGAGCTCTGCTATGAATGCAAGGGATTCTT
The DNA here is from genome assembly GCA_028583015.1 of Wollemia nobilis. Lineage (NCBI taxonomy): Eukaryota > Viridiplantae > Streptophyta > Pinopsida > Araucariales > Araucariaceae > Wollemia > Wollemia nobilis. Next base: position 9,114,082 of record JAQPPZ010002998.1, read on the forward strand.
GGCTCCGATTCTGATCCACTCCTATGTGCAGGTTTTCTATTATTTATTTCTATTAAATTCATCTCATTATCGAATAGTTTAAATTCTATTCCTGGATTTAGCTATCGGTAAAGGGTGAATGTTGGAATATCCCTGGAAACTGCATGTTTAAGGAATTTTGGTTTTGGTTTCTATTTTGTTCTTTGTGTGAAATGTTGTTGGTTTGAGGTAAAATTTGTTGATCTTGCTATCTGTTCATCACCCCTTCTCAATCGGCTTACAACCCTTTCCCCATTCCTTTCAGTCATTTCCCATTCCTTTCTTGTTCTCTAAATATGCAAGCTAAAAATAGTTAGTAAGGGAACCAACCCTCTCTGGAGATTGGCACGGGAGGCATTTCTTCCTTTTGGCCTTTCAATGTTGGTCGGGTCTAGGGTGCATAGATGAAACATTCTATACCTAAGGCATATTCTTGACCAACAGTTTCTGGCACACTCGATGGGATGCAAACGTTCCACCTCCAAGAGTATTAAGACTTGATGTTCGTATTTTTGTTGGTTAAATTAGAACATCTGGCGACTCAGTTGAACCTAGAAGCCTTCGAATATTGAAGTCGGTTAAAAGCCCCCTCCCCTTCATGATCACAAGATCGAAGGCTAGAAATCCAGAAGATACAATTGAGTTCTTTGAGCTTAACATCGATGCTCTGGGAGAACACCCTAGAGTAGTTCCCTCGACTATCCCGTTAGTCGGGACATCCTCACAAGTAGCCGGTATATTTTCACAAACTCCAAGCCCTTCCAGCACTACAACTAGCTTACCCCCTCAACCAAACACTCTGGTCCAGATGGCACAAAACCCTCCCAAGAAGTTTCCAGCCTGGAATCATTCAGGACCACTGAATCTGTAGGCTCAGAACCAGATCCCAACCGTAGCATTGAAGGCTCTACCCATGTATGATGGCACTGGGAAAATAGCTTATGAGCACATTCAAGATGTGGCTTCTCTGGCCACTATTCATAGCATCACAGATGAAGATGTTATGGTGAGATTGTTAGTACTCTCACTCAGAGGTAAACTCCTCTACTGGTATCGATCCTTACCACCTGCTACCATCACCACGTGGGACCAGTTGGTCGAGCAGCTGATAAAATGTTTTAACGAGCAAGCAGACCCCTTTTCACTATTACATTAGTTCACCACTATTCAATGACACCCACAGGAGGAGATAGTTGATTTTAATGTCAGGTTCACCCAAACCTAGTAGAGAGTTACCATCGGCCTTCGACCCACCCCGGAGCAAGCGACATTTTATTACCTAAGAGCTTTCCATTCTAACATCAGCATGAGCATCCGACATGCTAATGTCGATATATTTCCAGCCTTGTATGCTCAGGCACAGAAGGTTGAGGTCGACTTAGTTGCTATTGGTAAGTTACCTCCAAAAATAACTATGCCAATTTTTTTAGATTTACCCCAACATCTATATCCTAGTGCATCCTCTCAGTCATTACCTACATCCCCAATGTACCCTATTCCATCATGGGATCCTAGTTCCTCTTAGAACCAAATGGTACCCATCCCATAGTTGCCTACACCTTCTATTCCCCAACTTCTAGCTCCTATCCCATATCCGATATTTCCTGCACCATTGGCACCATTGCCATTGCCCGCACCTTCAACACCTGCAAATCTAGACCAGGTCAAAGAATTGTAGGATATGTGATCATCGATGAGGGCAATGGTGAATGAGATCACCATCCTAAAAAAGAGGTAGTCTGATTAGAGTTTCTAGCCAAGGAGATTCGTCCCTCCTCCCTCGATTACCAGAGAACAAGCTGCTTCCGCTAGTAGAGCTCCCAAAAGAAATGTAGCCATGTTAAATAATGAAGAAGTTGGTCCATCTGACAAAGCTTATTGGTGCTCCACTTGCAATTACTTGCATGATGAGGAGACTTGCATGGTCCATTTGAACTATGTGTAGAACCTAGCAGATAACGTACCTAGTGGGCAAGTGAACATGATCAAAGAGGTGGACCACAAATTTATGATCCCCCCTATCAAACAAGTTTCTGTTCTTACGAGGGTAGGTAAAAAACCCATTGAAGTTGATCCGGTTCAAATGGAATCGTTAAAAGTACCTACTAGTTCCAATATGCCAAGCGAGAAGATGCTACCACCAATAAAAGAGCCTACCCAAGTGTCAAAGCTGGAGGGACCCATATTATTGAAGGATCTCTTACCTTCGAGAGCTAGGGGGAGAGTTCCTCAACCACAGGCTTCACCCTCCCAGCCCCAAACCGAGACAAGAGACTAGGCAAGAGAAAGGCTCAGGTACCCCTCATTGACCAAGCATCAAAGGGTAGAAGCAACATAATAATATCGAACTAAATACGAGACTACGAAGGAGGGAGGTGAGTCTGGTACAGGGGCATACAATATTATTGAAGAACTAAAGAAAACTCTAGCTAAGGTAAGCCTTTTTGATGCGCTTCAGCTACCCAGCCAAGTGGATCTATTACAAGAATCGTTGAAGTCTGCTAAAGGTAAGGAAAAGTTGACTCAGACTGTCTTAACTCAGACATTGACTACCTTGGCCATCGAGAAGAATAGGCCACCACCATTCTATCTATCCCTCAAGATGGAGGGATGGGTTGTGCATAATTGCATGATCGACTTTGGTGCCACAACTACTGTGATGCCCAAGGTTATTTGTGAGATTATGGGTATGGAGTACATGAGGAGTAGTCCTAAAGTGCTCCAACTAGATGGAACTCCGATGAAAATAGTAGGGGTGATCAAGGATATTATGATCATATTGCATAAGATGTCACAAATCACCATGATACAAGAAGTTGTGGTGGTGGATCTAGAGCCATATTTCAGTATGTGCCTATCAAGGGAATTCACCACCAAACTAGGGGGCTATTTGTCTCTAGATTATTCGCATCTAGAAATCCCCTTCAAGGGAAAGAGGATTAAGGTTTTTAATGAAAAACCCTCTACCTTTCATATCGAAAGGATCCAAGATGTAGAGAAGCAAGTGGACTCAGTTAATCTGATTGAGGAAGAAGAAGTAGAACTGATGGAAGAAGCCCTAGATGAGCTTCACATAGAAGATGAATTTTCCATGCACGATTTCAATGCCATGATCGAAACAGAAATAGGGTGCTACTCGATCACCAGGCCCGAAAAGGCTAAAGTACCAAGTGATGAAGACCCTATTTTAGATCAACTATGGAAGCTCTTCTTTGATGGTGCATGATGTAAGAATGGTGCTAGAGTAGGGGTTGTCCTTATCTCTCCTTCAGGAAAGCAGAACACCTATTCTTATAGACTTACTTGGAGCTGCACTAATAATGCAGCTGAATATGAAGCCCTATGCCTAGGGTTGAGGAAGGTAGAGAAGCTAGGAATCAAATAGTTACAGATCTATGGAGATTTAGAGCTAATCTGCAATCAAATTACCAACCGATGCATTTTGAAACAACATTACCTGAAAGCCTACCATAACAAAGTGTGGGACCTATTTGAGTCCTTCACAACACTGAATGTCCAATCAATTTCATGAGAGTGGAACAAGCATGCCGACCTCCTAGCATCCCTTGGTGCCAGATTTTCATCGGTTGATAATATGATGCAAAAGCCTAAAATGGTGAGGTTAGTTTACAGGCCTTCAATACTTGATAAAAATATATATTGGAAAGTTTTTGATAATGATGAGTAAATCATCACCTTCCTAATCAATGAAGCCAGCACCATCGAGAGGAGAACCCTGGATGCGAAAGAGAGTGAGGGATTGATTCAACTGAAAAATAATCACATCCCAAAGGGGTTGATCACACTCGAAAGTCTATTCGATCAAAATGATAGGTCGGTTACCCATAAGATCAAAGTAGATGAGAGACAGTATAAAAACTTGGAGCTAGAACCCGGGAAAGTGATCAAGGTTGGAGTCGATTGCACCCCTGAAGAGCTCAAGCAAATCAGGGCTTTGTGCAAGGAATATCTGGATATCATCGCCTGGTGCTACCAAGATCTGAAGGGATATGACAAAAGTATACAACACACACAAAGACAATAGAGCAAGAAGAAGGGTCAAAACCATTTCATAAAAAATAGAGGCCCGTCAACCCAAAGATCGAGGCACTAATGAAGGTCGAGCTCTTGAAGATGCTCGAAGCAAAAATCATATATCCAATTAAGCATTCCTCCTGGGTGGCCAATCTGGTCCCTGTGCAAAATAAAAATGGAGACATCCGCTTGTGTGTTGACTTTTGGAACTTAAACCAAGCGTCGCTAAAAGACCATTACCCACTACCTCAAATCGATCAGATTCTTCATGTAGTGGTGGGAGCACAATGATTTTCTCTCCTTGATGGTTTCTCTGGGTATAACCATATTTGGGTGAAAGACGAAGACCAATACAAAATGGCGTTCACCACTAAATGGGGCACGTTCGCTTATCAGCGGATGCCCTTTGGTCTCTCAAATGTTGGAGCCACCTTCTAGAGAGCCATGGATCTGGTGTTTGGTGAGTTATTGAACCACATCATTGTGATTTACTTGGATGACATGACCATCTTCTCACATAAGAGGGAAGAGCATGGCTTGCATCTATGGTAGGTGTTTGAAAAATACCGAGAGTTTGGGATATCCATTAACCCGAAGAAATCCATCTTTGCGGTAAAAGAGGGTAAAATTTTGGGCCATGTAATTTCAGAAAAGGGGCTAGTTGTTGATCCTGATAGGGCTGAAGCCCTTCTCAAGCTTCCACTACCAGCGAATAAGAAGGGTCTGCAATCCTTCTTCGAGCAGATCAATTTTATTAGAAAGTTTGTATCTGACTTCGCCCAAGTAGTCAAGCCGATGATCGAACTCTTGAAAAAGGATGTCGAATTCAAATGGATGGAGAAGAGGAAGCAAGCATTTGAGGAAATCAAGGCATGGATCACCCAAGCTCTGGTTTTGGTGAATCCGGATTACTCCAAGGATTTTATCCTTTACACAGTTGGAGAACCAGAGAGCTATGCGGTAGTCCTCACGTAGAAGGGCGAAGATGGGGATGAGCGGCCAATAGCATTTCTCAGCCAAGTAATCCAGCCACACGAGGAGAGGTACAATTTCATTGAAAGGCAAGTGCATGCGGTTATGAGGTCACTAAAAAAGTTTTGATATTTTATCTCCTAGAGTAGGACAATAGTATATGTTGTGCATCTAGATGTCAAAAATTTTATCATCTAGGGAGAAATGGGAGACAAAAGAGTTGGTTGGGTCTCTAAGATCCAAGAATTTGACATTGAAGTCAGACCTACCAAGCTGATCCATGGTCGGGCATTGTGCCAAGAACTCGCCAGGAGCACCACCTCTAAAGTGGTAGCATGCCAGTGGGAAGACCCAATGCTAGAAAGTGACCTTGCAAATCGGTCTATAGATGACAAGGATTGGATAGAGGACCTTGTCAAATACTTTAATATCGAAAGGTGCCCTTCTCACCTCAATGCTTCACAGAGGAGAAGGTTCAGGCTTCAAGCCTATAGGTATGTGTTGTTGTCGAATGGTTTGTTTCACAGGAACATTGATGGGGTTCTCCTGAGGTGTGTTAGGGGGATAGAGAAATAGAGGATCCTCAATGAATTCCATTCTGGAATGTCAGGAGGACATTTCGTAGGAAGGCCTATGGCCTTAAAAATCATTAAAGTAGGCTATTATTGGCCCACCATTTTTGTTTATGCCTTTGAGGTCAGCCAAAAGTGTGACAAGTTCCAGAGATACATCGGTCGGAGTAGGAGTGCTTCTTTGCCCTTGCACCCAATTCAGGTCGAAGCTCCATTCCAATAGTGGGGCTTAGATTTCATTGGGGTGATAGATCCCAACTCTTCCATAGGGCATAAGTATATTCTAACAGCTACAAATTATTTTACCCGGTGGGCGAAAGTAGTGCCAACTAAGCAAGCTAACCAGGAGGTGGTTATTGCCTTCTTGGAGGGATTGATAACTCGCTTTAGAATACCAGATGCAATTGTAACATATAATGGCACTCCCTTCATCGATGCCAAAATCTATGAATTCACAAGTAAGTACGAAATTTACTTAAAAACTTCATCTAACTATTACCCATAGGGGAATGGTTTGGTGGAGTCCACGAACAAGAACTTACTAAGGATTCTGAAGAGAACCTTGGAAGGCAACAAGTGGAGCTGGCACCTACTCCTGGACCTAGCCTTATGGGCTGACCGCATCTCAATTAAAAAATTGATCAAGACATCTCCATATTCCCTGGTGTATGGGAAGGAAGCAGTCCTCCCCACACACATTGAGTTACCGGCGTTACAGTCCCTTCGATTGATAAATGGTAAATATGGGGAGTTTGATCCCATGAGTGCCAGATTGGCTCAATTGCTGCAATTAGAAGAAGAAAGAGGAAAATCTTATGAAGCTTTTATGAAGCATGCAGAGACCACAAAAAATTGGTTTGGCAAAAGGACCTCTGACCGAACCTTCCAGGTTGGTGACTTGGTGTTGAAATGGAATGAGAGAAAATCTAAACCAGGGAATCATGACAAGTTCGATGCATTCTGGGAGGGTCCATTTTGAATCTTCGATGTTAATCAGGTAAACTCTTTTATTCTTCAATATTTGGAGGGTTTCACTCTCCCGATATCAATCAATGGCCTTCATTTGAAGGCATACTACCAGTGAGAAGTAGTAGGAAAGGTTCCTCGGTTGTGTACATAATTGTTCCCTTGTTTGTATGTATATATATTTTCTCTCAAATAATAAGTCTCTTCACTTCCCTTCCCTTTGCGCTCTCAGCTGTGCGGTTTTGGCCAAGCTCCCTACCAAGGTACGAAGTCGAGTTGGCAGGGAAATGTAGCAGAAGAGTTTAAGTCAAGTGGTTTTATTTATTTTAAGTTTGCATGTTTTCTAGCGTGAGAGAAAGGAAAAAGGGTGGTTTCGGGTGCTAAAACTGGTGAAAAGTATTTTTGCTCTCCTCTTGAGTGAAAGGGGTTTGTTTTCATTGGTTTAAATGCATCGCTTGGCAAAGCAGTTCAACAGATAAAAGGCGCCATGTCGTTTTGACATCTCAAAGTTGAATGAAGGTGGTTTCACTCCTGCATGGGAGCGAAACTATGTTTTGACATCTTAAGAAGCGAAAGCTATGGCTAAGGTGGGGCCACCACAAGATGTTTTCAGCCCCCAGAGGTTCTGAAATGAATTTTCACTTACATTGTTCAGCGAAAGCCTGTAGTCAAAGTCAAACGCGTGCTTCTCACTAACGCAAATGTTCAAAAAGACAACTCTTGCTTTTAAGCACCACGTGTCAAAAAAGAAAGGAAGAGGTGTTCTAATGTTTAAATTGTTTTTCGACGTCAAATATTGGTCAAAGGTAGTTTCGGGCGCTTCATTGAGCGAAAAGTGCTTTCGCTCCCCTTTTTGAGCGAGATCCAAATCGTGGCCCACCAGGACTTCCTTCAAGCTACTTTTTTGCGCAAATGCCACATGGCAAGGAATCAAAAGGGATGTTTTCCACTCCAAAGAAAGAGTATATCGAGTACCTCTCCCAGTTAACAAAAGCTTTGCATGAATTTTAGCTAAGTTTTATTTTCGGGCATTGGTATGACCGAAAAGGGAGTTTCGCTCCTATGTTTGTGCAAAAGAAGTTTCACTGCTTTGGGTAAAATTGGGCCCACAAATCAAAGGTGCTACATGGCACAGAGAAAATATTGAAGCACCCTATTGAAGAGAGCTATAGAAACTTATTCTAGAAATAATGCAAAAATAAATAACTTAGAAGAAATGACACCACACAATGCTCATATGACACACGAGATTTACCCTGGTTCACCTAATGTGGGCTACTCCAACAAAACAAGAGCCACTCCTCCTTGATATTATTATTTTCCTTTCTTGCCCGAAAATGGGACATTACAATAAAATATAAAGGAAACTCTCACAACCCTAAACCACTATGTGGTATTAGAATACAATGGGCACAATCCCATGGGCTAAACCACCCACACCCACCAACCACCCACCAACCGTGGGAATCCCGACAATCGCTCCACCAATCACTCCAAAAAAGGGGGAAAATATTTTTGGCATTGCCAAAAACCACCTTCGGCATGGCCGGGGGGCTATAGCCTCCCCCCGGACCCCCCGACACCCCCGGGGAGGGCTTCACCCTCCTCATGAGGAGCTCCGCTCCTCTTACCCTCTCGTGCCTATCGTACAGTATTTCCTCGGCAAAGGATGAGACACATCCAACATTCTCCCACTTGTTGAATACTTTGCCAAACCCATTTCAACTATACAAAATCTGAACTTTTCTGTGCTAACTGCCTTGGTTAAAGCATCTGCAACATTTTCCTTTGTATCCACTTTCTCCAGCAACACTTTATTTTGTTCAATCATGTCCCTAGTTGAAATGGAACTTTGTATCAATGTGCTTCATTTTGGAATGGTAAGCAAGGTTCTTTGATAGAAATATAGCACTCTGACTGTCATAATTTATCTTCACAGCTCCTTGATAGAACCCAGTTTCATCACATAGTCTTTGTAGCCATATTGCTTCCTTACTGCCATTGATGGCTACCATGTACTTAGCTTCAGTGGTTGAAAGAGCAACAACTGTTTACCTTTTGCTCATCCAACTAAAAGCTCCTCCAAACAAATTGAATACATAAGCACTAGTAGATCTTCTATTGTCCAGATCTCCATCCCAATCTGCATCAACAAACCCTTCTATATCCAAGGATCTATCTTCTTTACCTATACCCTCATAACAAATTGAAAAATCAGAAGTACCATGTAGATATCTGAAAACCCTTTTCACAGCAGTCCAATGCTCTTTACCAGGTTTGGACATATATCTACTCAAAACTCCCACTGCATGGGCAATGTCCGGTCTAGTACGGACCATGGCATACATTAAACTACCTACAACATTTGCATAAGGTACATGGGACATTTTTTATACCTCTTCTTCTATTTTTGGACATTGTTCAGAAGATAATTTTTCCCCCAAAGGAATAGGTACCTTCACTGGTTTGCAATCCTGCATATTGAATCTCTTTAATACTGTCTCAACATATTTTTTCTGATCCAGCCATAGCTTTCTGTTAGAACAATCTCTGTTTATTTTCATGCCCAAAATAAAATTTGCAGGGCCAAGATCTTTCATATCAAATTGTGATGCTAACTGAGACTTCACTTCCCTGATCATTTTCTTACTATTTCCAATTAGTAACATGTCATCAACATACAAAACTATAATGACAAGTACATTACCAATTTTATTTGAATATACATAGTGATCAACATTGCTATGAATAAAATCAATTCCTAAGACATAAGTATCAAATTTTTGATACCACATTCTAGGTGACTATTTCAGTCCATACAGATATTTCTTTAACTTACATACAAGATCCTCATTTCCTGCAACAATGAAACCTTCAGGTTGTCTCATATAGATTTATTCCTCTAAATCTCCATGTAGGAATGCAGTCTTTACATCCATTTTCTCTAATTCAAGATCAAAAGCAGCAAAAATAGATAACAAAAATCTAATTGAGGTTAGCTTTGCAACAAGAGAAAATACTTCACCATAATCAATTCCCTCTACTTGAGAATAACCTTTAGCCACCAAGCGAGCTTTGTATTTCTCCACTTTACCTTCAACATTCTACTTCTTCTTGAAAATCCATTTACAACCTATTGCTTTTCTTCCACTAGGTAATTTCACTAAATCCCATGTTCTATTATTTTTCAGGGCCATAATTTCCTCATCCATGGCCTCTTCCCAAAGGTTTACCTCTTCAGAATTTATAGCTTCTCTAACAGTTCTAGGATATTCATCAGTAACAGATAATACAGAAGAAGTAGGAAACGTAGATGGACTGTACCTTTCAGGTTGTCTTCTTTCCCATGTTGATCTCCTTACCACATGTGTATGAACCTCTTGTTCATCCTCATACAAATCCTCATACAAATCCTCATCTGTCTGCTCCTCTACCAGATCCTCTTCTGTGTGATCTTCTTCCATAAGATCAAATTGGACCTTTTCAAGTTCTTCTTTTGTTACTTCCTTCCTGTGATCACTTTTAGTTTCCCTAAACACCACATCTCTATTGTACACCGTTATTTTAGTTTTTGGATTCCAAATTTTATATCCTTTAACACCATCTTTATAACCAATAAAGATACATTTAACAACCTTATTATCAAGCTTACTTATTTTCTCCTTTGGAATGTGCATGTATGCATCACAACCAAAAACTCTAAGATGTGAGAGAGAGGGTTTCTTACCAAACCATGCTTCAAATGGAGTTTGATATGGCAATGCTAATGTAGGAGATCGATTTTACAAGTAGCATGCCGCACTCACTGCCTCAGCCCAGAATTCCTATGCCAAACCTGCACCACTGAGCATACTTCTAGCCTTTTCCATCAGAGATCTGTTCAATCTCTCTGCAACTCCATTTTGTTGAGGTGTATATGGAGTAGTCTTCTATCTTGCAATACCACACTACTTACAAAAATCCTCAAATTTATTTGAACAATACTCTCCTCCATTATCAGACCTCAACACCTTAATTCTTTTATTAGTTTGATTTTCAAAAAGTTCTTTAAATTCTCTAAATTTATCAAACACTTCATATTTACTCTTAAGAAAATAAATCCATGCATATCTTGAAAAATCATTAACAAAAGAAGCATAATACCGTAATTTTCCAATGATGGTATAGGGACAGGACCAAAAATATCACTATGAATCAGATCTAATATCCCTCTTGCTCTAGTAGCACCAGATGGGAAACTCACACGATTCTGCTTTCCATAAATGCAGTGTTCACAAAAATAAAAAACCATTGAGCAATCAGGGATACCATGAACCATACCTTTTGTGTGCAGGGTATGCAATCCCTTTTCTCCAATATGTCCCATTCTTTGATGCTAGAGTGTTGAGATTTTATCTAATTCAACCTCAAAAATAGTTGAGCTATTACACTCATTTGTCATAGTTCTTCCCAATAGCTTGTACAAAGTTCCAATACGAACTCCTCTTTCTAACACCATTGATCCTCAAACCATTTTGCATGAATATTTGTTGAAACTAACATTTACTATTGCATCAACCATTTTGCTTACAAAAATTAAATTTCTAACAAGGCCTGGAATATGCATCACACCTGGAAGGGTCTTAACCCTACCATCCTACAATAGTATTTTCACCCTTCCATGACCAATGATCTTAAGTGGTGAATCATCTCCCAACAGTACCTCCCCTCCATCATATATTTCATATTCACTGAACCACCCCCTATGAGGAGTCATATGAAAAGAGGCACCAATATCGATCAACCAATCATTTTTATCTGATCATGTGGAGTAGGATGCCAGATATACATCCCCTCCTTCATCAGTAGATTTATGTGTCTTTGTGGAAGTGGATTCATCAGACCTCTTTCCAGAATCAACATTCTTTGATCTATAGTCCTTCTTCATGTGACCAGGCTTGCCACACTTCCAACACTTTCTCTCAAAATTTCCACGAGACTTGGATCTACCTCTAGACTTAGATCTATCACCATATCGTGTTTTATCCTATTCCTTGGCACACTCTCTCACTGTTAGGGCTTCCTTTGAAGTGCCCTCCATGGATTTTCTCCTCATATCCTCTGATATTAGAGATGCCACAATATCTTCAAACTTCAATGTAGATGAAGTTGTACTACCAATTACTACAACTAGGTTATCCCATGAATCTGGTAAAGAGCATAACAAGGTAATACATTTATCTTCCTCACTTAACTTAATATCAATAAATGTAAGCTGACTTACCACTGTATTGAATGAATTCAGATGATCTACAACTGAATCTCCTTAATTCATCCTGAGATTGTACAGTTTCTTTCGGAGGAAAAATTTGTTCACCAGGGACTTAGATTGATACAAAGCCCCTAATTTCTCCCAGAGATCCTTTGCAGTAGCTTCTCCAGAAATGTTGATTAGGACTGAATCTGCAAGACACAGTCGAATCAGACTCCTTGCTTTTCGATTCATCTTTTCCTAATCTTCATCGGATGTTCCTACAGGTTTCATTTGTTCAGAAATAACAGCCCACTAATCTTTGTCCACGAGCAGATCCTCCATCTTCAACTTCCATAGCTCAAAGCTTTTTCCATCAAATTTCTCGATCTCTATCCTTGAATTATTTCCTGTCATTTTACTTCAAGCTCCTTTTGCGAAAAAACTCACACTCCAAAATAGGTTTTCTCTCCCTCCTAGAAACCCTAGAAACCCTTCAAATGAAATGAAACCCTAGCAATAAAGGCATCCCCCTATGGCTAACAACTTGGCTCTGATACCAAATGAAGAGATCTACAAAAACTTATTCCAAAAATAATGCAAAAATAAATAACTTAGAAGAAATGACACCACACAATGCACATATGACACACGAGATTTACCCTGGTTCACCCTATGTGGGCTACTCCAGCAAAACAAGAGCCACTCCTCCTTGATATTATTATTTTCCTTTCTTGCCCGAAATTGGGACATTGCAATAAAATATAAAGAAAACTCTCACAACACTAAACCACTATGTGGGATTAGAATACAATGGGCACAATCCCATGGGCTAAACCACCCACCCCCACCAACCACCCACCAACCATGGGAATCTCGACAATCGCTCCCCCCATCGCTCCAAAAAAAGGGGAATTTTTTTTTAAAGTATTGGCGAAAACCGCCCCTGAAACCCCTGGGGTGGGCTTCACCCTCCTCTTGAGGAGTTCCACTCCTCTTACCCTCTCATGCCTACTGTACAATATTTCCTTGGCAAAGGATGAGACACATCCAACACCCTTGCATTAACAAGATTTTTCTTGTGCATGAAATTTCAAATATCATATGCTTTCTCAAAGTCAAAGTCAAAGAAAGTTATTTTGGGCATTCAAGTGAGTGCAAAGAAGTTTTGCTCTATTTTTAAAGCAAAAATTAGTTTAAAGGATGAAGTTTCCACTTTCGAGGATCTCTTAAATTAGAAAGACTCACTTCGAAAATCCCTGAATTGGCAACAAAACATGGAAAGAGTGGGCGAAGAGAACATGCACACGTTTTTTCTATTTTTGGGCAATCAAGTGAGTGAAAGGATTTTCACTTGGTTTTTTAAGCGAAAACCATTTTGGCTCTCAAGGATAATGAAAGCGTTTGGGTGAGAAAAAAAGAGTTTCGCTTCTTCAATACCTTGAACACGTATTTCAAAGCAAAGTGAGCAAACGTACATACCAAGGAAGGTCGTTGAAGTAGGAATTTACGCCTCAAAAAGCGAGTTGTGGCAAATCATGATTTACGAACAAGATTGCAGCCCACACAGTTATCCATCATTGGAGAAAGTGCTCAACTGCTTGTTAAGGGAAACAAGAGATCTTCAATTTTGCCCATGATCTCCCCATGCATTTATTTCGCCCCATGCATAATTAAGGTGGTGGGTTGATCACAGTGCTATAAGAAGGCCACTATTGCAGCCAAAAGGAAAAAAGAGAAATCATCAAGTATTCTTCAGAAGTGTTGGTTACCCTGCTATAGTTGTGGGTGTAAGGATTGATGGTGAAACATAGTGTGCTAAGCTCTTGAGAGTCACTGTCTATTTCCTAGTAAGAGCATAGGTTGTTTTGATAATTAAAATGGGTAAGAAAAGCACTGAGTCTAAAAAGGAGAAAACCACGAAGAAGGGAGATTTAGAGAAGAAGGGAGAAGACGTAAAGAGGTAAAAAAAGAGAAGAACCAAGTAGAGCTGCCACCACCCACCGAAAGACTAGGGAGAATCAAAGATTGCATGCTTACAAACAAGAATGTTGTGAAACTGTGCCAAATTATTGATGCCATGGTAACAAGGGTGTCTACTAAAAGCAAGTGGATTGCCATTTATTATTCTCACCTTTATTGGTATCTATAAACGCTTGTGCATAACTGCCCAGAGTTGGTATGCAAGATTGCCAGATTCTATGACCCTCAGACCAAGGTGGTTTGAAATGCCAGAGGGGACAAATTGTTTATGATTTATTCCAATGACATCTGAGAGGCTTTTGCTTGTAGAGAAAAGTTGCTTATCGACTACACAATCAAAAAAATCATTATAACTGAGCAAAATGAAAGGTATAAATCAACGGTGCCGATGCGATAGTTTATGGAGATGCAGTTGGTGGAGAAACCAGTGCCCAAATAATTATCAGAGTTGCAAAAACCCCTGAACCAATTCAAGCATCCTGAATTATACTCCATGTTGGCATGGATTATGAGACTCTCCATAGATGCAACAGTGTACAAGTGGCAAGTTTCTCTCGTAGAGTTCATTTTACATGGTGAATTCTGCTCTCCCACCACCATGAAACTAGAGACGAATCATGTGTTCTTCGACTAGGCAGAATGGGTGGCGTGACAAATACAAATACTATTGAGCGAAGTGTAGAGTGGAAAGGATATATCATTTAGGAACTTCTACTTCCTTGCTTGGTACTTTTTCTACCACATGCATGACCGTTTTGCTTTCATTTCCAAAACTTCACTAATGAAGAGGGTAAGGTGCTACCAATTTATCAGTGGACTCAAAGTTTATCTAAAAGGTAGCCCTATTATAACTTAAATAGGATGTTTCTCAGCCCTGATCTGGAGCTCATATATGGCATTTGCAAATGAGTTCCAAAGCAAATGAGAGATGAGGTAGTGCAGAAGAGATTAGGTAATGTTTTACAGCTCACATAAGGCCTTATCATTAGGATTTACGAGTTTACTGGAAAACCTGTCCTGCTTCCTTACTACACCACAAAGTATCTTTTCACTCTCGAAGTTGCTCGGCAAAGCAAATTCATCGATGATACATATGGGTACTAAATAAGGAAGCCAAATATGCACCTTGCATGATCAATTTGGTGACATTGAGGTAGCACTCACTGGGTAGAACTCGTTCCTTATAGTGACATTGTATGATTTTGATCTAGTAGAGCTCTCCTAGTGTTGGAGGTATGACCCGTTAGAAATTTTTAGGTAATTTATTGGAGCAAAAAGCTTCTATAGCTTCCCCAACCCAGATATATAAGCACAACACAATAATCCATAGGACACGATCTGGAAGGGCATGTGGAGAAGATGATGTCACTTCATCACCCCTTCTTAATCGACTTACATCTCTTTCCCCATTCCTTTCGATCATTTCCCATTCCTTTCTTGTTCTCTAAATCTGCAAGCTAAAAATAGTTAGTAAGGGAACCAACCCTCTCTGGAGATTGGCACGAAAGACATTTCTTCCTTTCAGCCTTTCAATGTTGGTTGGGTCTAGAGCACATAGATAAAACATTCTATACCTAAGGCAGATTCTTGACTAACAGTTGGCCTGAAAATCCTAAATTTCCTTGGATATCCTCCATAAGATTTTCTTTACTATACTGCTCTTGACACGCTCTTGAAAATCTAAAGTGCAAGGAATACACTCCGTACTACATTCATTTTTATTGTAAGGAGAATATTTTAAGCTACTTGAGAATAATAAAGGTGATTTACTTGGATTAAGCTTAACCTCCTTCACCTCATTTTCTTTAAAATTCGTATCCCCATATTCCTTTGTATTAAAATTTGCCTTCCCCTCTTCCTTTGCACCTTTAGCTCCTTCTATATTTGAACTTGTGCATTGTACTTCCTCATACCCCATATAATTTTTTCTTCTAATGGTTGTTTCGAGTGAAATGTAATAGCCTTTACTATCAAATGATGTAGAGGAATTTTTCTAGCCACTTTATTAGGAGTGGAAAATCCTTGATTTGACCTTACTTCTCTTATGATATGGTCTCCTTGTTTCAAATTTAAGATACCCTCATACCTAAAAAATTCCATATCTTCCTTCATTATCACTTTGTAGTCTCTTACCATGTGCCCAGTTTCATGATATTTGTGGTATCAAAATGCATATTTTCATAATCCACTTGCTGATCCCATTCTCTTGATTCAAATTTAATCCTAATCGACTATGGTAAAGGTTTAGAAATATCCATGGAAACACATATTCGAGTGTATACAACATGCCTTCTCTCCTTAGTAGTTGGTCTTTCTTGGATGAATTCACCTAGAGTATTACCAATATTCTTTAAAACCTTCTTATTGATGAGTTGATAAGGAAGTCCAAAAAGCCTAATCTATACCAAAAGCATTCTAATAGTTTTTGTGTCCACAAAAAAATTCTCACTCCAAGGTATTAAATATAATGCATATTTACCCCAAGGTCTTAAATACAATACCTCCATCCATTATTTTATCCCTTATTTCTATACTAGAGAAAATAATGAGAAATAATACTTTTGGAAGAAAATTCATGGAGTAATTTGAATTCAATCCCCAGTTCCACTTAGTCCAATTTTGAATCTTAGAAAAACTTGGCCAATATCCATGCAACTTACAAATTAACCCTCTAATTTAAGAATCATAATATCATGCTCAATAATCCCATCCTTGATAATCACTTCTGGTGTAGAATTTGCTACCTAGAATGGGTTTGCCATAGATTCTCTCTTCCTCTTATTGCTAGCTAGGGCATCCAAAATTCCAACTTGGCCATTCATACTTTCAATAAGGACTTTCACAAATGACTTTCTTTCCATGTTACCTAGATTTTTTTCAAATGAATCCTTTAAATTATCCTAAGATGTGGAATAAGAACTAGCACTTGTTACTTGATCACACTTTACTTTCTACTTTTTGCTTCCCCAATCACACTTCCTCCTCACTCCTAGCTATTTCTCACACTCATTTTTGGCTGTCACTTTGGAATCATGCTCACACTTGTTTTTTGCTGCACTCACTATCAACTCACGCTTGCACTTGCTATCGGTTGCACTCACTCCCAACTTGCACTTGCTATTGTTTGAGTCTATTTTAATCCACTTTATTTAGAGGTTTTTTCTTACTTTCTCCTCCTTTAGCGTAGGAAAATAAGTCAAGGACTGCATCCCATAATGTACAAGATATAAAATCATATTTGGTAGTTATTGTGGTGGAATTAAGAGAGTTTTATGAAGACATCAATTAGGAGAGACAAGCAATATAATTGTCATCCAAATATAGATCAAAATGAATCATGGTATGGTTGGTGGGATTAGGTGGAGGAAAAGATAGAGGGGTGAAAGAGAAGAAACTCAAGGAGAAAGTCAACACTACATGGTCAACCAAGGTAAGCTGACTAGACACTTGAAAGCCATGGATATAACAAAGCAAAGTCCTATTGATGGTGACATAGTCAACCACACTCACATGTCTTGCATGTGGAAAACAAGTGAACATGGAGAAGTTAACCAAGGGATGTTGACTAGACACTTGAAAGCCATGAATATCATAAAGCAAAGTCCTACTGATGATGACATAGTCAACCACACTCACACCTCTTACATATGGAAAACAAGTGAACATGGAGGTGTTATAGAATTGAGGAATCCAATTGAGAACCAAGAGGCCATGTCACTTGCACAACTAAATTAATTATTTTCCATAAGCTGTTATAGGATGCTTCTCATTTGTAGAGTTCCTACTAAAAGTAAGATCCTTCGCGTTGGGTTTGAAGAGACAAAACTTGTTATCTGTAAGATCATGAAAAGGTGCTTGGTAGGTCCCAATGCGAGTTGGGTTTGAAGAGATAAAACTTGTTTTATTCATACCTCTAATGTTCCATGATATCATTTTTATCATCAAAACTTTTTATTTGTATTAGTGGGCTTAGCCCCACTTATTGTTAATACCTATGATAGTTTTATTTGGCTTCCCATATCAATATTCTTTTGAGTTTATTTTTCTCTTAATTCCTATTTTGATGGCATTACTCTCCTTCCAATCCCATCAACACTCTCATCTTCATCAATCTCTTCTATTTTTTCATATTGTTCAAAATGAGACTTATCTTCTAAAGATTTATGTTGCCCTAAAGAGTCAAAAGTGCAAGGAATATCCTCATTAGAATTTTCTTCTTTATGTTACCCTAAAAACTATAAACTGCATAGATGATCTTCCATAGTCATCACTTTCTTATGTTGGCCTAAAAACCCTAAATTTCCTTGGATATCCTCCATAATATTTTTTTTATCATACTGCTCTTGAGTGATCAGGAGTCAATTTGCATGTAGTTGCAAGGGTTTATAGCAACATGTTATAAGGGAACTTAGAGCTCAAGGATTGTGAAGTCAAAGTTTTAGAATGAACCCCTTAGACCTCTTATTTATAGCCTTCTACTAACCCACCCTATACACGTGGTATTAATTCACTTGTAAAATAAATTTGGTTTAACATGCACTCTTTAGCATGGTTTAGTAAAATTTTGTATGATGTCATCATAACATCGCTATCCTTTGGCCCTTTCTCTTGTGAAGTCAATAAATTGTTAGTTCTTTAAATTATATCATCATCTCTTTTGAGCTTTTGTTTCTTTTCAACTTTAGTGGATTAGAGCCTACTCGTATTGACATCATTAACTACCTTCTTAGTACACCAAGTCAATGAATCACATCATCATTAAAGTGACATCATTTATTTCTTCTCCCTTTTATCTCCTCAATGCCAATATTTTTAAGCCTACATCAACATGATGTTACATTATCTAATCAATCACATTTTTATTGAATGAATTGACACCTTTGGATTAGTTAAACTTTGCATTTTAAATCCAATGAATCACTAGGATATTATGAATCATTGAATGAATATTTGGCCAAATATTTATTAAAAATTTGTTGACATCAACATATCACCCTTAAAATTTAGCAAATCATTGGACATATTCAGCAAATCGACAAAATCTTGAGTTAGATAACTTTATACCAATTTTGATCAGCTTCTTGATTCCCAAATTTTGATCATGTTAATACCTGCCAAAAATGGAACTAAGAAGGGGGGAACTAAGTGTCTCCAATATTTTTACGTAGTAGAAATTATTTTTATATTTTTTATTCTTTAATGCCAAAAAGGAAAGAGAAAAATAGAAAAAGAGGAGCATTATGTACATATTTACAAAGTATTCTTATCCTCACATGCCTGCATGGGATGCAGATGTTGTCCATTAACTAAGATAGTCAAGATTATTCATCCCATTATGGCCAATTTGTAGGCATTAAATGCTTGAAATTTGATGATTTGGTAAGGTCCACTCCATAATGAATCAAAATTCATGGTTCTATCTTCATCCCATTTTTTTACCAAATCCCCTTCTTTAAAGTTAATGTCAATGGTCTTCCTATCAAACCGTATTTTTATGATTTGTTAATTGTGCACAAACCACTAGAATGTTTTCTATTTTTGTTTTTTGCAACCACATAATGTATTAAGATGAGCTTGTAGGGGTGAAATCTCAGTATCCTTGAGTTCTAGTTATTAGGACATTTGAAGTGAAGGGTGAAGAACACAAGCTTATACTGAGAGGGGGGGTGAACAATATAAGACCACTTTTTACTTTTTATTTCAATTTAATATTATGTAGTGTATAGATAGCAGTAATCAAAGCAATGCACAAAACACCATACACAATAGAGACACCACAATTTACGTGGTTCACCCAATGTGGGCTACTCCATGGAGAAAATATTTTACTAAAATTTTCTCAATCAATCTCTTTTGGGAATCCTTCCCAATTACAATTTTTATGGACCTCTATCCAAAGGAGATGCTGATATCCTAATTTCAAGTTTGTGGATCTCTTCCATAGGAGAACTCTTTCCCCTTATGCTCTAGCTAGTGATCTTCTAGAAGACTCTATCTCTCTATTGCACTGACTGGTGGATCTCTCTCCACTTGAAGACTCCTCACCTAGATCTGTCTTCAATTATCCTAGATTTTGGATCTCTATCCACTAAGACTCTGTCCTATGTACTCTGTCACTTCCAAAGCTTTGTCTCAATACTGTACTAAACACAGTCCAGTCATTCTAGCACAACTCTACTCAATCTCTTACACTAAACCCAGTACATTCAGTCTAGTACAATATTACTCAATAGGTCCACACGAAACCTACTCAAATTTGCTCAATAGATCCATACAAAGCCTACTCAGTTTTGCTCAATAGGTCCATAGAGAACCTACTCAAATATGCTCAACAGGTCCACAAAGAACTTGCTAAAATATGCTCAATAGGTCCACACAGAACCTGTTCAAATCTTCTCAACAGGTCCACATAGAACTTGCTCAAATATGCTCAATAGGTCCACACAGAACCTGCTCAAATATGCTCAACAAGCTCACTTAGAACTTGTCCAAATCTGCTCAACAAGCTCACTCAGAACTTGTCCAAATATGCTCAACAATCTCACTCAGATCTTGTACAAATATGCTCAACAATCTCACTTAGAACTTGTCCAAATCTGCTCAATAAGTCCTCTCTAGGACTTGCTCAAATTTGCATAGCAAGCTTCCATAAAATCTTACTCAAAATCAGTCCACAAGACTTCTCAAAGACTTGTCTCAAATCTGCTTAACAAGATCACACAGAAGTTGTCCAATCTCATAGAATCATAAAGAGAATTGTTAGACTCGATATGTTCTATACTTAATGCTCAATAAATATATCAATTCAATCTCACATAAGCGTAAAGAGAATTGTTAAAGACTCAATATGTTCTATAATCAAATCCCAATCTCAACTCAAATCAATCTCATAGAAGCATAAAGAGAATTGTTAGAGACTCAATATGTTCTATACTCAAATCCCAATCTCAACTCAAATCAATCTCATAGAAGCATAAATAGAATTGTTAGAGACTCAATATGTTCTATACTCAAATCCCAATATTAACTCAGATCCATAATATAGAATAGTTTGTTTCATGGAACTTGAACAACCACATGCATCCACTTGACTAGGCTCAATCAACTGTCAGAGTAAAACAACAAATTATATTCATGTATGGGAAGGATTAAATAATACATTTGCAGGCCTATAATAGCCCGGAGGTTACGAAACCATCCGATGCTGAAATAGAACTTGTTATAACAAATAACAAGTTATGCCTAATTTACAAGATATATGTAATATAATGTAATAACAGCAAAAAAACCCGCGCGTCATGCGCGTGGTGGGGGTGGGTGGGGATGGGGGGGTGGGAAGAAAAACGTCACGCGATTGCGTGTGACATTTGGGGGGGGTGGGGAAAAATACGTCGTGCAATTGTGCGCGACGTTAGGGGGGATTGCGTGGTGGGCTGCGCGATCCTCACTCAGCCCCAAAATTTTTTTTTTTTTTAAAATTGCCTTCCCAGCACAAAAACTAGTGCTCCTTCCCAGCAAAAAAAATGCGTCCTCCTAGCAAAATAAAACAAACAGATGCTGTGTTCCCAGCAAAATACAACAAACAGATGCTGTGTTCCCAGCAAAAAAAAAAAAACTTTGGTTTTTTTTAAAAAATACAGTCGCACGTCCCTCCAGCAAGCGTCTACAATTTTTTTTTTGTAAATGGCTCGGATACCATGTCAGAGTAAAACAACAAATTATATTCATGTACGGGAAGGATTAAATAATACATTTGCAGGCCTATAATAGCCCGGAGGTTACGAAACCATCCGATGCTGAAATAGAACTTGTTATAACAAATAACAAGTTATGCCTAATTTACAAGATATATGTAATATAATGTAATAACAACAATATACTAACAAATATACGCTAACATCAACTCTACTCAACCAAATACCTCAAGGAACAACCCTTTCTCACAAACCCTTATCCAAGCATGTATCAACTAACTCAAAATGTTTCAAATAATGCTCAACCACAAATCTCACATAACAATGATACTCATGTTCTTTTCTAACTCAAGTTCAAGTTATTTGCACAACCAATTGGCTTCAACAACAATTCTTATAAAACAAGATTTAATCACAACTTTTAAACCAAAAAATCTTGAAGCATTTAACCAATAAATTTTGAAAAGGAAACCACAATCAATCCTTTTCACTCCAAAGGTATTTATGCCAAGAGGCGTTCCTACAATGGCAGACGGGGGGTGGGAGGCAAAGAGGTCATACATGTCATGCCACAAACATTTTTTTTATTATTAAAAAAGCCAACATTAACAAAAACATTTAAAATATTTAAACTAAAACAACCTATCTTGGAGATCACACCCCCAAGAAATGAGATAGGTGCCTCGAGATTGATAAGTCTCGACATTTTTAGATATATAACCTTTATATCTAAGATAATTTATAATCAACCACCATAATCAATAAATAGGAGAATGTGCCCATACCTTTTATGAAGATGAAGAAGCCTCTTTGGAAATCTACCACAATCACAATATTATTTTGCTAATCCTCACAAGGGTTAGAATATCACAAAATAATCAACATTACTCCACTTCACAATAATATTCACCAAGGCTTTTAATTAAAAAACCTTCTTAAGAATTGATGCACAACTTCCTTATCACTCCTAAAACCACTTGTACCATAAAATAAAATAAATCAAAACATTGCATAACCTTGTCACTCCAAAAACCACTTATACCATAAAATAACTCAAATATTTTATATCCTTCCTTTCAACACTTTTGCACTTAAAAAATAATCACAAAGCCTTCTTAGGCAATATCCCACATTAATAAAATATCAAACCTTAGCCATATGCAAAAATTAAATCCACTATACTCTCCATGAAAGTCGACGCTTAACACAACCTTAGCAAATTTGAAATATTTCATGCACCCAAAAATTTTGGCGATCGAATTATGGCATACCTTGCAAAATGGCTTCGGGTGGTTTCGACCCCGCGTTCCTCCTCGTCATGCGCCTTAGTGCATTCTCCGCCCACCGTGTGGGCTAGGCCTCCCACGTGGAGGCTTTAAGCCTTTGAGACTTATATTTCCGTCCTCTCCACCTATGCCTTGAAACTTGCTCCCTTGTTCCACGTGTAGTGCGCAAACGAAATCGGAAGGGGGGAATCGACGATTGCGAAGGAGGGGATAATCGAATGCGGACAATATTTCTTGTCACCTACTTGGTTGATAAAATCAACCCCTTTAAATATTCGAACCTTTGCATGATAAAATATATGACGTCGGCGGACATGGCGGGAAAAATCTTTTATTTAATTTTAAAATTAAAATTAAAATTTTAAATAAATTAAAATTTAAACTAAACCTTTAAAATTAAATTTCTCCATCACCGGGGCACCTTTTTCTATGAAACGAAAAGCCAAATTGGGTTTTAAGAAAAACCCATTTCAAATCTGCCATCCATAGTTTTAAATAAAACCTTTCCTTGCCTTCCTTGGTTTTCATAAAAACCTTTTGCTAAGCTTCCCTTGAAGCTCCTTTTGGAACCAAATGCCATGCATCCCTTCTTGAACCTTTGATCAAAACCTTTGCTTCTCATGAAGCTCTTTGTGGAGAAAAATCATAGTGCTTACTTACATAGGTCCTTTTGACATCAATGACAACTTTTAGCTTAGGGACTCAAAATGTCCAACAATCTCCCCCTTTGTCATTGATGGCAACCCATATTCATTTTACTAAAACCTGACCTTCTTTTCTTCTCCCCCTGGGACTTTGCTCCCCCTGGATCAATGCTCTCTCAAATATCAAATCTCTCCTTATATCAAATCTCTCCCCAATACACAAATCTCTCCCCTTTGACATCAATGGCAAAGGGTCACCTTTGGGGCTCGGGGCTAAGAATGAGCCTCTTAGCTTAGCCCCTCCCCCACCTCCACATGAGGTGGTTAATTCTGGGGTGGGAGTATTTCTACTCCTTGAAAGCATAGATCTGTGCCTTTATCTTTCTCTCTTCTTCTGTGAGTCTTCTGAATCCTCTCACTATTCCTTTCCAAGTCATCATCCCTATTCCTGTCATCACTTCTGTTCCTGTTCCTGCTCTTGTTCTCATCCATGTTCCTATTCTTATTCTTTTTTGAGTCTCTATTCCTGTTCATCTTCTTGCTTCTCTTCATATTCCTATTTTTGTTCATATTCTTGTTCCTATTCATATTTCTGTCCCTATTCATGCCTATTTCTAGAATATTTGCTCTACACCATCTTGCTATGTGACCATAATTATTGCACTTATAACACTTAATGTTATTATTCCTTGGATGTGCAACTATCTTAGGACTTCTCCTTGTGAAGCCATATCCTCTTCTATCATGAACCCTGCAATTCATTGCTTTGTGACCAAAGCCATTGCATGAGTAGCAATATCCTTGGAAAAGCTATTCTTTTCCATATACCTATCTTTCATGAGTCCTGCACTGTGAAGCCATGTGTCCAAACCTATGACATGAATAGCATCTTCCATTGAAGCCTCCTTGTCTTGACCTCATTGGTCTCCTGTTCTGATTGTTGTTCCATATGTATCTTCTTTGTGCATTGTTCCTCTCTTTGTTGAACTCTTTGTTGTCCAACTCATCCTCTGATGTCCCACTTACACTTAAACTGTCTTCTTCTGATGTATCTTCTTCTAAAGTTTCTTCTTCATCAAGACTTGAAGTAGATTATTTTTCCTGTTTCTTTTGAGCATTTCCAAAGCCAAGACCTATTGAACATGATGTTCGTTGTTGTCCATAGATGAACTTATCCAAGTTCTTAGAGCTATTTGTGAAACTCTTCATCTTGATCTTGGAGTCCTTTAAATATTCTTTTAGAGTAGCCACTTCTTGTGCTAACTTCTCACATTCCAAAATATTTGCTTCTAACTTATCCTTGAACTTGCTTGCCTTAGCCTTTGATTTTTCTAAATCCTCTATGAGCAATAATATTTCTTCATCACATTCTTGAAACTGATTTTCAAGCTTAGAGTGTTGCTTTCTAACCTTCTTTATTGTGTCAAGGGCATAGATAAGTTCTCCCTTGAGATCATAGCCATTCTCTGCTGAATATTCCTCTATTTGTTTACCTTTGTTCATATCATTACTTCCTTTTGGATTGTCTTCTATAGGATCATCTTCTTTATCTTCCAAAGCCATTAGAAGATTCTCATCTGGTCTTTCAAGTGCATCTTCAAAATCATCATCACTGAAACTATAACCATCCCTAGTGCAATCATCTTCAAGATGTCCAAATTTACCACATCTAAAACACTTGAGAATAACTGGAGTCCTTTTCTTAACTGGATCTTTCTCTTTAACCATAAATAGGACTTCATCTCTATCATTGTCTGAAAAACTAGCATCACTATCAATTGAGTACTTACTTGCATTTTCCGCATAGTAGCTTCTCTTTTGTCTCTGGAAGAACTTCTTTCCTTGTCTGCTTTGTCCATCCTTGCTTTTATTCTGGTACCTGTGTCTTTCTGATTCCTTGTATCTATGGTCCTATTTTTCTTCATCATTGTTGCCTTTTGGATCTTTGCATTCTGTTGCATAGTGTCCATACTTTCCATAATTGAAACATTTGATAGATCTTAGATCTATGGGTCTTCTGGAACCTCTATCTCTTCTACCATAATTTGCTTCTTCATCACTGGATGATTCACTACTCGATTCTATCTTCTTTCCCTTTTTATTTTTGTCTACTTTGAAAGTAGCTTCTTTCGGAGGAATAGGATCTTTTGTTCTTATCTCAAAAGTAGTAAGCATGCCAAGCAAAGAATTCCTTGTCAAAGAATCACTATCAATTGATGTTTCTATAGCAAAAACCTTTTCACTATACCTTTTTGGAAGAGTTCTCAAGATCTTATCACAAGCATCAGATTCATCAACCTTCATTCCCAGACCTTTCATCTCATGTACAAGTTCATAAATCTTACTAAGATAGTCACGAATGTTTTCATCATCCTTCATTCTTAAGTTCTCAAATTCTCCTTTGAGATTTCTGATCTTAGCCATTTTTACTCCTTTATCTCCTTCATATATTTCATGCAGAAGTTCCCACATTTCTTTTGCTATTTTACAATCCATAACCTTCATAGATTCTGATCTACGCAATCCTTTTATAATTGCATTCATGGCTCTTGAGTTTGCATGCATTAGAAGCTTACCTTCCTTATCTGTAGGAGGATTGATTGCTGAATCGTATCCAAGTTCCATTGCATCCCAAACTTCATTTCCAAGTGCCATCAGGTAAAATCTCATCAACATACACCAATATAAGAAGTCACTTCCATCAAATACTAGTACTGCATTATTGAAGGGTCCATCTCTTTGATCCTTTTGATCCATTGTGTTCTTAGACCACTTTTCCTTCAAGCTATCAAACTCTTCCGAAGGAACCCGCTATGATACTAATTGAAGAACACAAGCTTATACTGAGAGGGGGGTGAACAGTATAAGACCACTTTTTACTTTTTCTTTCAATTCAATATTATGCAGTGTATAGATAGTAATATCAATAGCAATAATCAAAGCAATGAACAAAACACCATACACAATAGAGACACCACAATTTACGTGGTTCACCCAATGTGGGCTACTCCACGGAGAAAATATTTTACTAAAATTTTCTCAATCAATCTCTTTTGGGAATCCTTCCCAATTACAATATTTATGGACCTCTATCCAAAGGAGATGTTGATCCCCTAATCTCAAGTTCATGGATCTCTTCCATAGGAGAACTCTTTCCCCTTCTGCTTTGGCTAGTGATCTTCTAGAAGACTCTATCTCTCTACTGCACTGACTGGTGGATCTCTCTCCACTTGAAGACTCCTCACTTAGATCTATCTTCAATTGTCCTGGCTACTGGATCTCTATCCACTGAGACTCTATCCTCTATACTCTATCACCTCCAAAGCTCTGTCTCAATACTATACTAAACACAGTCCAGTCGGTCTAGCACAACTCTACTCAATCTCTTGCACTAAACACAATACATTCAGTCTAGTACAATTCTACTCAATAGGTCCACACAGAACCTACTCAAATATGCTCAATAGGTCCAACAGAACCTACTTAATTTTTCTCAATAGGTCCACACAAACCACAAAACCACAACCTACTCAAATCTACTCAACAGGTCCACACAAACTTGCTCAAATCTGCTCAACAAGTCCACACAAAACCTGCTCAAATCTGCTCAATAGGTCCACATAGAACCTGCTCAAATCTGCTCAACAAGCTCACTCAGAACTTGTCCAAATATGCTCAACAAGCTCACTCAAAACTTGTCCAAATCTGCTCAACAAGCTCACTCAGAACTTGTCCAAATCTGCTCAACAAGCTCACTCAAAACTTGTCCAAATCTCTCAATAAGTCCTCTCTAGGACTTGCTCAAATCTGCATAGCAAGCTTCCACAAAAGCTTACTAAAAATCATTCCACAAGCCTTCTCAAAGACTTGTCTCAAATATGCTTAACAAGCTCACACAGAACTTGTCCAATCTCATAGAATCATAAAGAGAATTGTTAGAGACTCAATATGTTCTATACTTAATGCTCAATCAATATCTCAATTCAATCTCATAGAAGCATAAAGAGAATTGTTAGAGACTCAATATGTTCTATACTCAAATCCCAATCTCAACTCAAATCAATCTCATAGAAGCATAAAGAGAATTGTTAGAGACTCAATATGTTCTATACTCAAATCCCAATCTCAACTCAAATCAATCTCATAGAAGCATAAAGAGAATTGTTAGAGACTCAATATGTTCTATTCTCAAATCTCAATCTCAACTCAAATCCAGAATATAGAATAGTTTGTTTCATGGAACTTGAACAACCACATGCATCCACTTGACTAGGCTCAATCAACTCTACTCAACCAAACACCTCAAGGAACAACCCTTTCTCACAAACCCTAGTCCAAGCATGTATCAACTAACTCAAAATGTTTCCAACAATGCTCAACCACAAATCTCACATAACAATGATACTCATGTTCTTTTCTAACTCAAGTTCAAGTTCTTTGCACAACCAATTGGCTTCAACAAAAATGCTTATAAAACAAGGTTTAATCACAACTCTCAAACCAGAAAACCTTGAAGCATTTAACCAATCACTTTCGAAAAGGAAACCACAATCAATCCTTTTCACTCCAAAGGTATTTTATAATCAACCACCATAATCAATCAATAGGAGAATGTGCCCATACCTTTTATGAAGATGAAGAAGCCTCTTTGGAAATCTGCCACAATCACAATATTCTTTTTCCAATCCTCACAAGGGTTAGAAGATCACAAAATAATCAACATTACTCCACTTCACAATAATATTCACCAAGGCTTTTAATTAGAAAACCTTCTTAAGAATTGATGCACAACTTCCTTATCACTCCTAAAACCACTTGTACCATAAAATAAAATAAATCAAAACATTGCATAACCTTGTCACTCCAAAAACCACTTATACCATAAAATAACTCAAATATTTTATATCCTTCCTTTCAACACTTTTGCACTTAAAAAAATAATCACAAAGCCTTCTTAGGCAATATCCCACATTAATCAAATATCAAACCTTAGCCATATGCAAAAATTAAATCCACTATACTCTCCGTGAAATTCGACGCTTAACACAACCTTAGCAAATTCGAAATATTTCATGCACCCAAAAATTTCGGCGATCGAATTATGGCATACCTTGCAAAATGGCTTCGGGTGGTTTCGACCCCACGTTCCTCCTCGTCGTGCGCCTTAGCGCACTCTCCACCCACCATGTGGGCTAGGCCTCCCACGTGGAGGATTTAAGCCTTTGAGACTTATATTTCCGTCCTCTCCACCTATGCCTTGAAACTTGCTCCCTTGTTCCACGTGCAGTGTGCAAACGAAATCGAAAGGGGGGAATCGACGATTGCGAAGGAGGGGATAATCGAATGCGAACAATATTTCTTGTCACCTCCTTGGTTGATAAAATCAACCCCTTTAAATATTCGAACCTTTGCATGATAAAATATATGACGTCGGCGAACATGGCGGGAAAACTCTTTTATTTAATTTTAAAATTAAAATTAAAATTTTAAATAAATTAAAATTTAAACTAAACCTTTAAAATTAAATTTCTCCATCACCGGGGCACCTTTTTTGATGAAACGAAAAGCCAACTTGGGTTTTAAGAAAAACCCATTTCAAATCTGCCATCCATGGTTTTAAATAAAACATTTCCTTGCCTTCCTTGGTTTTCATAAAAACCTTTTGCTAAGCTTCCCTTGAAGCTCCTTTTGGAACCAAATGCCATGCATCCCTTCTTGAACCTTTGATCAAAACCTTTGCTTCTCATGAAGCTCTTTGTGGAGCAAAATCATAGTGCTTACTTACATAGGTCCTTTTGACATCAATGACAACTTTTAGCTTAGGGACTCAAAATGTCCAACAAAGGGAGTTCCATTTCTATGAGTAGCACTACTTCCCTAAACACTAGATTATAAGGAGAGGTCCTAATTGAAGCTTTAGGGTTAGATTTATTAGTCCATACTACTTTCTTCAATTTATTATGCCAATCTCTTTTTGAATAAATTATTATCCTCTTTATATTTGGATCATATTCCTATTTATGGACTCAACTAAATCATTACCTTATGGATAGTAATTTGAGGAGGTTTTGAGGAGAAATTTATATTCTAGTGCAAATTGAAACAACTTTGCCCTAGAGAATAGAGTGACATTATATATGATGATCATTGAAGGTACTTCAAATTGGGTTATTATATCCTACATTAGCTAGATGACAACTTCTTCATTCATAGCCTTGACTAGAATGAATTCTACCCATCTAGTAAAATAATTAGTTGTTGTTAAGACCTAGAAATATCCCACATTGAACATAGGATTTATATTTCCAATAAAATATTTCCCCTATTTATAAAAAGTCTCTATCACAAGAATAATACTTATAGGCACATGTAATTTTATCCTTTGATCCATATATAGATAATATGATTTACAATTCTTACCCATCGAAAGTTATCTATAAATATAGTTAGACATTGGTATCCTATCCTTAAGATCTTATGAGTTGTTGTCTATGTTGAATAGTGACCTCCTTCATCATGATACTCAATTAGGAGATCTTTGATTATTCCTTGCTTTATGAACCTCAAGAATCCACCATTATAGCCTCTCCTAAAGAGATTATTATCCAACCATACATAATACATGGCTTTCCATTTGAACCTATCCCTTTGTTTCATTGCTAGTCCTATAAGGAATTCTCTTGTTAGCATGTGCTGCTTTATGTCACACATAAATCCATCCAAGTCTCCTAGATTGAGATATTCAATTAGGTAAAATTTTCATCTACACAAGAAATGGCTATGCTTTCACAAAGGGGTTTACCTCTTACCAAATTGGTTGGTTTTATATCTATATAAAATTCCTAGATTTTGTTTATCCACCCTATTCTTTTTTCTTTCATATCACTGTGGAAAAATGTGGACTTGACATATGTTTGTATAATGAATATGATGATCTTAATTTAGGATAAATAATACTTGAATTTATTCAATGCATTTATCATGGGTAAATACCTACTTCTCTATGGAACTATATATTTTTGATAATTATGGAGCACTTGACTCATGAAGTAAATACGATGTTCCTCATATTTATCATTCTTTTCAGTGAATAATACATCTACACTCTCATTGAAACCAAATAAATATAGTCAAAAGTCCTTCATTAAGTCAGGATTAATCAAGAAAGGTGTTTTTGTAATAGCCTCATTGATTTTTTAGAATACCCTTTTTTCCTCTTTAGTTCATACAAAAGTGGCATCTTTCTAAACAATTTAGTGATAGGCCTGACCAATTATGCAAAGTTGGTGATAAATTTTGACACAAATTGGTTTTGGCCCAATAAGAACTTGATGCCTTTGATTGAGAATGGTAATAGTAATTCTTGGATGGTCTTGATGCGATAAGGATCAATAACAAGTCCATATTTAGATACCACAAGTTTTCCTTTACAAAGAAAATGGAATTTTAGGATTTAGAGATATACCAAATTCTTGACATATTTTGAATACTACTTCCCAAAAAAAGAAAAAGTAAAAAATGCACATAAAATTTTGTATTAGACTTGTTGCATGAAATTGTAATGAAATGCATATGAAATGTAAATTATATGAAGTGAAAAGTAAATTAAATGACATGAGATGTAGGTGAAATGTAATGTAAATGCAATTTGATAAATTACAAGTAAATTTTAGGAAATAAAGGTTGATAATTGCATAAGTCAAATACGTCCAATTTAGGGTGGTAGTTATAGTGCATTGTGTTAGGATCTACTTACAACAATCAAGGTAGGCATTAAAAGAAACCCACCTCTTTCTTTTGGTAACTCGTGCTACACTTGGAACTATTATCATTATTGAAACAAAGTGAGTCAAGCAAGGATTAGCATGTGTGAATGAAGAAATGTGGATGATAGATAAATTACCATGAGGACATGGAAGATGAGGTCATGGAGAGGATCAAGTGCCTATGAGAATAAGCTCAAGGATCACTTCAAGCAGGAATATAATCAGTCTAGCACTGTAATTGTGAGAAATGGAAGAATAAATACTTGAATGAGTTTGAAGTCCATAAGAGGAGGAGAAAATAAGGTGAAAAACATTGTTTTTAAAAATATAGGATGAGGAGAAAGGATAACTATATCAAATAGCTAAAGAGA
Organism: Wollemia nobilis; assembly: GCA_028583015.1. Classification (NCBI taxonomy): domain Eukaryota; kingdom Viridiplantae; phylum Streptophyta; class Pinopsida; order Araucariales; family Araucariaceae; genus Wollemia; species Wollemia nobilis. The sequence goes on from JAQPPZ010002998.1 coordinate 9,145,619, forward strand.
ACGTTCAAATAAGTGATGATGTCAACATGGAGCATACAAGAAGAGATGAAGAGTGGATTGTAATGCTTGAGTAAGTAGAAAGGAGTTTTCTAAGGAGTTTAGAGGATGAGAGTTAAGCATTAGAGCAACTACAGATGAGTATCTGGGTAAGTAGGCCAAATGCACTACTCATATATTTGTAAATAAGGTCATGAAGTGAAGATGCATAAGAGTTTGGAAGGAGGTTATTTTAAGGAAATAGGAAAGGTCAAAAGACATCAAAAGTTTATTAGGTTCCCAGGACCAAAATAAAATAGCCAATAGAGCCACTTAGGACAAAAATGACATTGGGCTGAAATACCATACGGGCCATCCTCAAGTGAAAAAGAAGTGGGAGACAATAAATACTCATAAATGGCTAATATTGTAAACAAAGTGGGCAAATAAATGTGCCCATCCTTCATTGGAGAAGGTAAAGAAGATCCTACAAGGCATATAGGAACTTGCACAACAATATGGAAAGCAAATGGGGTTAAACAACCCGAGGAATGGTTATATTATTTCTTACCACATTGCAAGGAATCACGATAGATTGGTATTTGAAAAGGGAAGACATTAAATCCTTCACCACATGGGAAATTTAGTAGATGAATTCAAAAATAAATTATGATCTCTAAGGGCTGATACAAAGATCATAATAGAAATTTATTCTACCAAGTAGAAGAATGAAGACATCAAGTCTTATAATCAAAGATTGAAGAAACTCATGAACAAGATGGAGTTGTAACCGGTCTATGGAATGGTTAGGAGATGGTGCATCAATGGATTGTTACCTCAATACGAGAAGAAGATGAAGATCATACCCTAATTGACATATGAAGAAGCATACAAGATCACAAAAAATAGTAAAAGTAAGATAAAGCAAACAAAAACCAAAATTAGAGATCATATCATAAGTGATGATTTTCATAGTGATGAGGAATTGAACAATGCAATTTAGTCCATAAAAAGAATTTGACAAAATTATTTAGGAAGTAAAAGGTAAAGGTAGAAAAGAAAAGAATAATATTTTGTGCTTAGATTGCAAATATGAAGGGAACACAAATGTCAATTGTCCAAAAAATACATATTGTACTATATGTGATGTACTAGGTCATGCGATTGGTGATTGCACATTTAACTTAAGAGGTGCAAGACACCAAATGATGATGGTGCAAGGAGAGGAAGAAGAAAACCTAAACACCTCAAGGAATGGGTAAGGTGCGACTGATGATGGTTGAAAGAATAACCATCGAGGAGGTAGACAATAGCAATAAGTCAATTGAAAATGAGGTCAAAGCTAATTGCAATATGATTCAAACAAAAGACCAATTATCTAGTATCAATTGCAAAAGAATGGGGACATTTTTACAAAAAAAATGCCTTGCTTCTCAAATAGGAGTAGGACCAGGAAATTATGTACCATAGATGTGTAGATGGTGTGGTCTAGGCAATCATAAGGAGGTAAATTTATTGAAGAAAGAAAGTACAATAAACTTGTAGAATTATAATTTTCTTGACAACGAGGAGCCTTCTAAAAATTAGAAACAAAAGGAAAACAATGTACTAGTTGTTACAAGGGGATCAACAAAAAAGGATTAGTAACCAAAACTTATCATGGAAAAGAAATATGGTAGGAAGCTCAAAAAGTGATAGAAGAGGAAATTATCAAAGCTAACCAAGAGAGACTAGTATAATAGAAGAGGTTGAAGAAGCCATTAGGATCAAAGAAAAAGGTGTCAACTTAGGAAAAAACAGTGCAAGTTTTGAACACAATAGTAGAAATAAAGGCGGTAAGTTTACTTGGTGCCATACTGATACTGCATGCAATTATAGGAGAGGAATTGTAACCATGAAGAGTAATATAATTACAAAGCTAGTTAAAGAATAAGTAAAGAGAAAGGGCAAATTCATTTATCCAACAATGCTAATGATTGATGTTGGCAAAAAACTAGCATTGATTCACATTGAAATATTAGATCATAAGTTGATGCTAGTCCTTGTAGATAGAGGTCAAGTATGAATGTTATATTAGAGAAAACATTGGAGGAGATTAGGGCTTCTTTTTTTATGGTCACTAAATTTTAAGCTATATGGTACAAGCTAATACAACATTAAAATAAAGGGAGTCTTAATATCTCAGAAGGTAAATATTGTAGATCAAGAGGTCATCAAGAATTTCATTGGGATAATGATGTAAAAACCAACATATGATGCATTACTCAAAAGAGGGTGGCTAAGAATGACCAAAGTTAATCAAAGTTAGAAAAAAAATACAATTACATTCAATAAAGGACAATGAAAATACATGATAAATCTAAAGAATTAGACTGTGAGCGAAGATATGATAACTATTGAGTTAAGAAGTTCTTTGGAGGAAGATAGTACATATGAGACAAATGAGGAAGGAGTGCTACACCTTAAGGAATGATTGAAGATGAGAATCTATAGGATAACATGCTACTTCATTGGAAAATGGAGGAGTATGAAATAATTTTTCCCCTCTGCCTTTGCATACAAATTGAAAAGACCAAATAAATCCATGATGAAATCACTAAAAGTAGCAAAAAAACCTCACCAAAGGAAGAAGAGGAAGAAAAATGAACATTCCAAAAGAACTTTGCAGAATATACAATCGATGATGTTGTCATTAATGATAAACTAATACACCCTGTAGATGTGGTGAAAGTAATGGAAAAGCCACAAAATATAAAATATGAAGGACAAAATATGGTTGAGGTAAACATGGAAAGTAAATAAGATCCATATATAATCTATTGCAGAGACAAATGAGATCTAATGTTGAAGGCAACAAATTAAAAAAAATATGTAGTATAAGTGTAGCACCCTAAAATTGGCGCAGTTAAACCTTTAGTAAAAGATAAAAGATAAAAATTTAAATTTTAACCCCAAAACCGCCCCAAAACCGCTTGTTACCCGCTTCCCTTCTTTTTCGTGCCATTTTTAGGATTTGTTTTGACCGTTGGACGATATCGTCGCATATCAGACGAAATCGTCCCCGATCTGACGAATTCGTCTAGAACAGAGCGTCCAGACGATTTCGTCCTAAAACTAAATTTTCATAATTAGCTTCTGTTTCAATAGCCTCTCCAACTTGGGCAGAAGCGCGTCTGTGCAGTTGGAGATTCCCCCCATTGGAGATCTCCCAGATTGGGATGATCTCCAACCTCCTAGCCTCCCCCTAATCCTATATAAACTAGGATTTTTCTAGTTTATCCCCCTGAAACCCCTAGCTGATGGATTTCCCTGTAGATTTAGTCCCTTATACACTAGAGCATCCTCGCACTACTGTCTGCATTCTGTATTTCGCATTTTCTTGCAGGAACTTTATTGTTTTTCAGTCGGATCAAGATCGGATCGTCGCAAGCGATTTCAGATTATTTCGGACGATCCTGTCGAGGAGCGCAGACGATCTTGTACGATTGGAGGTGATCCTGACTGTAGTCCAGATTGGGGGCAATCAGAGTCTAGAGTTTGCATCTCTTTATCATTTTTTTGCATTTCTTTATACATTATCTTAGTTATTATGTTTATGCATCTTGGAGTTCACCTCATTTAGCATAACCGCATGATAAAGTTAAAATCAAACATTAAATCTACTGCATTTCTCTTGTTTGTTATTTGAATCCATCATTTAGGCATGTTTACTATTATTGCTATCATTCTCCGTTGCTTCTGCAGTTGCATATTTGGTATTTTGTATCTGTTTTTGTGATTGCAGGTTTCTGATGAATTCGTCTAACGAATTCGTCAGATTTTAGATGATTTCGTCTGATCTCAGATGATCGACTATGATTTGTGATGATTATGTGAAATATCAGATGATTACGTATGAGTTGAGACGATCTGGACTGCTACAAAACTTAGAATCTTCATCAGACATCCGAAATCAGGTATGTACTGTCCTAGTTAGCATATTCTCTGTGTTTAACATGCATTTCTATTTTTTGTATTCATCTAAATCTGTATTGGCATATAGAATAGCTTAGATTCATCTTGGCCAAACCTAGGAGTTGAATGATTAAAGTACAAAATAAACACATTAAACCCATTCCCAACCTAGGCGTGGAAACTGCCACTCAAAAGTTTCCTGGTGAACCCACCATCCGTCAAAAATTCACCTTTATACTCCTCCCCCGAGAGGCGGGACCTTCAAAGGGCCTCTCAACTCGAGGTATTGTCCCATCCTTCTCGCATCCCCCTTTCGGGCGTGGATCCTATAGCCTGAGGGTAAGGATGCAAAAAATTTGGAGCGATACATTTTGGTGAACCCGACGTGAAAACTAAAAACCTTTTGAAAACAATCCAAAAAAAAAAACAAAACATAAATGCATTTAGAATCAAAGATTGCATATCATATTTAGATGGTAGATTATAATAAAAGATGAGCTATCACCATTAATGTTGAGAATCAATTAGCAGCTATAGAGGTTACTTCTGTGCTTAGAGTACCTCAAACAAATAGGGTTCAACCTTTGTGGGATGAACTTGATAGGAGATTGGGTATCATTGGATCTAGGGCAACAGAACTTAGGCAAATTAAGAGGTTTGTCCTAGATAGAATCCTGGATCCTGATCAAGTGACCTTATATCATGAACTTTAGAGAGCTTGCCATAGGTGGTTAGCAGATAAAAGAGCCCATGTGTCTTCAGAGCTGTACACCTTTGAGGAATATCTTGAGAATGCAGTTGTAGTACATAAATTTCTATCTCATATAGAGGATCAAGAGGTTGTTTTTACGGATAGAAAAATATGGTATAGAGTTCCTAGAGCTGTGTTATATCGAGAGTATTGCCATGAACTTTATTTCTACCAGTCAGGGTATGAAACAGATAATATCACTATAGCACATTTTATCAAGTTCTTGAAAAATCATTTTCAATTTGAAGAGGAGCATTTCATGACTCCTGATGAACTTGATCCTATCAATGACATCTATAAACTATTTATAGAAAACTAAGCCATTCATTTATTATTGTTATTTCTTGCATTCAATGTGCTGTTTGTTGTCTTTGTAAACATAAAAAATATATATATATATATATATATAAATAAATAAAAAATAAAAACAAAACAAAATCATAACAAAAATCAAAACATTTTCTTTTGAGTATTATAGTAGGTATATAATTAAAATATATACCTCCCAAATCTGTTGCAAATATATTAATATATATTTGCTAAAATCTAAATTTAGACATAATGACTAGACTCGGGAATGGAAAACAGATTGAAGTAGAAGAAGATTGGTTAAGGAAACCAGAAAATAACCCAGATGTCCTTCTTGAAGACCCAATTCAGGAAGAAGGAACCTTCGACCAACAAGAAGAAGAATTTTCTGTAGGAAATGAACAAAAAGAAAATGATAGAGAGGAAGGATCCTCATCCCCTAAAATATCTCCAGAAGGAGCTGTTACTTTTGAGAACATGGAACATTTTTGGAAGTTCCTCAGTACTAATATTGGCACTCTTAATAGAGCAGTCCATATGGACAAAGATCAAATTAGTGACACTCAAGCAACCCTAGAAGACATATATCACACACGCACTAATCCTTTATCCTTTGTTGATCAAGAAAGTGATCAAGCTGGACCATCCAATTTGGATATGGCCGCTATGATCCAGAACATGCAACAACAATAGGTTACCCAACCACCTAAAGTGCTTGTTATCAAGCCTAGGATTATTCCCACACAAAAGAAACCTTCATTCACGGCTCTATTTCGCCAAGCTATTGATCAATATACCTCAAATCAACAAAATCCTAAAACAAAACCAAATACCAATTTCCAACAATCTGGGATACAACATAATGCTACAACAAATCTTCTTCATAATACTCTTCCTACCAACCATTTACATAACAACAATATAGCATCTAATCCTTATGTCCCGCCTTCCTACGCTCACAAATCCCATACTCATGTACCACCGAACCAATATGGTGGACAAAATGGTAATCTGGAAGCCATGGTGAAACAGTTAGTCTCTCGCATGGACCAAATAGATCCCTACCGTCCCTCGTACAATTATCGAGAGATGTGTAGTCAACCTCTAGATCCTATAGTTGTAGCACAACCATATCCTAAACACTTTCCCATGCCTGTCCTACCTATATATAAAGGAACTGAAGATCCCATAGAGCATCTTCGTATGTTTAGGATAGCATGTCATGATATATCACATGATGACTTGTTATTACTAAAGATGTTCCCAAAAAGTTTAGGAGGGATGGCATTGGAGTGGTATTATCAATTGCCCACTCATTCTTTGAGAAATTTCGAAGAGACCACTGAGTCTTTTGTGCATCAATTTAGTGCCTATATTGAAAGGCATGTAACCATTAAAGATTTGTACAACCTAAAACAAGACAAAGATGAGTGTTTTGCTGACTTCTTAGCTCGATGGAGGCAGTTGATAGGAAAATTACACTTTGTGTTACCTTATCGAGAAATGTTGGATATTTTTATCAATAATTTACAAGAACAACTATCCTATGAATTATCAATCGCTACCTTGACCACCTTCGATCAAGCTATAGACTTAGCCCGAAGAGTGGAAGACGCTCTCATTAGAAGAGGTCACCTCAAAAGGAAAGATGATGAGAAAACATCCAGAAATCAATATAAAAATAAACAAGTTGTGGGTGATGGAGTCACTGATAGCAGAAACATTGCCAATGTTAATACTACGAAAACAACAGAGAAGTTCATATTGAAACCTCCTGATAAACCACCCCGAGAATTTACTAGGTTAAATCAACCTTTATCAACCATTCTCCCGCAATTACTAGCACGAGGATTGATCCAATTACCAACTATCCGAGAACCTGATCCAACTATACCCGGATATAGAGCTGATTTACATTGTGATTTCCATAGAGGACCTGGACATGCTACCAACTCTTGTAAAAGGTTAAAACATAAAATACAAGATTTAATTGATAACAATGAGATGGAGGTGCAAGCCTTTCAACCTAAACAAAATCCTCCTAATAATGCTCAAAAGAACATCCCTCAAAGTCAGAATCAGAATGCCAATCAATCATTGGACATATTTCAACATCCTTTACCAAAGCATGGTAAAGAGGTGGCTAATCAAATTGAACATCATAATGTTCCCCCTCCTACCCGATATGTAGGAGCCATTAGTGGGCATTTACCTATTCATGATTTAGAAATATTTGACACAACTTTATCCATGGTTACGACCAGACCTCTATATAATATTCGAACACCTGATCTTAGTGATGTAGAATATGATACTGAAAGTGACATGGAAATCACCTCAAATCAATCGAATAGTTCTGAAGATGAATCAGATCCTATTCAACCCATCACAAATTCTATGGTTCCGGAAGAACCATTTCCTAGAAGAGTTACTACTCGACCATCTTCTCATCAGTTCCTTTCTAATGAACAAGCCATAAACTCTAGACCGAGACCAATTCATCATCCTCAAAATAATATTGTAGGTACCATCGGAGTCGTTACTCGACAAACGGGCTCAAAACTCTCAACAGGATCAAACTCAGAACGATGGATCAGCTCCATTTGTTTTGAAAAATCCCAATAAAGGGAATCATGCGCCTAATGTTCAACCTAAGCCTCCTTATAATATTAATGAACAATTATCCAATACTACAACTAGGATTTCCCTTTTGGACCTTTTAAGATCTTCTCCTACCCATAGGGATGAATTAATGCTCACATTAAGCCAAATGATGGTACCACAAAATATTCAACCTGAAGCCATGTCCAATACTATCATAACTCGAGAAGTCGATTGTATTGACTTCCGAGATAGAGATATACCACAACATAGTTTACATAAGGATAACCCCTTATATATTACTGCCCTAATTGGGGATGTAGCCATTAAACGAGTCTTGATTGATAATGGTTCATCTTTAAACATATGCACTTTTGACTTCTACCAAATATTTGGCTTTAGAAGTGATGAAATGAAAAGAACTGATATGATCATAAAAGCCTTTAATGACGAAACACAAGAAACATGTGGAGTTATTACTATTCCATTGCAAGTTGGTCCTAGAACCTTAGACACGACCGTGTTTATTGTACATTGCCCTGCATCATACAATATACTTTTGGGTCACCCTTGGATCAACGCAATGCGAGCTGTTCCCTCAACTTTACATCAGTGTGTTAAATTCGAATTTAAAAATCAGCTGGTTACCATTCATGGTGACCCTAGACCCTTTGATATGTGTGCGATGGTAGAACCTATTGGAGTTCAATTTTGCCCAGCTCTGTCATCCATCCGTCCTGATTCTAATCATCCGTCTAAACGTATGAAACACACATCTATAACATCATCTACTTTTCCCCCATCAACCTCACCTTTACATATAGTTCAACCATCTTCCGAACAAACCACATTAGGACCTCAAAAGGATCCTAAACCCACAACCAATGCTTCTTGTTTTACTCCTATAACTTCCATACCTTTAGATTCACCCATCGATATCTCTATAACATCTACATCCACTACAAGCATCCTTTCCACATCCGACGATGTAGGAAATGTTCCTTCTACCTCTTATGCTCTTACTGATGAGCTCTTACCCGATTTATCTAAAATTCTTATATCAGAAGAAACCAACACTGCTATGCAAGATGCCCTTATTTTAAATAAACTCCCACCCTCTCCTCGTACCTTGGGCCTCCCACAGCCTATGGGAAGTATTTACCAAGTCGGGAGTTGTGCTTTTATTTATAAGGGATATGACTAGGGAAGAATACCTAGAAACATCAAGACACATTGTGATGGATATGCTAGATGCTATTTTGCTAATGAGTATATTAAAGCTAAACCCATAATGCTTAAATTGGGATATAAAGGGAAAGGTTTGGGACCTTCCCAAAATGGTATGAAAGAACCTTTTGAGGTTGAACCATGGCCTGCCCGATGTGGTGTGGGCCTATTTCCTAGTAAAGGTCAGCCCTTCCCATTTGAGGAGGATGACCATCTTACATGTTACCAAGATTATCTAGATAAACAAGATTCTTTGCATTCAAAGAATAATCCCTTTACCTGTAATATGCTATCCATCGCCTACCCTGAGATGATTGCCGAATCCGACGATGAGTTGGAAGGGGATATCTTCCATGATGTCTCCATTGATGAATTGTTACATAACGGATTTTATTTTGATGGCTCTATACCTAGTATAGCCCAGCTTGAGGCCTCGACTCCTCAAGATGAATTATCCAAGCTAACCTTGGAAGAATTACAAGAATTGGGTGTTTCACCCGCCCCACCTAATTTTGAGAGAGATTTACATATGGAAGTTGAAAACGTTATAAAAATTAACATTGGAACCGAAGATAACCCTCACATAATCAATATTGGATCAGAATTAAGTCAAGAAAAACAAGATAAATACATTTCATTTCTTAAAGACTATGAAGATGTCTTTGCTTGGACATATGAAGACATGCCAGGTTTGGACCCTTCTGTAGTTATGCATCATCTAGTAGTCCATCCAGATGCTAAACCTGTTAAACAGAAACTTAGAAAAATGCATCCTAAAGTGGCCTTACTAGTCAAAGGAGAACTAGAAAAACTGTTGAAGGTTATTTTTATACAAGCCATTGATTATGCTGAATGGATCTCAAATGTAGTTCCAGTAACTAAGAAAGAAGCTACCAAAGTTAGGGTTTGTACTGACTTTAGAGATATTAATGTTGCATGCCCTAAAGATGATTTTCCTCTTCCCAACATGGATCAAATCATTGATTTTACTGCTGGGAGCAGAATGATATCCTTAATGGATGGATTCTCTGGTTATAATCAGATCAAGATAGCTCCTGAAGATCAGGCTAAGACAACCTTTATTACCCCTTGGGGGACCTTTTGTTGGAAAGTGATGCCATTCGGTTTAAAGAATGCAGGTGCAACATATCAACGAGCCATGACTTATATCTTTCATGATATGATGCATGATATTCTACATGATTATGTAGATGATATTATAGCTCGTTCCATCAAAGAAGATGATCATTTAAATGACTTGAGAAAAGTATTTGATCGGTTAAGGGAGTATCTTATCCGATTGAATCCAGCCAAATGTATATTCGGAGTTAAGTCCGATAAATTATTGGGGGTTATCGTTTCTTTACGTGGCATTGAAATTGACCCTCTCAAGATCATGACTATCACTGATATGCCCGCACCCACAAATATATCTGAACTACGAAGTTTACAAGGTAAGCTTCAAGCTATTCACCGCTTTATTGATAAGTTGGCAGACAAAACCGGACCCTTTCTTAAGCTTCTTAAGAAAGATGTCTCTTTTCATTGGGATGACGAATGCCAGGAAGCATTTGACCTCCTTAAACAATATCTCCTTAAACCACCAGTACTTTCACCACCTAGATCTGATCATCCATTTATTTTGTACATTTTTGCTTTCGATTTTGCCTTAGGAGCTATGTTAGCTCAACTTGACGATGAGAAGAAAGAACGTGCTAATTATTACATCAGCAGAACCTTAATCAGTTATGAAACTCGCTATACCATATTAGAGAAGTTATGTCTAGCAATCATATTTTCTACACAGAAACTATGACATTATATGCTCAGTCAGAAAACGTATGTTATTGCCAAATTCGACCCTTTGCGATATCTCATGAGTCGACCGTACTTATCTGGTCGCACAACCAAGTGGGTTCTTGCGCTAAGCGAGTTTGAACTCACGTTTATAGGACAAAAGTCTCGTTAAGGGTCAAATCATAGCAGATCAATTAGTTGTTGCACCCTTAGAGTCTACCCATCCCCTCATCATTGAGTTTCCCGATGAATGCCTTAAATTAGAGGCAGACCATCCTAAACAATGGTCCCTATACTTTGATGGAGCCCGATGCATGAGTGGGGCTGGTGCGGGTATTATTTTAATATCTCCACAAAAACATCTTATACCTCTGTCCTTTAAATTAACGTTTGCTTGCACCAATAATATTGCTGAATATGAGGCTCTAATCCTTGGATTACGAGTAGCTTTGGCCCTAAAAATTAAAAATTTATTAGTTTTTGGTGATTCTCAACTTGTCATAAATCAAATCAATGATGTTTATCAGACCAGAGATGATAAATTATGCCCATATAAAACATATGTTTTGCAATTATTATCTTTATTTGATCAAGTTACTTTGGAAGCTATTCCTCGAACTAGCAATCGTGCGGTTGACGCTATGGCTGCAGCTGCATCTCTTTTACCCTTGGAGTTAGATGATGAATATGCTACCATCATTATTCATCGACTCCAGGAACCCGCTTCAAGAAAATCATGCTTAGAACCTTTGGATGTGTTTCTAATCAATGAAACTACTCCTGAACCATGGTACACTGATATATTTAATTTTTTGCAAAAAGGAACCTTCCCTGAAGGTTGTCATAGTAACCAACGTAGGTTATTACGTAGACGAGCAAGTCGCTTCATGATTATTGGTAATACCTTGTATAGGAGATCTTTTGAAGGCATATTATTGAGATGTTTGAATCTAGACGAATCTAGATCAGCTTTGAGTGAAGCCCACGATGGATCTTGTGGAGGACACTTTAGTGGTAACGCCATTGCTAAGAAGCTCCTTCGGATAGGATATTTTTGGCCTACCATGGAGAATGATGCACATGCTTATGTGCGTCATTGCGACAAGTGCCAGAAACACGCTGACCTTGTCCATGCGCCTGCACAAGAGCTGCAGGCTATTTCATCTCCTTGGCCCTTTTCAAAATGGGGCTTAGATATCATTGGAAAAATCAACCCTGTGTCATCTGATGGACACAAATTCATCATAACCGCTACCGAGTATTTTACAAAATGGGTTGAAGCTATGCCTTTAGCTTCTTGTACTGGAACCCAAGTTTCCAAGTTTATCTTTAATCAAATTATTTGTAGGTTCGGAATTCCTGCAAATCTCATCTCAGATAATGGAACTTGTTTCAAAAATAAAGATGTCAAAAAATTATGTCAAAAATATAAAATTCAACATCGTTGGTCCACTCCCTATTATCCTCAGGGTAATGGCCAAGCAGAAGCATCTAATAAAACATTAATCAAAATTCTCAAAAGACTGGTCAATCAATCTGGTCGAGATTGGCACATCCAATTATATCCTGCTTTGTGGGCCTATCGAACTAGTGTTCGCACCCCCACTGGAACTTCACCTTTCATTTTGGTTTATGGCGCTGAAGCTATTTTTCCCTTTGAATTAGAAGTTCCTTCTTTGGCTCTACTACTTCAAGATACTGAAGTAGGGGATGAATATCGTGCTGGCAGATTTAGTCAGCTGGAACTCTTAGATGAAAAGTGCATCAATGCTTTGGAGCATCTTCGTGCCTACCAAAACAAGCTTAAGAGAGCATATCTCAAGAAAGTTCATCATCGATCCTTTGAGACCGATGACCTTGTTTTAAAAGAAAATCAAAAAAATACTAATGCAACTAAAGACCTTAAAGGTAAATTCGAGCCCAACTGGCTTGGACCGTATATTATTACTGCTAAATTTGGATCGGGAGCATACAAATTATCTACCTTAGATGGTAAAGAACTTAAAGAACCTATGAACATTATGCATCTCAAACGCTACTATGCATAAAATTTGGTCATTTCATCATTGTATATATTTGTTTTGCATATTATTTCCTTTTAGTCACTTATATAAAAAGTTTCAAAAACAATCACATTGTATTTCTTTCAATTCATAACTTAAAATCAAAATACAAAAACATCAAAATCATCAAAATCTTCAAAAACATATTTTATTTTCATACCTGTCAATTCTTGAAGTGTTGCAGTTATATTTTCAATTATTGTGGATAAATTAGCATTTATTTGGAATCCCGCACTTTCACACTCACATGAATAAATATCTTGATTTTATTTGGTATGATTATTAATCTCTCTTATATCAAAGTCCACATTGGCATTAAATAAAGTTTTGAGCATAGAGAACTGATCTTGTTATTTACTTGAACCAAGTATATCTTTTCACATTAAAATGATTTCATTGCGAATTCGATATGATGCTACATAGTAGAAGTGGTTTCCTGAGCGAAAAGTTTCCCCTGCTATCCTATCATGCACATGGTCTAGAATCTTTGAGAATTGACAAAAGGACAAGCTCACCCCTACCTGAATAAAAATCCCTTGCTCTACAGCCAATCCGAGCAAGTATCCCTAGCATAGGAAGAAAAAGAAAAGTCAAAGAAAATGAGAAAAAAGAAAAATATTATTTTGTACCATCGCAGCAATATTTCAGCATTATCTCAATTCCAAGCAAAAATACAAAAAAAAAAAAGAAGAGAAAGAAAAGCAAAAGTGAAAAGAAAAAGCAAAAAGCAATAAAATCCCTTTCCCTACCCCTTGAAAAGAAAAGAAGGGTGAATGAGCTTGAATCCCTGGAATTCTCAATTATTCAAAAACTGTGAGGTAAGCCCCATAACAGGTGGTTTGTGCCCAACCCGCTTGGCCTTGGGTAATTCCTAGCATGGTGATATGTCTGTCACATTAGCGACCTTCTTTTGTACAGACCTATGTCAGCTTATGGATTAGCTAGCTCTTGATAACCCGACTTACATAGTAGTCTGGTACGGTTACATGCATATAAATCATGGTTAAGGAACACTCATTTGGTTAAGGCAAATTACTTGTATCAAATTATCTTGCTCAAAATTGGTGAATGAACAATACAATCGCACACACATTTGTATTTGAGAGATTTTGTATCATTATGATAAATCAAGATCGGTAATGAACTCACATTTGCACATGAGGATCCCTTATAAACCTACATTTGTCTTTGAGATAATTTAAAATATTTTTGTAATTCTTTTCGGAATAGTTTTATCCTCTTATTTCAGAATTTTTGTTTTGTATAAAAACAATTATATACATTGTTTCACAAAATCACAAAATGATTTCAAACAACATGTTCATATTATTATTTTTCTGTTTATCAAAAGTCAAAAATTAATCTTGCAATAAAACTAAAATATCCATTTCTTCTTTGGATTTCGCGATGATGGTATAAGTCTATACCTATAAGTCTATGCCTAGCGCAAACCATTGTTCTAATTTTATTTTCCCATTCATTTTAATAAAAACACATATGGCTTACATCATTATGTTACATAACTAAGCTTTAAAATGAACGCACACTTATTCTATTTCAGGTCATTATGTCAACATTCAATTTTGCAATGATGGTATAGTTCCTAGGAACTTATGCAAAATTTTTATCACACTTAGGAATTTATGCCTAGCAAAAATCATATTTCTTTTATATGTCATGCATAATATTTTTATGAAAATCTGAAAACAAATCATCACCATCATCATTTTCCTCATCACAACACAAAGTCTTAAGACAGTCTCTTAAGCACTCTTTTACTTTTAACAATATTTCTATCCTGGGATTAGCTTGACGACCTAGTGAGCGGCGACTCCATGAAATGGTCTATACCAGTGACAATGTCCTTTGAAATTATTGTTAGAAGTCCTTTTTTTTTCAAATTACACCAAAACAACCAATTTATTTACATCAGATTATTTCATTTACAATTTTATGCCATGATATCAAAATATAATATTTCAAAATGACATAATTACATGAATATTCAATCACAAATTAAAGCATCATACAACATATACACAAGTCATATCATCAAAAACAAGACCATATATATATATATATATATATCAAATTATGTACATCATATCAAAACTGGATTGGTATGCCACAATCTATACCCTGGCATACTCAATCCTCTCAAAAATCTATACAATCTCTATGCAATCTATAGCCAGCTAGTCTCGAGAAGCCCTCGAGCTCTCAGCCTCATCTCCTTCCCCACCCTGACATGGAGGAGGTGGTCCCATAGCAGTCCGTGCTGTGTCTCGGGTCCTCGCTGTCGATCGTGAGGATGTCCTCGTCGATCCCATCCGGATTGGTTCCGCAATGTTGGCTGGCAATGGTACCCTTTGACCCTCTAGAGCCAGCTGAAAGTATACCCCCTGGTAGAATGTGGTCTGCATCATAGACCGCACTAGCTCATCCCTGCTCGCCCCTTTGCTCTTGAGCCCTGAGCTGAGTAGCCTCATCCTGCAGTGACTGCACCTGAGCTCGAAGGTGGGCAACCTCAGCCCGGAGAGCCACCGTCTCGCTGCTCTCCCCTACCTCGACACCCTTGCCCTTATCAGGCGATGGTGGTCTCTCCCCCTGCTACGAAGGGAGTCTCTCCTCCCTCCGCCCTGTCTCCCATGGCCTCTATGGAGCCTGACCCATCCGTTGGCGTCTCTCCTATGGGGACCGCCGTTGCTCTCTCCCACCGTGACCCCATGCTGCCTCAATGGCAGCCTGGCACCGCCTCCCCATCCATCGCACAACCACGTGCATCGGACCCTATGCCCTCGTCATCCGAGGAGGGTGGATGCCTGCATACCAGGCATCATAGCCATCTGCAACCCCTGCATCGTCACCATCCACTGGCTGGATGGGGGCATCATCCACGTCCTGACTCCAGAACCACTGCATGTCTGGAGCCCCGCTCAACGTAGTACTATCCCGAATAGTCTGGGAGTACTCGTAGTCCCTGAGAGAAGGGATCCCCTACTGTAGACCAAACTATCATAGAATCCGGTCATAGCGGTGGAGCTCTACCTCTCCTCACTCCATCCTCAGCCAGTAGACTCGCCTGATGCGAGCCAGCTCCAGCCCATCCTCTGCCCACCCGAGGTGCTCTCGCCATGGCCTCCAGGTGATCTGGTCCGAGATGAGGTCATCTAGCAACCTCCGTGACATCGATAGATCTATCCACCACTGTGACCCTCTCTGTAGCCACCAATAGTAAACCCGAGGTCTCTCCCGGTCAACCCCTATTAGTGGGAGCCCTACCGGCCTCCGCACCACGATGTGCTCCCAACACCAAACCTGTAGCAGCGATGTCAAGACCAGACATCGACCTCCCTTGTATACGACCCCATGTAGGATCCTATACAAGCGACATAGTACAAAGCTACCCCATGCAAATCTATAGTCGTGGTCTCTCATGTCGTAGACCACATCTGACAAGAGCCAGGGTAATCTGCACCCGCTCTGGTGGCACAACAGTAAGCCACCTACTACTCCTGCCAAAACCTGAGTCAACCTAGATGCCCCAGGCATCTGCCTCAGAGACTCGATGTTCACTCCGCCCTTCTCCAGGGTGAAGCTCGGGTCTCCGATCAGTCTCATCATCGCCTAGCCCTGATTGGCCATAGGCATCATGAGCCATCCCTGTATGGGGATCCTCATGATCCTCCATACGTCCTCTAGTGTGGGAGCCATCTCCCCTATCGATAACCAAAAATAGGATGACCCCGGATACCATCTCTCTGCTAGGGTTATCAGAAGCCCTATGTCCATCGGTACTTGTGGCATCTCTACCACATGTCGTAGCCTGACCTGTGCTAGTCGGTCACGCTCTGCCTAGTCGAGAGCGGCCAAGTCATCTCTCAGCCCATCGTATTTCCATTCTCGACTTTTTAGTAATCCCCTCTGCAAAACAAACAATAAAACACCAAAAATTCATTAATCAACCAATCATTAAAATAAAATTAAAAACATTTTAATCAAGCTTAATTTCTTAAAAGCGATGATATCGTCCACCATTGGATGATATCGTCCCAAATTGGGCAAAATCATCCTTTGTAGGATGAATTCGTCTTCGATTTCACAACTTGGGGATCGCCCCTTGTTGAACGGGATCGCCCCTAGTTCGTCGATTTCGCCCTCCGACGAAATCGACGATCTAGGGACGATTTCAATGAAATCAGGATGATTTCGTCCCGACGTCGTCGATGGCCTAAAAACGGCCGTGATGCCCCAAACAGTCAAAATTTAAAACAAAAAAATTGCACAAAGTACAATCAAACCTAATCTACTAGGATTAGATCCTTACCCGTAGCCCGCGTCGGACCTCTGTTGCTCTGTGCGTTGTCTCTACCATTGTTTCTCTCTACAGAGCTCTGGAATAGTAAAAATGAATAATAAAAACAAAAAATGAATTAGGGTTTTCCCTATTTTTCTTAATTTTATTCAAAACCAACAACATTTTAATTTTTGCTTTTCCGCGTTTTTACCTCAAACGTTCGATTTGGGTAAAAACACGGAGGGGGCACCATAGTAAGCAGTCATACGATTCGACCAAGAATCGTCGTCTAAAAAATTGAGTACATTTTTGCTTTCTCGTAAAACGGGAAAAACTCGTCTTTAACGCATTTTCTTCAAAAAATTCGCTAAAGAGGGGGCAAAATGTAGCACCCTAAAATTGGCGCAGTTAAACCCTTAGTAAAAGATAAAAGATAAAAATTTAAATTTTAACCCCAAAACCGCTTGTTACCCGCTTCCCTTCTTTTCCGTGCCATTTTTAGGATTTGTTTTGACCGTTGGACGATATCGTCGCATATCAGACGAAATCGTCCCCGATCTGACGAATTCGTCTGGAACAGAGCATCCAGACGATTTCGTCCTAAAACTAAATTTTCATAATTAGCTTATGTTTCAACAGCCTCTCCAACTTGGGCGAAGCGCGTCTGCGCAGTTGGAGATTCCCCCCCATTGGAGATCTCCCAGATTGGGATGATCTCCAACCTCCTAGCCTCCCCCTAATCCTATATAAACTAGGATTTTTCTAGTTTATCCCCCTGAACCCCCTAGCTGATGGATTTCCCTATAGATTTAGTCCCTTATACACTAGAGCATCCTCGCACTACTGTCTGCATTCTGTATTTCGCATTTTCTTGCAGGAACTTTATTGTTTTTCAGTCGGATCAAGATTGGATCGTCGCAAGCGATTTCAGATTATTTCGGACGATCCTGTCGAGGAGCGCAGATGATCTTGTACGATTGGAGGTGATCCTGACTGTAGTCCAGATTGGGGGCAATCAGAGTCTAGAGTTTGCATCTCTTTATCATTTTTTTGCATTTCTTTATACATTATCTTAGTTATTATGTTTATGCATCTTGGAGTTCACCTCATTTAGCATAACCGCATGATAAAGTTAAAATCAAACATTAAATCTACTGCATTTCTCTTGTTTGTTATTTGAATCCATCATTTAGGCACGTTTACTATTATTGCTATCATTCTCCGTTGCTTTTGCAGTTGCATATTTGGTATTTTGTATCTATTTTTGTGATTGCAGGTTTCTGACGAATTCGTCTGATGAATTCGTCAGATTTTAGATGATTCCATCTGATCTCAGATGATCGACTGTGATTTGCGATGATTATGTGAAATATCAGATGATTACGTATGAGTTGAGATGATCTGGACTGCTACAAAACTCAGAATCTTCATCAGACATCCGAAATCAGGTATGTACTGTCCTAGTTAGCATATTCTCTGTGTTTAACATGCATTTCTATTTTTTGTATTCATCTAAATCTGTATTGGCATATAGAATAGCTTAGATTCATCTTGGCCAAACCTAGGAGTTGAATGATTAAAGTACAAAATAAACACATTAAACCCATTCCCAACCTAGGCGTGGAAACTGCCACTCAAAAGTTTCCTGGTGAACCCACCATCCATCAAAAATTCACCTTTATACTCCTCCCCCGAGAGGCGGGACCTTCAAAGGGCCTCTCAGTCCGAGGTATTGTCCCATCCTTCTCGCATCCCCCTTTCGGGCGCGGATCCTATAGCCTGAGGGTAAGGATGCAAAAAATTTGGAGCGATACATAAGAAAGTATTTGCATGGACATACAAGGATTTAAAAGGTATACATCTAGAGCTATGTATACATTGAATTCAATTTCTTCTAGGGGCCTTACTATAAAGGAGAAGGCCATATAGAATGAACCCTAAGTATGCAACTTTGGTGAAAGCAAACATTGAGGAGATGTTGGATGCTGACATCAGTGAGTGATGTGTGTCATCAATTGTGATTACTTTGAAGAGGTGAATAGGATCTGCACATGTGGAGACTTCATAAGTATAAATTTTGTTACAATAAATGACCCCTTACCAATCCTCTTTGTCAATTCTATATTGGAGGAAGTAGTTATACATGAAAACTACTCATTTTTGGATGGGTTTTCTGGCTACAGTCAGATAAGTATTGTGGAGGACAAGTTGAAAATAATATTTATTATAGAGAATAAAATTTACACATTTAATAGAATTCCATTTGGATTGTGTAATGGCCCTACCAAATATGAAAGGTTTATGATGTATCTATTTGAATAGATGTTGACAAGGAAGTTTAAATATTTTCTATACGATTGGTCCTTGTGTGGGATAAAGAAAGAGAACTTATTAGCATTTGAGGAATGCATGAAATTATTTATGAATATTGACTTAGTGTTGAACCCATAAAAATTTAAGCTGATGGTGCCATACAACAAGCTATTGGGACACTATTTGCAAAGAAGGGCTGAAAAATATCTTGATAAGATTTGCATCATAGTGAATATGGAAGAATTACATGATGTGAGTTCATTGAAGAATTTTCTAGGATAAATAGGATACTATAAATTTTTTATCATGAATCTTTCCCATGTGTCCCACCCATTATATTTATTAACAAGAAATAATTTTTCTTTCAGGTGGATAGAGGAGCATCAAGGAGCCTTTGAGGAGTTGAAGGTAAAGCTGGTATGTACACCCATTCTAGTATTTCTAGATTGGGATAAGGAATTTCATGTCCATGTGGATGCATCCAATTTCACAATTGGATGTGCATTGGCCCAAGAGGGGCAATTTAGGCTAGACCAACCTATCTACTTTGCAAGTTAGTTGCTATCCAAAACATAGAAGAACTACAACACAACCAAAATTGAAGTGCTAGGGATGGTGTATGTTGTCCAAATAACCAATCCTTATGCATTTTATATTGATAGTTAGGTATTTTTGTATCTAATTAATAAATTGACACTTATAAATGAGTTAGTAGGTGGCTCTTCATGTTATAGGAGTTTATATTTCAAGTAGTGGTTAGACTTAGAGAGAAAAATGTAATAATGGATCAACTATTAAGATTTGATCAGTAGAACCTATAGGAGGAGTGTCAAACAAGTCCTATGATGCTTAGTTATTTATCGTAAGTGCTATACCATTATGGTATAATATGATAGATGTGTATATATCCATAGGTGAGCTACCAAAGGAGATTGACAACATAAAAGAGGAAGATTATTATAAAGTCAACACATTTTTAGTTGATAATGAGATTGTTGTATAGGATAGGACTTGATGGAATATTGAGGAAATGTGTAATAGAAGAGGAAGCCAAGGTAACATTGAAGGAATCTCATGAAGGACTAGCCAAAGGGTATATGGGACCAGATGTGATCATGAGGAAGGTGCTTCTAGTAGGGCTATGGTGGCCCACCCTTTATCATGATGCAAAGGAGTTTGTGAAAGCATGTGATACGTGCCAAAGAGCTAGGAAACCATTAAAAAGGGAGTTCATGCCACTACATCCATCTTGTCCACATGAATTAATTCAAAATATAGGGCTTAGATTTTTTTGGACCTCTAAGGATAAGCCAAAGGAGAAAGTGTCGATACATAGTAGTGGTGACCAAATACGTAACAAAATGGGTAGATGCAAGGGCACCACTAGATAATTCAATGAAAATTACATCTTGATTCCTATATGAATAAGTAATTACTAGATTTAGGATTCTGTTAATTGACAAGCGATAAAGAAGGTCACCTTGTGAATGAAGTAATTAGGAAGTTGACAACTGAGGTCAAGATTTTATATTTGTTGTCAAGTTTGTATTAACCTAGATAAAATGGGTAAGCAAAGGCAATGAACAAAATAGTAGTGTTAATAATGTATAAGACCTATGGAATAGGAGCATATTAGGAGGATAATTTGCCATCAGTCCTGTGGGTGTATAGGATGATAATTAAATCGATAATAAATCACACATTGTTCTAGTTGATATATGAGCAGGAGGTAATAGTGCTAATGAATTTCATAGTACCAAGTTCAAAGATAGTGATAGAGAACCATTTAGGATACCAAGAGGGCCTAAATAAGAAGCTTACAATACTAATTCAACTAGAAGAGAAGTGAGTTATGGCTTAGTGGGCAACAAAAGTTGCCCAACAAAGAAGAAAATTATGCACAATAAACACTTAAGGAAGATGGAATTGAAACTAGGTGACTTAGTGTTAAGATATAATGGAAAATGAGAGATCAAACCAAGAAAGTTGAAAACATTATGGCTTGGACCCTTCCAAGTCGTAGAAATGATGGAGAATAACAATGTTAAATGGAAGAAACTAGACGAGACTATTATCCTTGAGATAGTAAATGAATCAAGATCGAAACCTTATATAGTGAGAGAACAATGTTCATATATGCATAAAGATGAGGTAGAAAGTAAATCAAGACAACAAAGACCATCTTGTGCACAAGGGGAGTCAAGCCAAACTAATGAGGAATGACAATATGTGGAAGGTAATATGGGACTAAGAAGGCTATTTGTAGAGGAATGAGAAGTGTAACCAATAATAGAGTACTAATAATTAGTACCTTACTTGAATGAATGGAGAAGAGTAAGGGTGCATGTACAATTTATAGATAGAATGAAATAATATGAGTAGTATATTCCAATTTTCAAGAATAGAAGAAGAATGGGGAATGACGAGTTGGAAAAAATAAGTTTATTAGTTGAAGTTGGGTTTGTACAATAGAAAATGTGTGAGGAAGCACAAATATTGAACAAGGAATATTAAACTTTGTGTAGGTACAACACAAGGATGTAAGCACAAATCATCTAGGATTTGGATGACACAATGCAAAGACTAAGCAATAGAGAATACAAAAGGTAACAAGAGAAAGATACTGAACTTGAACAATAGAGAATAATGAAAGAAAGACCAAGGCAAGAGGAAAGGAAACTAAAAGAAGTGAATAATCTTACAAAATATTGACTAAGTAGGGAAGAAGTTGTTGAGATATTATGGAGAGATTTGATGGAAGCACCAATATCCCTGGAAGACAAAGGAAGGAATTGGATGACCAATACAAGTAGTGATATATTTTCTCTAATAAATATTGAATGAGAGAATTCAAGTTTTGAATATGATCCTTGAGAAGATATAGGAACTGATGATCCATATTGAAACACAAAGGTATCTTGAGGAAGATAGACAATTGAGAATACAATTAGATACAAATAAATTATAAAGGATATGCTTAAAGAAAGCATCTATAAGGATTTAGGAAGAAGAGGAATCTAGTGTATTGTAAGAATAGGATAGAGGTAACTTAGAAAACTTGGGAAGAAAATCAAGTCTCCTTGGTGGGCTACTTGGCTAAGGGAGGAGTTTGGTTGGTTTCCCTCTTAGTGGCTAGGGGGGAATAAATTTCACTCCGTCTAAACTTAGGCTACAGGATCAACACAATGGGCCACAAGGACCATTTGTTGATCCGATACAAAATAATCACTATGTATGTGACCATCAATATGGGTTATTGGGACCATCTTGAAGGCCACTACAAAATCAAATAATTTATCATGAATGATCGAGGAACTAGATTAATGTTGGACATATAGAAGCTAGAAGAAGGAAATCCCAAGATAGGGAGATTTTTTCAATGGTGATAGGAAGGACCATGACACTATTGCATGGAAAAGGAATATATCAAAGAAGAAACATGGAAGAATAGGTTTGCATAAGGCAAGAATGAGTTTAGCAAGTTTGAGAAGGGATAAGAAGATAAAATTGGTCACTAAGTATGAAAGGGAACTTAGTTCAAAGAAACTTAAATATAGGCTATACGAATGAAGAAGTAGTAGACCATCATACAAAATATGATCGTACAAGTCAAATTCATCAAGACTATACGAAAGAACACCATATAAGTCAAAAAAGAAGGAGATTGTATGGTAGAGCATGTACAAGTTAGATGCAATATGAGGAAGATTGTATAATATGGCACTATATAAACCCAATATAAGAAGAAGATTATATGATAAGATGTTATACAAGTTAGGAGAAAAATAAAGGTACAAGAGGGAACTGTATGACTAAGCAACTTGACGTTGATTGTACAAACTATATGATAGAAGAAACAATAAGATAATAGGATGAATAGAATGAAAAATAAAAAAAATATGTCATACAAGTGCAAGTATATATGGTTGTATGACTTGTATGGTGACTTTAAGACTTTGATAGAAAAAAATATAAATATTTAAAGAAAAAGGATAAAGTTAAAAATAAAAAATAAAAAATGCATGCAAGTGGGTGATGTGGCAGGCCATAGGGTGGTTATATCTATTCTTGCCCAAACTTAAAATTATAAATAGAGACATGAGGGGGATAACTAATATTTAAAATAATGAAGGCACATTCAATCAAGAGAGACATCATCAAGAAGACGCTGAAAAAAGAGAAGATGCCATAAAGAAGTAGAAGTTGCAATAGGAAACTAGAGGTGAAACCATTGTAAAGTACCAAGGAAAAAAAGAGAAATTGTAGAAGTGTATCAAAAAGTGCACTAACTGCTCAACAATGAAAAACTATAGGTTTATGTATGATCATACAGCCATACAAAAAATAGATAAAATATAAAGAAATGAAGCTAGGGCAAAGGAGCCTATGTAGTGAAGGGAAGATTGAAGACCTAGATAGATGATGATAATGCCATACAAAGTTTGGGAAAAGATGACTAAAAATAATTTTCAAAACCACCATATTGAATTACATATGGAAGGGTAACCCTGTTTGAAGAGATTAAGGTAAAAGTGCAGTATAGGATTTTAAGATTGCATAAAGAATGGTGGAGGAAATAATCGTATGGATGAATGAGCCAAGGAGAATTATGGCTCAATAATGAGTTGTCATACAAGCACATTGAGAAGGAAATATTGCAAGGGAAACACCTATAATATATGGGAGAAATCACCATTCAAGTTGAGAATATTTCTATGGAAGTTGTATTACCACAGAAGGCTATTGTAAAACCATAGGAGGTTGTTATACGAGCATTAGAATTTGTCATACAAGTGCAAATTTGGCCATACAAAAGATGGTGAAGTGACTATATAGTCATAGTTATTATATGATAGAAAACAAGGAGGTATGACAGATGAAGCATGAGTGAGAGAATCAGTTTCCAAGAATGGTGGGCAAAGATACAAGCAAAGAAGAACATATGCTGGCCTAGCCCACTCCATAGATAAGAATATTGAGGAAGTGAAGAGGAGATCAAACTCGATGAAGGATAAGGATAAACAAAATATACAAGAGGAAGATACAATCATGGAATGGAGGAGGAGACTCAGTATCAAAGAATATATGGAGATGCACCTAAGAAAGGAAAGGGAAAGAGGATACGTCTTAATGAGATAACTTGGGTACAACCATATGAGGAATTCTATAAAACATGGTGGTAAGATAACCCACCAGATTATTCATTGAAATATGCATTAGAAAAGGTAGGAGTGAGTTGCATTGAATAAGTCCTAATGTTTTATAAGAACTTCTTAAGGATTATTTCTTGTAGATTCTATTTTTTAGTAGGTAAAAGTAATTTTATTTAATTTATGTGTTGGAGGGTCCCGCCCCTTTTTACATTCAAAACATCCACTTTTGGAAGGTCATAGTCCATTGCCTAGGGGGTATGGATACGACAAAAAAAAATAGTAAGCCAAAAATATTAACGAACTTCATTCATAAATGTCCTTCCACAAACATACATTACAACCCAAATATACAAAAACAAAAAAATGTACACCACCGGACCCACGTGAGACACTGACCAGACACCTTATTTCCTAGTCTTCTGGGACTTGCAGCTCACTTCATTCTTGGTATTGTCCCTGCTTGGTAGGAGGGTTTCCAGAATAGTGGGGAGTCTTTTGAGCTCCTTGATGGCACTGGAAATAAGATTATTCCCTTCACATTGTTATTGGAACTGGAATGGTGCTGAGGGTTAAGCTTGTCCCTCGATGGTATTGACGAAATACCATTGGTCACATAGCCGAGGCTACGTATTAGTGAGATTCCCTGCATCATGGTTGACTTTCTCGGTGATCTCGCTCGGGAAGTTGTTTTCCCAAATCGTTAAGGAGGTTTGAAGGATGGCCTTATTGGCTAAGGCATCGACCACCTGATTAGCCTCTCTGAACACGTGGTTAATTCAATTTCACTCCTTGTCATTGAAGTCTTTCTGGCAGTCCTGGATGATGCTCTGGATATTTTTCCTACCTTTAGAATTGTTTTGAACCAGCCCCACAATAACTTCTGAATCACCTTCAAATATGATAGGGCTAGCCATGGATTTGCATATGTCAATGCTTCTCCAGAGAGCTCTAGCTTCAGCGTAATTATTGGTCTGGGTACCCAGATTTTTGATAAAATCTCAGATGAGATTACCATTGTGGTCCCTGACCACACCTCCTACTCCAGCTTTGCCTGGATTGCCTTTAGAGGCACCGTCAAAATTAGCCTTCAACCAACCTTGGGGGGAGTCCACTTGGCTGCGGCTCTGTCCTTGTGAGACTCTTTGGCTTTGTAGTAGTCTTGAGGAATCTTGAGAGCCACAAACAGGTGACCTTCTATTCCATCCTGGGGAATTTTTGGGCATGGGATGAGACTGCTATTTTTTGTTGCAAATGTCAAGGCTCTTGATGCAACTGCTTCATGATCTCTGCGATCTTCACTAAAAATCCGCCTGTTGCGTTCTAGCCAAATATGCCAGGTAATATGATGGACCAGGGATTTCCATAGAAAGTTTAGTCTCGGGTTTTTAAAAGTGTTGGGCCATTGGATGAACATGTCCTTGACCATTCTTGGCCTGATCCAACAAACCTGAAACTTGTTGACCACCAGGGAAAACACGGTGCTTGTGAATGGGAAATCCATGAGGATATGTTGGGTTGATTCCTAGGCTTGCTCACACAGGTAGCATCTGTTGGGAACAATGATCCCTCTATGCATCAGGTTGTCAGTGGTAAGGAGTTTATTGTGGATGGCAATCCAACAGAAGTGAGCTATCTTTGGGATTAGGGCCTTAAGCCACACACTTTTGGCTAAGGTCTACCCTTTGTTGGGGTTGGCTCCTCTGGTGGTGCTCTCAATGAGCTAGGAAGCAGACTTCATAGAGAAGTTACCGTCACTCATGCCTTTCCAGCATCGTTGATCTTTGTTCTGGATTTGGGGGATGAAATTTTCCCTCATGAGCGCGTGGATATCTATAACTGCATTGTTGATAGTGTCATTCTTAAGTCTAAACTAAACCTTCTTCCACATTTTGACACCCTGGTTTGAAGTGATGAAATCTGCTATGTGGGCCCCATACTTGTTGTCTGTCAGATGCTTTATAGCAGCCAACCTCTGGTCTCTTATAAGAGGATATTTTTTGGCCCAGGTATCCTCCTAGAAGTTGATCTCTTTGCCATCTCCCAACTGCCACCAAGAGCCCTGGTGCAAGATATTTTGGGTGAGGGATATGGACTTCCAAAAGTGAGAGCAATTGTGAGGGGTGTCCATCTAAAAAAAGGATTGCTGCTGGAGATACTTCCTCTTGACTATATCCACCCATTCGAGATTAGCATTGGAGACTACCTTCCATGCTTGTTTAGCCAGGAGGGCTAAATTGGTTACATTGATGCACCTCATCCCCAGGCCTCCCTGATCCTTGGGGGAACAGACTTTGTCCCAGGAAACCAGGTGGAACTTCTTCTAGTTGTCATTTCCCGACCACAAAAACTATTTTTGGATTTTTTCGATGGTCTCACCCACTACCATCGGGATTTTGAAGACAGACAGGAAAAAGGTGGGAATGCTCTGAAGCACAGCCTTGACCAAGGTTGCCTTGCCAGCACTGGAAAGGAGAGCACATTTCCAGCCTGAAAGCTTTTTGTGAATCCTATCGGTGATATTCCTCCACATGTCTTTGAGAGGTCTTCCTTTAAACATGGGGAGACCCAAGTAGGTGGTCAGGAAATCTGCGATGGAACACCCCAGAATACGTGTGATCTTGCATTGTCTTTTGGGGGGGTGTTAATGAAAAACAACTTGCTTTTAACATAGTTAACTTTCTGACCAGTTGCCTCTTCATAGAGGTTGAGAATAGTTTTGATACCTTTGGCATCAGAAACTACTGCTTTGGTGGCCAACAAGGTATCATCCACAAATTGTTGATGGGTTGAGGGCTGGAGACCAGTGGCAGCTTTGATGCCCGATATCAGATTGTTGGAACACACATTCTTGATAGCTCTTCCCAGGCTCTCTACCAAAATGATAAAGAGAATGGGGGAAAGTGGATCACCCTGTTTGAGGCCCCTAGAACTGGGGAAGTATCCAGTAGTAGACCCATTCACCAAGACCAAAAACCATGAGGAAGAAATGCACTTATAAATTAGATTAACCCAAGATTCATGGAAGCCAAACCTGAGGAGGATTTGGGTGAGGAAGTCCCTATTGACTCTATCAAATGCTTTGTTCATGTCTAACTTGAGGAAAAAGGCAACAGACTTGGAGGTATGGGTAGAGTGGATCAGCTCATGAATGGTGATGACTCCATCAAGGATATTATGGCCTTTGATAGTGCTGCCCTGGTAGGGGTCGATAATGGAGGGGAGAATGCTTGACAACCGATTAGCCATGGCTTTGGAAAGGATTTTATAGATGACATTGCACAGACTAATGGGATGGTAGTCTAAAAGGGATTGGGGATTCTCGCCCTTAGGGATCAAAGCCAGGAAGGTGGAGTTGACATCTCTGGGGATGGATTTGGAAGACTGCATTTCCCTGATAGAATTGCACAGGTCAGAGCCCACAATGTCCCAATAGGTTTGGAAAAATCTAGGTGGGAACCCATCCGGGCCAGGGGCTTTGTCTGGGTTCATGGAAAATAGAGCTTGACAAATTTCTTTATGGGACAGAGGGCTGAGGAGGAAGAGATTGGAATCTCGAGAAATGATGGAGGGGATGTTAACCAACAAGGCTTCCATGGCAGACTGGGACTGGGATGGGGGAGAGGCAAGGAGGTTTTTGAAGTGGCTCACTACTTCTTCCCTGATCTGGAGGATGTCTGAAGTAACAGACCCATCTTGCTTGGCCAGGTTTTTGATCCTGTTTGTACCCCTGTGCCTCAGGGTGGATATGTGGAAGAATTTGGAATTAGAGTCTCCTTCCTTGAGCCACAGCTGGTGGGACTTTTGGTGCCAAAAGGTTTCCTCCTTACTGAGGATGTTGTGGTAGTCGGCCAACAGCTGTTGCTCTTCAAGACGGAGATTATCGTTGCCTGTTCCCTTCTAAAAACTATCCTCGATCTAGCTGATTCTAGTCTTGACCTGATTCTTTGCTTTGAAGATATTCTCGAAAGTCACCTTATTCCAGATTCTCAGATTTCCTTTGATGAATCTGAGTTTCTGCATGAACTGATTGGTGGCTGAACCTGGGAATTTTCTTTTCCACCACAATGCAATCTGGTTACTGAGATCGGGATGTTGGGTCCACATGGATTCGAACCTGAAAGGGGTTTTGAACTAGGATTTGGTGCCAATTTCTAGCAAAAGGGGGTTGTGGTCGGACCCGATCTTGGGAAGGGCTAGCAAGCTGGCATCCCCAAAAAGTGGGAGGGCTTCCTGGGATAGCAACACTCGATCGAGGTATTCTTGAATAAGACTGTTGCCTTTCCTCCTGTTACTCCAAGTGAATAAAGACCCTTGAAGTTGAACATCCATGAGGGCATTGGAATCAATAAAGTGCCTCAGGTCATCTATGTCCCTGTGGAATATCATAGTTCCTCCCATTTTATCTGAGCCATACAAGGGAGAGTTGAAGTCCCTTGCTAAAATCTAGGGGGTTCCATCAAAGGCTTGCCTTATCGACGTGAGCAGGTTCCATAGAGCCACTCTGCCCTGGGGGGAGTTTGGGGCGTAAACATTGGTCATCACCCAAGATACCTGGGAGCTGAGATCCTGGAACAGGATATTACTCAGTCTCTCCTGGCCGAAAATGAGGTTGCCTTGCACTTTAGTGGGGTTCCACATGCACAACAGCCCACCAGCCGATCCGGACATCGGGGAATGGATGCACTCGCAGTTTCTCCAAATATTTTTGGCCACCCTGGGTGACCATTGGTCATTGAGTTTAGTTTCTTGGATGAGAAAAATAGTTGGGTTATGTTCTCTTCTCATGGCTGCAACCACTCTCTACTTGGCTGCCCCATTTAGTCCTCTCGCATTCCAAGAGAGGACTCTCATTTAGAACTTTTGGGAATTCTTTTGCCCCCTTTTCCTTGTTGCGTAGGGGGTTTGGTTCTTCGGGTTTCTTCCTTAGTACTAGTTTTGGTATCCTAAAAGAGGGTTTTCTGGGTCCCATTAGCTATGTCTTCTACAGTGTCCCTGATTCTTCTATCTGC
The DNA here is from genome assembly GCA_028583015.1 of Wollemia nobilis. NCBI lineage: Eukaryota > Viridiplantae > Streptophyta > Pinopsida > Araucariales > Araucariaceae > Wollemia > Wollemia nobilis. Next base: position 9,175,069 of record JAQPPZ010002998.1, read on the forward strand.
TTTCGACGGTCTACCTTTTTTCCTCTCTCCTTTGACATCCATCTGAGATTTTCTGAAGCTATGGGTTTGTTTGGGGCTCCACTTCTCAGGGGAAGGTTGGTCCAGGTCTTCACTGTCAGAGTCCACAGGGTCGTAGAAGGTGGGCGAGGCTGGAGTCCTAGATTTTGGGGGTGGAGAGTCCTACGAGGAGGATGGCTAGGCGAAGGGTTTTAGGGGTGAGCTATGGGGGGATCGGGAGGGGGACTGGGTGATTGTTTTGACTGAGAGGCAGACTTAGAGGCCTGGGTGGATCTGGGTCTAGGGCATTGGAGAAGTTCAGGGTTAAAGCCCAGGTTTGAATCAGTAGGAATTTCACCTTCCTCAACATCCTCAAAAATGCCATAATCTTTAAGCGCATCAAATTTATTAGTAACAGGAACAAAATCACTTGCCTTTTGGAATGGAGTGTTCACCTACAATTTAGCTTGATGCTCGATGTTCGACGCATGGTTCTCTAAGATTTGTCTATAAATATACTTTGGGCATTCCTCGATCTGGTTGTCCATGCTCGGGTTCTTAGCCTTGGGGCACTGGGACTACAGATGGCCTTGCATCTGGCACTCAGGGCAAAATGCCGGTTTGTTCTCATAGATCAGTGGTTGTCTCCATTTGAAATCTCCGTAAATGAGGTTCAGGTGCTCCGGGAGATGGCTTTCCAAGTTCACATTGACGCAGATGCATGCCTGAGTTAAGCGCATTCTCGCTCGGGTGGTTGGGTCAATGGCCACGAGATCCCCGATAGCCTTGGCTAAACCTCGCAATGCGTCTTCATAGAAAAAATGGGTTGGGAGGTTCGAAAGCCTCACCCAGAGCGGAGCATAGTTGATATTCTGAGAGTTTGGGTCAAAATTTGGTTGCCATTTTTTTAAAAATAGGCTTCTCCTCCCAAAAAACCAAGGCCCTCCGGATAAGATGCGTTCTGCGTCCTTCGAGGTGTTAAGTTGGATCATGAAGAAACCTCGAGTCATAGCCGATAGCTCCATGCTTCCTAGTGTTTTCCATTTGGATGTCGCCCATCTGCGAATTGAATCCATGTCTGGGTAGCCTCCTATGAACTTTCCCACTAGGGAGTAAGTGTCACGAGTTTCGTAATCTTCCATGAGGCTCCTAGGGCATATGACATCACAACCCTGTGTAACGAACTCGAATGCGGTGTTAGGTTTGATTTTTTGCTTGTTTTGAAGCAATTCTGCAAACGAAGGGTTTTCGTTGGTGTGGCCATCGCTGGTGGTCGAAACCCCAACCCCATCGTTACTCTCAGCATTATGGTTGGTGGTATTCAAACCCACTGACACCCCCATATTCAGAATGGAGCTTGTGGTCGAAAGAGGGCCACTCGTCGCATCGTTGTGCACGGTCTTAGTCTCGCCTACCTCCTCACCTCATGACGTCATGGTTGTGCCCCTCGACACTCATCCGGATCGCATGGAGGTTTCAACCCTTCGAAGCCTTGGATCTTCTTTCGCCGTCGCCAAAGCTGGCCTTGTCGGATCGCAATTTAGGGTGCCACAGAAAAATTTGCCGTCACCGCTTGATCACAATTAGTTTCTAAATCCCTTGATAATTTTTATTTCTTGTAGATTCTTAATTCCTATGATCCAGAATAGAATATGAGCATTATGTATATTGGAGATTGATAAAACATATGTTCTCAACAACCAACTTTTGATGAATGTTTAAATTTTTGAAATAAGAAATACCAATGAGAAAGGAACATCCAGATGTAGATGAGTGGATTAGAAAAATCCATGAAGTCACAACCATTACTCCTATAGAAGTCGACCAGACTTAAGGACATGGAAGTCATTGGATTAAGAATATCTAGTTAAGGGATGAAGAACTATGATGTGCCATGAATATTATGATATCCAAGATATCAGGAGAAATAAGGTCATACAAAATTCTTGTATGGATAGTATAGTATATACAGGGCATTATGAAAGGAGTGTAGTATGAATGGGCATCATATTTATCATATGACATTAGGAATTTATTCAAGTGATAAACTACAATTTTTTTTATGGTATTCCACTCCATTGGAATAATGTTGAATGTAGTTTCTTTTGCTAAGATGGAGTTTCTAGGATTGACTACTCCAAGAAAGTTGTCCAAAGATGAACCTATGGTACTTATATACAATGACTAATTCCACTCTAGTCAAGATGAGGACTAAAAAAATATTGTGTACATCAAACTTGGTTGAAGAGGAGGATAGCGAGGAGTCAGAGGAAGAATTGACGCCACAAATATAGAAGAAGCATAGAAGGCTAGAGATAGAATTGCAATAAGAAACTATGAAATTATCCTAGGAGCAACAATTAGAAGAGTTTCCCCAGAAGAAACAAGCAAAAGAGAGAAGAGAAGAAAGAAGAGAATAAATAAAGGAGGAATAAGGACAACAAAATAGTACTGTAAGGACGAGGAGATAGAGAGAACAAGAATAATTGATGATATAGGAACAAAAAACCTTAGTTGATACTGTGTAGCAGGAAGAAGGATTGGCATTGTTAGTATAAGAAACTATGGTGGTTGAAGAAGAAAATATGAATGTTATAGGAAATATGGAAGAAGAACTACTAGGACTTATTGATTAGATGCAACAAATGGATCCTAGTTGGTCACCAGCTACGCTAGATGTGAGGCAATTTGAGTTTTAAATGGTAACCCAAGGCCTATTGGAAGATATAGAGGTACAAAGAGAAGCTAAATAAATAATGAGGCACAAGGAGGTTGAATTTGTATAAGAACCTCAAAAAAATAAGAAGGAAACATATAAAGTAATTAGGAGAGGCAATAGTAGCTAGATATCAACCATCATGGAAAATTAGTCTGAGCCATATAAAATAAACTATAGAACAACTTGTTGAATTAGAAGAAAATAAAAAATAACTAAATATAGAATAAGAGGAAGAGGAAGACACATAGAGTACCAAGCAAATATTTTATCATTGAAGTGCTTGTTGGTCACAAAATATGCACAGGAAAGGACTTTCGATGGGTTTGCATGCCCTGGACCTGCTACCAACATTGAAAGGCCAAGGGGAAGAGATGCCCCTCATGCCAATATTCAGAGAAAGGCTGACTCCTATACTAATATACTTTTTGGGGTTGAGACAAGAGTGCAAGAAAGAAATAAACGGAGTATGGGTTAGAGAAAGAAATAAAAAGAGTAAGGGTTAGGAGATGATGATTTAAGGTGGAAGAGAACAGGAAGCATGATTACTCGTTAAAAACTCGAATAGCAGCAAGAAATACCAAGAATAACATGAAAGAAATGAAATGTCGAACTTCCTATGTATCCTCTGGATGAGTTCGCAGGGTTATCCTTTCTCTCTCGTTGGAATTCAGGGTTCAGAGTAACAACGATTGAGATAAGGGAATAACAAAAACCTCGATCCACTAGGCAGCATAAAGGAAAGCGACAAGATGTTTTTCCTCTCCTATGTATCCTTTAGGGCAAATTTTAGGGGTTCAGTCCCCGATCGCACATCGGATTCAAGATTCAGAGTCTCGAGTACGCAAATGAGAAAAGACAAAAAAATTAAGCACAGAAGGCAACATAAAAGAGAGAAATGGAGCACAAAAGTCTTTAGTATTAAACGCAGGACATCAAGTTATAGCAGCTTTCTAGTAGAAATTTCCCCCCCATTTTACATTGCAAAGCCTAGGTTTTTATAGATGACTCGACCCTCTGAATAATTATTACAAAAACAACGGAGTACACCCTCGGGCCCTGAGAAATCGGCTCCTCGTTGATGCTGCGGATGATCCCTCAAATTGGCTACCAAAACTGGTAAGGGTGACCGAGTCAGCTAAGGAAAGATGCATTAAATGAGCCACCTGGGTGTCCTTGGATTGCAGGTGTGGTGCTCGAGTGGCGGCCATGCTTGCCGGGATCTTCTTCTCGGGATGATACTTCGCATCCAATTGCCAAAAATGAGCAGCGGGCTTATCGGGCAAGAAAATATGCATTTATGAGGCTCTCTAACTACCTCGAGAAAATGTCCAACTTGGGAAGCATTCCTGGGAAGCGCCTCACTAATTTTTGCTTCGCAAAACTACTTCGAGGGCGTGGAGTGCCGAAGCCGATCTCCCTCTATCCTTCGCTGCTTCGCTAGTGAAACTGCTTCGCTGATGGGTCGGGAAAAATGCTTCGGGCCGATCTTCTTTTGAAACGGCGATTCAAGGGAGTTTTTGCTGAAGTACTTTCATGACCTCTACTGCTTCGGGTGAAAACTGGGTGAAGTGTTTTTAGAAATACTTCGGGCCCGAAGTAATTTCTTTGCCTTAGCTGATTCGGGCTATCTTTTCTTCTTCGACGAAGTTGCTTGGATGCCGCTTCGCAAGACTCTTCACCCAAAGTAGCCACTGGGAATGCTTCGGGTGCGAAGTGTTTCCATCGTACCATTTTTGGCAAATTTCTCACCCGAAGTGATGATTTGAAGCGCTTCGGGCCCGAAGCTCTTTTATTTTCATTTTGTCCACCAGGGGGCGATAGGGAAAACCAAAATTGCTATAACTTATAAACAAAAGAAAACTTTCAACAAAACAAATATCATACAAAGTTTTAATTTTTTTTCCCCTTGGTGGAATGTGACAATATTGTCAACATTCTTGGCATCTCACGGGGCAACAAGCTCGTCTCGGTGGTAGAACCCTTAGCTTTTATCCATTGGGATAGAGTTACCTCTAGACCCTTCTCCTTGTTCCTTTTTTGGGGGCGCTTCCACAACTTGTCCTTCCTCTTCCCTCTCCTCTTCTTCTGCTACTGCTTCTTCTCCTCCTATCACCATGGCTTCTGCTATGTCTTCAGCCATTGGCAGTGGGGCCAGGCGAACGTGGATATCTTTCAAGGTTCGACAAACTTGAGACCAAACGCTTTTCGTGAACAACTCCTGATCTTCCAGGGACTTGACCAAAGCATGAAACCTATCGATCTGCTCGATTTTTGCATGCTGGTACCTGGTATGTAGATCGTTTAGGGAAGCAATGATTCTATAGTATTTCAATATGTAATCAATAACCTGCTTCTCTATTATTGGTTCGACCCACTCGTCTATCTCCGAAACATTGCCTTCAAACTGCTGCCACTTTGGCATGATTTCTTCCTTGGCTAAGGGCTTCCCATAATTATCTGTGAAGCTCAAGAAGCCTAAGGAGAAGAGGTCTTCGAAGTAGCCCATTGATGCGTGCCTCTTGCTTTCAAATGTGTCCAGTAGGATTTTCATCTTTTGAGATTTCTTGGCTATGGAGAAAAAGGCGCGAACTATGGCCTATGCGGTTGACCAATCCCTCGCTGTCTAACTCATCGCTGCAAGCTTCAAATCTTGATACCTTGCATATTGGACATTGAGGGCCAGCTTGAGTTGGGCTCTGACATTTTGAATGACATCTTCGACGATTGGCCCTCCTTCGATGGCGGAAATCTGGGCTTCTATGGTGTAAACTAAAATTGAAAGGGCACTGATAGCCCGAGACCTGAAACTCCTGAGCCGATGTGAGCGAATCTCCTTGATTTTGCTTTTGTCAAATAGCCCTAGGCTTTCCTTCTCGTGCAGCTGTATCTGAGCTTGCAAGATCTTACTTTCAAGCTCCTTGGCCCTCAAATCATTTTTGACCTGCCTTTGTGCTTGATTCTTAGCTGTGCACTCTAACTGTGCTATCCACAGCTCTAGGGCGTGTGCTTCTTTCTGCATCAGCTTGCATTGCTCCTCGGCCTCTGCCAATTTGGAGCGAGCCCTTGCTAGCTCCTCCTCTAGCTTGATGTTAGCATTCTCGGCTTCGAACCTGCGCTTGTTGGCAATGCTGGCATGCGCCTTGAAGGTCTCAGTTCCAATGTGCATAGAGGTAGACTCCTTGTCCATGTTCAAATGTTCCAAGTCCTTTTCTTTATCCTGATATTCATAGTCCGTTGGAGTCATTTCATCCAGGGGCTTCTAGACTTTGGGTATCTTCTTTACTTTGTGCAACTTTCCCATCTCGAAATTGAAGACGGTGCATCTCTCAACTTGAGTGAGAGAGTGTCCTTTCTTCTTTCTTGCCTCTTTCAACATTCTCTTTGTGTTTTGTTAGGCTTGGAGGAGTTTTTTGGCCAAGGGGGATTCTCGTATCGAGGATAGCTCAGAGTCGAATGCGGTTGGGTCTACAGTCGAGGGATCGAACAAATATAAGGAGTTGAAGGGGATAGCCTCACTTGAAGGTTTGGCAACAGGGGTGACAAGGGCTTCGGCGAGTGGGAGCATGTTATGTACAATGGAGGAATGAGCCTCAGGGTTTGACACTGGACTATTACCTTCACCCTGGTTAATGACCGAAGGATTTGCGGTGTGGCTGGGTGAAGTAACTTCAACAGGTTTGTCCTGGCTAGAAGACTCGGGGGGAGTAGTTAGGGACATGGCGTAAGAAGGTGACTAACCTTGTGGAGGTAGGGTGGACAGGTGAGAGCTTTTGGCCAGGGTCAGGGTAGACTTATGAGCAACCAGAGCATAAGGTGAAGAAAACGTACCTGCGTGCCCTCCTGGCAGAGCGGCCATGGTGATCTCCTGGGTGATTGGCTTTTGTTCCTTCTGGGCTTCGGTACTCTTGGCTTCCATGGCTTCCCTAAGTTCCTCCACATTGATGACATCTAAATTTGGGATAATTTTGGTACTTGGTGGAGTTCCTTCGTAGTTTGCTTCGACCGAGCCCGATACTGATCTTTCGACATGGGCGCTCGGAATGCTTGTACGCGATCACTTTGGGAAGTTTGGGGGTGCTTGTGTAGGTTCCCGCTCCTTTCTTTTCTTCCTCTGGAGGGGTTGCTCTGATTCCTCTATTGCTGTCTTGAGATCCTCAGATGGACTCTATAGTAAAGCTTTTGGCGTAGCCTCGACTGCTTTTTCATTGGGGACATTATCAATCCTTTCGGGGTTTTCGCCCAAACTTGGGGTGGCTGGTGGAACAAATTTGGCAAAGGACAAGGGTTCCCAAGACCCAATATTGGTTTGATACACAATTGCGAATTCCCTGTCCATTGTTAGAAGCCCATAAGAATTCATCTTTCGGTGATGGACTCTCATAATCCACCATTCTCTTAATTGCTCCTCGTCCCAGTCTTTCAACTCCTCTTTTAAATCATCCTTCGCTTTTCTCAAAAAAGTGGAGTCGGGAGTTGGGAATGGGTACTGGTCTGGGTTGAATTCGACCTCCATAGGGTAGAAGTCATGCCAAGGAGGCAACGTCCTCATCTCCTCTAAGTTCCACTCTAGGTCCGTGCCATTGGGGTTATTCCTCTGCTCCAAAATTTTGGGGCGAGGACAGACGTGGAAGTTTTTGCTTTTCAAATGATCTCTCATCACCCCCAATGGGTCGTAGAGCCACCTCTGTGGTATTTGAAGTAGACCAAAATCGACGAGCTTTTCCTCCAGGTATATGTTTTGCTTCAAGGCAAAAACTTCGATCACTCCCATCTTGAAGGGGAAATCGCAGGTGTGTGCCCACTTTCACCCATGGCCGTAGGCTTCGTCGATCGCGTCACTTTTTCGAGCAACTTCCAAGGAAAATTGGTACTCTGAAGGGAAAAAAGTGCAGCAAGAAGGGCTTCCATGTGAAGCCAAAAATGTGGATCACAAGCCCTTGTGTCAATTGAAACACATCCCCCCTTTTCTCCAGTACCACTTTATCTCTAAGGCAGAGAGGCACCCGAGGGCTAGACTTTGTCAGAATGTGCATCATGGGTCCCAAAAAATGCTGATTGAAAGGGTAATAGGACTTCGACCTCAGCAAGAGATGGGTCCACTGATATACAGGTAAAGGGATCCCATCCTTGTCGACTGGTGAAACATCACAATGGTGAAGGGATTTATGTACATGAAAGAAGAAGAGCCAAACCAAGAAGGAACAAGGCTGGAAGTGCGGCTCCTTGCTAGCATCCTTCATGGATGACAACCGCACATGCAGATTTTGGGCCACCCATTCTGCCCAATCAAAGAAAACTAGGTTGGTGTTCGGTCGTGAAGCTTCGGGAGCATAGAACTCTCCTCTAGAAATGCATTCGGCTAGCTACACCTGCCATGGGTATACCGAAGTATCGCTTGACAAGCCTCCCACCCATGCGATGATGGAGAATATATCTATGTTCTTGAAGGCCTCCAAGGGCAGGGGCATCTAGGGTCGCTTGCCTGAAGGAAGTCCGCTCTTGAGGTTTTCACGCAAAAAGCTCAGAATGAAGGGATTAGAGGTGAACTTATCTGTTTGTTCACTTAGGCTGACATTGCGAATGGTATAGCATTTTGGTGGCCTTTTTTGTGGTGCGAATGCTGCCTGCACATCCTCCTTCAGAATGGAAAACAACCTTTTTCCCGAGGCATCCAACACCTATCTGGTTTGCGGTTGGTAGTTCTAAGCGATGGCACATATGAGCTTGGGCAGTGATGTTTAGGAGAGACTAGATACCAGTAGATGTGGGAATAATACATCGTGGCCCTCTTGTTCTCCATTGAGAGCCTGCTTCGCATGAAGTCGACGGTATGTCGAAGCTCGGCCACGGTTTTTGAGAGCTCTGGGTCTCTGATTTTTTCCCACTTATCGATAGGTGGTTCTATGTTGGGTTCGTCATCGGAATCATCCCTTCCTTCCACTACTTGTTTTCCTGGGCGTGGGGGAGGATTGAACCTCCTAGGTCTCTGTTTCTTTTCTTTCGTGGCTCTCGCCTTCTCAGGAACCATCATCTCTGGTTCTTTTCCCTTCTGAATGGGGTTCTTCTTTCCCATCGTGAATGATTGCAACAGAATAACCTATGACGTAGAAGTTCTTTTGAAGAGACAAAATGCAGACTTGAATCTCACACTTGCAAATGGTTTGTTCTCAATGGGCATCTGCATTTTATAGCTTCAGAGGGCAACTTTCGGCATTTATGGCAACTACCATAATTACTTTGTGGGCCTGGCCCGAAAGTATCGTTGTGGCACTGATTGGCCATATGGCGGCGTCGTACGCAGGGCCATGCAATTCAGGGATTTGATTTTGTATCGAGAACGCAAATCGTTGCCACCTGGTACCATTGCGTGGCTTTTTGGTTAACGATCTACCTTGGGATGAGTGTTGTTTCTTTTGCATTGAGTTCATTTGCTTCGGCCCACTTTTTAGGCTATTGTCGACACGTTTCCTGAGGCATATCTTAAATATGCCTGCCTCAAAATTGAGGTTCGACGACATGGAGTTGGCAAAGAAAATACTTCATCGTGAAGTTCTTCTTTAGGCTGATTTTCTTCATTTTGGGCCCGAAGTTCCCCTTTGCCATGCTGTTGCTTCGATTCGCCGATCGAAACCTATTTCTTTGAGGAGGGCCTCGCTAAGAATTACTTTGGACAACGCCTTTGACACATTTCTTTAGCAAAGAATTTTCCACGTCCTTGATCTGCATGTGGTTCGGTTCTACGAGGATGAACTGTTTCATGGCGAACTTCCCTTCGTCAGCTACTTCGAACCGAAACCCCTCGAAGGTGATTTCGATCGTGCTTTGTGAAGTCGAAGCCAAGAATCTAGATTTTGTGGTTGAAGGCGCTTGCTCTCCGTGATATTTTGAATAGAGTATAGACAAAGAACTGAAACCCTATATACAAAAATACATGCAAGATTTTTTTTTTTTTTTTTAGAGAGAGAAAGTGATATACACCTTAGCGATTGAAGGTCTTCAGGTGGAGACCATTGATGGAGATTGGTAAAACTTGGCCATTCGCATCTTTGAGGATGAAGAAATTGGCTGAGTTCACTTTTAATATTTCATACGGTCCGTCCCAAAATGCATCCATTTTGTCATGATTCCCGGGCTTGGCCTTCCATGAATTCCACCTCCATACCAGGTCTCCTACTTTGAATGTGCGATCGGATGATTTCCTTTTGAACCACTCTTGGGTGACCTCAGCATGTCGTGCGAAGTTCTGGTAGGCCTTTTCACATTCCTCTTCTAGTTGTAGTAGCTGGACCAAGCGTTCCTCCATTGGGTTAGCTTCATCTTCTTCTAGCAACTGTAATGCAAGGATCTCAATGTGAGTGGGCAGGATGGCCTCCTTGCCGTAGACCAGAGCATAAGGCAAAGTCTTAATAGACCTTTTGATAGAAACCCGATCGGCCCACAAAGCCTGATCTAGAAGGAGATGCCAAGTTATTTTGTTTTGATCGATCAACTTTCTCAGTATCCCCAACAGGGTTTTGTTGGTGGGTTCTGCCAATCCATTGCCCTGGGGGTAATAGTTGGAGGACACCTTGTGATATATCCCATACTTGTATAAGAACTCGTTGATCTTTGCACCTGTGAAACCAAGACCGTTATCTGTAATAATTGCTTCGAGGATACTAAAGTGGGTAATCAATCCTTCCAAGAAGGTGACAATGGTATCTTGATCAGCATGTCTTGTGGGGACTGCCTCGGCCCACCTGGTGAAGTAATCAGTCACAGTCAGAATGAATTTGTGCCCAGCGAAGGAGTTTTGTGATATGGCCCCTACGAAATCTAGTCCCCATTGCTGAAAGGGGGCTTCCACTTGTATTGGTCGGAGTGGCATCGAAGCATTTCTGCTTTGGTCGGTGAATCTCTGGCATTGCTCGCACCTTCGGCAAACGGAGAAGGCATCGGTAAAGAGTGTGGGCCAATAGTAACCCACCTTGATTATCTTTAGCGTCGTCGCTCTTCCAGCAAAGTGTCCTCCAGATAGTCCTGAATGAAATTCGCCCAAGATTCTCCTATTATCATCTTCTTTTATGCATCTGAGGAGGACGTCGTCAATGTTCTTGAAAAACAGGCCTTCTGAGTGCATAGTGTATCGAGCAGACCGCATCCTGAAATGTCTTCACTGCAAAGCATTCAGATGTGAGGGGCATCTACTGATGTTGAAATATTCCACTATTTCATCGACCCAATCTTTCTTGGCCTCTTCCTGATTAGCGAGGCATTCTCCTATTGGCCAGTAATCCGACTGATAGTCTGTTATTTCGGCCATTGCGCTCTTTGCTAGCTCTTGACATAATGCGCGACCGCAAACTAGTTTGGTAGGTTTGATCTCAATATCAAACTCTTGGATTTTGCTTACCCAACCAGCTCTCTTGCTTCCCAGTTCCCCTTGAATAATGAAACTACGCACATCGGGGTGAATGACGAAGACTGTGGTTCGACTCTAAAAAATGAACTATTTGAATTTCTTGAGAGACTTCATTACTGCATGCACTTGACACTCAATGAAATTGTACTTTTCCTCATGGGGATTGATTATCTGGCTGAGGAACGCAATGGGAAATTCCTCTCCATCTTCCCCCTTTTGCGTCAAGACTGCGATGTAGCTTTCGGGTTCTCCTATTGCATACAGGATAAAATATCAACTGTAGTCAGGGTTGATCAAGACCGGTGCTTGAACAATTTGGGCCTTGATTTCTTTGAATGCTTTTCTCCTTTCTTCTATCCAGACAAATTTTGCCCCCTTTTTTAAAAGCTTAGACATTGGCTTAACAACCTGGGTGAAGTCTGGGACAAACTTCCTTATGAAGTTAATCTATCCAAAGAAATATTGAAGGCCCTTTTTATCTGCTGGTATTGGGAGCTTCATCAGGGCTTCGGCTCTGTCAGGATCCACGACGAGACCCTTTTTCGAAATTGCGTGTTCTAACAGCTTTCCTTCGTTGACTGCGAAGATAGACTTTTTTGGATTGATTGAGATGCCAAATTCTCGACATTTTTCAAAAAATTGTTGAAGATGTTCTAGGTGGTTCTCTCTCCTTCGAGAGAAGACGGTCATGTCATCCAAATAGATAACAATAACCTTGTTCAGAAGCTCACCAAAAGCTAGGTCCATCGCCCTCTGGAAAGTAGCTCCCGCGTTCGAGAGACCAAAAGGCATCTCCATTATTTTTTCTGACAGGGGCCAAGTTTGCTACCTAGGAAGAAGCTTGATAGGATAAATGATCTTTGCTTTGAGCATTTTAAGCAGTTCGGCCTTCATTAGGACCTCGATTTTTGGATTAATCAGCCTTTGCTTCTATCGAAAAGGTTTGGCCCCTTCTTGTAATTTGATTGTATGTTGGATCAGCTATCGATCATATCCCTTGAGGTCATGATAAGACCAAGCCACGATATCTGGGTACTTCCTACACAAACATCGGATTCGCTCTATTTATTTCAAGGTACAATCGGTCCCGACCTTTATTACTTTCCCAGGTTCTAGTTCTAGATCTTGATATTGTTGTGCGCTAATCTGGATCCAGTGAGAGAGCGATCGATCATTTTGATCAAAAATGCTCTCAAGCATGATCAATCCCTTGGGAACGTGGTTGTTCTTCAACTGGACCAATCGTTCGTATTCTTCCTCATCAGGGCTTTGGTCTTTGACTGTAGCGGCTTCTTGGATCATGAAATTGACAATCTGCTCATCGTTGTCAAAAACTTGCCAGTGTAAATCTCTATTCAGGACAGAGGGCCTATAGATCATCCTTACAGCCTTCGGCTTATGCACCATATCATCCACTAGAGAATATCGGGCTGTGATGGATGCTAAGACATCTGCATGTCGATTATTTTCATGTGGAATAGACTGTAGATTGAGAGATTCAAACTGGTCGAACAGGTTCCATACCCTATTGCGGTATGATTTAAGATAGTGCTTCTTTGAAGAGCATTTGTTGGTGACCTGGTTGCAAACTATTTTAGAATATCCAAAGATTTGAAGATGCCTTATGCCTAATTTGTTAGATTTCTTGAGTCCCAAGCATAAGGCTTCATACTCTGCTGCATTGTTGGTGCAGCTCCATGTCAATTGGTAGCAACATTCCTTTTGCTCATTGAACGGGGAAATCAGAAGGATTCCTGCCCCAGTGTCGTTCTTGCATCAGGCACCATCGAAGAACAATTTCCATAGTCCTTCTTGAGCATAAATCTTTCCATCCATTTTGGCTGGTTTCTCAAACTTGGCAATGGTGTAGCACCCCACCTCAGTCTCTATCATGGCATTGAAATCTACCAATGAAAATTCATCTTCACAACATAACTGTGTGAGGGATTCCTGGACTAGATCCACTTGCTCTAGCTCCTCCGCGATCGTATGCATAGGGCCACTACTCTTTTCCTTGGACATCTTCTGAACCAGGAATGTAGAAGGATTTTCATTATAGATCTTCACATTCTTCCCTTTGAAGGGGATCTCCAGATGAGTGTAGTCCATGGATAGATATTTGCCCAAATTTGCCATGAATTCCCTCGACAGGCACATGCTGAAGTAGGGCTCAAGGTCTACGACTACCACCTCTTGTATGACTATGATTTGAGGTGTCTTATGTAGCTGAATAAGAATGTCTTTGATGACACCTACAGTATTCACTGGGGTACTGTCCAGCTGGAGGACTCCATGACTACTTCGTGTGTATTCCATGCCTATTTCCTCGCATACCGCCTTCGACATTACTATTGTTGCAGCTCCAGAATCTATCATGCAGTTATGCATGATATATCCTTCCATTTGTAAGGATAAATAGAATTGTGGTGGTCTATTTTTCCCCGTGATGGACGCGGACAGGGTCTGCACCAGGGCGAGTGACTCTGCCTTCTTTGTATTGATCCTCTTCAATGATTCTTGTAGCAGGTCCACTTTTATAGGAAGTTGCAAAGCATCATACAAACTGATTTTGGCTAGAATTCTCTTCAACTCTTCTACAATGTTGTAGGTCAGGGAGCTATGCACCTCAGGTTCCTTTCTTGGTTCGTACTTGGTACGATATTGCTCTGTCGCTTTGACCCTTTGTTGCTTGGTGAGCGAGGGAAACTTGAGCTTCTCCTTAGCCTGTTCTTTGGTTTCCACTTGAGGTGGTTCGACAGTAGCCTTTTGTGCCTTTTTCTTGACTGGAGCTAGAGGAGGAACTTCACTCAGGGCCGAAGAGGATGGTTGTCCCTTCTCAAATTGACCGTGTACCTTCAAGGGAGCCATTTGAGTAGCATCCACCTCTATCGTCCTTTTACCTCCCCTGGTAAGGACTGCGACTGGCTTTTCCTCATCGATTGACAAGTTCTGATCCAGTTGTCTGATGACGTTGACTTGACAACTTTGACCACTACTTGTTAGTGTCTGCACGTAGTGTTGGTGCAACATGCATGTATTATCCTCGTGAGGATCATTACATGTAGAGCACCAATATACATGATCAGAAGTGTTTGGGGCTTCATCTATTACAACATTTCTTGCCGAAGATTTTCCTTGATGGACCGCTTGGTCTTTGGTAAGCACAGGTGTGGGATAAGACCTTATTGGTAGAAACTTTTGTTGTGCTTGCTTCTTCTTGACAATGGTCATGTCATTGGACAAGGTCTGCACTATGACATTTAACAATTGCATTTCTTGCAGTATCTTGGCCTGCATATCATCGGCCTTGGGAACTGATGGTAAAGAAGCCATAGTCGGTATCGAAGGTAGGGTAGGATGTTGGAGGGGTGCTGGCAACATTGGAAATGTTGGAGTGATGGTGGGGGTGTAGTTGAAAGTGTGGGAAAATGTATCTATGGAGCGGTGATCTGTGAGACAATGAGATTCGGGTTCCAAGATGAGATCGGATATGTAGGGATTGCAAAAATCTGTGGAGCAACTATGCTCACATACTAGGCTTGAAGGAACTCGGGGAGTATGGGCATTGGCATTCTTTGAGGGAGTTTACCGATGACTATGAGGTCCATTTTTGCTTTCTTGGCTAACCCATACAACTTTAGAAAAGTATTGACATTTGAGTACCTTATCATAAGACTAATATCAGGGTTGAAAGCCCGAAGAAAGTAGTATGCCATGGCTTTGTCGGTTGGGCAAAGCCCAACTGGGACTCTTTGCCAGGTTTAAGCAAACCTAACATTGAAGTCTGTGATCTTTTCTTGCGGATGTCTTTGGATTGAAGTGAATTGCTGCAGAAGAGAAGTTGGATCGGTGGACTCGTTGAAGCCTTGCATCAACTATTCGGCTAACTGGTCCCATCCCGTAATAGTGCCAAATTGTAGAGATCTATACCAATAGAGGAGTTTTCCTCTAAGGGAGAGAACCAGGAGCTTCACCATCACTCGCTCTTCTGTGATATCATGGATTGCCGCCAGGGAAATTTTGTCCTGGATATGCTCTAGAGTAGTCTTTTTGGTTCTGTCGAACGTCGAAAGCTTTTTTATTGCAGTAGGTGGAACTTGCCCTTGGCTCACGAGATTCAATGATGACGAAGAATTCCATGCTGGAAATAATCTGGGCAGCGGTTGCTGCTGCATTTGCTGCTATTTTTATTGTTGTTGTTGTTGTTGCTGGGCCATATTTGTGCCTGGGTTTTGTGGAACAGAGGTCCCTGAAGTCCCTCTTGGGTTGCTCGTCGAAATGCCAATGGGAACGGAGGCACTAGGATGCTTCGGTGAGTTGGGAGGATTTGGAGGAAAACTAGCTGTTGTGCTATCGAAAGTTAGGCCTTGCTCGTCAACAACAGCCTCTTGCGAGGACGTTCTGCGTAAGAGATATTCGAGGGTAACTAACCTAGAGTGTTCCCCAAAGGTGTCAATATCAAGCTCAAAGAACTTGGTTTCCTCTCCTCTATTCCTAACTCTCCATCTTGTTTGCATGAAGGCACAGGCTTTAGTACTGGTCTTTACGACTTGAAGATTCTTGGGTAAAATAGAGTCGCCAGATGCTAAGAGTCTTTTGATAATGAGGGCATTGATTCTCACTACTACTCAGAAGATGAGACTGACTGGATCTCACCGGGAACTTGTTAGAACTACTGGCTCCGATGAAGACGGGCTAGAAATTTTCTCAAATATGGGACCTTGGGTCCCACCGAGCGTGCTAGAAACTGTTGGTCATCAAATCCACACAAGAAAGGACTTTCGGTGGGTTTGCATGCCCTGGACCTACGACCAACATTGAAAGGCCGAGGGGAAGAGATGCCCCTCATGCCAATCTTCGAAGAAAGGTCGACTCCTATACTAATCTACTTTTTGAGGTTGAGACAAGAGTGCAGGAAAGAAATAAATAGAGTAAGGGTTAGAGAAAGAAATAAAAAGAGTAAGGGTTAGAGAAAGAAATAAAAAGAGTAAGGGTTAGGAGATGATGATTTAAGGTGGGAGAGAATAGGAAGCACGATTACTCACTAAAAATTAGAATAGCAGCAAGAAATACCAAGAATAACACGAAATAAATGAAATATCAAACTTCCTATGTATCCTCTGGACAGGTTCGCAAGGTTCTCCTTTCTCTCTCGCTAGAATTTAGGGTTTAGAGTAACAACGATTGAGATAAGGGAATAACAGAAACCTCGATCCACCAGGCAGCATAAAGGAAAGTGACAAGACGTTTTTCCTCTCCTATGTATCCTTCAAGGCAAATTTTAGGGGTTCAGTCCCCGATCGTGCATTGGATTTAGGATTCAGAGTCTCAGTACGCAAACGAGAAAAGACAAAAGAATTAAGCACAAAAGGCAACATAAAAGAGAGAAATAGAGCACAAAAGTCTTTAGTATTAAACACAAGACATCAAGTTACAACAACTTTCTAGCAGAAAGTTCCCCCCCTTTTACATTGCAAAGCCTAGGTTTTTATAGAGGACCCGGCCCTCTGAATCATTATTACAAAAGCAGCAGAGTACACCCTCGAGCCCTGAGAAATCAGCTCCTCGTTGATGCTGTGGATGATCCCTCAAATTGGTTACCAAAACTGGTAAGGGTGACCAAGTCAGCAAAGGAAAGACACATTAAATGATCCACCTGGGTGTCCTTGGATTGCAGGTGTGGTGCTTGAGTGGTGGCCATGCTTGTCGGGCTCATCTTCTTAGGCTGATACTTTGCATCCAATTGCCAAAAATGAGTAGTAGGCTTATCGGGCAAGAAAATATGCATTTATGAGGCTCTCTGATCGCCTCGAGAAAATTCCCAACTTGGGAAGCGTTCCTGGGAAGCGCCTCGTTGATTTTCACTTCGTAAAACTACTTCGAGGGTGTGGAGTGCCGAAGTTGATCTCCCTCTATCCTTCGCTACTTCGCTGGTGAAACTGCTTCGCTGATGGGTCGGGAAAAATGCTTCAGGTCGATCTTCTTTTGAAACGACGGTTCGGGGGAGTTTTTGCTGAAGCACTTTCTCGACCTCTACTACTTCGGGTGAAAACTGGGCGAAGTGGTTTTTAGAAATACTTCGGGCTCGAAGTAATTTCTTTGCCTTAGTTGATTCGGACTATCTTTTCTTCTTCGACAAAGTTGCTTGGATGCCTCTTCGCAAGACTCTTCACCCGAAGTAGCCACTAGGAATGCTTCGGGTGTGAAGTTTTTCCCTCATACCCTTTTCGGCAAAGTTCTCGCCCGAAGTGATGATTTGAAGCGCTTCAGGCCCGAAGCTCTTTTATTTTCATTTTGTCCACCAGGGGGCGATAGGGAAAACCAAAATTGCTATAACTTATAAACAAAAGAAAACTTTCAACAAAAAAAATATCATACAAAGTTTTAATTTTTTTGCCCCTTGGTGGAATGTGACAATATTGTCAACAAGTGCCTAGTTTTGGGTTTCCAGCTAAAGGAGTTCAAATGGACGATCAAGTTGAATTCTTTAGGAAGATGCAAGTTTTTGACTTTGCAAGACTACAATTAAGGATGGGCTATGTAGGATGGTTGAGGCAATGATGATCCATGGTTTATAATAAGGTGGAGAAAGTAGTACAATGGGCTCAAGATGATGGAAGGACAAAGAAGATTACTAAAATTTGTGATAAATATCCATGGAAAATATAGACTGAAGGAGTGATGAAAATGATTGGAATAAAGGAGCTACTAGAGGGTATTTAAAACAATTATAGGGTATAATGAAGGATGTATATAGATACAGGTACCTCAAAACCTTTCCTAGTAGACACAATAGAAGTAGAATAAAAAATTATCCATAGAGTTGGTACCATTGTATAGAAAAATATAGTTTTTAACACGTTGGATTGATTAGTTAGCAGTGGGATTGGAAAAGATATACCAAGACAAGGAAGAACAAGTTAACCAAAATAAGAATGAAATGTAGAAAATGAATAGGGATGTAGAAGTAGAAATTGTTGACCTAAAACAAAGCTTTGAAAAGCAAATAAAAGCAAAGGAGGAAGTTTATATGACAAAAAAAGACATGAATAAGTATAATGAGATGATTACGGACTTGAGATCAGAGCTAACTATAAGATCACAATTGCATGAAGCTTGTGAGAAGGAGCTAGAGCACAAAGATTAGTTGATTTCTAAGGGGGATGAACAACTTGCTATTATAGCAAAATTTGAAGCTAAACTAAGAAAAAAGATACAAAAGAGTGCTACCAAGAGAGAGAAGATGTTGGTGGAAAAATTGGCACAAATGGAGAAGAAATTCAACCACTATGGTCTAGAGTTTGTTCGTTATAGTATATAAAAACTGAAGGATGAATGAGCAACCTTGTGACTCTATATAATAGAAATGGGTGGATAACCTATTTCTAGCTCTTAGAAAAAGTAACAAGCTTTGGTGAGGATGCCAACTAGTTTAAAGGGGAGGATAGATGTAGGCAACAAAACAACATCCCAAAAATAGAAAAAGGAGAAAGTGTACATAAAATTTTGTATTAGAATTTTTGCATGAAATTGTAATGAAATGTAAACGATATGAAATGAAAATTAAATGAGTGAAATTATATGTAGGTGAAATGTAATATAAATACAAGCTGATAAATTGCAAGTAGACTTTAGAAAATAAAGGTTGATAATTGCATAAGTCAAATATGCTCGATTCAAGATGGCAATTATGGTGCATTGTATTAGGAACTACTTGCAATAGCCAGGGTAGGCAATACAAGGAATCCTTCCTCTTTCATTTGGGAATATCACCACTCGTGCTACATACTCCAAGATTATTTCATCAGTTAGACCTACAAATGTAATGTCCATGGCTCTTTGGTGGCACCAATATTTGATAACCTAAATGGTATTCTTTGGTATACAAATGTTTCCTACTTGGTCATGAACACAATTTTGTGTTGGTCATTATCTTTTACCCAAATATGATTTTACCTTGAAAATACATCTAGTAGTGACACTATTTGTGGACCTATGACCTTATAAAGAATTTGGTCCATGGATATGAGTGGATAGTTACCTTTTAAGGAGGCTTGATTCAAGTTCTTGAAATTAATGCATAGTCTATTATCTTACTTTTTATTTCTATCAGGAACTAAGTTGACAACCCACATAGGATGATTTATGGGGAAGGTTATTTGAGATTATAAAAAATAAGGATCTCTTTTTTATCACATCATTAGTTTTTAGATTTAATGACATTTGTTTCTGTTGAAATGACTTTTCTCTTGGATCCAAGTTAATAATATAGACTTTTAGGTCCTTGTAACTCAAGGTAGTCACATCATTGTATTTTTTACATAGCTTATTGAAGATATGAACCTCTCCCTTAATACATTTATTTCCCATAAAGAGATCCATTCCTTAATTTTACTTGTATAGGGTGATATAACAATGGCTTATTACTCAAAAAAAAAAATGACTTCACCTTAATGTTGGATTTCTTGGCACATCGGGATTAAATAAAATTTCCAACGTAATTAGATCTCTTGGAAAATGATTTGTATTATCTCCATGTTCATTTTTCTCTTTGGCATATTATGCGTATTTGACCAATAATTTGATGATCTGATCATCATTATTATTTACTTGCTAGTGATCTATATTTTCTAAGATTGTGTATCATATTACTACCTCCAACTCCTTGATTTTATCCCATATATATAGTAGGATCATAATTTATAGCCAATGTTTATAGTTTGTCAGCCTTGGTGTTTGCTTATATTGGTATTGTGATGATCTCATAGGTGTCAAAACTCTCTAGAAGATCCTAAAATCTATGTTGATAAGATTTTAGTTATCAATTCTTGGTAGTATAGGCTAAGTTAACTAGTTTATACTAAGTTTAGAATCACCAAAAATATTTTAGCACCCAATTTTTTAGCTTTTATCAATCTCATGCATAAGGTTTCATATTCTGCTACATTTTTAGTGTAATTAAATAGGAGTCAACATGCATGGTTCATAATCTCACCTTGTGGGTTAATGATTTAGATCCCAATGCCTTCTCCATTTCTTGTCTTGGCACCATCAAAGTACATGACCCATGTTTTATTTAAACCTTAGGATTAATAATTGGTTAACATTGGGACCTTAGTGGGTTTTTCCAATACTAGATAGTTATGATGATGATCATATATATCTTCGAAAGAGCTTCTCCTTTGATATATTCATCATATATAAACATAGAAAGCTCATTATAATTAACCACTCAATAATCACTCAATTTATGCAAAGGTAATTGCAAGGGTTTTTGTTTTATATGCAAATCATATTGCCATATTGAGGATATTCTATGAGAATATAGTCCATTACTAGGTACCCAATTTTAGATAGCTTTTTGATCCATTACCTAGATAGCCATATTCCATTATAATGTGGGAGGTCAACCACAATTACTTTTTGAACTATTATAAACTCTATATATTTCACCACATTCATTACTAAATCCTTTAGTACACCCAAAATATTAACTTCCATCCAATCCATATGAATAGATCTACAATTTATTATCACATATGGCATCTTCATCTCTTAGCAAACACTTTTTGGCATAACAATTAATGTTGCTCTTGAATCAAAAAATGTTACAATTTGAGAAAACGACTTGATATATTCCCTTCCCTCCTTTTATTTATATATAATATTTATCTACCCTAATGCTAAATCTCAAGAGTCAGTACACATGCAAGGAAGACCCAAGCTAGTAACTCCTACTTACTAGAAATAGTAACTATTACATCATTATTAACCCTTACAACAAACAACATTTACATCATAACGGACCCATATGCACTAGGCGCCCAAGATAAATATACACCCACATTAGAAAATTATATAATGATGTTAGGATAGGATCCTAACATGCTCTTTGCCTTCAAAAACTATTTGTCCTTAAAGTAAAAAAATGAGAAAAATGGTAGTGGAGCAAATAGAGTGACTCCAATATGGCATCTACCATCTTTAATCCCCACCATTATACTAAAATATTAGTGATAGTTCAATTGCAAAGGGTGTGCATCCATCGATCCATAATACTCTTGGGTTATAATGTAATTGATCCTTCTTCATCCAGTTTTAGAAGTGTTGATTGGACCTATACATGGCTACCAAAGACATTATTCAAATAGAAAACATAAAAAATTAGATGGATATTGGAAGAAGATGACAAGTTGAGATTGTAGGTGATGGGGGTAATCCACTATAGCACCTAATAAGGTCCATTAAAATTAGCTACAATATTTTGTTGGCCACAAAGCTATAACAAGGATTACTTATATGATTGCAAACATAGGAAGACCATTTCTCCTACATTAAAACTATGATCTGAGGAGTGTTGATTAATCTATCATCACATTTAATTATAGGCCATTGCCAAATTATCCTTAAGATGTTGGAGGAGTAGTGCATATTGACAAAGAGTAGATTCTATCGTTTGAACCTTAGAACTACCTAGAATATATGTTAAAAGTTATGGAGGAGGGAGTCCATAAACTATTTTATATGAAGTTATCTTGGTAGTAGTGCAATAAGTATTATATCACCATTTTACCATTGGAAGCCATTTGACCCACTAATTAGGATGCTCAAATGACAAGTATTAGAGGTATGTTTCTAGGCACTTGTTAACAATTTTTGTTCGTCCATATATTTGTGGATGGTATGCTAAAATTATGTTGAGTTTGGTACTATCAAGCTGTATCTTATACACTTAATTTGTCAATCTAGGTTAGATTTAAAGAACATACAACCCCATATAGATTATTTTGTAATCATTAATCATTTGATTTGGTTCTATTTCCTTAGTATCGTTTGTAGGAAATGAAAGTTACAGAAAGTGAAATAACATAAAATAGTGTTCAATTAAAAGTGCAATTATGACTTAGACTAATTATGTGTTGTGGATCCACGTGCAATCTACTAATGCATTAACTATTTAAAATAATTTATAATCCTGTATTATGTAATTTAATTTATATTAAGACTAATTCTACTTTCTAACTAATTCTACTCTATTTTAGGAGACAAAGAGCAAGGGACTGATTGCTCGGAGTGGGCCCTGCCTCATAGAATATAGTGTAATTCTCTTCCCCTCTATTCTAATTTATTTTTAGTAAATAATATTCATTAAAACTATTCTAACACTATTTTAATTCATGAATGCAGGAAAATAAAGTAAAGGCTACAAAAATAGATAAATCATAAAGAAACACAAGATACAGTTACCAAATTCATGGAGAAAAATATTGTTGCTTTATTGATGAACTTCAATTCCTCATGCGTACATTGATCAAGCGATAAATGATAAAACAATAGATCCTAGACATTAGATGGTAACTAGTAGACTATAGACCTTTTCAAAGGTCTCCACATTGTATTTTATAATGTCATTTAGACATTTACAATAAAATTCTCTTCTACCATCTATTACGTTTCAAATGCTTGAAGATTTGAATTCTAATATTTCATAACAAAGATATTCTAAAATTAAGACACACTAACAACTACCCTCGAACTTATTACAATTGAAACTTGTCCAAGTGGTAAACTTTCAAACTAACATAACAAAAGACCTAAACTTAAATAATTTTATGACACGACAATAAAACTATTTTTCCTCTTCTTTTGAAAAGAGAAATTAATTTTATGTCAATATCTAAGCAACTTAACAATTTAATAACTTTACAACTTTAATAATAAACCATATAACAGATTAACAAATATTAGGTCACGTATGCAATTCCATCATGTCAAACAATCCTATTGACTGTACAACCCATGTGGGACCGCTATGCTATCATCAAACATGGCATTTAGTGCATTAGATGGTCTTACTTGATCAACACCTTTTAGTAGATCTTTTTCATAGGTTTTTTCTACAACATCTTTCTGTAACATCTTTTCGTAATGCACTTCCACATAATTTCTCATTTGTCATTCAGCCTGTGTTATGCTAAAACGTCTCCTATAAGAAAACCTGCAACATTTATCTACCAAAAATATACATAAAACTTGCACGATTTGTGTAAAATATAGGCATATATCACTTAATATTTTATAAATCAAATTCACTCATAAGTCATGCAAATAAGATATAATGATCATCGAAACACATTCATTTTCATATATTTTTTTTTATTGAGTAAATACTTCTTATACATATACATATCCGCCATGGGGATTGAAACCGGGTCACATCATCGATAATGCAAGTGGCATCCTTGACGGTAGACCACATCACGTGGATAAAAGATAGATTAAACTTTGCATAAAATATACATGATTTAGCACTCATAATTTCCCTCCAAACTAAAGGGGATGCATGTCCTCATGCATACAAGTTTAAATATCATAGCATAATAGATAAAACACTATAAATATTATAGATAGAATACAATAAATTTTATAACTAGAACATTGCAAATATAATAAACATTGCGAATTTTACAAAAATAATTTAGCAAATATATCAATTGAAACACTGCAAGTATAATAGATGAAATATTTCAAATATAACAGGGAAAAAACTATAGATGTAACGAGTAAAATATTGTAAATATCATTAAAATACTACCATCGTAATCAATAGAGTATTGTAAGTATATATATATATATAGATATATAGATATGCAAGTACATCAAAAATTTGGTATGATTTTTTTAAGATCCAAGTTTGTTTTAGATCTGATCCAGGATGAAACCTGGGTTAGATTTGGTGGTTTTTCTACCAACATCCTCTCGTGCTTCACTTTTTGAACCTACACCTTGACTTTATTTGTATTGAGTGGTGGTTTAGTAGTTATAGTTTTGATATGCTTCTTCAGTTTATTCACCCTTAAATCCATGTGGCACATCCTATTTTTCTGATGATGGAAGTGGTCCTGTAGATTCGATGATTTTGTTAAGCACCTCATCAATTCTAATGAGAATATCAACCTCAACTGATGGGTCTGATTTTTGAGGATGTCAAATATGTTGTTGGTATAGGAACTTAGATAGTGGGAGTGAGCTATCCTCATCAAGTATCAAATCAAAGTACTTTTTGAAGTTTACCAACTTCTTCACCTTTTTTGCACCCATAGAGCTTTTATTGGGTTAGCCACTGGAACATGACAATTGAAAAACTAGCTCATCTAGTTCCACCATCCTTTCCACAAAAATTTGCTTTAGAAGGTCAAACTAAAGAGTGAGAGCTATATTTATCAAAGTTGCATGTTCTATAAATTTATTCCCGAGTCTATCCAATTTGATGTGCAATAGAGTTTATTGTGTCTGAATGTGGGCAAGATTTTTAGTAGAAATATTTGAGGTAGGTGGGTTTGCTTTTGGGTTGAAAGCTTCTTATTTTTCTATATTTTCAGGATTGTACTCCTCATATTGGGTTTTTCTTACAGGTGAGTATGGTTTGGGATTTTTTGTGAATTTGGTTCGGGTAGGATTTTTACATATAGGAGACTCTTCCTCTTCTTGCTGGCTATCAGACTCAGGACACTCCTCTAATGTAGTATTCTCCTCAATTTTAGGCTCACTTGCCTCAGATTGGATTGACAGGTTTGCTTCTTGGAAAATTTCCTCCCATGCAATTTTTGATTCAGAAGCCTTATGTAAAACAAGAATTTTTATAAGTCCATGATGAGCAATCAAATGTAATTTGGGCTCATCACTAGACTATTTGTGTTGGACTCTAATAATCATAGCTTTCAAGGACCTGCAAAAAAATTAGGGTATATTTATAACACAATCCTCCCTTTTGGGGTATTTTAGATTTAACATCATTTTTAAGTGGTATCCACCACATATGGACAACCTCCCTTCCAACGTAAAAAACTTCATCAATATAGTGGTAATCTCGTGCCACTTCAAAAGGAGTGAAGTGGTGGCTACACCCTTAATTGAACCATCCCTATCTCACACAACGACACATTTTTCCCCTAATATGTCAACCATATGGCTTACTCCTTTGTAGGTAGACTTGTAATACTTTTGGCCAATTTTGGGGAGATTCAAAACTTCAAAAATTAAACTAGGAGTAATTTCAATTTCTACTCCTCCCACACAAGTGACCATGGTCGTGGGATTACAGTTCAAAATGAATTATTTTTCCACACCTTGATCATGCCCTTGAAACTTGGTTAAGGCTTCCCACCATTGCACCTCTTGAAATAGCTTTTTGACAAAGTCACTAGGGTTTTGAGTGTTTATGGATGAGGGCTCACTATATTTTTGAAAGATAGCTCTCAACATGGTGATAGGGTTTAGAGGATGGAAGGGGTATGGAGTTTTTAGAGGATGGTTCTTGTTGTAAATTCACTATAAATAAACCTGCAACAACATGAAATATATGCATGTATCCATCATTTATTATAAAACTGAATTTACATAGAGATATTATTGAAACCAACCATGAATTCATCGTTTTACATAAGTATTTTATCGATAGATCGATTCTGTATATTTATCTCCCCAAAATTGATAGTCTTATCACATTCTTTTGCAAAATTTTAAAGTTTTATTAGTATTACTTATAGTTGGTTTTGCACCTTCTTTCTAGATTCTATCATCATCCAACCTTGCTTTCTTTTCATTTTTCAACTATAATTCATCGTCCTTTTGCAAAAAGAAAAAAAAAAAACAAAAAAAAACCAAAAAAAAAAAAAAAAAAAAAAAAAAAAAAAAAAAAAAAAACAACCGAAAACAAAGTCAAAATTTCCACTGGACATGATTCTGTGTAGTGAGACATCGTTACCTAGCTACATTCATAGTTGGATTCGATCGAAAAACCACCTAACAAATTACAGAGGATATCCTAATGAAATTAGGATTATTTTCATGCCTTTTGTTATTTGATAGCCCAAAAACAAACTGGTCATCGATCAAGATTTTGATCGATGGCTTCCATGTTCGATCCGCGCCTCTTCTCCCTATTGAATCTCGTAAACAAATATCAATGATCAATAGTTTCCTATGTAAGGTGGTCACCTTACCTCAAAAAGGATCGTGTCTTACTATCTTGGCGAGGTGTTCTCTTGACACCTTGCATGGTAATCAACTTACCAATTTTGATACATCATTCACCGGGAGAAATTTTTGTTCAAAATATTTTAAATTTAAATTACTTTGGTATATGAAAAAGACTTTAGGTTTTTTATTTATTTATAATTAATAAGTCCTAGGTTTATTTTATGGTTTGTGTCGATCAAGAGGAAGTTGAAATTTTAATTTTAATTGATAATAAGGACTTATGTCCTCCTTTCGCTCTACCTTTGATATCTTTGATTCATGCTTTGAATTGCTATACCATCCATGTGTGTCTTCCTCATCCGACATCAACTTCCTCATATGCATGATTCAAATGTGTTTCACTCGATGTTTTCACCATATTTTGAAACTAGATCTATGACTTGCACCATATAATGCCTTGTTTGCATACTCGTGTGAGGGAAACATGCCTCCAAATCTATGTATTCCCATCAATAGGTGTGCTATCCTTGTCATCTTACCTCTTCCTCCTGAGTCTAAGTATTCATATCATGGACAAGTGGTGATACACATAGTATTTTCAAAGAAACTCATTTGCCCATCTCTCGATCATAAATACCCACGTCATTCACCCATGCTTCGGTTATGTTGTGCTTATCTCGATTTTTACGTTGTGCATGAAAATAGGCCTCTCATAAAATGGTGCCTACTCAGGCTCTGAATATCCGTGTTTTACCTTCCTTCCCAAGTGATGTATCATGTGGTGTGCCCAATTGGTAATCCACACGGTACTTTCAATCATAAGCCAATCATAAGCATCCACATCACCACTTCACGTTATGAGGTGTATTCTTGGTAATATTCAAATCATATGTGCATGAGGGTTATATTTTCCATTGATTTACTAGTCCATGCCCTATGATCATCTAAGCCTACTTTGGTCAGCTTCCAAGGTGAAATGTCCATGCGATTTATAAAATAGAGTGAAAAGCTTTGCTAAAAAATCAATAACACCCTATGGTTCCTTGCTTCCTTGCGATACACGGCTTTAGTCATGTGTACGCAAAAACCTACTGATTTGCTATCCTATGGTGCTCATTTGAATCCATTGTGCTCAAATCTCAAGGTCAGCTCGCGTCTTTGTTTTTTGTGCCATGGCTCACAAGGTTTAAATATCCGCATGATGGCTTTCATGGTTAAAATTTAAATACCCATGCGAGTTTACTTTTTCATGCCAAAGCCCTTGTAAATAAGAGATAATGATAATTTCCTTGAGGCATCTTGTTATATCATGACACGTGTCTTAAGTCATGCGTAAATCTACCAATCAACACTTAGAAATTTTTTGTGAAGTTGTGTCTATGGAAACATGCTACCGAAACATCTACAAAAAGTATCTACAAAAACTATCTACGAAAACTATCTACAGAAAACAACTACAAAATAACTACATAAAACAACTACAAAAAACAACTACAGAAAACAACTACGAAAAACAACTACGAAAATCAACTACAGAAAACAAATTACAGGATCATAGGAATACTTTACCTGATTTCTTCCCATTCTTTTTTCTTTTCTCCCCCAAATTGTATCATGAAATTTATTGCATAAATCCTTTACTTCTCCCCCAAACTATATTTTTGGCTATATAGCCAAAACAGGATAAGGAGAGAAATTCTTATAAAAGTTTATATTATGTAAAATCTTAGTATATATATATATATTTTTAATATTATTTTATTTATTTATTTAAGAATATGGGGGTGTTTACTTATATACAAATTATTTGTTCATGCCAAGCCATTAAATAAGTTTGTAGGATAATAAATCTTCTTAGAATGGAATTGCTTGTTCCCAATAGCAAAGATGTTATGCAAAAATATTAATTCCTTCCCTGACCTTTTAATAAAAATTCCATTCTAATACCCTAGAGAGGTCAATTTCTTGTTCTACTTCCTTTAGCCTCATTGAGGAGTTCTATGTGAGAGAAATATAATAATGAATTTAAACCAATATCAATCATCAATACTTTGGTTTGCAAAAATAGGTCTCATCAATGGTTGGACACACTCAAAACCCATTTTGGAAGAGGAGAAATAAGATAGTCATTCTGGTATCATCTTTATTTTATTATTTCATAGCCCATGCATTTATTTGTTTAATTTGTAGGGGTGCAAAGCTTTGGGGAATAAGATTCCCAACCACTCTATCAAAGTCCTGATGGGAATTATCACCCTATCCTTACTACTTTACCCCTTAAGGCTTTGGGGAGTCAGATTCCCAACCACTCTATCAAAGTCCTGATGGGAATTGTTACCCTATCCTTACTACCTTTTTTCTATTTAGGGAAGATATTAGAACTTTGGGGATTCGGGCTACATATCCATCTGGATGGAAGTGTAGTCCTATCCTTACTATTCTTTTTCTTCCTTTTTATTTTTGTGGGCTATAAGAAACAAGGTATTTCACTACCTTGTTTTTATTAATTGTTGATACCATCATGACTATATATTCTCCCTTCTATAAGGTAAGAGCATGTCTTCACACACTGAATCTGACTTCTTTCTTAAAACCTAATACTGTGACTGAAAAGTGATGAATAATAAGATGAAAATATTGTATATTAGAACTCCATTATGAAACAAAGGAAGCATATTTAAAGAACATAGAGTGATCTTCTAGTTTATTTTCAAGAAATATTATTGTTCCATGATAATCTCCTTTCATTGGCCAAGTAGTGTAAATATTTTTGCCATCCATCTTATTTACTGGTACCTACTCATCCAAACAAGAGGACTGATTAGACTACACTCTTTTTAATGACTACACTTATTTACTAAATATATTATATTATAGAGCAACAATTTTATTTAGTAGATAATATTTTTGTTGCTTAGGATAGAAAAGAGAAGTTTTTATTTAATAGTAGTTGATTGTAGTTCAGAAATGCATTGCAAATCAACCTATTGCTTAAGATGGTTTATAAATTCTTCTTTAGATAATGGCTTCCTATAGAGCTTAAGCCTATGTCCATTAACTAATAATCTTCTTGTTGAATCATCAATAGGCTTAAGTTTAACTGTACCATTCCCAAATATTTCTTCAATCTCATAGGGTCCAAGCCATCTTATCCTTAGCTTACCTTGGAAATCTTGGTAGTGGGAGTCAAATAGCAAGGCCCAATATCCTGGTTGAAATGTTCATGGTACAATATGTTTATCATGCCATTTATTTCTTTGTAGTTGAGTTAATTCAGTCTTGTGTAATACCTCTAATCTTCTTTCATCTAGAATGTTTAATTTTTCCAATCTAGCTTTTTGTGCTTGATCCAAATTCATATCAAGTTGTACCATTGTGCGAAGAGTCTCTATTTCAAATTCAATAGGCATAATAGCTTGCTTCCCATAAACCATTTCATAAGGTGATAATCCTATGGTAGTTTTCCAAGTTGTATTATATGCCCATACAACTTCTTTTAATATTTCTACCCAATCAACCCTATTGACAACTACAATTTTTATTATTATCTTTTCAAGTTCTCTATTTGTAACTTCTACTTGTCCATTAGCTTGAGGGTGATATGGTGAAGTTTTTCTATGTTTTATTTGATATATTTTAACAAAATATTCAATTAATTTGGAGAGAAATTGAGACCCATGGTCTAAAACTAGTTCTCTAGGTGCTCCAAAGCATTGCATGATATGTGAATAAAGAAAATCAGCAACTAGTTCAACTTGTGCTCGTGGCAAGGCTTTTACTTCAGCCCACTTGGTGATATAATCCATGCACACAAGTATGTGTTTATTGCCTGCACTTGGAGGATCTATTGGCCCAAAAAAATCAATCCCCCATTTCTCAAATGGTTCGAACATTATTTGTGGTACCAAAGGCATCTCCATTGTAGGTGTAGGTTTACTAGCCCTTTGACAAGCATCACATCTATCAACAAATTTATGGGTATCCTTATTTATAGTAGGCCAATAATAACCTGTTTGAAGTATTTTACTAACTATTCTTTGGGCTGCATAATGACCTCCACAAGGTTCTTCATGTGTTGCCCTAATGATATCATATACATCCTCTTCTTGCACACATCTCCTAATTACATGGTCAGGGCAAGATTTAAACAAAATTCCATTAATCCACATATAAGGGACACTTTGATGTACTAATTTTCTATGCTCATGTGGTGTAAAATTTTGAGGTATTTTTCTTGTTACCAAATAGTTTACAATATCAACATACCAAGGAGTAAAAATAGAAAGAGCAAACAAATGTTCATCCGAAAAATTATCAAGAATTAACTCATCATCATCAAATATTTGCATACGAGATAAATGATCTACAATAACATTATCTTTACCTACTTTATCTATAATTGTGACATTAAATTCTTGCAATAAGAGAAGCCATCTAACCACTCTTCCTCCTACTATAGCTTTGTTCATCAAGTATTTAATGGTAGAGTGATCAGTGTGAACAAATACTTCATACCCTATTATGTAATGTTTGAACTTATTAATGGCATGAACTACAACTAAGAATTCATTTTTAGTAACTATGTAATTAAGTTCAGCCCCATGCAAATTTTTGCTCACATAATAGATAGCATAAGGTATTTTGTTCTCAATTTGTTGAAGTACTACTCCTATTGCATAACCTGAAGCATCACAATGTATATGAAAGGGCAATTCCCAATTTGGTCCCCTTAAAATTGGAGTAGTAGTCAATTTATTCTTTATAACTTCAAAGGCTTCTTGACATGCTTCAGTCCAATTAAATTCACTTTCTTTTGTTAAGAGCTTAAGCATAGGAGAGGTAACTTTACTAAAATACTTAATGAATCTACGATAATACCCTACATGTCCCAAAAATCTTCTTACCTCAGTTTGTGTTTTTGGAGGTTGAAGGGATTGAATAACTTGGATCTTTGTAGGATCTACTTTAACACCTTCCTCAGATATATAATGTCCTAAAACAATACCTCCTCTCATCATCATGAAGCACTTTTCATGACTCAAAGAGAGATTTTGTTCTTGGCATCTAACAAGAACTTTTTGTAAGCTTGATAGAGTTTCTTCAAAAGTGTTACCATAGACTGTGAAGTCATCCATATAGACTTCTACACATTCATTAATTAAATCAACAAAAATAGCTAAAACAACCCTTTGAAAAGTAGCAGGTGCATTGCATAATCCAAAAGGTAAAACTTTATAAGCATAGGTACCTACAGGACATGTAAAAGTTATCTTTTCTTGATCTTCTTCTACTATTGAGACTTGATTGTATCCACTAAAACCATCCAAAAAGCAAAAATATTTCTTTCCAGCCAAGGTATCAAGAACTTGATCAATAAAAGGTAAAGGAAAATAGTCTTTCTTTGTTACTTTATTCAATTCCCTATAATCTACACAAATCCTCCATTTACCATTCTTCTTGGGAACTATCACTAATGGTGATACCCATTGGCTATCAAAAATTGGATATATAAATCTTGCATTTAAAAGCTTAATGATCTCTTCTTGAACTATGTCTTTCATAGCTAGATTTAGTCTTCTTTGAGGTTGTCTCACTAGGTGGCAACCTTCTTGAATGAAGATTTAGTGGGTGTAAACATTTGGATGAATCCCTTTCATATCCTCATAGTTCCATGCAAATGTTGTTTGATGTTTTCTAAGTACTTCTATCAATTGTGATTCCTGAATACTTGTAAGCTCATTATTAATATTTAAAGTCTTCCTAGGTGTGATGTCTATCTATTTGTAATTTTTAGTATTTGCATCTATTCCCATTATTTCATGTTCAAGAACATTTAACTGATAGTTATAGGGCACTAATTGATGAGATTGAATTGTACTTGCTTCATCATTAGATATAGTAAATTCATATGAACAATTAGTACTTTGTTCTTCATCAAAAAGTGGTCCTAATGGTCCTTCAATTTCTTGTTGTAAATATTCACTTAACACATTAATTGATAAAGTTTGAATAACATCCAAATCATTAGGAAAATCATACCAAAGTTGTTTTGAGAATCCTTTATCTAATGTTGACTCAGGAAATAGACTCAAATCTTTAGTGTGCTTCCCATTGGAAATAGTCATATTTCTAGATCTACAACTAATGTAAGCATCAACTATTGCAAGCCATGGGTATCCTAGAATTAAGGGATGTCCCCCTAACTTCTTCTTAGGTTGTAAGACCACAAAGTCTATAGGATACTCCCATGAACTTACAGAAACTATGATGTCTTCTAATTTTCCTTCTGGTTTGATGGTAGATCTATCTGCAAGTTGAAGCACTATAGAGGTTGGTTGTAATTTGTGTACCCCTAAAGAATCTATTATTTCCTTAGTCATAACATTGATGGCAACCCCTAAATCTACTAAGACATTATGCAAGGTTGTATTACCAATATGAACTGTGAGTATAGGTATTCCAAGATCTATATATTTTGGTAGTAACCTTCCTTCAGTCATTATATCAGATATTATCCAATAACTTGGATGGTTTGAGATTCATTCTTCTTATTTCTTCCTAAATTGGATGTGCACATACTCTTTATCAATTTAGAATAAATAGGAATATCCTTGATAGCTTGTAATAGAGGAATTTTAATGGTAACATTCTCTAATTCTTGGAGGAAATTGAAAGCTGGTTTGGAAGGTTCTTTAGGTATTACCAGTATTTCAGGAAATGGAATTTCCATTTCTTTCCTTTGAGGGATTTGGATCTCTTTTTGTTTTGATGGAATATTTTTTGGTAAAGTTTTTTTTTCTTTTTCATTTTTGTCTACTTTTTCAAACAAGTCTTGGATAGGTTCCTCAACTTCTGTGAGAGTCACATTATTTTCCAACACTTTTCTAGACCTTAAATGGATCTGTTGGCAAGGTACCATAGATATTGAACATGTCTCATTTGTTTCATAGACCTGTTGAACAATCTTGTTATTATTAGGATTGGGAACTAGTTGAGCTGGTAAAGGTGGTTTCTTAGGAGGGTTGTTCATATTATTTGGAGGTGGAAGAAGTCTATTTTGAGGCTGATTTTGAGGGGCTTGTCCCCTAAACTGATTTTGGAAATTCTATTGTTGGGGTGGACTTTGAGACCAGCTAGGTCCTCCTTGATTATATTGGTCATTCATATTCCAATTAGGCATATTTTGACCTGACATTCCTTGAGTCCATGGAGGTGGAATCCCATATGAGTTGGCCATAAATTGGGCCCATGGAGGTATATTCCATTCTTGGTTATTTGGGTATGGGTTCCAATTTATCCAATTTGATGTATTTGACCACTAGTTAGGTCTTTGCTAGTTGGAATAACTAGAATTTGACCAATTAGATGGACCATTGAATGGGCCACTTATTATTTGAGCTACAAAATAAACATCCTATACCTCCTCAACTTTAGGTTCTTTTATAGCAGATTTCATAACTGAAATATACTTGCAATTTTTAGTACTATGATTTTTATCACAAATTTTACAAGAAAAAATGTTGGAAATATTTGTAATGTTAAGAGGGCATTCCCTCAAGTTATGTCTTTTCCTACATCTATGATAGTATATCTCCTCAATATATTGTTATTTTGGTTTCTTATCCATGAGGTCAAGAGATGTAGTTAATGTGCTTAACAAATCAGTCTTTAGGCTTTCCAACATATTACCAATTTTTGCTCTTGTTACTCCTCCTATGGATGAGTATTTGTTGTTCCTAAGAGGCTTATTCCTTGAATAATTTCTGCAAAGATTCACAATCTCTTCAAATTCCATTAGATGAATATCCCCCTTAGCCATAAGGTTTAAAACATCAAGGACATCTTCTTTTAATCCTTTTAGAAAAAGTTCTTTTAAGATTTCTTCATCTAAATCAATATTCACTCTAGATCCTACAAACTAAAATCTTTCAAGATAATCCTCAAGGGATTCTTCTTCTCATTGGTTCATACAAAATAGCTCAACTTTCTTGTCCCTAACTCTATAGTAATCCTGATATCTTTCAAGGAATATATCTTTCAATCCATGATCTCCATCCCATCGGTTACAAACACTTTCACCTAGACCCATAAACCATCTTAAAGTTGCATCCTTAAGGGTAGAGGGAAACAGTCTTAATTTTTGTTCATCAGTGGTATAAAAATAGGCTTGACACACCACTTCAAACTCAAAAAGAAATGTATCAGGGTCTTCATGTGGTTTCCCATGGAAGGTAGGCAAAATAGCAATAGAGACCGGTTTTGGTTCTCTTGTTAGCCTATCTATTGGAGAAGAAATTGGAAAGGCAAAAGTTTTTCTTTGCCTACTTCTCTGATTTTCTTCTACTTCTCCATGATCATTATTCCTTTGCCTATTCCCCCTTTGATTTCCATCTACTTCCCCATGTTCACTATTACGATCATCCATGACTGATTGGATGAATTCTAAGATTGGACTTGGTATAGGCTCAGAGAAGATAGTTGATGGATCAATATGATTATCAAATTCAGGTTCTAGCAATAGAAATATTTCAGGATTTTGATCTAGTAGAGTCAATGGTAGTTCAATTTGCTCTTTTAGAGAATCTCTAGTTACTAAAATCTCAGTCTCTTTTAATCTAGAAATATCAAACTTTTCACTAGAGTTTTCTTTACAGACTTTGATGAATCTTCCTCTTGAATCTCTAGGTCTACTCATAAATTTGCAAAGATCTTTAATTTTCTACAACAAAAATCATTCATTCCTCCTTAAACAGTTTATGGATATCATTAATTGGGTCTAACTATTTAGGAGTCATGTAATGTTCCTCCTCAAAATCAAAATCTTGTTTCACAAGAAAAATTAATTGAACAATAAAATCTTATTTTTTATTTGAGATAGGACTTTCAAACTGTAACTCGTAATACAAATCATGGCACAACTCTCTGAAGCACATGATTCTAGGAGCTTTGTTATATATTTTGTTATATTCTAGGCTCACTTCTCTATTTTCTATGTCAGCTAAGAAATTGTGGATAACAAGGGAGTCCTCAAAGTATTGCCCCCAAGGATATGTAGTTGAATTTACACTCGCTCTCCTATCTCCTAGCCAACATTCACAACTCTTCACAAGATCAAGATAAGGTGAATGATAATCTAGCCCTAGAGCTTTAGTTATATCAATCCTCTTGATGTTGCTCAACTCTTTTATTCTTTCCCTAATGAGATCAAGGTGTTCCCACATATAGTCCCACTATTTTCTAGATGACCTATGTCTTTGTTCAAAAAGTAGGTTGATTTCTTGTTCTAGGAATAGTTTTCTGAGGTCTATTAATGTAGACTAAAAGTAACTTTCCACCATTAGCAACTTTTACTTCTCTTTTTTTTTTTCACAATTTTGTCTTGTTTTTGTTTTTGTTTCTATTTTCAAAATGCAGTTTTTAGAAATTAAATTTTCAAATAGAACAATCTTACTATTATTAAGACCAAGTCTAAAATTCACAGCCAATCTTAACACAACAAGGGAAAGTAAAATTACTATTCTAAAATAGTTCTTACTACCACTAAAACTAGGTCTAAAAATCACAACCAATTTTAGCACAATAAGGGAAAGTAAAGTGTTATTGTTACTACTTGATATTAAGGAACACTTCGGTATGAACTTGTCACACCTACTGCTTGTTTTCACAAGTTAAATAACCTAGACCTAAGTATATAACAACCACATTATGCTAAAAAGTAAATTTACTAAAAATAAAAATGTTTAAATGTAAATTGTTGTCACTACTTGAATTAGGAACACTTGTATGACTTCACACCTACTACTTATTTTCACAAGTTAAATAACCCATACCTAAGTAAATAACAACCACCACCCAATTCTTTGAAAATAAATTTACTAAAATAAAATGCTAACTAGGAAAGTAATAAAATTGATCCTAAGAAAATGGAACCTGGAAGTATTGAGATGAAGACACTTGTTGGAACCCTATTGTCCCAAATTTGAACTGCATGAACTTGGGACTTCTTTCCAGTCATGCAGGTAAGCCTCCTTCTCACCCCAATAGTCTCTGATAAAAAATTATGACACTGTTCTCCCCGAAAATGATGCCAAAATATCGAGTTGTATCTCATACACTTAATTTGTCAATCCAAGTTAGATT
The DNA here is from genome assembly GCA_028583015.1 of Wollemia nobilis. Taxonomy (NCBI): domain Eukaryota; kingdom Viridiplantae; phylum Streptophyta; class Pinopsida; order Araucariales; family Araucariaceae; genus Wollemia; species Wollemia nobilis. Next base: position 9,211,308 of record JAQPPZ010002998.1, read on the forward strand.
TAAAGAACAAGTAAACCCCATATAGATTATTCCATAATCATTAATCATTTGACTTTATTCTATTTCCTTAGTCTCATTTGCAAGAAATGAAAGTTACAAAAAATGAAATAATGCTTAATTAAAAGGTGCAATTATGACTTAGACTAATTCTATGTGTATATGTGGATCCACATGCAATCTAATAATGCATTAACTATTTAAAATAATTTATAATCCTATATTATGCAATTTAATTTATATTCTAAGACTAATTCTATTCTCTAACTAAACCTAATCTATTTCAGGAGAAAGAGAGTAAGGGACTAGCTGTTCAGAGTGGGCCCTACCTCCTAGAAGACAATGTAATTCTCTTCTCCTCTATTCTAATTTATTTTAGTAACTAATATTTCATTCTACTAATTTAATACTATTTAATTCATGTGTAGGAAAGTAAAGAAAAGGCTTACAAAAATAAATAAATCATAAAAAAATACAAGATACAATTACCAAATTCATGGAGAAAAATGTTGTTGCTTTATTGATGAACTTCAATTCTTCATGCGTACAATGATCATGACAGATGATAAAACAATAGATCCTAGACATTTGATGGTAGCTAGCAGATTGTAGACCTTTTCAAAGGTCTTTACATGTATTTTTATAATGTCACATTGGACATTTACAATAAAATTTTCTTCTGCCATTTGTTACATTTCAAATGCTCGAAGATTTGAATGCAAATATTACATAACAAAAATAATCTAAAATTAAGACACACTAACAACTACCTTGGACTTATTACAATTGAAATTGTCCAAGTGGCAAACTTCCAAACTAACGTAATCAAAAGACCTAAACTTAAATAATTTGATGACAAGATAATACAATTGTTTGTCCTCTTCTTAAGGGAAGAGACAAATTAAGTTTACGTCCATATCTAAGACAATTTAACAACTTTACAACTTTTAATAACAAATCATATAACAAATTAACAAATGTCAAGTCACGTATACAATGCCATCATGTCAAACAATCATGTTGACTATGTAACCCATGTGGCACTACTATGCTGTCACTAGGCATGGCATTCAACGCATCATAGGGTCTTACTTGATCAATGCCTTTCTATAGACCCTTTTCGTAGGTGTTTTTTGTAACACCTTTTTGTAATGTATTTTCATAATGCACTTCCATGTGACTTCTCATCTATCATTCAACCTATGTTCTACTACAACATCTCCTATAAGACACCTGCAATATTTATCTTCCAAAAACATATAGAAAACTCGCACGATTTGTGTAAAGTATAGGCATATATCACTTAATGTTTTATAAATCAAATTCACTTATACATAAGTCATGTAAATAAGATATAATACATAAGTCATGTAAATAAGATATAATGATCATCGAAACACATTCATTTTAATATATTTGTAGATAAAAGATAGATTAAACTTTGCATAAAATATACGTGATTTAGCACCCATTAGGTGCCATGTAGTTTAAACAATTCCTGCCAAAAATAACTAGAGAAGGTGGGATCATGGTAAAAAATAATAGACTTGGGCATGCCATGTAGGCAAAAAATGAAATCCATGTATATTTGGATAACTATATAGACCTTGTAGGGATGGGCTAAGAAATAAAAATTAACATACTTCAAGAGATGATCCACCACCACAAAAATATTTTTGTTACCTCTAAAATTTGGAAGACCTTCAATAAAATCCATAGAAATATTTTTTCAAAATTATCACTAGAGTAGGAAGAGGTTGGAGTCTACCTAGAGTACAAACATTTTTCCCTTTCATATACTAGTAAATACCACATTCTGCTACATAAATATCCTTTTTTGTACCCATCTAGAAGAAGGTGTGTTTAGCCCTCTCATAAGTTTTTAGGGACCCCAAATGGCCCATAATTAGGCAAGCATGCACTTCTTGTAATATAGATTCATGTAATGGTGAATCTGCAAGAATAACAAGGTGATCTTGGTATCTCAAATGCTGCCCATCCCATGTTTACCTTGGGTGAGAGTTAGGACCAATTTGATGTTGTTGAATTAAAGCTTGCAAGATAGAGTTTTGAGTTATCTCTTCTTGGAGTTGATGAATCCATCAAGAGAGAGGGGTTGAGATGGAATACAACATACTCTAGTGCTCATATTGGTGGGATAAGGCAACAATGACTATATAATCCTTGTATTTTTAATAAGTCACATGTCAACAGTTTGGTTACCCATCTCTATTATTCAGAACTAGGGACCTGTTGCTCCAAAAAATATTCTAGATTATGGTGATTTGTTTTGATTGAAAATTCTCATCTAAAAAGGTAGGATCATCAGTGCTTGATTGCATGTAATATGGCCATCATTTTGTTCTCATAGGTCAATTTACCCAAATTTTCCCTAACAATTCCTTGCTAGTAAAAGCCAATGATCATTATTCTTACATGAGTACAATCCCAATTCCAATTCTTGAAGCATCAATTTTGATCATAAAAAGCTTGGATAAATTGGGTGTTGCTAGCATGGGTTTCAATAACATAGCTTTTTTGAGGTGCAAGAAGGCTTCTTTTGCTAGTTTTGACCATACAAAAGAGTTATTTTTCAACATTAATATCAAAGGAGAACTGATATTTCCAAAGTATTTAAAAAAAAAATCATAATAACCAATGAGAACTAGAAAACCCCAAATACCCTTGACAACATTGGGCTTTGGCCATTCTTGTATGACAATAATTTTTCTCGGATCCACCTTAACCCCTTCTCATGAAACTGTGTCCTAGAAACTCTACTTCCTGCATTCTGAAAGAGCATTTAGACCGCTTTCTATAAAACTGATTATCGAATAGGATTTGCAAGGTCTAATCGAAATGTTATAGATATTCCTTCCATAATAAACTACAAATTAATATAATATCAAATAATACCACAATGAATTTGCACAAAAAAGACAAAAGGATAATCTACATAAGACTTTGGAAGGTGGAAGGTGTGTTGGTAAAACCAAAAGTCATGGCTAGAAATTCATGATAATCTTCATGAGTCTAAAAAGTTCTTTTTTTTTTTAATTTGTGGAAAAAATACCAAAAGGGATGCCACTTTTGGGTAAGACCCAAGGAGGCAGGGGTATCCATTTCTCCAAAAATGCCCAGGACTCGGACCTGGCCTACCACCTTTGACATACTCAAGGAGCAAACAAACACACAAAACCAATTTAAAAATAAGTAAATAAATAAGTAAAAAACAACAAAAATAATAAAATAAAATAAAAAACATGCTCCTTGAGTGTGTCAAAAACACACTCAGAGCATGGATTCCTATCTAGCAGAGCAGTGAAAGAAAATAACTTTAGATTTGTCTTCATTGATCAACTGCCCAGTAGCCTTAGAAAAATAGCTAATGATTTGCTTAATATTAGAAGCTTCCTTAACTGTAGCTTTACCTAAAAGAGTAGAGTCATCCAAAAATTGAAGATGAGATATAGGTCTAGCTCCATAAGCAATGGTAACTCTCTCAAGGGTTTTGTTTTCCCTCTTTTTGGTTATAGTCCTACCCAAGCATTCAACAAGAATGATGAATAAATAAGGGGATAATGGGTCACCTTGCCTAATACCTCTGGAAGCTGGGAATGACTGAGAAGGCCTACCATTGATAAGAAATAAGTAGGAAAATAAAGAGATACAACCCATAATCTAATCCATCCAATCCTTTGAGAAACCAAATTGCCTCAAAACTTTGATAAGGAAGTGCCAATCCATTTTGTCATAAGCTTTGGATAAGTCTAACCGAATGAACATGGAAGGAGATTTTTGCATATCCATGGAATGGATGGCTTCTTGAGCAAGAACTATCTCATCTACTATTTTATGCCCTTCCACATAACCCCCTTGCTCTGGGAAATAATCTTATGCAAAAGAGGCTTCAACCTTTCTGCCATGATTTTAGTAATGATTTTGAGAAGAACATTACATAAAGCAATATGTCTAAAGGCTGCGATATGATCAACCTATTGAGATTTTGGAACAAGAGTAATATAAGTTTTATTGATAACATTCAAAATTTCTTTGGCTTTCCTGGCTTCTTCCACCACCTCTAATAAATCAACATGAAGGATATCCCAAAAATCTTGGTAGAACTCAATGGGAAAACCATTAGGACTTGGGGTTTTCCCTTTTTGCATTTTAAAAACTACCTGTTGAAGCTCATTGATAGTAACAGGAGTAGTAAAAATAGAGTTCTCATCAAAAGTGATAAGAGAAGGGATTTCTTGAAGAATATTTTGTTGAGAAGCTGAGTCAAGAGGAGTAGCAACAAAAATATTGGAAAAGTAATCAACAACAATAGAGTTCATGTCATCCCAAGTATAAACAACATCTCCAAAATCTGATTTCAGGGAAGAAATAAAGTTGTGAGATCTTCGAGCTAGAAGATATTTGTGGAAGAAATTTGTGTTTCGATCTCCTTCTTTGAGCCATTGAATTCTAGATTTTTGCTTCCATAAGATTTGTTCTCTTTTTTTCCATTCCTCTAACTGAGTTGCGAGTTTAATTTCATCTGCACTTCTCTTCTCTGTGAGGCCATATAAACGGATTTTCTTATTCAAATTTTCAAGATGAGCAATAACTTCATGTTTTTTTATGAACATCCCCAAACTCTTTCTAGTTCCAAGTCTTGATTTTGGATTTAATGTATTGCAGTCTTTTGGCAAAAGAGAGCATCTTAGTCCCATGCCTAGGTTTACCTTCCTTCCACCATTTTTGCACACGAGGTCTAAAGGGAATGTCTCTAAGCCACATTAATTAAAAATGATAAGGAGAGAAAATCACATTGGTTTTCCACATTTCCACCATGACTGGCCAATGATTTGAACTAGCATTATTAAGAGTCTTCACTTTAGGAATGTGACCATAGATTAAGAAATTTTCAGAGAGCAAAAACCTATCCATTCTCTCCATTATACAAGCTAAGCCTTGCCTTCTGTTAGACCAAGTCATAAGGCCATTATCTGGTTGGATGTCCACAAGATGGAGGTTTGCAATATATTCGCTCATGAGGTTAGTTTTTTTGTCCAAATTTCTATTTCCCCCCCTTTTCTCATCTAAAGACAGGATGGTATTGAAATCTCCTCCGATAAAGATACAAGCTTCAGGAAAATGAGAGATAATATGAGTTATATACTTCCACTGTCTTCTTTGAATAGCTATAGCCAACAGACCCCAACTACCAACCATATGTTGAATAACTACCTCTTTTGGGTCCCAAAGACAAGCAATGCCACCAGAAGTCCCCTGGGAACTGAGGAAAACCACTTTTACAGCCGACCAAATTTTATTGGCAATTGAGTCCATTTCCTCCATTGACATATTTGTTTCTTGAAGGAAAACAAAATGTGGATGATTTATCTAAATCATTCTTCTAATTTCATTTTGTTTTGAAAGACTCCCTTTGAGTCCTCTAATATTCCAAGTGATGATATTCATTAATACCAGGGCTAAAAAAGTTGGGAAGGGCATTAATCTTACCTTTCTCTACAAGATTTTCACCTTCTTTTACCATATGATATTGATTGGTCTTGCGACCTACTTTTTTATTAGAATCCATATTTAGTTTTTTTTCCCCTGTTTCTTGAATTATTCTAATTGAATCTAAGATGGCTTCTAACCTTGAAGAATGCTTGTACACAGCCAAAATTTTACTAGAGGGTTCAACAAAGTCTATATTGGGACCTGTATTATTTAAAGTTTTGACATTTAAAAAATTGTTTTTCTTGTGTAAATTTTCTCCCTTTTTTTCTGTTGAAAACCTTTGATTTGTTGGTTTGTCTCTGAGTTCTTCCATTCATATTTAAATTGTGTTTCTAAGATTTTTGTTTCCATTATTTCCTCTTCCTCACTTGGGACATCATTTCTGGAAAGGATTTCAAACATATTAGCGAGATGACTTTGATTGATCCTTAATAACTGGTTTTTTCCCGAGTGTTCTTCTTCTTAGGCATTTGGAAACCTGCTAAGTTTATATCTTCTTTCTTTTGATCAAGAATTTTATTTGGGCAAGCATTGGCCAAATGACCATATTCATGGAAAATTCTACAACGAAAAGGAATGTTATCATAGTCCACTACTTGCTCCCAAGTGTCTTCCCCAAATTGTAATGTGATATTTTTAGGAAGGGGTTTGTCAAAATCCATTAAAACACAAATCCGAGCATAAATAATATGTTCAAAATTTTGAGTACAATCAACAGTCATCATAAAAGTTCCTAAAGAGTTTCCAATTGAATAAAAAATAGTAGGATTCCAAAATTCAATAGGGAGGCCAAAGAGTCTAATCCACACGGGAGGTATAGAAGGCATCTCTTCTTCTGATTTAAATTTAGTATGCCAGGGCTTCATGAAAAGCCCTGCCCTTCCAAAAAACCAAGGACCCCTTTAAAAGTTTTCTCTCTATCTTCATTATTAGCAAATAAAACAATAAAATAATCATTTGGATACATAAATATTTGTAACTCACCTTTAGTTTTCTAGCTTTTTGCAGCCCAGACTTTGAAAATAGATAGGCTCGAACAAAAACCCACGAACCAAAAAATTAGTCCTTTTTTTTCCAAATATTCAATGCTAGTTTGAATGTTACCCATATCAAGCTTAATAATAGGAGTTCCATCAGCTGCTTTAAGACATCCTGACTCCATTTTCCTGGGATCAATATTGGGTATTCTTAGAGGTTTATAGAAAGCCCTAAGATTGATATTAGCATTGGGATGACGCTGTCCACCATGGAGGGCACCTCTAAAATTAATTTTTGGGGTTGAGTCTTCGAAATTCTTACCCTTGATAGGGATTTTCACAATAGAATTATTTTGTGGGTGCACCTTAGCACCAAATTCACTTGAGATATGAGCCATTTTTTGATCAACTACTTGAAACTTGTTTCGTGATCTCTTTAATCCTTGCCCTAGACATCGTGGAAAGGTATGGTTTTCACTTTTCTTTTGTGTAGTAAATTGGAAGTTGTCACTCAAGTTCACAATATGATTTGTTGAAAGAAAAATTTCTAACCCATATTGGATCCTATGCAACATTTCCTGGTAAAATATTGAGCATAAACCACAAAAATATTGGTCGTTAGGACCCAAAGGCCCTAAAAACCAACCTTTGGAGCTGCTTGCACTCAACCCAGATGAAACCCTCATATAGCTGCTTTCCAAAAATATTGTTCACACATAGGGATGCACTAGGATCTATGTTGCTCCAGATGATATGAAAATTGGTGTAGAGGTTCTAGGGTTTTTCAGGCATCTACCCTCAAAATTTTAGCTCAATCCAAGTCTAGATGAGTAAGATATGGCCAAAACAAGTTCAATAGTTTGGGCAGTCCTACGAAAAAATGTCGCGAATTTTTTCATCTAAAAAAAACATCTTCTATTCCTTAAGTGTGCAATCGAGTCTAAAAAATTCTTTTGGGAATATCTTCTTCCTTTTTTCCTATCTAATGCTATTCTGAGAGCAAGTCCAACTTGGAAAAAAATCATGCACCATGGAGATTGTCCAACAATTCATCAATTATCGGAATGGGAAATTTATTTTTGATGGTAAATTTATTGAGCTTATAAAAATGCATGCATAATCACCAAGATCCATCCTTCTTATGCACCAAAAACATTGGTAAGAAATAAGGATTAATACTTGGTTGAATGACTCCTAGTAGCTCATACACTATCTTTTTAATCTTAAATTTTGAATATAAGGGAACCTATAGGGGTGAATGTTGAGTGGTAAGCTACCTGATACAAACTAAATGGAATGATCATGAGTGCACCATGTGAGTAGGCCTTGTATGTTGGCAAATATTGATGCATGTTTAGACAAAATAAGTTGTAATTCATCTTGTTGAGTTGTATAATTGGAAGTGAAGCCCTATATTGTAAACAAATGTGCCACTACTTCATGAGATGAATTCTTCAAATATTTTTTGTTGGAGATATTATATTATTTGGTACTATGCTAAATTACCCTTATTGTACCATTCTATATTTGTAAATATTAGTCTAGGGTGTGTAACTTATATCTCTAAAGTACGTGACAATGTGTAGGATGAGTCCAAGTATCATGTAGTAAGAATGTGCAATGTGTTAATATGAGAGAAAGTGCAAGATGTCAAGAGAGAGAATGAAGAGTCACATAATATGTGACAACATGAGAGTTTTATCTTAATGAGAGGAATATGAAAGGATGCATCTCTTGGATGTTTGAAAAGAGCAATAATTAGAGTGTTGAAAAGTCATGTAAAGTGATATATTGGAGATAAAGCTCAAGCAATGTAATATCTTTGAATCATTCTTGTAATATTTTGATATTGAATACATGTGTTATAATTATGAGATGTTACTGTTATTCTAGAAGTGTGATTCATTGTTATTTTGTGAATGGCAATTATTTGATTTATACTTGATCTTGGATAGATATTTCTATTAGTTAATCTAGCTGGAAAGCTAACAGTGGTATCAGAGCCATGGAGTGCTATGAAAAACCAAGGTGCTAGATAAAGAGATTGTGTGAGGAAGAAATAAAAATATTGAAGGATATTGTTGATTGCATGCATTTAAACATATACTCAAAATAAAATACTAGAAGTGAAAAAGATATTTACTGGAGCTAAGTTGGAGACAAGTGAATATAGACTAGAAGCTAGATGATGTTGGAAGAAGCCTAAAATTTGAAACCAGAGGATGTAGGTACAGTAAGGGATAAAAACTTACATTCATAGGTAATTTTGTAACGTTTAATTAATAGAGCGCATGTTAAATACATGGTGGATGGTTTAAAAATAAAGCGTAACTGAATGTGAAGCTTGATATTAGGTGAATGTTTTAAAAAAAGCACATTTATTTTTAATTTGACAGAAAATGCAATCTTGACAAAATATAATGTTTGAAAATGATTAATGCATTTTTGGAGAAGTGCAACTATTTTTTTGAATTACCTACAGGACAATATATTTCTTGTCCTATTAGGTTAGTATGGACCATATATGAAAAGCATTTATAGTCTAGCACATATTTTGGCTATTTAAAATCCCATTTTGCCACTTAGCTTACTCCTACAGAGAGGTTGTATTTATCATTTGACATTTATCCGAATTCAAATAAAATAATAAAGAAATTACTTATTCCTTGTTAAAAAAATATATCTTGTAAGCAATTAAGTAGCATTCTATATGGTTCTCATAAATTTGAGATTGATATCAGAATGTTTTTTTTTTAATCTATGAGGACAAATTAATTTTAGAGGAATTTGTAAGATTGAGTGAAGGTCTAAGCTTGGAATTCAGAAACTTCATGTTGGCAGTTTTGTAATATGCCACATTGAAATATTTTTGATGAATTTTTTATTGTAATGCAGCAAAATATATTAATATTAACATACAATATTTTGACCGACATAATATGTTGAAGTTATATTTTATTTTTCTTCCTTTTTTTCTTGCATCCTTTGGGCTTGAAAATAATGGGTGTTTTAATAAAAATGATTGGGGGAATGGATTGGAGACTTTGGTTTGAATCGTCTGTAAAACAATTGGAAATGGTGCTAAAAAATTAAGTGCATAAACTATGGAAGCTTCGTTGAAAAGGAAAATCGTAATTTCCTCAAACATTGGGTGAAAGGCCTGTTCACCCCAAGTAATCAATGCAAGTCCTTTGCATTCCTCATTAGGACGAAAGAAAGAATTTAGTGATGAAGTTTCAAAGATTAGATAAGTGTCAAAGTTGGACCAAAGTTAAAATGTAGTTAAAACTCGTTCGCCCAATAATGAGGGCGAATGAGTCGTTCACTCTGCTTTGGGGTGAATTTCCTCGAAAATATGAAGAAATACACTCACCCAACACATTGGACAGTTGAAGGTGTAATCGGAGAAAGTCCTTTAAAGCATGGTAAAACTTAGCAAAAATTGGCAACTTTCAAAAGAAGGTGTGTTCGCCCCAAGAATGGGGTGAAAGCTTCGTTCACCCCAAGTTGGGGTGAATGCCTTTGGAAATGAACTGTTTAAAATTCAACAACGTGTTCGCACCAGTTGAGGGGCGAAATATCCATTCGCCTTTCCTGAAGGTGAATGCGCTATGGAAAATGAGGCGGACGAAAGGTCAAAAGTTTGAAGCGACTTTGAAAAGTTTAACGAAGCTGTTGAAGGTGCTTTCACCTAGAGTATAAAAGGTTGATGGCTGTCATGATCGGGGAATGCATAGAGATTATTAAATTGATAAAGGCACCCTTTCCACCAATAAATGTGATTGAAAAAGCAAATATGCATTCTCTTATTGCTAATTTCGAGTGAGTTACACTTTCAATGATGTCAAAGAATTTATAGAACTACCAAGACAGGTGAATGAAAAAACATTAAATATTTGTGGCAAAGAGTAACTCAGGTTGTGGATCTCAAGCAAAGAGAGCATCAATATTAAAAGTGTAAGGCAATTTTCATGATTTCCAAGTAGAAGCGTATTTTTGAGGATGGTGAATGTACCAAGTCAATGACGAAGCCTTATAGTTTTTCATGCACCGATGCCCAGAAATACTGATTTCCTAGAAGAATTTCCTTAAAAGCTGGATCATCATCTCAAAAGAAATATTTACAATGACTTTAAGGAGGAACTGTCTTACCAAGGTTCCTGATATGTGAGCATTTTGTCTTCATGTGAATGAAAGAGGTGAAATCCTTTATAAATACTAATCAATTTTCATTGTAAAAGGAGGTTAGACATTCTACAAAAAAATTATTCAAGTTCTCTACATCAATAGAAGATACTTGAATTTTGAATTTGCCAGTGATCTTGTGTGATTTACTTCTATTTTTATGCATTTTTATTTTACGCTCATATTCATTATCTGCTGTTTAGTTTAAATTTTACATTTAAATTTGAACATTACTGGCGAGGGAATGAGTTCTAGAATGTGAACCTGGAGGTTGTTTCTATAATATTATAAGTAAATTTTGTTGTTTTATTTTATTACATGTTGCCTCAATGCTTGGGTGGATTTCCTGTTGCTAGTATGTCCCCAATCCTACACCTTCGACCTGTGGTCATATTTCCCATCTCTTTCTATTATTTCCAATTTCTTTCCTGCAACTCTAGTCTTAAACCAGTGTAGGATTTAGTAAGGGATCCAACCCTCTTAGGAGATTGGCATGGAGGACATTCATTTCCTTCGGTATTTCAATGTTGGCCATGTCTAGGGCACACAAATGTAGGTTTGTATGATTAGGTAGATATTTGACCAATAGTTTTTGGCATGCCTGATGGGACACCAAAAGTTCCACTTTCAATAGTATTAATGTTTGATGTTCACCTTTGTGCTGTATAGTTAGAACATCTAGCGACTCGATTCTACCCAGAAGCCTCCAATCGTGAGTGCAACAAAAGCTGTGCTTCATGATTACGAGATCGAAGGCCAAAAATCTCAAAAATCCTATTGATTTATATGAAATTGATACCCAAATGTTAGAAGAGAATCCTCAATTAGTTACCCTATGTTGTACATCATTGTTACCTCATACACTTCATACATCATATGCAATATCCTCACAATTAGATGGTGTTTTTTTGCTCCTACAAGTCTAGTTAGTACTTCTACTAGCATTCCTCAAGCTCAACCACACACACCAGTCCACATGGATCAGAACCCACCACCATAACAACCATAGCCACCAAGGTAGTTTCCAGCATGGAATAGCTCAGGAGCCTTAAATTTACAAGCACAAAACCCAATTTCCCAAGTAGCTTTGAAGGCTTTACCTACCTATGATGGTACTGGTAAAACTTCTTATGAGCATATTAAGGATGTGGCTTCTTTGGCTACAATCCATGACATAGTAGATGAAGACATTATGGTAAGGTTACTAGTCTTATCACTTAGAGAAAAGTTATTGTACTGGTACCGATCCTTTCCACCCACCACTATAACCACATGGGACCAGTTGGCAAAACTACTGATCAAGAATTTTCATGAACAAATCGATCCATTCTCCTTGTTGCATTAGTTTACAATGATTAAAAGGCATATGCAAGAGGAGATAGTAGACTTCAATGCTAGGTTCTCCCAAATTTGGCAAAGGGTTCCTGATGGTCTTCAACCTACACATGAAAAAGCTATGTTTTACTACCTGAGGGTATTCAATTCTGATATCGATATGGCTGTTCGACAGGCCAATGTGAACACGTTCCCAAATATGTACACACAAACACAAAAGGCTAAATCAAACTTGATCACCATAGGTAAGCTTCTCCCAAAAATGACTATGCCCATTTTGCCTGATCTTTCACAACACTTATATTCAAGTGCGTTCTCACAGCCTATGTATTCTATATACCCAATTCCCTCATGGTGCTTGGGTCCACCTCAAGTCACTCTGATTCCTGTCCCACAACTTCCTACTCCAAGATTTTATCCACTCTAGTAAAACCTTAGTTTCCAGCACCCGTTCCTTTCCCAATGTTACCAACACCACCAGTTCCATTGTCGTTGCCTACCCCATCAACACCCTACCTTTATCGGCACCTCCTACATCCTCAAATACTGATCCTTATATGAAGTTGTTACAAGAGGTGTAATCTGCTAATTAAGCCATAAGAATAATGTTAAACAAACTCACAACAATAAGGAAGAGGTAAGCTGAGGCTGATTTTTGATCGAGGATATTTTAAACACCATCGATTACCCGAGAGCAAGCATCTACTAGAAATGGTCCTGAAAGGAATGCAACTATTTTGGCAAATGAAGAAACCAACACATCAGAAAAGGCGTATTGGTGCTCAACTTACAATGATCCTCATGGAGAAGACACATGCATGGTTCATTTGAAATATGTACAAACGTTAGCAAATTTTTTTCCCGGTAGCCAAGTTAATATGATAATGGAAGCCGATCATAATTTTATGGTACCTTATTTGGAGCAAGTTTTAGTTCCCACAAGATTTGGAAAGAAGCCAGTGACTCTAGATCTAGTAGAGTTGGAGCCTTTGAAGGTTCTTGCAGAACCAAATATGCAAAATAAAAAAGTGCAACAACCAATGAAAGTACCTGATGTGATGTCGAAGAAGCATGATTCTATCATGTTAAAATATTTACTACCCAATAAAGCTCAAGCGAATATGAAGGCACCAACTACATAGCCTGTAACTGATCTAGAGCAAAATGAGGCAAAAGAATAGGTCGAGGAACACATTTTCTACCCATAATTGACTAAGAAGCAAAGGGTGGAAGCTACTCAACATTACCAGTACAAGTATGATAGAAGAAAAGGCTTCTAGGGTGTCTGATTATAAAATTGTGTAAGAAATGAAGAAGATCCCTACAAAAATAAGTTTATATGATGCATTGCAGTTACTCAGAAAGTTGACCTGCTACAAGAGTCTCTTAAGACTACAAAAGAACAAAAGAAAAATCATTCTCAGATAGTGTTGGCACAGATGCTATCGAATTCTACCACTGGAAAGAATAGGCCACCCCCGTTCTATTTATCGCTCAGAATGGAGGGGTGGATTTGTACAATTGTATGATCAATTCTAGTGTTGCAACTACTGTCATGCCAAAGGTAGTATGTGAAGACATGGGAATAGAATATACAAGAAGTAGTCTAGGAGTATTGTAGATAGATGGAATCCCAGTAAAAATAATAGGAGTAATCAAGGATATTCCTATTGTTCTACATAGCATGCCATAAATCATTGTTATTCAAGAAGTAGTGGTGGTTGGATTGGAGCCATACTTTAACATGTGTTTCTCAAGGGAGTTCACAAAAAAACTAAGAGGATATCTTTCCTTGTACTATTTGAATTTTGATATTCTATGTAAAGGAAAGAGAATCTATATTGATAATTAAAAACCATCCACTTTTCATATAGAAAAGTTGAAAGAGGAAGAAAATCCCACTAACACAGTCAATATAATGACTGAAGAATTAGAAGAAACTGACTTGATGGAAGAAGCACTTGGTGAACTTTGCCTTGAAGATGAATTCTCACTCATGGATTTCAATGTGATGGTAAAAACTAACATTGGTTGTTATACTATAACCAAACCTGAGTAGATCGAAGAAAAGATCCCTGTCCCTGAACCCTGTTGTAGATCAGTTATGGGAGTTGTATTTTGATGGCACAAGGTGCAAGAATGACACAGGGGCTGGTATTGTCCTGGTTTCTTCTATAGGCTTTTAGAAGACCTATTTGTATAGACTAACTTAGAGTTTCACAAATAATGCAGCCGAATACGAAGCATTGTGCCTTGGCTTGAAAAAGGCTAAAAAGTTAGGCATAAAATAGTTGCAAATATTTAGAGACTTTGAGCTCATTGTAAACTAGACTACAAACAAGTGTGTGTTAAATGAGCACTACTTGAAAGCCTATCGCAATAAGGTATGGGATTTGTTTGAGTCCTTTACAGCCTTGAATATTCAGGCAATCTCGCAGGAGCAAAACAAACATGCTAATATTTTAGCCTCTCTTGGTACAAATTACTCTCTCATGGAACAAGTAGTCAGAAAACCCAGTATTGTCAGAGTAATCTATAGACCCTTAGTCCCTGAGAAGAATATCTACTAGCAAGTGTTTGAAAATGATGATCAAATAGTCAATTTTTTGATTAAGAAAGCCACAAGCGTAGATGATAGAATCCTTGTTGAAGAGGAAATGGAAGGGATGATTTAATTGAAGAATAATCACATTCCCAGGGGACTGATATTGCTAGAAAGTCTATTTGACCAAAATGACAGGGCTAAGAAGCACAAGATCAAGGTAGATGTGAAGGAATATACGAAGTTGCAGTTGGAGCCTAAGAAGATCATCAAAATCGAAACTGACTGCACATCAGTAGAATTAGAAGATATCAAGAACTTGTGTTACGAATTACCCAACATCATTGCATGGAGCTATTAGGATTTGAAGGGATATGACAAAAATGTCATCCAACATACCATTGAATTACAGGAGGGAGTAAAACCTTTTCGGAAGAAATAACAACTTGTCAATCCTAAAATTGAGGTGCTCATGAAGGCAAAACTATTAAAGATGATACTGGAAGCAAAAATAATATATCCAATTAAGCACTCAATATGGATGGTGAACCTAGTGCTAGTTAAGAAAAATAATGGAGATATTTGTCTACGTGTGGATTTTTGAAATCTATACCAGGCATCATTAAAATATCACTACCCTCTATCGTAGATTGATCAAATTATCCATGTGGTTGCTGAAGCACAAATATTTGATGATTACACAATGACACTGAGAGGGGGGGTGAATCAGTGTAGCTATTAATTTTTATATCTACAACATTTAATATGAAATAAAGAGAACTTGACAACTGAAAAACAACTTGAACAAGAGAGCACACCACAACACTCAATATACCGAGGTTCACCAATTTGGCTACTCCTCA
The DNA here is from genome assembly GCA_028583015.1 of Wollemia nobilis. Taxonomy (NCBI): domain Eukaryota; kingdom Viridiplantae; phylum Streptophyta; class Pinopsida; order Araucariales; family Araucariaceae; genus Wollemia; species Wollemia nobilis. The sequence goes on from JAQPPZ010002998.1 coordinate 9,226,721, forward strand.
AAAATGACTTGCTTGGACTCCAATCCAAATCCAGTCTTTGCAAAATATCAATTTTACAAATACTTTACCAGCATCAACTGGAAGGAGCACCAACCCCTGTAATTTTCTGCTGCAACAGATGGAGCACCAACTCCTAGTACCAAGCACCAACTTGGACTGCAATTCTGATCAATTTAGAATGACATAAAAATGTCTTCACTTCATGCACGACCTTGATTGGTCTGCAATTAACCCAACTCTACACACTCTCACGGCTCTGCTTATTTTTCTCTTGATTCTTTTCTAACCCTCCTTTTACGACAATTTCTCTCTAACAGTAACAACATCTTCTCTGTACGATTATTCTTTTATAACCTTTCAATCCTGCATGCAATCGAATCACATACTCTAACTGTTCGAATCCATGCAATATGGCTGTTCGGTTCCATGCACTTCGACTGTTCGAAACCCTGCAATACGTCTTTTGAATCCATGCAATACGGCTATTTTGTTTCATGCACTTCGATCATTCGAAACCCTGTAATACGTCTTTTAAAAAGCTTTTCTGATTCTCCATATTTGGCTGTTCAATTTCTTCGAATACGGATTTTCGAATGCTTTTTCAAAACTCCATATGTGATGCATCGAATGCTTTTTCAATCAAGAGTATACAACTGTTCTAGTGCATGATCGACACCTGTCAATTTGTAACTGTTGATCAGACATCAGTTACTTTTTACGTAACTGGCTGCATGATTTTCCTGTCTGCTTTTTCCGACACGTGTCACCTTGCATGCTCCTGCGGGTTTTACCTGCCAGACTGTTACCTGTCGCGATATCGCGACACTTTTTGAAGCCACACACTTCATGCCCTTGCTTGTCGCGAAATCGTGACCATTTTGGCTTTGACAGCTTTCCTTCTGTTCATGTCGCGATATCGCGACACTTAGAACTTTTGTTGACGTCATCCTTAAGCATGTCGCGAAATCGTGACCGTTTTGGCTCTTGGAAGCTTTCCCTGCATCTTGTCGTGATATCGCGACACTTTCAACATTTGCTGATGTCATCCTTAAGCATGTCGCGAAATCATGACCGTTTTGGCTTCCGTACACTCTCCTTTGCCAGCAACAGCGAAAATGGAGCATGTCGCGAAATCGTGACACTTTGGGCTTCCGTACACTCTTTGTTTCGTGCAGTAGCGAAATCGCTACAACTTTGTGCCTTGTGCTTTTGACTTGTTACATCTTTAATTTTTTCAACTTTGAATGGTAGCGAAATCGCTACACCTTTGTTTTTATACATTTTGTCATGCAGCGAAATCGCTACATCTTCTTGTTTGTGTCTTTTCACTTGTAGCGAAATCGCTACATCTTTGTTTTCTGCACTTCCTAATTGTAGCGAAATCGCTACACCTTTGTGCCATGTATTTTCATCATGCGGCGATATCGCTACACCTTTGTTTCCATTCATTTCAACATGTAGCGATATCGCTACACCTTTGTTGCTGAGCATTCTCTCTCCTCTTCGGGTCGCGAAAACCCGACGTGTCACGATATCGCGACACTTTTCGTTGCTAGCTCCTTTTCTCCATTTATGTCGTGAAATCGTGACATCTTTTCACCTTGCTTCCCTCTCTACAAGCATGTCGCGAAATCGTGACATTTTACCTTTCACTTTCTCTCTCCTCTGCCATGTCGCGATATCGCGACAAACTTGCATGCGCTTCTCTCTCTTCGCTTTTATCGCGATATCGCGACACATTTTCTCTCTCCTCCGCTCGACATGTCGCGAAATCGCGACAATTTGGCGTGCATTTTCTCTCTCCTGCTTTTTGTCGCGAAATCGCGACACATTTTCTCTCTCCTCAACGAAAACTCGACATGTCACGAAATCGCGACATTTTCGGCTGCGCCTTCTCTCTCCTCGACCTTGTCGCGAAATCGCGACAGAAAACATGTCGCGATATCGCGACAATTTTCTTCCTTGTCTCTTTCTGCCAATTTTTGAATCTGGGTTACCTCTGTTTGTCTTGAAATTCACTGCACTTGATCTGACTGACCTCTGAACTGCATCAACTGCATCAATATGTCTGTGTTGACAACAATGACAATACTTTTGCAATTCTTTTGCTGCACCTTGCTCAACAATCTCCCCCTTTGGAATTGTTGGCAACACACTGCAACCTTGCTTAATTTCTTCTCCCCCTTTGCCAATAATACCAAAGGGCTGCTCGTAGACTCCCCACGAGTCTATGCACAACATTCTCAAGCTTAAAAAGTTTGAATGCTCCCCCTGAGAATGTGTTTCCCATAGCTAGTCAGTGCTTGGGTGGTGTGACTACTCCCAACTTCTTTCGAAGGTATTCAAATACTTCCTTTGGCAAAGGTTTTGTGAATATATCGGCTACTTGCTCTGTAGTTGGAACAAACTCCAATTTAACCTCTCCTTACGCAACTTTATCCTTCAAGAAATGATATCGGATTGCAATATGTTTGGTTCTTGAATGCATTCATTGGATTCTTGGATATGTTGATAGCACTAGTGTTATCACATTTAATTGAAATTGGCTCTTTGAAATGAATACCAAGATCTTTCAACGTTTGTCTCATCCATAATATCCGAGTACAACATGTTGTTGCTGCAATGTATTCTGCCTCTGCAGGTGGATAGAGATACTTGATTCTTGTTTCTTCGTTGTGCCATGCTACCGACTGTCACCAAGATAAAATGCTCCTCCACTTGTGCTCTTTCTGTCATCAATACATCCTGCCCAATCTGCATCGGAATATGCAATCAAAGTGAAATATTTACCTTTTGGGTACCACAACCCATAATCCATAGTGCCCTTGAGATATCTGAAGATCCTCTTTACAGCTGTTACATGAGTTTCTTTGGGACTGGCTCGAAATCTTGCAACCATACATCCTGCTTGTAATATATCTGGTCTAGTGGTCATTAAATACGATGAGCTTCCAATCATAGACACTGTACATTGTTTGATCTACATCTCGGGATTTATCATCCTTGCTCAACTTGCGACTGTTGTCATAGGAGTCTTGACCGGTTTCTTGTCTTCCATTGTGAACTTTTTCAGCATTTCTTTTACATATTTAACTTGAGAAATAAAAATGCCTTTTTCATTTTGATTGACCTGCGGTCCTAAGAAATAAGAAAGTTCACCAATCATTGACATCTCAAATTCTTTTTTCATTTTAATTGATATGTCTTTGCAGTATTCATCCATCTGTCTTGCCAAATATTATGTCATCTACATAAACAACAAGAACAATAAGATGACCCTTCTCTGTTTTGACATATAAGTTGCTATCCACCAAACCTTTCTTAAACCCTTGTTTAATTAGATAATTATCCGGCCTTGCATACCATGCTCCGGGTGCCTGTTTTAATCCATATAAAGCTTTCTTTAACCTGCAAACAAAATCTGGATTGTCACCAAGTTGGAAGCCATCTGGTTGTTCAATGTAAACCTCTTCTTCCAGTTTTCCATTCAAAAATGCTGATTTTACATCCATTTGATATACTTTGAAGTTTTTATGAACAGCTAATGCCAGAAACATTCTGATTGCCTCTAGTCTGGCTACCGGTGCAAAAGTTTCTTCAAAATCAATGCCTTCAACTTGAGCATAGCCTTTACATACCAATCTTGCCTTATTTTTGACAACCTGCCCATCTTCATTCAATTTATTTCTAAAAACCCATTTAGTGCCAATTATGTTTTTATTTGTTGGTCTAGGTACTAATTCCCAGGTATTGTTTTTCTCTATCTGATCTAGTTCTTCATTGATTGCCTTCATCCAACTTTCATCAGTGCTTGCTTCAGCAACATTTTTAGGTTCAATACTAGATAACAGAGAATAGTTCCTCACTGCTATTCTTCTTGTCTGAATACCATCTGTGGGATCCCCAATAATCTGTTCACTTGGATGATTTTTCTGCTAGTTTCCTGTTTTAAATTTCCTGTTTTCTTCTTCTTCAGATTCAGTTTTTACACCATCTGGATCAATTTTCTGATTCTTCTCTGTTTCTTTTTCATCATCACCTTCAATGACTTCTTCATACATAGGGTAGTTTTCTTGATAAGTAGTTTCTTGTTCTCTACCTTCATCAACTTTCACATCAGCACTTTCAACAATTTTCTTCAACCTCTTGTTGTAACATGTGTAGGCCTTGCTTTTTGTTGAGTAACCAAGAAAGATACCTTCATCGGCTCTATCTTCAAATTTACCGAGGTTATCTTCAGTCCGTTTTATGTAGCACTTGCTGCCAAATACTTTGAAATGTCTTGTTGTTGCCTTTCTGCCAAACCACAACTCATAAGGTGTTTTGCTTTCATGTGGTCTCAGCATGCACCTATTTTGAATGTAAACTGCAGTATGGACTGCCTCTTTCCAAAATCTGTCAGCTATTTTGTTTTCTACCAGCATTGTCCTTGCCATTTCCTGCACTGTTCTATTCTTCCTTTCTACAACACCATTCTGCTGAGGTGTCCTAGCTGATGAAAACTGTCTTCTTATCCCATGTTTTTGACAATATTCTACAAATTCTTCGGAGATAAACTCTCCTCCCCTGTCTGATCTTAGGCATTTAATTTTTTTTCTTGATTGATTCTCAACAAGATTTTTGAAGGTTTTAAACATCTCAAAGGCTTCTGACTTGAGTTTCAGAAATAGTACCCATGTCATTCTTGAGTAGTCATCTATACACAGCATAAAATATTTGTGTCCATTTATGCTTTCAGTTCTCATGGGTCCACATAGATCAGTGTGAATTAGTTCTAATGGCTTGCTAGTGAAGTATTCTTTTGCTTTGAAAGTGGCTCTGGTTTGTTTTCCCTTTTGGCATGACTCACAGATGCTATTTACAGGTTTGCCAATGTTTGGTATATCTCTAATTGCTCTTTTTGAACTGATTTTTGCCAGATTGTCAAAACTAATATGCCCAAGCCTCTTGTGCCATAGCCAATTTTCATCTTCCTGTCCAATCAAGCATGTTCCTTCTGCAGTTTCGAAAGTGTATACAGATTTCTTGAAGTTCTCAGTCCAGTGGCTATTAACTTTCCATTTTTTGTCTTTCTTACTTCATGACCCTCCTTCTTGAAGATTACATCATGACCTCTGTCACATATTTGACTTACACTTAGCAAGTTATGCTTCGGGCCAATTACAAACAAGACTTCTTTTGATTTTATATTGCCATCACTGATCTTGATTGATCCCTTTCCAACAATCTTTGCTCCATCATTATTTCCAAATTTCACAGAACCACCTTCATAATTCTGTAAATTCTCAAACTTTTACTTGTCACCTGTCATGTGACTGGAACAACCACTGTCAAGTATCCAAGGTGCTGATTTGTTCTGAGCTTTAAAAGCAATCTGGACAATCAAAGATTCCTTTTCTTTCCATTCTGGTTTGATAGCAGATTTTGCTACTTGTTTTGCCTTTGTCCTTTCATTAGCATGTGCCTGTTTTTCAAGAAATTTTTGGTTTTGTTTCAACCCACTTGGCTGAGATTTTCTACCCTGATAATTATTTGATGCAAAAGTGCTTCTGTAGTTTCTAGCAATATGTCCAAAATTATGACAATTATAACATTCAACTGCATAATTCATTAAAGGAGAAAAAACATTTCTGCTGGTAAAATTCCTTTGAGATACATTATGCCTGCAATCTGAAATCTTATGGCCATAAGCATTGCATTTAAAACAATAACCAGAAAATGCATGATTAAACCTGGGTGCCGGTCTTTGCCGGTTTGAAGTAGGAGCCATGACTCTTCTCCTCCTTGGATGTGTGACTTTTGTGAATCCATCTTTGTCGGTATTCTTCTTGAATCCGGCATTATTGTTTTCTTTTGCATGATTTTGTTTTTCTCGGTTCAACCCCGATCTTTTCTTCTTTCTTTATGGGTTCTATATTCAAGTTCTTTGAATCCTTTGAAGATTCTCCTTCATCAAAGCCTAAACCAAATTTGATGCCGGAAGGCCTTTGGTTATTTAACATTTTATCCAGCTTTACAGTACTTTCTTCAAACTTATGAAAACAGTTCAATTTTCTATTCATCTCCTCTAACTGCATCCTTAACTTAACAATGTCTTCCTCTAGCTTGTTGCATTCAACTGTCTTTACAATTAATTGTTCATCAAGAACTTCGGACATTTTCTTGAATTCCTCTGTCTGTATTTTCAGATTGTTTATTATGTCTGTGGCATTCTCTAATTTCTTTGAAAAATTTTTATTCTTCTTCCTTTATGCACTCAACTCTTCAAGTGCAGCAACCAATTCTCCTTCCAAATACACTTCAGCTTCATCCTTGGAATTTTCATCACCTTCCTGATTTTCCTCTGTTCTTTCTTCTTCAAGTGCCATGAACAGAGCTTCACCTCCTTCTTCTTCAGACTCCTCATCCGTGCTTTCTTCAGAACTACTGACATTCTTGGTTATGAAGCTTTTCTTCTTGAAGTTGTTCTTTCTAAAATTTTGTTTCTTCTTCCAGTCACTTTTTTCTTGGTGTGAACCTTCACCATTTTTGGTTCTCTCCTGCATTGGACATTTGGCTGCAAAATGACCGACTCCTCCACAATTGAAGCATTTAAAAGGTAGCTTCCCTCTATATTTTCCTTTTCCTTTTGTGAGTTTTCGAACAAAATTGGCTTATGTTTCATCCAGTGTTCCTTCATCCTCAGATTCATGTTCAGCTTTTACATTCTTGTGTGCTTTAAAAGTTGCTTCTCTGTCTGTAGACTTGGTTTGTCCTATTCTCATTTCATATGCTGTCGAGGGGAACCATGCAACTCATCCATCCTGAAGTTGTTTAGATCTTTTGCCTCTTCTATTGCAGAGACTTTGGAGTTAAATCTTTTGTGAAGTGTTATGAGAACCTTTTTCACAACAACCGCATCATCAATTTCTTCACCGAGTCCTCTCGATTGCATTAATAATTCCGTTGACTCTCGAGCATATAAGTCTCTATGTTTTCATCTTCATTCATTTGCGGTGCTTCGAACTGTGCTCGATGAGTTTGCAGTTTTGCTTCCTTAATCTTCCTGTCTCCTTCATGGATGCTCTTCAGTTTATCCCACATGTCTTTTGCTGATTTACAACTCATGACTCTTATCAGTTCACTATCAACAAGCCCACACATTATGGCATTCTTAGCTTTGGAGTTGTTTTCAAATTTTTTTTTCTCAGCGATATCTATTGGAGGGGTAGTGGGTGCTGTGTATCCACTATCTACAGAATCCCAAATATCGTATCCCAATGCACTCAGATATGTTTGCATTCCGAGTTTCCAGAAGGTGTAATTTGTTCCATCAAATAAGGGAGCTTTGTTGGATGAAAATCCTTCACCACTTGCCATTATTTCTTCCAAGATCTCCTTAGCTGATTAAGCTTGTACAAGGAACCTTGCTCTGATACCAATTGATGATTACACAATGACACTGAGAGGGGGGTGAATCAGTGTAGCTATTAATTTTTATATCTACAACATTTAATATGAAATAAAGAGAACTTGACAACTGAAAAACAACTTGAACAAGAGAGCACACCACAACACTCAATATACCGAGGTTCACCAATTTGGCTACTCCTCAAAAATGACTGCTTGGACTCCAATCCAAATCCAGTCTTTGCAAAATATCAATTTTACAAATACTTTACCAGCATCAACTGGAAGGAGCACCAACCCCTGTAATTTTCTGCTGCAACAGATGGAGCACCAACTCCTAGTACCAAGCACCAACTTGGACTGCAATTCGGATCAATTTAGAATGACATAAAAATGTCTTCACTTCATGCACGACCCTATCGGTCTGCAATTAACCCAACTCTACACACTCTCACGACTCTGCTTATTTTTCTCTTGATTCTTTTCTAACCCTCCTTTTACAGCAATTTCTCTCTAACAGTGACGAACATCTTCTCTGTACGATTATTCTTTTATAACCTTTCAATCCTACATGCAATCGAATCACATACTCTGACTGTTCAAATCCATGCAATACGGCTGTTCGGTTCCATGCACTTCGACTGTTCGAAACCCTGCAATACGTCTTTTGAATCCATGTAATACGGCTATTTTGTTTCATGCACTTCGACTATTTGAAACCCTGCAATACGTATTTTAAAAATCTTTTCTGATTCTCCATATTCGGCTGTTCAATTTCTTCGAATAAGGCTTTTCGAATGCTTTTTCGAAACTCCATATGTGATGCATCGAATGCTTTTTCAATCAAGAGTATACAACTGTTCTAGTGCATGATCGACACCTGTCAATTTGTAACTATCGATCAGACATCAGTTACTTTTTACGTAACTGGTTGCATGATTTTCCTATCTGCTTTTTCGACACGTGTCACCTTGCATGCTCCTGCGGGTTTTACCTGCCAGACTGTTACCTATCGCGATATCGCGACACTTTTTGAAGCCACACACTTCATGCCCTTACTGTCGTGAAATCGTGACCATTTTGGCTTTGACAGCTTTCCTTCTATTCATGTCGCGATATCGCGACACTTAGAACTTTTGCTGACGTCATCCTTAAGCATGTCGTGAAATCGTGACCGTTTTGGCTCTTGGAAGCTTTCCCTGCATCTTGTCGCGATATCGCGACACTTTCAACATTTGCTGACGTCATCCTTAAGCATGTCGCGAAATCACGACCGTTCTGGCTTCCGTACACTCTCCTTTGCCAGCAACAGCGAAAATGGAGCATGTCACGAAATCGCGACACTTTGGGCTTCCGTACACTCTTTGTTTCGTGCAGTAGCGAAATCGCTACAACTTTGTGCCTTGTGCTTTTGACTTGTTACATCTTTAATTTTTTCAACTTTGAATGGTAGCGAAATCGCTACACCTTTGTTTTTATACATTTTGTCATGCAGCGAAATCGCTACATCTTCTTGTTTGTGTCTTTTCACTTGTAGCGAAATCGCTACATCTTTGTTTTCTGCACTTCCTAATTGTAGCGAAATCGCTACACCTTTGTGCCATGTATTTTCATCATGCAACGATATCGCTACACCTTTGTTTCCATTCATTTCAACATGTAGCGATATCGCTACACCTTTGTTGCTGAGCATTCTCTCTCCTCTTTGGGTCACGAAAACCCGACGTGTCGCGATATCGCGACACTTTTCGTTGCTAGCTCCTTTTCTCCATTTATGTCGCGAAATCGCGACATCTTTTCACCTTGCTTCCCTCTCTGCCAGCATGTCGCGAAATCGCGACAGTTTACCTTTCACTTTCTCTCTCCTCTGCCATGTCGCGATATCGCGACAATCTTCCTTGCAGTTTCTCTCTCTTCAGTTTTGTCGCGATATCGCGACACATTTTCTCTCTCCTCAGTGAAAACTCGACATGTCGCGAAATCGCGACATTTTGGCGTGCATTTTCTCTCTCCTACTTTTTGTCGCGAAATCGCGACACATTTTCTCTCTCCTCAACGAAAACTCGACATGTCGCGAAATCGTGACATTTCGTACTGTGCCTTCTCTCTCCTCGACCATGTCGCGAAATCGCGACAGAAAACATGTCGCGATATCGCGACAGTTTTCTTCCTTGTCTCTTTCTGCCATTTTCTGAATTTGGGTTACCTCTGTTTGTCTTGAAATTCATTGCACTTGATCTGACTGACCTCTGAACTGCATCAATATGTCTGTGTTGACAACAATGACAATACTTTTGCAATTCTTTTGCTGCACCTTGCTCAACAATATTTTCATTATTAGATGGTTTCTATGGTTATAACCAGATCTAGGTAAGAAATGAGGACTAGCACAAGAAGATGTTCACTACTAAGTGGGGCACATTCACCTATCAAAGGATGTCATTCAGCCTTTCAAATTTTGGTGCTACCTTTCAGAGAGCCATGAACATTGCTTTCAATGAGTTGTTAAATAGAATTATTGTGATTTACCTTTTTGACATGACTATGTTTTCACATCATAGAGAAGAGCATGTTTCTCACTTGAGGTAGGTGTTCGAGAAATACCAAGAATTTGGGATTTCCATTAACTTGAAGAAGTCTATATTCACTTTCAAAGAAGGGAAATTGTTAGGTCATGTGATCTCCCAAGAAGGACTGACAATTGATACTAAAAGGGCTAAAGCACTCTTTAAACTACCTCTGCTAGTTAACAAGAAGGACTTGAAGTCATTCTTTAGTGAGATAAATTTCATTCGAAAGTTAATTGCTGATTTTGCTCAGGTAGTGAAACCTATGATCGAGCTCTTGAAAAAGAACGCAAATTTCAAATGGACCAAGGCAATAAGATAGGCTTTTCAAGATATCAAGGAATGAATCACTCAAGCACCAGTATTAATAAACCTAAATTATTCTAAGGACTTCATTCTCTATGCAGTGGATGAGCAAGAGAGCTATGCTACAGTTCTCATGTAGAAGCAAGAAGATGGAGATGAAAAGCCGATTGTTTTTTTGAGCCAAGTTATTGTGCCACACCAGGAGAAGTATAATTTCATCGAGAAATAGGTATACGTAGTTATGAAATTTCTAAATAAGTTTTGGCACTTTGTCTTACAAAGCAAAACGATCATATACACCCGAATGTCAAAAAATTCATTCTCCAAGGGGAACTAGGTGATAAAAGAGCAAGTTGGGTCTCAAATATTCAAGAGTATGACATGAATATATGACCAACAAAGCTAGTTTGTGGATGATATCTCTGCTAGGAATTACACAAAAGCACAATATTTGAATCATTGGCTATGGTATAGAAAGAGGATATTGGTAAAAGCATTTGTGCAAATCACGATATGACAGGTTGTGACTGGACATAGGACCTTGTCTATTTCTTTACCTCTGGGATATGTCCATCACAACTTGATGCTTCACAACATCAGAGGTTTAGGTTGCAAGCACTCAAGTATGTTATGTTGCCAAGTGGGCTATTCCACAAGAATATTGATGGAGTTCTCCTCAAATGCATGAAGGAATTAGAGAAGGAGAAAATATTGGAAGAGTTTCATTCTGGTTTATTCGGTGGTCATTATGTAGGAAGGCCCATGGTCTTGAAGATCATTCGAGCTGGCTACTTTTAGCCTACCCTTTTTGCATATGCACATAAAGTGAGTTGACACTATGATAACTATCAACGATATGTTGGTAGGACCAAGAAAGGAGCACTACACCTGCACACGATTCAATTGGAAGTGCCATTTCAGTAGTGGGGCCTTGACTTCATTGGATTCATAGACCCACATTCATCTACAGAGCATAAATAAATTTTTATAGTAATAGATTATTTCACTAAGTGGGCAAAGGCTATTCCTACCAAAAAAATAGATCAAGCTATTGTCATCTCTTTCCTGGAGGGACTCATTACTCATTTCGGTGTTTCGAATGCTATTGTAATAGATAATGGGACTCCATTTATTGGGGCTAATATTAATGAATTTGTGAGTAGGTATGGGATCTATCTCAAGACATCATATAATTATTACCTGCAAGGGAATGGCTTGGCCAAATCCACCAATAAAAACTTACTATGAATCTTGAAAATAACACTAGGAAGCAATAAAAGGAGTTGGAACTTATTGTTAAATCAGGCTTTGTGGGAAGACACATATCCATGAAAAATTCTAGTAAAGCCTCTCCTTACTCCCTCGTACATGGAAAAGAAGTAGTTCTACCCATTCACATTGAGCTACCTATCGTTTAGACCCTGTAGTTGTTCAAATATTAAGATGAGGAGTACGATCCAATGAGCGCAAGGTTGTCTCAATTATTACAGTTGGAGGACGAAAGATAAAAGGCTTATCAAGATTTTACCGAACACACTGAAGCAATGTAGAAGTGGTTTGGAAAAACATAAAAGAGCGAAGGTTCCAGGTGGGAGACTTAGTCCTTAGATGGAATGAAAACAAAGCCAATCCAGGGAAGCACCACAAGTTTGATGTAATATAGAAAGGACCATTTCAGATCTCTGTTGTGAATTCAATAAATGCATACCATCTTCGAGACATAGATGGCTGGGATATTTTGATTTCGATAAATGGTATTCATTTGAAGGCCTATGTTCGATGATTTGATTAAAAGAGGTACCCCTTTGTAAATATGTACAAATTTTATTTTTAGTATTTTGAAAATCAGTTTTGCCCCAATATTCCCTTCAAAATTTATTATTGTGTTGAAAGAATTTGGCTAGTTCCAAAAGACGGCATTACAAAGCCCCTAGGTAAGAAGGTGCCTTCGATAAAATATTATTTTTTTTACGTCCAAAGGCATGTGGTAAAATCACAGGTTCCAGGTGGGAGACTTAGTCCTTAGATGGAATGAAAACAAAGCCAAGCCAGGGAAGCACCACAAGTTTGATGTAATATAGAAAGGACCATTTCAGATCTCTGTTGTGAATTTAGTAAATGCATACCATATTCGAGACATAGATGGCTGGGATATTTTTATTTCGATAAATGGTATTCATTTGAAGGCCTATGTTCAATGATTTGATTAAAAGAGGTACCCTTTTGTAAATATGTACAAATTTTATTTTTAGTATTTGTTTTATAAAATAACATATAAAAAAATGTTCTTTTTGAAAATAAGTTTTGCCCCAATATTCCCTTCAAAATTTATTATTGTGTTGAAAGAATTTGGCTAGTTCCAAAATACGGCATTACAAAGCCCCTAGGTAAGAAGGTGCCTTCGAGAAAATATTATTTTTTTACGTCCAAAGGCACGTAGTCAAAACACAGGGTCATTTTGCCTCATTCTGAAACATAAGACAACAATTACATGGAAAGGTGCTTTTTCCCAAGAGAAGGGGTGAAAACCCCATTTGCCCCCTTTGAGTTCGAATGAACAAAGAAGAACAATAGTGCCAAGTTGCGCTATGAAAGCGGTCAAAATGGATTTCACCATAAAAAGGGGTGAAACGTCCGTTCACCCCTTGTTGGGGTGAACACATCAAGTAAACGTGCACGCTAACTAAAAAAGAATAAAAGGTGATCAAAGGTGCATACGAAACAAAAACATTCTTATAAAAGAGAAAAAAATAGGAGAAAAAATGTGAAAATAGCGCGTGCCTCGGTTCTTTTAGATGAACATGTTAAAATTTTAATGCAAGGCATGAATAAAAAGAAAAAGGAAAAGAAAATCTAAAAAAAGAGAAACGCCCTAAAAAACAATTGAGTGTTTTTTTAGAAAATCATGCTTTTGTTGAAATTGGACAAAAAGGAAAGCTAAAGCTATTTTAAAAGGACATTCACCAGGGAATTACAATAAAAAATGTTGAGGGTATTTTTAGAATGAAAGGGAAAGAAAACAAGTGCACCTCAAAGACATTTTTGCTCTCATTATTTTTTCAAAGCGCCTTGATCTCGTAATTTCAAAAGCACTCTATTACGGCGATTTCACCCCCAAACATGTGGTAAATATTGACAAGCGTGCATGTAAGATAATGTACATTTTTGAGGTATTTAATTTAAAATGTGAACCCAAATTTGTGTTGGATGGTGATTTGAGGGTTTTGAGGAGTGAAAATTACACCGTCGAAAGAAGCATTTATTCGTTCGTATGTGGTAGGGTTATTTTCCCAAGGAAGCTTTAATAGCCAAGTCACATTTTGTGATGAAAACACATGGTAATATAGGCACACATTCTAAGGATGATGCTAAAACGAGTAACAGTCGATATCATTAGAGCATCGAGAGCAATGCTAGGTAGGTGAAACAAAGCACACATTCTTTTAAAACCATTCGAGGGAAATTTAAAATTTACTACGGTGGTTGGAGGGGCGCTCTATATAAAGGGACAGGTAAAATACTCTTAGTTAATTTAAAAAAAAATTATTGTCGTTGTGTTTTCGAAAGATTCTGTTGTAGAAACTACAGAGAAAATTTTGAAAAGCTACCAGAAAGATATAATGGGAAGTGAAGCAAAGAGGCGACAAAGGCTATAGAGCCCAAGAATTCTAGAAATAAAGAAGGTGGATCAAAATCCAAGAAGGCCCAAAGGAATGAGAATGTGGATTTGGACCCATACATCGACACCATGGCAGATATTGGAGACTATGTGATTATTAACATGGGCATAGAGAAACTACGGTAGGATGTGCAGTTCGTAGTAAATCAGGGGTTAACAACAAAAAATCCATTGATCGTGTCATACCACGTGTAATTATTTTGGTACCTGTGCACACCTGTACACCCATATCCAGATTTAGTTAAGCTAATCGCTCGATTCTATAATCCAGTTACCAGGACAGTGTAAAAAGCTAATAAATAAGCACTTTTTACTATTATTACTGATGAAGTGCGAGAGGTATTTGCTTGCGGTTTGAAGCCTCATTTTTATGTGATTAGTGAGAAGATACATACCAACTAGAAGGAAGATAGATACGTGTCCATCGTGATGATGCATCAGTTCATGGAGATGTAGTTGATTAAGGAGCCACAACTAGGGCAACTTTCAAACCTACCGAAGCCGCTCAGACATCTATTCAATGTTGGCATGGATTGTCGACCTATCGATAGATTCCACTATTTATAAGTGGTAGGTAGCCCTAGCACAATGTATATGCCAGGTGGAGTTTTATGCTCCGTATGCCATGAGGCAGGGTACTAATCCTATTTAATTTGATTGGGTCAATTTTATATCTCAAAAATTGCATTTTTAGTTGGAGAGGTTGCATATTGGAGAAGAGACATCGTTTATGCATACCTCTTTTCTGGTATGGAATTTCTTCTTCCATATATACCAGTATTTCTTGTTTAATGCAGTGAGGCAAATGAATGAGAGGGATTTTCTGTCAGTATACATGTGGAATTTTGCTCTGTCGAGCAGGGAGTCATTTTACAGTTTTAACCATTTGTTTTTGGGGCCCACAATAGAACTTCTTTGTGGTGCATGTGAAAGAGTACCATGAGAGATGAGAGAAGTGGTAGTTATAGAAGAAAAGGGAGACATATTTCTACTTACTCAGGGCATGGTCATAAGAATTTTTGGCTTTGTGGGTAAGCCATTCCTACTACCATACTTCACCACAGAATATGTTTTTGCTATGGATGTGGTGTGCCAATCAGACTATGTGAATGATGTGTATGGAGTCAGGTGTGGTAAGAAGACAACTTGCAACATGCCTTTCAAGTTTGGTAGTATAGAAGTAAGTCAGGTAGGGCAGAACAGGCTGCTCACAGTAACACTTCAGGGCTTGGGATTGATAGAACTGCTGCAACGATGGAGGTATGACCCGTTGGGAAAATTTATAAATATAATCAAGGCCAAGACATTTCACTATTGTCCATAGCCTGACATTGAGAAAAGGCAAAATAATTTTGATTGACCTAACTTGGAGTGGCACATTGAATATATTATGTCACTTCCACCCTAGCATGACTGTTATGAATAGGAGGCTAAGTATAATTTGGTGAGGTACAAAAATCATATTCCTCCAACCGAGTTGTTTAGTTAGGTAAAATAAAATTAGCCCATGTGGATTGAGGAGAAAATTATGAACTGGTGGATAATGCGGGTCCACCGAGGAAAAACCACGTCTCTTTATGGATTGAATATAAATGAGGTATTTTTGGATACATATGATGAGTTTGTTAATGCCTATCAACCCATCGCTTTCACCAAGATCTTGCCTCAAAGTTTCCAATATTTCAACAACGATGAAAGTGGGACAAAGGGAGAGCACCCAAAAGTTGAAGAAGAGACTCAAGAGGAGGAAGAACAATAGTATGTGTTAAAATGAAGGTCACAATGGATGAAGCGTAAAGTTGAGGAGGCACCTTTGTCGGAGAAGCAGACTATCTGAGACACACCCCCATTTTCCAAAGTTACAAAGAAACCAAGGACCGATGCCACTGCCTCCTCTACTGCTGAAGTTTTGATTGCTATAGTTCCCACAGTTCTAGTTGTTTCGGTAACTGTTATTTCCTCTTTGCCAATGATAGATGCTTTGATGATGGTTGCGCAAATAATTTTGATGATTCATGAATAGGAGGAGGACCAATAGATGGAAAGCCCTTAGGTGGAGGTCATGAATGTCAAGGAGGACGTAAATGTTGAGGAGGAAGCAAAGAAGCAATAGGAGGAAATTATTTTACAACCACTTCCATCATCAGAGCATACAATGCTCATGCCTGAAGGTACATCTTTCTTTTCCCCTTATTCTTCGAAGCATGTAGTGGCTGTTAGCCTATTTCCCACAGTTTCTATGTCTATCTCTCCATATTTCGATATGCCCTTTGTGTCCATTTTTCTTCCCTCTTCTTCCCCTTTGCAAGTCACTATTGCTCCTTCTTCTATTCCCCTTTCTTTGACCCCCATTTATTTTAGTTCATTTGCATCAGGGCCAAACCCATTTTCATAGCCTTCCCCTTCCATTGCTGCTACCACTTTCATCGAGGCTATAAGTACACAAGCTCCTTCTAGAGTGAGCATAACTACAACCAAACCTGGTTCCTCCACTCACTCCACCATGTCAATCCCTCCCCTTATAACTATCTCTTTCAATTCATTTTATCCCAATTGCTCAAGAATTTTGATTCCTTTCACACCATTTTTGGAGTTGCAAGTACTGCCTAAAGTTTAGGTGCTATCGAAGTAGTCCAACGTAGAGAAAATCAATCGGGTGCACCTCAGTTCATCGTAATGGTTGAAAATACATAGGCAGAAAGAAGCTCTAGCCCTAGCGTGACTACTCAAGAAGGTTGCTTTTGATTTGGTTGCCATGGAAGATCACACAACTAAAATCACTCCCCTGGTTTAGAATCCACAAGGAGAAATGACATCGAGTGATTATGTTTGTGAGACTATAACAAAAGACCTAACCAAGAATGATCCCATAGAGAAAATGGGTAACATACAGGTTGATATGAGTTTGGTATACTTGCATGGTGAGTATTATAAGAAGAGATATTTTGATCATGAGAATAAAATTATCGAACTTAAAAGTATCTTGGCCAAAAGCAGAGTGCAAGAAGAGAAGATAGCCATGGAGAATAAATAATCGTGCTGACAGGTAGGAGTGCACTTGAAAGAAAGGGATACATAAATAATAGATATGCAAGCACTTAGAATGCAATTGGAGGCCATACAAAATTAACTGGTTGAAAAGGCCACATAGACTATGAGATTCTCCCCAAAAACAATCAAGGAGGCTCGCTTTCGTTTAACTCAGAATTACGAGAAGCTGGCCATACAAGTATTTCAAGTATTGCATTACCTATGGGTAGCCTAGATATAAATTCATATGGGGTAACAATTGATAGATAACATTGAGGAGATGCGAACTTTGAAGGTGCAAAAAATTACGAAATGCTCAAGGAGGTTTTAATGGTAAGGAGGGAGAGCTAGGGTTTCAAAAGTTTGGAGGTGCTTCAGAGGAGATCTGAGGAATCAAACTGGGGTTTCAGAAGCTAAGGTAGAGGGCTGTCAATAGTAAGGATCACGGCCAAGAATGGGGGACATAGGTACTTCGGTACCAAATCCTCCAAACAAAGGAATTTCATTTCGGGATAAGCTATGTGGAACCCAAGATAGTTTTAACGACTGTCAAACACAAGAAAAGAAAATCATAAACACCATGGGGAAGCGACAAAAGGAGGATTCTCTACCTGGGAGGGTGAACGGATGTCTATCACAAGCAAAAGAAATACCGATGTTGGAAATAGCTGAGGACTGGGTAGCTGAGGATATTGTTTATAAGTCAAAACATAACCTGATAGGTAAATTTGTGGGTTTCAAACCATCTGTGCACTTCCTCCACACATGGATAAGGAAACAATGGCATCTGGAAGGAGAATACGAAATTCTAACTCTCGCAAATGGGTATTTTTCTGTGGAGTTCACATCGGTGGCAGATCGACAAAAAGTATTTGAGGGAGGACCATATCATCATGGACCAGCGGGACTATTCTTGCAGCCATGGAAGATGGGATTTGACCCGAGGGTGGAACCGACAGCAGTACCAATATGGGTAAGATTATTTGCCCTTCCCCTTGAATTTTGGAAAGAGGAGATACTTGAGGCAATAGGCAACTTATTAGGGCATTATCAAGGTAGATCAAGAGAAACAGTTTTAGGAGGATCGGCAATGTTTGCTAGGGTTTGTGTAGAAATGGACCTCAGAAAACCTCTTCCAACAGAGATAGACCTAAAAATAGGGGATTTTGTCTGGCACCAACAACTGGATTATGAGGCTATTCCATTCAGATGTCGGGTGTGCCACGCTCCTGGACATCTTGCTAGAATGTGCCCAACAGTTAAGGATCATCAATCTGAACAAGAGGGGACAAAAGAAAATTTTAACATGGTAGGTCAATCTCTTCAGCAAAAGGGAAATCAAAAGGAAGGGAAAGGCCCAACAGATTCTGAGGGTTTTCAAAAAGTAATGAGAAGGCCAAACAAAAAAAATCAGCACAAGAACTAGAGACAAGGAGAAAGAGTTGTAAGAACAACCAATAGATATGAGATATTCAAACAACTGGGAAACTTGGAAACCGAAGGAGATTTTCAAATGGAAGGGTTAGAGGAGGATACTCAGCAAGTCACAACAGCTTGATCGGGAACAATATTCCAATCTAGTGTTAGGGAACAAGCAAGGAGCAAGACCAGACACAACCTCTCTCATGGAAGAGGAGATTCAACCCATAAGAGAGACCATAGGAGGGGAAATAGAGCAGAGGATGTTTTTGACACAGGAAATAGAGATGAAAGAAGGAAATAAGAACAAAGAAATCCCTACTCTAGGAATTCATCAAGTGGAGAAGAAACAAAAACCAAACCAATCTACAGGGAGGAAGTCAAACAAGGAAAAGATGGAGGAACAGGGGAAGAGATTTGAGCCGAACGGAAAGGTAAAATCGATGGCTATTTTTTTCTCTCCTAATTCTCAATGATATTAATCACTTGGAATGTGAGGGGTTTAGGAAGTCACCCCAGACAAAAGGCAATCAAAAATATTATCATAGATATGAGTCCGGATATAATTTTGTTACAGGAAACCAAAATGCAAGGAGAAGACTTACAAAAAATAAATAGGAGGATATGGAAAAAAGGAGAGATCCTTACTCAATTGGCACAAGGGAAATCAGGTGGATTGACCACTATGTGGAATCACCAACTATTCCTAGAGATAGGGGGAGCCTCTACGAGAGGGGTGTTGATGGTCCGGTTACAAAATAGGGAAACTGGAAAAATTTGGACTATAGTGAATTTTTATGGAGCACAAACAGTTAGATTACAGAGGGATAAATGGGTAGCCATCCAGACTTTCAGAGAAAACTACCCGGAGGACCAATGGATTGTGGGAGGAGACTTCAATGCAAAGCTTAGAATAGAGGAACAACAAGGAGGCAGAGCCATGCTTGAGGAAAAGGACAGGTTTTTTCAGCAATAACATGTCAAATGAATCTAATAGATATCCCAACTGTGGATAGCTCCATGACTTGGACTAACAGAAGAAAGGAAGGTGAGATGGTCAAATCTTGCTTTGATCGTTTCTTCATGGGGGAGGAATTATATTTGCATACCAAGCATCAAGCAAAGGTCATGGATAGGCTTTCTTCAGATCATTTTCCAGTAAGCTTAACCATAGAAGAAGATAATCATAAAGTTGTGGGAACTTTTAAATTTGAGCTATGGTGGCTGAAAGATGAGGAGCTAGGGGACCGTATAAAGGAATGGTGGAAATCAGGGAAACCAAGATTTGGGACAGCCCAATTCAAACTCCACAAACAACTAAAATATGTAAGGACCCAACTAAAGGAGTGGAGTAAACAGAAGAAGGAAATAACTAGAATCCAAAAGAATGAAATCAAGGATCAAAAGGAGAAGATTGCTCAAGAGATAAGACAATGAACTATCACAGAAGAACTGTTACAACGTGAGGCAAAAATTATTAGAAAATAGGAAGCTTTGGAGGAACAAGAAGAAATCTATTGGAGGCAAAGAGCCAGAATCACATGGTTAAAGGAGGGGGACCAAAATATAGCTTTCTTCCATAAGACAAGAACGACCAGGAGACAACAAAATAGAATTATGGGTCTTACAGATATGATGGGTCAGGTAAAAACTAGTGGAAGTGAAATGAAAAGTATAGCAAATCAGTACTTCCATACACTTTTTAGCAGTAATGAAAATTTGAATGCAATATGGCAGGAGAAGATACTAGAGGCAATTCCACAATCAGTCAAACCTGAAAACAATAAATTATTAATGGAGGAAATTTCTTTGGAAGAAACCTCATACAAAAAATGCAAACAGGAAAGACTCCAGGACCAGACGGATTCCCCATTGAATTTTATCAAAATTTTTGGGAAATTGTGGGTCAAGCGATGGTGGAGGCATCGGAGGAAATCAGACAGAGTAAGCAAATGTTAAAAGCCTTGAATCATACTTTTATCACTTTGGTTCCTAAGGGCCCATCTAGTGAGATAATTGATAATTATAGGCCTATTTCACTATGTAATGTAGTATACAAGATATTAACAAAGCTTATGGCAGAAAGGTTGAAACAATTTTTACCAAATCTGATTTCAAGTGAGCAAGGTGGTTTTTTTGAAGGCAGACAAATTCTAGATGGAATAGTAGTGGCCCAGGAGGTGATACACACATTGTCAAAAAAAAGGACCCAGGTATGTTTATTAAATTAGATCTTTCTAAAGCCTATGACAGAGTAGACTGGTCCTTTATGCAAAAGATTTTAGAAAAAAAAGGGCTTTGCAGAGGGGTGGAGAGATTGGGTAAGAGCCTGTACACAAACTACATCATTCTCAGTTCTGGTAAATGGCAATCCCTCTCCCATGTTCACAGCAAGAAGGGGGTTGAGGCAAGGGGACCCTCTCTCCCCTTACCTTTTTATCCTTTATGTAGAGGGTCTCGGGATACTGTTAAAAAAAGGGAGATAAGAGGGGAGGTTAAAGGGCTTGAAAATAAGTTCTCAAATTGAGATAAATCACCTCCAGTTTGTGGATGATACTGATCTTATTAGTCAAGCCAATCTCATAGTAGCAAGAAACATAAAAGAAGTTTTAGATGGGTATACTCAAGCTACTGGGCAAAATTTTAATGAAAAAAAATCTCAATTTTTTTTTTTTAATACAACGAAGAGGGTGAGAGATAAAATTATACAATTGTTGAAATTCATGGAAACTCCTTTACCCATATAGTATTTAGGAGTACCTTTATCTGCAAAGAAAACAAAAAGTAAAGAGTGGAAAGGGTTGATGGATAGACTTCAAGCTAAGCTGAGCAACCTGGACTCATAAATGGCTAAGCTTAGGAGGAAGGTCTACAATGATTAAAGCTATGCTACAAGCTCTTCCAGTTTATAAATTTTCACGTACTTCAGGGCTCCAAAGAGAATTCTAAAATATATTGACAAACACACAAGAAATTTTTTGTGGTCAGGTGCAAGGGAAGAACAAAAAATAGCACTAGTGGGTTGGGAGAAGATATGCCAACCAAAAAAACAAGGAGGATTGGGGATAAGATCAGCATTTCAGAGCAGCAAGGTACTAGCTGGGAAGCTATATTGGAGATGGATTACAACTACTGGGGGTTTATGGAGTAGACTCTTACAAGCTAAATATTACCCAGGAGTGGATGAGAAAAACATTCCAAGATACAAAGTGGAAGGAGAGGGATCTACCATATGGAGGACAATGTTAGTAGGCCAAGAGTTATTAAATCCATACCTATATTGGTTGTTAGGGGATGGAAAGAATGCTCTATTTATTTTGTGAGGATTGATGGAATCAATCACAACCAATTATTCGGACATTCCCGAGAGATGGAGAGCTGGAAATCGGAGCTCCAAAAAGCGGGGGTGGTGGAAAGCCTCTTACTATATGAAATCATGGAATCAACATGTGCCGATTTATTACGGTGGAAACATCCCCAAGAATGGCCAGGGAGGGGTACAGAGGAACTAATGGAAAAACTATGGAGATATCTTCAAAGACACCCAATTCAGGATGGTTCTAAGAGGGATATACTTGGATGGGGAGGAAGTAAGTTGGGAATTTATAAGGCAAAGGAGGGATACAAGGTAGTTTGTGGATACGAGATTACCCCATCACCCTTTCCATGGACATTTGTCTGGAAAAAGGAAGGATGGCCAAAAATTAACATTTTCTCTTGGTTGATTAACCACAAAAAGTGCTTGACTTTTGATAATTTGATAAAAAGAGGTTTCTTTGGCCCCTTTAAATGTGTTTTGTGTGGAAAGGCAGAGGAGACCTTGAATCACCTCTTTTTTGGGTGTTCTTTTTCTAAAGACATATGGATCAATTGGTGGAGACAAATGAGACAACATTGGGAAGTTTTTGAGAGCCAAGAAAGCTTTTATGAGAAATGGAAACAATGCAGCTTTAAGACTAAAACAATGAAAATTACATGGAAACTAGGACCTAGCTTCATATGGTGGCAGTTATGGCTAGAACGAAATGCACACATATTTAGATCAGAGCACAGAACAAGGGAGCAAGTATGGGAGAGTATTATGAGCAAGGTAACAGAAACACTATTTATCAGATTACAGGAGGAAACAAATATAAAAATGGAGGAAGTGATTATTCTACGGAGCCTTGGAATAACTGTAACAGAGAAACAACTTAAGGATGGGTACACAGGTGAGATCCCCTTGAATAACATAGAGTGGAGGCCACCTCCTAAAGAGTGGGTGAAGGCAAACAAAAATGGGGCTTCTACTAGAAATTCTGGGAAAGATGGTTTTGGTATTATCATGTGAAATTGGAAAGGAGAACAGGTGTATTGGAGAGCAGAAGGAATGGGGGAGGCAACAAATAATGAAGCGGAAGGACAGGTGATCTTGTCAACATCAGTGATAGCTGCAAATCTACAGTTACATAAGTTGTGGATAGAGACAGACTCTCAGGTATGGGCTGGAATATTAGATCCGATAAGGCCCTTTCAGGTGCTAGGAATTGGAGAGAGAAGGAAGGTGGAAGCAGTCCAGAAGATCTGGCAAGTTTTTCAAGATGTTTTTATTACACATATAAAGCGAGAGGGAAATAGGGTGGCAGACTATTTAGCAAAATGGGGAAAAGATCTGGAGAAAGGGCAATATGTGGACTCTTAGATGGAAAATCAGATAAGCTTGTGCCAAAGAATCCAAGGGATGCAGGAGGTGATACAAGCAGATAGTAGAACAAGAAGAGTAGACAGTGAGTCTAATGAATCTATCACAGTTAGGCCACAGAGCAACACAACATGAAGATAAATGGATAGTTTACGGAATTCAGATAAATTGGATAAACTGGAATTCAGCTATGGTAGTGCTGAGGGTTTGGATATCTGCATTATGTAAGGTAATGTTTTATGGGTAATTTTTGAGCTAGGAGGGATTGGAGGAGGATTTTATTTCTCCCTTGATGCCTATCCAGTTCATTTTACCTTGTAATACAGCTTCTATAAATATAACATATTTTTCATTTTTTTCAAAAAAAACATTGAGGAGATGCTAGAACTCTACATGGATATGGCAGTAAAAATTCATGCCCTGGTGCATTCCAGCATACATATTCACCCCTTGAGTGAAATGGATCACGCTTGGTCTACTGCAAAAGTCATGTTGTGTAGCTACTTTCAAAGTATGGATCTGGTGAGAGAAGGCAAAAATATTCTTAATGCAATCGAGCCAGAGCATACTGTTTTCATTACTCATTTTGATACTCTTACCGTTAAGGGATTTTTGGATTTTACAAATGAGTGGGGTGAACCTCTATCGAAAGAAAAATTGACAATGGCTTGGAAGAAGTTCATGGAGGATACCTTAGAGATTAATGCATGGGAGAAGCCCATCATAGAAACACATGTGTTGCCACTTATGCAGAAGTTCACCCACATGGAGCTGAAATTGTTTGAGTTAGCCTAGCTAGCGAAATGCCCTAGCCTAGAAGATGTCCAAAATTTACGCTTTCTTTATGAGTCTTTGAGTGTTCCCTATTTTTTTACCACTCATGCTTGGGAGTAGGTAGTCACAATCTATGAGGTAACCTCTAAAAGCCTCAAGGAGCAGGAGGAACAGGCAGCAACAAAGTGTGCAGTGGTAGAAAAGATAGCAGAAGAAGTAGAGTGGGTATAAGTACTTCGAGTGGCAATAGAGGCTAAAGCTATCGAGGAGACAAAAAAGTAGGTGCAAAGAAATAAATATACATCAAAATCACCAACCAAAGCAACCAACAAGAAGGATCAATGAAATCCCAATGGATAAAGGTCTGGGATTGCTTGCATCCATACGAGCTGGATACCCTGTGAGCCACCAGAAATGTTGAAAGTTTTGTTATACGCCACATTGAAATATTTTTGATGAATTTTTTATTGTAATGCGATAAAATATATTAATATTTACATACAGTATTTTGATCGACATAATATATTGTAGTTATATATTTTTTTTCTTCTTTGTTAACCTGCATCCTTTTGGCTTGAAAATAATGGGTGTTTTAAGGAAAATGACTGGGGGAATGGATTGGAGACTTTGGTTTGAATCTCCTGTAAAACAATTGGAAAATGGTGCTAAAAAATTAAGTGCATAAACTATGGGAGCTTCGCCGAAAAGAAAAATTGTAATTGCCTCAAACATTGGGCAAAAGGCATGTTTGCCCCAAGTAATCGATGAAAGTTCTTTGCATTCCCTCATTGGGATGAAAGAAAGAATTCAATAATGAAGTTTTAAATATTAGATAAGTGTTAAAGTTGGGCTGAAGTTAAAATGCAGTTAAAACTCGTTCGCCTAAGAATGGGGGCGAACGAGTCGTTCGCCCCACTTTGGGATGAATGTCCTCGAAAATATGAAGAAACGCTCCCGCCTAACACATTGGCCAGTTGAAGGTGTAATCAACAAAAGTTCTTTAAAGTATGATAAAACTTAGCAAAAACTTGCAACTTTCAAAAGAAGGTGCATTCACCCCAAGAATGGGGCAAAAGCTTCATTCGTCCCAAGTTAGGGCGAACGTCTTTGGGGATAAACCGTTGAAAAGTCAACAACGCGTTCACCCCGATTGAGGGGTGAAATCTCCATTCACCTTTCCTGGAGGCAAATGCGCTATGAACAATGAGGTGGGTGAAAGATCAGAAGTTTGAAGTGACTTTAAAAAGTAAGCTTTGCGTTCACCTCAAGAGTAAGGCAACGACTCCTTTCTCCTCTTTTGGGGGTGAACATAGAATTTAAGGGAGATGTTGAAGGTGCTTTCACCTAGAGTATAAAATGTTGATGGTTGTCATGATCGAGGAATGCATAGAGATTATTAAATCAATAAGGGCACCCTTTCCACCAATAAATATGATTGAAAAAGCAAATATGCGTTCGCTTATTATTAAGTTCGGGTGAGTTGCACTGTCAATGATGTCAAAGAATTTCTAGAACTACCAAGATAGGTGAATGAAAAACATTAAATGTTTATGGCAAAGAGTAACTCAGGTTGTGGATCTCGAGCAAAGAGAGCAACAATATTAAAAGTGCAAGGCGATTTTCATGATTTCAAAGCAGAAGCATATTTTTGAGGATGGTGAATGTACCAAGTCAATGACCAAGCCTTACAATTTTCCATGCACCGACACCCAAAAATACCAATTTACTAGAAGCATTTCCTTAAAATCTGGATCACCGCCTCAAAAGAAATATTTCCAATGACTTCAAGGAAGAATTATCTCACCAAGGTTCTTGATCTATGAGCATTTTGTCTTCAAGTATATTTAATGAAAGAGGTGAAATCCTCTATAAATACTAATCATTTTTCATTGTAAAATAAGGTTAGACATTCTGCAAAAAAATTATTCAAGTTCTCTACATTAATAGAAAATACTTGACTTCCGAATTTGCAAGTGATCCTGTGTGTGATTTCCTTCTATTTTTATGCATTTCTATTTTATGCTCATATTCATTATCTATTGTTTAGTTTAAATTTTGCATCTAAATTTGAACATTGTTGGTGAGGGAATGAGTTTTGGAATGCGATCTTGGAGGTTGTTTCCACAAGATTGTAAGTAAATTCTATTGTTTTATTTTATTACATGCTACTTCAATGCTTGGGTGGATTTCCTGCTGCTAGTTTGTCCCCAATCCTACACCTTTGGCCTATGGCCATATTTCCCATCTCTTTCTGTTATTTCCAATTTCTTTCCTACAACTCTAGTCTTAACCAGTGTAGGATTTAGTAAGGGAGCCAACCCTCTCTGGATATTGGCATGGAGGACATTCCTTTCCTTTGATCTTTCAATGTTGGCCATATCTATGGCGCACAAACATAGGTTTGTATAATTAGGTAGATATTTGACCAACACTTCCACAGAGAATAAGAAATGTCTCTAGTTAAAAATTGGAAGGATTAAAAGGTTGGCATTTGTGAATTGAGAAATTCATCAGATGGTTTTGAAACAATAGTCTATATTAAAAAAAGGAATTAAAACTAGTCTTCAACGTTTAAATTAGCAAAATTTCCTACTAAAGGTTCCAAGATCAATGCCATGCTTGGTATTAGATAAATTTTAGAGTTCTTCAAAAATCAATGCAAGTTTTTCGAGTGATTTGATTTGATTTAAATTATTTGAAAATTGATTAGGAAGTTATAAGGATAAACTCAATAAGTTAAAATTAAATTTAAAAGAGAAAATTGGGGAGAAAAGGTTTAAATTTATTTTTTTATTTGATTATTTTTGAAAAAATACTATTTGATAAAAATTTCAAATTTATTGATTGTAAATTTTGTAATTTGATAGCAAATTGAAGTTTAAAAAAAAATCAATTGTCTGAATTAAAGTTTGAATAAAAGAGGTCTTCTACTTCAAAGGATTTGATATTTTGGTTATTATTAAATTTGCAAATTTAAGAGTGGAAATTTTTTAGTGCAATATGGCAAGGAAAAAGCAAGCAAAAAGAAAAATAAATGATAAAAAATCAAAAATACAAAAACATGGGTGGCCAAAAATAAATGAATTAGAGAAAAAAAATTTATGTTTTCAAGAAGAACAAATAGACATTCAAGATGCTTCATTAGAAGAGACTAAAAAATATTGAAATTTCTAAAATGTTGTACACATCATATGATAGAAAATTTTGAAGAACAAAAAGATATATAAATAAAGGTAAAGGTCTTGCAATTAATTATAAGAGAAGCCAAACATGAAAAAGTTTCAATGCTTGATAATTATCTTACTCAAGGATTGATGAAGTAGATGAAGACCCTTAAGGCGCTTTTACATTACCTATTGATATATGAAAGATAATGTATATGGCATTACTTTCTAATGAAGTCCTTAAAGAAAAGAATAGAAGACATGAGGAAATAATTAAAGACTTGAAGAAAAAGCCTATTTATGTTACTAGTGAAGCAAATTATTTAAGGGTTATAACAACAAATGTATATTGTGATTCCATAAAATTTAACCCTATGATGATAGATGCATGTTGTGATACTAGTGATATTCATAAAAATGAAAAATATACATGTTATTTGTGATGCAAGTTGTGATACTTGTGACTTAAGATTCATGACAAATACATAAGAACTTGTTCCAAAAATAGATGTTACATGTGAGACAAAGGATTTGAATACAGTTCATGATTGCTTAGAGAAATCTTATGCTATCAAAATTGATAATGGTATAGATTCAAATGATGACAGGGATAGTGATGCTCAAAGTTGTATTGATATTGAAAGAAACCAGTGTGATAATGAAGTTGGTTGTTTTGAAAGGTATACTAAAGGAATTGGTTCAAAATTATTAAATAAAATGGGATAAAAAGATATGGGAATTGGTTCAAAATGTTTTAAAAATATGGACTAGAAATGCAAGAGACAATTGTACTAGAAATAAGACCAAAATGTGAAGGTCTTGGATATACAAGACAAATGAACAATAATGAATCAAGGACTAAATCTGTGACAGGAAACAATAACATCAAATTTATGATAGGGACTGATAGAACCAATAACAATGAAGGACAAAATGGTAAAATAAATTTTGTAATAGGGAAAAAATGTAACCATTGTGGTAGATATGGACATAAGATAAAGAAATGTTGGGATATCCATAGTTGTGAAATTTATAAAAGAAGTAATAATTCTCAAATATCTTGTCTACATAAATAAAAACAAGATTATATATTAAAAATAGATTGTGGATGGATAAGTATGAATGAACAGAATAAGATAAATAGAATGTTGTATTCTACAAAATGAAAACAAGTATGATCAAAGGTTTTTGAATGAAAATAAGCAATGTGATTATGACCCAAGCATAGCTTGGAAGGTGACCTACAATGAAAAGCATTTGTAATGATGATTCTACAAAAATGAGTTTTATGATTGTTCTAATAGATGAACCAGAGGCAATGATGATCCAAAGGTGACCTAAAGGTAGTGACCTAGAGGTAGTAACCCAAAGATAGAGACTGAGAGGTAGTGATACAAAGGTAGAAACCTAGAGGTAAGTTAGATACATTGACCTAGAGGAAGACACAAACAATTTATAAAGGTAAACCTAATGAAGGTTGCATATATCTAGTTGTACCAAAGCCAAATTTGAAGAATGAAGAGAAAGAAGAATAAAAGGATGAAGGCAAAAAGCCTTCTTACCAAATAATGTAATACAAAAAGATGTTGAAGATATTACATTTTGGTACTATACTAAAGTGCCCCCATTGCACCATTGTACATTTGTAAATATTAGTTTAAGGTGTGTAATTTATATTCTCCCTAAAATATGTGACAATGTGTAGGATGAGTCCAAGTGTCATGTAGTAAAAATGCACAATGTGTCAATATGAGAGAAATTGCAATATGTAAAGATAGAGAATGAAGAGTCATATGATATGTGGTAACGTGCAAAATTTTTCCTAATAAGAGGAATATGAAAGGATTCATCTCTTGAATATTTGAGGAGAGAAATAATTAGAGTATTTAAAAGTCATATAAAGTGTTAGGACCCTATTCCTAACACATAGTCTATTATGTCATTGATTCATTGTAAATGACCAACGTGTCCTTTCATTTACAACACTTCACATATATTTATAGTTAATATATTTGGTGTCATAAATCATCAAATAAATCAAATACATTATTCAATATATCTTATTGCGGGTTTTTACTCCAATACAACTGCGATTCAATATTAAAAGCAATTCTTGTAATTTCATTCACCTTCTATCTAGCTGTCTTAACATCTGGTACAGAGCCATTACCAAGAAGAAATTTTCTCCGCCTTGGGACAACAAAACTAAGTACCCACTCCACTACAATACCCACTGCTGTTATTAAGCTTCCGTCGTCAAAGAAAAAAAATAAAATAAAATTTTGCCGCTGTGAGCCTGCCGCCGCTGCCGCCGCTCTTCGATTTCCCATTTGTCGCCGCTCCTTTATTTCCTGCTTGCCGCCCTTGCCACCGCCCGCTCCTCGACTTCCGATCCCCGACTTGGTGCTCACAAGTTGCAGAAAAAAAAAACACGCAAGCATCATTTTTTATTACCAATCAACGTAGTTCGTACGAAGCGCTGCGACATCTATATCAACAAACACATTTGTAATTGGGCAGAGAAGGGTGATATTTTTTCGTGAAGGTTTTAGTTGTCAGGCAGTAAATTAAACTTCAGTGAACCGAACATTCAGAAGCTAAAAAAAAAAAAAGCTGCATTCCCGTTCTTTCGGTGACACTTTATAAAATAAACTTTAGGATATAAAGTTTATAAATAAATTTCAAATTTTCTGAGGCTATTCTACTCTGCTGTGGATGAGTCGAAGACCGGAAATGTAACAGCGATCCAAATTCATAAGAAATCTCAAAAATTGCCAACAAAACCCCTCTGCAGTGCGACGTTGAAACTCCCGGAGACGTCTCGAAAAAGTTCGGCGACACTTTATAAAATTATGATATAAAGTTTATAAAATAAATTTCAAATTTTTCGACGTCGACAAAGAGCAGGAAATAAGGTTTTAAATATTCGGTGAATATTTATAAATTAAAGTTTTATAAACTAAGTTTTTTTTAGATCCTCGGCGATACGTTTGAAACTCCCGGATACGTCTCGAAAGAGTTCGACGACACTTTATAAAATAAAATTCAAATTTTTTCAACGTCGACTAAGAGCAGGAAATAAGTGGGTGAGAGATTGTTATTGAAGAAAGTAGATTGATGAAACTGCCGCCATATCCACGTCGTCTACGATAAACTCTCTAATCTCCATGCATACCTTCAGGGCAAATTGCCGTAGAACTTATTACGAAGTAAACCGAAGTGAAATTTGGCTTGATAATAGTATTGCACGAATCAGTGCCAAAAAGAGCAAAATAAAACCATCATTTTGTCATCTCTCAAATCATACTAATCTTACATTTCATCACTGTTTAAATCCGTGAAGAGTGGTACACCAGACATATAAATTTATCTGCCTTGCATTCGCTCCACCCCGCCTCGTGCTTCATATTGGGCCCTGTTGTGCTGACTCACTCCGACATTTGCGCCAGTTCATAATAAAATCTAGAGGCTACTGAACCCACTGTAATGGCTGACGGACGACGATCACTAGATTCCATCCACGACAAACACGAAAGGCTTGCTGAAGAAGTTAAACAGGAAAGAGAGGAGAATTCCCATAACATAAGAGAACTCTTCGAGAAAATATTCGCAATGGATGTTAAACTTGATGCCATCAGTCAAAACCAGGCAACAACACAAGCAAACTCAACCAACAACGGGTCATCAAACCGAGCAATGTTAGGAGGTCCACAAACTTCCATTTTGCCACGGACGACCAAATTAGACTTCCCAAAATTTGAAGGCAGAGACCCTACAAACTGGATCTACCGAGCAGAGCAATATTTTTCACTAAATCAAATTCTGGAAATACAAAAAGTGCATATCGCTTCTTTCCATTTGAAAAATGATGCCATCCAATGGTACCAATGGTTCGAGAAAACTAATGGCACTCCGATGTGGTCAACCTTTACACAGCACCTATGAGTACGATTTGGCCCTAGCAAGTTTCAAAGCTTTACAGGGGCCCTCACTAAATTATGCCAAACCACTTCAGTAAGCGAGTACCAAGCAGAATTTGAAAGGTTAGCTAATCGAACATCCGGATTAGACGCTGCCTTCTTTCAAGAATGTTTCGTTAGTGGATTAAAAGAAGAAATTTGAATTGAGGTACAAATGTACAACCCTACAAACATGTTAGAGACCATCGGCTTAGCGAAATTAGCGGAAGACAAAATCAAGGCACGAAATCGGTTCACGAAACCAAATTGGGGGAAACAATCAAATGCTTATACCAACCCCAAGCCAATGCAAAATGGACGAACCCAAAACTCCTACACCACCCCCAAAATTAACCCCGCTCTACCAATTAAACGTCTGAGTTTCGAGGAAATGAAGGAAAGACAAGCTAAGGGCCTTTGCTACCATTGCGATGAGAAATTTGACAGAAATCATAAATGTGCCTCACGAAAATTATATATTCTAGATGCCACGGAGGAAGGAAATTCTACTGAAGTGTTAGTGTACTTGTATTTGTTTTTATTAGACAGACTGTTGCTCTGTTACAACTGTTGTAACAGGTTCAGTTCTGCCGGTGTCTATTCCCGGAAATGTAAACATTATTTAAGTTGTGCAATACAATAATAAACTAGTTCCGTATTTTCTACATGGCATCAGAGCCAGCTACAGGAATTTTCCGCAGGGAGGCGTGAGCAGGAAGTTTGGAGGTGGAAGCGAATTAAAAAAAAAAAAAAAAAAAAAAAAATCGCTGCCCCAGGACCCAGCCTGCGGCGTCCCCTTTGGACGTAGACGCAGACGAAGCTGCGTCCAGCCACGAGGGAGCGTTTGCGTAGGCCAGGCCCAGTGCGCAGGACGCCCAGGCTGCGACGACGTGGCCCGCGTCCGCGCAGGCCAGCCACAGCGCGCAGGACGCCGAGGCTACGACGAACGCAGCCGCGTACGCGCAGCCCAGTCCCAGCGCGACCGCAGCCCCACCGCGGGAAACGCGCACAGGCTGCGAGGGCCGAGCGCGCATGTCCCGACGCGTGCCATGTCGGCCACCGCGTAGGGACCCCCCCCCCCTCCTCCCCTCCCCCTGCGCGCCATGTCGGCCACTCGCGCAGGACGCCCCCTCCTCCCCTTCCCCCACGTGAACGCAAATTGCGTGTCGCGCTCCCCGAGGACCCCCCCTCCCCCCCGGCGGGAATAGTTTGAAATTCCCGCTCACTCCCCCGGTATAAACCCCCCCTCGCGGAAGGAAATTTTTTGAAAAAAAAAAAAAACACCGAAACCGACGGGAGGGAAAGAAAAAAATCGGAAACCTGCGGAGGGAAAGAAAAAAAAACCGGAAACCTGCGGAAGGAAATTTTTTCGGAAAGAAAAAAAAATCCGGAGACCGGCGGAGTGAAATTTTTCGAAAAAAACAAAAAAAAATCGGAAGCCTGCGGAGGACGAAGCAAAAACTGCGACGGAGAGCCGAGGCGAACGGGGACTGCATTTTTTCTAGGAGCCGCGAGTTGCAGAGGAGGCTGGGGAAGTTGGAGGACGAGCAGGCAGAGTTGAAAAGGGAGGAGGTTGACTGATCCTCTCGGATCAGCCCGCTGGCTCACGTGGTCGTGAGCCGTGCGGTAAGGCTCAGGGAGCCTGCAAGTCGGGGGTTCAAATCCCGCCGACTCCCCTCAGGTATATTTTTTTTTCAAAGTAATTTTTAATTATTATTATTTTTAATTAAAATTTTTAATTTTAATTTTTTTAATATAGTTTTAAACTTTATAAATTAAAATTTAATTTTAATTTATTTTTTCTAAAGTTTTTAAAACTATATAAATTGAAATTATTTATTTTAATTTTTAAATAAATAATGATTATAAAAATGCTTTGTTAAAGAAAGCCTTTTAAGGGGGGATATTTTTTTCAAAAAATCAAAGGGGGATGTTGAGTAATTTTTTGAAATAGCAATTTGGCATTGTAAAAGGTGCATTTTCGACTGTGACCGACACCTTGTGGGTTATTCTAGTGGGCATTTTTTTTGTTGTATGTTGCATATTTCATTTTTGCACTATAACATTAAAAATTAAAATCAAACACTCCCTAAGTCCCCGGAATATAAAACCCATCTATGCAATTTATTTGCACTGCAATGCTCGGTATTTGCGATACCTCTGGCCAACACTTACAGGTAAAGCCGTCGTGATTTGGCTACTGTATCCGCCGCCTAACATAGCTGCTATAACGACGTCTGAGCTTGTTCTCTATAAATCGTCGGGGAGGAATAAGTATGCCATTTTTGCATTTTTTACTCCATCCACTACCCTTTATCGCACTTGTGTTTAGGCGTAAATCCCGACGAAGTATTCTTCATAGTGTTTAGGGGGAAGTTACACCCCACGCATGAGAAGAATCTTCTATGGTAGGTGCCATCAACAAGGCGATTCCCTTTCAGTATCGCTTATGTTCCACGTATCGTATGATCTCTAAATTTCACCTATAGTCTCCCTCACGTAAGGGCGGGTGATTTTTTGTTGATCTTTCTAAATACCTATAGTTTCCCTCACGTAAGGGCGGGTATTTTGTACGGTATATTGGCCTAGCAAAAGGTATATAGAAAGGGGGACCAATTTGGTGATATAAGGAACCTTCACTATGGCCGCTGTTGCAAAATTGATGACTGATCCGCATCAGTTATTGAAAGGTACAAATTATACACCATGGAAACATAAGATGAAGGCTATTCTCCAAATGGAAGATTTGTGGGATATTGTTACTGGAGTAGCAACAAGGCCTTCACCAACATCAGGATCCACAGGTCCTTCAGCAGATCAGATTGCTTTTGACAAGAAAGACAGTAGAGCAAAGGTGCTCATTTTGTTTGTTGTTTGCGATGAAGTGCAACCTCATATAGCTGATAAAGCAAGTGGTAAAGAGGCATGGGATGCCCTTAGAACCATCTATGAGGGGAAGAATGAATCCACCATTCTTCATCTTCAACAACAACTTCATAACCTGAGTTTGAGACAGGGTGAAACAGTTGAACTCTTTCTGTGCAGAGTGTCTGAGTTGAAAGAGAAATTGAGTTCTCTAGGAGATATTGTGGACGAAAAGCTTCTCATTTCACTTGTGATGAGAGCTTTACCTTATTCATTTGACATGTTGATAACCTCCATCCAGGTGTCCCAACGATAAATTACCTACATCGAGTTGGTCAATCTGCTTCAACAACAGGAGGCACACCAACTTCACAAGGATGATTCTTCCAATACAACCCTATACACCAACAGGTAGGGTTCTAGGAAGAAAGGTAATGGGCAAAAATGAGGCAACTTTCAGAAAGGAGGAAATTCTCAACAGGATACGAAAGGAAAAGGCAAGAAACCTCAACAGAAGAAGAGGTGGTGCAAGATCTGTGAGAAAGACAACCATGACACCAACAGGTGTTGGCATAAGAACAAGCAAAAAGGCCAAAACAAACCACAAAATAAGAACAAGCAACCCCAGGTGAATGTTGTTGTTGAAGAATCTGACTCAGATTCTAAATGGGCACACAAGGTGCTCATGACTACCACAGATTCCACTCAGAGGGATCCTATTTGGTATGTCAATTCTGGAGCTAGTAAACATATGACTGGCGACAGATCGTGGTTTGAATCATTTGTGGCCAAGGAGGGCAAACCTGTCACCATTGTTGATGATAAAACCTACAGGGTTCAGGGAGAGGGTACAATTTCAGTCACTCTTCCTGATGGCAAGTGTCAGATTGACAAGGTCCTCTATGTTTCGGGATTGGCCAATAATTTGTTGTCGATGACACAAATCCTGGACAGAAATATGGTTGTCAACTTTCGTGTTGAGAATGGAAAGAAGTGTTGTACAATTACCAGGAAGGGTAAGCAGATTGCAACAACTTCATATAAGCATGGCTTATTTGCACTAGATGCTATCTCTACTCCACATGTTGCCATGACTGTCTCTACCAAGGAGGCAACTTCCCTATGGCACAAGAGATATGGGCATCTTAGTTCTGGCTACTTACTTGAGCTCAGCAAGTATGAGATGGTAAAGGGTCTTCCTTCCCTTTCTACCACATTGCCAGTGTGCTCGACCGCTAGCGAGAAAGCAACATAGAGTACCATTTGAGAAGAGATCTACAAGAGCAAGAAAACCTCTGGAGCTAATTCACACCGATCTATGCGGTCCTTTCACACCCAAAAGTTGTTGGAGGGAAGAGGTACTTTTAGTTATTCGTAGATGACTACTCACGAAAGATGTGGGTTTTATTTCTCAAACTGAAATCTGAAGCTTTCGCATTCTTCCAATAGTTCAAGAAATCCGTTGAGAAGGAGTCAGGGGCTTCTATTAAAACCCTCTGCTCAGATCGAGGGGGAGAGTTTACCTCTAATGAATTTTCTACATTCCTATATAAGCATGGGATCAAGAGACAGTTAACAACTGCCTATACTCCTCAAGAAATGGAGTTGCTCGAGAGAAGGAACTGTTCTATCATGGAAATGGTTCGTTGTATGCTCACAGGAGCTACTCTTGGGCAATAATATTGGGCAGAAGCTGTCACCACTACAGAGGTATCTTTTGAATAGGGCACCCACAAAGGCCCTAAAAGGAATGAATCCACAGGAAGCATGGAGTGGTCGAAAACCCTCCATATCTCATCTACGTATTTTCGGGTGTCAAGATTTCATGCACATACCGAAAGAGAAAAGGAAGAAGCTAGATGAGAAAACACTGAGATGTATTTTTCTTGGATATTCTAAGCACTCTAAAGGATATCGGTTGATAGATCCTTTGACCAAGAAAATTCATATCAGCAGAGATGTTGTCTTTGATGAAGCTTTCACATCACAGAGCACATCTACAGTACACCAGGATATTGTGGAACCTAAGGAAGAGGAGATTCCTTCGTCAACACGGACAGGAGGTCCTTCTACATATTCTTCACCACCACCGAAGCAGAATCCTAAATGGTGTACAAATACAATCAGAGATGCAAATTTATCCACTCCTCCCAATTTGAATTTGGATAGACCTCGTACACGCAGTATGGCTCAAAAGGAAAGAGAAGCCAGAGAAACTGGTGAGGTTGATGATCTTTGTCAATCTTTTGAGGAACTTTCTATGACTCCAAGTAGAGAAGTTGAGGATATGGATATTGATGATGATAGGGCATTCATGTCTACCATAGATAGTCTTGAACCTGCATCAGTGCAAGATGCTCTTAGTGAGCCTCAGTGGAAGGCCGCTATGGATACAAAGTATGAGTCTCTGATGAAGAATAAAACTTGGAAGCTTGTTGATCTGTCGAATGGAAAGAAACCTATTGGCTGCAAATGGGTATACAAAGTCAAGTACAAGGCAGATGGAACAATTGATAAGCATAAGGCCCGACTTGTTGCAAAGGGCTATGCTCAAAAGGAAGGCATCGACTATGAGGAAACTTTTGCACCTACTGCTCGGATGACCACAATTCGGGTTATGTGTGCTATGGCAGCACAATATGGGTGGAAATTTCATCAAATGGATGTCAAAAGTGCCTTTCTTAATGGTGATCTCCAAGAAGAAGTCTATATGACTCGGCCTGAAGGATTTGAAGTGGAAGGCCAACAGCAGAAGGTTTGCAAATTGGTCAAATCCTTGTATGAGTCCGAAACAAGCTCCTCGAGCTTGGTATATAAAAATGGACAATCACCTAATGCAGCATGGATTTAAGAGATGTCCGTCAGATACAAACCTCTATTTCAAGAAACAGGGTTCTGAGATAGTGTTGCTTGTACTCTATGTGGATGATCTGCTCATTACAGGGAGTTCAGAAGATATGATCTCTACTGTCAAAAGAAACTTGTGCAAATATTTTGAGATGATAGATCTCGGACTTCTCCATTACTGTCTTGGTCTGGAATTCAGCCAGAAGGAGCACACCATCAAAGTGTCTCAGAAAAAGTATGCCAAGACATTGCTCGATAAATATCGCATGACTGACTGCAATCCAATGGCAACTCCTATGGAGAATGGACTTCAGTTATCACGATATGATGACTCACCTCGAGTAGATGGTACTCTCTATCGACAGCTTGATTGGGAGTCTCATATATCTGACCAATACTAGGCCAGATCTCGTATTTGCTGTCAATTATCTTTCGAGGTTCATGCAGGAGCCTAAGACTACTCATTGGAAAGCAACAAAACGTGTTCTTCACTATGTCCGTGGTACTATAGAATATGGCCTAGAATACAAGAGGAACAACAAATTCTTCTTGCAAGGATACACGGACTCCGACTATGCCGGATCATTTGATGATCGCAAGTCAACTTCTGATACATTTTTCATCTGGGATCCGGTCCCGTCTCTTGGCATAGCAAGAAGCAACAGGTGGTTGCTATTTCTTCAACAGAGGCAGAATATCGTGCCGCACGTGAAGCTGTGTGCGAAGTGATATGGTTACGTCGCATTCTGACAAGTATGGGCCATCCATCAAAATCTCCAATACACTTGTTCTGCGACAATCAGGGTGTTCTGAACCTCGTCAAGAATCCAGTCCATCATGAAATAACAAAGCACATTGACACACAATGTCATTTCATTCGAGATGAAGTTCCAAAGCACCGAATTCAGCTTCAAGACATTCCCACGGATGCTCAAGTTGCGGACATTTTCACTAAGGCACTTGGACGTGTCAAATTTGAATTGTTTCGCAGACTCACTTTGTATTGCAAAATAATGTAAGGGGGATGTTAGTAGTCTAGTATAGCTATTAGTTATTACATTACCCAAATAATGTAATAAAGGGGGATGTTAGCGTACTTGTATTTGTCTTTTATAGGCTAATGTTAGTTCGTTGTACAATAGCTGTTGTAACAGTGTTGGCTCTTCGCCAGGTGTCTATTCCTAAAAATGTAAACATTATTTAAGTTGTGCAATACGATAATAAACTAGTTCCATATTTTCTACTGAAGAGGAACCTGAACTCGAAGTAGAAATGTTATCCAACACACTTGAAAGTGATGAAGAAAATGCACCAAAGGTTTCCTTCAACGCCCTTGCCAAATTTTCTGCCCCTCAAACAATGCGAGTAAAAGGGTATTTTAAGAAACAAAACCTTACCATGCTCCTAGATTCTGGTAGCACGCACAATTTTATCGATCCAAAGGTGGCTAGACAAGCAAATTATTTTATATACCCTTGCAATAACTTCGAAGTGATGATTGGAAATGACGAAAAAATTGCATGCAAAGGAAAATGCAAAAATATAAAACTAACTATGGGGGTTTATACCATGCAAAGCGACATGTACGTTCTACCCCTAGGGGGGTGCGACATTGTACTAGGCGTACAATGGTTAAGAACCTTGGGCGTAGTCCAATGGGAATTTGATGAACTATGGATGAAATTCACAACAAAGAACCAAACCTATATTATCCAAGGCCTGAAATCAGGACCTTCCCAAATCGTCAGCTCGCATAGAATGGAGAAAATTATCCGAAAAGGAAACAAAGGAATGGTCGCCCAATTATTTTCAATTCAACCTAGTCACGAAGAAGACGAGACACCAGAGTTACAAAATATTCTAGACCATCATAAGGCGATATTCAATGAACCAAAAGGACTACCTCCACAACGAAGTCACGATCACACTATTCCACTATTTCCAGGGCATCAACCTCCTAATATTAGGCCTTATCGTTATCCATACCTCCAAAAGACTGAGATAGAGAAATTAGTACAAGAGCTTCTTACAAAAGGAGTCATTAGACCTAGCAGAAGCCCTTACTCCTCTCCAATTATTTTAGTTAGAAAAAAGGATGGTTCGTGGCGTTTATGTGTCGATTTTCGAGCACTTAATAAAATGACTATCAAAGATAAATTTCCTATTCCGGTCATAGACGAGCTATTAGATGAACTCCATGGGGCAGCTTATTTTTCCAAGTTGGACTTACGATCGGGTTACCACCAAATACGAGTCAATGAAAAGGATATTCCTAAGACAGCCTTTCGCACTCACGAAGGGCACTACGAATTCTTGGTGATGCCATTTGGCCTTACCAACGCTCCTTCTACCTTTCAAAGTCTAATGAATAAGGTATTTCACCCTTTCCTTCGTAAATTTATATTAGTTTTCTTTGATGACATTTTGATTTATAGCAAAACATGGGAAGAACATTTGGACCATGTTAGACAAGCATTACAAATCTTGAAGGAAAATCAAATTTATGCAAAAAGATCAAAGTGTTCCTTTGGAAAACAAGAAATTGAATACTTAGGGCATGTGGTCTCAAAGAACGACGTGATGGTAGATCCTTCCAAAATCAAGGAGGTAAAAAATTGGCCTATTCCAAAAACCTTAAAAGCTCTACGTGGGTTTCTTGGACTAACGGGATATTATAGAAAATTTGTCCAAAATTATGGGAAAATCACTGCTCCTCTAACAGCATTACTTAAAAAAAATGCTTTCAAATGGTCGCCTAAAGTAGACGAGGCCTTTATCACCTTGAAAACTACAATGTGTACCACCCTTGTTCTAGCCATGCCTAACTTTTCAAAATCGTTTGTCATTGAAAGTGATGCTTCAGGAATAGGAATGGGAGCCGTACTCATGCAGGATGAAAGACCTATAGCTTTTATAAGCAAAGCATTTTCTCCTAAGAATTTAGCTCGCTCTACATATGAAAAAGAGATGTTGGCGATTGTCCATGCTATTCAACATTGGAGGCCTTACCTTATTGGCCAACATTTCATTATACGCACCGACCATCATATCTTGAAATATTTTTTGGAACAAAGGACTAATACCCTGGAACAACAAAAATGGGTTACTAAACTTCTTGGCTATGATTATGAAATTACATATAAAAAATGCAAGGACAACATGGCAGCCGATGCACTTTCCAGAAAATTTGAAGATATGCCTCAAGTCCATGCTCTTTCCTCCCTTATTCCTAAATGGGTAGATGAGGTGCATGAAGAATGGATAAATGATCCTATTACCCACGCCTTAATTCAACAACTTCAACATAATCCTAGTAGCAAACCTCCATACACTTGGGAGGACAATATATTAAGATACAAAGGGAGGATGGTCCTCACCCCCAATTCCACTTATCAAAAGAAACTTCTTCATGAGTTACATACCTCACCCATTGCAGGCCACTCAGGGTTCTTAAAAACCTATAAAAGAGCCACTACCTCCTTCTATTGGGTAGGAATGAAAAATTACATCAAAAACTTTGTAAAAGAATGTGAAGTGTGTCAAAGACAAAAGGGAGAGACCATTGCTATTCTCGGATTACTTCAACCTCTTCCTATACCCACCAAAAC
This sequence comes from Wollemia nobilis, assembly GCA_028583015.1. Taxonomy (NCBI): domain Eukaryota; kingdom Viridiplantae; phylum Streptophyta; class Pinopsida; order Araucariales; family Araucariaceae; genus Wollemia; species Wollemia nobilis. The sequence continues at coordinate 9,267,009 of JAQPPZ010002998.1, forward strand.
ATGGGCAGATATTTCTATGGACTTTATTGAAGGATTGCCTAAATCAAGCGGAAAAACAACCATTTTCGTAGTTGTTGATCGTTTATCTAAATATGCCCATTTTTGTCCAGTGGCCCATCCGTATACCGCAAGCACTATAGCCCACATTTTTCTCGATAACATATTTAAATTACATGGCATGCCTTCCACAATTATTAGTGATCGTGACCCAACTTTCACTAGTACCTTTTGGAAGGAATTATTTAAATTACAAGGTACTCAACTTAGTATGAGCTCCGCTTACCATCCTCAAATCGATGGCCAAACCGAAGTGGTAAATAAATGCTTGGAAACATACCTTCGATGTTTTGTCTCTACTCAACCACTCCATTGGGTAAGGAGGCTTCCACTAGCGGAATGGTGGTATAACACTTCATACCATACGTCCATCAAAATGACTCCCTACGAAGCACTATATGGCCAAACACCACCATCCCTTACTTCCTATATTCCAGGGACTACAAAAGTCCATGCGGTGGAAATAGAACTTGTTAATCGAGAGGACATACTCCGGACCCTAAAAGAGAACCTACACACCGCCCAACATCGCATGAAGAAGCAAGCCGATCAACATAGAAGCGAACGTAGTTTTCATGAGGGTGATATGGTTTTCTTACGTCTTCAACCTTACCGGCAAACCTCTCTTAAACAAAAAGGTTCTCAGAAGTTAGCACCCAAATTTTACGGGCCATATAAAGTTCTCCAACATATTGGGACCGTTGCTTACAAACTTGAGCTTCCTCCCTCTTCCAAACTTCACCCCGTATTTCATGTATCTTGCCTTAAGCTCGCAGTCGGAACACATATCACGACACAAACCACTCTTCCAAAATTCTCTGAGGAGGGAGTACTTTTAGCCGAGCCAGAAGCTATCTTGGATCGCCGCTCTCGTCACCTTCGTACTCGCGATATCACGGAAGTGTTAATCCATTGGAAAGGTCTACCTATAGAAGACGCGACGTGGGAAACTCTTCAAGATATCCAGCAGCAATTTCCAAATTTCCAGCTTTGAGGACAAAGCTCCTTTAAGGGGGGTGGCATGTTAGGACCCTATTCCTAACACATAGTATATTATTTCATTGATTCATTGTAAAGGACCAACGTGTCCTTTCATTTACAACACTTCACATATATTTATAGTTAATATATTTGGTGTCATAAATCATCAAATAAATCAAATACATTATTCAATATATCTTATTGCGGGTTTTTACTCCAATACAACTGCGATTCAATATTAAAAGCAATTCTTGTAATTTCATTCACCTTCTATCTAGCTGTGTCTTAACATAAAGTGATATATTAGAGATAAAATTGTAATCTCTCTTAATCATTATTGTAATATTTTAATAGTGAATATATGTGTTGTTTGTGAGATATTGTTGTTATTATAGAAGTGTGATTCATTGTTATTTTGTGAATGGTAATTATCTAATTTATACTTGATATTGGATACAAATTTTTGTGAGTTAATCTAGATGGAACACTAATATTTTTCTATATGATGTGAATTGGTAAGTTGGGTAGATCCTATGGGCATACCATTGAGTGTATAATGCATTCCTTATTTAGTGAATTTCATCCAAAGTTTATAAAACCCCCATACTATCAGACTCAAAGTGTGAAGCCACTATGTTCTCAACACAACATCATATCCTCCCAAAGGAAGGGCAAACATATTGGTCTTAAGGGTGTATTTACCTATCTTCACCTTAACATTTCTACATTTCCCCTTACACGGTAAGGTTTACCCATTGGATCTCATGACTTCAAAATAATTACAACAATTTATATAACAATCTACTCATTTGGCCATTTGAGGATCAATGCAATTGTGTATCATTAGAATCTGAGTATTATTATTTGTTGACCCTTGAAGTGCCCTATCACCTTCAAGGTTTGGGGGATGGATATCCCTGCTAAAGCATGCATTGAGATTTTTGGTTATTGTCCCTCTATCACTTTGAGCTCTTCCAATTGATCCTCTTCTTTATGATCCTCCTCTTCTTCATGAGACCCCATAGAGGAGGATTCACCATATCAAGTAAATATAATTTTTGTTGCACACATTTGTACCTTGGAGAATATTTCTCATCATTATTATAGTACAATACTTATGCTCTTTGAGTCTCCATTTGTTATTTGGTCAAATGTTTGATTATTGGTGTGTTACTGGTAAGGTTTGTTGTTGGCTAAGATGGAAGTGGGAGTCAAGCTAGTGGAGGTTTAGAAGTATACCTCCCAGAAGTGAATTTACCTTCTACAATCTAGCCAAATCAATTGCTTACATCATGGTTATTATTTTAAACATTTTCACCTCCACTCAAATATCTTCTTTTAACTGAAGAATGAAACAACTTAAAAAATATTCATTACTTAAATCCCTTGTAGAGTTTACCAATTTTATGAATTATTTTTTATAGTCTCAGATCATTATGGTTAGATTCAATTTGCTAAGGTCTCCTATGAAATCCTCATATTCACTAGGTTTGAAATGGGTGAATAAATGGGTCTCAAATTCAGCCCAAGAGAGATCTAGATGCATATTCCTCAACCATTAGTACATTAAAATGGGTGCTATATCTCAAAACAATTAGCTTGAAGATGAAGAACACAAGCTTATACTAAGAGGGGGTGAACAGTATAAAACCACTTTTTACTTTTCCTTCCCAAACAACATTATGTAAAATATCAATGGCAATATTAACAATAGTAATCAAAGCAATGCACAAATCACCACACACAATAGAGATACCAATTTAATGTAGTTCACCCAATGTGGGCTACTCCACGGAGAAAATATTTCACTAAAATTTTCTTAATAAATCTCTTGGGAATCCTTCCCTATTACAATGTTTATGGACCTATGTCCAAAGGAGACACCAATACCCTAATCAAGTTCATGGATATCTATCCACAAGAGACACCAATATCCTCAGCTGGTTCGTGGATCTCTATCCACATGATAACTCCTTCTTCTCTACTCTGCTTGGTGATCCTTTAGAAGACTACTAAGACTACTATCTCCACTGTGCTGGCTTGTGGATATCTCTCCATTGAAGACTCCTATCCTCACTCATAATACCTATCCTCACTACCTTGGCTAATGGATCTCTATCCAATGGAGACTACTATCCTCTGCTCTGTCACCTCCAAAGCTTACTCTTAGCTCTGTCACAAATATGCACTAAACACAGTCCTTTATTTTTTTTATCAGATTTTCTAAATTTGGGTGAAAAGGTAAAAGAAAGAAGTCTATTAAAGAGAGTTATTTGCCATAGAATTTCCAAGAAAATCGAAGGCACCCTAGAATGAAGAAAAAGGAAATAGTTTGCTCTTATTTTTGAAGGCACGATAAAAAAGGGGATTATTGGGTGCCCACAAAATTATTTCACCAAAGAAAAAGGGGAAGCGTATAATTTCAGAAGCACACTGTAGAAGGATTGCACCCTTGAACACATGGCAAATATTGGAGAGCAGGAATGCAGGTAGAAGAATGTTTTAAAAGCAATTAATTCAAATGTGCACCCTACAAAATATTTGTGTTCCTAAGGAGCAAAGAATACATACCATTGGTTTTCAGGTGGCTAATTTATTTTTCCAAGCAAGCTTCGACAAATAGGGCATGATTTACAATGAATTTATGCAGCAAGGGAGGGCACTCTTTTCCAAGACAATTTGGTAGTGAATCAAAGGTAATATCGTTAAAGCATTGGGAGTGGTGCCAAGCGAGCGAATCAATGCTCACGTCCTCCCAAAATTGCCTAGAATAACTTGATATTTATTGTAGAAGTTGGTAGAGCACTCTATATAGAGAACAAGGTAAAAGCCCGCAGTTATTTTTCAAATTTTTATTATCGCCATGTATTTCAAACTGTTATTGCAGAAGTTCCTAGAGAGCATTCAAAATATTGTTTAGAAAAAAGAAACAATGGGAAAGCGAAGTAAAGATACCAAATAAATTACAGAGGCTACAAAGCCCAAAAAATCAAAGAAAAGAGGAGGATCTAGAGCTAAGAAATACCGAAGGAATGACTATGTTGACTTGGACCCGTATGATAATACAATAGGAGAAATCAATGACTGTATCATTACCCACAAAGGTGTGGAGAAATTATGGTAGGAGATTGAGTTTGTAGTGAACCAGAGGGTAACATCAGAAAGCTGGTTGACATTGCCCTATCATTCATAGCTATTCTGGTACCTGTGCCCACCATTTCATCCTTAACCTGAGTTAGTGTTATTTATCGCTCATTTTTACAACCCATTTACCAAAGCTGTGAGAAATGCAAAGCGAGAAATACTCTTGACCATCACCCCAAATGAGGTTTAGGAGGCATTCGCTTGTGATTTAAAGCCTCCTCCATATTGGGTTCATAAAAAACTACATATCGATGAACAGGAAGACAAATATGTCTCCACAGTAATAATATGTCAGTTTATGGAGACCCAGCTGATTAAGGAGCCATCGATGGGGCAACTTCCTAACTTGCCAAAGTTGCTTACAAATTTTAAAATCTTGGATATTTATTCAATGTTGGCATGGGTTGTAGGTTTACCTTCAGATGATACTGTTCATAAGTGGTAGGAAACCTTAGCATAATGTCTTTTTTCGGGTGGAATTCTATTCTCATTCAGCTATGAGACAGGGTACCAATCTAATTTTCTTTGATTAGGTCAATTTTATTTCTCGAAGGTTGATTTTTTAGCTGGAGAAGTTACAAATTGGGGAGGAAAATTCGTTTAGGCACACTTCTTTTCTGATATGGTATTTATTTTTCCAACTCCAATGGTGTTTTCCTTTCATTGCAATAACATAGACAGATGAGAAAAATGAACCTTTGCCAGTTTATAGGTGGACTTCCATCTTGACAAAAAGGAGTCATTTTACAATTTTAACAGTTAGTTTTTGGGGATTGCGATAGATTTACTTTGTGGTACATGTGAGAGGGTGCCACGGGAATTAAGAGTAGTGGTTGCCCAATAGAAAGGAGATATTTTTTTTCTCACTCAGGGCATAATTGTAAGAAATTTTGGTTTTACGGGTAAGCCATTTTTGTTCCTTATTTTGCCACCAAGCATGTTTTTGCTATGGAAGTAGTGTGCCAGTTAGAATATGTGAATGATGTGTATGGAGATGAGTGTGGTAAGAAAATGATGTGCAATATGTCATTTAAATTTTATAGTATAGAGGTGAGCCAAGTAGGACATAATTGGCTCCTTATAATAATGTTGCAGGATTTAGGACTCATAGAGCTACTGCAGCATTGGAGGTACGACCCATTGAGCAAGTTTATAGCAATTATAAAATCTAAATCATTTAATTGTTGTCCTCATCCTGATATTTAGTGAAGAACACAACCTTATACTGAGATGGGGGGGTGAACAATATAAGACCACTTTTTACTTTCTTTCCAAACCAATATCAATTAATGTCCTTAATTGCAATAACCAAATATAGAAGTGTGCATTAATAACTCAGATAGCAATAGTAAGCAAGAGCACAAGTCACCATACACAATTGAGACACAAGATTTAACGTGGTTCCCCCAATGTGGGGTACTCCACAAGATAATATCCTTATAATATTTCACACAGAAATAAGGATCCTTATCCAATACAATGATTTCTTTGATCTACTCAAAGCTAGGCAATAACAAGCTCACATAGAACTTGTCCAAATCTGCATAACAAGCTCACACAGAACTTGTCCAAAACTGCTCAACAAGCTCACACAGAACTTGTCCAAATCTTCTCAACAAGCTCACACAGAACTTGTCCAAAATTGCTCAACAAGCTCACTAAGAACTTGTCCAAATATGCTCTAGCAAGCTCACCAAGAACTTGCTCAAATCTGCTCCAACAAGCTCACTAAGAACTTGTCCAAATATGCTCTAGCAAGCTCACCAAGAACTTGCTCAAATCTGCTCCAACAAGCTCACTAAGAACTTGCTCAAATATGCTCAACAAGCTCACCAAGAACTTGTCCAAAACTGCTCTAGCAAGCTCACCAAGAACTTGCTCAAATCTGCTCAATAGGCTCACTCAGAACCTCATCAAAATCTATCCCAAATCTATCCACAAATCTATCTAAAACTATCCACAAATCTATCCCAAAACTATCCACAAAGCCTTCTCAAAGGCTCAATCAATCATACACAAACTACCACAAATATATCCAAAAATCTATCCCAAAGGCCTTCTCAAAGGCTCAATCAATCATACACAAACTACCACAAATCAAAATCTATCCCAAAGGCCTTCTCAAAGGCTCAATCAATCATGCTCAAGTAGTACTCAAATATCATCCACAAATATATGAAGGCAAGGCTCAAATATGAACTCAACAATGAATGGTAATGCACTCTACAATGGATGACAACAATGATCCACAATGATCTCAACTCAACTCAACTCAAATCAATCTCAACTCAACTCAAGTCAACTCATAGAAGCATAAAGAGAATTGTTAGAGACTCAATATGTTCTAAGCTCAATCTCAACTCAAATCAGAATTATAGAATAGTTTGTTTCATGGGACTTGAACAATCACCTCACACAATCACTTGACTAGGCTCAATCAACTCAACTCAACCAATCACCACAAGGGACAACTCTTTCTCACAAAACCCTAGTCCAAGCATGTATCAACCAACTCAAATGTTTCCAACAATGCTCAACCACAAATCTCACATAACAATGATACTCATGTTCTTTTCAAGTTCTTTACATAACCAATGGGCTTCAACAACTATGCTTATAAAACAAGGTTTAAACACAACTCTCAAACCAGAAAACCTTGAAGCATTCAACCAACCACTTTCGAAAAGGAAACCACAATCAATCCTTTTCACTCCAATGATATTTCAGAAATCAACCACCATAAACAATCAATAGGAGAATGTGCCCATACCTTTTTGATGCCAAGAAGTTGTCCACAAAATCTGCCACACTAAACACAACTTTCCTTTCCAATCTCAATAAGGGTTAGTGGACTTCAAATAATAATCACAAGATAAAGCATAACTCAATTTACACCTTTTTACTCCAACTTAATAAACACATCCACCAAAGTCCTTTTTTAATAAAAACCCTTATCAAAAATAATAATCAATAAACCTCTCAAAAATTATTTTATAACAACTCCTTATTTCTCCTAAATCTTAATTCTCAATTTCATGAACATCAAATTAAATCAACAACTCATCCACCTTTGAAATAATAATCACAACCCTTATAAAAACAAAGTTTAATTAAAAACTTTAATTATTCCTAACCACCTTATAACTCCAACTTAGGGCTTAACAAAATTAATTAGAGCAAAAATGTATTTACCTCCTCAAGGGGATTCGAACCCCCAACTTGCCCACACCATGAGCGCCTTAGCCATGGCTAAGGTTGCCACATGAGCTAGCCGCTCATTCGAAAGGGAAAGGCACAACGTGCCTTAAAACCTTTCCTCCCTTTCCGCAAATCAAAAGCGCTTCGAGCACTTTTCTTCCAACGCCTTCCGAACGCAGTCAAGGGGATTTGAAACCTTGACGTTTCGTCTGCCCCACACCTTAGCCAAAAGCCAATTGCCAATGCATCACGCTGCCCACTATGCCTTTTGTCTTGACCTCACTTTGTCTTATTCGCTGCTTCCGCTTTCCAAAGGATTTCGCACGAGCTCTTATTCGGATTCTTTTTCCAATGATTAATTCACGAGCTCACATTTGTTTATGAACCTTAGGTATCCCCTTTATATAGCCTCCTTATTATTTTCGATGACGTCGGTGGAAATCTTGCATATTTAATTTTAAATTTAAATTTAAATTTTAAATAATTAAAATTTAAACTAAATATTAAAAATTAAATATCTCCATCACCGGGGCACATTTTTCGATGAAACGAAAGGCCAACTTGGGTTTTAAGAAAAACCCAGTTCAAATATGCCATCCATGGTTTTAAATAAAACCTTTTATTTTTCCTGCCTTGGTTTTCACAAAAACCCTGTATTTATCCATGCTTTCCAAAATATCATTTGGCCACCAAAACTCAATGCACATGATCCATGTGACATCAATGACAACATAAAATAACTCAAATTGCCAACAATCTCCCCCTTTGTCATTGATGGCAACACCTCTAATGCAAAAACCACAATCACTACAAAAACCATCTCTGAGAATCAAAGTTGCTCCCCTGACTCAATACTCTCTATGGAGGCTGCTCCCCCTAACTCAATGCTCTCTTTGGAGGCTGCTCCCCCTAACTCAATGCTCTCCCCCTTACTCAAATCTCTCCCCCTTTGACATCAATGGCAAAAGGGACACCTATGGGGCTAAAATATATGACTCTTAAGCATAGCCCCCTCACCACCTTCTCTCTTGAGGTGATTAATTTTGGGGTGGGAGTACTTTTACTCCCATATTACATTGTTTCTTTCCTCTATCAACTTCCTTCCATGTTTTTCTGATATCCTTCTCTTGATCTTCTTGCCTTGAACCTATTTGACCTTCTTGCCTTGAACCTGTTTGACCTTCTTGCCTTGAACTTGTTTGGAATTGAGTCCTACACCATTTTGCAATATGTCCAAAGTTATTGCAGTTAAAACACTTGATATTGTAGCCTTTGGATGGTGCCCATATCCTAAAATATTTCTTGAAATAATTTCCATATCCATTCCTTTCCTGAACCCTGTATTGTGAAGTTCTGTTTTCATGACCATTATGACCATGACTTCTGAATTGTGTAGCTCTAAAACCAAAACCATGTTGCTCATTTCCTTTGCACTGAGAAGCTCTATGACCAATCCTGTTACATGAGAAGCAATGTCCCTGAAAACCATACCTTCTTCCTTTGATGTTCCTTCTAGAAAAATCAAACTTCTTTGATCCATAGACCCTACGGTGTATAGCCCTGTGTCCAAATCCATTACAAGAAAAACAATGTCCTTGAAAAGCCCTTTGTTCATGCCTTGGTTCCTCATACCTTTCTTGACCATTATCCTTATGATCATTTTCAACTTGTGCATTGCATCCTTGAACCTTCTTTGTAGTATCTAAATCCTCTTCCTTAGTTTCTTCCTTGCTTTTCTCTTCAAGTATTTCTTTTCCTTTTGAACTTGATTCACCTATCTCAAAACAAGAACCAAACTAAATATTTGGAGCCATAGGAACTTTGGAACTTTCTTCATAAAACTTAGGTGCTTCCTTGCTTTCATATTTTAGAACTTCCTTTCCTTTTGAGTGTGACTTTTCTTGGAAATAAGATACAACTTTAAAATAAGTTTCCACTCCTTTTTGAACCTTTTCATCTAATGTGTCATGTCTTGTCATTATTACCCTTAGTTCTTCATTCATCCTTTCTTCTATTATTTTTGCATCTTGAAGCTCATATCTTAGATCACTAATTATTTTAAGTAGTTCTTCTATGATTTTGACATCTATTCGAATCTTGTTTTCAAGATTCCTGATTTCTTCTTTTAGCCTTTTGAATTCTAATTTTTGTTTTCTTGGCTCATCCTCTTCTTTTTCTATTACCAAAAGTGAGACTTCTTCATCTTCATTATCACTAATATTATTATAATCTTCTATAGCAAACAAACTCTCAAGATTTCTTTGACCATGCTTATTTCCTTGATGTGTCATCTCATCTTCACTATCACTGAAACCATTGCAATATCCTGATCTGTGATCTCTTTGACCACACACAAAGCACTGTTCTCTTTCACCTTCTATTCCTAGGAATAGATGTTCTTCCTTTTCATCATCTGATTTATCTCTATCACTATGATCTGAGCTATCACTTGCTTCTACAATGTAGTAAGATTTCTTTGCCTTACAAAAAAATTCTTCTTCTCATACATGTTTTGCTTGTATCTATCATCTTTGTCATGCTTATGCTTTCCATATTCTTTTCTTCTATGACCCTATTTTTCATCATCACTATTTTCTTCATGTGGACACTTGTATGCATAGTGACCAAGATCACCACACTTGTAGCATCTGACTTTCCTTATATCCCTAAAATTCCTTGAGTCCTTATTCCTTTTGATGAAGTTAGCTTCCTCATCATTATCTAGAACTCTATATATTTCTAGAACTTTCCCTTTCTATTTTTTTGAAGCCTTGAATGCAATCTCTTTTATTGGAACCTGATGCTTACTTACCCTCATCTCATAAGCTGTGAGAGTTCCTTGCAATTCTTCCATTGTTAGCTTGTTGATATCCATTGTTTCTTCTATTGCTGAAACCTTAGCATCATATTTCATGGGAAGTGATCTCAAAACCTTTTGAGTAACTTTTGATTCTTTCATCTCAAATCCTAGACCTCTCATGGTGTTAGTAATCTCATCAACTCGAAGTAAAAACCTTGCAATATCTTCAGAATCTTCCATTTTCAATTCCTCAAATATTTTTCTATGAGTTTGTAGTTTTGCCAACTTTACCTTGGAATCTCCTTCATAAGTATTCTGCAACTTGGTCCACATCTCATTAGCTGAATTACATACCATAACCTTTGCAAAATTTATCTCTTGTAGCCCACTCAAAATATAATTCATTGCTCTTGCATTGATCTCAACCAATTTCTTGATAGTCTTATCTACCTCGGGATCACCTTCAACCCTATACTATTTTTCAACCATTTGCCATACCTCATATCCTTGTGATATCAAGTAGTTCTTCATCCTCATGCTCCAGAAAGCATAATTGTTACCATAAAATAGTGGAGCCTTATTTGTAGATGATCCATTCTATGAAGCCATCTATGTTCTTGTAGAATCTACCCTCAAGTTGTTAGCTTTTTTGAAGGAACCCGCTATGATACCAATTGAAGAACACAAGATTATACTGAGAGAGGGGGTGAACAATATAAGACCACTTTTTACTTTCTTTCCAAACCAATATCAATTAATGTCCTTAATTGCAATAACCAAATATAGCAGTGTGCATTAATAACTCAGATAGCAATAGTAAGCAAGAGCACAAGTCACCATACACAATTGAGACACAAGATTTAACGTGGTTCCCCCAATGTGGGGTACTCCACAAGATAATATCCTTATAATATTTCACATATAAATAAGGATCCTTATCCAATACAATGATTTCTTTGATCTTCTCAAAGCTAGGCAATAACAAGCTCACACAGAACTTGTCCAAATATGCATAACAAGCTCACATAGAACTTGTCCAAAAATGCTCAACAAGCTCACACAGAACTTGTCCAAATCTACTCTAGCAAGCTCACCAAGAACTTGCTCAAATATGCTCCAACAAGCTCACTAATAACTTGTCCAAATCTGCTCTAGCAAGCTCACCAAGAACTTGCTCAAATCTGCTCCAACAAGCTCACTAAGAACTTGCTCAAATCTGCTCCAACAAGCTCACTAAGAACTTGTCCAAAACTACTCTAGCAAGCTCACCAAGAACTTGCTCAACTCTGCTCAATAGGCTCACTCAGAACCTCATCAAAATCTATCCCAAATATATCCACTAATCTATCTAAAACTATCCACAAATTTATCCCAAAACTATCCACAAAGCCTTCTCAAAGGCTCAATCAATCATACACAAACTACCACAAATCTGTCCAAAAATCTATCCCAAAGGCCTTATCAAAGGCTCAATCAATCATACACAAAACTACCACAAATCTATCCAAAAATCTATCCCAAAGGCCTTCTCAAAGGCTCAATCAATCATGCTCAAGTAGTACTCAAATCTCATCCACAAATATATGAAGGCAAGGCTCAAAGATGAACTCAACAATGAATGGCAATGCACTCTACAATGGATGACAACAATGATCCACAATGATCTCAACTCAACTCAACTCAAATCAATCTCAACTCAAGTCAACTCATAGAAGCATAAAGAGAATTGTTAGAGACTCAATATGTTCTAAGCTCAATCTCAACTCAAATCAGAATTATAGAATAGTTTGTTTCATGGGACTTGAACAATCACCTCACACAATCACTTGACTAGGCTCAATCAACTCAACTCAACCAATCACCACAAGGGACAACTCTTTCTCACAAAACCCTAGTCCAAGCATGTATCAACCAACTCAAATGTTTCCAACAATGCTCAACCACAAATCTCACATAACAATGATACTCATGTTCTTTTCAAGTTCTTTACATAACCAATGGGCTTCAACAACTATGCTTATAAAACAAGGTTTAAACACAACTCTCAAACCAGAAAACCTTGAAGCATTCAACCAACCACTTTCGAAAAGGAAACCACAATCAATCCTTTTCACTCCAATGATATTTCAGAAATCAACCACCATAAACAATCAATAGGAGAATGTGCCCATACCTTTTTGATGCCAAGAAGTTGTCCACAAAATCTGCCACACTAAACACAACTTTCCTTTCCAATCTCAATAAGGGTTAGTGGACTTCAAATAATAATCACAAGATAAAGCATAACTCAATTTACACCTTTTTACTCCAACTTAATAAACACATCCACCAAAGTCCTTTTTTAATAAAAACCCTTATCAAAATAATAATCAATAAACCTCTCAAAAATTATTTTATAACAACTCCTTATTTCTCCTAAATCTTAATTCTCAATTTCATGAACATCAAATTAAATCAACAACTCATCCACCTTTGAAATAATAATCACAGCCCTTATAAAAACAAAGTTTAATTAAAAACTTTAATTATTCCTAACCACCTTATAACTCCAACTTAGGGCTTAACAAAATTAATTAGAGCAAAAATGTATTTACCTCCTCAAGGGGATTCGAACCCCCGACTTGCCCACACCGCGAGCGCCTTAGCCATGGCTAAGGTTGCCACATGAGCTAGCCACTCATTTGAAAGGGAAAGGCACAACATGCCTTAAAACCTTTCCTCCCTTTTCGCAAATCAAAAGCGCTTCGAGCGCTTTTCTTCCAATGCCTTCCGAACGTAGTCAAGGGGATTCGAAACCTTGACGTTTTATCTGCCCCATGCCTTAGCCAAAATCCAATTGCCAATGCGTCACGCTGCCCACTATGCCTTTTGTCTTGACCTCACTTTGTCTTATTCGCTGCTTCTACTTTCCAAAGGATTTCGCACGAGCTCTTATTCGGATTATTTTTCCAATGATTAATTCACGAGCTCACATTTGTTTATGAACCTTAGGTATCCCCTTTATATAGCCTCCTTATTATTTTCGATGACGTCGGTGGAAATCTTGCATATTTAATTTTAAATTTAAATTTAAATTTTAAATAATTAAAATTTAAACTAAATATTAAAAATTAAATATCTCCATCACCGGGGCACCTTTTTTGACGAAACGAAAGGCCAACTTGGGTTTTAAGAAAAACCCAATTCAAATATGCCATCCATGGTTTTAAATAAAACCTTTTATTTTTCCTGCCTTGGTTTTCACAAAAATCCTGTATTTATCCATGCTTTCCAAAATATCATTTGGCCACCAAAACTCAATGTGATCCATGTGACATCAATGACAACATAAAATAACTCAAATTGCCAATAATATTCCCATTTGTCATTGATGGCAACACCTCTAATGCAAAAACTACAATCACTGCAAAAACCATCTTTGAGAATCAAAGTTGCTCCCCTTGACTCAATACTCTCTATGGAGGCTGCTCCCCCTAACTCAATGCTCTCTTTGGAGGCTGCGCTCCCTAACTCAATGCTCTATGATAGTGGTGAAGGAGAAAACAGAGGGAAAACACCCTTTAGTTGAGGAGGAGACTCTAGAGGAAGAAGAACAACAATATGCATTCAGACAAAGATTGCAATGGATGAGATAGAAAGTTGAGGAGACACCTACGTCAGAGAAGCAAAATGTACCAAAGGCACCACCGTTTCCCAAGGCAGTGAAAAGACCAAGGACTAGTGCCATCACTACTTCTACTACTGAAGTTTTAGTCATCGCTTATCTTCCAGTTCCTCTTTTTTTGGCCATAATTGTTAATCCTTCACCAGCAGCAGAGGTTTCGACTAGGGTTGCACAAATATTTCCAATGGTTCTAGAACAAGAGGAGGACCACCAGTTGGAGAGTTCTCAAGTGGAAGTTGTGGACATCGAGGAGAATGTGAATGTTGGGGAGAGAGTGGAAGAGCAACAAGAAGAAGTTATTTTACAACCACTCCCATCATCGCATCACATGAAGTTTGCACTTGAAGGTACGTCTTCTATCTCTTCTTCTTATCTGAAGCATGTAGTGACTTTTGATTCACTCCCATCAGTTTCCATTTTCATTTCTCCACCCTTTGGTATGCCCTCCATATCTCTTTCACTTCCTTCATATTACCTTCCTGAAGTCATTATAGCTCCCTCTTCTCTTCCCTTTTCTTCGACCTCCCTTTCATTTAGTTCATATGCATCGGGGACAAAACCATTTTTGCGTCCTTCTTCTTCCATTGTTGCAACCACTACCATTGAGGCTATAAGTATGCAAGATCCTCCCAAAGTAAGCATAACTATAGCTAAACTTGGTTCCTCCATCCAATCCATTGTTTTAGTTCCCCCTCTTCTAGTTGTCTCATCCGCTTCCTTTGAGCCAAACTGCTCAGAATTTTTGATTTCATTTACCCCATATTTGGAGATACAAGCATTACCCGATGTTCAGATGACACGAAAACAACCTAACATGGAGAAAATAAATTGGGTGCACTTGAGTTCATCACAATTTCTAAAAAGCAAGAGGCAAAAGGAGACCTTGGCTTTAGCTCGACCGATTAAAAAGGTTGCTTTCAACCCAGTCACCATGGAGTCTCACACGACTAGAATCACTCCCTTAGTCCAAAAGCCACAAGGAGAAATTTTGTCGAGTGATTATGTCTTTGAGACTATAACTAAATATCTCACCAAGATAGATTCGAATGAAAATATGGATAATATAAAGGCTGATATGATCTCGGTATACTTGCATGGTGAGCATTACAAGGAGAAATATTTTGAGAATTAAAATTAAATTATTGAGCTCGAAGCCGCCTTGGCAAAAAGCAGAGCGTAAGAAGAAAATATTGCCATAAAAAATGAACACTTGCACTGACAGGTCGGAGTGCACCTAAAAGAAAGAGACACGACTAGGATAGATATGAATTCACTTAAATAGTAGCTAGAGGGTATTTAGAATCAACTAGATGAGAAGGTTGCATAAGCTATAGGATTTTATCTTAAGAATATTAAAGAAGTACGCCTTCGTTCTACCCAAAACTATGATAAATTGGCCAAACAAGTAGTTCAGGTTTTTCACTATTTATGGATGGCTAGCATACAGATTCATCTAGGCCAAAAATTTATTGATAACATAGAGAAATGGCTAGAGCCATATATGGATATGGTAGTAAATATTCAAGCTCTAGCTAATTCCAGCATTCACATTCACCCCTTGAGCAAAATGGATCACACATGATCCACTACCAAATTCACATTGCCCAATTATTTTTAGAGAATGGAACTTGTGAGAGAGGTATGGAAAATTATCAATACCATAAAGTGAGAGCATACTATTTCCATGACCCATTTTGATACTCTTGTCGAGTTGGGATTCCTAGACTTCACTGACGAATGGGGAAAACCTCTCCCTAAGGAACAATTGACTGCGACTTGGTGAAAGTCCGTAGAGGATACCTTGGAGATCGACGCATGGGAGGAGCCCATCACAGAAGAGCAGGTATTGCCTATAATGTAGAAATATACCCACTTGGAGTTGTCCTTGTATGAGCTAGCTCAGAGAGCAAGGTGCCTTAGCTTGGAGGATGTTCAAAACTTGTGTTTTGTCTATGAATCTTTGAGTATGCCCAACCTATTCACCACCCATGCTTGGGAAGAAGTTGTTATAGTTTATGAGGTTACCTATGAAAACCTCAAAGAGTAGGTAGAGCAGGATGTAGCAGAGCATGCGGTGGTAGAGAATGTAGCAAAAAAAAGAGGGTGATCTAAAGTCCTCAAAGTGGTGGCTGAAGTTGAAGCCAAGGAGAAAGCCGAAGAGGAGGCACATCGGAAGTCATATGCAGCAAAGGTGCCAGCCAAGGCAACTAGAAAAAATAATCCATAGCAGCCCAATGGATAAATGCCTGGGATCATTTTGCATCCATGCAAGCTGGATACCCCGTGAGTCACCATAAATATTGGCAGTTTTGTACTTTGCCACATTGGGATTTTTGTTTTATTTTAATGGAGCATTTTGATTGTAATGCGGTGACATTAATCCTAAAATATTATTTACAGTTATTTTATATTTCTATTTTTATTTGTATATGTACCCTTTTAGCTTGGAAGTGATGAATGTTTAAAGGGAAAAACAAATTGAGAACTGCATTAGAAATTCAAGTTTGCAACATTCGAAAGCACACTGCAAATTGAAGACGCATTCGGCCCTGCACACTCTGTCAAAAGGAAAAGAAGGAAACATTAAAATAAAAATGGTGAAGGATTGAAAGGCTTGAAAGCGCCCAAAGAATGAGACGTGAAAAATGCGTTCACCCCAAATATGGGGTGAAAGCTCCATTCGCCCCACTTTGGGGCGAACGTCTTTCTAAAAAGTTTGAAAAATGCGTGCCCACTCGTATTTAAAAAATTATTTTGGTGACAGGATGCGTTCGCCCCAAAGGTGGGGCGAAAGCTCCATTCGCCCCACCTTGGGGTGAACGTAATATAAAGCGCGACGGAAGAAGGGAAGTCAACGGTGTGCACGTGACTAAATAATCAACATCACGTTCACCCAGGTTGAGGGGTGAACGTCCTGTTCACCCCTCCCATGGGTGAACGTCCTCCCAAAAGTAGGATCGCGTGAACGCACTGGCGAATGAAGGTTGGGTGAATGCGTCGAGATGGTTGAGGTGCATTGAATATTCAACGTCGCGTTCACCCCAAAGGGAGGGCGACTATCTTTGGCGCCCCTTTTGGGGGTGAACATGATTTTTAAAGGTGAACGATGCAGCTGTTAAGTATCTTCGCCAAGCATCAAAGGAATTGTTGTCGCCATGGTCAAAAAGGAAGGAAGTCAATAAAAGGTGTATTCATCATCAATATCTAGATTTTCAAAGGTGCCTAGGGTAGATCATGGATAACATTAAATAATGGAGGCAAGGAGTAATTCAAATTGTGAATCCCAAGTGAAGAAGAAAGCCGTGTCAAAACATAGGAGGATTTTCATGATTTCCAAAGTGGGAGCGCATTTTCAAGACATCAAATGTCTCTTAATTTTCTGTGCACCGATGCCCAGAGATGCTGATTTCCTGGAAATGTTTCCTTGAAAGATGGATCGTTGTTCCAAGAGAATGAATTTTCAATATTTTCGAGGAGGAATTTCCTCACTATGGTTCCTGATCTACGATCATTTTGTCTCCATGTGCATTTAATGAAAGAGGTGAAATCCTCTATAAATACTACTGAATTCTCATTGTAAAAAGGAGGTTAGACACTTTGTGAGAAAACTCTCCAAGTTCTCTGCATCAATAGAAGACACAAGGCTTCTGAATTTGCAAGTGATCTTGTGTGCAATTTCCTTCTGTATTCATGCACTTCTATTTTACATTCATGTGCCTTATTTGCTGTTAGATTTGAATTCTGCATCTGAATTTAAATGTTGCTAATGAGGGAGTGAGTGCTGGAGTGTTATTTTGAAGGTTGTTCCTACAAGTTTATAAGTAAATTCTACTGCTTTTCTTTTGTTATATGCTATTTCATGCTTGGGTGAATTTCCTATTGTTAGTCTGCCTCGAATCCTACACCTTCGGCCTGTGGCCATATTTCCCATTTCTTTTCACAATTTCTCATTTCTTTCCTGCAACTCTAGTCTTCAACCAGTGTAGGATTTAGTTTGGGAGCCAACCCTCTCTAGAGATTGACACAGAGGACATTCCTTTCCTTTGGTCATTCAATGTTGGCCATGTCTAGGGTGCACAAACGTAGTTTTGTTGATTAGGCAGATATTTGACCAACAATTTTTGGCACGCCCGATGGGACCCCGAAAGTTCCACTTTCGACAGTATTAAGGTTTGATGTTCACCTTCGTGTTGTATAGTTAGAACATCTGGTGACTCGATTATACCCAAAAACCTCCAAACGTGAGGACAACGAAAGTTGTGTCTCATGAATACAAGATCGAAGGCCAAAAATCCTAAAAATCCAATTGAGTTCTACGAACTTGATATTCAAAGGTTAGGAGAACATCCTCAATTAGCCACTTTACATCGTACATCATCATTACCTCATACATCCCATATATCATCCACCACATCCTCATGACTAGCTAGTGTATTTTCTGCTCCTACAAGTCCAGTTAGTACTGCCACTAGCATTCCTCAAGCTCCACCCCACACACCAGTCCACATGGCTCAGAACCCACCACCTCAGTAGCCACAACCACCAAGGTAGTTCCCAGCATGGAATAGCTCAGGGACCTTGAACTTACAAGCACAAAATCTAGTGCCCCAAGCAGCTTTGAAGGCTTTACCGACCTATGATGGCATTGGTAAAATGACCTATGAACATATTCAGGATGTAGCTTCTTTGGCTACGATCCATGGGATAACGGATGAAGATGTAATGGTAAAATTATTGGTATTATCGTTGAGAGGAAAGTTGTTGTATTGGTACCGATCATTGCAACTTGGTACTATTACCTCATGGGATCAATTGGTGGAGTTGTTGATAAAAAATTTCCATGAACAAGCTGACCCATACTCCTTGCTGCATCAGTTTACAATGATCCAAAGACATCCGTAGGAGGAGATAGTTGATTTCAATATCAGGTTTACCCAAAGCTGGCAAAGAGTTCCTGATGGTTTATGGCCCATGCATGAACAAGTTGCATTCTATTATCTCAAGGTATTCAACACTGACATTGGCATGGTTGTTCGACAAACCAATGTGAATACCTTCCCTGATCTGTATACGCAAGCCCAAAAATCTGAATCTGACTTGATTGCCATAGGTAAGCTTCCTCCAAAAATGATGATGCCTATTCCACGACCTACCGCAACATTTGTATTCAAGTGCATTTTCATAACCCATGCCTTCTATGTACCCAGTTCCCTCATGGAGCTCAGGCCCACCTCAAATCGCTCCGATCCCTATCCCACAACACCCGACTCCAATATTTCTGTAGTTACCCGCTCAATCAGTACCACAATTGCCATCATCCACTCCTTTTCCAACATTATCGGTACCATCGGTCCCATTATCATTTCCCATGCTGCCAACACCTCTACTTTTGCCAATGCCCCCCTACACCTTCTAATCCTGATCCTTTCATGACATTATTGCAGGAGGTGAAATCTAATAATTCAGCCTTAAGGATGATATCAAATGAGCTTACGATAGTAAGGAAGAAGCAAGTCGAGGCTGAATTTTGGTCAAGGAGATTTCAAACTCCATCGATTACTAGAGCAAGCATCTACTAGTAGAGGCCCTGAGAAGAGCACAACTATGTTAGAAAATGAAGAACCTAGCATGACAGAAAAGGTGTACTGGTGTTCAACATGCAATGATCCTCATGGAGAAGAAACTTGCATGGTGCATATGAATTATGTGTAGACGCTTGCAAAAATTTCAGTTGGTGGACAAATCAACATGATCAGGGAGGCTGATCATAATTTTATGATGCCATCCTTGGAGCAAGTTTTGGTTCTTACAAGGTCCAAAAAGAAGCCAGTAACTGTAGATCCAGCTGAGCTTGAACCCTTGAAGGTGCCTACAGAACCAAAGGTGCAAAATGAAAAAGGGCAACCTCCAACAAAAGCGCCTGGTGCAATGGCTAAGCAATAGGATTCTATCATGTTGAAATATTTACTACCTAAGCAAGCTCAAGAAAAGACACAAACAAGAGCATCAACTTCACAACCTGCAATAGCTACCCAAACTCAAAATGAGACGAAAGAGCAGGCCAAAGAGCACCTCAAGTACCCATCATTGACAAAGAGACAAAGGGTAGAAGCTACTCAATAGTACCGAGACAAGTATGAGTGGGTTACAGAAGAAAAGGCTCCAACCATCTCAAATTATAACATTGTGGAAGAAATGAAGAAGATACCTATGAAAGTGAGCCTATATGATGCACTACAGTTTCCTGGACAAGTTGACCTGCTGCAAGAATCTCTTAAGACTGCTAAAGACCAAAAGAAAAGTCCTTCTCAAATAGTGTTGGCACAAGCACTACCGACTTTGGCCACTGGAAAGAATAGGCCACCCCCATTCTATTTGTCACTCAGAATGGAGGGGTGGATTGTACACAATTGTATGATTGATTCTGGTGCTGTGACTACTATCATGCCAAAGGTAGTATGTGAAGTGATGGGGATGGAATACACAAGAAGTAGCCTAGGAGTGTTGTAGTTGGATGGGACTCCGATCAAGATGGTGGGAGTAATCAAGGATATTCCCATCATCCTACATAGCATGCCATAAATCACTGTCAT
The DNA here is from genome assembly GCA_028583015.1 of Wollemia nobilis. Classification (NCBI taxonomy): domain Eukaryota; kingdom Viridiplantae; phylum Streptophyta; class Pinopsida; order Araucariales; family Araucariaceae; genus Wollemia; species Wollemia nobilis. The sequence goes on from JAQPPZ010002998.1 coordinate 9,287,446, forward strand.
CCAAGAAGTAGTGGTGGTTGACCTGGAGCCATACTTTAGCATGTGCCTCTCAAGGGAGTTCATAATGAAACTAGGAGGATACCTTTCCTTAGACTACTCGCATTTGGAAATACCATTCAAAGGAAAGAGGATTCACATATATAATGAAAAGCCATCAAATTTTCACATTGAGAAGTTGGAGGAAGAAGAAAATCCCCCAGGTGTAGTTAACATGATGACTGAAGAATTAGGAGAGGTTGACTTGATGGAAGAAGTGCTTGGTGAACTTCACCTTGAAGATGAGTTTTCACTCATGGATTTTAATGCAATGATTGGAATAGATATTGGTTGTTATACGATAACCAAACCAGAGCAAATTGAAGAAAAAGTCCCTGAGTCCCTGGATCCTATCATAGATCAATTATGGAAGCTTTATTTTGATGGTGCTAGATGTAAGAATGGTGTAGGAGCTGGTATTATTTTGATCTCTCCCATAGGGTTACAGAAGACTTATTCTTATAGACTGACTTGGAGTTGCACAAATAATGCAGTCGAATATGAAGCATTGTGCCTCGGATTGAAGAAGGCTAAAAAGTTGGGCATTAAACAGTTGCAAATTTTTGGTGACTCCGAACTCATTGTCAATCAAACCACAAATAAATGTGTGTCTAAGCAACATTACCTGAAAGCCTATCACAACAAAGTGTGGGATTTGTTTGAGTCCTTCACAACCTTGAACATTCAAGTGATTTCCTATGAGCAAAACAAACACGTAGATATTCTAGCCTCTCTTGGCATGAATTATTCTCCCATGGAGCAAATAGTTAGAAATCCCAAGACTATCAGGGTGATCTATAGACCCTCAATCCTTGACAAGAACATCTATTGGCAAGTATTCGATAATGATGAGCAAATAGTCAATTTTCTGATCAAGGAAGTTGCAAGTGTAGATGATAGAAAGCTTGTCGAAGAAGAGATGGAGGGGATGATACAATTGAAGAATAATCATATTCCTAGGGGACTGATTTCATTGGAAAGTTTATTTGATCAAAATGATAGGGCCGAAAAGCACAGAATCAAGGTGGATGCCAAGGAGTATAAGGAATTGCAGCTAGAACCTGAGAAGATCATCAAAATTAGAATTGATTGTATGCCGAAAGAGTTGGAAGACATTAAGAACTTGTGCTATGAGTATCCCGACATCATTGCATGGAGCTATCAAGATTTGAAGGGATATGACAAGAACGTGATCCAACATACCATCGAGCTACAAGAGGGAGTAAAACCTTTTCGAAAAAAATAATGGCCTATCAATCCCAAGATAGAAGTACTCATGAAGGTAGAATTGTTAAAGATGCTAGAGGTAAAGATAATTTACCCAATTAAGCACTCGATATGGGTGGAGAATCTGGTGCCAGTACGAAAGAAGAATGGAGACATTCGATTGTGTGTAGATTTTTGGAACTTGAACCAGGCATCACTAAAATATCATTACCCTCTATCGCAGATTGATCAAATCCTTCATGTGGTTGCTAGTGCACAAATATTTTCATTGTTAGATGGCTTCTCTAGTTATAATCAGATATGGGTGAAGGATGAAGACCAACATAAAATGACATTCACTACAAAGTGGGGCACATTCGCCTACCAAAGGATGCCATTTGGACTCTCAAATGTTGGTGCTACTTTTCAGAGGGCCATGGACATCACTTTCGGTGAGTTATTGAATAGAATTATTGTAATCTATCTTGATGACATGACTGTGTTTTCACATCGTAGAGAAGACCACGTTTCTCATTTGAGGTAGGTGTTCGAGAAGTGTCATGAGTTTGAGATTTCTATTAATCTGAAGAAGTCAATATTTGTTATTAAAGAAGGGAAATTATTAGGTCATGTGATTTCACAAGAAGGATTGGCGATTGATCCTACAAGAGCTGAAGCACTCTTGAAGCTACCATTGTCGAGCTAACAAAAAATATTTACAATCTTTCTTCGACCAAATAAATTTCATTAGCAAGTTCATTATTGACTTTGCTCAAGTTGTGAAACCCATGACTGAGCTCTTAAAGAAGAATACCAAGTTTAAATGGATAGAATCTAGAAGATGAGATTTTTAGGAGATCAAGGAAAGAATCACCCAAGCTCTAGTGTTGATTAATCCTGATTATTCAAAGGACTTCATTCTCTATGCAGTAGGTGAGCAAGAGAGCTATGTTGCAGTTTTGACATAGAAGCAAGAAGATGGAGATGAGAAGCCAATTGCCTTCTTGAGCCAAGTCATTGCACCTCACCAAGAGAAGTACAATTTCATTGAGAAATAGGTGTACACGATGATGAAATCATTGAAGAAGTTTCGACACTTTGTTTCCTAGAGCAAAACTATCATTTATGTTATACATCCCGATGTTCAAAACTTCATACTCCAAGGAGAACTAGGTGACAAAAGGGTAGGTTGGGTCTCAAAAATTCAAGAATATGACGTGGAGATCCGATCAACAAAGTTAGTTCATGGATGAGCTCTTTGTCAAGAATTGGCTAAAAGTGCAACATCAGAATCATTGACTATAATGCAAGAAGAAGAAGTTGGTGAAAGTATTTGTGCAAACCATACTCCAAGCAATCATGACTGGACAGAGGAGCTTATTGATTTCTTTACTTCTAGGAAGTGTCCACCACACCTTGATGCTTCATAACATCGAAGGTTTAGATTGCAAGCCCTCAAATATGTTATATTGCCTAATGGGCTATTTCACAAGAATATTGATGGAGTTCTCCTTAGATGTGTGAAGGAGTCTAAAAAGGAGAAAATACTAGAAGAGTTTCATTCTAGACTATCTGGTGGTCATTATGCAAGGAGGCCTATGGCCTTAAAAATTATTCGAGCTGGCTATTTTTGGCCTACTCTGTTCATCGATGCTCATAAAGTAAGTCAACACTATGATAGCTGTCAATGATACATTGGTAGAATCAGGAAAGGAGCATTGCCTCTACACCCAATTCAAGTGGAAGCACCTTTTCAGCAATGGGGTCTTGACTTCATTGGAGTCATTGATCCACATTCTTCCATAGAACACAAATACATCTTAATGACAACTGATTATTTCACCAGATGGGCGGAGGCTATTCCTACCAAGAAGGTTGATCAAGCGACCGTCATATCTTTTCTAGAAGGAATCATTACTCGTTTTGACATCCCAGATTCAATTGTAACTGATAATGGAACTCCATTCATTGGGGCCAAAATCATAGAGTTCGCTAGAAAATATGGAATTTATCTCAAAACATCATCCAATTATTACCCACAAGGGAATGGTTTGGCCGAATCTACCAATAAAAATTTGTTACGTATTTTAAAAAGGACACTCGGAAATAATAAAAGGAGTTGGCACTTGTTATTGAACCAAGCTCTTTGGGCAGATCACATATCCATAAAAAATCTATCAAAACATCTCCATATTCTTTGGTGTATGGAAAAGAAGTTATTCTACCCACCCACATTGAGCTTCCAGTCCTTCAAACATTGCAGTTATTTCAAGATGAAGATGAGGAGTATGATCCTATGAGTGCAATATTGGCACAATTATTATAGTTGGAAGAAGATAGGGAAAAGGCGTATCAAACATTCATCGAGCACACTAAAGAGATGCAGAAGTGGTTCAAAAAGAAAACAACTGAGTGCAAATTTCAGGTGGGAGACTTAGTTCTCAAATGGAATGAGAAGAAGGCTAAGCTAGGGAAACACCATAAGTTTGATGCTATCTGGGAAGGCCCTTTTCAGATTTCTATAGTGAATTCAGCAAATGCCTATCATCTTCATGACATGGAGGGTTGTGATCTTCCTATTCCAGTGAATGGTCTTCATTTGAAGGCCTATATTCAATGATGAGATTTTAATGAGGTACCATCTTGTAAATATGTATATATTCTTTTGATAGTATTTTATTTGCTTTAAAATGGTGATGGTATATTTAAAAAAAAATAAAAAATAAGAAAATTTATAAAAAAAAATATATATTTAAGTCATGTTTACCCCAAAGAGGGGGCGACACGTTCATTCGCCCAAGGTTGGGGTGAACTCATTGATGACATAGACACCTTTTTGAGAGAAACAAAAAATATATCCTATAAAAATCAAATTTTCACCCCAAATAGAGGTGAAACGACTCATTCCCTTATTTGGGTGAACGCATTGTTTAAAGGGCGAACACGTTATGTATAAGAAAAAAAAAGGGAAATTTCAAATATTAATGCAAGGCGCCATTTTAAGAAAAAATCAAAGAAAAATCTAAAAAAGGAGAAAAGCACTTTGAAAAGCAATTGTTTTTTTATCAGATTTTCTAAATCTGGGTGAAAAGGCAAAAGAGAGAAGTCTATTAAAGGGAGGCTATTCGCCATAGAATTACCAAGCAAATCGAAGGCGCCCTAGAATGAGGAAAAAGGAAATAATTTGCTCTTATTTTTGAAGGTGCAGTAAAAAAGGGGATTATTGGGCGCCCACAAAATGACTTCACTGAAGGAAAAGGGGAAGCACATAATTTTAGAAGCACGTTGTGGAAGGATTGCGCCCTTGAACACGTGGCAAATATTGGAGAGCAGGAATGCAGGTAGAAGAATGTTTTAAAAGCAATTAATTCAAATGTGCACCCTGCAAACAATTTGTGTTCCCAAGGAGCAAAGAATACATACCATTGGTTTTTAGGTGGCTGATTTATTTTTCCAAGAAAGCTTCAACAACCAGGGCATGATTTACAATGAATTTATGTAGCAAGGGAGGGCACTCTTTCCTAGGATGATTTGGTAGTGAATCAAAGGTGATACCATTAAAGCATTGGGAGTGGTGCCAGGTGAGCGAATCAATGCTCACATCCTCCCGAAAGTGCCCAGGTTAACTCGACATTTATTATGGTAGTTGGGAGAGCGCTCTATATAAAGAACAAGGTAAAATCCCATAGTTATTTTTTAAATTTTTATTACCATCATGTATTTCGAACTATCATTGCAGAAGTTCCCAGAGAGCATTCAAAATATTTGTCAGGGAAAAGAAACAATGGGAAAGTGAAGTAAAGAGACTAAAGAAATTACAGAGGTTGCAGAGCCCAAAAAGTCAAAGAAAAGAGGAGGATCTAGAGCTAAGAAGGCCCGAAGGAATGACTATGTTGACTTAGATCCATATGATGACACAATGGCAGAAATCGGTGATTGTATCATTACCCACAAAGGTGTGGAGAAATTATGGTAGGATGTTGAGTTCACAGTGAACCAGGGGGTGACATCAAAAAGTTGGCTGACAGTGCCCTATCATTCATAGTTATTTTGGTACCTATGCCCATCAGTTCATCCTTATCCTAAGCTAGTGTTGCTTATCGCTCAATTTTATGACCCATTTACTAGAGCTGTGAGAAATGCAAAGAGGGAAATACTCTTCACCATCACCCCAGATGAGGTTTGAGAGGCATTCGCTTGTGGTTTAAAGCCTCCTTCCTATGGGGTTCATAAAAAATTGCATACCGATGAACAGGAGGATAGATATGTCTCCATGGTAACAATGCATCAATTTATGGAGACCCAACTGATTAAGGAGCCACCGATGGGGCAGCTTCCTAACTTGCCAAAGCCGCTCACAGATTTTAAAAGCTTGGATATTTATTCAATGTTGGCGTGGGTCACAGGTTTACCTTCAGATGATACCATTCATAAGTGGCAAGTGGCCTTAGCACAATGTATTTTCTGGGTGGAATTCTATTCTCCTTCAGCTATGAGACAGGGCACCAATCCGATTTTCTTTGATTGGGCTGATTTTATTTCTCGGAGGTTGAATTTTCAGCTGGAGAAGTTGCAAATTGGGGAGGAAAAGTCATTCAGGCACACTTATTTTTTGATATGGTATTTCTTTTTCCAACTCCAACAATGTTTTCCTTTCATTGCAGTAATACAGATAGATGAGAAAAATGAACCTTTGCCAGTTTATATGTGGACTTCCATCTTGACAAGAAGGGAGTCATTCTACAGTTTTAACAGTTGGTTTTTGGGGCCTGCAATAGAGTTACTTTGTGGTACATGTGAGAGGGTGCCATGAGAATTAAGAGAAGTAGTGGTTGCCCAAGAGAAAGGAGATATTTTTCTGCTCACTCAGGGCATAGTTGTGAGGATTTTTGGTTTTACGGGTAAGCCATTCTTGTTGCCCTATTTTGCCATCGAGCATGTTTTTGCTATGGAAGTAGTGCGCCAGTCAGATTATGTGAATGATGTGTATGGAGCTAGGTGCAGTAAGAAAATGACATGTAATATGCCATTTAAATTTAGTAGTATAGAGGTGAGCCAAGTAGGACAGAATCGGCTCCTTACAATAACATTGCAAGATTTGGGACTCATAGAGCTACCACAGCATTGGAGGTATGACCCATTGGGCAAGTTTTTAGCAATTATAAAATCTAAATCATTTCATTGTTGCCCTCGACCTGATATTCAGAAGAATCAAAATAATTTTGATGGGCCCGATATGAATTGGCACATTGAAAAGATGATGACACTTCCACCTTGGCACGACTGCTATGAGCAAGAGGTGGAGTATAATCCGACCAGGTATAAATCTCAAATCCCTCCATCGGGTTTGTTTAGCCAAGTTAAATAAAGTGAACCTGAATGGACTGAGGAGAAAATTATGAATTGGTGGATAATGCGGGTTCACCGAGGGAAGCCAACAACTCCTTATGGGCTGAAGTTGGATGAGTCATTTTCAGAGATTTATGATGAGTATGTTGATTCATATCAGCCCATTGCTTTCACCAATATTCTACCTCAAAGTTTTCAACACTCCGATAGTGGTGAAGGTGAGACAGAGGGAAAACATTTGTTAGTTGAGGAGGAGACTCCAGAGGAAGAAGAACAACAATATGCATTTAGACGAAGATCATAGTGAATGAGATAGAAAGTTGAGGAGGCACCTACATCGGAGAAGCAAAATGTACCAAAGGTGCCACCATTTCCCAAAGTGGTGAAAAGACCAAGGACTGGTGCCATCACTACTTCTACTACTAAAGTTTTAATCATTACAACTCTTCCAGTTCCTATTGTTTTGGCTGTAGTTGTTAATCCTTCGCCAACAGTAGAGGTTCCGACTATGGTTGCACAAATATTTCCAATGGTTCCAGAACAAGAGGAGGACCATCAGTCAAAGAGTTCTCAAGTGGAAGTTGTGGATATCGAGGAGAATGTGAACATTGGGGAGAGAGTGGAAGAGCAACAAGAAGTTATTTTACAACCACTCCCATCACCGCATCACACGACGTCCATGCCCGAAGGTACATCTTCTATTCCCTCTTCTTCTTCTTCGAAGCATGTAGTGACTTCTGATTCACTCCCATCAGTTTCTATCTCCATTTCTCCACCCTTTGGTATGCCCTCCATATCTCTTTCACTTCCTTCATATTCCCTTCCCAAAGTCACTATTGCTCCCTCTTCTCTTCCCTTTTCTTTGACCTCCCTTTCATTTAGTTCATATGCATCCAGGCCGAACCCATTTTTATACCCTTCCCCTTCCATTGCCGCCACCACTACCATTGAGGCTATAAGTATGCAAGCTCCTCCCAGAGTAAGCATAATTACAACCAAACCTAGTTCCTCCATCCAATCCACCATTTCAGTTCCCCCTCTTCTAGCCATCTCAACCACTTCCTTTGAGCCTAACTGCTCAGAAGTTTTAATTCCATTCACCCCATTTTTGGAAATACAAGCATTACCCAATGTTCAGGTGGCACGAAAATAGCCAGATATGGAGAAAATTAATCGAGCGCACTTGAGTTCTTCATAGTGGTTGAAGAGCAAGAGGTGAAAGGAGGCCTTGGCTCTAGCTCGATCGATCAAAAAGGTTGCTTTCGACCCAGTCACCATGGAGTCTCACACGACTAGAATCACTCCCTTAGTCCAAAAGCCACAAGGAGAAATGTTGTCGAGTGATTATGTCTGTGAGACTATAACTGAAGATCTCACCAAGATAGATCCAACCAAAAAAATGGGTAATATACAGGTTGATATGAGCTCGGTATACTTGCATGGTGAGCATTACAAGGAGAAGTATTTTGAGAATGAAAATAAAATTATTGAGCTCGAAGCTGCCTTGGCGAAAAGCAGAGTGCAAGAAGAAAATACTACCATAGAAAATGAACACTTGCACCGATAGGTCGGAGTGCACTTAAAAGAAAGAGACACGGCCAGGATAGAGATGCATTCACTCCGATAGTAGCTAGAGGCTATCCAGAATCAACTGGTCGAGAAGGCTGCACAAGTTGCAGGATTTTCTCCGAAGAATATTAAAGAAGTGCACCTTCATTCTACCCAAAACTATGAGAAGTTGGCCGAACAAGTAGTTCAGGTATTGCACTATTTATGGATGGCTAGCATACAGATTCAGTTGGGTCAGCAATTGATTGATAACATGGAGGAAAGGCTAGAGCCATATATGGAGATGGTAGTAAAGATTCAAGCTCTAGCCAATTCTAGCATTCACATTCACCCCCTGAGCGAAATGGATCATGCTTGGTCAACTGCCAAAGTCACGTTGCATAGTTATTTTCAGAGAATGGACCTGGTGAGAGAGGGACAGAAAATTCTCAATACCATCGAGTGAGAGCATACTATTTCCATGACTCATTTTGATACTCTTACCGAGTTGGGATTCCCAGACTTCACTAATGAATGGGGTGAACCTCTCCCTAAGGAACAATTGACTACGGCTTGGAGAAAGTTCATAGAGGATACCTCGAAGATCGATGCATGGGAGGAGCCCATCATAGAAGCATAGGTATTGCCTCTAATGCAAAAATATACCCGCTTGGAGTTGTCCTTGTATGAGTTGGCTTAGAGAGCAAAGTGCCTCAGCTTGGAGGATGTTCAGAACTTGTGCTTTGTCTATGAATCCTTGAGTACGCCCAACCTATTCACCACCCATGCTTGGGAAGAAGTTGTTACAGTTTATGAGGTTACATCTAAAAACCTCAAAGAGCAGGCAGAGCAAGCAACAATAGAGCGCATGACAGTAGAGAAGGTAGCAGAAGAAGTAGAGCGAGCTGAAGTCCTCAAAGTGGTGGTCGAAGCTAAAGCCAAGGAGAAAGCCGAAGAGGAGGCGCATCGAAAGGCATCTGTAGCAAAGGTGCCAGCCAAGGAAGCTAGCAAAAAGACTCCATAGCAGCCCAATGGATAAAGGCCTAGGATCGCTTGCATCCATGCGAGCTGGATACCCCGTGAGTCACCAAAAATATTGGTAGTTTTGTACTTTGCCACATTGGGATTTTTATTTTATTTTAATGGAGCATTTTGATTGTAATACGGTGACATTAATCCTAAAATATTATTACAGTTATTTTATCTTTCTATTTTTATTTGTATATGTACCCTTTTAGCTTGGAAGTGATGAATGTTTAAAGGGAAAAATAAATTGAGAACTGCATTAGAAATTCAAGTTTGCAACATTCGAAAGCACACTGCAAATTGAAGACGCGTTCGGCCCTACACACTCTGTCAAAAGGAAAAGAAGGAAACATTAAAATAAAAATGGTGAAGGATTGAAAGGATTGAAAGTGCCCAAAGAATGAGACGTGAAAAATGCGTTCACCCCAAATATGGGGTGAAAGATCCATTCACCCCACTTTGGGGTGAACATCTTTATAAAAGTTTGAAAAATATGCACTCGTCCATATTTAAAGAATTATTTCGATAATAGGATGCGTTCACCCCAAAGATGGGGTGAAAGCTCCATTCGCCCCACCTTGGGGTGAACGTAATATAAAATGACAAAGAAAGGGAAGTCAACGATGCATGCGTGACTAAATAATCAACATCGCATTCACCCAGGTTGAGGGGTGAACATCCTATTCACCCCTCCCATGGGTGAACGTCCTCCCAAAAGCAAGATCACGTGAACGCACTAGCGAATGAAGGTTGGGCGAATGCATCGAGATGGTTGAGGCACATTGAATATTCAACATCGCATTCACCCCAAAGGGAGGGCGACTATCTTTGGCACCCCTTTTAGGGGTGAACATGATTTTTAAAGAGTGAACGATGCAGCTGTTAAGTATCTTCACCAAGCATCAAAGGAATTGTTGTTACCATGGTCAAAAAGGAAGTCAATAAAAGGTGTATTCATCATCAATATCCAGATTTTCAAAGGTGCCCAGGGTAGATCATAGAAAACATTAAATAATGGAGGCAAGGAGTAATTCAAATTATGAATCCCAAGTGAAGAAGAAAGTCGTGTTAAAAATACAGGAGGATTTTCATGATTTCCAAAGCGGGAGCGCATTTTCAAGACATCAAATATCTCTTAATTTTATATGCACCGATGCCCAGAGATGCTGATTTCCTGGAAATGTTTCCTTGAAAGATGGATCATTGTTCCAAGAGAATGAATTTTCAATATTTTCGAGGAGGAATTTCCTCACTATGGTTCCTGATCTGTGATCATTTTGTCTCAATGTGCATTTAATGAAAGAGGTGAAATCCTCTATAAATACTACTGAATTCTCATTGTAAAAAGGAGGTTAGACACTTTGCGAGAAAACTCTCCAAGTTCTCTGCATCAATAGAAGACACAAGGCTTCTGAATTTGCAAGTGATCTTGTGTGCAATTTCCTTCTGTATTCGTGCACTTCTATTTTACATTCATGTGCCTTATTTGTTGTTAGATTTGAATTTTGCATCTGAATTTAAATGTTGCTAATGAGGGAGTGAGTGCTGGAGTGTTATTTTGAAGGTTGTTCCTGCAAGTTTATAAGTAAATTCTATTGCTTTTCTTTTGTTATATGCTATTTCATGCTTGGGTGAATTTCTTGTTGTTAGTCTACCTCGAATCCTACACCTTCGGCCTATGGCCATATTTCCCATTTCTTTTCGCAATTTCTAATTTCTTTCCTGCAACTCTAGTCTTCAACCAGTGTAGGATTTAGCTTGGGAGCCAACCCTCTCTGGAGATTGACACGGAGGACATTCCTTTCCTCCGGTCATTCAATGTTGGCCATGTCTAGGGTGCACAAACGTAGTTTTTTTGATTAGGCAGATATTTGACCAACAAGACAACAATGAGAATTTGAACCCTGATATTGCCAGTTTCGACAGGATTTCAAGGATGTTTCTCAAAAGTTTCATCTCAACTTTCGACAGTGCTAGTGCAACCCTAAAGTATTTTCTCTAGAATGGCATAAATTTTACCAAGGAGGACACCCCAGAAGCCTAGATTAGCTAGCCTTACTTTTGGGTAGGTTTTTGAGGTTTTTTTGTTTTTGATGCAGTTGTTTCATTCCCCTATAGAATGGCGATTTCTAATAGTTGGTGCTTATCAATTTACCCCTTCGCGAGTGCCTTCTCTATGTATGTTAATTTTCCGGTCCTCAGGTTGCCCTGCATGGGTTTTGTATTGTGTTCTATAAATACATAGCTCTCTTTGTTGCTTACCCCTGTGTGGGTGGTTTCCCACTAGTAGTTTTTTCTATTATTCACTGCATGGGAAATTTTATTTCTTCTATAGTTGTCTTCCCTAGTCTGTGATCCTTTAGTATTGCTTCTACTCTATCATATAAGGTTTTTTGTATGTTTTGTATTGGGACCCATTCAAAAATTGTATAATATAATCATCTACTTACCAAAAAAATATGAGAAAATATAAAATTTGAAAAGTTTTACAAAAGTACTAGCGGTGTTATTGCTCATGCCTTGACACTATCACTTTTGGAGCAATAAATATTCTAAATTTGGGCACAAGAAAGAATGTTTTTAATTGGATGATTAAAAGGATGATTGATTGAGGTATTCACAAGATTGAAGATTAACCATGTCTTCAAAATGGACTATCTATAACTATTCACACTAAGGATGAGGTTTTAAATATATTTAAGAGATTCAAGGCTCTTATTGAGAATCAATTGTATAGGAGAATAAAATTTCTAAGGACAAATCAATGGCGTATGTTAGCTACTTTATTCATGATTTTTTTGCTTCTCATGGGATTGCATAATTGAGGACTATTCACTAACACCTAAAAAGGAATGGTGTGGTTAAAATAAAAAAATATGATGATCATGGAAATGGCACAATGTATAATTTATGCCAAGGAGATGCATCATAAATTCTAGGATGAGGATATCACTTGTGCAGCATACATCATCAATAGAGTTCCTACTAGGTCAATATAGGGCATGACACCTCTTGAGATATTGATAGAGACAATCCTAATGTATCTTGATTTTATATCCTTAGGTATTCAACATAGGCCCACATAGCTAAGGATATTCAAAAGGAGGCACCAAAGAATCATGTGAATATTTATGGGGTATTCAAATACCTAAAAGGTATATCATCTTTATGGTCCTCAAAGGCTTGAGGTTTTAATCTAGAGAGATATCATCTTTTATGAGGTTCCTCTAGGTACACCTTCCTCCCAACTACTTGAGCTATTGGTAAATTATTCTTATGATACTTTAACCACATCAAATTCAAATTTTTCTTCTAATATTTTGGTTGGTTCTATTCCCATTAGAATATCTTCTTCATCTTCAAGTGGATATCCATTATTTTTTTATTTAACCCCTTAACGGGTAGTACCATAGGAAACACTTTCTTCTCTAGGTTCAAGGTCTTATGAGTAGGAAATATTAATTTATAATTTTTTACCCTCGTATGATGAGGTGATGGTTATTTTGAATTAGATTATTTGGTTTTAGCTTCTAAATTTTTTTTTCATAAAATACACATGATTCTTCGTCAATTCATTGAACACCCATGAGGGCTAGGATGTTTTTGAAGGATGCTTAGCCTATTATGTCTCTTGAGTAACATTAGAATGCTTCTTCTCAAGCATTGCTTTCAAAGGTGGCATATTATTGGGATCCTATCACATAATATTAGGTTAATGGATGATGATAGTGGAAAGATGCTATGTTGACAATGCACGAGGATTTGATGAAGAATAGGACTTGGGAGCTAGTTCTTCTTCTAGAAGAGAAAATTGTTTTGCTTACAAATGGATCTATTAGACTATATATACTTTGTATGATTAGGTAGAGAAGCTCAAGGAATGCCTTGTTGGTAATGGATTATCTTAATAGGAGGGAGTGGACTATTCTGATACATTTGCACTAGTGGTAAAAATATACTCAATTAAAATGTGTCTCTCCATTATTGCCTCATATGGATGGAAGGTACAGTAGTTGGACATGAAGAGTACCTTTCTACATGGGGAGCTTTAGGAGGAAATCTATATGTAGTGACCACCCAATTTTGAGATTGAGGAACCCACTCCATTAGTTTATCGTCTAAATAGGTGCTTATATAGTAGGTTCCTCATGCATGGTATGAGAAAATCCTTTTTTTTTGAGCTATGGATTTCAATAATGTGAGACTATATATGATGTTTACATCAAACATCAAGATGAATAAACTTTGATGATGGTGTTGTATATTGATGATTTTTTAATCACTAAAAACTCTTCTACTTGGATGTAGGAAATAATATCATGATTTTTTCACTTTAAGATAACATATTTGGATCTTTTGCATTACTTTTTAGTTTTTATATTGATAAGATGGATTACGATATTACCATTCCCATCCCAAGTATGCTTTGAATTTTCTTTAGTGTTTTAGAATGGAGGATTACAAGTCTACTTAGACTACTTTTTCTCAATTCTAAAGCTTTTGTTTGATTGTACCAATACTTTGGTGGATGTTATGTTATAATGATCTATTGTGAGAGGACTTCTCTACCTTACTCACACTAGACCCAATATAGCTTTTACTATCATTTATTATTCTAGAAATATGTAGGTATCCTAAGAGGGTCACTAGATAGTAGCTAAGAGAATTCTTAGATACATCCAAGGGACCTATTATATGGGTATTCACTACTACATTGGATCCTCTTTGATTTTGATAGTTTTTTTAGATTTTTATTGGGCTAGTGTCTTGGATGAGCAATTTTCCATCATAGACTTTGTGTTCTATTTGGGATCTATACTGATTTCTTGGTGTCCTAGACATCAATCCACTATTTCTCAGTGTTCCATAAAGGATACATATTGTGCTTCCAATTAGGTAGCTAAGCATATTAAGTGGTTTCTCATGATTTTGGAGGAGATTTTTTATTCCTTAGAGTTTTCTAATCACTATTCAATATGACAATCAAAACACCATCTAACTTGTTTCCAATCTAGTGGTCCATTAGTGGATAAAGTACATAGAGATATGAATGAACTTTGTGATATGTTTTCATGCACATGGTATTCTTGGTCCAATTTTTATACCTTTATCAAAGCATACAATAAATATTTTTACCAAGGTCATTATTGGCGTCACTTTGTGCACATATAGGAGCTTCTTGGAGTTGGAGAGTGTCCCTTAAGAGGATATGACAAGTAAGGGCCTCTATTCATGTCCCTCATTTAGCTTAAGGGGGGATGTTAGAATAAGTGGTTATTAAACTTCTATTGAGCCCACAACTAATATTTGTATTTGTAATGATTGTATTTTCCCCTTAGGTCCATGTAAACCTTGAAAAAGTTGCTTTTGTAATTTGTGTAATATTTTATTCCAAAAGGTTAGTCTCAAAATCGTGACCTAAAGGTAACTTGTATTTGGGTATAAGGACCCCTTCAAATCAGCCATTTTAAAATATAGTTGGAGTGTAATTTCATTTCCATTTACATTTGGTGTCCATGGACACCCCCAATATATTTTGTGTTCTTTGTTCTATGTATTTATTTTCAAGTAATATTAGATAATGTTTGATTTCATTTATTTCTAGAAACTATCATGAAATCTAATAAGAACATTTGTTTATTATAAGGCATCATTTGTACATATGGTATTTGATATTATTGTTGTTTCATGAATACTTGTTAAGGAATTTGTTGAACATACATAAGTTTCTAATTAGGATTTTAAACAAATTATTAGTTCTAAGCATTATAAGATTATGGTTTTGCATAGCTAGTTGATTTAGTTCAACTTATTTTTATTGTTGCAAATCTTGTTAATGTTAGTTTTCCATTGAACATTTTTCTAAACATTTTGTTGGATATTTTATATATTCTATTGTTTATTTGGCATACCTTACTGATTAGGTGTAACTTGTTGATTATTTTAAGCAACTTGATTTTAGACAACCTAATTTAGGTAACATGTTATTGCTGGTTTTACACAACTTGTTGTGGACTTGGCATAATTTTTTGTTGTTGTTATGATTATGTGACTTGTTTTTACATGACCAATTATTGTGGTGGGATATATATTTTCATTTCAAACATGCATTATATTGGATCACTTGGTTGGAATTGCCCAATTGGAGGTGCATACTAAAGTGATGGATCAATTTGAACTGTGGTTTAATTTGATTGAGACATGTTTACAATCAGGTTATCAAAATACACTAGTACCTTTATCTTTTTGAGATAAGGGTCTTAAGGGTTTCTTGTAGTTCATGCAACCCTTGTATTCAAAGAACATTATTGGGTTTCTTGTTATTAGAATTGATACCCTTCTTGTAAATAATTATCTTAACATAACTATCGTCCTTTATAGATGTATGATATTTTGATCTAATTTTCTTAAAACCTTTAGATAACTTTGGATTATGAGAACTCCTATATTGGAAAGTAGGTTTGTATCTCTATTTCTATGCCTACAAAAAAATAGAAAAATTATTATCAAATCCTCAAAATTGATGAAAGCAAAATATATACCCAGGTCAAGCAAATTACTATATTTTTAGTGAATTGCTAGATATCTATTGGATCACTTTCAAAATTAACTTGGAAAGTTAGACTTACTCTAAGCACTAGGTATATCTAATGAATCAAATGATTTGTTAAGCAATTCACTAACTTATACCATGGATGGAAACTTTTAGTCAATTTTGGCTTCTAATGAGTTTGATGGAACACTTTCAATGAATTAGAGGCTTGGTTGAGTGAATCAATAGCTCCAAGACTTAGTGAGTTCTAATTCTTCTAATAAATAGGTCACATGAATAATATAGTGAATTAGAGGTTTTATGAAAGTTGATTTTAGATAATTCATCAAGTAATCAAATAAACCACTAAGGAGTGGAATTAGGATTTCAAGTATGTTTAATGAATCACTAATTGTCAAGTGAATCATTGGATAGAATACTTGGAGAAAATTTTATAATTTTTTTATCTTCTTGAGAAATGAGTTATGAATTACTACACAAATTATTAGATCTAAACCTATAGTAAAAATAGAGCTAAATACTTTGTTGAGAGTGTAATCTAACTTATGGATAAGGTTGATATTATATAGCATTGTATGATGTACTTTGTATAGGCCTACGAGCAATCATTATACTATGTATTTAATTATTCATTTATGTAAGCCATATGGGTTGTAGTTAACCTTGTTATGGTTAAAGCCATATTATTTTTTAATTAGCCTAAAGATCTCTTGTTATGTCATATTAAGTTAACTTTGAAGATATGTTAATGCTACAAGGTCATGTTTATTAGTTAGGTTTCTAATTAATTGTTATGAAGTTCTAATAAGACCTCATTATAATAGGTTATTTTAATGTGTAATGTCATTTCATGTTCATTTGAACTTTATGTAATATGGATTTAGGAACCCTAACACTAATCTCATTTTTCTCAATATATAACTCCATAACACAAAGGGAGAGATGTGATTTTTCATTCTCCGTTGTCAAAAATCTTCTCCTCATTTTTCTTGTTTCATGTGGTTGAGCTTGGGAACATAGCATTGATCCTTGCTACAAGTGGTATTAGAGCTTGGATGCTTGCCCTTACCACAACCAAAATTGGAGAAGCATTGCATTCCCCTCCTCTCCTCCTCCACAAATTTATGTGTTGAGTTGAAGGAGAGCATGAATATGTTGCATGAGGTTTCATAAAACCTCCATAGATTTTCGTTTTATTGTAGATATTAGCTTGTATCTCTATTTGTAGGTATTCAAAATTTGGATCTGACCAAGTTCGATGACCTCTGTGTAAACTAACTGTGTTCATTTTTATACAACCATATAGTATCTAAAATTTAGATCTGATTGAGTTCGACAACCTCTATGTAAACTGATTGCGTTCATTTTTACACAACCATACAATATCCAAAATCCTGATCTGATCGGGTTTGGTAGCCTTTTTGTAAATATACCGTGTTAATTTTTACATAGCCATACAATATCCAAAATATGGATTTGATCAAGTTTGGTGACCTTTGTGTAAACAAATCATGTTCATTTTTACACAACCATATAGTATCTAAAATTTGGATCTAATTGAGTTAGACAACCTCTGTGTAAACTGATTGTGTTCATTTTTACACAACCATACAAATATCCAAAATCCAGATCTAGTCGAGTTTGATAGCATTTCTGTAAATAGACTGTGTTAATTTTTACATAGTCATACAATATCCAAAATTTGGATCTGACCAATTTTGGTGGCTTTTGTGTAAACAGATCATGTTCATTTTTACACAATAATATAGTATCCAAAATCTGGGTCTGATAGAGTTCGACGACCTCTGTGTAAACTGATTGTGTTTATTTTTATATAATAATACAGTCAGATCGACCTCTATGTAAAGTGATTGTGTTTTTTTGACAACACAACATGTTTTTAGCCTCTCCATTGTACTTGTTAAGTGGCTTACAAAATTTTCCACATTACTTTTGGCTAACTTATAACCGTCATTTGTAAAAGTGATTCCACTTGGATGGTAAGCAAGGTCTAGTGGATCACACCTAACATACATACTGCTATATTAGCATTGTAGTAGCACTTCATCTACACTCCAAGTCTATTTTTAGTTTTTATTTGCTTTCTTTCATTGCAAATCAATTCACATATTTGCATCATCCCTAAAAGGAATGCATTCAATGACTCATTCCATAGCCTAGCCTCATGATAGGGTGCCACTTCCTTGGTGGTGGGAAATCTGCATTAAAGACCTTGTGATTTAAAGTTGAACTAGAATCAATAAGAATACATAGTGAAGGAGTTAGCCATACCCATGAACATTTGGAAAGGGATCATCCTTTTTCTTGTGCTAAAAAAATTGAAAACTCTTAATCAAGATTAAAATTAAGCCAATCTAATATCCATCATAGTTGTGGAATAGAGCACGTACTTCTCTTCAAAGAGTATATCACTAACCATAGTAAACTAGGTGAGCATTGGTAGGACTTGGGCTCCATCACTGCTTGGATTTTATCATCGATATTCTATATGTAGGCACCTAGGTGAAGGCCTTAATTTGAGACAAGATCATTACTCCTCTTCAACTTTCAGCACCTCATCTACTTGCAATCATAAAATTGAGATTACTAGTTTTGCACATCCTACACTTTGGTATTTAGTTGAACAATATAGTGTTGGAGATATTGGCCTGCATATTCATCTATTGGAGATATTAGCTTTTACATTCATTTGTAGTATTTTAGTTTGGGCTACACACTTTTTTTTTAGTACTTTAGATTTAGCCACATCATCATCCTGTTGCATCATGACTCATAGCCACTTGTACAATTCATCATTTGTAAAATAGATTCCACTTGGATGGTGAGCAAGGTCTAGTGGATCAAATTAATTCAACCAATTATATTTGGGTAAGTGTTAAACCCGTTATTTTCTTAGTTGTCCAATGGCAACCAGGTGGTAGAAAATAAATGATATTCATCAATGAATCAATAGATGCAAAGTATCAATTTTTATTAGGCATTCCTTTCCTAAGGTTTATAGGTTTATTTTTTCAATTTTTGAGGTCTATTAGAGCAAAACTTTGGAGGCCATAACTTTTGCATACGAAAGTGTTTTAAGCCTTTTTTTAATTGTGAGATTCTTTGAGCTCTTTTCATTGGTGACATCAGTTCAAGGATTTTTTATAGCATTGGAGGCCAATTTATATTAATATGGATCCTCATTCCTATGTTACTCATCTTAATGGATGAAATTATAGCATATTGTCAACTCAAGAGGAGAAAGCAATACTCCTTAATGAAGATACTTGCCAACATAAACAAGAATAATATCTTGGTCTATTCTCCTTGTTGGCTAAACCATAATTGATTTACCATATCAGGAAAGAGAATAAACCTCTCAAGGTATGGTTAAAATTGCACGAGTTATTTTGAAAAGTAAATACAACTAAAGTAAGACACTTAGAATTTGATCTCTCTTCTCTCAAATTGGTTTATTTTAATAACATTTAGAACTATATTGTGAGAATAAATGCGTTAAGAGCATATATTGCATCTTCTAAAGGCAAAAAGAAATATTATATAAAATGCATAAAAATCATCCATTTTAATATCTCTTTTCCTTTTCAAATGTTGAACCTCATGGTTCATATGGTTTGTATGTACATGAAAATACAAAAATATTTATCTCTTAATCAAATTTTCTCTTCTAATTAATTTTTAGGTAGCAATGAGAAATTGTGGTGGTACTTCACAAGGACAAGATCATGTTGTATCATAGTAGTGATATTCTATAATTGAAGGAACAAAGAATGAAGGTTGACAAGAAAATTTAACACATAGTATATCCAACACTCAATAACATGCATATCTGGAATTGGGATAAACAAAAAAAATATCTTGGAAAACACCCTTAGACAACCCTACACAAGACAACACAAACAAAAAAACATGCCTACATATCCCTGCAAACATAGCATAGGTTAGAGGACCTTGCAAAAGAGTTAGGTGATATGTCACAAAAGTAGATGACCTTGTAAAATAGTCTAGAAAGCATAATAGTTCAAATGACCTAGCACTATATTTTAGACAACCATGTACAACACTGTATAATAACAAGAACAATCACAATAATATACATAACATTAGCATAAGTTTGCACAACAATGGTTGAATGGAATCATTATCATTATTTGCACTTGTAATCACATATACGTGTCTGATTACACCCAATGTCCCATTATTTTTTAATGAGGGGGATTATTTATACAACTTCCTATGAAAAGTGAGGTAGCTACATCATAGAATACCTTAAAATAACTACTCCAATACCTCATAATTTCTTGAATTATATTACACAGTCATTTATCTTTCATTCATATTTCATGAAATTTATTAATTACATGTATGATATTTCATCAAACACTTTATGTACATGTAAAAATACAACTCAAAATAATAAAATTATTACATGAAAAAAATCTTTGTGCATACTTTATTCCATATACACTTCATTAACTATAAGATGGTGCTTGAGGTGAACTAGCAGCTATGCCTTGCTCTCTATATTGGTTGATATCCTCATCAATTATTTTCACTCCTCTTGAGGACTTTGGCTCTGCTATGGCTAAGGTGTTTGCATGGGTACTCCTCTCAACTGTTGAGTATGTAATTGAGGGCATTCATTCTATATATTCAATATCCACAAGCCTTGTTTCAATTTTACCTCCCTCTTGCCTAGTTTAGTCTCCTTCCTTGTAACTTTTGCAAGTTGTTCATCTCAATTTGTAATCAATTGATTATAATGAGTGACTTACTACATATTGGATTCAAATGCCTTCTCTCTCATCACATACTCAAAATTTAGATGCTTGATCAATTGATCTTGCTTCTTCTATACTTGGTTTATCTAATCCATTTCTTGTCTTTTCTTTATTAGTTTTGATTTGATCTCCTATTGTACTCATTGAATTTATCCTTGTACTTACTACAACTAAGTAGACTATTCACCATTTCTTGAAGTGTATCTAATCCAACTACCAACCATTGTATCAAATATGCCAAGAAATCTAGTTTTGCATAGGATTTTTCCAACTTTGGTGTAAGTTTTAATTTCTTAACACCGAATGATTTAGAAAACTCATCCAATCTCCCCTTGCCAATTTAAACCCATGGTGGGTACTGATACAAAGTAGGATTTCCTTCTGGTAGCTTTGTCACTCTAATTATTGTTTGCATTGTACTATTGTCTATCCCAAAAACCTATGGTTGAATATGATGGATTTTTTAAAATATTTTCATATACTCCTTTTCTTAGCCCCAAATCATTAACCTATTCAACTCAACATTCATTTTTAAATACCATAATAATTATTATCTAAGGAAATCTACTTTGAACTTGCTTTATACTATGTCAAACAACCCACTCACCTTTTAAAAAAATACATCAAACTATTATTGATTCTTTCTCCATGAATTGAGGGTTGCATAAAATTTGGTAATTTAGTGAGAAATTTTTCACTCATTTCTCCATCCATCCCTATCTCAATTTTCTTCTCTATGTCATTGCCCATGGTGGTTTCTTCAATCTCCCTAACCCTCCAGGTTGATTCTTTCTTTGAAGGCTTTTTCTTATTGAATGTTTTTTTCTCTCAGTTTCATCTACAATAGTGTGCTTACCTATAGTGTTCATCATCTCCTTTTTTTGGTTATTTTGCTAGTAGTTGATCTAGCTATCCTTTCTACCACCATACATATTTTGATATAGGTAATTTTTCATTTTTTCCTTTGTTATAAAATTTTCACATGGTGATATGGTTATGATTTCACTCCTTGGCACTCTAAAATGGGACTTAGACCATGCCTTAGATTCTACAAAATAAAATATTGGATGTTCCTCTTATTCTCCTCCTTATTGATCCACTTTAGCTCTAGTTGTGTGAATGAACAAATAAGAGATCTTAGGATCTATTTATAATATAAAAAAGATAGGGTGACACTTGGCCTACATGTGATAACTCCCCCTTGGTTGTCACTTCACCTCCTTTAACTATAGTGTAAGCAATTATTTATTTTACGCACTTATTTCATCTTTTTTTGGGCATTTGGCTCCTTACAACTTGCACATGGTGGCTCTGTTGGGAAGGTATGTATGCCTATGTCTAGATGGTGATTCTAGTTTTATTTAGATAACCCAAGTGACTAGATATGTTATTCCTTTGCTAGTTTGGATGATCTAGTAGGCTGATGACTCCAACATACCAAACATAAGCCATGTCAGCTATGTTTTCCAATTATGTTAATTTCATTTATTTATAGGTCAGAGTTTTCTTTTAATAATCATCTATCATATTTCAAATTTAATCTATGACAATCACATTATTGCCTTTACGACGGGGGTGTGCCCACCTGAAGTGGCAATTGTTCATCAACTGCTTTATTCGAGTTTAATTCATCATAATATCTTGTGTGTTATCTTTGTGGTTTATACTTTCAAAATACTTGTTGATTACTAAGCTATTGGAGAGTTTAATAGAGAGATTCCGCAGGGATCTCTTTCCAAGTGGTATCAAGGACTTCGATTCTGAACTGCACAGAGATAGTGCATTTTACATCCTTTAGAATGATCGTCGATATAGTGGATAGGATAGAAAGAAACACCATCCAGGTAGAAATAATAAACCAGATCCTTCGAGAAGGTGCAATGAAGTCATCTATCACCAGCTAGTGGAGTGATGTTCTAATAACACTTTTTGTTCTTCCATTCGATCGTAGCGCTTACAAAAAAATAGCTCACACAACACCATGTGACTCATGCAAATGCAGTACTAGGTGGCTCACATACACACGAACACAAACACAATACTTTATAGGTGTTTAAACCTCTTCACCAAACAATTGTTCCAAAAAAATTGTTGCCACGTAGAAAATAATTCGAATGCACCCTAAGGTTTATCGTTTTAGCATCTAAAAATTTAAACATCGTTCGTAGATGAATCTCAAGGGGTATTTAGGGAAGAAACACTGTCTGACAACTAAATTATCAAAATAGAGATGAGAATCATTGCAGAATAGTCAATCATCCACCATGTTTATCACCAGTCTTTGCCAACCAATTAGAGCACAGAATTAAAATATTTTGTCAACAAAGCTAAGATACAACATTATTTTTTTTTTATTTTGTGTTTGGGAAATTATCCCACAATGACCATGTGGGAAAATATGAGGGGTTTAAAATCACCAAAATGCATAAATTTAAAACATGACATTGGTCATGTACGCTACTCTCCCCTCGTGTGATATGTGTTGATGTATCCGTGGTTGAACGGTGATAGGTTGTTGACTAGGTTATATTCGGCTAATTCTTTGAGTGTTGGGTCCAATCATTGTGTTTATCTACTCGTACCTTATGGTTTAGTATCATTTCTCTCTGATTCGATTATCTTATAGTTTCAACCTCTTGCTTATGTGTCCCTGGTTCATCGTGTCATATCACCGTCTTCATCCTTCTGTTCCTTGTCGTCTAGTTTCTATGTCGTATCTCATCTTTTGCGTTCGTTGGTCATATTGTATCTTTCATGTCGTGTCTAGTCTTCCATGTTCATTCACATCGTGTCTAGTATTTCACATTCATTGGTCATATCTAGTCCTTTTCGTGTGTCAGTTCCTTATTCCTTGTGGTCGTTATCATGTCAATCTTGGGTCTTGCTCACAGTCGGGTCCTGATCATAGTTCCAAAGTTGTCTTATCTAAAATTATCAAAAAGTTGCGGTCTTGTCAAGAAAGTTGTCAAAAAGTTATTGTCTTGTCAACAAAGTTGTTAATAAAGTGTTCAAAATTGCTGTAAAAGGGTGATCCAAACAAAAAATTCAAATCCACATCGCAGTTGGAGTGACAATTGAAGTAGAAAACCAACCAATTTTTTGCCGAAGTAACCAAAATATTTTGCAAAAATCAAAGGTGAAATTGTTAAGCAAGACGTATTAACAAGTGCATGAATAGAAGTTGGATCAAAGGATATGTGATGGGGAGCCAAAATTAACAAGAGAAAACTCAATTTTATTTAGAGAACATGGAAATATTACAAAGTACAGAAGGGAAATACAATGCAGTCTCAATCTACGTCTTTCCAGCCTGTCCAATCCTTCGAAAAAATCCCCTTTTATAATCCAGGCTTCTTGCTGCAATCGCCGTTCGTAACTGTCTTAACGGCTTCTGGAACTGTCACATGGAACGGCCTTAACGGCTTCTGGAACTGCCACTTGGAACTGCCTTAATGGCTTCTGGAATCGCCACCTATCGTTTTGCAACAGTCCATGAAAAACTCGTCTTCTCCTTTTTAGCTAGGTCACGAAAACGCGACATGTCGTGATTTCACGACACTTTTTTGCCCTTGGCTCTCCTTCTCCAATGTGTCACGATATCGCGACGTTTTTTTGCTTTTGGTCCTCTTTCTCCAATGTGTCGCGATATCATGACACTTTTCTGCTTTTGGCTCTCTTTCGCCAAAGTGTCGCGATATCGCGACACTTCTTTGACTTTTGGCTTTGTTTGCCAAAGTGTCATGATTTCGTGACACTTCTTCAGCTTTTGGCTTTGCTTGCCAAAGTGTCACAATTTTGTGACACTTCTTCGGCTTTTGGCTTTGCTTGCCAAAGTGTCACGATATTGCGACACTTCGTTGGCTTTTGGCTTTGGCTGCCAAAGTGTCGCGATATCGCGACACTTCGTTGGCTTTTGGCTTTGGCTGCCAAAGTGTCGCGATATCGTGACACTTCGTTGGCTTTTGGCTTTGGCTGCCAAAGTGTCACGATATCGCGACAAATTTGATGTCGCGATATCACAACTATTTATTTTGCACTTGCCACGGTTCTAAATACGTCGTGATATCGCGACCAATTTTATACTTAGAAAAATTTTGCAAACTTCAAACTTTTTTTTCTTTTCGATGCTGCAATATTGCTGTGCTGCCCTGGATGCTCCTACATTAGACACCCGAGGTAGATTTTTTTTTAGAAGTGATCCTCACTTCTGGGCGATCAGAGGAAAACCCAAACGATCAACCTCTGATTTGGACAACCATGTGGCATCTTCGATAGGTCGGTTCTTCCACTTGACCAAATACTATGAATATTGCCTATTTCGGGTACTTCTGCCTTCATGAGTGTCGATTATGTCTTCAACTTCTTCTTTGTCTGGAGTGGATGCAGGAATGTTCCACAGATCCGGACTGGGTGGTTCACTACAACTTCCTGCATGATATTCAACCAAGTCTAAAATATTGAAGATAGGTGAAATATTCAGTTCACTTGGTAGATCAACTTCATAGGCATTGCCTGAATCTCGTTTACCTATGATCCGACATGGTCCAAACTTCTTCATCTTCAACTTATTGTATGTTTTGTGAGGAAAACATTCCTTACGCAAATGAACCATGACTTCATCCCCCACCTGGAATTCTTTGAAACGTCACTTCTGATCTGCTCTGGCTTTGTAAGTAGCATTCATTTGACTGATATGCTGCTGTACCTCTTCATGTAAAGTCTTCATGTGTGCTGCAAAGTCTTCAGCTTCAGAACTACACTTGTCTACTTTATCCATCGGTCTCAACTCAAAAGTGTTTCTCGAGCTGTACCCATGCACAATCTAGAATGGTGATTTACCAGTACTACGATTGACAGAATTGTTGTAAGAAAACTCTGCCTGTGGTAATATCAGATCCCATCCCTTAGGTTTATCTCCTACCAAACATCGTAGAAGATTACCCAAACTTCTGTTGACTACTTCGGTCTGTCCATCAGTCTGCGGGTGGTACGCAGAACTGAATTTCAAGTCTATTTTTAGCTTCTTCCATAGAGTTCTCCAAAAATAACCCACAAATTTGGTATCTCTATCCAATACAATGCTTTGGGGTAGACCATGAAGTCGGACTACCTCCTTGAAGAACAAGCCGACAATGTGAACCGCATCACTTATCTTCTGACATGGAATAAAATGGGCCATTTTTGAAAACCTGTCAACAACAACAAAAATGGCATCATTTCCATGTTGTGTTCTTGGTAGACCAAGAACAAAATCCATGCTGATGTCCTCCCAATGTCTCCCTAGTACAGGCAATGGCTGGTACATTCCTGTATTTTGGCTTACCCCTTTTGCCATCTGGCACACTCTGCAACCCTGCATAAATCTGGTCACATTCGGCTGCAACTGCGGCTAATGGTAACTCTCACTAACAAGAGCAATGGTCTTATCATGGCCAAAATGCCCTACTAGTCCTCCGCTATGTTTCTCTTTAATAAAATTTTCCCTCATGGAACTTCGTGGAAGCATCCCATCTTGGATCATGAAATCCAACCACTTAGTGTGATCCACAGTAGTAGGAGACACACATGCTATCCATGCCTCTACAAAATTTGGATTTGTTGGGTATAAAATCTTGAGTTCATCAAACCCAACAACCTGCACTCACATTTCTATCAACAAATTATGCCTTCTACTCAAGGCATCTGCAACTCTATTAGATTTGCCACTTCTATGCTTTAGTACAAAGGTATAACTCTACAGGAATTCAACCCACTTCAAATGTCGTTGGTTAAGGTTACCTTGACTATTTATATACTGCAAAGTTTGATGGTCAGTATATAAACAAACTCTTTAGTTAGCAAATAATGTCTCCATTTCTTAATATCCTAAATTATAGCATAGAATTCTTGATCATAAACAGAGTATTTCTTTCTAGCATCATTCAATTTTTCACTAAAGTATGCAACAGGTTTACCTTCTTGTCTCAACACAGCTCCAATGGCACTGCCACTGGCATCACAGTCAACCTAAAACACTTTATTAAAATCTGGAAGTGCCAGAATGGGCTGTTCTATCACTTTCTTCTTCAATATGTTCATGCTGGTATCTGCCTTGGCAGTCCACTTAAATTCTCTCTTATCCCCTCTCATAGTTTCTGTTAGGGGTGCACAAATACTGCCAAAGTCTCTAATAAACTTTCTATAGAAACTTGCAAGACCATGAAATGATCTTACCTCTGTTACATTCCTTGGGGCAGGCCATTCAAGGATAGCCTTCACTTTCTCAGGATCCATTTTCAGACCCTCCTCTGAGATGACAAATCCCAGGTATATCAACTCTTTCTGTACAAAACTGCACTTTTGTATATTTATCAATAACTGCTCCCCACACAGTTTTTCAAAAACTGTCCAAACATGCAACAAATGTTCATCCAAATTTTTACTAAAAATCAGGATATCATCCAGATAAACTATCACGAACTTTTCTAGGAAGTCACGTAATACCTCATTCATCAGCCTCATAAATGTACAGGGTGCATTAGTCAATCCAAATGGCATAACTAACCACTCATACAAACCCTATTTGGTTTTAAAGGTTGTCTTCCATTCATCACCCTCTCTAACACGTATCTGATGATATCCGCTCTTCAAATCAATCTTAGTGAAGTATTTAGCTCCACTCAAGCAATCCATTATATCATCCATTTTGGGTAATGGAAAGTGATATTTAATGGTAATTTTATTAATGGCTTGGGAATCAGTGCACATTCGCCATTTGCCATTCTTCTTTGGTGCAAGTACTGCTGGCACTACACAAGGGCTCAAACTTGCTCGAATCAAACCCTTCCTCAACAATTCTTGAACCTGGCAATTCAACTCTTCATTCTCTACAGGAGACATTCTATGGGCTACCTTGTTGGGTAAGCTAGATCCTGGCATTAATTCAATCTGATGACTAATCTTCCTCATTGGCGACAAACCCTCAAGCACATTGTCTGATATAATATCAAGAAATTCTGCTAACAGATGTTCAACTTCTTCTGGAATGTCAGTAGTATCTTCTCTTTTTACAGTAGGAATTAATGCATAACACATTGAATCCCTCTTTAAACCATCCAAATTTTTTTTTCCATCTACTAAACAAATTCTAGCATTATTGCATACCTTTTCCTCAACCTCCTTCAATGGCTTTAGTTTGTGGCATACTCCGTCTTTTGTCAGGGAATAGGTATTTGCATGTCCATCATGCGCTACACGTCTGTCAAATTGCCATGGTCTTCCAAGCAACAAATGGCAAGCATCCATCGGCAAAATATCACACAGGACCTCATCCTGGTATCTTCCAATTTAAAACTTGACCAAGCATTGTTCACTGACCAATGCTCTATGATCCTTCTGCAACCACGCAATCCGGTATGGATGCGGGTGCTGTCTTCTTTCTAGCTTTAACTTAGCTACCATTTCTTCAGAAACCAAATTATCTGTACTACCATTATCAATAATAATATTACAGATTTTACCTAAAAATTTGCACCTTGTGTAGAACAGGATTTTTCGCTGATCTGGTTCCTTCTCTTCATTCAACAAGGTTCTCCTTGTGATCATCACTTCTCCGCACTCTGCTTCTTTAGAGTGCTCAAATTCAACACCATCCTCAACAACTGCAGCTCTGGCATTACCTTCAGGCCTTCTATTCGGTGTTTCTTGGTGTTTGGGACACTCAAATGATCGATGCCCTTCTTCTCCACAATTAAAATAGGTTCCACGAAATCTGCCTCTGCCATATCCATGTCCACCTCTACCTCGTCCCCTTTGATAATCATTGTTCTAATTACGGGGTCGGTAAGCATTCTCCTCCTTCTATTCCTGGCGATTGTTGGTTTCACTAGTCTGTTTTTGATCATCATATTTACCTCCACTAGTTCTTCCACCAGTTCTTCCACCATGACCTCTTCCTCTTTTCTTGTTGTCAAATCTGTGGTTCAATTTCTCTTCCACTTTTAGAGCAAACTGGTAAGCATCTTCAATGCTATTCATTCGAACCAGACTCAATTCTTCTTGCACATTGGTTCTCAACCCATTAATGTAACGGGATACTCTTTCTTTATTTGCTTCTGTATGGCCGGTTCTGATAGAAATTTTAAAAAATTCTTCTATATATTCTTTAACAGATTTGCTGGACTGGAGCAAACTCTGCATTTTTCTCAGCAGGTCTAATTCGTAATCTGCTAAAATAAACTGTATTTCAATTTTTCAACCATTCGATCCCACCTGGTGATCTTTTCTTTTCCTCTCCGATTTCTTTCCAGTTGCACTCCTTTCCACCATATGCCAGCATGGCCTCTCAATTTTGTTCTGGCAAATTTAATCCGATTTGGATCTTCAACTTCCTCATATTCAAAATATTCCTCCATGTCATTAATCCAGTCGATTAATTCTTTGGGATTTAAATTTCTAAAATATGTGGATACATCTAGCTTCGGCCTTTTCCCAATTTGAGAAATAGCTTTAATCATTCGCGATTCTACGGCACTCATTGCTTCTTCTTCTTCTTCAGATGGGTCTTCAACTCCATCATCATTGCTATGGTCTTCTACTCTTGGCTCTACTCCTCTACGCAATTCTTCCTGCAAGGCCAACACTTGCCTCTACAATGCTCGAAAGTCTTCTTTAGGAACCACATTCCTTCCAGCACCATGATTTCTTCGTGACGACATTCTGCTTCACAGTTTCTCAGAACCCGTAACCCCAGATCCTAGTGCAAGTTGCCTCACGTTCGGTGCTCTGCTCACACACTCAGAATATTGCTACTCTGATACCACTTGATGGGGAGCCAAAATTAACAACAAGAGAAAACTCAATTTTATTCAGAGAACATGGAAAGATTACAAAGTACAGAAGGGAAATACAATGCAGTCTCAATCTACGTCTTTCCAGCCTGTCCAATCCTTAAAAAAAAATTCCCTTTTATAATCTAGGATTCTTGCTGCAATCGCCATTCATAACCATCTTAATGGCTTTTGGAATTGCCACATGGAACGACCTTAACGACTTTTGGAACTGCCACTTGGAACTACCTTAACGGCTTCTAGAATCGCCACCTATCGTTTTGCAACAGTCCACAAAAAACCCGTCTTCTCCTTTTTAGCCAGGTCGTTAAAATGTGACATGTCACGATTTTGCAACACTTTTATGCCCTTGGCTCTCCTTCTCCAATGTGTCACGATATCATGACATTTTTTTGCTTTTGGTCCTCTTTCTCCAATGTGTCACGATATCGCGACACTTTTTTGCTTTTGGCTCTCTTTCGCCAAAGTGTCGCGATATCGCGACACTTCTTCGACTTTTGGCTTTGTCTGCCAAAGTGTCACGATTTCGTGACACTTCTTCGGCTTTTGGCTTTGCTTGCCAAAGTGTCACGATTTCGCGACACTTCTTCGACTTTTGGCTTTGCTTGCCAAAGTGTCGCGACATTGCGACACTTCTTCGACTTTTGGCTTTGGTTGCCAAAGTGTCACGATATCGCGACACTTCGTTGGCTTTTGACTTTGGCTACCAAAGTGTCGCGATATCGCGACACTTCGTTGGCTTTTGGCTTTGGCTACCAAAGTGTCATGATATCGCGACACTTCATTGGCTTTTGGCTTTGGCTGCCAAAGTGTCGCGATATCGCGACACTTCGTTGGCTTTTGGCTTTGGCTGCCAAAGTGTCGCGATATCGCAACACTTCATTGGATTTTGGCTTTGGCTGCCAAAGTGTCATGATATCACGAAAACTTTGATGTCGTGATATCGCGACTATTTATTTTGCACTTGCCACGGTTCTAAATACGTCGTGATATCACGACGACTTTTGTGTCGCGATATCGCGACCAATTTTATACTTAGAAAAATTTTGCAAACTTCGAACTTTTTTTTCTTTTCGGTGATGCAAGATTGCTATGCTGCCCTGGATGCTTCTGCATAAATATGATAAAAGATTAACAAGCTCAAAAACTCCCAATAATAATACCAAAAGAGCTCGTCGAAGCCTAGGTACAAAAAATTCTCCTTCTCTATTCGAAATTGGTAGTTTCAATCCAAATCATCCAGTGGTCATCCCAATGGCATCCAATTCTTCTCCAGATTCAGCACAAGAGAATGTCATCCAAGTGGACAATAATCATCCAATGCTTAATTATCAGTTGTTAACAGATTTGATAGTAAATCTTCAGATGATGACTACAAGTTTCAACGCATCTCATAAACCACCCCAACCAAATACTTCTAGATCCAATCACTAGAGTACGAATGTCTACAATGACGACTATACACACCATAGAGGTCAACATAGTCAATTCTTGACTCACAATGGTCACCAAAATATTGAGGATAGGGGTAATGAATAAAATATGGAGAAAAAAAGAGGGTTTCATAGACCCTATCAAAATAACAACCAAAGACAGAGAAGTAACGAGGACCAAGATAGAAATAATTGTTACGCCCAACCAAGAGGTCCAATGGGAGTCAATCATCCATGCATTGATATGCCTACCTTTGAAGGCCAGGATCCACATGGATGGATTGCAAAAATGGATGGCATCTTAGAATTTTACAAATTTTTGGACAAGGACAAGGTCCCTTTTACAACAACCAAATTTGGCACTGAATCTTATCAATGGTTTACATGGTATAAACGTGGGTAACCCCAAGATGCATTATACTGGGATACTTTCAAAAAAGCCTTTCTTCATAGATTCGACAAAGGTCCCACGGGTTCATACACAGTATGATTGTTGTCACTCAAGCAAACAGGATCAGTAGGGGCCTATATTTTTGAATTCACCAGTATGCTTTCCTATGCAGAAGACCTACCATAGGACATGGTAGTAGCAATTTTTTGAAATGGATTAAAAGAACATATTAAAGTTGAGGTAGACCTACAAAATCCATCCAAGGGATGAGTGTATAAGGATTTTTGACTTAGCAAAAACAAATGCGCACATAAGATCATCCACACGACGTGATTCATATGGTCGACCTCCATTTCGCAACAACTCTTTTCATAGAAATGATCAACCGTCATGATACTTCTGCTACAAATGTCACACTCAACATCAAAAATATCAAGCATGTAAACCATGACAAAATTTTCAAATTGAATATGCCGACCAGGAAGAAGAAATAGAGGAATACAATGCCCCTAAGGATATCCCAGTTGAGGACCAAAATGCACAAGACAAAGTTATCGTTGAGAAGGATACCATGACTATTTCAACACATGCTCTTATTGGGTTATCTTCTCACCATAAAATCAAGGTGGCAGGTTTCATTCGGAAGCAACAGGTGATGGTACTAATTGATTCAGGAAGTACTCAGAACTTCATTGATGCAAGACTTGCAAGGACACTAGGTTTGCTCGTCTACTCTTCTAGTCAAGATCGGTTTCAAGTCAAAATGACAGGCAATGAAGTTTCTCAATGTCTCGGTAAGACATCTTCAATTTCACTACAAATGGCTGCGTATACTTGGCAAGGTCCTCTTTTTGTTATGGAATTAGGAAATTCAGAAGTTATTTTAGGTGTTGCATGGATGGAACAATTAGAAACCATAGTGGGTTTTAATTACAAACATTTCTTTGTGGAATGGCAAGCCAATGGGAGGACCATCCATCAAAAGTTGTAAGTTCACATAGTATGGAAAAGTTGTTAAGAAAATATGGTGGAGGATTCATAGCCCGAATCAATTGCATTAAAAAATTAGAACAAACTATACCAAAAATCAAAGAGGAAGATCTCCAAAATATTGTGTCTAACTATGAGGAGGTTTTTCAATAACCCACAGGCCTATCCCCCAAAAGATCTCATGACCATGCCATACATCTAGTGCCTGGTAGTCTTCCACCCAATGGTCATCCTTATCGATATCCCCAACCCCAGAAAATATAAATTGAGAAGATTGTCCAAGAACTATTAGACCAGGATGTCATTCATCATAGTACTAGTCCTTATTCCTCACCTATCGTCTTAGCTCATCGAAAAGACAATTCTTGGCGTATGTGTCTAGATTTTCCTCCTCTCAATAAAATCACAATCAAAGATAAATTTCCTATTCCTATCATTGATGATCTACTATATGATCTACATGGTGCCAAATTCTTCACCAAATTGGAATTACACTCAGGGTTCTACCAAATCCGAGTTAGGGACAAGGATATTCCCAAAACAGCCTTTCAAACTCATGAAGGTCATTATGAATTTTTGGTCATGCCTTTTGGTCTCACTAATGCACCATCTACATTCCAAAGTCTCATGAACCAAGTGTTTCGTCCATTCCTACGAAAATTTGTTCTAGTATTATTTGATGACATAATCATCTATATCAAATCATTGAAATATCATTTAGTACATGTGGACAAAGTTCTCCATATCCTACGCAAAGAAAATTTGTTTGTCAAAATATCTAAATGCCCCTTTGGTTTTCAAGAAGTGGAGTACCTCTGTCATATAGTATCTCATGAAGGTGTTAAGGTTGATCCCCATAAGATTAAGGTAATACAAGATTGGCCCCTGCCTAAAACCATCTAAAAAATTCAAGGTTTTTTGGGTCTCACGGGCTATTATCGCAAATTTGTGCGTGACTATGGTAAAATTGTGGGTCCTCTCATGAATCTCACCAAGAAAGATGTTTTTCAATGGTTAGTAGTAGCTACTAAAGCTTTCAAGGCTCTCAAGGAGGCCATGTGTACGACACCAGTTTTGACCACTCCATATTTTCAAAAACCATTTGTCATTGAATGTGAAGCTTTAGGAACAGGTATCGATGCAGTACTAATGCAGGAGGGTCATCCCTTGGCATTCAAAAGTAAACAACTATCAGGGAAAATTTTGGGTAAATCCACCTATGAAAAATAAATGTTGGCTATTTTACATGCAATGGAAAAATGGAGGCATTACTTAATCAATAGTCGTTTTATTATTAAAATCGATCACAATAGTCTCAAGCATTTTTTAGAACAAAGGTTTTCTTATCCCGAACAAAATAAGTGGTTGACTAAATTATTGGGATATGATTTTGTGATTGAATATAAGAAAGGTAAATAAAATGTGGTTGCGGATGCATTATCTAGAAAATACAAAGATGAAGTAGTTATTAATGCTATTTCAGGGCCATGTTCATAGTGGGTGTCTTAGTTACAAGAAGAATGGTTGTCCAACAATGAAACAACTCAAATAATTCAAGACTTATCTATGGGTTCCTCTAAATACCCTCTTTTCACATATGATGGCCAAATATTACGTAAGAAGAATCGTATTTACATCCCTCATAATTCACCAATTAAAGGATAAATTCTAGAAGAGTCACATACTTCTCCTTCAGCAGGACATTTTGGGTTTTTGAAAAGCTACATGTGGGTTAAAAAATCCTTTTGTTGGAAAGGATTAAAGACAAAGGTTAAACAATGGGTAGCTGAATGTGAAGTATGCTAATGCAATAAGGGGGAAATAGTCAAATCATCAGGATTACTTCAACCGTTACCTATTTCAGATCGTCAGTGGGAACATATTTCCATGGATTTTATTGAAGGTCTTCCTAATTCAGAAGGAAAAATAGTAATTTTCATGGTAGTTGATCGCCTTTCCAAATATGCTCATTTTCAGGATTTACAACATCCATTTTCAGCAAGCAAAGTGGCCAAGGTATTTATGGATTCAATTTTTAAATTACATGGAATACCCAAAAATATTGTAAGTGATTGTGATCCCATATTTACCAGTAATTTTTGGAGAGAATTATTTTGACTTAGTGGTACCAAATTAAATATGTCTTCTACATACCATCCACAAACAGATGGTCAAATGGAGGTAGTTAACAAATGTTTGGGTACCTACCTAAGATGTTTTGTTCAGGATAAATAATATCAATGGATTCAATGGTTGTCATTAGCAAAATGGTGGTACAATACTTCTTATCATTCTTCCACTAAGATGTCTTCTTTTGAAGCATTATATGGAACAAATCCACCCAAAATTGTCGATTATGTACCAGGATCTTCCAAAGTGGCTCAAGTCGACGATTGGTTACAAAAGCGACAATCAATGCTCACTATCTTGAAAGATAATTTGGTCCAAGCACAGAATCGTATGAAGCAGCAACAAGACAAGCAACGTTTAGAATGAACATTCAATATTGGTGATATGGTATTCCTACATCTTCAACCCTATAAGCAGCTATCATTGAAGCTCAAATCTAGTCAAAAGTTGTCACCATGATTCTATGGTCCTTATAAAATTATGTGTCGCATTGGCAAGGTAGCATATCAACTAGAGTTACCCCAATCCTCTCGCATACACCTAGTATTGCATGTCTCCTATCTCAAAAAGGTGATTGGCCAGAAGGTGCACTCTCAGTAAAAATTACCAGTGTTGGATGAAGAAGGGTGTATCCATCTACAACCAGAAGAAGTGCTACAAACCAAATCATGTAGACTCAGATCTCGTCACATCCAAGAATTTCTCATCAAGTTGCAGGATTTACCTAAAGAAGATGCAACCTAGAAATCTGAAAGAATTTTCCAGTCATTTCCAACTTTGAGGAAAAATCTTTCCAAGGAGAGGATTCATGCAACATACCAAACATAAGCCATGTCGGCTATGTTTTCCAATTATGTTAATTTCATTTATTTATAGGTTAGAGCATTATTTTAATAATCATCTATCATATTTCAAATTTAATCTGTGACAATCATATTATTGCCTCTATGACGGGGGTGTGCCCACCTGAAGTGGCAAACTGTTCATCAACTACTTTATTCGAGTTTAATTCATCATAATATCTTGCGTGTCATCTTTGTGGTTTATATTTTCAAAATACTTGTTGATTACTAAGCTATTGGAGAGTTTAATAGAGAGATTCCATAGGGATCTCTTTCCAACGACCTTCCTATTAGCCCAGACAATAAACTACATAGGTCTGAATGGCCTAGGGGGGCTAGAAGGCCTACTTGGACAACCCTACAACCTAGATATTCCCTATCTTGGATGGCCCAAGGGATAAGACAATCTGCCTAGCCATATTCACAATTTTTTTTTACTCCTTTGCTCAAATAAATTCCCTAGTAATATTGTCCTTTTGTCTTTAATCCAAATTCCTGATAGCTCCTTGACTTCTTCCTTGGATGACTTGGAATTAACTTACTCATGGTCTTGTGCTATGCTCAAGTACCCTTGAATATTATATGATCCTCCTTTTATAATATCAATTGATATGTGCGACAACCTAAGGGTATTCTAAATATTAATTTAGTCTCTCTAGCTGACTAAATAGCTAGTCAGCTATGTTAGGTTTCCAAATATAATTTAATCTAATTACTATTAATGTATTTCACATTGATTTAATTTGGTATCCAAGATTTAATATTCAAATTTCATTTACACTGTCACAAAGGATTGATCCCTCCAAGTGGCGAGGACCAACCCTCCTGAAGCGGCAAGCTCATGATTTACTTCATTCCAAATATTAGTTATGTTATTCTCAAGATTTTTTATTTAATTTTTTAGAAGCATTGATGTTATTTTATTGCATTGCAATTTAAGGAAGGAAGATCCTTTCATGTGGTATCAGTTTTGTGATCTAGGTGGGTGTGGCATTGGGTAGCCCAAAATTCATTCGTTCGCATAAGAAAAAACAACACATTCGAAGTCCAAACTCTTGGTACTTCGGACGTCAACCCTACAATCAATGATATCCCTTATATAACTATTTAACATTAATAGCTCCCGGTTTCTTACATTCCACATGCTCATGAATGAAGGAAAAATAGTGATCAATGATACCAGGGCTCAGAGCCAACACAACATGGAATCTCGACATACATTGTCTGAAACATATGCAGGAATCCAGGCAAATAATGTGCAAGGCAAACAGTTAAACTCCTGGAAAACGATACACCTTCACAAGGAAGAAAGAAATTAAAAGGATGCTACAGGTAGCCAAACATCATGCTAATGCTCATGCAGACGCTGTAATTTTTAAAGTCGCTATACCGCAAGTTATCGCTGGCCAATCGCATCGTGAGAAAACAAAAAATTCTAGGTGTCAAACTAAGGTAAATTTATCTTTTTTTAAATTTCATCTAGCACAATTATCCCACACACAGTATGGATCGGCAAGGGTGGTTTTTAAAATCAACTAGGCAAACATAGTTGGGTGTGACTTTGGTCACATATCTTGTCTTTCTGCTCATGTAAAGGGCTTCGTATGTGTCATATTTTGTGATTCCTATTTTGCCTTGTTTCCTAGCATCATGTGTCTAGGTGTCACACCATGGTATTATATTTTGTCTTTCATCTAGTCCATCCTCATATCATTATTCATCCTGTGCGTAGCCCCTCATGTATCGTATCCTCCTTGTCATCCTTGTGTCCTTTTCATGTCATTTTGGTCTCGATTGTATGGCTTC
The DNA here is from genome assembly GCA_028583015.1 of Wollemia nobilis. NCBI lineage: Eukaryota > Viridiplantae > Streptophyta > Pinopsida > Araucariales > Araucariaceae > Wollemia > Wollemia nobilis. Next base: position 9,324,386 of record JAQPPZ010002998.1, read on the forward strand.
GTATCAATGGGTCCCACTTTTCTAGCCCTATATCACTATGGTCCTGCTTGTTTTATTTTGTGTCACTATGGTCATACTTATCTAGTCTAGTGCTCGTCCTTCCTCCCGTTATCTAGTCTGTGGGTCATTATTTGTTGGTCATGTCTTGGTCGCATAAATTGGGTCCCACTGTGTCCTATTCAACTGGTTGTGGTCCCACTTGTCTTAGTCAATTGGTATGGTCCCATGGTCCCACTTACCTCTGTATCCTCAGTGTCTTATCTATCCTGTCATTGTTAAGTTGATTACTGGTCCAAAATAGTCGTGGAACCTAACCCGTAAGCAAGAATAAGCCAAGCAATTTAAATTTTGCATCACATTTGGAGTAGTAGTTGAAGCAAAAAATAAATATTTTTTGGTATAATTAACCAATTTTTTGGCAAAATCTAAAAGATAAAGCAGAATTCTTTAGCTAATATATGAGCAGAAGGTGGACCAAAGCGTCAAATGGTCAATTATCAAGCTCAGATAATTCCAATAGACTCCTAAAGTCATAAATAAGAGCTCCACAAAATAAAGGTACACATTATAATTCTCCTTTACACATTAATAGTTTTGATCCCAATCATCCACTTCTTAACACCATGGCCCCCAATCCTTCTCCTACCTCTTCCCATGAGAATCTCACACATGAGAAAATGGAAAACCCCAATGCAAACAACCCAAATATGCAAACTTGTGTCACCCAATTACTAGATGGCATGAATAATTTGACTATAATGTTGACCAAACTAGTGGAAAACCAAAACCAAACAACCCCTCTTGCCCCAAATCGCTTCCATAGATAATGGAACAATGAGGATCAGGATGGTAAGGAAGTTTATGAACAACAAAGATCTCCTACTAGTGGTACCCAAAATTGCTTCCATAGACAAAGGAATAATGAGGATCAAGATAGCGAGGAAGTCTATGTGCAACAAAGAGGTCCTACTAGAGGTGCCCAAAATTGCTTCCATAGGCAGAGGAATAATGAGGATCAAGATAATGAGGAAGTTTATGAACAGCAAAAAGGTCCTACTAGAGGTGCCCAAAATTGCTTCCATAGACAAAGGAATAATGAGGATCAGGATAGAGAGGAAGTTTATCAATGACCAAGAGGTCCTAATGGTGTTAATATCCCATGCATTGATATGCCCACATTTGAGGGTCATGATACATGTAGTTGGTTAGCTAAAATGGAAGGCATTTTAGATTTATATCGAATTCCCAATTATGAGAAAGTTTTTTTTCTTCCTCAAAACTCGGTATCGAAGCTTACCAATGGTTTGCATGGAACAAACGTGGCAATATGTAGCCCATTTTCTAGGATGAATTCAGCACACTTTTACTTAATATATTTGATAAAGTATCCTCATCTTCATACATGGTACAGTTGTTATCACTTAAGAAAATAGGATCAGTAAGAGAGTATATTTCAGAATTCACTAGTCTGCTTTCCTATGCAAGAAACTTACCATATGATGTGGTGGTATTCACTTTTAGAAATGGTTTGAAAGAGAATATTCAAATAAAAGTTGACTTACAAGATCCATTCACTATATATTCTTGTATAAAGATTTCTAATTTGGTTGAGAATAAGGTGCAATATGGAACATCTGTCCGTCGTGATTCCTATAATAGATATCAATATCGCAATAAATATTTTTGTAGAAATGACAAACCATCAAGATATTACTACTTTAAATTTTGCAATAACCATCCAAAATATCAAGCATGTGTACCAAGAAAAAAAGTTCAAATAGAATATGTTGACAAGGAAGATGAGGAGAAAATAGTGGATATCAATTTACTTGACTCTCCCATAACAGAAGAGCAAATTGAACAAGGGAATGCGAAAGTTGAAGAGGACACTATGGCAATTTCAATACATGCTCTTATGGCAAATTTATGTGTTGATTTGAAGGAGAGCATGAAGATGTTGTATAAGGTTTCATAAAACCTCCATAGATTTTCTTTTTATTGTAGATATTAGCTTGTATCTCTATTTATAGGTATTCAAAAATTTGGATTTGACCAAGTTTGACCGCATCTGTGTAAACTAACTATGTTCATTTTTACACAACCATATAGTATAGAAAATTTGGATCTGATTGAGTTTGGTAACCTCTGTGTAAACTGATTGCGTTTATTTTTACACAACCATACAATATCCAAAATCCAAATATGATCGAGTTTGGTAGCCTTTCTATAAACATACCATGTTAATTTTTACACAGCCATACAATATCCAAAATCTAGATCTGACCAATTTTGGTGGCCTTTGTGTAAATTGATCATGTTCACTTTTATACAACCATATAATATCCAAAATTTGGATCTGATAGAGTTCGACGACTCCTGTGTAAACTGATTGTGTTTGTTTTTACATAACCATACAGTCAGATTGACCTCTATGTAAACTAATCGTGTTTTTTTTTACAACACAACATGTTTTTAGCCTCTCCATTGTACTTGTATAAGTGGCTTACAACATTTTCCACATTGCTTTTGGCTAACTTATAGCCCTTATTTGTAAAAGTGATTCCACTTGGATGGTAAGCGAGGTCTAGTGGATCACACCTAACATACATACTGCTATATTAGCATTGTAGTAGCACTTCATCTACACTCCAATTCTATTTTTAGTTTTTATTTGCTTTCTTTAAATGCAAATCAATTCACATATTTGCATCATCCCTAAAAGGAGTGCATTCTATGACTCATTCTGTAGCTTAGCCTCATGATAGGGTGCCACTTCCTTGGTGGTTGGAAATCTACATTAAAGGCCTTGTGAGTCAAAGTTGGACTAGACTTAACAAGAATACATAGTGAAGGAGTTAGCCATATCCATGAACCTTTGTAAAGGGATCAACCTTTTTCTTGTGCTAAAAAAATTGAAAACACTTAATCAAGATTAAAATTAAGCCAATCCAATGTCCATCATAGTTGTGGAATAGAGCATGTACTTCTCTTCAGAGAGTATATCACTAACCACAGTAAACTATGTGAGGACTGGTAGGACTTGGGCTCCATCATGACTTGGATTTCATCATCGACATTCTATATGTAGGCACCCAGGTGAAGGCCTTAATTTGATACAAGATCATTATTCCTCTTCTACTTTCAGCACCTCATCTACTTGCAATCATAATATTGAGGTTACTAGTTTTGTACATCCTACACTTTGGTATTTAGTTGTATAATCTAGTGTTGGATATATTGGCCTGCACATTCATCTATTGGAGATATTAGCTTTTACATTCATTTGTAGTATTTTAGTTTGGGCTACACACCTTTTTTTTAGTACTTCAAATTTAGCCACATCATCATCCTATTGCATCAAGACTCATAACCACTTGTACAATTCATCATTTGTAAAATAGATTCCACTTGGATGGTGAGCAAGGTCTAGTGGATCACATTCATTCATTTTCATCATTGGCTCATTATTTACTAGCATATTTTACCTCACTTAATCATATGTTCCTTGTTCATACCTTGACACAACTCTTTTAGGTCTTTGTAATATCACATATCATAATGACTTCCAACTTCAAATAGAATGTTGGATGTACCCTCAAATGTAAAGACAATTAGGATCAATGGTTCATGAGCCTTAGGATAGCTACAAAATTTAAGAACCTATGGTGCAACCATATAGACAAAAATCCCACACCACCCATATATGTTGCTACCCTAGAAAAATGGAAGATAGATGATCGAATTCATGTCGACATCCTACTTGTCATAGAATATCACCTTCATAATTTGATTTATGAAGCCAAGCATGACACCACATGGTCAGTTATCGAAATCTTCAAAAACACTTTGACACCAAATCTAACATAAAATTTGTTCTTGTCCTCAATATGAATTAAATAAATATGCAAAAAGGACACTCCAGTTCCACCATCAACCTCCTTCACCCTAATAAACAAGTCATTGATAAATAATTGTATCACATGGGCTTTCCTCATTCAGTCATGTCTTCACATTCTAGACTACAATAACTTGCTTGCTAGTTTATCAACTAGTGGAATCTTAAAAACTCTCAAATTTGAAGCCTTAGTAGAAAATTTCATTGAACTTGACAAAATATTTGACACAAACTTCACCAGTTTTGATCCTGGTAACTTAGCCTTTCAGGTGGATGAAGATGCAAATTTTTTAAATAATTAAGGTAAAAAAAACTATGGCCGAGGTCATGGTTGAGGCAAAGGCAAAGGACAAGTATAATGTTCTAACAATGATCAACATGAACACTCACAACATCAAACTAGTCAAGGACAACATAGTCAAGGAAAAATAAAATAGCCTAGTACATCTCAAAGAACTGACAACTCAAATATCGTGTGCAAATATTGTAACAAAAAAGATCAATAATTTTCAAAATACCACACACAAGATCAAGCAATTTTAAAAGCACAATGCACATAATGTAAATGAAGATAACTCTAATCCAGACATCTTCCATAGTGCTCAATTTGTGCATACCCAAATCATCAGCACGCAGGCACCTATATCACCATCTGTTAACCATACCAAAATATTCATTGAGGCACATTCAAGATATTTTGGCTATGACATTTCTAATCCCACATCACAACCCATTGGAGTTTTCTATAGTGTAGCCTCCACCAAAAATCTGTGGATCATGGATACTAAATCCACCCAACACATGACTTCTAGCAAGGACTTCTTTGAAGAACTTAACTCAAAAGTACTTGGTGTAGTTCACATGGCTAGCAAATCCTCTCAACTAGTTGAAGGAACTAGAATTATTCGATTAAAACTTCTAAAATTACCTGATTTCTAGCTACTTGATGTTCTCTACATCCCTTATCTAAAGCAAAATATATTTTCACTATACACACTCATATACCATGGATTTGATTTGTCATTTCCAAATATAAAACTCTTTGATTCATTCATCCACCCTCCAAAATAGCGGTCATGATTGGTTCCTTATATGAAAAACTCATCAGACTTTTTGGACATCCTGCTTCTAAAGTTCACATTGTCAAAGCTAACATGGCACTAAAGGCCACCCTAACTCCTAAGAAATTTTTTTGATGCATTATGGCATGTTCAAATGGGTCATATCAAACTTGATCAATTGAGACAAATGGAGTCCATCACCAAGGGACTACCACACTTCTCTTCCAAACCCATCAAGTGTGAAGCATGTATCATTGCCAATTCCTCTCGATAGCCTTTTCCAAAGAGTTAGTGGAAGTCCACACAAAAACTAGATCTATTTCACTCAGACAATTGCAGTCCAATGCCTATTCCCTCATTAAAAGGAAAAAGGTATTACATCACCTTCATCGATGAATTCTCAAAGAAGCTATGGATCAACTTTTTGGAGAAGTTTGAAGCTTTTGAATTCTTCAAAGCATTCAAGGATCGTGTAGAATGAGAATCAGGTTGTAGAATCAAGACCTTCAAGAGTGAAAATGGTGGCAAGTACACCTCAAATGAATTCACACAATACTTGTCTTCACATGGAATCAAACATCAATTGAAAATACCAGGAACACCTCAACAAAATGGCATTATCAAGCGCATAAACAAGACAATTATGAACATGTCTCATGCCCTTATTGTCTACAAAAATGTGTCTATATATTTGGGCCAAAGCCACCTGGACTACTATGCATGTACTCGACATAGTGAGTCCCTCAAAACTTGACCCATCACCTCATGAAAAATGGACTGGACACCCCCCACCATCAGACACTTTAAAATATTTGTCTCCATTTGTTATGCTCATCTTCTTCTAGAGCACAGAAACAAACTTGAAGCTCAAACTATTAAAGGCATCTTTGTTGGATACCCTATGGATCATAAGGGATACAAGGTATTCATTCCTTCATACTGAAAAGTGATTGTGACACATGATGTTGTGTTTGTAAAAACTAAAGAACACCTAGTTACATTGGATACCAGAGGATACAATCTTCAACCTAGATCAAAATATGCTAACATATATGATGTTTAGATTCTAGCCTTTTTGGAGGGAGACATTTAAAAGTTACTCAAAACTCTGGAATCTGTAAATCAAACCATAAATTTTGAGGAACCAAATTGTGATACCGAGCATATTTTTGTATCTTTAGCACCTTCTACTCCTTCACATAGTAATGTTGATCACAGTAAAAGTATTATTTCACATCCATCTTTGTCATTATTTTCCATATCAAATTATCCATTCTAGGATCATGAGGTAGGTGAGACATCCACACTACTCCCCACTTGAGGAATTCATGAAGCTTTCCAACTCTTAAAAGAAATCAAACCATATGAAGGGGAAAATAGGCACAAGAGGTGCCCTCATTGCAAGAGTGCAAAATCATTACTTGTTAAACTGAAACCTACAGAACTGCACCTTGCTCTGAATAGTGAACCTATCACATACCAAGAAGTTATAAAACATGCAAATTTAAGACATGCAATAAACCAGGAGTATGAATCTCTGATAAAAAATGGTACTTTGGAGTTAGTCGATCTACCACTTAAAAAAATGTATTTCAAAACAAATGGGTGTACACAAACAAGTATAAATTATATGGAAACCTTGACAAAAACAAGGTAAGATTAGTGGCTAAAGGTTTCATGCAAAATCAAGGCATTGACTACACTAAGGTATTTGCACCTACCACAAAATGGCCCACAATAAAGACTCTTGTAGTCTTAGCTACATAGGATTATTGGAAGATTCATCAATTAGATGTAAATATTGATTTCTTGAATGGAAAATGGAAGAAGAAATATATATGGTACAACCAGAAGGTTTTGAGATTGTAGGATAAGAGCACAAGGTATGCAGACTCAGAAAGTCTTTATATGGATTTAAGCAAACCCATTGTGCTTGGTTCAACAAGCTATCAGATCAGATGAAGCAACCTGAATTTGAAGTGTGTGATTACCAAGACATTTATGCAACAATTTTCATCAAGCACAACAAATACAAAGTCACATACTTCATAGTCTTTGTGGACGTTATGATTTTAACAAGTAATAGTAAACACATCATCAACACAGTGAAAAAGGACCTTGTAAAGACTTGATATATCTTATCTAGGATTGATGAAATTCTATTTGGGCATAAAAGTAAATCAAGAAAATGGTAAAATATTCTTGACCTAAGAGATATTCATCAACGATATTCTGGAGAAGTTGCAACTCAAAGGTGCGTCCCCTGTGACAATACAAATGGAATCAAATCTAAAACTCACCACGGACAATGACACACCAGAGGCAGATGCAACACTCTATAAAAGGCTGGTTGGTAGTCTCATCTATGTTACTAACAAAAGACCTGACATCACTTATGTAGTGGGAATTTTAGCAAGGTACATGACCAAGCCAAAGGAGAGTCACTAGTAAGTGAAAATAAGAGTGTTGAGGCCTGTTGTATGAAAAAAAATCAGATTTCAAATTCATCGCATACATAGACTTAGACTTTACAGGAGATAAATACACTAGGATATCTACATATGGGAACTTTATGTTTCTTGGATCAGCATCAATTTTATGGAGATAAAAGCCATAAAATATTGTAGCAGATTCTTTAGCAAAAGCCAAATATATTTTTGCAGCTAAGACAAGCAAAGAAGTGGTATAGTTGAGAAAGTTGTTACACACTCTTGATATCACTCAAAAAGGTCCTACAAGATTACATGTGGATAATCAATCAACAATCCACATGGCAAAGAATCCTATGTTTCATGACAAAACCAAACACATCAGTATAAAATTCCATAGGATTTGAAAACTTGTTCAAGATGGCATAATACAAATGCACTATTGTCCAACAATAGATCATATTGTCAACATCTTCACCAAGCCACTCCAGAGGGTGAAGTTTGAATATTTTAGACAATATATAAGCTTGAGAGCCTCCATGTCTCTAACAATGGAGATGCAACTGGACCATTAAGGCTAATTCTTATTCATAAAACCACCTTTGTTTGGGTGGAAAGTATTGGTCGATCTCTTCTCTATCCCATTCATGAAAATCCCTTATGGATGTGAAAGGATAAGGATTGTACTAGTTTTGGAAAATTGGAACCTGTGAAAATCCAAAAGGGCATGGGGGATGACCAAAGGATATATGGAGATCCAATGGATTGGAGCCACATTTCATGGACAATTGGCTAATCAGCTACACGAAGAGCCACCAAAGCCACTCCTCTACTAAAATAAAATGACCTTCTACCATTAAGGGGTGTTGAAGACATGTTAATGCTATGAGTACATGTTTATTAGTTAGGTTCCTAATTAATTGTTATATGGCTTTAATAAAAACTCATTAGAATAGGTTTTTTTAATGTGTATTGTCATTTCATGTTCATTTGAATTTCATGTAATATGAATTTGGGAACCCTAACCCTAATCTCATTTTTATCAATATATAATTCCATAACACAAAGGGAGAGATATGATTTTTCATTCTCTCCATTGTCAGATATGTTCTCCTCCTTTTTCTTGTTTCATGTGGTTGATATTGGGCACATAACATTCATCCTTGTTGTAAACTTAATTATATAACTAGAGTTTTTGGTATTGGTATAAATACCCCCCACTACTACATTCTTTGTATCAGAGTGTTGTGATATTTATCCATGAATACTATAGTGATTATTTATAGTGCATAAGGGATCCTATTAATTCTATGTGTCTCAATTTTTAGTTTATCCTTATTTTATACTTTATATATAATATTTAAGTGCATGGATTGCTTTAATTCATTTTTAGAAATTGGTGTGAATTCCAACATGGTATCAAAGCAGGTGTGGAGTGACATTGCTTGCTCATATAGGAATTTAGCTTAGAGACTCAAATCCTTCTTCCAATATCTAAGGAAAATTATTCTTCAAATATTTATAATCATATTTGGCATAAGAGTTAAAGAGGGGATCTTATTCCATAGCTTATTATCTTTTTTCAAAATATTTTGAAAAATCCTTCTTAATTTGTTATTATCAAGATCATTTTGATCTGCTATCTAAAAATTTTATTTTATTTTTATTAACCTCAATCTTCATTATGATGTAGAAATAAGAAGCAAAAATTCAAATTTGAATTTGGCACTATGTTTTTTGAATTTGAAATTTGCACTTTGAAAAAGCATGCATACAATGGATTCACATTTCTAGTGCCATCATAGTCAAGTATAGTCTTCACCAAGGCAAACATACACTTAGCTATTTATTTCTTGATAGCACATAGATGGCTAGGAAGAGGTGTGTTAGGGTGGATGATGCTTTGGATCATGGGTTTGAACCCTTGTATAATTATTTTTATTGTCATTTGGAGCTAAGAATGATTCAAAAATGTAGTCAAACATGTGGACAACAAAGATCTTTTGGTTTTGGATGATGTGTTTAGTGTTCTTCAAGGAGTTGTGAGCATTGTTCATTATAGAATACACATTTATCAACTAGTTGATCTTCCATTATTAATAAGTTAGTAACACAAACAACCAAATATTGATTCCCAATGGAAAGCATATTTGTTTACTATTGTTGCATCTTTTTGGCCAGCTTGGAGGTTTTTTTGACAAACCATACATTCATTTCTCATAAGTGTAAGGCAGATACATTGGTTAGAGCAATGTGCCTAATCTATAGGAGCCCTGGGTTTAACTCTCTATATTGTCTTTATTAGACACTTTGGACTAGACCACTTGATTGGCTAATGTGGTGATTTTTGTAACTATTAATCTATTTTTTATAACTATTTAAACCTATTCAACCAATTAGATTTGGGTAAGTGTTAAACCCATTATTTTCTTAGTTGTCCAATGGCAACCAAATGGCACAATATAAATGATATTCATAAATGAATCAATATATGCAAAGTATCAAATTTTTACCAGGCATTCCTTTCCTAAGGTTTGTAGGTTTATTTTTTCAATTTTTGAGGTCTATTAGAGCAAAAATTTGGAGGCCATAACTTTTGCATACGAAAGTGTTTTAAGCCAAGGTTATGCATAGTGGTGAATATTTTCCAATTGGGCGAATATTAGGATTTTCAAAATTGGAAATTGGCGAATATGAGGACCCTCGACATTAGCTCATTCGCCTAAAATTTTTAGGATCAATTTTTTCTTAGGGTCAATTTACCACAATATATATCCAAACATAGACATATTTGTACTTGTTGGAAAGCTCTTTTTAAGCATGATCTAATGGTGGTATTTTTATGAAGTTATAAGATGATTTAATAGGTCAAAAGTGGCCCCAAAGATGACCTTAAATTTTAGGGCTTCAAATACCCCAAATTTTGGTGTGAAGATGCTCGATTTGATTTTCTTAGGATTATCCATGATTCACCTTGATTTTGATTAGGATTTGCCATTTTTTACAAGTACATTTTGAGTCCAACCCCTTATGCATAACCTTGTTTTAAGCCTTGTTTTAATTGTGAGATTCTTTGAGATCTTTTCATTTGTGATATAATTTCAAAGACTTTTATAGCATTGGAGGCCAATTTATATTAATATGGATCCTCATTCCTATGTTACTCATCTTAATGGATGAAATTATAGCATATTGTCAACTCAAGAGGAGAAAGCAATAGTCCTTAATGAAGAAACTTGCCAACATAAATAAGAATAATATCTTGGTCTATTCTCCTTGTTGACTAAACCATAATTGATTTACCATACCAAGAAATATAATAAACCTCTCAAGGTATGGTCAAAATTGCAAGAGTTATTTTTAAAAGTAAATACAACTAAAGTAAGTCACTTAGAATTTGATCTCTCTTCTCTCAAATTGGTTGAGTTTAATAACATTGAGAACTATATTGTGAGAATAAAGGTGTTAAGAGCATATATTGCATCTTCTAAAGGCAAAAAGAAATATTATATAAAATCCTTAAAAATCATCCATTTTAATATCTCTTTTACTTTTCAAATGTTGAACCTCATGATTCATGTGGTTTGTATGTACATGAAAATACAAAAATATTTATCTCTTTATAAAATTTTCTCTTCTAGTTCATTTTTAGGTAGCAATGAGGAATTGTGGTGGTACTTCACAAGTACAAGCTCATGTTGTATCATAGTAGTGATATTCTATAATTGAAGGAACAAAGAATGAAGGATGACAAGAAAATTAACACAATATATCCAACACTCAATAACATGCATATCTAGAATTGGAATAGCAAAAAAAATATCTTGGAAAACACCCTTAGACAACCCTACACAAGACAACACAAACAAAAAAAACATGCCTACATAGCCCTACAAACATAGCATAGGTTAGAGGACCTTGCAAGTGAGTTAGATGATATGTCACAAAATTAGATGACCTTGTAAAATAGTCTAGAAAAATTAGCATAATAGTTCAAATGACCTAGCACTATATTTTAGACAATCATGTACAACATTGTATAATAACAAGAACAATCACAATAATATACATAACATTAGCATAAGTTTTCATAACAATGGTTGAATGGAATAATTCTCATTTTTTTCACTTGTAATCACATATACATGTCTGATTACACCCAATGTCCCATTATTTTCGAATAAGGGGGATTATTTATACAACTTCCTATGAACAGTGAGGTAGTTACATCCTCAAATCCCTTAAAACAACTACTCCAATTCCTCATAATTTCTTGAATTATATTACACAATCATTTATCTTTCATTCACATTTCATAAACTTTATTAATTACATGTATAATATTTCATCAAACACATTATGTACATGTAAAAATACAACTCAAAATGATAAATTTATTACATGAAAAAATTCTTGGTGCATACTTGACTCCATATACACTTCATTAACTATAAGATGGTGCTTGAGGTGAACTAGCAGCTATGCCTTGCTCTCTAGATTTGTTGATATTATCATCAATTATTTTCATTGCTCTTGAGGGCTTTGGCTCTGCTATGGCTAAGGTGTTTGCATGGGTACTCCTCTCAACTATTGATCGTGTAATTGAGGGGATTCATTCTATCTTTTCAAAATATTTTCAAAGGCTTGATATTGAGCCCACATAATCCATAGCGATGTGAATTTTTCTTAGTATCCACAAGCTTTGTTTCAATTTTACCTCCCTCTTGCCTAATTTAGCCTCCTTCCTTGTAACTTTTGCAAGTTATTCATCTTTATTTGTAATCAATTAATTATAATGAGTGACTTCCTGCATCTTGGATTCAAAGGCCTTCTCTCTCATCACATACTCGAAATTTAGATGCTTGATCAATTGATATTGGTTCTTCTATACTTGCTTTATCTAATCCATTTATTGCCTTTTCTTTGTTAGTTTTGATTTGATCTCCTATTTTCCTCATTGAATTTATCCTTGTACTTCCTATAACTAAGTAGACTATTCACCATTTCTTGAATTGTATCTAATCCAAATACCAACCATTGTATCAAATATACCAAGAAATCTAGTTTGGCATAGGATTTTTCCAACTTTGGTGTAAGTTGTATTTTCTTAACATCAAATGATTTAGAAAACTCATCCAATCTCCCCTTGCCAATGTAAACTTATGGTGGGTACTGATACAAAGTAGGATTTTGTTGGATATTTTGAGCTCATTTAGTTGTCATTGATTTCAAGGTGAAAATTCATCATTTATGCCAAAGTAAACATATTAAGACGTCATTAATACCATGGAGCACACTATCAATAGCACCAGGAACAATGCGAAGAGTTGAAGAAAAAGTTGGCAAAATAATGTTTTATGAGGATTTATGGTAAACTCATGGTGGAAGATTAAATGGTTTTATTAAAATAATTATGAGGATATAAAAGTATCCTCACACATTGAGATGGCAGTTAAGATTTTATAAAACCCACGGTGGCAGAATAATTTACAAATTAAAGGTTTAAGTTTAAACCCAAGGAAGGCTTTAATCTCCTTAAAGTTAAAGTTTATAAATATAATTTAAATAATTTATAAATTATAAAGGTTGGAAAGCACCGACATCATCAAATAATTGGGAGCACCGACGTCTAAGCAACAAAGGGAATTCATGTATAAATTAATGCCAAAGGCATTCAAAATTTACCCCTCAATATTTTAATGCATGCGACAAAGTTGGAAATATTTTCATGCAATCATTGATCATTGATGAATAAGATAAGGGATTCACTTGTCTTTAGTGCCAGGTGAAAGATTTAAATGGAAGATCATATTGTTTTAGTTACAAAGGAAACGATGGTCCATTGGCAATGCATGTTTTGTGAAGGCGTTGGGACTTGAGGAGCCCGCGATCGATTCGCATGGAGTGGTGTGTCTTGAGCTCCAAGGGAAGTCTTTTGCACATGCTCACTTTGATCACTAGCCTAGGACAAAGGGTACAAATAGCATCCAAGCTCTCAAACATGCATCTAGCACATGTGGTGGTCAAAGCCACGGCTAGAGCGCTCACGGAGGCAGAGATTGTGGGTTCGAATCCCACTAGTGGCAAAGGTAATTTTTGATTAAATTTTTATATTGCCTAAAGTTTTTCTAAGGTGTGGTTTGGAGTTATAAGGGTTTGTTGAAGAATTATTTTTTGGTAATTGATTTGTGTTGTTTGGAGTTATAAGGGTTTGTTGAAGAATTATTTTAGGTAATTGATTTGTGTTGTTTGGAGTTATAAGGGTTTGTGAAGAATTATTTTATTGGAAATTGATTTGTGCCATTTGGATTTAAAAGGGTTTTTGAAAGATTGTTTTATTGAGAAGTTATTTATGTTATTTTAAGAAAAGAGGTCTTTATTCTTGCCAAAGTTCTTTTTTCCATTAAATTGATTAAAGAGGTTTTGAGTTATTTTGGTGGAAGTTGAATTTATTTTTAGTTGGGAGTTTATAAGGTGTTAATGGATAAATATTTTATGTATGTTGATGGTTGTTTTTGAAATGTGGAGTGATAAGGTGTAATTTAGTATTTACATTATATTGTGAGAAATATTTATCTTCTAACCTCTTTGAGCTTGGCATAGAAGTGTTTGTGGTTGTGACAGATTTATGAGATCCCTTCATCTTCAATAAAAAGGTATGAGCACATTCTTCCATAAGTTGAGTTTATTGATTGGTTTTCTGGAAAATAAGTTTGGAGTGAAAAGGACTTGATTAGGGTTTCCTTTTGAGAGTGTTTGAGTTAATGCATCAAGGTTTTATGGAATAAAGATTTGTTGTTAAAACCTTGTTTGATAAGCATTGTTGTTGAAGCCATTTGTTGAGCAAAGAAATTTAAATAGGGTTTGAAAAGAACATGAGTATCATTGTTATGTGAGATTATTTGTTGAGCATTGTTGGAAATATTTTGAGTTGGTGGTTATATGCTTGGACTAGGGTTTGTGAGAAATGGGTGTTTCATTGAGTGATTGGTTGAGTAGAGTTGATTGAGCCTAGTCAAGTGGATGTGTGAAGTGATTGTTCAAGTTCCATAAAACAAAATATTCTATATTCTTATTTGATTTGAGAAAGTGATTGAGCATTGAGTGTAGAATATATTGAGTCTCTAACAATTCTCTTTATGTTTCTATGAGATTTGAGCAAATTCTGAGTGTACTTGTTGAGCAAATTTGAGCAAGTTCTAAGTGGACTTGTTGAGCAGGTTTTAGCAAGTTTTGTGTGGAATTGTGGAGTAGAGTTTGGTGCAGATTTGAGGATAGGTTTGTGCCAGACCAAAGATAGAGTTCGATCAGAGTTGTGCTAGACCAAATGACTGTGTTTAGTATAGATTTGAGATAGAGCTTTGGAGGTGATAGAGCAGAGAGGAAAGTAGCCTCCAGTGTATATATATCCATCAACCAGGTCAGTGAGGATAGGTCTTCTAAGTGGGGACAAGAGTCTTCAGTGGAGAGATCCACAAGCCAGTGTAGTGGAAGCAGTAGTCTTCTAGAGGAGCACCAGTAAGAGAAGAGGAGGAGTTCTCCTATGGATAGAGATCCATGAATTTGATTTAGAGGATCAACATCTCCTTTGGATATAGGTTCATAAACATTGTAGGGAAAGGATTCCCAAGAGAATTTATTTGAGAAAAATTATAAGAAATATTTTCTCCGTGGAAGTAGCCATATTTGGGTGAACCACGTAAAAATGATGTCTATCATGTGTGTGATACTTTGTGTGATGTTTAATGATTTAATAATGTTGATTCTACTATTTGGGTTAAAAAGCAAAAACAATTATTGTATAATGTTCACCCCCCTCTAAGTATAAGCACATGTTATTCATATTTTCTTCTGGTAGCTTCATCACTCTAATTATTGTTTGCATTCTACTATTGTTCGTCCCAAAATCCTATGGTTGAATATGATGGATTTTTTAAAATATTTTCATCTACTCCTTTTCTAAAGCCCAAATCATTAACCTATCCAACTCAACATCCATTTGTAAATACCATAATAACCATTATCTAAGGAAACCTACTTTGAACTTGCTTTATACTATGTCAAACAACCCACTCACATTTTTAAAAAATACATCAACCTACTATTGAGTCTTTATCTATGAATTGAGGGTTGCATCAAATTTGGTAATTTAATGAGAAATTATTCACTCATTTCTCCATCCATCCCTATCTCAAATTTCTTCTCTATGTCATTGTCTGTAGTGGTTTCTTCAATCTCCCTGGCCCTCTAGGTTTATTATTGCTTTGAATACTTTTCCTTCTTGAATATTTGGTTTATTCTCTTAGTTTAATCTACAATAGTGTGCTAACCTATAGTGTTCATCATCTCCCTTTTTTGGTTCTTTTTCTAGTAGTTGATCTACCTATCCTTTCTACCACCATACATGTTTTGATATAGGTAATTTTCTATTTTTTCCCTCGTTATCAAATTTTCACATGGTAATATGATTATGATTTCACTCCTTGGCACTCTAAAATGGTACTTAGACCATGCCTTAGATTCTAAAAAATAAACTATTGGATGTTCCTCTCATGCTCCTCCTTATTGATCCACTTCAGCTCTAGTTGTCTGAATAGACAAATAAGAGATCTTAGGGTCTATTTATAATATGAAAAATATAGGCTGACACTTGGCCTACATGTGATAACTCCCCCTTGGTTTTCACTTCACCTCCCTTAACTATAGTGTAAGCAATTATTTATTTTACACAATTATTTCATATTTTTATGGGTATTTGGCTCCTTACAACTTGCACATGGTGGATCTATTGGGAACGCATGTATGCCTATGTCTAGATGGTGATTCTAGTTTAATTTAGATAATCCAAGTTACTATATAAACTATTCCTTCGCTATTTTGGATGATCTAGTAGGCTAGACGACCTTCCTATTAGCCCATACAATAAACTACATAGGCTTGAATGGCCTAGGGGGTTAGAAGGCCTACTTGGACAACACTACAACCTACATATTCCCTATCTTGGATGGACCAAGGGATCATACAATCTGCCTAGCCATATTCATAGTTGTTTTTTACTCCTTTGCTCAAATAAATTCCCTAGTAATATTGCCCTTTTGTCTTTAATCCAATTTCTTGATGGCTCCTTGACTTCTTCCTTGGATGACTTGGAATTAACTTCTTCATGGTATTGTGATATGCTCAAGTACCCTTGAATATTAGATGTTCCTCCTTTTATAATATCAATTGATATATGCGACAACCTAAGGGTATTCTAAAGATTAATTTAGTCTCTCTAGATGACCTTAAGAAATCCTAGACAATCCTCCCCTTAGATCAAATGGTCCAAGGGCCATCTAATATCATGTTTCCCTTATCAAATAGCTAAGAAATATCCCAAATAGCCCACCTATATAACTAGATGACCTATGGTCCATATAGGGTATATTTATCCCCCTAGATGGCCAAGAAAGAGGCCAAACAACCTCCCCCTTAGCCTAGCTATCCCAAATAGTCTAGGGGACCTAATAGCCCACCTAGAATGCTTGAGCAACATTTTTTGCAAGCATATTTTAGGTTCTCAATTGGACCCAACAAACCACTTAGACTTCCCAAGGAAAACGATTTCAACCAACACTTTGACCTTATGTTCTTTTTCTAAGTTTGGTTTCCCTATTTTGCCTTTGCCTCTTCATATTCCATGCCACTACAACCTCCTCATCCTCTAAAGTGATTTTAGCATTTGTTTGAGGTTCATATTATAAATTAATATTTGGCAATAGATTGATATGACCTAGTTTTGACCAACCAATTACCTCTTTTTTGATGTTCCTTTTCTATTTACCCTCTTGAATTTTGAGCTTGAGGTGGCACTACTCCAATCCTTCTCCTCACTTCTCAAACTCACCAAGAACACATTACTACTTGATTCACTCCTAAATATTCTAGAATCTATTATTTCATTTGGTAATATCTATTGTTGCACATCCTACCCTTAAAATTTTGCCATTATTTGTCATGGAGAGGTTCCATTTTCCAAACTGATAGTGGTTTAGCCTATTTTCTTTTAAAAATTTAAATTTTGTTGCATGACCATCAACAACTTCGAATATCTACTTATTTGTCATGCCCCTCTTATATTTTCTTCTAGAATTATCTCTTCTTCTAAAATTATTCTTTTGTTGGTTGCTAGTATGTCCTATCATAGACACATCAATTCCTATACATACTATACTATTTTCCTATTCAATATTCAATTGTTCACTCCTTTCACATAGTTACTATGTTTTAACACATATTATTTACTATGCATGTCTAATAGATACTAACAAACTCATTTTTTAAATTTACTTTCTTCACTCTGAGTATCTTGCTCTTGTGGTTCCTCTTGTCCAACATGCATCATTGCTACCATTCATTGCATACAATCAAGTGACCTATGTTTTTCAAGCAATATTCATTCCTCTTCAGTATTAAAAATATTGGCATGCATGTGCAACCTCCTATGCTCGATAGGTCCAAGCACCAACTCTTCTTGTTCTACTATTATTGGCTTATCATCCTCTTGGCTACTTGTGGATTTCTTCTTGTAGAACCATACCAATTGATTCCCAATTTTTCTTTTATCAGTCACTTGTTTCTTCCACACCATCATACTCCTTTGTATAGCTAGATTCTCCAATTATCCTATTGGAATTCCTTAAAAGGATCTCAACTATTAACTTTACGTGATTGTTAGTCAACCTATATTTGTATCTTTATTACTTGGTTTGACCTTGACAAAGTTTATCTATTCTCTAACTTTGTGCTTCAACTTCAAACCATTTGCTATTTTAGGATATTATGTACCGTCTAGTCTCTTTAATCTTACTATGTCATTTTCTAAAAATTTATCCTCTTGTAAGGGTGCAAGCCTTAGGGTCTTCAACTTCATTGACTTGATCTTATATTTTTTATTGTATTTCAACACTAAGTTATCTATATTTAACTTCATATTTTGCAACTTCTCATGCCAAATATTTCATTGATGTTGGACAAACTCTACAACCTAATTTTCCATCACCTTTTGCTCATCTAGCTTGATGAGTCCTATTAGCCTCTCCTATTCAAAAAGATAATTTTACATCACCACTCTTATATTTGATACCAAAAACTCTTCCAACATAACTACCTCTTGACCATACATCAAATGTAATGGTTTGTGATTTCTTGTTGGCTTATACATAGTCTTGTCCATCTATAGGATTGTTGGTAATTTCTCCTCCCACTCAACATCCTTAATGTTTATACATGATAGAAACTAAAACCTTATTTATTGCCTCTACTTGTTCATTTTCCCTTGGGTAAAACAAACTTTATAACAAGTGCAAGATCTTGAATTTCATAGTCAAATTTTAGATAATCTCATTCACAAAGTGTCATCTATGATCACTTGTCAACTAAAGAGACACCCTAAACCTTTTTATTTTTTTCTCATACAAAAATTATGTAGTGCTCTTCATGGAGTTATATAGCAATGTCCTTGCCTACTTCCACTTTGTCAATATTTAGTTGCTATCATAATGTACCTACATCTTCTTTGGTGGGTATTTAATGGTGTAATAAAATTGATCCCATCATTCAAAAAAATCTAATAGCTAATATGGGTGCAATGGCATGAAGTCCCTCTACAATAACTTCTTGGCTTTTTGGCATGTATCACATGTAATCATGAACTCCTTCACATTGTGATAGAGGTTTGGTCATCAAAATATTGCTAGAACTACCTTTATTATGGTTGCATTTGGCCCTATATGCCCTCCTACCAATTCCTCATGAGCCTCCTTCATTGTTGCATTCTCCTTCTCATCCATCATGCATCTTCAAAAAATTAATTTGATTTAATATTGTATAGTAAACAAAAAATCAATTGGAACAATACTAACTTGATGATGATCTTCTTCCTTTTTACTTTTGTTAACTCCTTTGATAGCTTTCCCATCAACAAGTATTATACCATATACTTGTACCATTATGGTAGAACAATGATTTGAAATAAATGAGCGTTCAAAAATTTATTTAATACTCCTTTTGTAGGTTCTCTTAAGCAAATCCTTGATATCTAATTTGCTAACACATGTTTCTTTCCTAGTCTCACTTGCAACATGATGATCCACCTACTAACGCATCTATGAATAATCAATTTGTTGATTAGGTACAATAATACCCGATGATCAACATGGAAAATAAAAGGGCTGGCAAGTAGGTAATGTTTGAACTTTTGTATTGCATATTCATCCTAAGTGATTCTTATTCCATTATTATGTAATTATTCTCCGCTATGGATAACAACTTACTTGAAAATATATGGGTTGATCCAACCCATACTACTCCTCATGGGTGAGTTCATATCCAATTACAAAATTGGATGCATCCATGTGGATGTGAAACTCATTTTTCTAATCTAGAAACACTAGAATAGGTGCATAAACCAACTTTACCTTCAACTCCTTAAAGGTCTTCTAGTGCTTCTCCACCAGCTAAATATAATACCTTTGCATATTAACACATAAAGTAGGTGTGATACTTATGTAAAATTATTTAAAATACATTGATAGAACCCATCATGCCCCAAAAATAACTTCAACAAAATCTTGTAATATGAGTCTTCCATGCTCATCATGACACAACTCTTATCGATATTAGTCTTCAATCCTTACTTGCACAACATGTGACCCAATAACTTTTTGTATAGAACCAACATCTTTCACTTCTTTAGGTGTAAGGACAACCAAAAATTCATGCATAATTGCATGCACTCTTCTAATGCTTTTAGGTTCTTATTATTCCTCCCATAAAATGGCCAATCATCAAGAAGTACTTTGAACTTGCCTTTGGATATTTACTTAAAGATATATAAAATTATCCTTTCAAATGTGGTTGGGGCATTGCCCAAACTAAACTAAATTAAATTATATGCATAGATTCCATTATTAACAATGAACATAGAAAGATAATAGGGATAGAGGTTGTCGCAGGATGCAAAGCTATAACACATTCCCATTTTGCAGATGATATCATTCTTCTAGGTGAAGTCACCAAGAAAAATGTTAGAAAATTCAAGCAATACCTGGATTGGTTCACAAAAGCTATTGGGACTCATATAAACACTCAAAAGAGTTAGTTCTATACATAAAATGTTGCAACAATAAGAGTCAAAATCTTTTGCACTATCCTAGGATTTCAATCTAGCATAAAAAATACTTCAAATATGTAGGAGTGCCCATGATATTCCACCTCAAAGTCTCAGACTTCTAGACCCCAACTTTGGACAATATGGTTAGGAGGATACCGAGTTACAGTAATAGTTGGATCAATCTTGCTGGAAGGGAAGTATTAATAAAATCAATGTTAGCTTCTCTTCTAGTCTACCAACTATAAGTATATCATGCTCCCAAGTTTATTTTACAAAAGGAGAATGGAATCATATGCAACTTCCTATGGCAAGGAGATAGGCAATCAGAAAGAAAATTTTCCACTTGGAAAATTGGGAGATGGTCACCAAAAGTAAAATCAATATGGATTTGAAATTAGAAAAATGGAGATAGTTTCGAAAGCACTAGGAGAAAACTTCTCTGAATATGCTTAAACACAATCGAGCATGGCAGCACATACTAGTCAGCAAGTATATAAATAATCAAATAGGTATTCAAATGCTCAAACACAGATAAAATTCCCAGAGCCTCATTGGTTTAGAAACATATAGTGGCTACAAAGAGCATAATAGAGGATAGAATTTCTTAGCTATCAAGATATGGTAAATCAATTAATCTATGGAAGGACCCAATCCTAGTAAATCCACCATTAAGAGAGAGAACTCCGATCGAATTACAAAATCACTTGGGAAGCCAAAGAATACTCAAATTAGGTGACTTATTGTTTTGGACCTTCGAAACTCTAAACTGGATCTCCCCTCCCATTCCATCTCAACTTCAAGGAAATTGGGATTATTTTAATTTCCACATGGAGATCATTAGACATATTCTTCCCACAATGCCAAACAAACTTATTTGGGGTAGCATAAGCAGTAATGGGGAATACTCAATGCATCTAAGAGTCCAACATCAGCAAATTGGGTTTGCCAATGAAAAACTATCAATAGTGTGGAAAAATAGAGCACCACCTAAATTGCAAGTATTCAACTAACTAGTCTCTCAAAATAAAATATTAATAGGTGATAATTTGTAAAAAAGGAGTATAGCAGGGCCTCATGTTTGTTACAAGTGTAGGTGAAACAGTGAAACAATTTTCCATATCTTGTTTGTATGCCCAAAGGCAATTTCAATTTTGTTAGGAATAGCCAAAATTCTTGGCACGTCCTACTCTAGAAGGTTAACCATAGACACATGTTTTACCAAGTGGAAAAAATAACATGAAGGTAAACTAACAGGTAAGCTCCTCCTAAAATATTTGTGGAGTTCTATACCATATTTTATCATCTGGCACATTTGGTTAGATGTAAACTAGAGGATTTTTTAAGACAAAGGTAAGGACAACAAAATTCTCATACGAAGGATAAAATAAGAATTAATCCTAAATGTCAAATATAGTTTTTCTCAACAACAGTATGAATATTTGTCATCCACAGACAGAAGAATGATCTATCAACTTTATCTATAAGCTTTCCTAATACAGGGAGGTTGCAGAGCAAACAATTATTTGTTTGACATACATTTTTGGTGCTCTTCTTTGATGGTGCCTTCAAGTCCAACCCCGATCAAGCAGTGGTAGGGGGATTGATTCTTATAGGATCCCTTGAGATCCTGCTCAAATACATGATCAACTTGGGAATAACATCTAACAACATGGTAGAGGCTATTGGATGTGAAATCGACTTAAAATTGGTGGTAAATCAAGGAATAACTCAATTCATAGTTTACGAGGATTCTAAACTGATAATAAAAACTCTTGCCAAAAATAAAAAATTTAGATCTTTACAATTGAAGATTATTCAAGATAGGATTCAAAAACTAGGTAGGATAATTGGAAAAATATCCTATCAACATGTAAGGCGTGAATTCAATAAAGAGGCTGACACACTAGCAAACCAAGCAATAAATATAGCCCCTGGTTATTGTTGCCAAATCATCAAGAAGCAGAACAGCAGGGGTGTTATGCAAGGATGATGGGGACTCCAATAATGAGATCCTTTTTTGTCTTCATGTTTTATTTTTTAGAATGCTATGTTCACTTTGATCTTAAAATTAGAGAGTTTTGTACCTTTTTGTTAAGTAAATAAATTTGTTCCTTTAAAAATAGTAATGAACATAACCGATGCTTTTTGTGCCTATTGCTACCATTTTTGTTTCATTTTCTAGGTTCAATGCATGATCAAACTCTTCATGATATGTGGTTTGTAAAACCACTTTCATCTTCTTCTTGTATGTTGAAAATAACTTATCCAAGAACCGTCACTTCTATAATCTATCAACTGGTTTTGCCTCATTTTTATTGATCAATTCCTTTAGATAATGATTATAAGATTTAATATTTGTATCTTTCTTTTACTTCATCAATGTTTTTTTAGTAATGATATCCATATCATTGCAAAGGAGGCAAAAAATATTATTGAATTATTTATTCAACTTAGACCAATATATGAAGGTTTTTATTTTAGATGGCAATCAATTGCCATGTCATGTAACATTGTTGAAAATAGCCACAACCATGCATCCTGATCCATTAATCCATTTGCCTTCCATATAATTTCAAATGTTTTGATATGGCATTTGGGATCCTCCCTCTTGTCTCCTATGAATTTTGGGTATTTTTTCTTGCCCACTATTTATCATTGGTGGTTTTTTTTTTTATATCCCCTCTATTTAACAAACCTTCAATTGACAACTGGTCATCTGTAAATAGTATTTGATCACTTCCTAGTGTACTTATGCTATGTGATCTCCTTCACAAATACATGAATGTTATATTTGGTCTTTCATGAACACTCTCCTATAGTTTCCCTCATGCTTGAATCCTATTCTCCCAACCTCTAGGTACTCTCCCCCACACTTATATTGGAGTCACTAGTTGCTCTGCCTCATCCTATGCTTTATCTAAATTGGTGCTTCTTTTACCACTTACATGAATGTTCTTGTTGCCATGTCCTTCATTTGCATGTTACACATCTACTTTTGTGTTGTCCTCCATTACAAAATATAGCATCTACGATCTTTCCTCAAGTCCTTTTTTTAAGCTTCCCTCCTCCCAAGTGTTCCACACATATTTAAATTTTGACACATATATCTCTTTACCAACAAGTTTCATTAGTACTTAGGTAGTTTGCACATTGTCAACTCTATCCTCAAGCAATTTTTCCATGCTACTTGCTTTGTCATTGTATATCTTGATGTTACTTACTCCACTGCTATCATGCAACTCTTTTTCATTGACTTACAACTCTCCACTACCAAAATGTAGCTCTTTTTCACTAATATACAACTCTCATGCACACATCATACATTCAAAATTTATCCACACTTGATATTACCTAATCCTTAGTCTTCTTCTTGTTGGTTTTTCACTTATCCACATCTACCACATCCTTGTGTAGGTTATCTACCATCCACCTCTCCCATATTTAATTCCCACATGGTTAATGGTTCAAAATTTAGATGATAGTGACATCAAATGTAGTACAATAGTGGTATTTCATAATTAAAATAACAAAGAATGAAGGATGATAGAAAAATCAATAATATATAAAATTTCTAATGTTCAACATCAATATACAAGTTTGGAAATGGAAAAAACAACAAAAACATCTTGGAAAAACATTTTTAGATACCCCTACATAAGACAACACAAACAAAGAATATACCTAGATGGTCCTATAACCCTAATATAGGTTATATGGCCTTGCATAAGAGTAAAAAAATCTATCATAGAGCCAGACGACCTTGCATAGTAATTCAAATGACCTAGCACAATAGTTTAGATGACCTAGCACAATAGTTTAGATGGTCATGTACAACATTGCATAATAACAAGAACAATTCACAAGCACATCCACAACATTAGCATAATTTTGCACAATGGCTAAATGAAAGTATTCTCATTATCTGTAATTGTATTCATAAATAATTGTTTGATTACACCTAATATCTCATTATATTTGAATAAGAAGGGTTCTATTTATACGTCCTATAAATAAATATGTAGTTGCATCCTCAACTCCCTCTAATTAACTACCTTGACACCTCCTGATTTATTGAATTACATTTCATATTCATTTATCTTTTATTTATATTTCATGAATTACTTAAGCACATGTATGATATTTTATCAAAAACTTTACATACATGTAATAAAACAACTCAAAATGATAAAAATATTTGTGTGTGCTTGATTCTATACGGACTTCATTGACTTTGAGATGGTGCTTGAGGTGGTGCCACACCCAAACTAGGGCCTAGAAAAGCAAAGGAATTCAAACCTAATGAGGCTAAGACCCAAGGGTCAAAGGGCTAGGCTAAGTCTTCAAAGAAGTCGAATATCGTTTGCAAATAGTATAAAAAGGAAGGACATCTAACCAAAAATTTCTTGCTAAAGATACAAAGGATTGGAGTTGAGTTTCTTAATATGGGTGATCATCTTCTACATGATAAGGGGGGTTTAGATGGGTCTTTCTCAAATTTAGAGGTCTTCTGGAGCATATATTATGGTGGGGAGGATATTTTATTGTCACTAATACCTTTTCTCTTTGGTACCTTAGTTTAGATTATGAGGGGATGTTGAAAGTATAATCCAACTTATGACCAAGATTGACAATGCATAACATTGTATGATGTACTTTTGTATAAGTATACATGCATTTATTATATAATGTATTTAATTATTGATTTATGTAAGCCCTATGGACCAAGATTAATCTTGTTATGGTTAAATCCATCTTATATTTTGTAATTAACCTAAATCTCTTTTGTTATGTTATCTTAGGTTAACTTAATTATGCAATTAGGGTTTTTGATATTGGTATAAATGCCTCCCACAACTCCATCCTTTTGTATTAGATTGTTTTGATCTATATCCATGGATACTATAGTTATTATTTATGGTGCCTAAGTAAATCCATTAATTCTACATGTTTCTCTTTCTATTTCATCCTTTATGTTTTATATATAAAATTTGAGTCATCAATTATTGTTTGTTTCTAGAAATTAGTATGAATTCCAACAAAATTGTCAAATTTGAATAAAATTGATGGGTTTATTTGTTAATTAAGCTACCATTCAATGATGTTTAATAAATTTGAGTGAATCTAAATAAAAATATAATAAAATTATATATAACAAAGCTAATGTATCAGATATAGAGCCAAAATAGCATATCTAAAAATATATTATAGGTTATGTTTGATTTGATGCTATTGTCAAACTTTTTAACAGATTTAAAGAATTTGAATTAGATTTTTATATATCTAAAAATCAAACCCTAGGATTATAAATCTAATAAGTGCATGTGGAATCAATTTATTTTCATGAATAAATCAAGTCATTTGTCCCACTAGGTGTGCCAAAAGTGTTAGTTTTCAAAATCATCTAATTTGACTATTCACACATGATATCATAGTTCAACATAGAAAGTGGATCATATTGATCCCCAATCTATATAATTAAGGGTAAAATATCATTAAATATAATTAATATATGCTAACCCAATCAATTTGGTGAAAAGAGGTGTAAGAAAATAAAACTAAATGAAAGGGAAACAAATACAACCATGAACCATAGTGAGGTTTTAGCTTTGATCTAGTTGAAATCTTAAAAAGGGATTAACGTCAAATATCCTACAATAACAAATCAAGAAGATTGACAAGAAATAGTATTGCAGAGCCACAAGCATCATACATCCATGCAGGGTTATGCATAGCGGCTATTTATCGCCAAATTGGCTAAAATTAGGATTTTTGAAATTTAGAATTGGCTAATATTTGGGACCCTTGATTAGGGACCATTAGCCAAAAAATTCTGGATGCAATTTTTTTTGGGTCGATTCGCCCAAATTTTATAATAATTTGACCATTTTAAGTTTAAATTTCCAACATTACCCCTAATAATAGTGAATCTTCTACATGCTTTTGGACACTATTCACTTGGATTTCGAAACCGATTCGCCAAATTTTTATAAATACATTTTGGGACCAACCCCTTACGCATAACCCTGCATCCATGAACAAATAAGTCAAAGGATACAACTGATCTATATAAGCCATGCATAGTTTCCTCATTAATTTTAGTTCAAATAACAAGTAAAATCTAACTAAAAGAGTAACTCTATCATTATGAAAATAGTAAAAGGACACTTTACAATGAGTATATAGCCCATATTATTTGTATAAAAAGTTAAACTAACTCATCAAATACCCCTGCCTCCTTGGGTCTTACCCGAAAGTGGCATCCCTTTTGGGATGTTTTCCACAAATTAAAAAAAAAGTTAAACTAACTCTACTTCTAATTGTAGTAAAGTAAATCTTGACTCTTGGCTACATGAATGTAGTAGAATCTTAAAATTAGATGGTAAAAATATTTGAAATTTACAATATTTTTCAGAAACATTCCAAAATGCACCATAATCATATGCGAAAAAGAAGATAAGGTGATTAAAAGATAACAATTGTAAATGAAGTAAAGAGACGAAGGGAGACAATAAAAGTAAGAATAAGGTGGGTGCCCATGGGCACCCTAATAAATTACATTTTATTCAAAATTTTGATACAAATGGATCCTCATTGAGGGGCATTTATAGTGATAACAAATCCCCAATAAGAGCTTATCCTTAGGCTGATGCTAACTTTGAGGTTAACCTTACAATAAAATAATAATAAATTACCCTTTAAGCAAGGTTATCCATAAAGATATATTAACTAATACTACTAAAGGTGAAATATGAAAGGAGCCCTTGGGCTTACATTAACATACCCATAGGCTACATTAATAGTGCTTATAAGAACTTCTTTGTGTTTTTGGCCTTGGCCTAAAAAATATCAGATTACATATGTTTAAACCAAAAAACTACATTACCAACCAAATTTGACATTAAAACCTATCCAAATCATTTAGAAAATCACTATATCATTTGGAGATAAGGATATAATTGTCCAAGTTGTTTCCTTAGAATCCATACCTTAAAATTTACATCCAAGATGTTGTAGTTGCCAATTCATTAGATGTCTAGCGAATTAGAGGATATAGGATGAATCATTGGCAAATAGATTTCCAACCTCAAAACTTGACCAATTTTCCTCCAAATTTTTGGGTTTTGATCTTGATTCCATAATAATGAGTTGACTTCATACAATTCAAATATTTTCAACATATTCCCTGATTTCATTCAACCAATCTATGACTATAATTACCTTTGATTTTTGCCTCGTTCCTTCTCTACGTGTCTGAACTAGATTTTAAAGTGTGATGGTAGTAGTTGAGCTACTACAAGACCCTAAAATAATGTAATAACTTGTTATAAAATAAGCATAGTGTTGACATAAACATCATAGAATTTGTTATATTAAACAGTTGTCCAACACCTATCTCATAGCATGATAGTATTGACTTAAATTCCATGGCCTCACTAACTGAGGGGTGACCTTAAAAAACTTTCATAAAAAAATTAGATATGAGATCCGAATAAATTATTTGTTGCAGCATGAATACATTTGATTTTTCCTTTAATACAACACTTTTCAATGCCTCAACAAAAGTAATAAAGAGATACAAAGATATGGGATTACCTTCGCAAAAACTATGAGATGATTGAAAGAATCTGATTAGGGATCCATTAATCAAATAAGAATATTTTGGATAGCTTTAACAACATTGAATTCATTCACACCAACCTTGACCAAAATTAAAGTTTCTAAAAATAGCATATAAAAATCTCCAACAAATCTTCTTATAATATTTTTTGTTATCCAATTTTTTGAGCATATCTAGTTTTTTATAGATTGAAGATAATGTAGGACCTACTATGTAATATTATAGAATCAAGGATTTACTTTTCATGATCAAAACCATCTTGTTCCTTTGAGATGTCATAGTCTAGAATGTTTTTCAATCTACTTACCATAATTTTTAAAATAAACTTATAAATCAATGTTTCACAAACTATCAAAATATTTTGTTTCACTTTTCTTGGGAACCAATGCAATATAGGTGGTATTCACTTCACTTACAATAGCATTCCTTTTCCTAACCTCTTTAATTGTAGCTAACATCTCATTTTTTAACATATTCCAAAAGTTTTGGAAAAAATATAAGATATGTATTATGACTAAATACCTTGTTAGGGTGGAAAGAGAAAATGAACTTCTATAAATCCTCCATCAAGATCTTCTTCATCAAGATTTTATTATGCTTTTTGTGATAATTGATAGAATATACTATGAAAGCTCATATTGAGCCCTCTTGTCCTACCCAACTTTTGATAGAATATCTTTGAAATAATTGATTATTTCCTTGATAAAATCTTCTTCTTCCTTAGTAATTCTTCCATTTGGAGTTAATTTTTTTTAATTATTATTCAATGAAAGGACAAATATACTTTAGTTGTAGCATAAAAGAATTGGTATTTCTATTAATTTTCTTAAGCATCTTTCTCTATATTTTTGGAACCATTATGACCCTTCCTCTTATAATATGTTATAATAATTATAAAATAGTTGTTTTTCTTACATATAAGAATGTTGATCTATTTTAAATATTTCCAAGGTATATATAGAAGTGTTATTGAGCTTAGATTTAATCTCCTCTCTTTTTTAAATATGTTACCAAAGAATTTGATATTATAGATCTTCATCTACTTCTTTAAATATTTCATATTTTTTATAAGCATGTACTTATATGATCCTTCAAACTTTGATTCTTTCGATCACAACATAACCATGTGGAAGAAACCTAGGTCTTGGATCCAAATGGATTTGGATGACCATTATTGAGTAAATCACAACTTAAAAGAATTAGTTTGTGATCGCATCTTGTTCTCTACAAAATGTTTGAACAAATTGTGTATTTATAGACAAATGCTAGATATATAAAATATGTCCAATTTTTTTCCCACATGAGATTGCCCAATATGTCTATTATCTCATATATATTAAAAGGTTAAAATAACACAATCTTACATGCCATTTAAATTGACAAAGCAAACAAAATACTCCATTGATCTAGATTAGCTAAGAGCACCATTTTTATTTTTTAAAGGAGATAATAGAAGTACAAAGATTAAAATTATAAAATAATCACTGATTTTGACATGAATAAACTGAGGTCATTCTAATACCTATATTTAAGGGATTGCATTTGGAGCATATACATTTGTGACTTATGTTTTATATTTTTTATTTTTCTTGTAATAAAGACCATCAACCTAATTATTTCTTACTTCTAATAGTTGTCCCTTTCATTTACAATTATCTCATATTGTTGAAATATCTTCCAAACTTTTCATAATTCAAATCACTAAACTATCTCCCATATTTTAAATATTTTTCATGACTCTATTAAAATCACTAAACTATCCCCATCTTTCAAATGTTTTCACTACCTGTATTAAAATATTTTAAAGGCCATAAGTCTTTGATAATTCTCTCTCCCCCTTTTCCTAGAAGGGCGAGGGTTGGATATAACAGGAAGAGGAATATCCTTACTTTGCCATAACTCTTTGAAAACACCATCCTCTTTTTACAAGTATTGTAAGATACCATATTCATCATCATTTCTAATTCTTATTTGAGTGATTAACCCCACTTATTATTAACACTTGTAATATTTGTGTCTGGCTTCCCAAGTTTATATCCCTTTGGTTTTCCTTTTCATTTTGTTCTTTCTTTATGTTTTCTTTTTCTATTATTTTTTATCCTTGTTAATGTATATAACTTAAGCGACCTTCACGAGTAAGACTTTGGATCTCCAAGTGGAAGATCCAACATTTGAATTTGAAAGGGAGTAGGGTTATACACCATGCTTTTATAATGTGTATAACTTAAGTGACCCTAACGAGTAAGACTTTGGATCTCCAAGTGGGAGATCCAACATTTGAATTTGAAAGAGAGTAGGGTTATACACCATGCTTCTATAACTATATTTTGGGTGGGTAAACACATTATTCCATATGGCCTATGACCTTGTGGACATTTAAAACTGCATTACTTTTTAAAAACTAATTATATGGGATTGAAATGGGCCCCACATATGTTACAACTCAACCACATAGTGGTATTTTTTTTGGGTTACATAGAAGAGTTGGTCACAACCACACTATTTTTAGTAGCTGACAAGTGTAGGGTTCAAACCACAGGAGCTGCTTCCACAAAACCTATTCCACTTCGTTATTTTTAACCCGACATGAAGGAGACCACCGGTCCCTCAGGATTCGTACCATCATCATCGGTCTGACGCACACTCAAAAGATTCAGATCAGACTACTACCTTTGCAAACAGGCTACCCCCGAGGTTTGAACCAAGCACTTACCAATCCACCTAGCCCTCGGGTACTTACCACATAGTGGTATTACAACAATTTAGAAATTATGCAAGTGTTTGTTGACCTAGGTGTCCTTGAAATTTGAGAAATTTAATTTATTAATATCACATCATTTAATATAATTGTTTTACTTTTTATTTCATTAATATCTTCCATTTTTTGTCTAATGGGACAATGCAATGCTTTGGGCTTTGGCTCTTCTTCAAGAGGTCCAAGGTTCAAAACGCAGTGTGTGTTAATCTCCTATTGATAAGATTACTAGGGGTCATGACAGGGATGGGAATGCTCAACCCTGAGCGTTGGTCATAAAGTTTTCTCACACTATCCAAATCCAAAAAGAAAATCTTCCATTTTTCATATTTATGCATAATTTAACTTATCAGCTATAGATTTATATAACCCTAAAGAAGCTTAAATGCAAAACATAATCTCAAAATTGCATTTTTTTTTTTAATGTTATTTTGAAACTCTAGAGTGCAAGGGGTAACCTTCGCAATACTTACTTTCTTATGTCACCCTAAAAGTTCTAAAGCACAATGCATATACCATTATAGTTTTAAAAGTAGGCCTAAACATGGAGTGACTAGAGGTTGAAGGTATAAATATTGCAAGGAGGGTAGGGTTGTACACATGCTTCAATAATCAGAGTATGGTTCGATAACCATATAATGGGTAAACAACATCCTCATTGAGATTTCTAATATGACCTACGATCTTGTGGACATTAAAAACTACTTTAACTTTACTTTGATTATTAGATATTTTTATTTCTAATTGGTTATATAAAATTGAAATGGTCTCATCCATAATGATATTAATATAATTAAACTTTAACACATATACTAGATTTAAAGTTGATTGGCTTCTATCAAACAATCACATAATGATGTTATACAGTATAACCCTTTGACATTTATACAACAAGATTTAAATCTTAAGCTGAGTCTCAAGTACAAATCAATAATTTTCATTTTTAATGTTTGAAAAAAATTACAATGAGATGGGTAATTTTTACCTTCATATAAGATTTACTAAACAACCCTATTAAGAGCTATTCTAGAATCTCAAATTTATTTGAAAATTTTATCAGATCTGAGACAATAAAAACTATGAACAACCTAGAGCAAGTCTTCAGTCACCTTACAGAGTGTCATTTTGGTACTTCAGTCCTATAGCATTCAGTAATCTTACACATATCACCTTAATTATCAAAACACAAAAAGTGTCTTAAACCATGAATTCTATCAAAAGGAAACAAGTATCAAAAGAGAGTTGACTGTGGTGGAATGGAGTCCCACACACTACTCCTTTTAACCAAGTACCAACTAGGATAACCAAGACAACTTTTGATAGACCATCCGCTCTCTTATTTAGTTCTTTGTAAATATGTTTATAAGAAATATCTACAAAAGATGCTTCTAACAATTTCACTTGCTCATAATAAGACTTAAATAACAAATTTTGTATCCCTACTAATCCTAAAGCCCAATCCACTACCAATTTCAAAATGAATCTATTATGTATCTAAAAGAAATGTTTTGGACTTCTTTGAATATCTCATGGTAAATTGGGCCTTGTCAATCTATTTTATTAGAGGTGTATACTAATTGAAGGCAATTGCACGAAGGAATTAAAAACATTATTGACAACATTTACTCTTCATCTAATAATAATAAGATCACTTTATCATTTAACAATTTTTTATAAGCTTGAAGTAGAAAAAGACAAGGACATTTAACATTGGTGCAATATTCCTCAACTTAGTCCATAACCAATTGAGGGATATCCATGAAACCCTTATAACAAGGAGATTTCAAAAGAAAATTATAAATTTTACTAAGCTAAGAAACTTTCCACTATACAAGTACTCCCATTAACTAACTAGAAACTGAGGCAAATTTTTAGTGATGGAGAATTAAATTAACATATTTTTTTTAATTGGTTGAATGGAATTGAAATGAGTCTCATCAATATCATCTTATCATTGTATGATGGTATTACAACAGCTTGACATTTATACATGTATTGCTTGACAAGATTTGAATTTAGATCTTGAAAGTTGAAAAATTTAGTTAGTTAAACTCGTGCCTTTTGATAAATTGACACATTGAATCCTATTAAATATTAAGTTTTCTTGTTTGTCAACCAATACAGCCTTTTTCAGTGAAAACATTCATTGCAACAATAGAAAGATGGATTTTAAGCAACAAATATATAATATTAAAAGTCCATATATCTATATTTCAAAGGACTTTTATTTGAGTGCTATTAATACCCTTCAGCGTGTTCGAAGTTTGAACCATTGCAAATATTGTAGCATTCACTAGGTGCTACAACATAAGACAGTCATGCAAAAGATTGTTATGAATCTTACATTTTACAAAGGATATTGTATATTTAGTACTGAATTTTTTAAAAGTATATTTTCCAATTCAAAGATTAAAACAACATTTCTGCCTAGTAGCGGAAACAACTTATGCTCTTTCACTCTTGCTCAGGGTAGGTAAAGCTTTTCTTCCAAATCTGTCTTGGCAATGGATATCATCCATCCATCCACCTTAAATATCATGAGTTGAAGGCAGGGCAATTAAATGAGAATGGCCGCAAAATAAAAAGCATAAAGTGCATCAATCTTCCCAGAATATGTGATACATTTTCCAAGAAGAAAATATACATCTGATTTTACAGGCAGGATTATTAAATGGAGAGCAAAATTCGAATCTCATCTTAGTTATTTGATTCAACTTGAACTGCGCTTTTTTACACAAGGTTGAAAATCCCATTGTATGTTAGCGAAAGCTAAAAGAGACATACAATATCCTCCACTTTTTCAACAAAAATAAAATGCAGAGGAGACAAGCATTTTGTTTTCTGGAATCCTCCCATAATTTATCGTGGGATAGATATAGAAGAATAGTCAAAAGTTGCATCAGAACGAACTTTTTTAGAGCTGTGCATATTAATGCCATCTGTAGTGGTTGAGCTATCACTCAATATAAGATTTCTCTTCATATCGTTGTAGATATTTGGCAAACCTTCCTCCATCATCTCACTCACTGATTGAGGCATTGGTGGAAAGCTTACTTCAATTGAACCTTCAAGCATTTTAATCACCAATCCCATGGATGGTCTCATACCCACATCATCTTGGATGCACCAAAAGGCCACTCGAAGAGCCCTTATCAACTGGCTCTCATTGAACTCTCCAGACAGCCTTTTGTCTACTACTTTTGACGCATTCCCTTTTATCATCTCCTGCAAACAAATATTGGATTATAATTTATGCCCAATGAAATCTGCCTCTACTGATGCCTTAACAATTATCTAAGAAAGGAAAATTTTAAGCTACAATAGGATACAAAGAAGAGCAAGAATACCTGGAAAGCCCACCCTGGAAAAAAGAAATTTTCAGCTCCAAATGATATGTCAAGATTTCTTCTTCCTCCTATGATTTCAAGGAGGACCATACCATAGCTAAAGACATCAGCTTTGACAGTGATAGGCCGATTGGTAACCCATTCTGGAGCCACGTAGCCTCTTGTACCCCTTACCATAGTAATGACATGAGAATGCTCCCTTCCCATCATCTTTGCCAGCCCAAAATCAGACACTTTAGAGCAAAAGTTCTCATCCAAAAGAATGTTTGCGGGTTTGATGTCACAGTGTATAATTGTATCCCGACATTGCTCATGGAAATATGCTATTCCTTGAGCTGTACCCAAGGCAATGTTGTAGCGAGTATCCCAATCAAGCAACCTTTTCTCATTGGCATTAGGATAGAATAGCCATCTATCCAAAGATCCATTTGGCAAGAACTCGTAGACGAGGAGTCTGAAATGATATTGAGATTCAAAATTCAGTGGTGGTTCAGTGATTTTGTGTTAATGTATATGTAATTTGGTAAATTGCTATGTAGCCTTTAAAACATTATTTAAAATATTTTCTTTGCTGAAATGAACATGACAAAATTGAGAAAGAAATAGCAAAACACACCTGTGTAAGCCTTCTGAGCAAAATCCGCAGAGATGGACTAGATTCATGTGATGAATGGCACCAATTGTTGTCACCTCAGTCTTGAATTCCCTTTCTCCATGTGGTAATAATCTCTCCAACTTCTTCACAGCAATTGAGGTTCCATCTGAGAGTGAGCCCTTATAGACAGTCCCGAACCCACCTGTCAAAACAGTGACATCAGTGTAGAAATTTCAAGATAAAAATCATAATGTTATGCAGAGAAGTAGTTAGATTTCCATACCAGTTCCAAGCCTCTGCCTGAAATTGTTGGTTGCATTCTGCAGATCTACAAAAGAAAATCTCACAGGAGTACCAGGAACAAATATTGAAGCATCCAAACTTCCTCTTTGTTTCCTCATAAATATTCTGTGAGAGAAGAGAAGACTAAATAAACACGCAACAAATGCAGTCCCAAGAACAGTCCCAAGAACCGTTATCTTTAGACGGGACTGATCCTTTTTCCTATTTGAATTATGTACAGAAGACTCATGTGTTTTATGACTTCCAAGAGTACCATTATCAAGGCTGACTTTCACCAAGAATGTGTAGCGGGGATCCTGCAAGCCTCCAAAGAGAAGAGTTCCTAATGTTCGACATAAGGGTTTTCCATTAGAAAAACCGTAAACAGAAGCTACGCATGTGCAATCAGATAAACATATATTCCCACATGCAGACTTTGATGAAACATTGCTGTAGTTGGCTATGATTGAACTTCCACCATAGTAATTTGTCTGTGAAAGAGTCATCATTTTATAGCTTGAAGATGCATAACTATTACTTTTGCAATCTGGCAGGCGTTGCGAAGGTAAACATCCCAGAGATGGTCTAGATGAATCAAGTTGATATGATCCAGGCGGGCAGTGGCATTGTGGCTTAGATTTACTATCAAGGTTACAGATTCCATTCGCACATATCCCTGCAGTAGTACAGGGGTTCAAGACTGCCACCCACTCTACGATCCATCCCGGGCCATTCTTCGGATCCCATCTATGCAATCTCATATTACCTTCATGCTCAACAGTGATCCGCCTCAGAATTTTATCATTTGCATCCAAGCTACTGTTGGTTCTATAAATATATACCAACCCATTTGAGGACTTGCTACAGGACATGCTAAAACTTCCTGAAATATCTAGGGAAACTACCACAGAACCTCTCTCACTGGATATCTCGGGTCCAGACCAGTATGAGTAGTTGGAGGCATCATAAGGGGTGTTGTAATTAAGTGTCAGTTTCAGAGATTCTGGCGTTCGTACCATTTTGAGTGAATACTGGCCTGTGGATACATCTGTAGAAGAATTCCAGCTTGTGAGGTTTAGAGTGTCGGTTA
Organism: Wollemia nobilis; assembly: GCA_028583015.1. Lineage (NCBI taxonomy): Eukaryota > Viridiplantae > Streptophyta > Pinopsida > Araucariales > Araucariaceae > Wollemia > Wollemia nobilis. Next base: position 9,360,611 of record JAQPPZ010002998.1, read on the forward strand.
ATTGTTGTCCTGGCAGCAGTGTGTCTGTTGGAGATGCAAAACTTTGCCAAACAACATTCCCATCCGTGTTGTAGAGAATAAAATTGCCCGATTCTTCCATTTCCCCTGATTGAACATCTAACCCAGTGGTCTCAGCCATCCAGATTGTTGATTCTTTATCTTCCAGCTGCAGATTTCCATCTTGTCCAAGAGTGAGGGATCCATCTTCACTTACTGGTTGGTCTCTGACAAACCCAAAACCATAAACCTTAATTTAAAAAAGAAAAAAAGAAAAGCAAGATGGTACTCTACTCAAACTAGAATACAGTACAAAAGACCATGAATACAAACTATCATCTATGTAAAGGATAAATACAACACAAACTAGAATACATTACCAAAAAAAAAAAACCATGTATACAAACTAGAATTTATGTGAGAACAAAGACAACACGGTGCGTAATTGGTTATTCTTACAAAAACAAGAATAATATAATGATCCCGATTGCCCCCCGAAAAAACAAAGGAAATAAAACGAAAATGCTTAATCTAGGAAATTATGTGTTTGTCATAATGTTTCTTTTTTACCCCGTGTATTCAATCTGGAGAACCAATCTAATTGACAGTCTTTTTGCACCTTAATGTAACCTTCTAATATTCTTTTATTATCGATGACCTTCAAGATGTTAGCTGATTGTTATATCACACTACAAGGGTTCAATAATTCAAAAGGAATTAAGGGCAGAATTGAACATACCTGTTAGCCATCCAAACAAGTGTCCTGTTGCCTGGAATGCTTGCATACCAAATGCCCAACACATACTGCTTGGGAGAAACCGGTGAAAATCCAAATGCAAAGGTCCTGTTCTTGGACATCCAGATCCCTTGCCCCTTCACTGAAATTATGGAATTCAGACAGATGCTCCCCTTGGAGGTATTGCCAGAAATTTGAGCAGAGACTGTTATATGTAGTATGAGTATCATAAACATTAGCAAGACCCAGGACTTGTCCATGATTGCCTTCGAATTTTGTAGACACCAATACACTTGCTAATGATGGTTATCAGATTCAAAAATCTAGTTGATGAGGCACACGACTCGAGAACTAAGATAGGCGCAGGAGGACAATTAGTTTGTGGGGAAATTTAGGAGGAATCACTCCAGCCCCAACACCCAATCGGGTATTGGATGGAAATCAATATACAACAAATACAACTATGGATGGTGCCTAGTAGGTCTACTATATCAATCCAATCCCCACTTCTTTTTCCTCCACTAAAGAACAGTCCATAAATGCCAATACTTATTTTTAAGTGTCCAATTAACATGCCAATGCTTGTGGAGACCTGAAACCTTCCAAGCAAGGAAATGATATGAATGGAGTCTGACAGCATTAGTTTTGTCTGTTCCAGAACAGAATTCCAAAAGGGGGGTTTTGGATTTATATTTAGATTTAAGGGGTTGCAGGAAAAACTGAACAAAATTAAAATTATTGGGGATAACTGATCTCATCAGCTTATGATCAGACACCTCCCCATTTGACAATTTATGGTGTGGGGTCTGAGAGGGGAACCGACCCATGTGGGCAGAGGGGAAATCCCACACAGTCATCACTCTTGTTAAGCAAATGCAGGAAGAAAGCAGATGGGGATGTGACACGTGGGTAAAGGGGCTTGTTCCATGCAATCAAATGGAGCTACACAATTCAGAAAAAAAAAAAAAACAAGCACACTCAGAATAAAAGACTGAGGAGAGCAGCAGCCATTGTGGGTGTGAGTGTTCCAGTTGTTGGCGGTGTTTTAGGTGAAATAGATTGCAAAGTCTGTTGTTAGGTGGGAAGGACGGCTCCACGAATCAATGCCCAATTTAGAGTAGCTACAAGAAGGGGTTGGAGGTGTGAGATCTGTGCCAAGTGGACTGCTGGTAACAAAGGGGTGGCTCTGTGATCTCTTTTTCAAGTGGAGCCTTGTTATTGGCGCCTGTTTTGAAGGGTGCCAATGTGTGAATTGTCTGGTCTGTTGATGTCATTGTGATGCGGTCATGAGTCATGACCCATTGCCTCCTTGTTTTGGCTAGGACCAGAATGTCCATATTAGGCTGGATAGCCTTCTTTTGGGTATTAAGAGAGCCGATAATTCTGGGCTTTCAACGTGGATTGTGCTCGAAGTTGACAGCTGGATAAGGTGAAGTATTAAAATTATTCTTTGTTGGGAGAGACAGCAATCAATGGGTACGTCATAGCCATCTTCACTTGGATTCTAGAAAGCCACGTCGAATTCTTTCCCTCGTTTTATATTTGAATTTCGTAGATGCTGGGAGTCAGTTATATATATATTTATATTTAAGTTATATAAACAATTCGCAACTTCCCTTCGTTATGTTCCACCAATTTGCTTACGTTATAACCTCTGCCACGCTTCCAATTAAACCACCGATGGTTAAACCACCGACCATCGGGAGATTCAAACCATAGCTGACCTGGACTAAAGTTGAGAATTAAATATGTAGATATATCAGTTCACTATGGAACAAAGCAAATCAAAACCTTCTTGACTTTCAAGGGAGACTTGAAGCGAAATTTTCTGGTAAACTAAAGTCTACAGCCGCCTCAATTATTTTTGGTGTTCACACTGTGATTTTGTCCTCTACGGAGCATGTTTGAACATTCAGAAGCTTAAAAAGGATTCAGCCGGTTGCATACGTTTTTCTATGATTTGATGCAAAGTTTAGCTTATAATGTTCTCATGCCCTAATCATGTTATCATGTTCTTAAAACCATTTGGTTTCTGTTGTCCATAAAATCATTTCACAAACCTCAAATTTAGAAACCAGTAGGGTCGTTATGACAATAGTTTATGAATAAATATTTAAAGAAAATTATTAGGTTAAAATATATATTATAAATTATATTAGTTTAAGTGGTTGAAAATTAGATTCTTAAAATAAAAATTTAGCTTTAAATATAAGTAAGTGATATGTATAAACATATAAGTAGTATTGCATATAACATAACATAAATTAAAAAAATAATATTTATATTTTATTAATGTGATAAAAAATAAATAAGATTAAATGATTTGTATAAATTTATACGGCTTAAAAATAAATATCAATAAGCTCATAATAATTTTAGTATTTTGAATAAAAGATCAAAGATTTAAGGGAGCAAGTATGAGTGCCAGTATGTGGGCGTGAGTAGGGAGTGAGTGCAGTCGAAAGCAAGTGGGAGCGCGAGTGGTAAGTGAGAAGGAAGTGTGAGCAGGGAAGCAGAAAGTAGAAAGCAAAGTGTGATCAAGGAACAAGTGTTACTTCTTGTTTCAAATCTTAGGAGAATTTAAAGGATTCATTTGAAAAAACTCTAAGTAATATGGAAAGAAAATCAAATGTGAAAGTCGTTCATGAAAGTATGAATGAAAAGCGAGTGTGAGCGCAAGTGGTGAGTGAGAAGGAAGTGTGAGCACGGAAGCAGAAAGTAGAAAGCAAAGTGTGATCAAGGAACAAATGTTACGTCTTGTTTCAAATCTTAGGAGAATTTAAAGGATTCATTTGAAAAAACTCTAAGTAATATGGAAAGAAAATCATTTGTGAAAGTTGTTCATGAAAGTATGAATGACCAAGTTGGAAGTATGGATGCCCTAGCTAGCAATAAGAAGAAGGGCGAATCTATGCCAAACCCAATCTAGGTAGCAGATTCTACACCAGAAGTGATTATCAAGGAAGAGATGATTGAACATGATATAATTGTTCTTAAAACCAAAGGGTTAATATGTAAGTTTCATGGATACTGGCCAAGTTTTTCTAAGATTCAAAATTAGATCAAGTGGAAATGGGGTTCAAATTCAAATTACTCCATGACTTTTCTTCCAAAAGGATTTTCCTCATTATTTTCTAGTTCAAAAATAAGGGATATAATAATGGATGGGGGTCGTGGTTTAGGGGTAAAGATGCTTTATGTTTAAGACCTTGGAGTGAGAATTTTTCTATGGACACATAAACTATTAAAGGGCTTCTGGTATAGATTAGGCTTTTTGGACTTCCTTATCAACTCATCGATAAGGAGGTTTTGAAGAATATTGGTAATACTCTAGGTGAATTCATCCAGGAGGAAACAACTACTAAGGAGATAAGGCATGCTATATACACTTGAATATGTGTTGCCATAAATAATTTAAACCTTTACTGCAGTCGATTAGGATTAAATCTAAATCAAAAGAATGGAATCAACAAGTGGATTATGAAAACATTGCATTTCAATCTCGTACATATCATGAAACTGAGCATATGGCAAGAGACTGCAAAGTGAAAAATGGAGGAAGAGATGGAATTTTTTGGGCATGAGGGTAGCTTTAATTTGAATCAAAGAGACCATATCACAAGAGAAGCTAGGTCAAATCAAGGATTTTCCACTCCTAAGAAAGTGGCTAGAAAAATCCCTCTACATCATCAAATGGCAAAGGCCATTACAATTCACTCGAATCAGCCATTAGAAGAAAAAATGATATGGGGGATGAGGAAGTACAATGCATAAGTTCAAATATAGGAGCTAAAGGTGCAAAGAAAGAGGGGAAGGCAAATTTTAAAACAAAGGAAGATGGGGAGATGAATTTTAAAGTAAATGAGGTGAAGGAGGTCAAGCTTAATCTAGGTAAATTGAGGGGAAGGCAAATTTTAAAACAAAGGAATATGGGGAGATGAATTTTAAAGAAAATGAGATGAAGGAGGTCAAGCTTAAACTAGGTAAATCACCTTTATTATCCTCAAGTAGCTTAAAATATTCTCCTTACAATAAAAATGAAAGTAGTATGAAGTGTATTCCTTGCACTTTAGGATTTCAAGAGCACTATAGCAAAGAAAATCTTATGGAGGATATCCAAGGAAATTTAGGATTTTCAGGCCAACATAAGAAAGTAATGACTATGGAGGATCATCTATGTAGTTTAGAGTTTTCAAGGCAACATAAAGAATAAAATGCTAATGAGGCTATTCCTTGCACTTTCAAATCTTTAGAGCAACATAAATCTTTAGAAGATAAGTCTCATTTTGAACAATATGAAAAAATAGAAGAGATTGATGAAGATGACAGTGTTGGCGAAAATGGAAGGAGAGGAAGGACATCAGAGCAGGAACAAAGAGAAAAAAAACTCAAAAGGATATTGATCTAGGAAGCCAAATAAAAATATCACAGATGTTAACAAGAAGTGGAGCTAAGCCCACTAATAAAAGTAAAAAGCGTTGATGATGAAAATGATATCATGGAATATTAGGGGTGTGAATAAAACCCCTAAAAAAATAGTTATTAAATAATTAATAGGTTGGTATTGCCCTAAGTTTATTTTAATACAAGAAACATAATTAAGCAATGAGGAATGTAAGGATGCTTTTAAGAAGATTTGGAAAACAGGTGATTGTTTAACAGTTTCTTCTACAAGAGCTTCAGGCGATATTACAATAATATAGGATAAATGCAAATGGGATGGACAACTATTAGAAGCAAAAAGTAATTGGGTTGCTCGATTATTTTGTAGGAAAGAGGAAAATATCAAAGTTGGGGTTATAAATGTATATGCTCCAACTATAGTTACTCCTCATGAAAGATGTTTGAAGGACCTTAGCATATTTTTGTCAAATACAATGATGATTTATTATTATCTATGGATTCTTGGGGGTGATTTTAATACTCTTCTATCTCCTTTGGAAAATAAAGGTGACATTTGAGGATGGTCTAAATCAATACAAGATTTTGCTTCATTTGTTAATTCAAATGACCTTTGGGATGTTAATCCCTCAAGCTTTCAATATACATGGGGTAATAGACGTATTGGAAAAAATATTATAGCAGAAATACTGGATAGATTTTTGTTATCCAATAAATGGTTGTAAACAAAGTATACAGTCTCTTCAGATATTTTTTGCGAGTAGAATCAGATCACAAACCCATTCTTTTGACTTGTGAATTACCTAATAATGGCCATCCAAAGCCATTTCACTTCCAATCTATGTGTACTCCAAGACCTTGATTTTTTCCCAATGGTTATGTTATGGTGGGATGAATCAAAATTTGAAGGATCGTGTATGTACAGGTTTGTTCAAAAGTTGAAATATTTAAAGGAGCAAATGAATATATGGAATGCTAAATCTTTTGGTAACATTTTTAAAGAAAAGAAAGAAATTGTTTCCAAGCTAAAAAACTAAAAAACTTACAATAAATAGTAGAAATTAATGAATGGATCATGATTCTTATGTGAAAAAAAATTACTTTCTAACTATCATAATGCATTGAAAAAGGAAGAGACATACTGGTTCCAAAACTCTAGAGAGAAGTGGCTCAAGGAAGGAGATAGAAATACAAAAAAAATGCATGCTACAACAAAAACAAATTTTTCTCTTCATCATATCAAAAATATTATAACTCCAGATAGAAGAAATATTGAGGGCGAAGAAGATATAAGGAAGGAAGAAATTAATTATTTAAAAAATATTTTGTCAGATTCTAGGCAAGATAAGGATGCACAAGAAAAACTTCTACAAAATATTCCATCAATTACCACTCAGGGACAAAATGAAAGCTTGAAGAAGAAGACATCTATGAAGGAGCTCCATGAAGTAGTTTTCTCTTTCCATCCTAACAAGGCACCTGACCCCGATGGATTTCTTGTAATTTTCTTTCAATAAATTTTAAGATTTATTAAAGAGTGATATGTTAGATGCGGTTGAAGAGACCTTAAAAAGGAAGGCTATAATAAGTAATATCAATTCTAATTTTATCACCTTGATTCCCAAGAAAGGTGACACAAAATATTTTGATAATTTTCATCTAATAAGCCTTTGTAATATGATTTATAATATCATTTTAAAAATTATGGCAAACAAGGTTGTGTAAAAAATCAGGAACAAGTTTTCATTATTCAACAACGGATTAAATAGAGTTTATAGCAGCCGGGAATAGCACACCGGTTGAACTAATCTGTTACAGGAGTTGTAACAGTCAGCCTAAAATGAAATACAGACAAATAATACAAGTACGCTAACATCCCCCTTTATTACATTATTTGGGTAATGTAATAACTAATAGCTATACTAGACTACTAACATCCCCTTACATCATTGTGCAATACAAAGTGAGCTGCGAAACAATTCAAATTTGACACGTCCAAGTGCCTTAGTGAAAATGTCTGCAACTTGAGCATCGGTGGGAATGTGCTGAAGTTGAATTCGATGCTTTGGAACTTCATCTCGAATGAAATGACATTGTGTGTCAATGTGCTTTGTTATTTCATGATGCACTGGATTCTTGACGAGGTTCAGAACACCCTGATTGTCGCAAAACAAGTGTATTGGAGATTTTGATGGATGGCCCATACTTGTCGAATGCAACGTAACCATATCACTTCGCACACAGCTTCACGTGCGACGCGATACTCTGCCTCTATTGATGAAATAGCAACCACTGTTGCTTCTTGTCGTGCCAAGAGACAGGACCGGATCCCAGATGAAAAATGTATCTAGAAGTTGACTTGCGATCATCAAATGATCCGGCATAGTCGGAGTCCGTGTATCCTTGCAAGAAGAATTTGTTGTTCCTCTTGTATTCTAGTCCATATTCCATAGTACCACGGACATAGTGAAGAACACGTTTTGTTGCTTTCCAATGAGTGGTCTTAGGCTCCTGCATGAACCTCGAAAGATAGTTGACAACAAATACGAGATCTGGCCTAGTATTGGTCAGATATATGAGACTCCCAATCAACTGTCGATAGAGAGTACCATCTACCTGAGGTGAATCATCATATCGTGATAACTGAAGTCCATTCTCCATCGGAGTTGCCATTGGCTTGCAATCAGTCATGCGATATTTTTCCAGCAATGCCTTGGCATATTTTTTCTAAGACACTTTGATGGAGTGCTCCTTCTAGCTGAATTCCAGACCAAGACAGTAATGGAGAAGTCCGATATCTGTCATCTCAAAATATTTGCACAAGTTTCTTTTGATAGTAGAGATCATAGTTTCTGAACTCCCTGTAATGAGCGAGATCATCCACATAGAGTACAAGCAACACTATCTCAAAACCCTGTTTCTTGAAATAGAGGTTTGCATCTGACGGACATCTCTTAAATCCATGCTGCATAAGGTGATTGTCCATTTTTATATACCAAGCTCGAGGAGCTTGTTTCAGACCATATAAGGATTTGACCAATTTGCAAACTTTCTGCTCTTGGCCTTCCACTTCAAATCCTTCAAGCTAAGTCATATAGACTTCTTCTTGGAGATCACCATTTAGAAAGACACTTTTGACATCCATCTGGTGAACTTTCCACCCATATTGTGCTGCCATAGCACACATAACCCGAATTGTGGTCATCCGAGCAGTAGGTGCAAAAGTTTCCTCATAGTCAATGCCTTCCTTTTGAGCATAGCCCTTTGCAACAAGATGAGCCTTATGCTTATCAATTGTTCCATCTGCCTTGTACTTGACTTTGTATACCCATTTGCAGCCAATGGGTTCTTTCCATGCGGCAGATCAACAAGCTTCCAAGTTTTATTTTTCATCAAAGACTCATACTCTGTATCCATAGCGGCCTTCCACTGAGGCTCACTAAGAGCATCTTGCACTGATGCAGGTTCAAGACCATCTATGGTAGACATGAACGCCCTGTCATCATCAATATCCATATCCTCTACTTATGTACTTGGAGTTACAGAAAGTTCCTCAAAATATTGACAAAGATCATCAACCTCACCAGTTTCTTTGGCTTCTTTTTCCTTTTGAGCCATACTGCGTGTACGAGGTCTATCAAAATTCAAATTGATAGGAGTGGATAAATTTGCATCTCTGATTGTATTTGTACACCATTTAGGATTCTTCTTCGGTGGAGTTGAAGAAGATGTAGAAGGACCTCCTGTCTGTGTTGACGAAGGAATCTTCTCTTCCTTAGATTCCACAATATCTTGGTGTACTTTAGATGTGCTCTGTGATGTGAAAGCTTCATCAAAGACAACATCTCTGCTGACATGAATTTTCTTGGTCAAAGGATCTATCAAACGATATCCTTTAGAGTGCTCAAAATAACCAAGAAAAATACATCTCAGTGTTTTCTCAGATAGCTTCTTCCTTTTCTCTTTCGGTATGTGCATGAAAGCATGACATCCGAAAATACGTAGACGAGATATGGAGGGTTTTCGACCACTCCATGCTTCTTGTGGAGTCATTCCTTTTAGGGCCTTTGTGGGTGCCCTATTCAACAGATACACTGCAGTGGTGACGGCTTACGCCCAATATTGTTGCCCAAGAGTAGCTCCTGTGAGCATACAACGAACCATTTCCATGATAGAACGGTTCCTTCTCTCAGCAACTCCATTTCTGTTGAGGAGTATAGGCAGTTGTTAACTGTCTCTTGATTCCATGGTTATCTAGGAATGCAAAAAATTCATTAGAGGTAAACTCTCCCCCTCGATCTGAGCAGAGGGTTTTAATAGAAGCTCCTGACTCCTCAACGGATTTATTGAACTGCTGAAAGAATGCGAAAGCTTCAGATTTCAGTTGGAGAAAGAAAACCCACATCTTTCGTGAGTAATCATCTACGAATAACTGAAAGTACCTCTTCCCTCCACAACTGTTGGGTGTGAAAGGACCGCACGGATCGGTGTGAATTAACTCCGGAGGTTTTCGTGCTCTTGTAGAGCTCTTCTCAAATGGTACTCTATCGTTGCTTTCCGCCAGCGGTCAGAGCACACCGGCAATGTGGCGAAAGGGAAGGAAGACCCTTTACCATCTCATACTTGCCGAGCTCAAGTAAGTAGCCGAACTAAGATGCCCATATCTCTTGTGCCATAGGGAAGTTGCCTCCTTGGTAGAGACAAGTCATGGCAACATGTGGAGTAGAGATAGCATCTAGTGCAAATAAGCCGTGCTTATATGAAGCTATTGCAATCTGCTTACCCTTCCTGGTAATAGTACAACACTTCTTTCCATTCTCAACACGAAAGTTGACAACCATATTTGCTTCAGGATTTGTGTCACTGACAACAAATTGTTGGCCAATCCCGAAACATAGAGGACTTTGTCAATCTGACACTTGCCATCAGGAAGAGTGACTGAAATTGTACCCTCTCCCTGAACCCTGTAGGTTTTATCATCAGCAATGGTGACAGGTTTGCCCTCTTTGGCCACAAATGATTCAAACCACGATCTGTCGCAATAGCCAAATCACGACAGCTTTACCTGTAAGTGCTGGCCAGAGGTATCACAAATACCGAACGCTGTAGTGCAATAAATTGCATGGATGGGTTTTAATTATTCCGGGGACTTAGGGAGTGTTTGATTTTAATTTTTAATGTTATAGTGCAAAAAATGAAATATGCAACATACAACAAAAAAATGCCCACAGGAATAACCCACAAGGTGTCAATGCACCTTTTACAATTCGCCAAATTGCTATTTTTCAGAAAAATTACTCACAATCCCCCTTTGATTTTTTGAAAAAATATCCCCCCTTAAAAAATTCTCTTTTAACAAAGTATTTTAATAATTACTATACTTTTAAAATTAAAATAAATAATTTTAATTTATATAGTTTTAAAACTTATAAAAAATAAATTAAAATTAAATTTTAATTTATAAAGTTTAAAAAACTATAAAAAATAAATTAAAATTAAAAATTTTAATTAAAAAAAACTTTGCAAAAAAAATTATACCTTGGGGGGAGTCGGCGGGATTTGAACCCCCGACCTGCAGGCTCCCTGAGCCTTACCGCACAGCTCACTGACAAGTGAGCTAGCGGGCTGATCCGAAGGGATCACTGGAGCCCTCCCTATTTGAGCACCTGGTTCCTCCTCTGCAAATCGGCCTCCGGTATGCTGCTACGTCGCGCTTTTGCTTCGCAGCTGTGCTCCACAGGTTTTTTTTTTTTTTTCTTTCTTTTCGAAAAATTTCTCGGGGGGGCGCTCCGCAGGTTTTTTTTCTTTCTTTCTTTTCCGAAAAATTTCGCCCGGGGCGCTACGCAGGTTTTTTTTTTTTTTTTCAAAAAAAAAATGGGGGGGGAAGGGTGCGCGTTTCGCACTGCGCGCAAAGGGGGGGTTTATACCCCGTTCGGCCCGGGCGGGAATTTTAAATTAAATTCCCGTGCGGACGGGGGGGGGAGGGGGGCGTTGGGGTGCGCAATCCGCGCAGCCTCCAACGGGGGTGGGGGGGACCTCCCTCCTTCCATAGAGGACGCGTCAGACGGGGCGGACGTGTCCGACATCCCCGCAGTCCGCCTGCCGGCTGTCTGCGGCGTCAGACCTCGGACTGCGTCGCGGACAGCGGACGTCGAACCTCCCCGACGACGCAGCGCGCCGAGTTGCGCTGCGCGTCCGCACGGTCTGCGTCAGACGTCTGCGCAGTCCGCCTGCCGTCTGCACCGTCTGGCTACAGCGTCGCGGACAGCGGACGTTCCCGGCTCGGCGCTGGACGCGACTGCACGGTCTGCCTGCATCCAACAGGGGCCTCTGCCCTCTTCACCGTCACTCGTGGATGCGCGATAACTGTCGCGCGTCTGCACGCGACAAAAAAAAATCGCTCGGCTGGGAAAAAATTATACTCGTCGAGATAGCGCACGGGCTACGAATAAAATCACGCCCGTCTAAAAACACGCTCTGCTCCTCGCCTCGCCCAGAAACATCCGAGTGGCTCTGATGCCATGTAAAAAATTAGGAACAAGTTTTCATTATTCAACAGCGGATTAAATAGAGTTTACAGCAGCCGGGAATAGCACACCGGCTGAACTAATCTGTTACAGGAGTTGTAACAGTCAGCCTGAAATGAAATACAGACAAATAATACAAGTACGCTAACAGGTTGAAGGGCATTCTAGGGTGTCTTATCTCAAAGGAACAAGGTAATTTATTCTTGGTAAACAAATTTTTGATGACATAATAAGAGGCCATACATTCTCTTCATTCTATGAAAAAACCAGGTATGCTTTTGAAATGAGATGTGAACAAAGCATATGATAGGGTTTCCTAGAATTTTCTACATGCTATTCTAAAAAAAGTTTGGCTTTGATTATAGTTGGTGTGAGTTGATTATGTATGATTTTATATATTCTTATTTCATGCTACATTTGGTTTGCTTTCTCATATTGCATGACTACTTGTCATACCTTTCATGAATTGCTTGACATTTTGTTCCATTTTACATCTTTGCTTGTCATATAGATACTTTGTTGCTTGATCATACTTGCATGGCTGCTTGATCATATATATTCTTAGGGACTTTGCAATGAAACAAGTGATGAAATCTAGTTAGGTTTTAGCTCACATGAATTGTCGTCATACTAGATCATTGATGCTTAGAAAACCCCCAACCTAGGGCACATTTCCATGCATTTTTCATTTTATTGTATTTGTTGCCGTCCATCATTCTTTTCTTATTTTCTCTCCTCATATATTCCTTGACCTTGAAAGTTTCAATAATTTTAAATCTCTACAAGTCAAGGGATATAGTTTTTCATCTTTTGTATATATTTTGTCCTTTGAAAGTTTTCAATCATTTATTATCTTCTCTAAGTCAAAGGATATACACTCCTTCTATCTGTGCATCTTGTTTTGCTCACACTTTTCCTTCATGATCTTTCAAATGTTAAGGTATCCCCATGGGATAGGATATACTGCATGAATATCATTTATGGTGTTCATATGACAACTAACTATCTTATGCACATATCTTAGCTATTGAAATTTCAAAAAGGACACACACACAATACTATTTACTTCTTGCTTCTCTCATTCTTCTATCTTATTTTTATCTAACATACGTACACACGCATATTTTTCTATTGTGTTTTACTTTGTTCATTCATATTTTACACACACCACATCCCTATCAGGTTACACTCCTTTTGGCAAATCAATCAAACATTACATCCCATATGAGATAGCTTCATGGCCACCAAGAGAGCACCAACCTCCATATTAGGCCATTTGTGAGCATACATCCTAGAGTGTATCTCTTCACATTTAGCCATTAGCAAGCATCACACCCATAGTGGGTATCTCTCCACACTTATTCTTTTAGCAAGAATTAGACCCTCACAAGATAGCTTCATGGCCATTCATGAGCACTACATCCATAGGAGGTTTTGCTCCATCCTCGACCATTTGTGAGCATACATCCTTATAGGGTTTCATTCCATATTTTTCTTTTTCTTTCACTTAGTTTATGTCCATTTGATTACATTGATCCGTTGTGGACTACACTGATTCAAATGATATACTGTATACACCTTTCTTGCCTTTTGTTGGCCTTCTTATTTTCTCTTTCTTTATTCTTCAACTTATGTATTTCTTCTGTCATTTCCTCTTTTCTTTCTTCTTTCATCACCCTTCTTTCCTATTTCTATTCCATGCATTAGTTAATATCATTCATCATGAATTTTTTTCATCATGCATTTTGTGCATTCATTCATCCAATCATGCATAATAAAACAAATAAAAGAACACACATAATTCATACAATTTTATTTAACATAAATAAAGTAACATGTATATTACTTGGAAAGTACAGAGTGTGTGTCAGGTAGTCGATGTGCCAAAATAGAGAGCTTGGCACACTCGCCCATACCTAGGTATGCATGCCACAATCATAATTGACATGTCATCATGATCCTCGTCCTAGTCGTGTGAGTATGTATTCTTTAACCTACCTACTGGAGGTGGTCCTAGTTAGGTTATGTTTACAAATAATGAAACAAATTGTGTTTATGACTATGAGCGACTTCATGATCGTAGGGAGGACAACAAAGGAATCCTTTGATCTGTTAGGACATCCTAATATTAGGCCATCTAGTAGTAGCTCTCCCTCCATATGATTGCCTCGTGTGACTCCATCATCCTTTATAGCTCCTCCTATAATAGTTGAATCCCCTCACTCTATTGTCTACATGTAATGATAATCATCCCCTCTATTTGGGCCTACTAACTCTATCTAACCCATCTCCCCTTTAAGGTGCGCTACCTTAGCCCTCATTGTGTCTTGTATTTCTAGGGTTTAGTCTTACTCTATGTATATGGTGTCCATATTTATCTTCATGGCTTTCATCTTGTTCCATAGTGCCTCTGCCTCCCTCATCAGGCTATTTTTATCCACAACCTTGTTAGATCCCACCTGTGTCACTATGGAGAAACTCTTGTTGTTCCCTCTCCTATTGAACTAGTGACAATGATGTTCATCCTCATGGATATCACCATATCTACCTAAATCTATACCTATGTCTACTTAGGAGGGTCTACACCCCTATATCATCCATTAACTATGCATCAGATAATGTCTTGAAATTCTAGCTAAACTCATTGATCCATGATCTAACACCTCTACACTAGCACCGATGGGGAGATCCTTGGGGGTATAACACCTTTGTACCATATCATATACCCAAATTCCACTTCGACATCATCCACTCCTAGATTGACATAGATAGGGTCGCCTAGGTCCTTATTCACAAACCTACCCACATCAGGGTCCCCTTCAACTTTTTATGGGTCCCTCTGAACTTGCCTAAAACAATATTCATCGAGAGCGAAAATATCTTCGAGAATGTTGAACGATCATTGTACTTAGTTAAATTGATATAGCTCTAGCTCACCCTTATTTGTGGTGACCCACTAGATCCTCTAAACCTAAGCCAACTCCTCTACATCCTTAGCCCACCCAAGGTGTAGATGCCATGGTTACCATATGATCATGTGCTCTTATAGCTCATCTATTATTTACCTCCCTAGTGGTAGGATACTTGTGTATGCTCTCTATACATGCTCAAAGTGTCAGGTCTACTATATGTTGTTGGCTACTCTGGGTTAGGAAATGGCCCTGGCAGTGCATGCAGTCTACAAATAGCCATGCACTTCCATTACCACACCTAAAGCAATGTCATATAGACTAACCATGTATACCGCTTATACATGATGTTATGTAATATCTTGTATAGGCGAGCCAACACATATGGTCCCCATGTGAACCTAACATGCTAGTCTTGCATGTTTTCCACTACCCCTATTAGTGCCTATGGTAGGTGTTGTCTACTCGTATGGAATACTAGCATCCTTGCCACCATCTCATAGAGTATAAAATTTAGTGTCCCAACTCCATATCACTACGACATCTCATTTACATGAAATCCAATCTTCTAGATCTCATGTGTTAGGTTCCCTAACAACCTCTTTGATTCTACCTATGGTAGTGAAACACCCTCCCCTTGATGGGGATCCTCAAGATGCACCACACATCCTATAGTGTGATAATCATCTCCCCTATCAGTAACCAGAAGGTGGATGACTCTAGATACCACTACTTGATCAATGTTGTTAGTAGTACCTAGTTCACCTCAACCTAAGACATCTCTTCTAGATGCAGTAGCTCCACATTTCATAGGATATCAATGATCTACTGATATGAGACCTCTCACAACCTCCTCTAGTGTGCTTGATCATCGCTTGCTACTCTAGAGTACATCATGCTGCAATCATAAACATTAACAAAATTTTATCAGTTTCATCATAATAATACACATGAATTAATTAATTCAAAAAAATTATCAAATTCATGCCCCAACGTTCTTGAGCATGAATTTGATGTTGTCATACAACCAAATTCACACCCAGCTGCCAAATTTGTTCCTAGCAATGAAATATCTAAAAAATGCTAAAAATTTCAAAAAAAATAAAAATAATGCTAAAACCCTAATCTAACCTAGTTTGGGGTTGGTTTTAGGTTCATACCTATGCTCAATTTATTGTAGTGTTGGATTTTCCCCTCGTAATGACCGCATGATGTGTAGGAAGTGCCATTCTTCTTTTCCTCTTCTTCTTGCAGTGAAAATGGCTTCATTTTTCACCCTTTTTTCTTTTTCTCTCATTTTTTTCTCCTTTTTATTTTCCCCTCCTTTTTCTTTCTCTCATTTTTATTTGTTCCTCCTTTTTCTTTCTCTTCTTTTTCTTTTTCCCTTCTTTTATTTCTCTTCTTTTTCTTTTCCCCCTTTTTTTTCTCTCTCCTCTTTTTTTCTTTTTTCTCTTCTCCTCTGTTTGCTTCTTTATTTTTTTGTGTTTGTTATTTTGAGTTTCTTTAGGAATTTTGCATTCCTTCTAAAACTCGAGGGGCACCCTAGTCTTAGAGGCATTAATGGTATTAATACCTCAATTAGTGTGTAAAAATTTAAAGTATTCAAAATGACACCATTTCTTCGCCTAAACTGGTCACTCCTTTTTGTGTTCGTTGCTCTTCACCTATAGGTGTCTACATATTTCTTTGATGCATTTATTTGGCCATAAATATATCAAATAGGGGGAAAAATGTAGACATGGAAAATCGACCCATCAAGATGATTCATTTTTCTTATATCCCTAGGATTCCCCTCAAAATTTCTAAGTGCAAGTTTGACCCCCTTTTTCCCCTCAGTTTAGCTTGTTTTTCCTTAGCTTTTCAAAATTCGCACCTGTCCCTTACGAGGCACAAACTTGGCAAGCCAAATTTGTACCTACCAAGTACGGGGTGCAAATTTGGCAATCTTGGGTTTTTTCTCTCAAAAACCCTAGTCTTGCATCGACTCTTTGTGATGTCGGCCCTTGCTTGAGTTTAAGTTTTATTTTCCCATATTTTTCTTGCTCCAAACCTCTTATAAATAGAGGGATTGGACTCTCTTTTTGAAACCACAATCTAAGAGAGTTATAAGTTCCCAAATCTAAGTTCTAAGTTAAACCTTTGCTTTTGTATTGTTGTGTTGTTTTTCTTATGTTCTTCTTGTAATTAGTTGCCCTTAGTGAACAAGTGGAGGAGCATTGAAAATAGGAGAGGTCTACCATTTCTCATTGGTCATCTTTTTATTCTTTGGCTAATTAGGTTTTATTTGCATAATTAGTATCTTTAGAACATTAATTATTTGTTTGCATCACATTTTGGCATTTTTGTAGACTAAAAAAGGGTTTGAACCAAATTTACACCCGATCCGTACGCACTTGCCCCTTATGGGGCACGAATTTGGTTAGTAGGGCTTGGGGGAAATTTTTTATTCCCAAAACCCTAACCCATATCCTTGCATGTTTTATTTCTATCATATTCTTCCCATTTGTGTCCTAATTTTTACTATTTCATGTTTGTTATATCTTGTTTGCTTGTTACAAAGGTCAATAATTATTTTTTCTCAAAAGATCAACTAAAAGGACCAAGGGTGCTTGACTACTATGCCTCCAAGCTCAATTACATAGCGTCCTAAGTAGGCCCCCAAACACTGATCAATTTTCTAAGGGTTTTGAAGTTGGATATTTCGAGATACAAATTTGGCCAGGATCAACCACTAGATCAAGTAAGTGCTCTGATAGATCTTTTAGTTTATTTTTTAAGTGCCTTTGTTCATTTTTGTTCTAGATTTAGATCATAATAAAAATAAATTTATTTTATTTTATTTCTAGGTATCAATAAAGAAAAGCATATAGTTTTGCATCATAGGTTAAAGTTGTTTACACATTCTCTTGAACCCTTAATTGAAAAAGAAAAAGGTTTTTTTTTGTTGGATAATAAGGGGTTGTAATCGGGTCCTCCACCCTTGACAAATTACATATCTCTTTTTTAGATCTTGAGAGTTTACAAATAGATACACTTCTTATCTCAATTGAGATGCTATAGCTAGAAACCTACATCATTTTACATAAAATGTCTAAATTCTTGATTTTCATTTTTTGGATATTTTCAAATTTTTGTATGAATATAATTAATCCAAAATTTAGCAACTTTCTAGACATTTTCCTATAGCAGCCTTCACAATGCCAAAACTTCACCTCTACTATCTATGCCTTACATCTTAGTAGAGTAATATTTCCAAAACATCGCACTATCATAGTCCGCTTTACCAAATCTAGATTGCTAGTTTCCTTCCTAAAACACAAGTGCAACCACAAAAATTATAATAAATAGTCTAAAAGAAAACACATTATTGTTACAAAATAAAGCAAATAATACCAATGGAAAATATAAAATTAAATCTTAATCATAAATTGATTCAAGCAATCAACATTTTTGTCAGTTTCAACTAAACTTTTTACTTCCTCTAACCATAGAAATGAGAATTTAACTTCACGATCCTCAATCAAGACCTCTTTATTGGCTAGCTTATATGCACATTTGTTTCCTTCCCTTAATATATGTGTAAACCTTATTTCTTCAAATTATTTAGCAAGATCTTGAATTTCCACAATTATCTCTTATATGTTCCATGGAGCCTTTGCTTTCCTCAAAATTGCATTAATTACTATTAGAGAATCACCTTCCATCCATACTCTATTCGAATTCATTTGTTTACATATTTTCAACCCTTCTAAAGTTGCCCAAGCTTCAGCTTCATTATTTATCTTAAATCCACTATTGAAAGCATAATGAGATAAAATCTCTCCTCTATTATTTCTAATTATTTCTCATCCTCCTGCTAGTCCTAGATTTCCTTTAGATGCTCCATAAAAATTCAATTTAATCCTCTCCACATATGGTGGTTTCTACATTATATTATTTACCTTCATTTTGCTTCTCGTGTACATAACATCATAATTCCATTTAATGACTTGACTCCATCTATCAAGGATATTTGCTTCCAGATTAGGGAATGAGTGAGTTTATAGGGTTGGTTTTGACTCCTCTATGGTTAAACATGTCTTTTTTTATATTACCTCTAAACTACTTACCTTTCCGTTAAATATTATTTTATTCCTTTCTAGCCATATAGTCCAAAGTATTGTATCTTTTGATATATCTCATATTGTCTGTAAAGCCTTACTTTTATAAGTTCTCTACCATTGCTTTAACTAATCTTCAATTCTGCTATTCATCACCATAAATTTACCAAACATATTAAGAATCCATTACTATATATTCCATACTATTGAGCAATGTCCCAAGATATGGTATATACTATCCTCCTCATTATTACAGAAAACGCATTGATAGGGGCCATGAAAACCATTTTTCATAAGGTTATCCCAGGATAAAATTCTTCTATGACCTACTAGCCAAACAAACATTTTAACTTTAGGAATGCTTGGGATATCCCAAATATCTATCCATATTCTAGTAACATTATTATTTTTTTGGTGTTGAACATTATATCCACTTCTTGTTGTGTATTCTCTTGAACTATTCAACTCCCAAATCAATTTATCCTTGGCTCCCCTCGGAATAATCACAGTTGTTATCTTTCTACTCAATTGCCTCCTAGCATCAATGTCTTATATACTTGTAAAAAAATCTTCTTTTCATTTGTATCTTCCTTCTTTATTTTTGTACAAAATATTTGAAACCCTATCACCATATTTTTATTGAAGCAATCTCATCCAAGGTTTCAAAATTGGATCTAAATTGAGTGGTTTTTTATCACACCAGGTATCCATCCAAATAGAAATTTTTTCTCCAATTCCCACCACCCATATTAAACATTTAACAATAAGATCAGTACATTTTTATAAACCATTCCAAAGAGTAGAACCATTTGGTAGAGAGAATGCAATAAATATTAAACTTGGGTCATTGGGATCAACATACTTACTTAGAAGAGTTTTTTCCCATTTTATTTGACTCTCTTAGTACAATCTCCAAATAAATTTTCCCCTAAGAGCTAAGTTTGCATATGTAAGAACTATTAAACCAAGACCTCCCCTAGTTTTATCATCACACAACTTGCTTTATTTCACCAAAGGAAATTTTCTTTTATCATTTAAACCTAATCATAAAAAGGATTGCATAATATAGATTAAACTTTTTTCAACTGATTTTGGCATAGAATACAATGACATATAATATGTTGGAGTGGCTTGTAAGATTGTCTTAATTAACTGCACTCTTCCTGCTAATGATAACCATCTACCTTTCCAATCTGGAAGTTTATTCTAAACTTTACTAATAACTGGATTCCATAAATCTATCCTCATTCTCCCCTCAAATAAAGGCATCCCAAGATAAGTTGTTGGTAAATTTACCTCCTCCATTTGAAGCAACCTGCAAATGCTTGCTTTGATATTAGCATGAGTGTTAAGGAAGTAAATTTTGGATTTAGTCCTATTAACTTTTTGCCTTGAAGCTCTTTCATACTCTTTTAAAAATTTATTCAAATATCTAGCCTCATTTATCCTTGCCCTTCCAAAAATGGTTGTATCATCTACAAATTGTTGATGGGTGATGTTATCAATGTTATTACTAACCTTAAGTCCACTTATAAGACCATATTTGTAAGCCTTATTTAAGTTCATACTCAAAACTTCTGCCATAATAATGAACAAATAAGGAGATAGAGGATATCCTTGTCTAAGGCCTCTCTTGGCTTTAAAATATTATATCACTAACCCATTGACCAACATTGAATAAGAAACTATAGAGACACAAGATTTAATCCATCTAATCCATTTCTTCCCAAAACCAAACTTATCTAAAACTACAAAAATAAAATCCCATTTAACCCTATCATAGGATTTACTCATATCAAGTTTTAAGATCTCTTTCTTGAAGTTGTTGAATGTATAATTTCATGAGCTACTATGACCCCATCTAGAATTTGTCTCCCTTTCACAAAACCTCCTTGCTCTTCTGAAATATTTTTTTCTAAAAATGGCCTTAATATTTTCACCATCACTTTGTAAATGATCTTATATGCCATATTACATAGGCTTATGGGTCTAAAATAATTAAACAATTCAACATACTTCTTTTTTGGAATTAGGGTAAGATATGTTGTATTTATTTTATAAGGTATGAATTATTTTACCCTAGACTGTTCCACTGCCACCAATAAATAATCCTTCACTATATCCCAATTATGTTGGTAAAAAGCTATAGAGATTCCATTTGGACCTAGGTATTTATCCTTATTAAAAGAGAAAAGATCTAAATGAACTTCTAGAGTAATAGGCTCCATCAATTTCCTATTATCTTCATTTTTTATAACTGAAGGAACATCTTGAAGAAGTTTATCATTAAGAACTACGGTATCCTATGAATCTATAATATTTTGATAAAATGACTTCACCTCTTTTCTAATTTTACTTTAATCTTCAATCCAAAACCATTCTATTGATTTAATTATACTAATTCTAGAAGTTGATCTATGTACTATAGCCATCCTATGAAAAAAATGTATTTTTATCACCTTATTTTAACCAAGTCTGTCTTGATTTTTGTAGAAAAATAATTGGACACTAGCAATAAAAAATCACACAAACACAAAGAGATTGCCAAATCAATAAAAATCCTTTTGTATATTGATTTCTTGATACAGATTTACAATATTTTTGAATTGCCCCAAGTAGTTTGGGATCAATGTTATAATATTTGTCTTCGTATGATACAAATGTATTCCTAGGGAGGTCTTCCAGATCTTCAACACTATATAGTGTCCTCTGATACTCCACTACAACTTCAAAATATGAGTGGGATTTGGTATCTAACATGGGCCACTCCGGCTTCAGTAGCCTTCCCAATGTACATGTAACCTACACACATTCAACCAATAAAGGATTAGTAGCACCTGAAGATAAAGAAGTATAATCAATGCTAAATATCGAACCTTAAATTAGTATGAGTGCAATGCAGATAACAACAAAAAATATTCAAATAACACAAAATTTACTGATCTTGATCGTCGTATGGTGTTTTATTGTTGGGTATGTTAAACCGTGGGAGTGTGGTGGCATATTGGGAACCACAAATGCGTGATCTTGAAACCGTAAATGCATGATTCTTACTGTGGAACCATGAATGGGTGGTTTAGGCTAAAAATGTAGGTTACCTCAGGAAATGGACCTCAAGGATATGATACAGACTGTGCTTGTGATTTGCTCGAGGGTCAAGGTCAATTTTTGTAGCCTGGCGATGTCTTGATTTAGCTTTATTTATTTGGTGGGGTAAGGGTACCTTTATAGGCCCCTTAGGGTTTTGTAGGGAAGTGGAAGGTGGTAAGCCTAGATTACCAAGTGGTAATTCTAGGCTATTAGGTGGGAGGGACAGTTATAGTGAGTCACTCAGTGTGACTCACTTAACTAAGGTGATGTGACTACTAGTGGAGTGGGATGTGGGATCCTGTCCTATGTGAAGGGACAAGGGATACAAGATGGATTAGTTGTGACATGGGTGTTGGATGGGGTGTGGGTAGGTAGGGTATCCTAGGATGGTTTTTCTATATTTAATAAATCTAGAAATTGGGATAATGTGCAGGATTTTATATCCCTAAGTTGAGACTTGGGTATATGATTTATCATGTAGGATTCTGAGGTGTGATGGCATATGTGGTTTTGAGGGTGCTGAATTTTAGTGTCTACAATTTTTATCTCCATAATATCTCTTTCTTACTAAAAATATTATTATATTCACTAAGCAACTCCCTTTCCTCCGAGCTTGGATTATTAACATCACCTTTTTGGAATTTTGAAAGTTTATATTTTAGTTCATTTTTTTCTCAAAAATATTTCCAAAGGTGTTCTTGTTCCATTCTTTTAATCTAAATGTCATAGCTTTACTTTGTATTGGAAGACCATACAACCCACCATTACATAAAGAATTCCATGTTTTAGCTATCATATCAACAAATTAAGGATGATCTTCCCACATCTGCTCGTATTTAAAATATTATCTTTTTTGAATTCACTTACCACCATTTTAACTCTTATTGGCCAGTGATCTGAACCAATCCTTGTTAAGGTATTAATTTTAGTACAAGTTCCTTCATCTAGCCAATGATCAAAGAGAATGCATCCATCTAGTTTTTTCTGCTATTAGGTTATGGTCTCTCTTGTTTTTGGTCCAATTATAGTTGTATTATTCAAAATAAACTTCCCATAGATTATTTTTTTGAATAAAAGCTGATAAATATTTCATACTTTGGGTCAATTTCCTAATTTATCCAAATTTTTCATCTAGCTTGGTTATGAAATTAAAATCTCCAATGATCATGAATTGATTTTCTTGGTCTTTACTTCTTATAAAGGCTTCAATCCTACTCCAAACTTCTAATCTACTTGACTGAGTTATAAGTCCATAGATATTGATAAGGATGAAACAAATATTTACAAAGTAGCAAGTGACTAAAGAGTCTATCCAATGCCTAGTTTTATGAATGGTTACACAAGAGGTTCTAGAAGGATTCCAACAAGTTAGAATTCCCCCTGTCGAACCTTCAGAATCTATAGCATTCCATTCACATCTTGCCCATACTACTTTCATAGTTTTTGAAACTTCTTCTTTTATCTTTTAGTTTCTTGGATACAGAGAATATCAGGTTTATTACTTAAACATAGGTCCCTAATACACCTCTGCTTTGAGGGGGTATTAGCGCCTCTTATATTCCAAGATATGATAATCATGTCTCATTAGGGAATTCTAACCTCTCCTACGTATTACCAATATCAACTTGTTGTTTGGTAAAGAGAAGTTCAACCAACTTAGTTTGTGTTCCTTTCTCTATGTTTGCTCTTGCTTCCCTAGATCTTGCTTGATAATTTCAGGGTTTTCCTCTTTTTGCCTTGCCTATATCAGGAGTAGGTCTTATTATTCTATTTTTTCATCATATTTATCCTCTCTCGGCTCTATTATAGAAGCTTTTGACTTGTCCTGCTCATTTTATGGTATTTTCTTATTAATGGTAGAGGTATTCACTTCTAAAAATGCATTTTTTTACCACTTATTTCTCCTAAATGGTTCATGGTACTTCCAGAGAGTATTCAAAATATTATGAGACACATTCCTTAGGTTTAGCAAGAATGTTCTTCCTTAAATTAGGATCATTCTGAATAGATGGTTCCTTGTTAATATGTTGAAATTGTTGTACCGTTTCCTCTAAGTTTTTATCTACTTTTTCTTCCAAAGAGTTGGTATTTCTTCCAATATCCTTATTGGTCTCCATTTTTTATTTTATATTATTTTTCTATATCTATTTTTTGGAAGTTTAAAACCATATTCATCCATAATCATTTGTAAGTTTCTCTTGTAGTTTTCTACAAATTATTTTATTGGGCTCTTATTAGGGCATGATATCTCAATATGCCCCACCTCATGACATCTTCTACATAGAAAAAATATGTTTTCATAATATATAGTTTGGGTCCACATCTTATCCCCATACTTAAGAATGATTAATTCTGGTAAAGCTTTACTTATATCAATCATGACCAATATTCGAGCATAAATAGCTAAAAATCCATCTTTTGTTGTATCTGAAATCTCAAGGAATTATCCTAGAGTGTTTCCTATTGCCTTGAAGGTATCTATTTCCCAAAATTCAATGGGTAACCCAAACATCCTAACCTAGACTGGTACTAGGGATATATTTACATTTTTAGGTGAAAAACCTTCATACCGATGGGTAAGGAAGAGTCCTACTCTTCCCATAAACCAAGGACCCCCTTTCAGGATTCTCTCTCTTTCTTCACTAGAACAAAAAATGGCTAGGAAGAAACCTTTGGGAAGAAATGATAGAATCACTCCTAGAGACTTTCAACTCCTATCAATCTATTTTCTCAAGGCTAAAGCCCCTGGCCAATACCCATTAAATTTACCAAAAAGTGCCCTATCTTGGAGCAACGAGGATCTCTTTGAGGTGCACTCACTAACCTCTACCACTAGAGATTATTATAAGGATTTAACTATAAATGGGTCCATGGAAAGGAAACTAAAACTTAAAATCTATAGAAATTTATCTGAAAGTCCCTCAATATCTGCCCTTGTTCTGAATGGTTGACTTAACAGGGTCGTATCTCCCTCAATATTGCTTGTATTTTTGCATATGACCACTCATTTTAAAGCTATTCAAATTGTACACAAGTTGGTCCAAGAATCCACTGAATTGGATGACGCTTTACGAAGATAGGGCTCCTAAAAAATGATATGTTTTTCAAGAAAAAACCCTAATCCTTCACACTTCACGACCTATGGGGCATGAGTGGTTCCATAAATATAACTATAAAAAATAAAAGGTTTACTTTCTTGCAAATCTAGGTTTAGTCTTCATTTAAATAAATAATCATTCTAGGAATAATAACTTGTTTGCTTGCATCGTTATCTTATCCTCCATTGTTATTCTTTAATTATTCATAGCTTAGATCTTAGTAAGGCCAAACATATGTGTTTGTTCAAATAAACACATCAAAAATTCTATCCTAGACTTGGAGCGAGTCCTTAAACCATTCTTGGTGAACCCTTTGATACCCAAGCCCCTGAGTGTAGAGGAAGCAACATACTTCCATGATCACCTCGACTCCCAGCAAATCCAGTCGAGAATCGTACACAGTGGACAGTTTTCCCCCCTCTATAACAATTTTTTTAAAAATTTATCATATGGGATTGAAATGGGCCCTATCTATATTATATCATGACCATAGTGGTATTATAACAACTTGACAATTAAGGTGTATCTCTTGGCAAGATTCAAACCTACATCTCCTTGAAAGTGGAGGAATTTAACTTGTTGATATCTTAAACTATTTTTTTTCTTTCATTTTTTTTGAGTTCCAAAGGCTTCACACTTAGGCCAACTCAAATTATACAGATCACTACGTTTAATTATTATAGTAGATTAAAGTTGTATTTCATATTTCAAATATAAAATATAAATAAAATTTTAAAAAGGCAAACACTAGCCATCAATGGTGGGACCTATTTAAATTACATATTTCATATATTTTAATCTTAAAACTGATATTTTGAAGGTATTATTTTATGTAAAGATAATATGATTTGATTATTTTTTTTTATTTTTAATAAATATGAAAACTTAAGATTTAAAAATATATAATATTTTTACAACATAAAATTTTCCTTTTGAAATTTTTATTTTATATGTATGATTTTTATTATAGTTTGATTAATATATTATTAATATTTAGTTATATAAAATCAAAATAAGCTTCACTTTTTTTTTCCTAAAAAAAAATGTCATAATTTTATATTAAGAAAATATGAAATTACATTCTTCAAATGCTTCTTTGGCATTTTTTTCAAAATTTCAATAGTGACCTAAAATTCAAGTCGTTTATACATCATAACTAGCTATCTCTATCATGCTAAGTTCTATCCTTAGACACCTTCCCAATTTATCAAATAGTATCCTTTAAATCACTAACTTTTGAGTTTTTTGAAAAAGTTGCTTTATATGTGCTTGCTTTACCTAGAGTGTATTTATCCCCCTTGATAGAGATTTGAACCAGCTACAGTGCATTGGCCTCATTGAATTCATGTACTAAGCATGTACCTTGGATCAATCTAAAGTGTCTCCTTTGAGAGTTCATCTGGTTTCCTATTTAGTTCTCTATAAATATGCTAAAAAGTAAAAACTTCACTTCTATCCATAACTTTTATATGAGAGAAGATGGGTTGTAGAATCATGTTTTCCATCCTAAAAACACTAAGCATCCAGTTTATTACCACCTATGAGTCTCCATAAATTTGAATTTTTGTATCCCTTTTGATTCTGCCAACTGAACCAACAATTTGAGGGCCATAATTTTAGCATAATTATTAGAACCTTCTCCCAATCCTGCATTGAATTTAAAATAATGAGAGTAAAAAATATATAGTAATCCTCCTGCTCCACAAACTCCAGGGACCCCTTGTCTAGCCCCATCAAAAAATTGTAGGCCCTTGATTTATCAATCTTTGGAGGGATGATTTGTTTTTTTACATTTTTTGTTGTTGAAACCTTACAATTATTGAAACTTCCAATGATTTGGAAGACCTACCAACTAGGCTTCTCTTTATCCTAAAAAACTAGTGCATTCCTAGATAACCATACTCCCCAAGACACAAACAATGGGAGGGCTATAAAACTTTTGAAAGACTTATTTTCAAACCAAGTTTTTAAACAATGTCATAAAAAATTTTCTTGCCATCCTATAGGAAGCTTTAACTATGTTATAACCTCCCTCCAAACCTATCTAATAAAGGAGCAAACAACTATTAAATGATCAATTGTTTCATTGTTTGAATTACATAAATGATACCTTCCTAGACCATTTCAATTCTTCTTTTGTAATACCTCCCATGTTAGAACCTTATTTTTCATGGCAAGCCATAGGAACAATCTTGTCCTCAATGAGACTTTTTGCTTCCAGAGTGTTCACCACCATGTTGGAATATCATTGTTATCTTCCAATAGAGTATTTACCCCAACTTTGGAGTGTACTCCCTCGTAGATCCATTCTTTGTCTAGACCAATTGATCATTTTCCTCTCACAACTTAATATGTCCACCTTTAAGTTTTCCCATATATTCTTCCTACTAGTGTGCCTCCTAGCCCTAAAGCCCTAACACTGTTGTTTCCTTCCATCCCTAACTTTAATTTATAGAAGATTTTGGATCAGCTACTTAGGAGATATTTCCAATCCCCTAAGCTCTTAGGATCTCAATTACATTATTTGGTTGTCTATGCATATCACCACAACAAATCCAAGGGTATAATCCTAGTCTTATCCTTGAACCATCCCCTATTTTCCAAGCAAGCCAATAATCTACAATATAAAAGGCTTGAATAATTGCCTTACAATAGATAGAAATATTATGGGTTTGCTTCATTGCGTCTCTTATCCACTTCTCAATTGTGTGTGGCTCTAAATACTTTTCATGTATGATATTATTCCATAAGCCTTCCTTTGATATTATATTCCAAACACTCTTTGTTGCTAGAGCCTTGCTAAATATGAAGATGTTCTTAAGTCTCCATCCTCCATTTTCCTTGGGCTTGGCTAATAATTTATATTTAAACAATGGAATATCTTCCCTTTCCATTTTCACTATACATAAGAATGTGTAGCTTAACTATCTATATTTTTTCCAAAACTCCTTTTGGTATATGAGCCAAATATTACCAATATACTAGTATTACCTCCAATACAGACTTGACCAAAGTCAATCTCCCCTCCAAAGAGAGCCATTTTTTGCACCATTTATTAATTCTTCCTTCCACATTTATCAACCAATTCTAGTCTTGTTTAGTGTAGTCATTGGGTTTAAAAAATAACCCTAGATATTTAAATCCCTCTTGAAGACCAAATTTGTTAAAGGCAAAAAATTGACCTATTATTATGGTTTGATTTTGATCCACACAATTAAAAGAGATGCTTGACTTTTGTACATTAATCAACATACCTGTTGTCAAACAAAAAATATCTAAAGACTACTTTAACTTCTTTGCAGCTCTTATTGTTCCATCTATGAAAAGGATAACATCATCTACAAAAAAAAAAATGGGTGACTTCCAATATTCTACCTATTCTAATTCCTTTTACTAGTCCTCCCCCCTTTGCTTTTATAATACACCTACTTAATTCCTCAACTACCAAAATAAATAATAGTGGTGAGAAGGGGTAACCTTGTCGAATCCCTTAAGAAACTTTGAAGAATTGAGAGGCTGACCCATTAACCAAAATTATAAAAGAAACATAACAAAGACATCCCATATTCCAGTTCATCATATACACATAGAACCCAATATGAGTAAGTATCATTCTTAAATATAGCCAATTTACTATGTCAAAAACCTTGGAGAGATCCAACTTCATCACCATTGCTAGTAGTTTCTTTGATTTTATGGTATGAAGACTTTCCTAAGCAACACCAATTGCTTCATGAATTTATCTACCATGTAGGAAACTAAATTTATCAATAGATATAGAAGCAGAGAAGAACCTTTTAATTCTTGAAGTGATTATTTTTGTTATGATTTTATACATAGTTACACAAAGAAATGGGTCTGAAATCATCAAAGGAAGAAGGATTATCATTTTTTGTAATAAGAGCAATGAAGGTAGAGTTGAAGACTACATTTACCCTTCCTTTTAGCCTAGACTCCTCCACAACCTTGAGTAGGTTAGACTCCAAAAGTTCATAGAGCTTGAGAAATAATTCAATCCACCTTTCAGGTCCTGGACTCTTATATTTTTGGAAGGAGGTTACAACAATTTTGATCTCCTCTTTTGAGACTTCCTTAATCAATTCACCATTGGCTTCCTTATCTATAAATATAGAAAAGAGAGAAGTTATTTTAATTATTTCAACTATATTAACTTGACTAGGATCCTATCAAGTGGTATTAACTTGGTTGGTAAGATTCCTCAATATTTAAAGAGGAAACCAAGGTTCAAATATTACCCAACGATACATGGATAATATCCAAGCTTTGTTGTAATACCGCTATGTGGCGATGATGTAATACGGGTGGAACCCATTTAAATCCCATATAAATAATTGAAAAAAACTTTATTAAGATCCTTGTATAATTGACCAAAATGCCTTACACCCATGTCTACTATTCCTTTAAAGGAGGAGAATTTACTTCCATCTTGTCCCTGGAGCTCCCAAATTGTATTTTGTTGTTTTCTATGATTTGCAAAGCTATAAAAAATTGAGTGTTCTCATCCCCATTTGTAATCCATAGCACTATACTTTTGGGCCTCTATCATGCTTCTCTTTGCCAATAATCTTCTCTTCTCCTATTCTAAACTTTTATACTTAAGCCTTATTTCCTCATCCATTTTTTTTCAAATTCATCTGCTAGAAACACTGCAATATCCTCCTCGATCTCCCTCTGTTTTTGGTTATCCATCAATTTTTTTTATGGTACCACTAAACCACATTTGCCTTAGCCATTTTTATATTTGCTTGTAAATTGTATACTATCAAATTATGTCAGACTAGGATCAACTTCACTCATTCTGATTTGATTAGAGTTACAAAGCTATCATCTTTTAGCCACTCAGAATTGAATTTAAAGGGACAATATGGTTTTTTCTCCTCTTTTATTTTAAGAAGCATGATAGGGGAGTGATTAGAGTCTCCTCCAACTTCAATCTAAGACTTCATTCTATAAGTTCCATTTACCAAACTCTCTGCTACTAAGAATTTGCGTAGTCTCTTGGAAATTCTACCAACTCCTGTCCTTATGTTTCTCCAAGTTGGGATAGATTTTATAGGCCCTAGGTCCACCAGCTTCTTGGATTCAAACTTTTGGATGAATTAGTTAGCCAATGGATCAGTTCTAGAAGAAAAACCCACACTTTACTCCTTGAGATAGTTAAGTTTAAATCACCTCCTAAATTTAACATATTTGCTTCTAAAAAATTTTGATCCATAAGCTTATACCAATACTGCATTCTATCTTTATAGGGGCCATAAATATTCACCACTTTCACTATTTACCCAAGATCCATTGAAAATAATGCAGTCCCTACTCCTAAGTCAAGCAATGTAAATTTGGTTAACCTAAATTGATTTGCATTCCACCCTGTGGCCACTCCTCCTAAGGTTCCTACAACATCAAGGGCCAAAAAATCCCACCCTTTAAGCAATTTACTAAGATCTTCCATCACTTTCATAGCTAACCCTTTTGTCTCTTAAATTAAAAAAATATTTGGATTATGAATTTCTACCAACCCACATAGAGCAAAGTTTTTGCAGAGTTTTCCATCCCTCAAATATTAAAGAAAAGTACTTTCATTGATTAACTGTGTCTAGGATCATCCCTATTCTAAGATTCCCCTTTAAGGATGGTTGCTTGCTTTTTTGAAATTCACAGAGGCTTTTATTCTTAGCCAATGAAGTAAAAACTATTCTACCTCTCCTACTAGTAATACTTCTATCCCCCACATCTTTACTAGGGCCTCCCTCAAACCCTTCTTACCCAAGTCCTGTTCTAAATTTTAGGGATTGTAGGGGATATCTATGGGTTTTTGGGGGCACATAACCTTCCTAACCATAGGCAAAATGAAGAGGGAAAGCAATTTTAAAGTTATTTACTTGTGAATCATTACTAAAACATTTACCAGAGTCTAAACCATGGTCTATATCTACTTCATTTAAGGAAGAGAAATGCAAGGGTCCTCCTTGCCCCTCAACTCCACCCTTACCTTCTAGTGGAGACTTTGTTTTACAGAATGGTAAATATAACCATTGGTTAGTTGAGGGACTCAAAAGAGAATTACCTATAATCACATGTGAGATATGAGATTTGGAAATAGATTTATTTTGAAATCTTGTATCTGGGTCCAAGAGCATGGCATTCAAATTTTGCTCTAAGAATGTTGGCAATTTTGGGTACCTTGGGTCCATTGCCTTTGTGCAAGTGTAGAAGTTGTCATTGATGTCAAGAAGCTCTTGAAGGAATTTGATTTATTGTCAGATTATTCAGAGCATGGACAGTGAGTTTCTAGGAAGATCATAGTAGCCATTTTGCAAAAGATCAAAGAAAAATACAAGTAAGAAAAGGTATGCAACAGGCAAGAAAAACTATCATGATTTCGCGACATGTTGGCAAAAAAGAAGAGCAAGGTGGAAAGTGTCGCGATTTTGTGACATGTCACATTTTCGCAACTCAAAAAGTGCAAGAAGGCAGAGAAGGAAAAGTGTCACGATTTTGCGACATATTGCAAAGAAGATTGTATGGATGAAAAAGTGTCACGATTTCATGACATGCTATAAAACTCAAAGTAAGAACTATCACAATTTCATGACATGCAGCAAAGGGAAGAGTCGAAAGCTGAAAGCGTCGTGATTTCACGACAGGCTGCAAAGAAATCATACGGATGCAGAAAGTGTCATGATTTCGTGATAGGTTGAGATGGCAGCATTCAATTGGAGAAAGTGTCATGATTTTGCGATAGGTTGAGATGGCAGCATTCAGTTGGAGAAAGTGTCGCAATTTCATGACAGAAATAGGAAGCAAGTCTTCAACAGAAGAAGAGTCGCGATTTCATGATGAATACAAGAAGGAAGAGCTCGAAGGTGAAAGTGTCACGATTTCATGACATGTTCCAGTTTCGCAGGCGTAAGACAGAGAAAAGCATAAGGCAGCGAAAGTGTCATGATTTCACGACATGTTCTGCTTTTGCTAGTGCAAGTCGAGAAAAGGTTGAGAAAGCGAGAAGGGTCACGATTTCACGACAAAATTGAAGATGATATTAGCAGAGGCAGAAGTGTCATGATTTTGCGACAAAAGCATAGAAGAAGGCCATGAAGACAGAAGGGTCACGATTTCATGACAAAATTGAAGATGACATCAGCAGAGGTAGAAGTGTCATGATTTCACGACAAAAGCAGATAAGAAGGCCATGAAGACATAAGGGTCACAATTTCACGACAGAATTGAAGATGACATCAATAGAGGCAGAAGTGTCATGATTTTGCAACAAAAGCAGAGAAGAAGGCCAGGAAGACAAAAGGGTCACGATTTCATGACAGGAGTGAAGATGACATCAACAGAAGCAAAAAGTGCAGTGATATCGCAACAAAAGCCATAAGATAGTGTTCGGTTGCAAAGGTGTCATGATATCGCGACATGTTGTAGTTTCATGGCAGAAGCTACAGAGGAGTTGCAGAGGCAATGAAGCTGACAAAGTTAATTTTGGGCCGACAAAGTTTAGGGTTTGTAGCCAACATAGTTTAGGGTGTGCAACTGACTAAGATCAAGGTTTTAATCTTGATAGTGTTAGTATAAAATGAGGGCTTCTTGGAGAGTTAAGCATTGATCGGGGTGTGTGTTCGAAGTGCGACTTTCGTAGATAGAGTGCGGAAGAGAATTTTGATCGCCAAGTACAGAGTGCATTTCTTTCAAATCATCTAAGTGAGAAAGATTGCAAGCAATCAGAGTGCGCGAAGACATTGTTGCTATGTTTTGCACAAAGAAAGCAGAGGGCGTAGTAAGCGCAACAGGAAAAGACGAAAGAGGACATTTGTGCTAGACCGAAGGACTGTGTTTAGTGCAAATTTGAGGACCAACTTTTGAGGTGATAGAGTTGATGACAGAGGTCTCCAGCCAGAGCAGGGAAGACAAGGGTCTTCTGTGGATAGAGTTCCATTTTCTAAGGGTAGCGGAGGCAGAGGTTTTCTAGAGGATCACCAGCCAGAACAAATCTAGGGGATTAGTGTCTCCTTTGGGTTGGTGCCCATAAAATTTGTAATCAGGAAAGGTATTCCCAGAATTTGTTTTGATAAAATTTAGTGAAAGATTTTATCCGTGGAGTAGCCCACATTGGGTGAACCACGTAAATTGTTGTGTCTCTCTGTGGATGGTGTTTTGTGCATTGCTTTGATTACGACTTTTGATACTGTTATATTTACACTGCATAATATTGAATTGAAAGTTGAATTGAAGGAAAAAGTAAAAGGTGGTCTTATACTGTTCACCCCCTCCTCTTAGTATAAGCTTGTGTTCTTCAATTGGTATCAGAGCGGGTTCATTCAGAAAGTTTAACAGCTTGAAGGAAAAGCTAGCAAAGAACACAATGGATTATTCAAGTGGCAATGCAACACCTATTCTTGATGGATCAGATTTTGGTCTTTGGAGTGCAAGGATGAAGGTTCATCTAATGGCACTTGGGAATGAGGTTTGGGAAGTGATTGAAGACGGGTACACTATTCCTGAACATGGTCCTTATACTAAAGAAGACAGGCTCCTACATCATAGTAATTCAAAAGTAATGAATGCAATCCTGAAGGGTTTACATAAGGCATATCTTACCAAGGTGATTCACTGTAAGACAACTAGTGAAATGTGGAAATAGTTGTAGGTGGTTCACACAAGTGATGTAAATGTCCGAAAGGCCAAGTTGAGACACTTCAAAAGTATGTTTGAACAACTCAAAATGAATGATGATGAAAATATTAGTGACTACATGCTTCGTATGGATGAGGTTGTTAACTCCATGAAAGACTTAGGTCTTGAGCTTGCTGAAAATGATGTTTGTGATAAGATTTTAAGATCTCTTCCTAATAGATTTAGTGAAAAGATTTCTGCTATTGAGGAAGCTAAAGATTTGGATAAGTTGAAAAAGGATGAGCTCCATAGTATACTTGCAACATTTGAGTTGAGAACTCAAGTGAAGGTTGATGTCAAGAAAGAGGTAGCTTTCAAGGCTACCAAGAAATCAAAAGGCAAATAGCTTAAAGAGAGTGATGAGTCTTCTAGTGATGAAGAAGCATATTACAGCAAGAAAGACAAGTTCTCTAGAAAGAGCAAAAGTGTGAAAAATATAAGATGTTTTAATTGCGGAAAGTTTGGTCATTATGCTACTGACTGTACTATTTCCAAGAATGAAAGTGATGAAGATAAATAGGATTCTAAGAGCAAGGAATCTGAAAAGCACAAGCATCACAAGAAATACAAAGATGAGCACAAAAATCAAGGAAAGAGGTATTCTCACAAGCACAAGAAGAGTTTCTACCTAGACAAAGCAAGTAAGTGTTCGAGTAGTGATATTGAAAGTTCTTCGAGTGATGATGAAAATGAGATGTTTATTTCAGAAAAAGAGGAAGAACCGAAACATAGATTCATTATCATGAAATGTCTTAGATGTGGAAATTTTGGTCACCTTGAGGATGATTGTACAAATAATGATTTGGTTTCCAGTATGTATGAGGATGCTTCAGAAAACTATAAGGAATATGCATGTATGGTTTTTGAAGAGGGTAGCACCTCTAGCGATAAGAAAACTAAAAGAGGCTTTGATGATCCAGAAAGCAATCAAATAAAGGATCTTGAAAGTGAACTTTCTAATGCTCTAAGTGCTTTGAAAAAGGAAAGAAAGAAGAATGCTAGACTCAAGGATAAGTTAGATGAATGTTGTATGGAGAGAGATGATCTTACAGAAATTCTTGACTTCTCTATGGCTAAGACACAAGAACTCAAGGATGAGTTAGAGTCTAAGATTTTTAAGTATAGTGAGTTTGAAAAGAAAATGACTTCTTTGAAAGAGGAAACTAAAGAGTACAAGGATAAGCTTTATAGGTTTCAAGATAGCTCCAAAAAGGTTAAGTCACTCATCAAAGGTCAAAGAAAGACAACAGATAAAACAGGCCTTGGCTTTGTTAAGCCATGCAAGGAACAGGTTGGGGAATCTAGTAAGAGATTTCAAAAAGAAGAGAGTTCTGATGAGGAGAGTATTTCAGAGAAAGAGTCCATGGATGATAGATGCACAAAAATAGAAAATAGAATTCAGAATAAGAAGAAGAAGTTTTCGAGACCCATGAGGTCGAATAAAGGAAAATTTCATGGTAGATGTTTTGCGTGTTACAGGTTTGGTCACATGGCTGCACATTGCATGGCTCAAATGAAGAAGGTAAACAACAATTTCAGAAGTGCTAGTTTCTTTCAAGGATATTGCTACTCTTGTCAATAGTTTGGGCACAAGGCAGTTTATTGCAAGGCAAATAACAAGAATAGGTTTGGTCAGAACTGGTGGATTCAAAAAGCAAGTATGCCTAAAAGAAATAACTTTGTTACTTGTTATAAGTGCAAAAATGAAGGTCACACAGCTAGACAATGTAGAGCTGAACTTCCAAGGTATAGGAACAGAAACAATAGTATGAACAGGTCCAAGGATCAAGGCATGGATAAGAACAGTGACAAGAACAAAAACAGGAATATTGACAAAGAGTTCAAGAGAAAGCTCGGCAAGGAAATTGTAGACGCTGATGATGATCAGTGCCTAATGGGAGTTTTACTCCCACCCCTATTTTAATCACCTCATTAGGAGGTGGGGGAGGGACTAAGCTAAGATGCTTATTCTTAGTTTCGAGCCCCAAAGGTGACCCTTTGCCATTGATGACAAAGTGGGAGAGATATGAGTAAGGGGGAGAGCTTCAAGTTAGGGGGAGCAAAACTTCAAAGGCAAATTCTCAGTTGTTAGCACAGTTGGTTTTAGTTTTGGCTCTTGAGATGATTTTTCAGTGAAGGGTTGCCATCAATGACAAAGGGGGAGATTGTTGGCAATTTTGGGTACCTTGGGTCCATTGCCTTTGCTCAAGTGTAGAAGTTGTCATTGATGTCAAGAAGCTCTTGAAGGAATTTGATTTAATGTCAGATTATTCGGAGCATGGACAGTGAGTTTCCAGGAAGATCATAGTAGCCCTTTTACAAAAGATCAAAGAAAAAGACAAGTAAGAAAAGGTATGCAGCAGGCAAGAAAAACTGTCACGATTTCACGACATGTTAGAGGAGAGAGAAAGTATTGGAAAAACTGTCATGATTTCGTGACATGTTTGAGGAGAGAGAAAGAGCTGGAAAAACTATCACGATTTCACGACATGTTGGAAGAGAGATAAGAAGCAAGAAAAACTATCACGATTTCATGACATGTTGGCAGAAAAGAAGAGCAAGGTGGAAAGTGTCACGATTTCGTGACATGTCGCATTTTCACGACTTGAAAAGTGCAGGAAGGTAGAGAAGGAAAAGTGTCATGATTTCACGACATATTGCAAAGAAGATTGTATGGACGAAAAAGTGTTGCGAATTCGCGACATGCTGTAGAATTCGAAGTAAGAACTGTCACGATTTCGTGACATGCAGCAAAGGGAAGAGTCGAAAGCTGAAAGCATCGCGATTTCGTGACAGGTTGCAAAGAAATCGTACGGATGCAAAAAGTGTTGCGATTTCGTGATAGGTTGAGATGGCAACATTCAGTTGGATAAAGTGTCACAATTTCATGACAGGTTGATATGGCAGCATTCAGTTGGAGAAAGTGTCATGATTTCACGAAAGAAACAGGAAGCAAGTCTTCAACAGAAGAAGCGTCACGATTTTGCGATGAATACAAGAAGGAAGAGATCGAAGGCGAAAGCGTCATGATTTTGCGACATGTTCTAGTTTTGCAGGGTAAGGCAGAGAAAAGCAAAAGGCAACAAAAGTATCGTGATTTCATGACATGTTTCGTTTTTGCTAGTGCAAGCCGAGAAAAGGTTGAGAAAGTGAGAAGGGTCGTGATTTCACGACAGAATTGAAGATGACATCAGCAGAGGCAGAAGTGTCATGATTTCATGACAAAATTAGAGAAGAAGGCCATGAAGATAGAAGGGTCATGATTTCATGACAGAATTGAAGATGATGTTAGCAGAGGCAAAAGTGTCGTGATTTCATGACAAAAGCAAAGAAGAAGGCCATGAAGACAGAAGGGTCACGATTTTGCGACAGGAGTGAAGATGACATCAGCAGAAGCAGAAAGTGTCACAATATCACGACCAAAGCCATAAGATAGTGTTTGGTTGCAAAGGTGTCACGATATCGCGACATGTTGTAGTTTTGCGACAGAAGCTACAAAGGAGTTGCAGAGGTAGTGAAGTCGACAAAGTTAATTTTGGGCCGACAAAGTTTAGGGTTTGTAGCCAATGTAGTTTAGGGTGTGCAGTCGACTAAGATCAAGGTTTTAATCTTGATAGTGTTAGTATAAAAGGAGGGCTGCTTGGAGAGTTAAGCATTGATCGGGGTGTGTGTTCGAAGTGCGACTTTCGCAGATAGAGTGTGGGAGAGAAGTTCGATCGTCGAGTACAGAGTGCATTTCTTTTGAAGACAATGCTGCTGTATTTTGCATAGAGAAAGCAAAGGGTGTAGTAAGTGCAATAGGCAAAGACGAAAGAGGACATTTGTGCTAGACCGAAGGACTATGTTTAGTGCAAATTCGAGGACCAGCTTTTGAGGTGATAGAGTTGAGGACAAAGGTCTCCAGCCAGAGCAGGGAAGACAGGTGTCTTCTGTGGATAGAGTTCCATTTGCTAAGGGCAGCGGAGGCAGAGGTTTTCTAGAGGATCACCAACCAGAACAGAGCTAGGGGATTGGTGTCTCCTTTGGGTTGGTGCCCATAAACTTTGTAATCGGGAAAGGTATTCCCAGAATTTGTTTTGATAAAATTTAGTGAAATATTTTATCCGTGGAGTAGCCCACATTGGGTGAACCACGTAAATTGTTGTGTCTCTCTGTGGATGGTGTTTTGTGCATTGCTTTGATTATGACTTTTGATACTGCTATCTTTACACTGCATAATATTGAATTGAAAGTTGAATTGAAGGAAAAAGTAAAAGGTGGTCTTATACTGTTCACCCCCCCTCTCAGTATAAGTTTGTGTTATTCAAAGAATCCTTACCTTACTTTAATATGAGATGATTCTGAATCCATCACTTGATCTGGCACAAAAATATTTATCTCCACCTTCTCTGTATTCTTTTTTTATTACTTGATTTATCTAGCTTGTGGTACTTATGCATTGATTCAATAATATAATCAGACTATAAGTTATGTGCTTGAAGAAAAAATTGCATCCCATTCTCACCCTTAAATATCCCTCTATCATTCTTATTATCAAATAAACCAATGTTTCATTCAGGAGTGTGGAATATATTTACATTTGAGAGCTCAAATTAGACTGTAACTGATACAACTAATATGAGCGAATAAAATATTCTCTCCCAAGAATAACACTCCTAAGTTTAGCCTTATCTAAACATTACAAATATGCATGGAAATATAGAACGACAATATCACATGTAATACATATTTATCAAATAATGAAATAATTATTAACTATAGCCTAACATCCCCCCTTATTACATTATTTGATGTACATAGAGAATTGTGAAACAACTTAAATTTGACATGTGCAAGTGCCTTAGTGAAAATATTTACAACCTGTTCATCGGTGGGAATGTACTGGAGTTGAATCTTGTGCTTTGGAACTTCATCTCAAATAAAGTGACATTAAGTGTCAATATACTTTGTTCATTCATGGAACACTGGATTATTGACATGTTTTAAAACACCTTGGGTATCGTAATTCAAGTGGATTGGAAGATTCTTTGGAAGGCCCGTACTTGAAAGAATGTAACGTAACCATATCACCTCACACACTACTCATGGTGTGCGATACTCTACCTTTGTAGATGAAAGTGCAACAACTTGATGCTTCTTGTTGTGCCAAGATATAAGATCAGATCCAAGATGAAATATGTAT
The DNA here is from genome assembly GCA_028583015.1 of Wollemia nobilis. Lineage (NCBI taxonomy): Eukaryota > Viridiplantae > Streptophyta > Pinopsida > Araucariales > Araucariaceae > Wollemia > Wollemia nobilis. The sequence continues at coordinate 9,399,345 of JAQPPZ010002998.1, forward strand.
CCTGATGTTGATTTTATAACATCTATAGATCCAACATAACCTGAGTCTGTGTATCCTTGAAAAAAGAACTAATCATTCTTCTTGTAATCCAGGCCATATTCTGGTGTGCCATGGATATAATGAAGAACTTGATTTACTACCTTCCAATGACTAACCTTAGGTTTCTGCATGAACCTTGAAAGATATATTACAACAAAGCTGATATCTGGCATGGAATTCATCAGATATATGAGACTTCTAATCAACTATCGATAGAGAGTTCCATTTACCTGAGGAGAGTTATCGTATTGATATATTTGTAGGAATGTTTCCATAGGAGTTGCTTTTGACTTACAATATATCATTCGATATTTTTCAAATAATACCATGGCATAATTCAGTTGTGTAACCCTTATGTGGTTCTTTTTTTTGCACAACTTCCAAGTTGAGACAATAATGGATAAGTCCTTGATCTATCATTTCAAATGAATTTTTCAAGTCACCCTTCACTCCTACAATCATCTCTTCAAAACTACTTGTGATGATCAGATCATCTACATACCGTACAAGGATCACTATTTTAGAACCAACTATCTTGAAATAGATATTGACATCTGATGGACTTCTCTTGAATCCATGTTGTAGAAGGTGATTTTCAATATTTATGTACCAAGCTCTCAAAGCTTGTTTCAACCCATACAAGGACTTGATCAGTTTGTAAACTTTTGTTCTTGTCCTTGTACAATAAATCCTTCAGGTTGATTCATGTACACTTCTTTTAAATCACCATTTAAGAAAGCACTCTTCACATCCATCTGATGAAGCTTCCATCCGAACTGTGCTGCCATTACACGAAGTACACGAATGGTAGTCATTTTTGCAGTTGGTGTGAATGTCTCTTAATGGTCTATGCCTTCTTTTTTAGCATAGCCCTTTGTAACAAGGCAGGCTTTATGCTTATCAATATTTCCATCTTCCTTATACTTGACTTTGTATACCCACTTGCAGCCAATGGGTTTCTTACCAGTAGGCAAATCAACTAACTTCCATGTTTTATTCTTCATAAGAGACATATTTTTAGCATCCATAGTTGCCTTCCATTGAGGCACACTAAGAGCTTCTTGCACTGAAGTGGGTTCATGCTCCACAACTGTAGTCATGAAACTGTATTCTTCTAATTCACTCATGTCTTCTTCTTCTTTATCATCTACATATTCTACATATTTGGCTTCTTCTATTTCTTGATGAGACATACTTTGAGTACGTGGTCGATCTAAAGTGATATCAGGTGGTGCATCCAATTTTGTATCTCTCATAGTGCTAGTATACCATTTTAGAGTTTTCTTCTATTTTGGGGGAGTCCTTGCCTTAGGCTCCTCAAAATCTAGGTATATAGTAGGAGATGTATCTTTGCTTGTTTATGGTGTATCCAACTTGGGAGATTTATCGAATACCACATCTCGACTTATATGAATATTCTTGGTTTTAGGGTCATTCAATCGATACCCCTTGGATTCTTCATCATAACCAAGAAAGATACATTGCAGGGTTTTCTCATCTAACTTGTGCCTTTTCATCTTTGGAATGTGCATGAAGGCTTTGCACCCAAATATTTTGAGATGAGAAATGGAGGGATTTTTTCCACTCCATGCTTCTTGTGATATGAATTTTTGAAGAGCTTTTGTTGGTGCTTGATTCAAGAGATACACCACAGTAGTGATAGCTTCTGCCCAATATTATTGCCCAAGATGTGTACCTGTGAGAATACATCAAATCATCTCCATGATGGAATGATTCCTTATTTCAACAACTCCATTTTGTTGAGGGGTATAGGCTATAGTAAGCTATATTTTTATCCCATGTTTAGTGAGATATTTTGAAAACTCATTGGAGGTAAATTCCCCCTCGATCTGAGTGGAGGGCCTTGATTGTACATCTTGATTCTTTCTCAAAAATATTATTAAACTGTTGCAAATATGAGAATGCACCTAAATTCAGTTGCAGAAATAAAACCCACATATTTCATGAGTAGTCATTAACAAACAACTGAAAGTACTTCTTTCCACCATAACTGTTTGATATTGTTTTGCATAGATCAGTGTGTAATAACTCCAATTGTATTTTGGCTCTTGAAGAGCTTAATTCAAAGGGTACCCAATTTTGCTTTCCTGCTCAGAAATATGAGTAAATAGGTAAAGTATAGGAATTTTTTGGCAGACCTAACACCATCTCATGCTTAATCAATTTGAGTAGATAGACTGAAATTATATTCCCATACCATTTGTGTCATAAGGAAGTAGCTTCTTTTAATTTGGTAGCCATGGCAACATGAGGAGTATAGATAGCATATAATACAAATAAACCATATTTTTAGGAAACCATTGCAATATTTATAGCCTTCTTGGTAATGTAGAAACACTTTTATCCACTAACAACTTTGAAGTCAACCACCATATGTTTATCCATAATTTGAGGTATAGAAAACAAGTTGTTGGCCAATCCTGGTACATATAGGACCTTCTCAATTTGGAATTTTCCATAAGGAAGAGTTACTAAAACATTACCTTCTCCTTGGAATTTGTATATCTTATCATCAACAATTGTTCCCGGTTTGCCCTCTTTTGCCTCAAATGTGTTAAACCACCTTTTATCACTAGTCACGTGTTTATTGGCACCAGAATCAATATACCAAATATTATATTTTTGTTTGGGATTTTTTTGAGTCATGAGCACCTTTTGTGCTCTCTTAGAATCTAAATATGATCCTTCTATAGCAATATTTCTCTTTTGTTGTCTATTTCTTCTTTGTGGTTTATTTTGGCCCTTTTTTGTTGTGGTTGCTTGTTCTTGAACCAACAATTATTGGTGTCCTGATTATCCATCTCACAAATATTTTAGTACCTCTTCTATTTTTGAGGTATATTTTATGAGGAATTGGTGTTTGAACCCTTCGAGGAATACCCCTTCTAAAAGTAGCCTTTTTTCTTATTTCTAGATTTCTTAGAAAACAATGCATTGTTGGACACTTCATCTCTATGGTTGTTATCTGCTTCATGTTGTTGAAGCAAATTAACTAACTCTTCAAAAGAGACTTATCTGTTAGACACTTGAAGTGAAGTGACCATCATTCTAAAGGAATTTGGTAAAGCTCTCAAAATTATTGAGGTTAAGAGCTTATCTTCTACTTTCTCACCCATTGCATTCATCTTAGCTCTTAGTTCAACAACTCTACAAAGAAACACTTCTACACTTTCTCCATTTTTTATGCTAAGAGTGTGAAGTTGGAATTGAATATTAAGGATCGTGGCTTGATTTTTTCCTTCATATATTGTGTACAATGTATCCCATGCATATTTTGTGTGCTCTTTGTCATAAATGTGTGGTTGAACTTCATCAGTAGTAGCAAGAATTATGATCATCAATGCTCTTGCATCAACATCATCATATGCTTCTTGTTTATCATCTACTATAGTGGGGCGTTTGAATTTTCCAATCACAACATCCCACATATTTTCAACCTACAATATTGCTCTCATCTTTGTTTTCCATGGAGTAAAATTTGGACCTTTGAGAAGCTATGAATCTGACAAGTATGCTTTAGAAATGGCCATTGTGAAGGTTCCTTATAACACCAAATGGTCCTCCTTTATTTATACCACAAAAGCAGTACTGAAAGGGATTCACTACTATCTTTTACTTTTTCTTAAAAAACCTTCCACATATGTAGGGAACCAAGTCTCTTAAAGTACTTGAAAGATGATTTAGTTGGAGGATTTATGCCAAGCAATAGTAGTGAATAGGGTAATAATGGAATGAATATAAAAAAATTGACTTCCTTATTTCTTCCCAATGATTCATAGAGAACAATAACTCAGACATTGTTGTTGTAGCTATATTAGGCATTAGATACAGTAGCCCAAATCATGACAACATCACCTATAAGTGTGGGTCAGAGGTACCATAAATATCAAACGCTGATTTGTGCAATAAATTGCACAAAAATATGTATAAATTTTGGGTCTTATTGCTGCTTCAATACAAATATGTTAATGCATAAAACAAAGAATTAAATACTTCATACATCCATTTTTTATGCCCACAAATTTATGTTTTTGGAATGTGTCGAATTCAATAAAAAATGCAACTCTTACAATGCCAATTTAGGTGTCGTATTCTACTGAAAATGCACCTTTTACAATTTTTTTGCAATAGTTTTCGTTTGAAAAATGATATTCACTTCTTTTGCTTTGCCCTTGTTTTGAATTTTATTTGCAAAAAACAACAAAATTTTGAGGTGTCCCCTTTGTGTTTTTGTTTTGCAAAATAACAAGTTTTGTGCAAAGTTTTTTGTAGCCTTCTTTTTGACTTTTGATTCGCCTTAATTTTTGTAAAAAATCAGTTCAAGTTTTCTTGATTTGTCTAAACTTTGTTTTGCAAAAATATTGTGTTGTATTTTTTTTTTGTTTTGAAGATTTTATTTTTTAAGTTTTGCAAAAAATCATTTCACATTTTGATTGATTTTTGTTTTGCAAAATAATTTTTGTGTTGCCCCATTTTTTTATTTAATGCATTAAATTCTAAATTTAATTTAAATTAATTTTATATTTATTTAAGAAATAATTAATTCAAAAATTAAAAACATAAAAAAAAAATTAATTAAAATATTAATCTAACTAAATTTAAAATAAAAATATAATGCAAATAACAAAATAATGTAAAAAAAATTGATCTTTGGAGGGCTTCAACTCCTCTACTTGGCTGGCAGCGGTCTGTTGAGCGATCAAGAGCAGAGCCTGGTCTCTAGGCTAGCAACATTCAATAGGTCAACCTCCAACTGTTAGTAGAGGCCCCACACAAAGGCATCCAGACCACCTGCAAGTGGTCGAACAACACTATGTGCTTCGACACATATAAGAAGCTAAAAAAAATCCCCCACAATAAATGTGGGATTATGCCCACTATAGCAAATAAAACAATAAACTCTCCCCCATGCACAAAATGACTCTACCATGTGACGTCCACATATTGAATTAAATTTCGGGTAAGTCGATTGGACAAGGTAAAAACCTTAGGAGATCAATTTTTTTATTTTTGCTAATGTATTTTCCTTCTCCTCTGGATGATGATCCTCCTAGTTATCTACATAATTTCATCGGTGTATGCTTCTACATTTGGAGCTACAGTAGGGAATCATCATAGAAGAAAATTTTATTTTTTAAAACTGTCACTTCTCTTGCTAGTGAATTAGTGTGTGTGAGGGTTTGATTCAAAGCAATCCAACCTGATTAGGCCTGGAGAATGACGATTTGACCTATATGTAGCTGATCTAACTTCTTCAAATCTATGGCTTCATGGGCCTATGAGGCCCGATCCGGCCATCCTATATTATTTCTTGTACTGCAGCCTGCATGCACGATGGCCTACCTAAGGGCCTACGCAATGAACCACCCTGTGGTTACGCTCTACTGAGCAATGGGGTGTGGGTGCATGGTCTTTGGGGAACACGCTAGTGGTTGTGCACTTTGGTCTAGCTAAGTTGCATGAGCCCTATAGTTGTATGACCATGAATCTTGGTCATTCCTGCTATGTTTACGTGATCCTGGATCGTGGACGATTGGGCTGCAGTGGATGTAGTTGTTGCTTCTACAACGTGCAGGGCTAGTAACAAGGGCTTTGTCCTCTTAAATATTTTTAATAATGTACCTACAATCAAATAGAGAGACAGGGATTTTTTTTTTAAACAACATCAAGCAGGGATCGTTGGATGGCTTAACAGGGAAAGCTTTCAATAATTTTACTATATCAAATAGGGGGATTGTTTGTGTCTACTATGCCCAATTGTAGGCTTTCCAATATGAGAACATGTTCAACTATTGGTAGAGGCAATCCTCACTATGAGAGACAAATTCGACTCTGATACCAAGGTTATCAAACAAACCAATATTTCATTCATAAGTGTGGAATATATTTACATTTGAGAGCTCAAATTAGACTATAACTGATGTAGCATAGGAGCGAATAAAATATTATCTCCTAAGAATAACACTCCTAAGTTTAGCCTTAACTAAAGATTATACATATGCATGAAAATCTAGAATTTCAATATCATGTGTAATACATATTTATCAAATAATGAAATAAATATTAACTATAGCCTAACATTCCTTACAATGCCAAACCTTCCTTAAAAAATTAAGAGAACAGTCCCTTGCAATATGTCTATAATTATGGAAACGTACACACCTAAAAAACACACAAATAGAGTCTAGGGTTTTTTCATGTGTCCCTTTGTTATACTTCAACATAATTTTCCCCACCAATCTATCTCTTCAGTCCACATCAACAAGAATACTGGGCATTGTCCTCATGAATGAGAACTGATACCTCTCATCCATGTCTAAGAAAGAACCAATACAATTGCCTATGGCTTGTAAAATATCTCTAGACCATAATTCTAATGTTAACCTTGGTAACTTTACCCATACATGTTGAGAAGGTATTTGAGTGGTCCTAGGTTAAAAATAAGGGTCTCACAATTTGAGTATTAACAAAGTTGACCCCCAAAACCATTTCTCTGACATAATATTTGCTACATCTTCCTTAGTCCTAAAATGATATGACAACCACCCTATTACTAGAAGTAAAAAACTATGTACATACCTAAAACTTCCATCCATTCTCTAGCCATCCCTTATTCCAAGGATTTTTTAGAAATTGCACACCCATAAAACCTCCCAATAAGCATTTTTAATAAGATTTCAATGAATTTTCCTATTTTAACATCTTCTCCTAGGACTAATTTTGCTTTATTACTCTTCCTTAGAATGCACTTGGTTGTATTTTTATGTGATTCCAATGGATTCTTATTTGGGTTTTCTCCTTCCAAATTCTTATTTTGTCCCTTGTAGCCTTGATCAAAGAGTTGTGGCCCATTTTGAACTTGTTTTAAAGAGGACATATCTCAATCATCACTCTTATCCAAGAGTTGTGTGTCTTCCTATAAAATCATCATTGGCTTAGACCCGTTCTTGAACTCTTTGAAAGGAGACTTCTTTCTTTCAAAATATCTTCCACAATCAAAGATGGAGATATCCTCAAAAGGATTCATTGAATAGTCCAATACTTCATGATATTCTTCTAGAAAACCCCTAAATCTTCCTTCATTTTCAAAATTGTGCATTCTCCTTACAACCTCAATATTAGGGGACTCTCCATTAGCATTTTCATTAGAAAACCTATTCTCAATAGAGAATATCCCATTGCCTTTATCCCTTTGCTTCGCTCACCATGGTGACAGTATTGTCAAAAAAACTCTAAAAATTTATCCTCTTAGCTCATGTCTTTATAACCTTAAGGTTAAGATACATATTGTTAGCTTTTGATGGGAGGTAGTACAACCACAAGATGTAGGATAACTAATCTAAGATAACTATAAAACTAATGGCACAATAATATGCAGGAAAATAAAGAGATGAACATCTGCAAATAACTCAAAAATATGCCATTAATGGGAATGACAAAAATAGTACAATGCTATATAATGGAGGACATGAACACTCCATGAAAGTATATGAAAGAACTACATTGTATCATACTACACACACACTATATCTACTACACACTATATATTTACTATATCACTCTCTCTCTCACCCTCAACTATACCTATGAGGCCTTTATATAGAAATATAGATTGCTTGGCCTTTACTCTACCTAGGACTCATGTACATGTGGACTACATGCACATTTACAACTTGCACATTGACACTTGTGCATTTATTATAATACTTGAAGCAACTAAATTTACTCTGAAGTAAACTCCTACTCTAGATATGTACCAAAGGTGGTACATTTACATGACCCAAATGATGTAATATACTCTAACACCCCCTTGTATTACATTATTTGGGTATTAAAGACTTTAGTCTTCAATATGGATCTTTTATCTGGTACTAGAGTTTAAGTTCTCCTTCTATTCTATTTGTGTCATGTTCAAGCAAGTAATTAGTGTCATAAAATGTCATCTTGGCTATCATAGATTTAATTTCATGTTCCTCCATTTTGGTCTTCATGTTGTCTATGTCCTTTCTTCTGTTATGTTTTCTTTTCCTTCTTCTTCTTATTTGTTTATGTGTTGGTACTAGAGGAATATTTGCTTCATGAGTTAGTCTATCATCACAATAATATTGATTGAGATTCATGTTTTGAACAAGTTCAAAAATAATTAATGATAGATACATCATCAAGCATTCTTCTGGAGTGATTATAACTGATTTTTGTGCATTCCACCAGGTTCTAAAAAGGACTCCATGGAGATAACTAATTAATGTTGTGAATTTGCCTTCCTTTGCTTCTTTGAGGAATAATGAAAAATTCTCCTTTTCTTTAGTGGATAGAATTTTGTATCCTTCAAAGTTGTTTATTAGGTTTTGAGAGTAGAATTCTACTACATGAAATAACTCTTCACCATTAAAAGCATTTCTTACTATCTCATCCATTATCTAGAGTTCTTCTAGCTCTTTAAGACTTTGATAGATCCTTTTGTAGTAGTCTACCTTATGAATCCCTAGTAGATTAAGTTTATGATCAAACTACAAGCTATAAATTTTTGACATGTAGTATTATTTTTGCTTTCTTAATATTTAGATTAAGGATTTGTAGAATACTATATCTTTCTCAAGTAAATTGAGTATATGATCCAATTTGTTAAAACCTTTCTAGACTTAGGTTTTGTAGAATTCCTTATGTCTCCCTAGTGATTAAAGTAAGTTATAAGCTTAATAAAGTGCTTAGTAAATAATAGTTCACTTTTGAGCTGATTTTGTAATGTTTTGTAAATAACAATAATCAACTTCTACTTCACCTTATCTCTCCTAATGAACTATGCACTTAATTTGAAGTTCTCTATGGTTGGATTTCTTTTATCCCTTTAGTATGAATATGATACAAGTGTAAGTATATAATTCCAACTCCTTTAAGTAAATGAAGAACTTCCTTTTATAACCCTCAATGTCCAATAGTTTAATATTTCTAAATTCCAATAAACTATTTTGATGTAGTATACCTTATAACTCCCTAATTTGGAATATTAGAAAATAATAATATTTGCAATAATAGAGTTTTAATTTTCCAAGTAGAAACCCTTATATCTCCTATGGTACTTAATTGCAAATATTAAACTATTAAATATATAAACCTCCTTTAAATTTACTTTCAAATGTATGGTTGATTTTGCTATTATTTCCAAAGTAAATAATAGAAGAGTTTCAACCTTATACTATACTCCTTATAACTCCTTAATGAAAGCAATTTTAATTAAGGTAAAAATCTTACCTTTATAAAGTTCCAACTCCTAAATGTTGGATGTTGTCTTACTGTGCACTACTCTCCTTTAATGGTGGACGTATGGCAGTGAGCCTTAAATGCTGCTTTGACCTTCTTGGAAGTCTTGACTTCAACCTTTAATGTTGTTTGCTCCTCTTTTACTATGTATGGATACATCTTCTGTTGCTCCTTTGGATATTGCTCAATTTTCTCAGGTTTTATTATATGCTTCACTTGGAATTAAGTACTTAAATGGCTATGAACTCCTCTTGAAGACTCCCACATGGCATAAGCTTCTTGAGTAACATTTGAGAGGAATATTAACGCTTCTTGAAGTGGTGTCCAAGTGTCTTATGAGCTCCAACATGCATGGGGATGACACCTACATTGCTTGAGATGTTGTAATGCTTCCTTTTTGATAGAGATGCTTTGTAACCCCCAAATAATTACTCTAATGCTCAAGAAGTGAGTATTTATTTTCTTGAGGAATATGAGCACTTCTTGTCAGATGTGACAAGTGGTAGATTGCATGAAATCTTCCCTCCAATACCTTCTTTAACCTATATACTCCTCTTGCCAATATAAATCTAGCTGGTTTCTTGCTCTCAATGCTTCTTCCAAGCAAACGAAGGTTGGCTCTTGGTTTGATGGAGATCCTAGGTGCTTGAATATGATTGCTAGTGCTACCCTTAGCTAGAAGTTTCTTCATGATTTGACCTAGTATAGCTTCCTCTTGGTGGATGGTTCTCCAAGCTAGGTCTTGGGTATTGATCCTTTATTTCTCCCTTGCTATACATTGTCCTTCTACGTAGATATTGATAGCTCCTTTACGTAGGTATTATTATGTTCTCTTCTACGTATATACCTTGCAATGCAGACATAGATTTTCTTATGCTTTGGTGGCTCCTTTACGTAGGTTCTTCATGTTGCAGGTGGATGCTATAGTAGACGCTAGTTAAGATGCTAAAAGTGGTGTCTTTAGACACCCAAAAATCCTAGCTTTGTGAGCCCTCTATTTTGTTAGAAGTTTTCTCCTCAAACTTCTATGATATGACCACTTGGAGACCGCACCTTGCTACCTATAATAGTGTCTTTAGGACACTTTTATTTTGTCCTATTAATGTTGTATTTGAAGGATAAATATGGTGCCAATGTAATGCAAGACTTTGCAATAGATTAGAGTTAGAAACTAAATTTTACACCGAGTTTAAATGTCTCCTATTGAAGCTCTCCTAGCTTCTTAGATATGGTGGTTCTCTGCTCCAATCCTTGGAGGCAAGGGCTGATTCGATGTTGTCTTCTTTATTGGACAACTCTCACCTTTGCTTGGCTAGCTTAACAATGAATCCAAGATAATAATCATGCAACTAATATGCCCTTAAGGTGGCTTAATATTGCACTAATTTTACTGATACTTAGTGCACTTCTAATAATATTTAAGAGAGATTAATATAGTGCAATTGCAATCTCCTTATTACTCCTAAAAGTAACCTATAATATGCACTGATGATAACTCTTAAAGAACTCTCAAATGCTCTATAATTATTGCAATATTCTTAAGAGTAATGTATAATGAACTCTTAAAAGCAATCTGTAATATGCACTACAATCAATGTTGTAGGATGTAGTCTTCTTAGTTCTTAGATAGACAATAGGTAGATGATATTTTTATTTCTATAAAAATATATCCAACTCCTATTTAATGTGTAGATAATAACTCTAAAATAAACTTCCTTCTGCACTCCTTTTGAAGACTATAATGCAACCTTCTATTTTTGCAACTTTTAAAGAATTAAAATGGTGCTTAATGGAACTAGATAATAACCCAAATTAAAGTTCAACTAATGAACCTATTTGCACCCAAGTTTCTTACCTTAATGATCTTTGTAGATGAAGGATTGCTAGGTGATTAGATTCACCTTATTATTTCCTTTAACTGGATGAACCTGCAACTATTCTTGGTTGTCCTAAACAACTCCTTAAATCACCAATTCATAGCTTAGTAACTCCTCTATCTTGTTACCCTATAATCTGTAGTAGGTGACTTCTATTAGCCTTCAGGATGAACTCTGTAACTCCTGAATTTTTGCAGCTAGTAATGTTGTCTTAATTACTACCCTTTCATAGTCAATTTTTGCACTAAAATGTTGTTCTTGAAACTCATAAATTTGGTAGGAAATTCCCCCAAATCATAGTTGAGTTTTCCTTCAAGGACCCTTTTAGTATTTTGTTGTAGATTCAGAAAACCCCTATCTCTGGATGAGCCTTCTAGCCTCCAAAGGTAATCTTCAAACCTTTCAGGTTTGGTAGTAATGTTAGGCTCTTTTCTCCTTGTCAAATTTTGACTTTGATCCTGGTCTCCTTCTCAAGAATCTGAATGTCTTGAGGTCTTCAATATTCTCCTTCAATATTTGGCACTCCTTACCAAATTCTTCTCCTTTTGGGCTTGTTATTGGATGGCGACAATTATCCCAAATTTTGCTCTATCAGTAACTCCTCCTTGTTGGTAGATTTCTCCAATGAGTTCTCCTAGGAACTCCTTTAATGGCCTTCTTTGAATTCTAAAAATAAGGCTCTCCAAGCCTTCTCCTTGTTTCTCCTTGAGACCTCACCAAGGTATTCAATCTCGTAGCTTCTCTGGTCTTCCAAATGAGACCTTTCCTTCAACATTCTACTAAGGAAGTGTTGGTAATGAGATCTTCTCGGATCTATGAAAACTATTGTTGCTAGAATCTGGAATAGGACCTTTGCTGGTCCTTCTTTACTTCTGCAATCTGTAGGCTTTAATGGAGATCACCAACCTCCAATCTTCCAAAACTAGAAGTTTTGTAACTGGACCTTCTAAGGGTCTCTTAATATTCTTCTGGATGATTTCTTCAATCTGCTATCTATAGTCTTTAATGGAGATCACCAACCTCCAATATTCTTCTTGAATCTTCTCTAGAGTCTCTTGAATCAACAATAAGGCTACTATGGCCTTTTCTTCTTCTACACTCTTGTAGGTCTACAATATCTAGTAATGAGACCTCTCCTCAGGTCTTTGAAATATTTAGTCTTCTACTTGTTGTTGCAAGTGCTGGAATGATTCTTATGAAGATACTCTTCCTAGATCTATGTAGGAAGCTTCCCAATTTTTTTAATCTCCTTTTCCTGCAACAAGATGTTAGAAATTGAAATGGTGGAAACTATAAATCTAGAGATGATGAATCTTCACTAGTTGATTTGTCAATCTAGTGGAATCCACACTGAGTCCTAGTCTTCACGAGTTTTCTTATAACCCTGTGGAAAGACTCTAGCCAAATGTAATCTCAAAAATTCTAGAAATGAGATTTTTGGATTTCTCTCAGTCTCACTTGTGGCTCTCCCTATTTCCTATCTGATCTACCATAGCTTTGATACCACTGTTAGATTTTTATGGGAGGTAGTACAACCACAAGATGTAGGATAACTAATCTGAGATAACTATAAAACTAATGGCACAATAATATATAGAAAAATAAAGAGATGAACATCTACAAATAACTAAAAAATATGCCATTAATGAGAATGAAAAAAATAGTACAATGCTATATAATGGAGGACATGAACACTCCATGAAAGTATATGAAAGAACTACATTGTACCATACTACACACACACTATATCTACTACACATTGTATATTTACTATATCACTCTCTCTCTCACTCTCAACTACACCTATGAGGCCTTTATATAGAAAGATAGATTGCTTGGCCTTTACTCTACCTAGGACTCATGTACATGTGGACTACATGCACATTTACAACTTGCACATTGACACTTGTGCATTTATTATAATACTTGAAGCAACTAACTTTACTCTAAAGTAAACTCCTACTCTAGATATGTACCAAAGGTGGTACATTTACATGACCCAAATGATGTAATATACTCTAACACATATCATGTGATGAGAACTTCATCCTTAGTTGCCATAGCCCTGGTCTATTCTCATTTTTGCCCTCCTTAACCATTGCTTTATTTTGCACTAAACTCACCAACAAACCCCCTGTAAATACCTCCAAATCCTTTATTGAGGTGCTACATCTTGTTGGTGTTACAACCTAGAACCAAGTATTGTGTGACAAATCTAACAGTTGCAATGGTAGTTGTAGTAGTGACCCATATTTATCCTTATCCTATTTGTATCCCCTTGAGCCATTATTAATTGTTGAAGTTGAGATATTAGACACCTCTAACATCCATCTACACCTTAGTGCAACATCTTGTACTATTTTTTTGGTAAAAGTGCAACAATTTTAAGATATTTAAAAATGTTGGATTCTCCTTCAAAATTTTGAAGGCCCTCTTCTAGTATAGACAATTATTCTATTTTCCATTTATGAGCAAGCCCCAGGTTGTGCTTTAAGGCTTGTGAAATACCACTATTTTTCTCCATCTATATTTCCACTGAGTCCTTACTTGCATAGATTATTGCCTGCCCAAATGACAAGTACTATGAAGTTTTAACAAATTAAAATTTTGTTCTTTTATGGCTACCCAAACCTTTGTATTTGAAAAAAACCCTAGACACAACTCCAAAAATAATTTTTACTTTTAACTACAAAAATAAATAGTAGAGAAAAATACTTGTCAAGACATGTACTAGGGTTTGAAATCCACCACCTGCTTCAGAGAATTGCTATGTTTTTTCTTCTTTTTTCACACTAGGGTTTGATCTCCATCGCTTGCTCCAAAACGTTTATCGTCTGCTTCAAAAAATTGCTTGCTCTAGAAAATTCGTTGTTGTTGGTTTCTCTAAAATAATTTTTTGCTTACTCCAAAAAATCCATTGTCTACTTCAAAAAATTGCTTGCTCCAGAAAAATCCATCATCGTCGCTTTCTTCCAAGCTTCACTCTTATTCAATCATCATTTAATCCATTAATTTTTTAAAATTTTAATTAAGAGACCCAAGTTTGAATCTTGTCAAAAGATACATGATGAGGCACATAAATACCTCATTTTTTACCTCTTACCACATTTTTACACTACAAGGATGTGACTTGTTTTATTATTGCATTAAGTTATGTGGTTAAATAGGGTAATTAGGAGGAAATGTTAACTTAATTAGATAATGTGCAATCATCTGCCAAGATAGATAATAGAAGGCTAAATTATTTATTTTTGTCCAGATTTTGTAATAAAATACATGGTTTTTAGTTTTGTACACTACTAGAGATTTTTGTGAGAGCTTGGGATCTTGTTTCAGGTTCATTTCTTGCCTAGGACTATAGTCGAAGGAGGTGTTGGATTATTTTAATTTAGCTAGTACTTGACCTGACTTATTTCACTAGGCATTAGATAGAACAATAACCTACAAAATAGAATAATTATACTTTGGTGTCGAACAAGACTGTGAACTAGTGTCAAAATCGAAGCTAGACGAATTTCCATGTGGTTGAAATGGATGGATGAAGGCACTATTGTGGCACTCTATATATTAAATAGAAAAAGGAGACAAAAGTGTAATCAAATAATATCTAAACAAATCACCAAATTGAGAGAAAAAAACCTTTTTGATAAATTTGATCAATTGCTTTTGACCAGTTGTAACAACCAAAACATAATATTTTTAGCAACTGGCAACGAGTTAGGAAAAATATAAATCCACCATATCTTATACATAGGGGCTAAGAACAATTTTAAACTTAATTTATCTATTTTCTAAATGCTCCAACATGGTGGTTATTTCTAATATATTAAGAAAGTAAATCTTAGCCCCTATGTAGATTTCAAATAGAGAAAGTAAGTTTACAATTGTTCACCATATCTTATACTTGTAGTTTAGATTTCAAATAATCTATTGCAAATAGATGAAGAAAGTGCTGGTAAACAATCATCATCAGCTTTAGGATCTAAAGGATTCCCTAAAATAGAACTTGGTAGTGGTCCACAACTTCCATTTAAAACCCTTGAAGAATGTAGACAAGTCTTTAACATTTTTGGGAAAAATAATAAAATGGGAGATAGGCAAGGAGAAAATAACACTAGATATGGAAAAAGTGTTGCACACCATAGGGAAACCAAAAATGGTGTTAGAACCTTTATATATCCTATTTTATTAGACCCTAATGTGCAATCTCAAATGAAAAATATTTCTCTTTCAAACTTATTTATCTTTAGAACTATTGTAGAGGACCCAAATTAATTCATGTTTGTGTTCAAAATCATATTTCAAACTTACAACTACACAACTGACAACCACAAACTTAAATTGTTCCCATCCACTCTCAAAGATGAAACTATGTGATGGTTTATGGTATTATCTTCATAATGCATATGTAGTTGGGTTGAGATGGAAAATGTCTTTTTAGAGGTATAAGGAGTATTGGTGTGTCAAGGATTGAAAGGTAGAACTATTTAGGATAAACCAAAGATGAGATTCTTGAAAATTACTTGGATAGATTTATTTTATACAAAAATGATGTGGGGAAGGAATGGATCAAAAAATTATCAAAGTAATTTCTTATGAGGATTATAAGATGAGTCAAGGGATATCCTAAACCTCATGGGAAAGGTGATGTGAATAAGCTAGACCTTTTTATATTATGGGACTATGTGAAAACTACTCTAGAACAAGGAAAGGAACATGTAGACATCGAGTAGGGAAGAGTGGTAGTGAGGTAGGAGAACTATTAGAATAATTTACTAATTTCAAAACTAATATTCTCCTACACTTGAACACCATGTTGGATGAAATACAAGCTAAAACTAAGGCCAATGAACCATTGGCCATATATTATCCAAGGTATAGGTAAAAACATGCTTTACAAGAATGCCCTCTTAACAAAATTAATATTTGTAGTATTAGCAAGAAAAGTCACCCTACAAACTATTGTAATATTTAACTAAAAATCAAGGCTAACCTTGGAAGGAGTCTTCCTAATACAGAGGAACTCAATTACATGGGACAATAAAATAATTTTTCCCATAATCAAAGAGCATCGTGGGCATGAAATCCATGGAATACTCCATGAAGCATGCCACCACCACCACAATAATATATCCAGTACCCCTAGTATTCATATCCTAAATAGAATATCCAAAGATGGTTTAATCCACCATGTATGTAACAAATACCAAATCAATCATTGGTCAAATAAAAATCAGCATTGATTGATACCATCTCAATCTAATCAATATTATAAGGTACAACAAATTTCTAGACCCACTAGTGCCTCCCAAGTGGTACAATTGCAACCGTCGAAGCAGCCTCTACTACTGGCTCAACCTGTGGCTAACCCAAATAATAATATGTAAGCAACTCCTATATACAATGCATAGCATAATGACATAGTTAATATGAATGCTATCAATTGTGATAACATGTATATTTTCTTGGGAAAGGTAGTGCCTAATCCAGAGCCTCCTAAAATATAAGAAATCCAGGAGGAAAGGCAAAATACTCCACCAAATCTTGAACCAAAAAATAAATAAGAATAAAACCCTCCAAAAAGTATTCCTCTAGAAATTCACCAAGCACCATATCTTGAAATATTAGAGCCTAAAGAAGTTTTATCTAAGGAATATGGCCTATTAGGAGAATTAAAGTTATTAAACATAACAATCCCATTACTCCAAGCAATCAAGGATATACAAACCTTCAACAAGGTCATCCAAGATATGTGCATTAAGAAGCCTAGAAGGATATGAAAATATTATACCAAAACTATACAAATGGATGGGAAATTAGTTGACCTTTTGGTAGGTAATCTCATTCCACTAGAATATGGAGATCCTGAAAATATTATCATTATTGTTTCCATCGGTACCATAAAAACACACAATGTCTTAGTTGACTTAGGAGCTACAATAAATGTCATGACTACCAAAACAATGAATCAATTATCCTTGACTAATATGTGACCTACTTCCACTATCCTTTAGCTAGCAGATCAATCTACAACACAACCTAAAGGAATAGTAGAATATATAATAGTAGTCATATAATCATGGGAATACCCAATTGATTTCAAGATCCTCCAAATAAGGACTAGGATGAGTGGTTATCCATTAATCCTTGGAATACCTTGGTTGGCTATGATTGTTGCATTCATATTGTTGATCTAGGGATATGACTATCCCTAACGAGTTTAATACCAAAACTGTATTTATACCTTCCAAATAGATCTTCCATGGATTTATTTCAAATTCTATGGATGTATGAACTTGGAGAACAAAATAATCTTGCTTGTTCAGCTATGGTGATAGTAAAGGATCATGTAAAAGAGCTAGACATATTAGAAGAATATCTCTTCAAGGATGGAATCATTTTGATGGATTATTTAAAAAAACCTTATTCAAATGATGAGGGGAATATAGTCCATAGGTTTTAATGGAAATATGAGGATGAAACCTTTTAATATTTGTCACTTGTATCACTATAAGACAATTTATTCACTTTGTTATATAGATAACAAAAGAATATCCTCATATCTTTCATTTATCCTTTAGTTAACCTCACTTTTTCAAGCATTACTTCCAATGAAAATACTCAAATTTTTCATTCCTTGGTCCCCCACCATTGTCCTTTAAACTCATTGATAAGTAAAAGAGTCAATTCGGTGCTACCAGGCACCAAGCAAATAGAATTACAACCAAGGAAATCTATCAAAATTAATAGTTGGTTGTTAGACATAGAAGAAGCTAGGTTATTTAATTTTTTAAGCCAACATGTTAATGTATTTGCATGGGACTATAGTGATATGAAGGGAATCCACCTTGACATATGCACTCATATAATTTATACTACTAAGAAGAAACCTGCCTACTAACCCCAAAGAAGGATAAATATTGCTTTGAGGGATATGGTAAAGACCAATATTGAAAAGTGACTAGACATAAGATTTATCTACCCTATCTCTGATAGCAAATGGGTCTCACCATTGGTTATTATTCCCAAAAGAACATAAAAATGTGATTGTGTTTCGACTATAGAGAACT
Source organism: Wollemia nobilis (assembly GCA_028583015.1). Lineage (NCBI taxonomy): Eukaryota > Viridiplantae > Streptophyta > Pinopsida > Araucariales > Araucariaceae > Wollemia > Wollemia nobilis. Next base: position 9,417,613 of record JAQPPZ010002998.1, read on the forward strand.
TAACAAGGCCACACAAAAATACCATTTTCTATTACTTTTCATAGATTAAGTGCTCAACACCCTCTTTAGGAAGAAATATTTTTCTTGACTGGATGGTTTTAATGGGTATAATCAAATACAAATGACACCAAAAGATCAATATAAAACTACATTTACATGCCCCTAGGGAAAATTTACCTATAGAGTCTTACCATTTGGGTTGTGCAATGCTCCCATGACTTTTCAAAGGGCTATTCCCTCTATTTTTGTGGATCATTAACAAATGTGTTGAAGAATAAAATTCATGGTTTATGGGAATACCTTTGATGAAGCTCTCCATAATCTAGACTGAGTACTTACTTGGTGTGAAGCCCATAATCTATCTCTAAGCAATGAAAAGTGATTAATGATGATGGATAAAGGTATTGTATTGGGGCATCATATCTCTGCATAAGGCAACAAAGTAGATCCTCATAAAATAGAAATTATAAGTCAGTTGCCTCCACCTCATACTAAAATGGACATTAGGGGCTTCTTGGGACATGCTAGTTATTATAGGTATTTTATCAAGAATTTAGCAAGCTTGTTGCTCTATTATTTATCCTCCTTACCAAAAATATTGAGTTTAAATGGACCAAATAATGTCAAGAGGTATTCGAAGCCATTAAGTAAAATTTGACCACTGCACCAGTACTAAGAGGAACTGATTGGAAGCTTCCATTCCACATGCATACTGATGCTTCCAACACCACAATAGATGTTTTTGTATATCAACAAGATGCAAAAAAGGGAAAAATCTTGATATCTATTATATCAATAAAAAAATTATGAGTTCTAAGAAGAACTACACTACGACCAAAAAATAATATATGGTAGTAGTCTATGCCGTTAAAAAAATATCACTATATGATAGGATACCTTGTGTATGTGCATATTGATCAGTCTATAATTAAATACTTAATGAATAAACCAATGGTAAGTAGACGAGTGATCAAATGGCTATTGCTTCTATAGGAATTCAATATCACTATTGTAGATAGACCTAATAGAGCAAATATTGTTGTTGATTTCTTGTCAATATTAAATACTACCAGAGAGAAAGAACCATAAGATAATTCTTTCCTTAATGAACATTTGTTCACAATATCAACTCACTCTCCATGGTTTGCAAATATTTCCAACTACTTGGTAATTAGGAAGATTTCTTCCCACCTTACTCTAAATGAAAGATTCTAGCTAGTGTGACAAAATTGATCTTTTCAACAGATAAAAATAATATTATTTAAATTTATAATTGATCACGTTTTGCGAAGGTGTGTGAGGGAAGATGAGGTCTATGAAATCCTTCGGGTATGTCATGATGAATATTTTAGAGAAAAAATACTCAAAAATAAACAACACAAGATTCTTAGAGCAAGATATTACTGGCTTTCACTTCACAAGGATGTGAAGAAATACGTTTTCCATTGTGATCCATGTCAAAGAATGGGAAAACCTGTGACACAAAATGAAATTCATCTTCAACCTCAATTAGTTATAGAACCATTTTAGAAACAATACAAATTTTGTAGGACCTATTAATCCACCATCTCAAGGAAAATAACACATCTTAGTGTACAAGTATTATATAACTAAGTGGGTCAAAGTAATTGCACTTCAGTATGCTCATGAGGACAATGCAATTGATTTCTTGTATGAACACATCTTTCAGCACTTTAGTGCTTCTTGTGATATTGTGTTAGATCAAGGACCCTAGTTTGCATCAAATGTTATCCATTCATTCATGGAATACTATTAAGTAAAATATAAAAAATCCTCACCATACCACCCACAAGACAATGACCAAGTCAAAGTTACTAATAGGGAGCTAGAAAACATCTTTACAAAAATATTAGCTTCACATAGGATAGATTGGACCAATAGATTGTCAGAGGTCATGTGGGCTTATAATGTTACTTGAAAATCCACCATTGGACTCAACCTTTATGAATTAGTGTATGGAAAGAAACCTATTTTACCTATTGAATTTAAATTATAAACTTTATGCATTGCATTTAATATTGGTATTGAGTTATCACAGGTACAATGGGAAAGAGTTCTATAACTTAGTGCACTTGATGAGTTCACCAGTCTAAGATGATCCAACAATAATAAAAGATATGGTATGATAAACTCATTAAAAGTAATCAATAAAAACCAGATGATTGGATGATGTTGTTCAATTATTGCTACCTTGACTTCAATAACAAGCTTTGGACTCGATGGCTAGGATCGTATGAGATCAATCAAGTCTTTGATAATGGTATTGTGTGACTAGTACCTGTTGATGGATCATGATGAAATATGGTGTTTAATGGACATTAGTTGAAGTTATACCATCAACCAATATCAAAGGAAGACTTTTTTGCTTACTTGTTCTCATAGTTTGATATGGATTTTGTGGGGGAAACTTCTTCTCCCATGAAAAATAAAAAATGATCATGTCCTATTGTATTGAAAAAAAAAGAAAAAAATGAGATCCAATGGCGAAAAAATTCTTGAGAGCACTATTAGGCCAAGACTAGTATGAAAACCAGTTTTTGACATTAGTTTTAAAAATAAATCTTGGTTGTGAAAATCCCTTGTGGAGACAACTAGGGTAGAAGCAAATTGAAAACCAGAAAGGATGGTTCCTTTTGTGTGAAGAAAAAGAGAGGATTTGTATTTTGGTGTGTGCCCTTGTATTTCTTCTATTTCATGTTAACCATATGTTATATTGGTTTAATATCAAGTCCCTACCCTTTCAAGGCATCATGATCAATCTCTTCTAGTAAGGTATATATTTTCTTCTTTTACTTTGTTTGATCTCATAATTTTTGCATAATTATAGCAATGTCATAGCCTATGGTGCACAAAAGGGAGGTTTCATAGGGTACCTTAGTAGATTGGAGTTGGTTTACTTAGCATTATAATTTTTTTGTACCTTTTGGTTGAGCATTAGACTTGTTTGGGTGGTAGTAGAAGCTATAGGAAACTATGGCATCACTTAGTGTCAGACAAGGATATTTCAACATATAAAGACTAACTTGCTTATGTAGAAAAGGTCTATTTGAAAATACAAAGCATTTAAAATATCCACGTGACATCCATATATTGATAGAAGAAGGATGACGACATAATGATTTGCATGGAAACTAGGCAAAAAACTAGGATAACTCCAATGCCAAAAAAAATGCATGGGAAACATGCCTTTGGAAGAAATTTAAAATCACCCTATGCGCATGTCTCTCAGACACATTTTTCCATTTTCTTTGGTAGTTAGACAAGGATCTGCCTTTAGATTTGCTCCATTTCAATGAACTATGATGAGGTAATTGAAGTAAACAAACCAACCTTTCCATGCACATGTAAACAATGCTCTATCATTATTGTCCTCCCTTTTCCACCCACTATGCTTCAAATATTTTTGCAAACTAAAAAAATATTACAAAGAAAAAAAGAGAAATAAACATGGGCCAAAAAAGGTCTAAACCAAAGAGCACTGTCGAGTTGCTACAAACTCAAGAAGTAGCATAAAGTTTTGAACATATGGGATGGATTCAATTTTTTTGATGTTTTGAAGGGTATGATATTGAACTTGCATAGGATTTTGCTAGAAGCCTATGTTATGGGTTTGCTAAGATCAAGGAGATCAAAATCCTTGTGAATTCTATTATACTTAGCAAAGTAACAAGATTACTACTAGTTGGTCAAGAGGTTTTTCGGATCGGAGAAGCCCTCACCATGCTCTTTTTTAAATTTTAAAAGGAGGTAGGCCTGGAGCCATTTTATGATATTTGCAACAATCACTACAAGGGACTTAAGTGTATCATCTTACCTAGACTATGGGATGATGTCAATCTATAGGTGATGCAATATATAACCCAAAATAGATAATTTTTTGTGCTATCTAGCTCACATTTAGAGATGCTCATCCATTTATGCCACAATGAGGATAATCCTTATCTTCATATTAATCTTCTTTATTTTTTGAATGTCACTTTACATGATATGGCATACTAATTTAGGGAAGGTAAATGCCAAATAAATAATTATGGTTTGATATAATTATTATACCGCCAATATTTTGAGAATAGCAAAAGCAATGAGAAACACTGCCAAATATTTTTACAATCAAATGGACATAAGAAAAAGGAAAGTGAGAGCATAGTACTAGAGGATACAAATGTTGTAGAGGTACTAAAACAAACTAATGAATCTCATAAGCCACCATAGGACAAGGAATCAGATGCACTAGAGCACCCTAAACCAAAATTGAAGAAGCCCAATAAGAAGCGCAATGTGTCGGATATGGTTCCAAAGAGTCCACAAAAATAAGGTAAGGAGGTAGAAGCATCACAACTAATTCCCAAGAAACATAAATGGAAGGAGGTAGAAGCATCAAAACCAGTGCCTAAGAAACAAATATAAAAGAGGGATATACTATAATAATAGGTGTCCAAAGACTCTGAAGCACCATTGACTCCTCTAGCACCCTATGATCTACATGAGTCACATGAAGTAGAGATAGCAAAAATAGGGGTAGAGGTGCCTGATTCAAATGAAATATACATAGGAAAAATAGGGATAATGTTGAGACACCTATAGCAAAATATAAGAGAAAATTAATAGAGTAGGAAGCCCCAGTGGTTTTAGAAAGGAAAAACCATAAGAAGACTAAGAGAGTTACTCTCAAGGATTTGGAAACCCTTAGAGAATTAGATTTTTTTGACCTTAGATTCAAATGAAGAACTCGTGCATCATATAATAAGCATAAAGAACAACCCTCTACTCATACATCATAGACAAAATTTGAATTCATTAAACAATAACATGTTGGCAATTTTGGGTACCTTGGGTACATTGCCTTTGCTCAAGTGTAGAAGTTGTCATTGATGTCAAGAAGCTCTTGAAGGAATTTGATTTAATGTCATATTATTCAGAGCATGGATAGTGAGTTTTCAGGAAGATCATAGTAGCCCATTTGCAAAAGATCAAAGAAAAATACAAGTAAGAAAAGGTATGCAATAGGCAAGAAAAACTGTCGCGATTTTGCGACATGTTAGAGGAGAGAGAAAGTGCTAGAAAAACTGTCATGATTTCGTGACATGTTTGAGGAGAGAGAAAGAGATGGAAAAACTATCGTGATTTCATGACATGTTGGCAAAAAAGAAGAGCAAGGTGGAAAGTGTCACGATTTTGCGACATGTCGCATTTTCGTGACTCAAAAAGTGCAGGAAGGCAGAGAAGGAAAAGTGTCGCGATTTCGCGACATATTGCAAAGAAGATTGTACGGAAGAAAAAGTTTTACGATTTCATGACATGTTGCAGGAGAGAGAGTCCGAAAGGAAAAGTGTCATGATTTCACGACATAATGCAGAAGAGAGAGTCCAAAATGTGAGTTGTCACGATTTTGCGACAAGTTTGAAGAGAGATAAAGTAGCAAGATAAAGTGTCGCGATTTTGCGACATGCTACAGAAGTTAAAGTGAGAACTGTCACGATTTTGTGACATGCTACAAAACTCAAAGTGAGAACTGTCATGATTTTGTGACATGCAGCAAAGGGAAGAGTCAGAAATGAGAACTGTCATGATTTCGTGATAGGTTGCAAAGAAGACGTACGAAAGCTGAAAGCGTCACGATTTCGTGACAGGCTGCAAAGAAATTGTACGGATGTAGGAAGTGTCGCAATTTTGCGATAGGTTGAGACGGTAGCATTCAGTTGGAGAAAGTGTCACGATTTCATGACAGAAACTGGAAGCAAGTCTTTTATAGGAGAAATGCCACGATTTCACGACAAAAGCAGAGAGGAAGGCCATGAAGACAAAAGGGTCGCAATTTCATGATAGAATTGAAGATGACGTCAGCAGAGCCAGAAGTGTCACATTTTTGTGACAAAAGCAGAGAAGAAGGCCATGAAGACAGAAGGGTCATGATTTTGTGACAGAATTGAAGATGACATCAGCAGAGGCAGAAGTGTCACATTTTCACGACAAAAGTAGAGAAGAAGGCCATGAAGACAGAAGGGTCACGGTTTTGTGACAGAAGTGAAGATGACGTCAGTAGAAGCAGAAAGTGTCGCGATATCACGACAAAAGCCATAAGATTGTGTACAGTTGCAAAGATGTCGTGATATCATGACATGTAGTTTCTCAAGAAAAGCTACAGAACCACAGAGGCGGTTGAAGCAAACGGAGTTAAATTTGTGCCGATGCAGTTTAGGGTTTTGCAGCCGACATAGTTTAAGGGTAACAGTCGACTAAGACCAAGGTTTAAATCTTGAATGTGTTAGTATAAAAGGAGGGCTGTTTGGAGAGTTAAGGCATCAATTTTTAAGTGTGCATTCAAAGTGCGACATTTGTAGATAGAGTGCGGGGAGAAGTTCGATCGCCAAGAAGCAAAGTGCAAAAATCGAAAGCAGTGTACAGAGTGCATTTCATCGAATATTCTAAGTGAGTGAGATTGCAAGTAAGCAGAGTGCATGAAGACTATGCGACTGTGATTGCACAGAGGTGCAAAGGTCGAAGTTTGATCAAGTGCAGCTGTGCTTGCACAAAATGAGCGAATGACTGTGTTTTTGTGCAGACCAGAGAAAGAGGACAAGGACATTTGTGCCAAACCGAAGGACTATGTTTGATGCAGATAAGAGAAAGAGATCGAGGAAATTTGTGCTAGACCGAAGGACTATGTTTAGTGTAATTTCGAGGACCAGCTTTGGAGGTGATAGAGTTGAGGACAGAGGTCTCCAGCCAGAGCAGGTAAGACAGGTGTCTTCTATGGATAGAGTTCCATTTGCTAAGGGCAAAGGAGGCGAGAGGTCTTCCGAGAGGATCACCGACGGAAGCGAGCTAGGGGATTGGTGTCTCCTTTGGGTTGGTGCCCATAAACATTGTAATCGGGAAAGATATTCCCAGAATTTGATTTGATAAAATTTAGTGAAATATTTTGTCCATGGAGTATCCCGCATTGGGTGAACCACGTAAATTGTTGTGTCTCTATTGTGGATGGTGTTTTGTGCATTGCTTTGATTACTACTATTGATACTGCTTTCTATACACTACATAATATTGAATTGAAAGAAGAAAAAAAAAAAGCGGTCTTATACTGTTCACCCCCCCTCTCAGTATAAGCTTGTGTTCTTCATAACATAGATGGAGCTAATTAGGATCAGGATAAAAATAGGGAAGAGGAAGATGCACCACCAAAAATAGCAGCCATGGAAGAACCACCATAATCTGCACCTTTCAAGTCTATACCACCTTCAGAATTAGGATAAAGCTCCAAGGAAGCACCTATTTCACAACCTCCCCTATTTAGACCAAAAACAAGGCAACTTAACATACCCAATGAGTATGATGAAAACCTAGAGGACCTAGACCTAGAAGGGGCAAAGACGGTCATCTAGTATTTTGATAAAAATACATAAAATTCACTAGTTTTGACCCTAGTGACTCAACCTTTCAGGTGGATGAAGATACAAAATTTTCAAATAGTCAAGGCAAAGGAAAAGGACAAGGTTCTAATAATGGTCAACATGAACGCTCATAATATCAAACTAGTCAAGGATAAATAAAACAACCTAGTACCTCTCAAGGAATTGATAACTTAAATATTGTGTGAAAATGTTGTAACAGAAAAGGGGACTATGCCACTAATTATCGAACTACCACACACAATATCAAGTAGTTTCAAAAGCATAGTGGCATAATGTAAATGAAGAAAACTTTGATCTGGGCATCTTCCAAAGTGCTCAATTTGAGCATGCCAAATCATCAACATGTGGGCACCTATATCATCATCTATTGACCATCCCAAAATATTCATTGAGGTACATTCAAGATATGTTGGCTATGACATTTCTCATCCCACATCATAACCCATTGGAGTTGCCCACAACGTAGCCTCCACTAGTAGTTCATGGATCATGGATACTAGAGCCACCCAACACATGACTTCCAACAAGAATTTTTTTGAATAATTCAACTAAAAAGTACTTGGAGTACTTCACATGACTAACAAATCCTCTCAACTAGTTGAAGAAGCTGGAATTGTTTGATAGAAACTTCCTGAATCACCTAATTTTTGGCTACTTGATATTCTCTACATCCCTACTTCGAAATAAAATTTGTTGCTACTATCCACACTCATTTTTCATGGATTTGATTTGAGTGTCACTGCCAAAGATAAAAATCTTTGAGTCATTTATCCATCCTCCAAAATAGTGGTTATGATTAGTTCCTTAGATGGAAAAACTCTTCAGACTTGTTGGACATCCTACTTCTGAAGTTCACATTATCAAAGCTGACATGGCACTTAATGCCAACCTAACTCCCAAGAGAATTTCTATTGATGAATTATGGCATGCTTGCATGGGTTATTTCAAACTTGATCGATTAAGACAAACGGAGTCCACCATCAGGGGACTACCACACTTCTCTTCAAAACCCATAAAATGTGAAGCATGCATCATTGCCAAATCCTCTCGATAGCATTTTCCAAAGAGTAGTGGAAGTCCACACAAAAAATAGAGCTATTTCACTTATACATATGCGAGCCAATGCCTATTCCCTCATTAAAAGGAAAAAGGTATTACATCACTTTCATTGACGACTTTTAAAATAAGCTATGGATTAACTTTTTGGAAAAGTTTGAAGCTTTTGAATTCTTCAAAATATTCAATACTCATGCAGAACGAGAATCAGGTTTGATAGGGATTAATATTATATTCTATAATATTACCCATCCTCACATGGATCATGTTATATTGTATTTAATACTCACATGGATCATGCATATTAAATGTCGATTGTAAAGGTAGACATTCCTATAAATATATTTTTCATTAATGCAATTCTCAGTTTTCATTTGTGTCATTTTGTGTTGTCTTTTAAGAGTGTTTCCATCTCATTGGTATCTAAGCAAGGTGCAAGGTTTTTGAGAGTATCCTCTTCCTGAGACCATAGTGGTTCAGAAAGGAATGAGAAAACCAACCCATGGATCTTGAGTGGTGAACATAATTTTACTTCTGTGAACACCTTCATGCAATATTAATTTTGAAAAATCTCGGTTGGGGTCCCTCTGACTCCGATCCTCAACTAGCTAGGGTCCCTCTGACTTTGAACTTCAACTTTTGATTCAAGACTTACCCTTGGATTTATCATTCCTTTGACATTTGCAATCGCAATCGTGTGTTGATCTGGTGGATTCCTCATTGTTGTCGTACATAGGGTGATATCTATTTTCTTCTATGGTAGTGTGATCCTATTAGTCAACCACATACCAAATTTGGCCATCATTTCGGTGGCTTTCCAATACTCATCGGTGTTGATTCGATGGCTTCTCACTGTCACCATTTTTGTTGTGCTATCCATTTCTTCTGGTAACCTCAAGCACTTAACGATGCCACTTTCCTTATGGTAACACTCTATTGTACAACAGCATCACTCAGGGAGATTTCAACAATTTTTGATAATATTTTCAATCATTCTTGTTTAGCTAATGCACAGATCCATTCTCTACTATGTTACTGTCATGTCCTAGATGATTTCATTGCTTATTGGTGCCAATCTATAATTCTCGATGTCTAAAACACTTAGATCCATAGTGATTTCACATTTATCGACGATCACAAAGAACTCCTATGTAGCGACGATGAATTTTTTATGAGGTTATCAATTTTTGGTGGTACTAAATTACGCACCCTAAGGTTATTTTAATTTTTTTGCTAATTTTATTTACCAACATCGTGTTAACATTTCGATCGGGCGAATTTCAGTTGAGTTTTTTTTTAAATAAAAAAATTCATGGGTTTTATCCCACATTGCACATTGCACATTGTTGCTATTGATTGTTGGATATTGTTGATCGTTGGATAGTGTCCACTATAACCGTTGGTGGACTATTATTTGTTGTACACTATGACCGTTGGAGGAGGTTGGCTATTGGATGTCGTGACCATTGGATCACTGTTAATTGTTGTAAATTATGAGCATTGGATCACTGTTGACTATTGTAAATTGTGACCATTGGATAACTGTTGCCTGTTGTAAATTATGATCGTTGGATCACCGTTGACTATTATAAATTATGACTGTTGGTTTCCTTTTGTGCCTTATGTTGGTTCCACATTATGTTGTTGATTGTTAGATGTTGAGTCTCACAAATTTCAAAATCAAATTCTTTTACCGTATATTCTCATTTTATCATCCAAACTAGCACCTAGTAATCCCTTGATAACTCCTAGTAAACCTATGGCTACTAATATGGCCTTTTTGAAAAATTGGCTGAAATCACTACAACCCAAAATGAAAAATGGCAAAAATGGCTGCCATGTTGCAAAACCTTCAATGTTCCTCCCATCCTCCTCATCCAATATGTGAAGTAAAAATATATGAAGTATCTCGAGACCCTGATGTAATCAATAGCTAGATCCTTGATATGGAGACTTGGTTTGAATATAATCACACTCCTGATAATGAAAATATTTCATTCGCAAAGCTCAAAATTTCCAACATCGCCAAAGTTCTCATTGCCAATTCTCGCAATCCAATTTTTACATGGAAGGAGATGGTACAAGTTTTGAAGGCCTCATTTTATCCATCAAATTATGAGGACTTACTAAATCAATGGTTATGCCTTTGTCAAGGCAAGAGGGAATCTATACAAGATTTCATTCATCATTTCAACCACCTTCGAGTCTTACTTGGCATTTCAGATTCTAATGTTGTCTTGATTGCAAAGATTAAAAGTGGTCTTCTCACACATATAGGAAGATCAAATATACTACTTGCACAACATTGGATAATGCATTCAAACATGGCATCTAGCTGAGGATAAGTTCATGGCACAATGGTGGGAGCCTCGCTACTCTTTCGATGGTTCGACAAAATATGTGCACAAGCATCAACAAGGATGAAAGAGAACTTCCCATGTTTCTTCTTCTATTACTCCCACTTCTTACTCACCCCCTGCTTATAAAAATTCATTTCCTTCTTCCTCTTCTTCATTATCTCATGCAAACTGCTAAAATTTGTAACTATTGTAAGAGGTAAGGCCATGATAAAAATCAATGTCTACAATTACAAAAGAAGAAGAATCTTTTTATACAGTCTGATGAGGACACTCGTGATAACCCCATCGAGACTATTGGAGAAGAAGAAATTTATGAGGAGTTGAGAGGGCAACTTAATAATGTAACACTCATGAATCAACATTCCAGAGCAAGTGACCATGACTAATTGTTTGTCACTCATGCTCACTTACTCCATAACTTTGTAGTAGATTGTATAATCAATAATGGCTCACAAAATAATATGATTGCATAGTCCATTGTCGATAGGCTCAAACTCCCTATGTCCAAACATCCTCACCCCTACTCTCTTGGGTGGAAGGATAGCACCAACACATCAAAAATCACACACACATGCACCATTGCATTTGCATTTGGCCCCAAGTTTCGGGATAAGGTCACATGTGATGTCACACCCATGGATTGTTGTGGATTACTTCTAGGTAAACCTTACCAATATGATAGGCATGCCACTTATGATGCCTATCACAATACATATAATTTGTAGCATGAGAAAAAATCCTTTCTTTTCTGTAGTGTTCCACCCACTACACATTGGACTTGCACTAATTTACATCAAGCACGACTAATTGTTTTGATTTTTAGCACACCACAACAGAAGTAGGTCTAGCCACGAGCACTTTTTTCCACTTCACCTCACATTCATAGGGCTTCTGTTCCTGTTGTACCTTTTATTCCAATAGTTGTTCCTATTGCTACAGTAGTTGTTCCTATTGCACCAATAGTTGTTTTTGTTTTTCCAATAGTATTTGTTGCACCAACAGTTATTCTGGTTGTACCAGCAGTTCTTATTGTACCAGTAGTTCCTATTGCACTAGAAACTATTCCAATTACTCCAAAACCTACTCCTATTGTACAAACATCTCTTATTGTTGATACTACTCCTACTCCAATTGTAGCTTAACCTACAGTTCCTCATTTGGTTCACACCACTCCATAGCCTGCTTCTTTCACTTTGTAGGAATTTCAACATTTGGTGGCATGTTAGCAATTGCCCTTCATACACAATCATCCTCTTCATATTGGCAGTCCACATTGCATCTACATGGAGCCTCATTATGGAGCATCCCCATAGCCTCCGGGTTTCTCCCTAGCTTCCTTCCCTTTTTTAGCGCATTGGAGTCCAATGCTCCTACGGTGGGGAGGAATGATAGGGATTAATACTATATTCTATAATATTACCCATCCTCACATGGATCATGTTATATTGCATTTAATATGTTGTAATCATAGTGACACTGAGAGGGGGGTGAATCAGTGTGGTCTTTTAAATTTTGGATATATAGCTTTAAATCCAGTAGCAGTTTAAAAATAATAAAAGATATATCAACTACAGCAAGAGAGCATGACACACAACACAGTAATTTAACGAGGTTCACCAATGTGGCTACTCCTCAAAATGACTGCTTGGACTACCATCCAAATCCAGCCAATGCAAAGCTACAACTTTACAATATCTTTTACCAGCACCAACTGGAAGGAGCACCAACCCCTTAGATTTTTATGTACCAAACAGAATGGAGCACCAACTCCTAATTTACCAGCACCTACTAGAAAGAAGCACCAACCCCTTTATGCCAAGCTGCAACTTGGACTTCAATAAAAATAGAGAAAAATTATAGAATAATACTTTCACCTTAATTCTCACAGTCTGCAGTTTCTATGCATTCTACTGCTTCTATGCAAACGCTTCGCACTATCCGACTGCTTCTGTGAATTTCTTCGCACTCTCTACTGCAACCAGATAATTGATCACTTCTTCTATCTGCGTGCTATCACTTCGCACTTAGAACTCAACCTCTGCACCCCGCGCTCTTGATTCATGCAATTACTATATGCACAATCCGCTTCGACTCAAACGAACTACGACTTCGCACTCAGCTCGAATCGATACGACTCAACATCTGCACCCTGTGCACTTAATTCGCACAAGTTCGATACGACTCGCTCTCTGCTCGACGCGGACTTCACTTGCGCACAACACACTACACACTTCATCTCTCAAACTCCAAACAGCCCTCCTTTTATAGAAGAAATTTCAAGATCAAATCTTAAACATTAGTCGATTGTAACCCTAAGAACGTCGGCTGCAAAACCCTAGAAATTGTCGCAAACCCTAGAAATTATCGGCTCAAAACCCTAGAAATTGTCGACTACAAAACCCTAAAATCTGTCGGCCTAGATTCAACTTTGTCGGCCTCAACTGCTACTGCCACCTCTGTCACCTTCCTATAACTATTGCCGTAAAATAATAACATGTCGCGATATCGTGACACTTTTTGTAGCCGTACGCCTTCTTTATCCTGCTATCACGAAAATGTGACACTTTTGGCTTTTGTTAGCTTTGCCACCGTTCTTGTCACGAAATCGTGACACTTCAAACTTTTGTTGACGTCATCCTCATTCTTGTCATGAAATCATGACGCTTTCAGCTTCCAGAGGCTTTTCTTGCAACCTGTCACGAAATCGTGACACTTTTCGCCTCTTTGTCCTTTTCTAGGCTTGCACCCACGAAAACATGACATGTCACGAAATCGTGACACTTCTCGCTGCCGTACATTCTTCACCGCATCCCTCAGCGAAATCGGAACATGTCACGAAATCGTGACATCTTTTTGCCTTAGCGCTTTTCTTTGCCTATCGCCCGCGAAAATGAAACATGTCACGAAATCGTGACATCTTTTTGCCTTAGCGCTTTTCTGTGCCTATCGCCCATGAAAATGGAACACGTCACGAAATCATGACATCTTTCGCATCCATACAATTCTCTCTTCATGCACTAGCGAAATCCCAACATGTAGCAAAATCGCTACAACTTTTCAACTTGGCACTTTCTCTTTGCTTCGACCAACGAAAATCCAACATGTAGCGAAATCGCTACAACTTTTCCACTTAACGCTTTCTCCTTGCTTCGACCAGCGAAAATCCAACATGTAGCGAAATCGCTACAACTTTTCCACTTAACGCTTTCTCCTTGCTTCGGCCACGAAAATCCAACATGTAGCGAAATCGCTACAACTTTTCCACTTAACGCTTTCTCCTTGCTTCGGGAAAATCCAACATGTAGCGAAATCGCTACAGTTTCTCGACTTAGCTTCTTGGCCTCCAACATGTCATGAAATCATGACAGTTTGCCTTGCGCCTTCTCTCTCCTCGACCATGTCACGAAATCATGACAATTTTCTTTGCGCCTTCTCTCTCCTCCGACATGTCACGAAATCGTGACAATTTTCTTTGCGCCTTCTCTCTCCTCGACATGTCACGAAATCACGACAATTTTCTTTGCGCCTTCTCTCTCCTCCGACCTGTCGTGAAATCGTGACAGAAAACATGTCGCGATATCGCGACAGTTTTCTTACTTGTCTTTTTCTTTGATTTTCTGAATCTGGGTCACTTCTGTTTTCTTGGAATTGCACTTTACATGATCTGACTATCCTTTGAACTTCTGTCCTCTGCATCTGAATGACTCCTGAACTGTCTGTCCACTGCATCATTAGATCTAACTGCCTGTGTTGACAACAATGACAAACCTCTTGCAACACCTTGCTCAACAATCTCCCCCTTTGGAATTGTTGGCAACACTCGTGTACATTCCTATAACTCTTCTCCCCCTTTGTCAATAATACCAAAGGGTTGCTGCAGACTCCCCCTGAGTCCATCCTCACAATTCTCAGGCACAATTTGTTGCACCTAGCACAAATTATGATCATGAGCAAAAGAATAGTCAAATACTCAAATGCTCCCCCTGAGAAAGTGATCCCTGTAGCTAGTCACTTCTTGGGAAGTGTGACTACTCCCAATTTGTCTCGAAGGTACTCAAACACTTCCTTGGGCAATGGTTTTGTAAAAATATCTGCTACTTGTTCTGTGGTTGGGACAAAATCCAATTTGACTTCTCCTTCTGCAACTTTCTCCTTCAAGAAATGATACCTTATAGCAATGTGTTTTGTCCGTGAGTGCATTATTGGATTCTTGGAGATGTTAATTGCACTGGTGTTATCACACTTAACTGATATTGGTTCACTGAAATTAATTCCAAGATCTTTCAAAGTTTGTTTCATCCATAAAACTTGAGTACAACAAGTTGTTGCTGCAATATATTCTGCCTCAGCTGTTGATAAAGAAACTGACTCTTGTTTCTTGTTGTGCCAAGCAACCAACCTGTCACCGAGATAAAAAGCACCTCCACTTGTACTCTTCCTATCATCAACACAACCAGCCCAATCTGCATCTGAATATGATATAAGAGTGAAGTCTTTGCCTTTTGGATACCACAACCCATACTCCATGGTGCCTTTGAGATACCTAAGAATCCTTTTTACGGCTGTTACATGAGTCTCTTTGGGACTGGCCTGAAATCTTGCTACCATGCAAACTGCCTGCAGAATATCAGGTCTGGTAGCTGTTAAATATAGTAAGCTTCCTATCATTGATCTGTACATGGTTTGATCTACAGGTGGAGATTTGTCTTCTTTACTCAACTTGCAGCCTGTTGTCATGGGAGTGCTAACTGGCTTACAGTCCTCCATTGTGAACCTTTTTAGCATCTCTTTCACATATTTGATTTGGGAAATGAAGATGCCTTTCTCATTTTGATTAACTTGTAGCCCAAGAAAATAAGACAGTTCACCAATCATAGACATTTCAAATTCATTCTGCATCTTATGTGCTAAGTCTTTACAAGATTCATCTTTGCTGCTGCCAAATATGATATCATCGACATAGACAACAAGAACTATGAGATGCCCACCTTCTATTTTCACATACAGATTACTGTCGACCAACCCTTTCTTGAATCCCTGTTGAGAGAGATAGTTGTCTAGCCTTGCATACCATGCCCGTGGTGCTTGTTTTAATCCATATAATGCTTTCTTTAATTTGCAGACAAGGTTAGGATCTTCACTAATTTGAAAGCCATCCGGTTGTTCAATATAGACCTCTTCTTCGAGTTTCCCATTTAAAAAGGCAGATTTTACATCCATTTGATAAACTCTGAAGTTCTTGTGGACTGCTAAGGCCAGAAATATTCTAATTGCTTCTAATCTGGCCACTGGTGCAAAAGTCTCTTCAAAATCAATGCCTTCGACCTGTGCATATCCTTTACAAACCAGTCTTGCTTTGTTCCTAATGACCTGTCCGTCTTCATTTAATTTGTTTCGAAATATCCATTTGGTGCCGATTACATTCTTATTCGTAGGTCTAGGTACTAATTCCCAAGTTCTGTTCTTTTCAATCTGATCTAACTCTTCATTTATTGCCTTCATCCAGCTATCATCTTTGCTTGCTTCATCTATGTTTTTGGGCTCAATGCTGGATAAAAGAGAGTAATTACTTATTACTTTCCTTCTTGTCTGAATACCAGCTGTGGGATCTCCAATTATTTGGTCTCTTGGATGATTTTTCTGCCAATTGCCTGTTTTGAATTTCTTATTTTCTTGCACCTCTGAGTCATCGATTAATTCATCTGAATCAAACGTAGATTTATTTTCTGTTTCATTCACCTCATCTCCTTCAAAGACTTCTTCATAGATTGGGTAGTTTTCCTCAAAGTCAGCTAATCGTTTCCCACCTTCATCGAATTTAACATCTGCACTGTCCACAATTTTCTTGAGTCTCTTGTTGTAGCATTTGTAAGCTTTGCTTTTTGATGAATACCCAACAAAAACACCTTCATCTGCTCTATCTTCAAACTTCCCAAGGTTGTCATCAGTTTTTCTGATGTAGCACCTACAACCAAATACTTTGAGATGTTTTGTTGTTGCTTTTCTACCAAACCACAACTCATAAGGTGTTTTGCATTCATGAGTTCTTAACATATATCTGTTTTGGATGTATACTACAGTGTGAACTGCTTCTTTCCAGAATCTGTCTGCTATTTTGTTTTCTGCCAGCATGGTGCGTGCCATTTCCTGTATAGTTCTGTTCTTTCTTTCTACTACACCATTCTACTGGGGAGTTCTAGCTGCTGAATATTGTCTCCTGATACCATGTTCTTCATAGTATTCTATAAATTCATTCGAAATGAATTCTCCTCCTCTGTCTGATCGTAAACATTTGATCCTTTTTCCTGTTTCATTCTCAACTAGATGTTTGAAGGATCTGAACATTTCAAAAGCTTCTGTTTTATCTTTTAAGAAAAATATCCATGTCATTCCGGAATAATCATCGATACACAACATAAAGTATTTGTCGCCATTTATGCTTTGAGTTCTCATGGGTCCACATAAGTCTGTATGAATAAGTTCCAAAGGCCTGCTAGTGTGGTACTCTTTTGTTTTGAATGAGACTCTGGTTTGCTTTCCCTTTTGACATGAAGCACAAACATTGTTTGAAGGTTTTTTAATGGTTGGAATATCTCTCACTTCTTGTTTCGAGCTGATTTTCACCAAATTATCAAAACTTATGTGTCCAAGCCTCTTGTGCCACAGCCAGTTCTCTTCTTCTTGTCCAATGAAACACGTACCTTCTGAAGTTTTTGAGAGTGTGTACAAATTTCCAGATGTCCTTGAACCAGTTGCTATCAATTTCCCACTGTTTATTTTTTTGACTTCACAACCCTGCTTCTTGAAGACTACTTCATGTCCTTTATCACAGATTTGACTGACACTTAACGAGGTTGTGTTTCAAACCATCCACAAATAAAACTTCTTCTGACTTGATTTTCCCTTCACTAATTTTGACAGATCCTTTTCCTATTATTTTGGCTCCATCATTATTTCCAAACTTCACAGAGCCACCCTCATATTTCTGTAGTTTTTCAAATTTCTGTTTATCACCTGTCATATGACTTGAGCAACCACTGTCAAGAATCCACGGTACACATTTATTCTGAGCCCTGAAAGCTGTCTGCACTATTAAAGATTCCTTTTCTTCCCTGAGCTGTTCTTTCTGTTTCCACTCTGTTTTGACTATGGTATTGGGCTCTAGCTTGGATTTTCCCTTTTCAATATTTTGAGCATAACTTTCAGAGAGATTTCTATTTTGATTTGCCCTATATGATTGAACTCTTCTTTTCTGAGGTTGATTCGAAACAGAGGTACTGCGACAATTTCTAGCAATATGTCCAAAGTTGTGACAATTAAAGCATTCTACTGCATAATTTATAAGAGGAGCAAAAGAATTTCTGCTAGTGAAACTTCTTGGTCCTACATTGTACTTGCAGTCTACAATTTTATGTCCATAGCCATTACATTTGAAACAGAAACCATAAAAGTAATGATTGAACCTGAAAGATGGTCTTTGCCAGGTTGTTGCAGGAGCCATAGATCTTCTCTTCTTTTGATGTGTGACCTTGGTAAAGCCATCATTGTCTGTTCTCCTTTCGGGTCTGGCATTATTGCTTTTCTTTGCCTGATTTGTTTTTCCTATATCAGCCTGTTTCTTATCTTCACTTCTTACAGATTCAACATTTGGTCCGTTTGATGATTCTCCTTCAATAAAGCCCAGGCCAAATTTGATGCCTGCAGGTCTTTGATCACTTAAGATTTTATCCAGCTTCATTGAACTTTCTTCACGTTTGTAATGGCAACTAATTTTTTGATCCAGCTCTTGTATCTGCTTTCGAAGACCAACATTTTCTTCTTCTAGTTTGCAACAATGATCTATCTTCGTGGTTACCTGAATTTCTAGATCTTCGAACATTTTCTTGTATTCTTCTATCTGTATTTTTAAACTGGTTATAATGTCATTTGCATCCTCAAGCTTTCTTGAAAGTTTTTTATTCTTTCTTTTCTCAGATTTCCATTCTTCAAGAGCAGAAACCAGATCACCTTCTAAATCAACTTCAGCCTCAGCTTTTTCAATAGACACTTTAGAGTTCATTCCTTCTCTCTTTTCTGGGTTTTCTGCCTCTTCTGATTTTTCTACTTCAAACGCCATAAAGAGAGCTTCACCTGTTCCTTCTTCAGAGTCTTCACTAGAGCTGTCCTCTGAAGAATCTGCATTTCGGGAGATAAAACTTTTCTTTTTGAAATTGCCTTTTCTGAAGTTTGTTTTCTTCCTCCATTCACTTCTTTCTTGATGCGGAGTTTCTTCACCTTTGTTCTTGTCATTGAGAGGACATTTGGTAGCAAAGTGTCCAATGCCTCCACAGTTGAAACATTTAAAAGGTAGCTTTCCTCTGTATTTTCCTTTTCCTTTTCTCGGTTTTTGACAAAATTTGCTTCCATTTCATCTGATACATCCTCTTCTTCAGACTCTTGTTTTGTGTCTTTGCCTTTTAGAGCTTTGAAAGCTGCTTCTCTATCTGTGGGTTTTGACCTTCCTATTCTCATTTCAAAAGCAGTCAAAGAACCATGCATCTCATCCATACTAAAGCGATTTAGATCTTTAGCTTCTTCTATGGCTGAGACTTTCGAATCAAACCTTGGAGGGAGAGATCTTAATACCTTTTTCACAATCGTAGCATCATCCATATCTTCGTCGAGACCTCTGATTGAATTTGTGATTTCGTTGACTCTTAGCATGAAAGCCTCTATGTTCTCATCATTGTCCATATTTAAGGATTCGAATTGAGCTCGGTGTGTTTGAAGCTTGGCCTCCTTGATCCTATCGTCTCCTTCATGAATGTTCTCTAGTTTATCCCATACATCTTTTGCGGATTCACAGTTTATGATTTTGACTAGCTCACTGTCCACTAGTCCACACATGATGGCATTTTTTGCTTTCGAATCATTTTCAAATGCCTTCTTGTCGGTAGTGTCTGTTGGAGCAGTGGCGGGAGCTTTGTAACCATTAACTACTGCACCCCAGATGTCAAAACCCAAAGCACGGAGATATGTCTGCATCCTTATTTTCCAGAAAGCATAGTTAGTTCCATCAAACAATGGTGCTTTGTTTGAGGAGAAACCCTCACCACTTGCCATTGCGTCACTTCCAAGATCACCCTAGCTTATTGAGCCTATTCAGGAACCTGGCTCTGATACCAATTGTTGTAATCACAGTGACACTGAGAGGGGGGTGAATCAGTGTGGTCTTTTAAATTTTGGATATATAGCTTTAAATCCAGTAGTAGTTTAAAAATAATAAAAGATATATCAACTACAACAAGAGAGCATGACACACAACACAATAATTTAACGAGGTTCACCAATGTGGCTACTCCTCAAAATGACTGCTTGGACTACCATCCAAATCCAGCCAATGCAAAGCTACAACTTTACAATATCTTTTACCAGCACCAACTGGAAGGAGCACCAACCCCTTAGATTTTTCTGTACCAAACAGAATGGAGCACCAACTCCTAATTTACCAGCACCTACTGGAAAGAAGCACCAACCCCTTTATGCCAAGCTGCAACTTGGACTTCAATAAAAATAGAGAAAATTACAGAATAATACTTTCACCTTAATTCTCACAGTCTGTAGTTTCTATGCATTCTGCTGCTTCTGCGCAAATGCTTCGCATTATCCGACTGCTTCTATGAATTTCTTCGCACTCTCTGCTGCAACCAGATAATTGATCACTTCTTCTATCTGCGTGCTATCACTTCGCATTTAGAACTCAACCTCTGCACCCCGTGCTCTTGATTCACGCAATTACTATACGCACAATCCGCTTCGACTCAAACGAACTACGACTTCGCACTCAGCTCGAATCGATACGACTCAACATCTACGCCCTGCGCACTTAATTCGCACAAGTTCGATACGACTCGCTCTCTGCTCGACGCGGACTTCACTTGCACAACACACTACACACTTCATCTTTCAAACTCCAAACAACCCTCCTTTTATAGAAGAAATTTCAAGATCAAATCTTAAACATTAGTCGACTGTAACCCTAAGAACGTCGATTGCAAAACCCTAGAAATTGTCGACTACAAAACCCTAGAAATTATCGACTGCAAAACCCTAAAATCTATCGACCCAGATTCAACTTTGTCGGCCTCAACCGCTACTGCCACCTCTATCACCTTCCTGTAACTATTGCCACGAAATAATAACATGTCGCGATATCGTGACACTTTTTGTAGCCGTACGCCTTCTTTATCCCGCTATCGCGAAAATGTGACACTTTTGGCTTTTGTTAGCTTTGCCACCGTTCTTGTCATGAAATCGTGACACTTCGAACTTTCGTTGACGTCATCCTCATTCTTGTCGTGAAATCATGACGCTTTCAGCTTCCAGAGGCTTTTCTTGCAACCTATCGCGAAATCGTGACACTTTTTGCCTCTTTGTCCTTTTCTAGGCTTGCACCCGCGAAAACATGACATGTCACAAAATCGTGACACTTCTCGCTGCCATACATTCTTCATCGCATCCCTCAGCGAAATCGAAACATGTCACAAAATCGTGACATCTTTTTGCCTTAGCGCTTTTCTTTGCCTATCACCCACGAAAACGAAACATGTCACGAAATCGTGACATCTTTTTGCCTTAGCACTTTTCTGTGCCTATCGCCCGTGAAAATCGGAACACGTCCACAAATCGTGACATCTTTCGCATCCGTACAATTCTCTCTTCATGCACTAGCGAAATCCCAACATGTAGCGAAATCGCTACAACTTTTCAACTTGGCACTTTCTCTTTGCTTCGACCAGGAAAATCCAACATGTAGCGAAATCGCTACAACTTTTCCACTTAACGCTTTCTCCTTGCTTCGACCAACGAAAATCCAACATGTAGCGAAATCGCTACAACTTTTCCACTTAACGCTTTCTCCTTGCTTCGGCCAACGAAAATCCAACATGTAGCGAAATCGCTACAACTTTTCCACTTAACGCTTTCTCCTTGCTTCGCGCAAAATCCAACATGTAGCGAAATCGCGACAGTTTCTCGACTTAGCTTCTTGGCCTCCAACATGTCACAAAATCGTGACAGTTTGCCTTGCGCCTTCTCTCTCCTCGGCCATGTCGTGAAATCGTGACAATTTTCTTTGTGCCTTCTCTCTCCTCCGACATGTCGTGAAATGACAATTTTATTTCCTTCTCTCTCCTCACTTCGAAATCGTCACAATTTTCTTTGTGCCTTCTCTCTCCTCCGACCTATCGTGAAATCGTGACAGAAAACATGTCGCGATATCGCGACAGTTTTCTTACTTGTCTTTTTCTTTGATTTTCTAAATCTGGGTCACTTCTGTTTTCCTGGAATTTCACTTTACATGATCTGACTATCCTTTGAACTTCTGTCCTCTGCATCTGAATGACTCCTGAACTGTCTGTCCACTGCATCATTAGATCTAACTGCCTGTGTTGACAACAATGACAAACCTCTTGCAACACCTTGCTCAACATAATACTCACACTGATCATGCATATTAAATGTTGAAATGTAAAGGAAGACATACTTATAAATATGTTTTTGATTAATGTAATTCTTGGCTTTCATTTGTGTCATTTCGTGTTGCCTTTTATGTTGGACATTTTGAGTCCCTAAGTCAAAGTTTTCATTGATGTCACTAGATGAAGTCATCATTAATACCAAATATTTTAGTATAAAACAAAGGGGATACAATGGTTATTTGATATCCAGGAAGAAGGCCAAAGATCAAGTGAAACAGTGCAAAAGACAGAAGTTAAAAAGGAGTTATAATATTTATTTTATAAATTATTTAAATTCAGTGTGAATTTTAATTTTATAAATAAATATTAAAGGTATTTTATCAAAGGATATAATATTATAATATGAGTTATTATAATATTAATTAAGGTGGTGAAAAAGAGCCCAAATTAAAATAATAATAATAATATTTTACTACACCCAAATATGGGTGTTAGAATTTAAATATTTGAAGCATGTTACAAAGGTTTATCCTCACCGACGTCATGTGGGTTAATTGCATTTTGAAGCATCAATGTTATAAAGAAAAGGAGGAAGATTAATATTTAAACCTATGCCCAAAGTGCATTAAGATTATCCTTGCTTGATTGAAAATATAGCATACAAATTAATTAATGCAGAGCTCATGAAACGGATGTGCAAATTTTAAGTTTGAATTGCCAGTGAAAGAAACAAAAGGGACAACGTTGAATAGTTGAAAGCCAACTAGGCACCTTGGCCTAGTGGCAAGAGGGTTGCGGCTTACATTTTGTGTGCAAGGAGGCCAACATTCGAGTCTTGGTGGAAGTGCTTGGTAGGTGTGTTGAAAGTGCCAATCGTGAGGCACACATTTTGCGAAACAAGGAGGGGATAAAGTTTTTGAAGCACATGGTGCTTCACCTATATTCAATGAGCGTGTAGCTCATGTGGTTGTTGGCACCACGATTGAGATGTTAGAGTGGGCTGCATTGAGAGTTCGAAACTCTCCAAAGGTAAAGGTAATATTTTGATTTTAATTTTAATTAAATGCCTAAGTTGGAGGTATAAGGTTGCTTAGTGGTTGAGTTTGGAAAGGTTGCTTTGTAATAAATTTTTTTGGTAGTTGAGAATTACCTTTTTTTTTTTTTTTTTTAAGCGAAAAACCCCTTGTGAGGCCGCCTTGGTCTGAGAGACCATGAACAGGGGGTTCTACACCATCAAAGTCACCCGGAGTTGCACCCGACCCTACCCGCACCAACATTATCAATTGGATTTTGGGTACCCAATTCAGCTTTTTGGTAGGGTGGAGATTCGAACCTGGGACCTCCCTTGGAGGATTGCCCTCTCCTCTCCAACTCACCTACAACACCTGGGTGTTGAGAATTACCTTTAGGAGTTATAAGGAGAATTCTATTTTTATTTTTAAAGTCTTAAATTGCTATTGTGGAATATTAGAAGATTAAGACTTTGTGGGTAGTATGTTATTTTGAATTAAGGGTTTTTGTGACTATTGTGAGGATATTGATTATTATTTAAGTTGGAGTGATAAGGTGTAATTTTGATATTATATTTGTGATATGTTTTTTTGAAGAAAATTATCCTCTAACCCTTATTGAGATTGGCAAATAAGTAATTGTGAGTGTGGCAGATTTGTGAGACCAACTACTTGTCAAACAAAAGGTATGGGTAAATTCCTTCTTGGTTGAGTTGATTGATTGGCTTTATTGAAAATTAAGTTTGGAGTGAAAAGGACTTGATTAGGGTTTCCTTTTCGAAAGTGGTTGAGTTATTGCTTCAATATTTTTTAATTTGAGAGTTGATATTAAAACCTTGTTTTATTAGCATTGTTGTTGAGATCATTGGTTGAGTGAAGTGTTTGAGTTAATGCTTCAAGGTTTTTTGAAATTGAGAGTTGTGATTAAAACATTGTTTGATGAGCATGGTTGTTGAAGTGAGTTGTTATGCAAAGAACTTGAACTAGGGTTTGAAAAGATCATGAGTATCATTATTATGTGAGATTTGTTGTTGAGCATTGTTGGAAATATTTTGAGTTGGATGATACATGCTTGGACTAGTATTTGTGAGCAAGAGTTGTTTCTTGAAGTGATTTGTTGAGTAGAGTTGATTGAGCCTAGTCAAGTGGATGTATGAAGTGATTGTTCAAGTTCCATAAAATAAACTATTCTATATTCTAATTTGAGTTGAGATTGAGTTTTTGAGAATAGAACATATTGAATATCTAATATTTATCTTTATGCTTCTATGATATTGAGTTGAAGAAGTGATTGAGTTTTGAGTATAGAATATATTCAGTCTCTAACAATTCTCTTTATGATTCTATGAGATTGATTTGAGTTGAGAAAGTGATTAAGCATTGAGTAAAGAACATATTGAGTCTCTAACAATTCTCTTTATGTTTCTATGATATTTGGACAAGTTATGTGTGAGATTGTTGAGCAGATTTGGATAGGTTCTATGTGGATCTATTGAGAAGAGTTGTGTAAGTTCTATGTGGATCTGTTGAGTAGAATTATGCAGGTTCTGTGTGGACTTGTTGAGAAAATTTGGATAGGTTATGTGTGTACCTGTTGATAAAATTTTAGCAGGTTTTGAGTGGACCTGTTGAGCAGAGTTGTACAGGTTCTATGTGGACCTGTTGAGAAGATTTAGATAGGTTCTGAGTGGACCTATTGAGCAGATTTGCGTAGGTTCTGAGTGGACCTATTGAGCATATTTGAGTAGGTTCTGAGTGGACCTATTGAGTGGATTTTTTATAGACAAATTGGACTATGTTTAGTGCAAGAGTTGAGTAGAGTTGTGCTAGAATGATTGGACTGTATTTATTATAGCATTGAGATGAAGCTTTGGAGGTGACATAGTAAAGAGGATAGAGTCTCTAGTGGATAGAGATCCATCAGCTAGGACATTGAGGATATGTCTTCTGAGTGAGGACAAGAGTCTTCAAGTGGACAGAGATCCACCAGTCAGTGCAGTGGAGGCAATGTCTTCTAGAGGATCGCCAGCCAGAGCAGAGGAGAAAGAGATATCCTATGGTTAGAGATCCACAAACCAGATTTAGAGGATCAACATATCCTTTGGATAGAGGTCCATAAACATTGTAATTGGAAAGGGTTCCCAAGAGATCATTTGAGAAATATTTAGAAGAAATATTTTCTCCATGGAAGTAGCCATCTTTGGATGAACCACATTAAATCTATGTCTCCATTGTGTATGGTTTTTTGTGCATTGATTTGATTACTTATATTGATATTGCTATCTATACACTGCATAATATTAATTAAAAAAAAAAAGGTAAAAAGTGATCTTATACTATTCACCCCTCCTCTCAGTATAAGCTTATGTTCTTCAATTGGTATCAAAGAGGGTTCCTTCAGAAGAGTTTGATAGCTTGAAGGAAAAATGGTCAAGAACACAATGGATCAAAAGGATCAAAGGGATGGGTACATCAATAATACAATACCTGTCTTTGATGGAAGTGACTTCTTGTATTAGTGTATGTTGATGAGGTTTCATTTGATGGCACTTGGCAATGAAGTTTGGGATGCAGTGGAACTTGGATATGATTCAGTAGTCAGTACTCCTACAGATAAGGAAGGTAAGCTTCTAATGCATGCAAATTCAAGAGCTATGAATGCAGTTATAAAAGGGTTGCATAGATCAGAATCTATGAAGGTTATGGATTTTAAAATAACAAATGAAATGTGGGAAATACTACATAACATTTATAAAGGAGATAAATGTTCCAGAAGACCCATAGATCTAAGATCTATTAAGTGTTTCAATTGTGGAAAGTATGGATATTTTGCAACAGATTATAAAGAGCCAAAGAACAAAAATGGTGAAGAAAATAGGATCACAAGTATAGGGAATCAGAAATACATAGGCACCAAAAGAAAATCAAATATGGACAAAGCAGACAAGGAAGGAAGTTATTTCGAAGACCAAATAGGAGCTACTATGTGGATGATAATGCAAGTAAGTACTCAAATTATAGTGATGCTAGTTCTTCAGATAATGATAGAGATGAAGTCCTATTTATGAATGAGAAAAAATAACCAGTTAAGAAAAGGACTCCAATTATTCTCAAGTGTTTTAGATGTGGTAAATTTGGACATCTTGAAGATGATTGTACAAGGGATAGTTATAGTTTCAGTGATGATGAATATGAGAATGCACTTGAAGGACCATATGAAAATCTTCTAATGGCTTTAGAAGAAGTAAGTGACTCTATAGAAGATAAGCCAAAAGAAAGTAATTATGTGGAAAAAGATAAAAAAAAATAGAGGATTATTCAGTAGAGAATGGTTATGATCTCAAGGGAGAACTTATCTATGCCCTTGCCATGGTAAAGAAGGTAAGAAAGAAACACTCTAAACTTGAAATTCAGTTTCAAGAATATGATGAAGAGAGAAGATTGCTCATAGAGGATTTAGAAAAATCAAAGGCAAAATGATTAAGTGTCTACGATCTGACAGAGGAGGATAATTTACTTCAGATAAATTTTTAGAATTTTGTAAACAACATGGAATCAAGAGAGAATACTCAGCAGCAAAAACTCAATAAAATGGAGTAGTTGAAAGGAAGAACAGGACTATTGAAAACATGGCTAGAGTTATGTTAAATAAATCTAAGTTATCAAATGTTTTTGGAAAGAAGAGGTATCTGCAACAATATACATAATTACCAGGGCTCAATTAAGGGTAAATCATCACAAGACTCCATATAAGCTTTGGAAAGGAAGACCTGCTAATGTAAAACATTTCAAAATATTTGGAAGCAAATGTTACATAATACGGGAAGATCAAAACTTGGGTAAGTTTGATCTAATATGTGATGAGAATTTTTCTTGATTATTCCATAAAGAGTAAAGCCTATAGATGTTTCAACAAAAGAACACACACTATGGTGGAAAGTATGAATGTGACAATTGATGAGAAGACAGATTCTAGAAAACCAGTTCAGTAAATTATGTACCAAGAAGATAGATATTGTCAAGAAGAATTTTTTGAGGAATCAAACAAATATGAAGAAAAAATACAAAGGCTCCTTCCTAAGACTCCTTCCAGGTATGTACAAATACACCAGATGAAAGACAAACAAGAAGAAGAATAATAAAACCATCTCAACAAGCAAATTTTTCTTTGCTATCTAAGATTGAGCCAAAAGACTTCACTCAAGCTAGTGAGGATGAATTTTGGGTTAAAGAAATGAATGAGGAGTTAGATCAAATAGATAAGAGAAAAACTTGGGAACTTGTTACATGACCAAAGGATAAAAATGTGATTGGTACAAAATGGGTATTTAGAAATAAGTTGAATTAAGATGGACAAGTGGTCAGAAATAAAGCAATGTTAGTATGCAAAGGATATGTGAAAGTAGAAGGAATTGACTTTGATGAAACTTTTACTCCAGTTGCATGACTTGAAGCTATAAGGATATTTTTAGCTTTCTCAAGTTTCAAGAACTTCAAGGTATATCATATGGATGTCAAGTCAGTATTTCTAAATAGGGTTCTAGAAGAAGAGGTCTATATTCAATAGCCAGAGGGATTCATAATAGCAGATACACCAGATCAGGTATGTAGATTGAAAAAGGTATTGTATGGTTTAAAATAGGCTCCCAGAGCATGGTCCTCAAGATTGGATAAGTATCTTCAGGAATAGGGATTCAATAAAGTAATAGCATATAGTAATTTGTATATCAAAAATGAAGGAAATGATCTTCTAATAGTGGTTGTTTATGTTGATGACATAATTTTTGGAGGAAACAATGATAATATGTGCAAAGAATTTTCTAAGAATATGCAAAATGAATTTGAGATGTCTATGCTTGGTGAATTATCCTTATTTCTTGGACTTCAGATTTTATAATTAGAAAGGGGATTGTTTCTCTCTCAAGCCAAGTACATCAAGGAAATGTTAAAGAAATTAAGATTAGAAGATTGCAAACTAGTAAGTACTCCTATGGTCACAGGATGCAAGTTGAGTAAGGACGATGAATTTCTAGAGGCAGATCAGAGATTATATAGATCTATGATTGGTAACTTATTATATGTTATATCTACAAGACTAGACATAGTACAATCAATGGGATTAGTGGTAAGGTTTCAAGCAGCACCTAAAGAAACACATGTGGCAGTAGTAAAAAGAATCTTCAGGTATCTAAAAGGGACTATGGATTTTGGGCTTTGGTACCCCAAAAGTGATAGTTTCACACTAACAACATATACATATGCAAATTGGGCCAACAACATTGATGACAAAAAAAGCACAAGTGGAGGAGCATTCTTTCTTGGAGAATGTCTAATCTCTTGGTTAAGTAAGAAGCATGTTTTAGTATCTCTATCTACAACAGAGGTAGAATATATTGTAGCAGTATCCAGTTGTACACAGGTGTTATGGATGAAGAGAACTCTAGAGGACTTCAAGATAAAGCATGATCAGCCCATTCCTATACTATGTGATAATACAAGTGCCATAAGTATCTCAAAAAATATGGTAATGCACTCCAGGATAAAGCACATTTTGATTAAGTATCATTTTATAATAGAACAGGTGATGGATAAATAGGTCAGATTGGAATATGTCACTACAAAGGAACAAATAGCAAATATTTTCACTAAGCCTCTTTCAAAGGAAAATTTTGAGTATCTTCGAGGAGAATTGAGAGTGAGACTCCCACCCCAGAATTAACCACCTCACGAGGAGGTGGGGGAGGGGCTAAGATAAGAGGCTCATTCTTAGCCCCAAGCCCCAAAGGTGACCCTTTGCTATTGATGTCAAAGGGGGAGATATTTGTGTATTGGGGAGAGATTTGATATGGGGAGAGATTTGATATTTGAGAGAGCATTAAGTCAGGGGGAGCAATTTCCCAGGGGGATCAGAAGGAAAAATAAAGGTTAGGTTTCGGTAAGAAGAGTATGGGTTGCCATCAATGACAAAGGAGGAGATTGTTGGACATTTTGAGTCCCTAATTCAAAGTTGTCATTGATGTCACCAAATGAAGTCATCATTAATACCAAATATTTCAACAGGAAACAAAGGGGATACAATGATTATTTGATATCCAGGAAGAAGGCCAAATATCAAGTAAAATAATGCAAAAGACATAAGTTAAAAAGGAGTTATAATATTTATTTTATAAATTATTTAAATTCAGTGTGAATTTTAATTTTATAAATAAATATTAAAGGTACTTTATCAAAGGATATAATATTATAATATAAGTTATTATAATACTAAGCAAGGTGGTGAAAAAGAGCCCAAAGTAAAATATTAATAATAATATTTTACTACACCCAAATATGGGTGTTAGAATTTAAATATTTGAAGCATGTTACAAAGGTTTATCCTCATCGACGTCACATGGGTTAATTGCATTTTGAAGCATCGACATTCTAAAGCAAAGTAGGAATATTAATATTTAAACCTATGCCTAAAGGGTATTAAGATTATCCTTGCTCGATTGAAAAGATAGCATATGAATTAATTAATGTAGAGCTCGTGAAACGGATGTACAAATTTTAAGTTTGAATTGCCAATGAAAGAAACAAAAGGGAAAACATCAAATAGTTGGAAGCCAACTAAGCACCTTGGCCTAGTGGCAAGAGGGTTGTGGCTTACATTTTGTTTGCAAGGAGGCCAATGTTCGAGTCTCGACAGAAGTGCTTGGCAGGTGTGTTGAAAGCGCCAATTGTGAGGCGTGCATTTTGCGAAACAAGGAGTGGATAAAGTTTTTTAAGCACATGGTGCTTCACCTATCTTCAATGAGTGTGTATCTCATGTGGTTGTTGGCACCATGATCGAGACATTAGAGTGGACAGTGTTGAGAGTTCAAAACTGTAGACATGGAAAATTGATTCATTTTCCTTAGTTTTTATCTTAGAAAAGTAAGGTCATATTCAAGAGAATTTTTACCCTATCAAATAATCTAAATTATTATAAAATTTTATACCATTGGATAGGGCTCGAAAAGAGCTTTCCAATGGTATATAATATGTCCAATTTTGACATTATCTTCATCATTTTTTGCTCCAACAAACAAAAAATTCTTGATCGTTGGGCAAAATCACCCATCAATCAACAAAATCATCCGACGATCGACAAAATCGCCAGGCAATTTTGTCCCAAACAAAATTTTAACAAATTTTCTAAAATACAAAATTCAATTTAAAACGTCTTACCTGGTTTAGCCGTTGTTCAAATTAGGAAGTTTAGCGAGTATATTAAAGGTGGAAAACATAGGAGAGATAAAAAACTCCATGTTTAGCCTAACCTCCCAAATTCCTCAAACCCCTCCTTGGCCTATTTAATCTAGGCCCTTTTTCCTTTTTCCTCCTAGCTGACTGACTGACTGACTAACCTCCTAGTTGGCTGGTTGAACTTTGATCCCTGAGATTGCTTCTGAACTCCCTTGAGGATCCTTGGCTCAAATTTGTTATGCAATTCTACCTCCCAGCATCCCTATTTTCATCCTTTGTCATTGTAGGTATTAATTATAATCGCCCTAGATATTAGCATAATCACCTAGTGATCGACAGAAGCGACAGGCGATTTTGACAGAAGTGACAGGTGATTTTGTCAGAGAGTAGGTGATTTTGTCAAAGTAGGCGATCCTGTCTTCAAATTAGCTAGGGGCAAGGATTCAAATCACTGTTTGCATTTATTTCCCAATTTTCTATTTGTCTATGCATTACATCATGCTCATTTAATTTATTACTCATATTTAGATATTGCATCTTGGTGTTCACCATCATTCTAATTAATTTCATCACGAAATGATGATTAAAATTGCATAAATTTGTGGCATAATAGGTTGAATTGTCATCGTATTGTTCTCATGTTATTTCATATCCACTTTCATAGAGAAATTAAAGCTAATATATGACTTGGAGTTTGAGAAACTGTCATAATTTGCAAGAAACCTTATTTTCTGTCCCCTATTTTTTGTCAATTATTTTGTCAAATCGAAGGTGATTTTGTCAAATCGGAGGTGATTTTGTCTAGAACATAGATGATTCTATCTGGAGCAAAGGCGATTATGTTAGAAACAGAGGTGATTATGTCCTGCTACAAGCCTCAAAATCTTCATCAAACATCTAGGTCAAGTAAGGTTTATAATTTCTTTTAGCCCTAGTTTTAGGCATTGCATTTTATTTTGTATCCACTGTCTACTTTCTTCATTAAATCAAAATTGCATATAGATAGTTTAGTTGTATAAAGACCAAACTTAGGTGTATGAGAATAGTTTATAAAAAGAACACTTCAAACATCTTCCAAGCCTAGGTATGGAAACTGTCGCTAAAGTTTCCTGGTGAACCCTTAATTCGTTGAAAAATCACCACAAGAAGGCACAATTAAGTGCCTCTCTTTCTAGGTGTAGCTCTACCATTTTCCCATTCCCCTCTAAGGCACAAATCCATCAGCCTAGAGGAAAGGAGTGTAAAAATTTTAGGCCTACATTCTTTGGTGAACCCGACGTGAATACATAGGCATTTCTTCTGATTTCAAAAATAAACAAACAAAAAAATATATATACAAGAAAAAAAATCATCATTTAAAATTTGTATGTTTTGGATTCAATTCTAAAATTTAGATAACAAATATTACTTTTAGAAGTACTAAATAAACCATGAGTCTTAACTCAAATAAATATGAGCCCATCAGTAATGTTGGGAAAATTATGCCAAATACATTTGTTGATTATGACCAACCTCATCCATATTCAATATCACCTTTATCACACTTTTCTCATTTTCCATCCTTACCCCAACAAGACAGTCCCTTTTCCAATCCTCTTCATAATGATATTATATTTTCTCCCACATATCCATATTATACCTGTAGCACCCTAAAATTGGCGCAGTAAAACCTTAAATAATTACAATTACTCTAGTAAATATTCAAATTCAAATTTTAACCCCAAAACCGCTCCCAAACCGTCGTTTAACCCGTTTCCTCCTTTTCCATGCCATTTTTAGAGTTTGTTTTGACCGTTTGACGATATCGTCGCCGATCAGACGATATCGCCTTAGATCGGACGATTTCGTCTAGGCTAGGACGTCCAGACGATCTTGTCCCAAAACTAATTTTTCTCAATTAGCCTCTATTCCAACGACGTCTCTAATCCAGGCAGAAGCGTGTCTGCGCCGTTAGAGACCCTCCCCATTGGAGATCTCCCAAATTGGGATGATCTCCAACCTCCTAACCTCCCTCCTAAGCCTATTTAAACTTAGGACTCCCCCTTGGCATCCCCCTGGCTGAAATTTCCTGTAAATCAACTTCTACATGCATTAGAGTATCTTAAATTATTATTTGCCTCCATATTTGTCCAAATTTATTTGTAGGAACCTTAGTATTTTTCAGCCGGAGCAAGCTCAGTTCGTCGTGGATGATCCTGTTCAATTCGAGATGATTTCGCACCAATTCGAGATGATCTCGACTGCAGTCTACATTGGGGGCAATCAGTGCCCAGAGTTTGCATTTTCTCATTATTTTTTGTTGCATTATTCTGCATTTAGTTAATCTTATGATTATTCTTTATTATTTTGCATCTTGGAGTTCACCCATGTAGTTTAATTGCATAATAAGGTCATGATTAGCTATTAAAGTATTGCAATTTACTTGCATTTCTATTCAGGATTATCTGTTAACATCCTTATTGTCATTTTACATCATTATCCTCTATTAGCATTGCTGCATTTTTTGTATTTTGTGTCTATTTCTCTGTTTGCAGGTCTCTAACGAATTCGTCAGATCTCAGACGATCCTGCAAGTCGGAGACGATCCCGTCAAATTCCAGACGATCCTGTCTGCTTCAAGAATCAGAACCTCCATCAGACATCCGGATCAGGTATGGCTCTGTAATTTAGATTTTTCTCTCTATTTTATGTTCAAATCTGTTTTTTGTATTTCATTTAGCTCTGCATTTTCATAATAGAACAACTTAGATTCATTTGGCCAAACCTAGGACTCGAATGTTTAAAGATAAAACTGAACACATTAAACACATTCCCAACCTAGGCGTGGAAACTGCCATTCAAACGTTTCCTGGTGAACCCACCATCCATCGAAAAATCACCATAATACACCTCCCCCGAGAGGCGGGACCTTCGCAAGGCCTCTCAGTCCGAGGTACCACGCCATCCTTTTCCCATCCTCCTTCCGGGCACGGATCCTATAGCCTGAAGGTAAGGATGCAAAAAATTTGGAGCGATACATTTTGGTGAACCTGACATGAAAACCAAAAACCTTTTAAAAACAAAAAAAAACAAAAATATATATATATGTATACAAAGAAAAAAAAAGTAACAAAATCATCATTTCAAGTTTGTATGTTTTAGATTCAATTCTAAATAGTAGATGCTAAATATTACTTTTAGAAGTACTAAAGAAACCATGAGTTTTTACTCAAATCAATATGAGCCCATCAGTAATGTTGGAAGAATTCAGCCAAATACATTTGTTGATTATGACCAACCTCATCCCTATTCAACATCACCTCCATCACACTTTTCTCATTTTTCATCCATAACCCAACAGGACAATCCCTTTGCCAATCCTCTTCATAACGATATTATCTATTCTCCCATATATCCATATTATGTCTATCGATCCACATACAATCCTCCTCCACCCTTTCAATATTCTTCTTTCAATACAACACATCCATTTCAACAAGAAAATACTTATTCTTCCAATTCTACCATGCACTCACCTCATACTTCACAATCTTCCTATCATCATTCTACCCATAATAAAGAAAGTAGAGGTGAGAAACCATTAGGTCCTTTTATGACTGAATTCCTAAGGCACGTATCAAAAACCTCTCAAAAACCTTCATCACGTAAATTTACAAAGCTCAATCAACCAATGGATATAATTCTCAAGCATTTACTTGACACAAATAAGATTGAACTCCCTTCCATAAGACAACTTGATACCACAGCAGATTGGTTTAAACCTGAGCTACATTGTGAATATCATAGAGTAGATGGACATATGACACAAAATTGTAAAGATTTAAGATGTGCAATTCAAGATTTGATTGATGAGGGTCTTTTTAATATAAAGGAATTACAATCTACAACTGATTATAAATCTCTAGTAAACTATCAAACTCCTACACAACAAATACCAATAATCAATCAAGACATGGGGATCTCCCAAGAACCCCTATTCAATTATCAACAACAAGAAACCAATCAAATATTGCATGTTAATGTGTCCCATCATGATGATATTACTAATATTGTAACAGAAACTACAAATGAGCAACCTCAAGTTCAATCAACTCAATCCGATATTCAAGATATGGATTCCTCATTTGACCAACCTTCAAAACTATCTTTGGCTCTAGAGAATGATACAAAATGGAATGTAAGCATAGAAAGCTCATATTTAGAATCAAAATCTCAATCTGAAATCCACTTTGATAGCCAACAACAAGTGATTAATCCTCAAGCAAAGATATCCCTTTTAGAAGTATTACAAAGTTCTCACAAGGAAACTTTGTTCAAGATACCTAGCCAACAATTTGTTCCTCATCATATTTTCTCTAAGAACATAATTAATGGTGTAAACCCTCTTGAGGTTAACCATATTTCATTCTATGATGAGGAGATTCCTTCCTCTACTCCACAAGAAGACTCCTATCTTTACATTATCGGATCTAGTAAAGAAACACCTGTTAAAACTATCATGGTAGATAATGGCTCCTCTCTTAATTTATGCACTTATCAATTATTCCAAAAACTCAAATTAAAGGAAGAAGATCTTAATGAATCAAATGTTATTATAAAATCTTTTAACAATGAAATTCAAGAAGCTCAAGGTACTATAATTTTTCCCCTTAATATTGGATCCAAGATCCTGGATACTTTGTTTTATGTAGCATATTGCCCTTCATATTACAACCTACTTCTCCAAAGTCCTTGGATTCATACGATGAGGGTTGTCCCTTCCACTCTTCACCAATGTTTGAAGTTTGAACTTGCAAATAAAATTGTTACCATACATGGTGACCCAACACCATTTGAAGAATATTTAATGGTTGAAACATCAAGTTCTATACATTCTCTATTATCACAATTATCTTCTATCCATCACTTTTCTTCATCCATATATGATCATCCTTGTTTACCAAATAACACCCATGCATATCTTTCACATATGCTCCCTCCATCTTATCAAGACTTGGAAGATAGTGATAAGAATGAAGAACCTTCTTATCCTTCTTACATTTTATTTTGTAACATGATCAATTTTCCACATATAAAAGTCAAATCTTTTGCTACATTATTCTACATTATAACAAAGCTTTTGTTATCACTACCTTTTATTCATCACCTTTTGTTCTTACCTTCAACACAACCAAATTATCCTTCAAAACCTCCTTTGATTTTGAAGCAACCTTAGACATGCTATACTCAAATAACCTTGTATAGTGTATATAGATCATCTTGTATATACCACCAATTTCAATTCATAAATTAAAATCAAAATACAAAAAAATCAAAATCCTCAAAATCTTCAAAAAAAAAAAATACTAATGCAACTAAAGACCTTAAAGGTAAATTTGAGCCCAACTGGCTTGGACCATACATTATCACTACTAAATTTGAATCGGGAGCATACAAATTAGCTACCTTAGATGGTAAAGATTTAAAAGAACCTATGAATATTATGCATCTTAGGCGATATTACGCATAAAATTAGTCATTTCATCATTTGTACATATTTTGCATGTTGTCTTATTTTAAAAATATATCAAACTATTTACACAAAAACAAAAACAAACAAAAATAATAAAAATAAAAACAACAATATTCTTGACTCTTTTGAAACCAAAACAAAATAAAGAAGAAAGAGAGAGTCAACATTCTCAAACTTCCCAAAAAGTATTTGTATATATTTCTTCTTACAAATGTTGCAGTTATATATTTCAAATTATTTTGGATAAATTAGCATTTATTTGGAATCCCTCACTTTCACAAACACAAAATAAATATCTTGATTTTTATCTGGCATGATTACTAATCTCTCTTATATCAAAGTCCACAAAATTCAATTAAATAAAGTTTGAGCACAGAGAATTGATCTTGTTATTTACTTAAACCAAGCACATCCTTTCACAATAAAATGATTATATTTGTAATGTCCATGCTATGCTACATAGTAGAAGTGGTTTCTTGAGCGAAAAGTTTCCCCTGCTATCCTATCATGCACATGGTCTAGAATCTTTGAGAATTGGCAAAAGGACAAGCTCACCCCTACCCAGAATAAAAATCCCTTGCTCTACAGCTAATCCGAGCAAGTATCCCTAGCATAGGAAGAAAAGCAAAGTTCAAGAAAAAGAGAAAAAGAAAAATGTTATTTTATATCATTACAACAATGTTTCAAGCATTATCTCAAAAATCAAGCAAAAATACAAAAGAAAAGCAAAAGAAAGCAAAAGCAAAAGCAATAAAATCCCTCTCCCTACCCATTGAAAAGAAAAGAAGGGTTGATGAGCTTGAATCCCTAGAATTCTCAATTATTCAAAAACTGTGAGGTAAGCCCCATAACAAGTGGTTTGTGCCCAACCCGCTTGGCCTTGGGTAACTCCTAGCATGGCGATATGTCTGTCACATTAGCGACCTTCTTTTGTACAGACCTATGTCTGCTTATGGATTAGCTAGCTCTTGATAATCCGACTTACATAGTAGCCTGGTATGGTTATATGCATCTAAATCATGGTTAATGAACACTTATTTGGTTCATTCAAATCACTTGTATCAAATTATCTTGCTCAAAACTGGTAAACGAACATAGCAATTGCACACACATTTGTATTTGAGAGATTTTGTGTATCATTATGATAAATCAAGATTGGAAATGAACTCACATATGCACATGGGATTCCTTATAAATCTAACTTTTGTCTTTAAGATACTTTGAAATATCTTTGCAAATTGTCTGGAATAATTTCATTTTCTTCTTCTTTAGTATAAAGACAACTACATGCATAATCAAAAATCAAAATTTCTTTCAAACCATACAATAAAAACACATATATATATATATATATTGTCGACTTTCGTGACGATGGTATAGTTCCAGAACTTAAATGGGAGTCTTATGCCTAGCGCAAGTCCTCCTCTTCATATTTTCTGTTTATTTTCAACAATTAAAAATCAACCATACAATAAAACTATTATATCAACTTTTTCTTTGGATTTTGCGATGATGGTATAAGTCTATACCTACATATTCTATGCCTAGCGCAAACCATTGTACCAATTTTTATTCCCCATTTATTTAAAATCATAAAAACATATGACTTAAATCATTATGTTATACAATTATGCTTTAAAACAAACAAACACCTATTCTATTTCATGTCATTATGTCAAACTTCAATTTTGCAACCATGGTATAATTCCTAAGGAATTATTCAACAATTTTATCACACTTAGGAATTTATGCCTAGCAAAAATCATTTTAAAATATTTCATGCATAATATTTTCATGAAAAGTCTGAAAACAAAATCATCATCATCATCATTTGCATCATCACACCAAAGTCTTAAGACAGTCTCTTAAGCACTCTTTTACTTTTAACAATATTTCTATACTGGGATTAGCTTGACGACCGAGTGAGCGGTGACTCCATGAAATGGTCTATAACAGCGACAATGTCCTTTGAAATTATTGTTAAAAGTCCCTTTTATTTTTTATCAAATTATCATCACAACAACCAATTTGTTACATCAGATTATTTCATTTAAATTTTTAAAGCATGACATTTAAACCATAATATTTTCAAACGACATAATTACATGAATCATCAAATCAATCACACTTCAAACATTAAAGCATCATAAAACATATACACAAGTCATATCATCAAAAATATCATCAAAAAAAATGAACAGTAAAAATGAATTAGGGTTTTACCCTATTTTTCTTAATTTTATTCAAAAACAATTAAAAACATTTTAAAATTTTGCTTTTTCGCGTTTTTACCTCAAACGTTCGATTTGGGTAAAAACACGGAGGGGGCACCATAGTAAGCTATCGTACGATTCGACCTAGAATCGTCGCCTAAAAATGGGAATAATTTTTGCTTTCTCGTAGATCGAGAAGAACTCATCTTTAACGCATTTTCTTCAGAAAATTCGCTAAAGAGGGGGCAAAATGTAGCACCCTAAAATTGGCGCAGTAAAACCTTAAATAATTACAATTACTCTAGTAAATATTCAAATTCAAATTTTAACCCCCAAAACCGCTCCCAAACCGTCGTTTAACCCGTTTCCTCCTTTCTCGTGCCATTTTTAGAGTTTGTTTTGACCGTTTGACGATATCGTCGTCGATCAGACGATATCGCCTCAGATCGGACGATTTCGTCTGGACTAGGACGTCCGGACGATCTTGTCCCAAAACTAATTTTTCACAATTAGTCTCTGTTCCAACGACGTCTCTAATCCGGGAAGCGTGTCTGCGCCGTTAGAGACCCTCCCCATTGGAGATCTCCCAAATTGGGATGATCTCCAACCTCCTAACCTCCCTCCTAAGCCTATTTAAACTTAGGACTCCCCCTTGGCATCCCCTTGGCTGAAATTTCCTGTAACACGAGTTCTACGTGCATTAGACCATCTTAAATTACTATTTGCCTCCATATTTGTCCAAATTTTGTTGTAGGAACCTTAGTATTTTTTAGCCGGAGCAAGCTCGGTTCGTCGTGGACGATCCTGTTCAATTCGAGATGATTTCGCACCAATTCGAGACGATCTCGATTGCAGTCTGCATTGGGGGCAATCAGTGCCTAGAGTTTGCATTTTCTCATTATTTTTTGCTGCATTATTCTGTATCTAGTTAATCTTATCTTTATTCTTTATTATTTTGCATCTTGGAGTTCACCCATGTAGTTTAATTGCATAATGAAATCATGATTAACTATTAAAGCATTGCAACTTACTTGCATTTCTATTTGGGATTATCTTGTAAACATCCTTATTGTCATTTTACATCATTATCCTCTATTAGCATTGCTGCATTTTTTGTATTTTGTGTCTATTTCTCTTGTTTGCAGGTCTCCGATGAATTCGTATGACGAATTCGTCAGATCTCAGACGATCCTGCAGGTCGGAGACGATCCCGTCAAATTCCGGACGATCCTATCTCGCTTCAAGAATCGGAACCTCCATCAGACATCCGGATCAGGTATGGCTCTGTAATTTAGATTTTTCTCTCTGTTTTTTGTTCAAATCTGTTTGTTGTATTTCATTTAGCCTACATTTTCATAATAGAACAACTTAGATTCATTTGGCCAAACCTAGGACTCGAATGTTTAAAGATAAAACTGAACACATTAAACACATTCCCAACCTAGGCGTGGAAACTGCCATTCAAACGTTTCCTGGTGAACCCACCATCCATCAAAAAATCACCATAATACACCTCCCCGAGAGGCGGGACCTTCGCAAGGCCTCTCAGTCCGAGGTACCGCGCCATCCTTTTCCCATCCTCCTTCCGGGCACGGATCCTATAGCCTGAAGGTAAGGATGCAAAAAATTTGGAGCGATACATGGGACCCAAAAACACAAAAAAAAAAAAAAAAAAAAAAAAAAAAAAAAAAAAAAAAAAAAAAAAAAAAAAAAAAAAAAAAAAAAAAAAAAAAAAAAACATGCCTATCGATCCACATACAATCCTCCTCCACCATTTCAATATTCTTCTTTCAATACAACACATCCATTTCAACAAGAAAATACTTATTCTTCCAATCCTACCATGCACTCACCTCATACTTCAAAATCTTCCTATCATCATTCAACCCATAATAAAGAAAGTAGAGGTGAGAAACCATTAAGTCCTTTTATGGCTGAATTCCTAAGGCATTTATCAAAAGCCTCTCAAAAACCTTCACCACGTAAATTTACAAAGCTCAATCAACCAATGGATATAATTCTCAAGCATTTACTTGATACAAATAAGATTGAGCTCCCTCCCATAAGACAACCTCGATACCACAGATAAATTGGTTTAAACCTGAGCTACACTATGAATATCATAGAATATATGGACATATGACACAAAATTGTAAATATTTAAGATGTGCAATTAAAGATTTGATTGATGAAGGTCTTCTTAATATAAAGGAATTACAATCTACAACTAATGATAAATCTCCAGTAAAAAATCAAACTCCTACACAACAAATACCAATAATCAATCAAGACATGGGGATCTCCCAAGAACCCCTATTCAATTATCAACAACAAGAAATCAATCAAATATTGCATGTTAATGTGTCCCATCATGATGATATTACTAATATTGTAATAGAAACTACAAATGAGCAACCTCAAGTTCAATCAACTCAATTTGATATTCAAGAGATGGATTCCTCATTTGACCAACCTTCAAAACTATCTTTGGCTCTAGAGAATGATCCAAAATGGAATGTAAGCATAGAAATCCCATATTTAGAATCAAAATCTCAATATGAAATCCACTTTGATAGCCAACAACAAGTGATTAATCCTAAAGCAAAGATATTCTTTTTAGAAGTATGACAAAGTTCTCATGTTCATAGGGAAACTTTGTTCAAGATACTTAGCCAACAATTTGTTCCTCATGATCTTTCCCCTAAGAACATAATTAATGGTGTAAGCCCTCTTGAGGTTAACCATATTTCATTCTATGATGAGGAGATTCCTTCCTCTACTCCACAAGAAGACTCCTCCATTTACATTACAGGATCTAGTAAAGAAACATCTATTAAAACTATCATGGTAGATAATGGCTCCTCTCTTAATTTATGCACTTATCAATTATTCCAAAAACTCAAATTAAAGGAAGAAGATCTCAATGAATCAAACGTTATTATAAAATATTTTAACAATGAAATTCAAGAAGCTCAAGGTACTATAATTCTTCCCCTTAAGAGTGGACCCAATATCCTGGATACTTTTTTTTATGTAGCATCTTGCCCTTCACCTTACAACCTACTTCTCAGAAGTCCTTGGATTCATACGATGAGGGTTGTCCCTTTCACTCTTCACCAATGTTTAAAGTTTGAACTTGCAAATAAAAATTTTACCATACATGGTGACCCAACACCATTTAAAGAATATTTAACAGTTGAAACATCAAGTTCTATACATTCTCTATTGTCACAATTACCTTCTATCCATCACTTTTCTTCATCCATACCTGATCATCCTTGTTTACCAAATAACACCCATGCATATCTTTCATATATGCTCCCTCCATCTTATCAAGACTTGGAAGATAGTGATAAGAATGAAGAACCTTCTTATCCCTCCTACATTTTTATTTTGTAACATGATCAATTTTACATATAAAAGTCAAATATTTTGCTACATTGTTCTACATTATAACAAAGCTTTTGTTATCGCTATCTTTTATTCATCACCTTTTGTTCTTCATTATCCCTCTCATTATTATTATCACATCAAGTTCTCTATTATTTGTTGAAAATTTGAGTTATGTCACATGGATCACATTGAGTTTTGGTGGCAAAAGCACTTCATAAATAATCATTTATGATATTTTGGAGAGCATGGATATATACAAGGTTTTTGTGAAAACCAAGGCAGGCAAAATAAAAGATTTTATTTAAAACCATGGATGAAATATTTGAAATGGGTTTTTCTTAAAACCCAAGTTGGCTTTTCGTTTTATCGAAAAAGGTGCCCGATGATGGAGATATTTAATTTTAAATATTTAGTTTAAATTTTAAAATTATAAAATAAAAAGTAATCCGCCGACATCGTCGAATATGAGGGAGAAAACTATATAAAAGGGTGTCTAAGGTTTATTAATCCTAGGCTTGTGATCATGAATTAATGCGATTGTTGGAAAGCGAAAAGAGCTCGTGCAAAAGAGATTTAAGTGATGGAAGCGAAGAATAAATCGGACAGTATGTGAAACCCTAGTCACCTTGGGTAGTGTGGCACATTGGCAATTGGATTTTGGCTAAGGCAAGTGGCAAAATGAACGTTAAGATTTCAAATCCCTTTGGATGTGTTAGAAGGTATTGGAAGAAAGAGTACACGAAGCACTTTTGGTTTATGTGAGAGGGAGGAGTGTTTTGAAGAACGTGGTGCCTTGCCCTCCCAAATGAGCCTGTAGCTCGTGCGATAGCTTGGCCACGGTTAAGGCATCGAGCAAGGAGGTGTCGAGGGATCGAATCCCATAAAGGACAAATATTTAGTGGATAACTAATAAGTCATCAAAAAGGTATGAGCAATATTATCCATTGACTTTGTTTAGGGTGGTTGATTTCTGAAATATCATTGGAGAGAAAAGGATTGATTGTGGTTTCCTTTTCGAAAGTGGTTGGTTAAATGCTTCAAGGTTTTTTGGTTTGAGAGTTGTGATTAAACATTTTTTTATAAGCATTTTTTTGAAGCCCATTGCTTGTACAAAGAACTTGAACTTGAGTTAGAGGAGAACATGAGTATCATTGTTATGTGAGAGTTATTATTGAGTATTGTTGGAAACATTTTGAGTTGATTGATTCATGCTTGAACTAGGGTTTGTGAGAAAAGTTGTTCCTTAAGGTGATTGGTTGAGTTGAGTTGATTAAGCCTAGTCAAGTGATTGTGTGAAGTGGTTGTTCAAGTTCCATGAAATAAACTTCTATATTATGATTTGAGTTGAGTTTGAGTTAAGAAATAAATTAAGTTTGTGAATAGAACATATTGAGTCTCTAATAATTCTATGTATGCTTCTATAAGATTGAGCTGAGTTGATATTGATTTGATTTAAGTTGAATTGAGATT
This sequence comes from Wollemia nobilis, assembly GCA_028583015.1. Classification (NCBI taxonomy): domain Eukaryota; kingdom Viridiplantae; phylum Streptophyta; class Pinopsida; order Araucariales; family Araucariaceae; genus Wollemia; species Wollemia nobilis. The sequence continues at coordinate 9,460,746 of JAQPPZ010002998.1, forward strand.
GATTTAATTTGAGATCATTGTGGATCATTGTTGTCATCCATTGAAGAGTGCATTGTCATTCATTGTTGAGTTCATCATTGAGCATTACCTTCATATATTTATAGATGATATTTGAGTGCTACTTGAGCATGATTTATTGAGCCTTTGAGAAGGATTTTGGATAGATTTTTGGATAAATTTGAGGCAGATTTTGTGTATGATTGATTGAGCCTTTGAGAAGGCTTTTGGGATAGATTTGTGGACAGATTTTGGAGTAGATTTGAGCAAGTTCTTGGTGATCTTGCTAAGCATATTTGAGAAAGTTCTTGGTGAGCTTGTTGGAGCAGATTTTGAGCAAGTTCTTGGTAAGCTTGCTAAGCAGATTTTGAACAAGTTCTCGATGAGCTTGTTGGAGCACATTTGAGTAAGTTCTTGGTGAGATTGCTGGAGCAAATTTCGAGCAAGTTCTTGGTGAGCTTGCTGGAGCAGATTTGAGCAAGTTCTTGGTGAGATTTCTGGAGCAAAAAATTTAAGCAAGTTCTTGGTGAGCTTGTTGGAGCAGATTTGAGCAAGTTCTTGGTGAGCTTGCTAGAGCATATTTTGAGTAGGTTCTTGGTGAGCTTGTTGAAGCATATCAGTGGATTGTATTGCTAAGTAGATCAATGGATAGCCTACTTGAGCATATCAGGATTGTCTAGTTGAGCATATCAATGGATTACCTTACTGAGTAGATTAGTGGATAACCTACCTAAGCAGATCAAGATTTCCTAGCTAAGCAAATTAGTGGATTGCCTTGCTGAGCAGATCAGTGGATTACCCACCTAAGAAAATCAGTGGATAGCCTAGATTTGAGCAGATCAAAGTAATCATTTGTATTGGGATAATTATCCTTATTTCTTTATAAAATATTATAAGGAGATTATCTTGTGGACTACCCCACATTAGGGAACCACGTTAAATCTTGTGTCTTAGTTGTGTGTGGTGATTTGTGCTCTTGATTACTATTGCTATCTATGTCATTAATGCACACTGCTATATTTGGTTATTGCAATTAAGGACACTAATTGATATTGGTTTGGAAAGAAAGTAAAAAGTGGGTGCTATACTGTTCACCCCCCGTCTTAGTATAAGCGTGTGTTCTTCATTATTTTCCTCTTTATCATTGTCATATTATGTCCATAAATTTTCTTCATCTACATTTCATTCTTCATCACAACAATCTCAACTATCAACCAAACAACTTTACATACACCACAACCAAATTATCCTTCAAAACCTTCTTTGATTTTGAAGCCACCTTAGACATGCTATACTCAAATAACCTTGTATATTGTATATAGATCATCTTGTATATACCACCAATTCCATCATTAAAAGTAAAAAATCAAAAAAATAAAAATCAAATAAAACAACTAAAAAAAATAAAAAAGTATCAAAAATATCAAATTATTTCAAATTATTCTGCATTGTTATTCATTGTTGTATTTCAAAATTTTGAAGCTATATTTTCCTTTATTTCGGATTAATTCAAAAGTTATCTTGAACCATACACTTAATTTTACAAATTAATTATTTTGATTTTATCACTATGATTATAAATCTCTCTTGTATCGAAGATCACTATTTCACTAAATAATACTTTGACTTTTGGGAAACGATCTTGCTACTTCTTGAACCAAGCACACTTTTACACATTAAAATGATTTGTTACAAATTTGAAAAATGATACTACATAGTAGTCTTAGTCTCTTGAGCGAAAAGTTTCTCCTGCTATCCTATCATGTGCATGGTCTCGAATTTTTGAGAATTGGCAAAAGGAAAAGCTCACCCCTACCCGAATAAAAATCCCTTACTCTACAGCAAATCCGAGCAAGTATCCCAAAATAAAAAAGAGAACAAAAAGAGAAAAAGAAAAGTAATAAAATCCCCTTGTTCAAAATAAAATGAACCAAATACCTACCCCTTGAAAGTGAAGAAAAGAAGGGTGAATGAGCTTGAATCCCTGGAATTCTCAGTTATTCAAAAATCATGAGGTAAATCCCATAACAGGTGATTTGTGCCCAACTTGCTTGACATTGGGTAATTCCTTTTCGTGTGGCACCATGTCTGTCACATTAGCGACCTTATTTTGTACAAACCTATGTCTGCTTGTGGATTAGATAGCTTTTGATGACTTGAATTACATAGTAGGTTGGTATGGTTTCATGCACAAAAATCATGGTTAATGGACCCTTCACTTGCACACACATTGGTTCATTTAAGTTCGCTTGCATCACTACCTTACTCAATATTGGTAAATGAACATTACAAAGCACACACATTTGATCCTTGAGAGATTTTGTATCATCATGACAATCAATATGGATAATGAAATCACTCATCATGACATTTGATCCTTAGAAATAAGTTAAAATATTTCTTTGAAATTTGTCGAACAATATTAGTTCATCATTATTTTCATATTAACACATCACATAGATATTTCCAAAATTTCAAAAATCTACAAAACAACTTATTGCAAAAATAACATGTAGATAAAAATCACTTATCATACATAGCATTCATGACTTCGCGATGATGGTATAATTCCTAGGAATTATTATTCTCAATTTTCACACTAGGAATTCTATACCTAGCGTAAACCATCTTTCTATTTTTTCAAGCCCAAAATTGGTCCATACATTTTCATAAAATTTTCATAATATTTCTGAAACATTTGACACAATGATTTATCTTACATTACTTTGCATTTTAAAAGAACAAATAATTTCATATCATCATGCATTTCATTTTGATTTTCATGATGATAGTATAATTCCTAAGTAATTATTTCATATAATTTCACACTTAGGAATTTTATGCTTAGCATAAATCATCCTTCAAATTTTTCATGCTTTGCTCAATATATTTCACAAACATTTACCACATACATTATTATCAAACAAACATCACACATATTCCTATTACCACAAAAGGCTTAAGATTATTATTAAGCATACAACAATTCTTAGCAATATCAAAAACATTCCTCACAAACAGGATTAGCTTCGAGACTTAGCGAGCTTTGAACTCCACCAACAGTCTCATAACAACACAACATCCTTTGAGGTTTATTGCTAGAATCTATCAAACATCCTATCCCAAAACAACATCAAACATTTCTTTATCATCATAAAGCCTTAAGATTATTCTTAAGCACACAATATTTTGGTATTAGCAATACAAAAATTCCTCATAACAGGATCTGCTTCATGACGTAGTGAGATTTGAACTCCACCAACAATCACATATCAACACAACATCCTTCGAGGTTCATTGCTAATCCCTCAAATCTATCATCAAACAAAATCATCTTTCTCAAAACACAATTTACAAAATCATTTTCCTTTTATGTTAAGCATGATTACAAGAAATTATGTAACACAACCACCATAAGCAAATGTAATAAATCATCCAATAAATCACACAAAGTAACATAAAACAAATAAGATCAAATTCGAGTTCTCCACCAAACGTAAAATTTGGTGTAAAAACTCGAGGGGGCATCCTAGTTAGTAAATTAGTAATTATTTATTTCTAAGACATCAATTTCACATAAACTATTCATCCTAAACCATCTACTCCATTTTTACCTATGTCAAATCATAATCATTTCTACTCAAGTGTCTACACTTTTATTCGACACATTTATTGTTCATAAATACGTCAAAGAGGGGGGCAAAATGTAGAGATGAAAAATTGACTCATTTTCCTTAGTTTTTATCCTAGAAAAGTAAGGTCATATTCAAGAGAATTTTTACCCTATCAAATAATCTCAATTCTTATCAAATTTTATACCATTGGATAGGGCTCAAAAAGAGCTTTCCAACGGTATATAATATGTCCAATTTTGACATAGTCTTCCTCATTTTTCACTCCAACAAACCAAAAATTCTTGATCGTTGGGAAAAATCGTCCATCAATCAACAAAATCACCCGACGATCGATAGAATCGCCAAGCAATTTTATCCCAAATATAATTTTAAAAAATTTGCTAAAAGATAAAATCTGATTTAAAATGTCTTACCTGGTTTAGCCATCGTTCAGATCAGGAAGGTTGGCGAGTAGATTAAAGGTGGCAAACATAGGAGGGATCAAAACCTACTCCATGTTTAGCCTAACCTCCCAACTTCCTCAAACCCCTCCTTGGCCTATTTAATCTAGGCCCTTTTTCCTTTTTCCTCCTGGATGACTGACTGACTGACTAACCTCCTGGCTAGCTAGTTGAACTTTGATCCCCTAAGATTGCTTCTGAACTCCCTTAAGGATCCTTGGCTCAAATTTGTTATGCAATTCTACCTCTCGGAATCCCTATTTTTATCCTTTGTCATTACAGGTCTTAGTTATAATCACCCCAGATATCAGCATAATCGCCTAACGATCGACAGAAGCAACAGTCGATTTCGATAGAAGTGACAGGCAATTTTGTCAGAGAGTAGGCAATTTCGTCAGAGAGGAGGTGATCATGTCTTCAAATCAGCTGGGGGCAAGGATTCAAATCATTGTTTGCATTTCTTTCCCAATTTTTTGTTTGTCTATGCATTACATCATGCTCATTTAATTTATTACTCAGATTTAGATATTGCATCTTGGTGTTCACCATCATTCTAATTAATTGCATCATGAAATCAGGATTAAAATTGCATAAATTCATGGCATAATAGGTTGAATTGTCATCGTATTGTTCTCATGTTATTTCATATCCACTTTCATATAGAAATTAAAGCTAATATATGACTTGGAGTACGAGAAACTATCATAATTTGCAAGAAACCTTGTTTTTTGTCCCCTATTTTCTGTCAATTATTTTGCTGTAGGATTGCGACATAATCGCCTACGATTTTGTCAAATTGGAGGTGATTTTATCTAGAACATAGGCGATTCTATCTGGAACAGAGGTGATTCTATCAAAAACAGAGGTGATTTTGTCCTGCTACAAGCCTTAGAATCTTCATCAAACATCCGGGTCAAGTAAGGTTTATAATTTCTTTTAGCCCTAGTTTTAGGCATTGCATTTTATTCTGTATCCACTGTCTACTTTCTTCATTAAATCAAAATTGCATATAGATAGTTTAGTTTCATAAAGACCGAACTTAGGTGTATGAGAATGATTTATAAAAAGAACACATCAAACATCTTCCAATCCTAGGTATTGAAACTATCGCTAAAAGTTTCCTAGTGAACCCTTAATTCATCAAAAAATCACCACAAGAAGACACAATTAAGTACCTATATTTTGAGGTGTAGCTCTAATATTTTCCCATCCCCTCTGAGGTGCAGATCCATCAGCCTAGAGGAAAGGAGTGCAAAAATTTTAGGCCTACAGAAACTCTCCAAAGGTAAAGGTAATATTTTGATTTTAATTTTAATTAAATGCCTAAGTTGGAGGTATAATGTTGCTTAGTGGTTGAGTTTGGAAAAAATGCTTTGTAATAAAGTTTTTTGGTAGTTATTGTTGATTATGGAGCCTGATTAAATTGGAGGCTTTTGTTTCAGCCGCACTTAGACCCACTACGTGAAAGGGGGGGTGTAGGGGGGCATTAGCCCCCCTACTACTATCTCCAGGGGGGTCCAAGGGGGCAGTGCCCCCGAAGCTAAAAATAGATGTTTTTTTTCCTCTATGTAAATCTGGACCATTTGATATTAGGTCACAGATCGGACGGTACATTTTAGGTGGGTTTTTTGCCCTAAAATTGTAATGCATTATTATAAGAGGAGGTTGTATGATGACTAAATATGTAATGATGTGTGTGGCTGTGTACAGAGGGGTTTTCTGGATGAAATACAAAGGGCCTGGTTATTTTCTCCGTGGAGTAGCCTGATTTGGGTGTACCACGTTATATCTGTGTCTATTGTGTATTGCATAATTTCTTCCATGTTTATTTCCACATTATATTATTGCTCGTATTTGTTATTTAATCATAACAGTTGAGAATTACCTTTAGGAGTTATAAGGAGAATTCTGTTTTTATTTTTAAAGTCTTAAATTGCTATTGTGGAATATTAGAATATTAAGACTTTATGAGTAGTATGTTATTTTGAATTAAGGGTTTTTGTGACTATTGTGAGGATATTTATTATTATTAAGTTGAAGTGATAAGGTGTAATTTTGATATTATATTTGTGATATATTTTGTTGAAGAAAATTATCCTCTAACCCTTATTGAGATTGGCAAAGAAGTAATTGTGAGTGTGGCAGATTTGTGAGACCAACTACTTGTCAAACAAAAGGTATGGGTAAATTCCTTCTTGGTTGAGTTGATTGATTGGATTTATTGAAAATTAAGTTTGGAGTGAAAAGGACTTGATTAGGGTTTCCTTTTCAAAAGTGGTTGAGTTATTGCTTCAAGGTTTTCTGATTTGAGAGTTGAGATTAAAACCTTGTTTTATTAGCATTGTTGTTGATATCATTGGTTGAGTGAAGTGTTTGAGTTAATGCTTCAAGGTTTTCTAAAATTGAGAGTTGTGATTAAAACATTGTTTGATGAGCATGGTTGTTGAAGTGAGTTGTTATGCAAAGAACTTGGACTAGGGTTTGAAAATATCATGAGTATCATTGTTATATGAGATTTGTTGTTGAGCATTGTTGAAAACATTTTGAGTTGGATGATACATGCTTGGACTAGGATATGTGAGCAAGAGTTTTTTCTTGAAGTTATTGGCTGAGTAGAGTTGATTGAGCCTATTAAAGTGGATGTATGAAGTGATTGTTCAAGTTCCATAAAACAAACTATTCTATATTCTGATTTGAGTTGAGATTGAGTTTTTGAGAATAGAACATATTGAGTCTCTAACAATTCTCTTTATGGTTCTATGAGATTGAGTTGAGAAAGTGATTGAGTTTTGAGTATAGAACATATTGAGTCTCTAACAATTCTCTTTATGATTATATGAGATTTATTTGAGTTGAGAAAGTGATTAAGCATTGAGTAAAGAACATATTGAGTCTCTAACAATTCTCTTTATGTTTCTATAATATTTGGACAAGTTTTGTGTGAGCTTGTTGAGAAGATTTGGACAAGTTCTGTGTGAGCTTGTTGAGCAGATTTCGACAGGTTCTGTATGGACCTGGTGAGCAGATTTGTGTAGGTTCTGTGTGGACCTATTGAGCAGAGTTATGCAGGTTCTATGTGGACCTATTGAGTAGAGTTGTGCAAGTTCTGTGTGGACCTATTGAGCAGATTTGGATAGGTTATGTGTGGACCTATTGAGCAGAATTGAGTAGGTTATGAGTGGACCTGTTGAGCAGAGTTGTGCAGGTTTTGTGTGGACCTGTTGAGAAAATTTGAATAGGTATCGAGTGGACTTGTTTAGTATATTTGAGTAGGTTCTAAGTGGATCTATTTATTAGATCTGAGTAGGTTTTGAGTTGACCTATTGAGCATATTTGTGCTAGATCAACTGGACTGTGTTTAGTGTAAGAGTTGAGTAGAGTTGTACTAGACTGACTGGACTATGTTTAGTATAGTATTAAGACAAAGCTTTGGAGGTGATTGAGTAAAGAGGATAGAGTCTCTAGTGGATAGATTTCCATCAGCTAGGACATTGAGGATAGGTCTTCTGAGTGAGGACAAGAGTCTTCAAGTGGAGAGAGATACACCAGTCAGTGCAGTGGAGGTAGTATCTTCTAAAGGATCACCAGCCATAGTAGAGGAGAAAGACTTCTCCTATGGATAGAGATCCACAAACTAGATTTATGGGATCAACATCTCCTTTGGACAAAGGTCTATAAACTTTGTAATTGGTAAGGATTCCCAAGAGATCATTTGAGAAATATTTAGAAGAAATATTTTCTTCGTGGAAGTAGCCATATTTGGGTGAACCACGTTAAATTTGTGTCTCCATTATGTATGTTTTTTTGTGCATTGCTTTGATTATTGCTATTTATATTGTTATCTATACACTGCATAATATTGATTTGAAAAGAAAAGTAAAAAGTGCTCTTATACTGTTCACCCCCCCTCTTAGTATAAGCTTGTGTTCTTAATTTTAAGAGTGTTTCCCACATCAAGGTTGTAGAATCAAGATATTTAGGAGTGAAAATGGCAATGAGTACACCTCAAATGAATTCACACAATACTTATCCTCACACGGGATCAAACATCAATGGAAAATACCAGGTACACCTCAACAACACAACATTATCAAGTGTATGAATAAGAAAATTATGAACATGGTCCATGCCCTTATTTTCTAAAAAATGTGCCTCTATATATTTTGGTTGAATCCACCTGGACTGTTATGCATGTACTAAACATAATGAGTCCCTCAAAACCTGGCCCATCCTCTCATGAAAAATGGACTGGACACCCCCATTGTCAGTCACTTCAAAATATTTGAATCCATATATTATGCTCATATTCTTCCAGAGCACAAAAACAAACTTGAAGCTCAAGCTATTAAAGCTATCTTTGTTGGATACCCTATGGATCATAAGGGATACAAGGTATTCCTTCCATCACATTGAAAAGTGATTATGACATGTGATGTGTTTGCAAAAACTAAATAACAACTAGTTACATTGGATACCATGGGACACAATCTTCAGCCTAGATCAAAATATACTAACATTTATGATATTCAGATTCTAGTATTTTGAGGGAGATGTTGAAAATTTACTCAGAACTTTAGAATATACAAATCAACCCATAAGTCCAGAGGAACCAAACTGTGATACTAAGCAGATGTCTGTATATTTTGCACCTTCTGGCCCTTCTCATAGTAATATTTATCATGGTAAAAGTATTGTTTCACATCCATCTTCGTCAGCATCCTTTGTACCTAATGATCTATTCCAAGAAAAACTTCAAGGTAGGTGAGACATCCACACTATTCCCCACTCGAGGAATTCATGAAGCTCACCAGCTCTTAAAGGACATCAAACCAAATGAAGCAAGAAAAATGGGTATAAGAGGTGCCCTCATAGCAAGAATCATTACTTGTTGAACTGGAACCTATAGAATTGTACCTCACCCTGAATAATGAACCTCTCACGTACCAAGAAGTTGTCAAACACATAACTTAAAGACATGCAATGAACCAAGAGTATGAATCTATGATAAAAAATATTACTTAAGAGTTAGTTGATCTACCACTTGGAAGAAAGGTAGTTAAAAAAAATGGGTATACATTAACAAGTATAAATTATATGGTACCCTTGATAAATGCAAGGTAAGATTAGTGGCTAAAGGCTTCACGTAAAAGCAAGATATTTACTACATTGAGGTATTTACACCTACCAAAAAATGGCCCACAATCAGGACTCTTGTAGCCTTAGCTGCACAACAAGGTTGGAAGATTTATTAATTAGATGTAAAGACTACTTTCTTGAATGGAAAATTGGAAGAAGAAATATACATGGCACAACTAGAAGGTTTTGAGATTGCAAGATAGGAGCACAAGGTATGTAGACTTAGAAAGTCTTTATATGGATTGAAGCAATCCCCTCATGCTTGGTTCAACAAGCTATCATATCAGATGAAGCAACTTGAATTTGAAGTTTGTGATTACCAATACATTGATGCAACATTGTTCATCAAGCACAACAAAGACAAAGTCACATACCTTATAGTATTTGTCGATGACATGCTTATAATAGGTAACAATGAACACATCATCAACACAGTGAAAAATGATATTGCAAAGACTTTTGATATATTTGATCTAGGATTGATAAAATTCTACTTTGGCATAGGTAACTCAAGAAAATGGAAAAAAATTCTTGATCCAAGATAAATACATCAATGATATTCTAGAGAAGTTTCAACTCAAATATGCACACCCTATGACAACACCAATGGAATAAAATCTGAAATTCACTATGAACGATGACACACTAGAGGCAGATGCAACACTCTATAGAAGGTTGGTTGGTAGTCTCATCTATGTTACTAACACAAGACCTAGAATCACTTATGCAGTGGGGATTCTTGTAAGGCACATTACCAAGCCAAGGAGAGTCACTAACAAGTACCAACAAGAGTGTTGAGGTACCTAAAGACAACATGTAATTATGGCCTATTGTATGAAAAGAATATAGATTTCAAACTCATCGCATACATAGACTCAAAATTTGCAAGAGATAAAGACATTGGGAGATCTATGTCTAGGTACTTGACGTTTCTTGATTCAACACCAATTTCATGGAGATCAAAGCAACAAAATACTATAGAAAATTCTTTATTAGAAGAATATATTACTACAACTGAGATAAGCAAAGAAGTGGTATGGTTGAGAAATTTGTTACACACTCTCGATATCACTCAAAAAGGTATTACAAGACTGCATGTGGATAATCAATTAGCAATCCACATGGCAAATAATCCTATGATTCATGATAGAACCAAACACATCAGTACAAAAATACATAGGATTCGAGAAATTATTCAAGATGACACTATACAAATGTACTACTGTCTAATAGTAGATCAGATTGTTGATATCTTCACCAAGCCACTCCATAGGATGAAGTTTGAACAATTCAAACAACAAATAGGCTTAAAAGCCTCCATATCCCCCTAACAATGGAGATGCAATAGGACCAGAAAGGCTAATTCTTATTTGTAAAACCACCTTTGTATGGGAAAAAATTATTGGTCAGTCTTTGCTCTATCTCATTCGTGAAAAACCCTTGTGGGCACAAAAGGATAAGAGTTGTACTAGTTTTGAAAAATTGGAACCTGTGAAAACCCAAAATGGCATGGGGGATGACCAAATGGTATATGGAGACTCAATGGATTGGAGCTGCATTTCATGGACAATTGGCTAATTGGCTACACAAAGAGCCACCTGAGCTACTCATATATTGAAATAAAATGACCTTCTACCATTAAGGGGGGGATTGAAGATATGTTAATGCTACAAGTCCATGTTTATTAGTTATGTTCCAAAGTAATTGTTATGAGGCTTTAATAAGAACTTATTAGAATGTGTTATTTTATTGTGTAATGTCATTTCATGTTCATTTGAATTTCATGTAATATGGATTTGGTAACCCTAATCATAATCTCATTTTTCTCAATATATAATTCCATAACACAAAGGGCTTGTGATTTTTCAATCTCTCCATTGTCGAAAATCTTCTCTTCTTTTTTTTCTTGTTTCATGTGGTTAAGCTTGGGTACATAGCATTGATCCCTGCTACACACTTTACCAGATTTGGATTGCTAGTTTCCTTCCTAAAGCATAAGTGCAACGACAAAATTATAATAAATAGTTTTATAAAAACACACTAATGTTATAAAGTAAAGCAAACATTACCAATGACAAAAATTAATGTAAATCCTAATCATTAGTTGATTTAGGCAGTAAACATTTTCTTGTCAACTTCAACTAAACTTTCTACTTCCTTTAACCATGGAAAAGATAATTTTACTTCATGATCCTTAATTAAAACCCCTCTATTGGCTAACTTATCTACACATTTATTTCCTTCCCTTAATATATGTGTAAACCTGATTGCTTCAAACTCTATAGCAAGATATTTTATTTCCACAATTATCTCTTGTATATTCCATGGAGCCTTTGCTTTCCTCAAAATTGCATTTATTACTATTAGTTAATAACCTTCCATCCATACTTTGTTCATTTTCATTTGTTCTATGTAATTTTTAACCCTTCTAAAGCTACCCAAGCTTTAGCTTCATTATTTGTCTTAAATATACTATTGAAAGCATAATAAGACATAATATTTGTCCTATTATTTCTAATTATTCCTCCTCTTGTTGATCCTAAATTTCCTTTAGATGCTCTATCAAAATTCAATACATAATTCACTTCTCATGGTTTCTGTTTTATATTATTTTCCTTCTTTTTGTTTCTCTTGACCCCACATCATAATTCAATTTGATGACTTGACTCCATCTATTAAGGCTTTCTACTTTAGGATTAGGGATTGAGTGAGTTGATAGGGTTGGTTTAGGCTTATCTATGGATAAAAAAATCTTCCTTTTCATTACCTCTAAATTGCTTTTCTTTCCTTTAAATTTTCTTCTATTCCTTTCCAACTATACAATCTAAAGTATCTAGATTGTTTGTAAAGCCTTGCTTTTAAAAGTGCTCTGTCATTGCTTTAACCATTATTCAATTCTACCATTCATCACCATGCATTTATGAAACATATTAAGAATTAATTACCATAGTTTCTAGACTATTGAGCAATGTCCCAAGGGGCCATGAAAACCCTTGTTTATAAGGATATCTTAGGATAAAATTCCTCTCAAGGGCAAAGCCTTTGACCAAGACCCAGTAAATTTACCAATAATTGCCCTACCTTTGAGCAACAAGTTTCTCTACAAGTTCTTCACTAACCTCTATGACTAGGGATTATTCTAAGCATAGTTGAGAAAATCATAATCAACAAAAAATTGGCAAGGCCAAAGAATTGGGAAAAATAAGTAATCGAAAAAAATGTTAAAAAAATGAAGAAAATCAAGATTCCTTCAAACTGTAAAAAAATTTGTGCTTTAGTGTTTTATTTGGTGTGGTAGCAAGTAGAAAAACTTCTTTCTCTAGTTTGGAACAAGCAAAATGAGGCAAAATGAAAAAATAAGCTATTTATGTCGTTTCCTCTACTTATGAAAGATTTTGTTGACAAAAAAATCAGATTTTATTAGCAAGGGTAGGAGTGGACAAAAATCAAGATTTTTGTGTAAATGTTCTCAACTATGATTTGTAGAATTTAGCTATAAATTGGTCCATGGGAAGGAAACTATAACTCAAAATATATTGAAATTTACTAGTATATTTTATAACTATTATATTGTTTGAAAACAAACCTATAATAATTTGCATGCAAAACTTTTAAGATAATGAAGAGGAAAAATAAACTTAGCTGAAAATTTCTATGCTTAGACAAAATACCCTACCTCATTGATGTTCTAGCCCTTAGTTGCTCCTCTCATCATCCAAACTCTAGCTGATAGAAATCTGTAATTTTATTTTTCATGACTTGAAAAATTATCACTGTCCTTGTTCTAAATGATTGACTTCACAAGGTCGTATCTTCCTCAATACTAGTCAAAGTCCTTCATATGACCATTCATTTTAAAACTCTTCAAGTTCTGCACAAATTGATCTAAGAATCATTTGAATAAGACAATCCATCGTAGAGAAATAGCTCCTAAAAGATGATTTTTTTAAAGAAAAAATTTACCCTAACCTTCCCTAATTTCAAGCGATTGTCTTCCCATGTTCATATTTCCCTTAATATTATTAGATTATTTTTTGGATGAAAAAGCCATTATATTAATAAAATAATGTCTAATCATACAAAAAATGGTAGGTGGGATTAGCACACCTCGTAAACCAATACACTAACCACTGTTGTTAGAAGTATACAAGAGTGTCAGAAACAGTCCACAAACTACCATATAACAACTGCAAAAATAGTGTCAAATATGCATTCAAAAAGAAAGAAGCTAAGAAATCACTACCACCTGGAAGGGGAAGGAAGAGGTACATGACTCATAATGTAGGGTGCATTCCCCCAATGATCCATGAGGGTATGCAAGTACTACAACTTCACTTGTACTTTTTCAACTTGTACTTGAATCTGTAACCAACAATTAAATAATATATCATATTTCTCAGCAACAAAGAAGACACACCTGACATTATGCTGAGAAAAAATAGCTCTATTCCAGGACTTCTATAACCACTTATTTTTAAGCTTTTTAAATTCCACATAAAATGAAATAAAAATTGTCAATAATTCTATAAAAAAATACAACTCTTAAAAATATATTTTTTAAAGACTTTTCTTTAACTTTACTGATTCATAATTTGCTCATTTTCATTCCCCCTCCATTCATATTGCATTGTTTTAAACGTACAAAATATATTATTATAGTGGCGTTAACAATAGACCTTTTGAGCAAAACCCTCTATGCTTTTGGCCATGCTTCTGTTCCATCCAATAAACTTGTATCACCATTTTCACATTGCCTTTAAGCTTTAATGTCTTAATCACATGGCATGTATGCCAAATGCCACATAGCCACATATGCGTAGCATAAAGGCCAACCGTCCCATTCCAAAATGTATTGTCATATTTACCAATGCAGTATGTTGGCTTTGCGGTACACGTGGGTAGCCACAAGTCTATTGGCTTCACGATAACTTCTAAATTTTTCATTACTTATCCCAAAGTCTTTAAGCTTTATATTAATATTTTATCAATTTATTTATTTTTTGAAAAAGAAATTACTTTATAGGTGGTAAATTTCTTTAAAACTCAAAGTCTAATGTTTGAATCCTTAAGCTGGTAAGGAGATCTATCACCTATTACAAATCGTAGCTCTGATGAGCGGTCTACACTATACACCATGGTTATCAGCCACGGTGAGCAATTAAGTGGTTTTTCCATTTAAATCTAGGGTTGTGGGCTTGATCCTCCTTGTCAAATTTATTATCATGGGTCACCTTTATATCCTCTGACATGTTTGGCAGTTGAATTCCACAATTGGGCCTCTATTTTCTCGAATTCATGTTTCTTGGAGTTCTAGCTCCTTAGGGCATCCATGGAATGAATTGTCATGATGCTTGATTAGATGACAAGTGTATAGCAATTAAAATTCCTCTCAATGCACTAAGTGAGTCCACAATTTGATAGGGATTCGCTATCATAATGCACTGTATGCTCTATATATTTTGCCATATTTTGGAAGGGGTACTTATAGGAATACCCAAGGGCTAGGGGTGGCTTCATGGAGAAGCCAAGATCAAGAAGAGGTAGTTGGGACAGTTGGATTGGAAGCCTCTAGAATCTTCCATCTTTCAACTACCTTCTTCTAGATCAAATGGTCATTCCAATCGATTTGGCTCAGATGAAGGCCAACTGAACTTCAGTTTAGACCATAGGTCACAGTTGTGGCATAGGCTGTGAACTGTAGGTGTCAAAAGTGGTTCAAACTATAGACCGTAGGTCTCAGCTACGGTTCATACTGATTAGGCCAAGGATCCCAAATTGAGTGGTTAAAACCACTGCTCTATCTTGGATTCTATCTAAGATTTTCCATATGGTCTTGTAGTATGTCCCATATGAGTAGTTGCCTTCAACATGATGTGTTTTAGGTGTCTACAGATGTCCCTTTTGAGATGCATTGTGAGATCGAATAACGTTGAGCAAAAATAGACCTCCTAAAATTATGTTGAAGGTTCCATGATGATCATTGATTAGATCAACATTAGATACCCCAGGTCCTGCAAAAGGATGCACATCCTAGAATCATTGCTTCCAACTGGGTGAAAGGCTTAAATTTGAAGAGCTTGTGCCCATCTCATCTCATTTGGTGCGATTGTGCATTCCATAGGTATCTTTTGACCCATAGATCCGAAAGGCAGAGAACAACAGGAAAAACTATCATATTTGCTATTTATCCCAAGCAAAGGGGTAAGCTTATGATAGTTGTTGACAATGATTCGTAAGACGAACACAATTTGACAAGATCAAGGGATCTATGATTTCAAAAATCTTCTATTGGTTTTGATTATGATTATAATATTATGACTACCCCCTCAAGCGATGAGTCGATGAGGGTAATGACAATGAATAAAGTGACGAGGTCGCTTGACCACAATGAAGGATCTACCCAAACTTAGATTTGAACATTTTAATTACTTGGCTAAACCTTAGTTCAACTTATGATTACAACTATTAATAGTAATTGCAACTTCCTATCCCATGGAGTAGTCGGGCTGCAATAGTCATCTTAGGGAATCAAAAGGATACAATGCCTAACTAGATTTGTGTTGAATTAATTTGTCGATGATCTGCTGAAAATGTCATAGGAGAAATGACATGAAATGCCTCATTCTTGTGAAGCGGTCCAGCCTTGAGCCTTCTTCGAGATTGAAAAGAAGCATATCAAATCAACGATGACAATTTTACCCCAAATGTCCTTATGGTTATTTACTCATCTCATTGAATTGCATGGAGTGTCAGTCGCTGCAATCACCGAGTGTATAGAGTAAATGACTAAATACGAGGTGCATTTGGTTTTTGATTATTTGATGTTTTTGTTGTTTATTTGAATTTTTAATGGATCCTGGTGCTTAAGAATCACCAAATTTGTTAAATTGATTACTTTTATTGAGATTTTGATCCTTTAGGAGTCACTAATTTATAAGTTAAAACATTCCCATGGTGGTATTTTAGTGTATTTAATGCCATTTACAAATCGTACATACGGTCTGCAATTAGAAATTTTAAATTTGGGAATCACAGCTCAAACTTGCGATCGTAAAACCCTAATTTTGGGACTATGATTGTCAGCTGCGGTCCGACGTAATTAGAAAAAGTATATAATCTTTTTTATTTTGGAAATTCTCATTATTCTTTGAAAGTGATTTGCAACTAGAAAGCTCTGAGAGGTGAGGAAGTATTACTGACATGAGACACTGTCGAAACCACTACCTACCACCTCACACATATCCCAATGGTGGACCCATGACAACCTTCATCCAGCAAAGGGATCAGCGCGAGAAAGGTAACTCTAAATCGAGTCCATGCACTCCTTACTAGTTATAAATGAACCTCATTAAGAAATGGGCTAAATTTACCTCATTAAACTACTATCAAAGAACCTCAAACTAGTTAGGCTAGATTAGGTTTAATTTTTTGGGTTGCCAGGCTAGGAAGTGACCCTAAAAAGGTCACGTTCCTAGACCGTAGCTGGAAAATGTGGTTCCTAATTTTCATATTGGGAACTGCAACTGTCAACTGCGATGGGATTCAAATCCCAAAGGTTAAATTTTGATCGCATGCGGGCTGCAGGTTTGACCCGCGGTTCTGCTCCTATGCAAAATTTTGTCAAATGTTTTTATTTTTTTTAATTTTTAGCAACTTTTTTTTAGAGATTTCTTTTTAAGGTTGTTTTTGTTTATCTATTTTTAGTTTTTCTTAGTCATCATTGTCCTTATACCTTTCTACTCTACAAAAATTGACCTCTAGAGCTAGGGAGCCAGAAATCCTCTGCACCCTCCGTGATCAGCTCATTGACCAAGAGCATGAGTGGTTTGGTGCGGTTGGCTTTGGCTATGTGCTTGATATGCCCACAATCTGGGTAGACCAAGCATACATGGCTACATTGGATCAGTGTTGGAATGCACAGACAAACATATTTCACCTACCTACAGGTGAAATGACTATGACATTGGAGGATGTCTATCGGATCTTCAGGATCTTGATCGATGGGGAGCACATCACCTCCACTCCTTTCACCAGGAAGGAGGACATTTTCGATGATATTTTTGGTGACCTCAATGAGGATGCCTAGGGTAAGACTAATCATGGGGACATCCACATTGGATATTGGTAGCGTTAGGGTATCTTCTTTGTCTAAGAGGTCATCTTTATGCATCTGGTTGTCCAGATTGTGCTTCCAGACTCGGGCATGAGGATTCCCTAGAACTTCCTGGCCATTGTCAAGAGAGTTACACAGAGTTCAATGCGATGGTCATTTCTCTTATCCTGGAGGAGCACCTTATTGGCATAAATGTACCATGAGCTATATCATATTACCCACAAGAGTTGGGTAGGTATAAGTTGTAGCTTACTACTTTAGATCTGGGGATGACAGCACATCCAGAATGAGCGGTTGAAAGACCTGCCTCTCATCATCACCACTATTCCTAACGCTCACCAATGCTATGTGGTATGCTGGCCTCACGAGGAGGAAGGGTTTCGAATCAGGACTCACGTTGGATACCTGGACCATTATATCCTAATATTTGCATAGCTCTAGGAGGATGACATAGAGTGGCACCTATACATGGATTGCCCCACATGGGAGGAGGCTGACGAGTGACTCTAGTAGGTGAGGAGGTACAAGTGGTTACTCAGCTACAAGACCAATATTCATGAGTATCAGTTCTACTCATGCATCCAACATAAGTTTTGTATGGTATAGGATATTCCAGAGCTGCCTATGATCTATAAGCATTTAATTTTGAGAGGGATCTTCAGTGGATCAAGCTGACACCACTGGGGTATGAGGCAGATGACTTCCAAGATTCAAGCATGGCTAGGACTGGCACCACCCCAACATATGATTCTTGGTGGTCCCTTATATAGTGGTATAGGGAGGGACCCCTAGGCTATATATATGACAATATCGAGGTTGATCTAGATGGGCATAATGTACACCAGTGGACTGAGGGTGGATGGGTGTAGAGGCCATGGCAAGGGATGCTCCACAAGTTGAGTTTGATGAGGGTGAGGTGCCTCCTGATAGTGAGGTGGAGTAGTTACTAGCTTAGGTTGCTAACCTTTAGAGTCAAGTTGGTAGGTTGTACATATAGTTGTGATAGAGGGATACCAATCTCGCCATGACAAAGGCAAATCTCACGCATAGACAGAGCTAGTGGCATAGCTATGAGGAGGAGAGGCCTCTCCTCAAGGCACATATTCCTACAACAGACACAGAGATCTATAGGCGCACTATCGAGCATGATCTCGCATGGATACAGTTGGAGCTATTAAGGGCATCAAGGAGAGATCCCTCGTCTAATTAGGTTATCATGGCACCTCCCGCAACACCCTCATATTCATTACCAGGAGGTCATGACCCCATAGCCAAGATTAGGTGGCTCAGGTGGCTCACTTCCCTCATTGATGAGGGTAACACTATTTAGAATGTGAGGGTAGCTCACATCTCTCAGCTAGAGGGCCACATCAGGTTGATAGGTGGGGAGGTTCCAGAGGACATTTATTCTATAGGGACCCATAAAAGCAACTCAAGTACCAGGACCAGGGAGACAGGACAGTCCACCATTAGCTCGAGCCACAGGACCCATAGGACTAAGAAGACACACAGGTATTCTAGTACTCATGGAGCTAGTTCACAGAGGGGCCATAGGGATGGTGGAGGAAACGGAGGTGCCTCACAGATTGGGGGCATAGGCCCTTAGTACAAATCTCAGAGATTTGTTTTTGGTGTACTATTTTTGAGTGTAAGGTCGAGGACCTACACAGTTGTAGCCTACGAGCATTTGATATACCTCCATGTACTCATTGATACACATATTTATATATATATGATCATTTGGCTCATTATGTGTACATGTATTGTATCTATTTTATGTTTTATGTTTATGCACATGGATACAGATGTAATGCTTATATTTATTTGATGTTATATGATGTGATGTATGGATGACATGCACTAGATAGATATTCTAATTTGTGATAATGATGATATGCAGTAATTTAGATGCTTAGATGTGCTATTTATGATGGATGCATATGAATGTGATGTTTACTTTTAAATGCATATTTAATTTTGCTTTATTGTATGCATTTAATTTATGATGATGGTAATCTAATGTAAATGAACCTGTATGCTTTAATCACTTAAAACATAAGGAATGAATGTGATATGTGTTTAAAAATCTAATGGAAGACACCACATAATGTGTAAAAATTATGAATGTAATTGAAAATCCTCAGTACAATAATTTAATAAATTAATCATCCAAAAGTGCAATGATATGCCATGGTATGATGCGAATAATATAATATGTCATTCTATTTTTCTTTTGCAGTTTAAAAAAATATGCACAATATAGTCAATGGTCGTCTAAATATTGTTTTTGATATCCATCCGGTATTTATCCTATATCTTGAGTGTGCCTTATGTAATGATGTATCATGGATTCAATACTTTGTAGTTTGATGATTTGAATGACTTTATTTTATATGGTTTGTGATATTTGGTATTTTATTGCTATTAGAATTTTTTTTAGGTTTTCCATGAGACTCAAACACCCTAGTAGACTTCTAAACCGTCACATATTAACTATACAAGGCTTTTGTTGGACAAGGCTTTCATAATGAATGATCCAAATGTTCATTATCCCTGTGTGTGCATGTGAGTATTTTTAGATAGGCCATAGGCATGCCCCAGATGTCAGTCGGGACTCTTCCAACCCATATGTGAGATCAGGTTCCTCCTATGTTTCTATCATCCTTGTTTTAGACTTGATTGGATTATACTTCTAGATAACCCCAGGCACCCAGAGCTAGCTCATCTTGCAAATTTATCAGGACTACCTCTCCAAGAATAGTCGGGACTCTTTCAACCCATTGCTGCGATTGGGAATCACCCAATAGAACTACTACTTAAGAATCAGGTGGGACTCTTTCAACCCATTTCTGTAATCAGGGTTCACTCTATGGCTTTGAATGGTGAACAATTTAGGGATTCAAGTCCTCACCCTTCTTTTCTTTCTATTCATAATGATACTTGCTCGTGTGTAGTGATAAAAATCACTGTTTTTCACATTTTACTTTGAGTGATAAAAATCACTGTTTTTCACATTTTACTTTGAGTGATAAAAATCACTGTTTATTCCCATTTTTCTTGAGCAAGGGATTTATATAGTGCTTTTGATTCACTATGTCACTTTAGATTTGAATTTAAACTTGATTTTGATCTTCATTTTATCTTTGATTTGAATACTGGGGATTTTGACCTTTGAGATGTCAATTTGGGATATCGATTTTAGGATATCGATGTGGGGTATCAACCTCTGATGTTGATCTGAGATGTTACTTTGGGATATTGCTCCTTCATTTTTAAGCAAGGGAATGTATGGTTAGGGGAAATCTTGTCCTTTTTCCAAGGTTCACCACTCTAGACCGACCTATTTGCAAGATAAGCAGGTAATAAAACCCATCTCTCTAAATACCTAGGACCACTTTCGTAGCTTTCATCTTCCATTATCTTAGCAGGATTTTAAATGTGTTAATTAGTGATGGGATCCTGATATGCCAAGCACTATCACAACTAGTGACCTCATCTACAAAAGGAAAAGAAGATTTCTATGACATCTGAGAAACCCACTAGGTATGGCTGAGTGACAGGAAAACTTTGGTATATATATTCATACATATTTTGTAGAAATAGGTGTTGTGTTGACAAACACAAACATTACGTCGTTTGTAATACTGATAGACACAATCCATTCTATTATGAAATGAAACGGATGAGGAATGCCTATATGCAATGCAATGTTGAAATGAATGCATGTGTAAATGCAAATGCAAATACTTTTGGATTTTATGCTTTACCAATTTTTTATTTTTTGGATTTTTTGGATTTTATAATTTTTATTTAATTTGAGCCTTTATATTTAACCAAATAGTGAGTACATGCCTTTGGAGCCTTTGGTATTTGACCAAGCGGTTTTAAGAACCCTTGGAGCCTTTTTGGATTGACCAAAGAGCTAATAGATGCCTTTGGAGCCTTTAAATTGACCAAGCGATTTTTCAAAAAATCCTTGGGGTTTTTTTGGGATGACCGAGCAGTTTTAAGCAAACCCTTGGAGATTTTAACTGACATGACCAAGCAGTTTTAGGAACCCTTGGTGCATTTTTCTATGCTCTCAAGCATAGAACACCTTAAGATGGATGATGTTGAGAGGTTCAGGCTCTTCAACACCCCCTAGCAACATTAGGTGGTAAGTACCCGAACTAATATTTTTAGATATGATATAGGGTCCTAGCCAATTAGTCGTAAATGTATCTCACACATCAAGCAACAAATTAGAGTTCTATTGGTTCTCTTTCAAGACAATATCTCCAACTTCAAAGTCTCTCTGATGGATTTTGTTATTATAAGCTCATTTTAATCACTCCTAAAAAATGTGGAGATGCTCCAGGGCATTCACGCGATGTTCATCAAGCAACATCAATTGATCTAGTCGAGCTTGCTGTGTAGTGTCATCATCGATGAACTATTTCAATGCGACGTGAAGCATTGGAATTTCCAAATCTAAGGGCATAATGGCCTCAGCGCCATATACTAGTGAAAACGGCGTTGCCCCTGTGGGCATTCGAATTCTAGTCTTGTAAGCCCATAATGCAAGGGGCAGTTGGATATGCCAATGTTTGTGGTTTTATTGGACCGTCTTTTTCAAGATAACCACCATTGTCTTGTCTAAGGCATCAGCTTGCCTGTATACCTACATATAATAAGGAGTTGGAAAACTATGTTTGATTCTATACTTAGACGTCAAAGCTCTCACAGTTTTCTTCTTAAATGATGTTCCATTATCCAAAATTATCTTGGATGGAATCCCAAAATGACATATGATATGATTGAGTATAAAATATACTATGCGAGCTCCAGTCATCATTTTTAAGGGTATTGCTTCAATCCATTTGGTAAATTACTCAGTACTCATAATAATAAAATTATGTCGACCCGATGATGGAGAGATCTTACGGATAAGATCTAATCCCCATTGATCAAATGTCCAAGCCGCTTGAATGGTCTGTAAGGCCTATGATGGCAAGTGTGTAAGATTAGCATGATGTTGACATTTGATTCATTTCTTGACATACACATTGCACTCCTTCTCCATAGTGGGCCAATAGTAACCCATTCGAAGGATGTGCTTGACGATGGCCATGCCACTGAAATGGCCATCGCACGTACTGTCATGAGCTTGTGAGATCACCCAAGATGCCTCTTGGGGCTGTAGAAAATGAAGGAGAACTCCATCGTAGCCTCGTCGATACAAAATATCTCCTAACAAGACATATTTAGTCACTTTCTACTTGAATGTGCATTTTACAATACATGATAATCCCTCTAGGATCATACCAAGTTTTAAGAAGTCTTGTATTTGTGACATCCAACTTTGGTAAGCATCAAATTTGACTACTATGAATACTTGCTCCCCCTGCGTATCTACATGTGCAAATGCAGACTTGAAAACAACCTTGTGGAGAATGGTGGTACCAATCCTCGTTGGACTCTAAGAGGTTAATGATCCCCAGGGTGCCTTCTTTAGAAAAATTTTAGCTCTGCAGAACCATTTAGCTTTTGGTTCCATGCTAATCATGTTGATTGACATTTTATTATCAAAGGCTTTGCGCTCCGCTGTGGGATGCGAAAGCATTTTAACATGAATGGTAGTGAAACTGGTAGATGGATTACGAGGGATTAAGGATCCCAAAGATGCAATTGTGTCTGCAAATCAATTTGACAAGCGAGGGATTGCCTCGATGTCATACCATTCCAATTTAGCCAATGTAGCACCCTAAAATTGGTACGGTTAAAAACCTTAGTAAAAGATAAAAGATAAAAATTTAAATTTTAACCCCAAAACCGCTCCAAAACTGCCTGCTACTCGTTTCCTCATTTTTCGTGCCATTTTTAGGATTTGTTTTGACCGTTGGACGATATCGTCATAGATTAGATGCGATCGTCCTAGATCTGATGAAATCGTCATGGACAGAACGTCCAGACGATTTTGTCCCAAAATAAAATTTTCATAATTAGCTTTTGTTTCAACAGCCTCTCCAACTTGGGCAGAAGCGTGTCTACGCAGTTGGAGATTTCCCTGTTGGAGATCTCCCAGATTGGGATGATCCGAAACCTCTTAAACCTCTTCCTAAGCCTATATAAACTAGGATTTTCTAGTTTACCCCCTGACTCCCCTTGATCCTGATTTCTCTGAACCCCTTAGCTGACAGATTTAATTCCTTATTCCCTCGTACTACTGTCTGTGTTCTATATTTTGCATTTTCTTGCAGGAACTCTACTATTTTTTAGTTGAAGATAGCTCGGATCGTCGTAGACGATCTCGTATGATTGGAGGTGATCCTGATTATAGTCCATATTGGGGGCAATCTGAGTCTAGATTTTGCGTTCCTTTAGCTTTCTCTGCATTTTTCATATTGTATTTCTGCACTGTCTTGAATTATTATGGTTTTTGCATCTTAGAGTTCACCTCATTTAGCATAATCGCATGGTAAGGTTAAAATCAATCATTAAATATACTACATTTTCTTATTTTTTATTGGAATCCATTATTTAGGCATGTTTGTTGTTATTTCTACCATTATCCTTTGCTTTTGCACTTGCATATTTGGTATTTCACATCTATTTCTATGATTGCAGGTTTCTGACGAATTTGTCTGACGAATTCATCAGATATCAAATGATCCTGTCTAATCTCAGATGATTACGTATGAACTAAGGCGATTTGGACTGCTACAAAACTCATAATCTTCATCAAACATCCGGGATCAGGTATGACACATTCTAATTAGCATATTCTCTGTTATTAGCACTCATTCCTATTTTTTGTATCCATTTAAATCATTATTGGTAGATAGAATAGTTTAGATTCATCTTGGCCAAACCTAGGAGTTGAATGATTGAGTATAAAAATGAACACATCAAACCCACTATCAACCTAGGAGTGGAAACTGCCACTCAAAATTTTCTTGGTGAACCCACCATCCATAAAAAATTCACCCTTGTACTCCTCCCCCAAGAGGCGGGACCTTCAAAGGGCCTCTCAGTCCGAGGTATTGTCCCATCCTTCTCGTATCCCCCTTCTGGACGTGGATCCTATAGCCTGAGGGTAAGGGTGCAAAAAATTTGGAGCAATACATTTTGGTGAACCCAACGTGAAAACTAAAAACCTTTTGAAAACAATCAAAAAAAAAAAACCCTAAACATAAATGCATTTAGAATCAAATATTGCATGTCATATTTAGATGGTAGATTATAACAAAAGACGAGCCGTCACCATTAATGTTGAAAACCAATTAGCATTTATAGAGATTAATTCTTTGCTTAGAGTAGCTCCAACATATAGAGTCCCACCTTTATGGGACGAGCTTAATAGGAGATTGAATCTTATTTCATCTAGAGCAACCGAACTTAGGCAAATCAAGAGGTTTGTCCTAGATAGAATCCTGGATCCCGATCAAGTGACTTTGTATCATGAGCTTCAGAGAGCTTGCCATAGGTGGTTAGCAGATAAAAGAGCCCTTGTGTCTTTTGAGTTGTATACCTTTGAGGAATACCTCGATAATGCAGCTGTAGTACATAAATTTTTGTCTTGTATAGAGGACCAATATGTCATTCTTACGGATAGACAAAGATGGAATAGAGTCCCTAGAGCTGTGTTATATCGAGAGTATTATCATGAGATTTATTTTTACAAGACAGAATCTGAAACAAATAATAGCACTATAGCACACTTTATCAAGTTCTTGAAAAACCATTTCCAATTTGAAGAAGAGCATTTTATGACTCCTGATGAACTGGATCCTATCAATGGTATTCATAAAATCTTTTTTTATAAAACTAAGCTATTATTTTATTATGGTTATTTCTTGTATTTAGTGTGCTATTTGTTGTCTTTATAAGCATAAAAAAAAACAAAAAACAAAAAAAAAAAACAAAATCATAACAAAAAATCAAAACATTTTATTTTTAAGCATCATAGTAGGTATATAATTAAAATATATACCTCCCAAATCTGTTGCAAATATATCAATATATATTTGCTAAAATCTAAATTTAGACATAATGACTAAACTCAGGAATGGAAAACAAATTGAGGTAGAAGAAGATTGGTTAAGGAAAACAGAAAACAACCCATATGTCCTTCCTGAAGACCTAATTCAAGAAGAAGAAACTCTAGACCAACAAGAAGAAGACTATGTTGATGCAAATGAACAAAGAGAAAATGTTAGGGAGGAAGAATCCTCATCTCCTAAAATATCTCCAGAAGGAGCTGTTACTTTTGAGAACATGGAACATTTCTGGAATTTCCTCCATGATAATATGGGCACCCTTAATAGAGCAATTCATATGGACAAAGATCAAATTAGTGACAGTCAAGAAACCCTAGAAGACATATATCACACACACACTAATCCGTTGTCCTTCATTGATCAAGAGAGTGATCAAGCTGGACCGTCTAATTTGGACATGGCTACTATAATCTAAAACACGCGACAACAACAGGTTACCCAACTACCTAGAGTGCCTGTTACTAAGCCAAGGGTTATTCCCACACAAAAGAAATCTTCATTCACTGCTCTATTTTGCAAAGCTATTTATCAATATACTTCAAATCAACAAAATCCTAAAACAAAACCAAATGTTAATTTCCAACAATCTTGGATACAACATAATGCTACAACAAATATTCTACATAATACTCTTCCTACCAACCATTTGCATAACAGCAATATAGCATCTAATCCTTATGTCCTGCCTTCCTACTCTCACAATTCCCATACTCATGTACCACCAAACCAATATGGTGGACAAACTGGTAATATGGAAGCCATGGTGAAATAGTTAACCTCCCGTATGGACCAAATAGATCCCTATCGTCCCTCGTACAATTATCGAGAAATGTGTAGTCAACCTCTAGATCCTATAGTTGTAGCACAACCATATCCTAAATGCTTTCCCATGCCTGTCCTACCTATATACAAAGGAACCGAAGATCCCATAGAGCATCTTCGTATGTTTAGGATAGCATGTCATGATATATCACATGATGACTTGTTATTACTAAAAATGTTCCCGAAAAGCTTAGGAGGGATGGCACTGTAGTGGTATTATCACTTGCCCACTCATTCTTTGAGAAATTTCGAAGAGACCGCCGAGTCTTTTGTGCACCAATTTAGTGCCTATATTGAAAGGCATGTAACCATTAAATATTTGTACAACCTAAAACAAGACAAATATGAGTATTTTGCTGACTTCTTAGCTCAATGGAGGCATTTGATAGGAAAATTACACTTTGTGTTACCTTATCGAGAAATATTGGATATTTTTATCAATAATTTACAAGAACAACTGTCCTATGAATTATCAACTGCTACCTTGACCACCTTCAATCAAAATATAGACTTAGCCCGAAGAGTGGAAGACGCTCCCATTAGAAGAGGTCAGCTCAAAAAGAAAGATGATGAGAAAACATCCAAAAATTCATATAAAAATAAACAAGTTGTGGGTGATGGAGTCACTGATAGCAGAAACATTGCCAATTTTAATACTGCGAAAACAACAGAGA
The DNA here is from genome assembly GCA_028583015.1 of Wollemia nobilis. Lineage (NCBI taxonomy): Eukaryota > Viridiplantae > Streptophyta > Pinopsida > Araucariales > Araucariaceae > Wollemia > Wollemia nobilis. The sequence continues at coordinate 9,487,602 of JAQPPZ010002998.1, forward strand.
AGTTCATATTGAAACCTCTTGATAAACCACCTCAAGAATTTAATAGGTTAAATCAACCTTTATCAACCATTCTCCCGCAATTACTAGCACGAGTATTGATCCAATTACCAACTATCCGGGAACCTGATCCAACCATACGTGGATACAGAGCTGATTTACATTGTGATTTCCATAGAGGACCTGGACATGCTACCAACTCTTGTAAAATATTAAAACATAAAATACAATATTTAATTGATAACAATGAGATGGAGGTGCAAGCCTTTCAACCTAAACAAAATCCTACTAGTAATGTTCAAAATAACACCCTTCAAAGTTAGAATCAGAGTGCCAATCAATCATTGGACATATTTCAACATCCTTTATCAAAACATGGCAAAGAGGTGGCTAATTAGATTGAACATCATAATGTTCCCCCTCCTACCCGATATGTAGGGACTATTAGTGGACAATTACCTGTTCCTGATCCTCAAATATTTGACACAACTTTATCCATAGTTACGACTAGACCTCTACATAATATTTGGATGCTTGATATTAGTGACACCGAATATGAGACTGAAAGTGACATGGAAATCACCTCAAATCAATCGGATAGTTCTGAAGATGAATCAGACCCTATTCAACCTATCATGAATTCTATGATTCTGGAAGAACCATTTCCTATAAGAGTTACTACTCGACCCTCTTCTCATCAGTTCCTTTCTAATGAACAAGCCATAAACGCTAGATCGAGACCAATTCATCATCCTCAAAATAATATTGTAGGTACCATCGGAGTCGTTACTCGACAATAGGCTCAAAACTCTCAACAGGATCAAACTCAGAACGATGGATCAGCTCCATTTGTTTTGAAAAATCCCAATAAAGGGAATCATATGCCTAATGTTCAACCTAAGCCTCCGTATAATATTAATGAACAATTATCCAATACTACAGCTAGAATTTCCCTTTTGGACCTTTTGAGATCGTCTCCTATCCATAGGGATGAATTAATTCTCACATTAAGCCAAATGATGGTACCACAAAATATTCAGCCTGAAGCCATGATCAATACTATCATAACTCGAGAAGTTGACTGTCTTGAATTCTGGGATAGAGATATACCACAACATGGTTTACATAAGGATAACCCTTTATATATTACTGCCCTAATTGGAGACGTAGTCGTTAAATGCATCTTGATTGATAATGGTTCATCTTTAAACATATTCACTTTCGACTTCTACCAAATATTTGGCTTTAGAAGTGATGAAATGAAAATAACTGATATGATTATAAAATCCTTCAATGATGAGACACAAGAAACATGTGGAGTCATTACTATACCCTTGCAAGTTGGTCCTAGAACCCTAGATACAACCGTGTTTATTATACATTGCCCAACATCGTACAATATACTTGTTGAGAAGCAACACACCCCCACTGAAAAAATGAATTTCCATCCTTTGAAAATATTTAGCTTTTCATTTTACAGTAGGGACCCTCTTGATGTTTTTCAGGTTTTATTCCAAATTTTGCTTGCCTCCTTCTTCAAATTTTGCATATACCAAAGTATCCAAGCAGACTTGCATTTGGCTTTGATTTATTTTAGAATTCATTTTTCAAATGTTAGAATCATTTATGAGTAAAGAAAATCTTTCACTGATATGAAAAAATGCAGATTCCAGATAGATGAATTCATTAGAAGCCAAAACTTTCCATTTTTGGAAAAGTCATGAAATCGCGACACTTTCCATTTTTGGAAATGTCACGAAATCGTGACGGGTTTTAGAAAAATGAGCTAAGTCCTGGAAACGTCGCGAAATCGTGACACTTCCATTTATAGAAATTTCACGATATCACGACACTTCCCATTTTTGGAAATGTCGCAAAATCGCGACGGGTTTGGAAAATTTGATTAAGTGCTGGAAACATCGCGAAATCGCGTTGGGTTTTGGATGGAAGCAAGTCTTGTGGAAAATGTAGTGAAATCGCGACATGTCGCAGTTTCGTGGCAGCAGGGGACAAAAAGGAACCAAGGGCAGAAAGCGTCATGATTTCGCAACATGTCACGAAATTGCAACATGTCGCAGTTTCGCGATAGGAAAAACAGAGAAGAGCCAGAGTGCAGAAAACGTCGTGATTTCGTGACATGTCATGAAATCACGACATGTTGCGGTTTCATGACAGCAAGAGAGAAAAGTGGCTAATGCATGGAGGTGTCACGAAATCGCGACAGGGTTCGAGAAAAAGGCCAAAGTCACAAAGGTATCATGAAATTGCGACGTCACGATTTTGCGACATCGCAAAATCGTGACACGATCGAAGAAGGCAGCAGAAGAGCGAAGGAGGGTCACGATTTCATGACATGTCGCGAAATCGCGACATGTCGCGGTTTCACGGCCATGGTGGCAAAGAGTTGCCAAGGCACAGAAAGGGTCGCGATTTCACGACATGTCACAGTTTCGTGGCCATGGTGGCAAAGAGTTGCCAAAGCACAAAAAGGGTCACGATTTCGTGACATGTCGCAAAATCGCGACATGTCGCGGTTTCGCGGCCATGGTGGAAGAAGGAGCCAAGAGCAAGGGGAATGTCGCGATTTCGTGACATGTCACGAAATTGCGACATGTCGCATTTTCGTGCCAAAACAGACAAAGAGGCCGAAATTAAAAAAATAGCTGGAAGCAAGGACACGTGTCACGATTTTTGCGACACGTGTCAAAAGAAAGCAAGCCGACATATAATGAACTTTAAGGTTTTGACTTAAGAATATTTAGAGGTTTAATTTAATAATATAAAGTACTAATTCTTGCATGTCTTTTGCAGAAAGCCATCTGGCAGTTGCATACTAACGGAAGTAATGGCGGAAAGACAAAACTAGCACGGATTAAATGAAGGCTGTCATATGGAAATTGGAGATGCCGAGAATTGTTGTTTCATCCAGATTTTACAGATATGGTCGCAAAGTGACTTTACAGTGACTAAGCAGCTGTCCATTTAATGGAGTATGTCGACAATTAACTCGAAAATGAAAATATCTACACACGGTTACCGAAATTTGCCGATGGACACATTTAATGAAAATTTATGGCGAAAGTAATGGCATGCAGAGATTTTAAACTCAGAGACAGCTCTGTGAAGATGAAATTTCAGAGAAGTGGTGACTCATCCAAATTTTCCAGGGGAATTAATGAAGACATTTACACATAGTTACAAGTGGATGCAAATAATATCGAATTCTGCCTTCTTCATTTATGGCAAGTAACTGCAATGAGATTTGCATAATGGTTAAGTTTTATCAAAACTCTATTTTAAAAGGCCTTATATTGTAAAACCCGGGTAGTAGAGTTGGAGGTGATAAGATTTAGGGTTTGAGAAGAAGATATTTTTGAAAAGATCAGGGTCTGTCCTGAGTCTATAAATACTTCTTCTAAATGTAATTTCCAGGGGCGGAGACTTAAAAATAAAAGCTATTGGTGCAATTTCCTGCAAATCTTGTTTGAATGCTTTGTTTTGGACTTAAAGTTGGTGTGATTTTTCTTTCTCTGTGATAGCATGGCCAGGAGCCTAATCTGTTTCAGATTGTGATAAGTTCATCTTCTTTTGTTTTCATTTCATTAAGGTTTTATTTAATTTATGCTGTAGATCTGTGTTACCAGGATTGGATATGTTGTTAGGCTTTATTTTCTTTATTGTATGTTAGGGAAAATTACAGATTTAAGGTTCAGGCCTGTTCTAATTGCTCTGTCCTCACTGTGCGAGCTAGGCTGCTGGTGAAAGATACTAATTTTAACCGACTTCCCTTCTATTTATAATTTTCTGTTAGACCTGTTTCATCTTTGTCTTATGCTCTTAGTTGAAAGTGATCTTAGAAAGTTGGAGACTTTTTTCTTTGATTTGTTCTATTGTGAAGCTAACCGGTATAACTAAAAATTGGCAGTTTTGGTTTTGCAGCTAAGTTAGATAAACTTCTCTTTCTGCCCTACCCTACTCTCTTTGTTCCATCGTGAAATGATCCATTTTTATCTTTCTTTAAATTTGTCTTTTATTTAAATCTGATAAAGTATAAAGAGCTAGATCAAAGAACTGATTGTAAATCTGATTATCCACAAAGATAACCAACCCCAAGAACATTACTGAACTGAATTTCAGAGCCCATTGTAAGGTAACAGACAGTCCACTTGAAACTATTCTAGAAGTGGAAAAGAGTGAATAGACATTCGACCCAACTCTGTAACTCACACCTTGGATATCTAGCTAGATCCTAAAGTGAGTGGGATTTTATCCCGTATAAGTGTTATCGGTATTTTATGCTCATTCTTCACAGGGTGTGTATAAAAGTCAAACCAACATTTAAAATTGGTGCTAGAAGGAGGGCCTCACTGAACTTCGTTCAGTATTGTAAGTTGTCTGTGCAGAGTCTGGTATTTTATCTTTTGAATTCGTTTCCCTCTTCCTCAGCATTTTAAAACTTATTTGTTTGAGTTTTTGCCTAAACAACGAAACTCAACACCAATATTTAAAATTGCTAGAAAAGAGGACCCGAAGTTCAGTAGTCTATTAAGGATTGTAAGGTTGTAAGTGCTGGTGAAAAGCTGGATTCTAATTATAGAGTGACAAGGTCCCACCCCAGAGCTGGAGAACTCCTTGTGCCTGAATTAGAAACTCCCAAAAAAAGTAGCCTCAGAAGGGCTAGGTCCTTGTTTGAAATAGTTTTATCACCACTTGTAGTTACTCCAACTGCAACTGAGAATATCATTGTCAATCTAGTAATAATGGCAAATTGGTTAGGCTCCACTGCCTTAAATATCCCGGGTGCAGCCCATGACCTGCCCAAAAATCCTGAGAGATATCTTCCAGATATAAGCATGATGGAACTAGGACAACGGAAGAACATCTGGTAGCTTTCAAGAATGCTCTAAAATTGTTAAATGTACAGCATGAAGATGTGGCTTGCAGATTGTTCCCGTTCACTCTCCAGGAGGGAGCTTACGACTAGTTTTTAAATCTCACTAACGATTCTATTACCAGTTGGAATGACTTGGAAAAGGTTTTTTGGTGAGGTAATAGATCCCAGTGTACTATATCAGCAGTTTTTTGGTATTAAAAGAGAAATAAATGAATCTGTCAGATCTTACAATGTCAGATTCTAGAAAGCTTATGGTAGACTCACTGGTTATTATGTGCCAAATGCAGACCTTGCATTAGAGATTTTTAGAAATTCTCTAGATCTTTCTTGAAAAGAGATCCCTCTATTACCAATCTAACAGAGGCTTACAAAGAATCTTTGGTTCTGGAAAGACAGTTGGGACCCCAACCTTTAAATACTCATCAAATTCCTTTGGTCACACAAGTTGCCCCTGTTTTCAACCCCATACCACATCAGATGATGTTGCCAGTGTGTCAGACTCCACCAACAAGAAATCCATTGGCTGTAACACCTACTGAAAATGTACAAAACCCAGGAAAAGAAGTTGATAATGCAAGAGTTGAAGAAGTGTCAAAAATAGTCTAAAATTTGGCTAATGATTTTTTGAGTTTTAAAATGCAAGTTTCTACTAGGGATAACTCAAACAGGTATTCCTATCAGTAGAACAGATTCACTCGGACCCCATACGAACCCAATAAGGATTATAAAGGTAAAGGTCATGATATAAATATTTGTGATTTGGCTTTACCTAACTGGTGCAGGATACATGCTACTTCTCAGCACGGGGAGTTGGATTGTTTGGAATTTTGTAATGCCTTTGAAGCTTTGTCTGGGGAGTTGATTTCTCCTGAACATTAAAGAAATGTGGATGGCCCAAGTTCATCCAGCCACAGTGTAGCTATGGTCTTGAATTATTTCACTTTCTTGGAGGAATCTGAGAATGTAGTTGAAATGCCTATGGATGAGGTGTAGGCTTTTCAACAATACAGGAGGGACAACTACAACCTCGAAAAGAAAAATCTGGAGCCCAACACTACATCTACCCCTTCGGACAACTCTCACAATGTTCCTCCAGATCCATCTTCAAGCAATAACCCATCTCCACCCAAGGGAGAAAATCTGAGAGGACCAGATGCTTTTGTCCCTCCACTCAATAAGGGATATAACATAGTGGAGGACATGAAGAAGATCAAAGCCAACATCACTCTTCATGAGTTGGCCCAAATTTCAAAACAGAGGGACAACTTGATTAAAACATAGTCTGGGCCTACTACAAAATCTTTGGACAAGGGAAAGAAAATGGCAAATGCGAATGTGGCCATGTATAAAGAGAAGACTGAAGTTTCACCTTTTCTACTGACTGTTCGTATTTTTGAAAAAAACTTACACAACTGTCTAGTAGATTCGGGTGCTTCAGCTAATGTTATGCCTTTGGCCATTTGTCAACAATTGGGTTTGACCCCAATGAAGTCTAAAAGAAGAGTGGTCCAATTGGACAAATCAGAGGTTAAAGTAGTAGGTGAACTTCAAAATATCCATATCCAATTAGCATCTGAACCAAGTGTACAACACAAAATTGAAATTCAGGTGGTGGATATTTCTGTGGGGTACGAGATGCTTCTGAGTAGGGATTGGTCAAAATCTTTGAATGGATATTTGGCAACTGACTTTTCACACATGTGGTTGTCGTGGAAAGGAGTGGCGAACCAATTAAGGGTTGAAAGAGAACCTAGATACAAACATACGATCACTGAATATAATGCAAAAAATGAGACTGTAAATATTGTTGATGTAGATATTGGAGTGTATAATTTAACAACGGAACAAAATGAGAAGTTTAGTAAAGCTCATCCTATTCATAGTAATGAAGTCTGGACGCTTCATGTGGATGGGGCTAAATCTAAATAGGGTTCTGGTACGGGGGCAGTCCTTAAAGGGCCTAAGAATCAGACATATTTTATGTCTTATCGCCTATAGTTCCCTTGTACAAATAATTTAGCGAAATACGAAGCACTGGTATTAGGTTTGAAATTTGCTTTGGACAGAGGTGTAAGAAATATTCAAGTTTTTACAGATTCAAAATTGGTGGCTAATCAAGTCAAAGGTAAATTTCAATGCAAAGCATCCTACTTAAAAGGATACAAACACCGGGCTTGGGATCTTGTAGAAGATTTTGATGCTTTTAATCTGACACACATACCTAGAGAGACAAATTCACGTGCAGATGTCTTGGCTTCTTCAGCCACAAGTTTGAAACCACTGGAAGAATTTAAATGGAACAAGTTCTCGATTGAGTTAGTCCCTTGTCCCTCGGTCCCAAATAATGTGGATAATTTTTAGGTTTTCTCTGATGACCAGCAGATTATAAATTTTTTACAGAGTACCAAAGCATTTGAAAATGCTATAATCGATGATGGACAAAGAGATACTCTGCTGGAGCAATTAGATGATGAAAGGGGAATAATAAGGTTGAAAGATAACAGAATTCCAAAAGGGATGGTAGAACTGGAGCGGCTCTTTGATGTTGACCAAATAAAGCAAAAGGTGAATTCTGAGGATTCTATGGGCATAACAAATAGTGAGACTGAGAACCTGAACGTAGGGACTGAAGAAGATCCCAAGCACCTCAAGTTGGCTAAAACTTGTGACCAACAAATAAAAAGAAGTATGATTGATTTTCTTCACAGGTCCAAGGATGTTATGGCCTGGTCTTACAAAGACTTAAAGGTTTTTGATCCGAAAGTTTACACTCATATTATACCTTTAAAAGAGTTTTGCAAACCTTTCCGACAAAAACAGAGGCATGTCAACGCTCTGCTAGAACCCCTCATCTAGAAGGAGGTAGAAAAATTATTGAGTGCCGCCATTATTTTTCCCATTAGGCATTCTACTTGGGTGGCCAATTTGGTGCCGGTCAGAAAGAAAAATGGAGAGATCCGCTTGTGTGTGGATTTTAGAAATTTGAACAAGGCATCTGAGAAAGATAATTATCCTCTGCATTCTATGGATGAGGTGTTACAGATTGTCAATGGTTCGGAAATGATGTCTTTCCTAGATGGTTTTTCAGGGTATAATCAGATATTGGTTGAAAAGGAAGACAGGATGAAAACTGCCTTCACAACCAAGTGGGGAACATTTGTCTACAAAAGAATGCTATTCGGATTAATAAATGTCGGAGCCACATTTCAACGTGCAATGGATCATGCCTTCAAGGGCCTTGTGGGTAAATGTATTGTTGTTTACATGGATGATTTAACAGTCTTCTCTAAATCTCGGTTTGACCATGTAAAACACTTGGAGTCTGTGTTCAACAAATGCAGGGAGTTCGGCATTTCTTTGAATCCGAAGAAGTGCATTTTTGGTGTAACGGAAGGAAAGCTCCTTGGGCACTTGATCACCAAAGATGGCATTTTCATGGATCCTGACAGAGTTGAGGCCATATCCGGCATACCCTTTCCCAACTCTAAGAAAGAGTTGAGATCCTTCTTTGGAAAAATTAATTTTGTCAGGAAGTTCATCTTCGGATTCGCATAAATAGTCAAGCCACTGAATGACATGCTAAAGGAAACTGCTTAGATTTTTTGAACAACAGAAGCTAAAACAGTGTTTCAAGAGATCAAGACTGCCATCAAGCAAGCTCCAGTTCTAATGAGCTTGGATTTCAGTATAGATTTTTACTTGTACACCTTTTCTTCTAAACACACACTTGCTGCAGTTCTGACCCAACGAAGAGAAACGGGGGAGCATCCAATTGCTTTCAAGAGTACCAATTTAAAGGGGGCTGAGCTAAAGTATTCTCGCTTAGATAAACAAGCCTATGCCTTGGTGAGAGCAGTTAAGCAATTTAGGCACTACATACTAAGAAGCAGAGTTCATGCTATAGTTCCTGACCCAGCAGTTAAATACCTTTTAAGCCAAGACGAATTGGGTGAACTAAGGGGTAATTGGGTTACAAAACTGTAGGAATATGGCTTAGAAATTCGGCTTGCAAAATTAATCAGAAGACTTGGTTTGTCTCGACACATTGCCGAAATACCTGTGCAAGAAGAAATTAATCAGTTGAATTCTAGATTTGATGACTGATATGGAGATATTATTCATCTGTTGCAATTTGGAATTTGTCCATCTCACTTGAATAGAACCCAAAGGAGAGCACTAAAACTGAAAGCTGCTCATTATCTCCTCAAAGGAGGCAACTTGTATAGAGAGAATTATGCTGGCATTTTTTTAAGATGCATTTCTCAGAGTGAAGCCAATGAGGTGATGTCCAATTTTCATGAAAAGTTAGGGGTAGGGCATTCCTTAGGATCTGCCACTACGCATAAAATATTGAGAGCAAGCTATTACTGGCCTACATTGTTTAAAGATGCGCATCAGCATGTGAGAACTTGCCATCAGTGCCAAACTTTTGCACCCAAAGAGGCCAATCGAGCTCTACCATTGCAGCCTGTTGTAATAAATAAACCTTTTATGCAATGGGTACTTGATTTTGTAGGAGTGATAAACCCAAATTCTTTAGCAAGGCATAAGTATGTTCTAATAGCTACTGATTACTGCACAATATGGGTCGAAGCAGCAGCCACCATGAGAAGTACAGCTCATGAAGTGATCGAATTTCTAGAGTCAAATGTCATAACCAGGTTTGGGGTTCCTCTGAATTTGGTGTGCGATAATGGACCAACCTTCCAATCATTAGAGTTTGTAGAATGGGCATACCAGATGGGGATAGTTATCAGATTTTCATCCAACTATTATCCCCAATTTAATGGACTAGCTGAGTCCACGAATAAGAATTTAATGAATGCCATTAAGAAATCTGCAGCAGACAAACCCAGACAATGGCATACATTATTGAAATATGCACTTTGGGCTGACCGGATAAGATATAAAGTGGCTCTTAAGACTTCCCCATTTTCTTTGCTGTATGGTACTCAACCCATTGTTCCCATCTCTCTAAAATTACCTACTTATCAATTTGTTTTAGACTATTTTGAGGATCAAGCAGATGCAGAGGCTCGTGTTTTGGATCCAACTAATTTATAGGATGAACGACTCCAAGCCCTAGAACATTTCAGTCGGCACCAAGAAACCATCAAGCGCCGGTTTGACAAAAGAGCCGAGTGAAAGCTTTCGGACTTGCGGACTGGTGCTTCTATGGGACAAGGCCCATGAAAAGAAGGGTAAACATACAAAGTTGCAGTCGCTATGGATAGGGCCATACCAGATTACTGAGATTCTGGGTAATAACGCATTTTGTTTACAGGACCTTGATGGTAATTTTCTGAACCTCCCTGTTAACGATCAATACCTAAAGCACTATTTCTCAGCTATTCCATCCAATATATCATTTGAATGAATCACAAAGAAGTTGTAACATGTGTATACATTGTAAATGAGCTTTAAAGTAGTTTGTTTTACTTTATTTTATTTTATTTTAAAAGGTCTGTACAGTTTTATTTTATCTTAAAGGTCTGTGTTTTTCCTTTGGGGTCTGTACAACTTTATTTTATTTTATTTTAAAGTTCTATGTTTTAATTCCTTTGGGGTCTGTACAGTTTTACTTTATTTTATTTTATTTTAAAGTCTGTGTTTATCCTTTGGGGTCTGTACAGTTTTACTTTATTTTATTTTATTTTAAAGGTCTGTGTTTTAGCCTTTGGGGTCTGTACAGTTTTATTTTATTTTAAAGGTCTGTGTTTTATCCTTTGGGGTCTGTACAGTTTTATTTTATTTTAAAGGTCTGTGTTTATCCTTTGAGGTTTGTACAGTTTATTTTATTTTAAAATTTTGTTTTTTAAGTTTTGCCTGAACATCAAAGAAAAATTCAGCCTTCTAAAAATTGTTTTATTCTGAGTTCAAAATCCAGTGTTCATTATTCTAATTGAGAGATAGTCTGCTTAAACTGAACAATGGAACTATTTTGTTATTCAGAACAACAGTAGAAAGATGATTGGATTTTGTGTCTTGCTTGCCACGGTTATTTTAATTATAAAGAAACCGCTATACTTGTTTGGTTGGAGAAACTCCTAGGGAATCCAAGAAAAGTTGGTCATAAGAGGGGACTATGATTCGTGAAATTATTTGAGTATCCATAGAGGCTATCAGTACCCAGGCTGAAGCAGTTCCAGATTGATGAAATATTAAAAGAAAAAATTGTTGTTCTTTTTTAAGGGCTTTTCAGATTTTGGTATATTTTAAAGAGAGAGAGAAGGTGAAAGTTGAGCAAGACAGCATAAAACTGGCACTCTGTTATTTCCTATTAAAAAAAAAGGGGAAGGAAAAAGTTATGTAATGAAAGAGGTAGCCAAGGCTTCAGAAGATGTTTTCTTTTACCAGGTTGTAGATACTACTTCACAGTTGTGGATCAGGGTCGTGTAAATCTAAAGAGTAACTCTGTCGGGGCTGTAAAAGGCTAAACTAGTAAACAGAGCCCTACTCGGTTTCCCCTTTCACAACTCGGTTTCCATTTCTAAAAAATCTGATCAATCCAGAGTACAACATTCCAAGGCCCAGTCATTCTTGAAGAAAGTTGTATATGCTTATAATTGCACATCAAAAATCTTCTTTAAGTGGTTCAACCTAGTATGTCCTTGGGAAATTTTAACAACTATCAGTTAGTAGTCAATTTATTTTGAAGAATATTTGTGGCAAGGCATGATACATGGTCTATGTTGTTTTGAAACTAGAGTCCTGGGTTCTAAAATAATGCTACTATTTTACTCGCAGATATCGCCATTTTGTTGAGAAGCAACACACCTCCACTGAAAAAATGAATTTCTATCCTTTGAAAATATTTAGCTATTCATTTTACAGTGGGGACCCTCTTGATGTTTTTCAGGTTTTATTCCATATTTTGCTTGCATCCTTCTTCAAATTTTGCATATACCAAAGTATCCAAACAGACTTGCATCTGGCTTTGATTTATTTTAGAATTCATTTTTCAAATGTTAGAATCATTTATGAGTAAAGAAAATCTTTCACTGATATGAAAAAATGCAGATTCCAGATAGATGAATTCATTAGAAGCCAAAACTTTCTATTTTTGGAAAAGTCACGAAATCGCAACACTTTCCATTTTTGGAAATGTCGCGAAATCACGACGGGTTTTAGAAAAATGAGCTAAGTCCTAGAAACGTCGCGAAATCGTGACACTTCCATTTTTGGAAATGTCGCGATATCGTGACACTTTCCATTTTTAGAAATGTCGCGAAATCGCGACACTTCCATTTTTGGAAATGTCGCGATATTGTGACACTTTCCATTTTTAGAAATGTCGCAAAATCGCGACGGGTTTGGAAAATTTGATTAAGTGCTGGAAACATCGCGAAATCGCGATGGGTTTTGGCTGGAAGCAAGTCTTGTGGACAACGTAGTGAAATCGTGACATGTCGCAGTTTCGCGGCAACAGGAGGCAAAAAGGAACCAAGGGCAAAAAGCGTCGTGATTTCGCGACATGTCGTAGTTTCACGGTAGGAAAAACAAAGAAGAGCCAGAGTTTAGAAAACGTTGCGATTTCGCGACATGTCGCAAAATCGTGACATGTCGCGGTTTCGCGACAGCAAGAGAGAAAAGTGGCTAAGGCATGGAGGTATCACGAAATCGCGACGTCGCGATTTAAAAGTGGCTAAGGCATGGAGGTGTCGCAAAATCACGACGTCGCAATTTTGCGACGTTGTGATTTTGCGACAGGGTTCGAGAAAAATGCTGAAGTCACAAAGGTGTCGCGAAATCTCGACGTCACGATTTTGCAATGTCACGAAATTGCGACACAGTCGGAGAAGGCAGCAGAAGAGCAAAGGAGGGTCACGATTTTGTGATGGTGGCAAAGAGTTGCCAAGGCATAGAAAGGGTCGCGATTTCGCGACATGTCGTGGTTTCACGGCCATGGTGGCAAAGAGTTGCCAAGGCACAGAAAGGGTTGCGATTTCACGACATGTCATGAAATCGCGACATGTCGCGGTTTGGCGGCCATGGTGGCAAAGAGTTGCCAAGGCACAGAAAGGGTCGTGATTTCGTGACATGTCGTGAAATCGCGACATGTCACGGTTTCGCGGCCATGGTGGAAGAAGGAGCCAAGAGCAAGGGGAATGTCACGATTTTGCGAAATGTCGCGTTTTCGCACCAAAACAGACAAAGAGACCAAAATAAAAAAAAATAGCTGGAAGCAAGGACACGTGTCACGATTTTTGCGACACGTGTCAAAAGAAAGCAAGCCGACATATAATGAACTTTAAGGTTTTGATTTAATAATATTTAGAGGTTTAATTTAATAATATAAAGTACTAATTCTTGCATGTCTTTTGCAGAAAGCCATCTGGTAGTTGCATACTAACGAAAGTAATGGCGGAAAGACAAAACTAGCACGGATTAAATGAAGGCCGTCAGATGGAAATTGGAGATGCCGAGAATTACTGTTTCATCTAGATTTTATAGATCTGGCCGCAAAGTGACTTTACGGTGACTAAGCAGCTGTCCATTTAATGGAGTATGTCGACAATTGACCCAAAAATGAAAATATCTACACACGGTTATCGAAATTTTCCGATGGACACATTTAATGAAAATTTATGGCGAAAGTAATGGCGTGCAGAGATTTTAAACTCAGAGACAGCTCTGCGAAGATGAAATATCAGAGAAGTGGTGACTCATCCAAATTTCCCAGGGGAATTAATGAAGACATTTACACACAGTTACAAGTGGATGCAAATAATATCAAATTTTGCCTTCTCCATTTATGGCAAGTAACTGCAATGAGATTTGCAGAATGGTTAAGTTTTATCAAAACTCTATTTTAAAAGGCCTTATATTGTAAAACCCGGGTAGTAGAGTTGGAGGTGATAATATTTAGGGTTTGAGAAGAAGATATTTCTAAAAAGATCAGGGTCTGTCCTGAGTCTATAAATACTTCTTCTAAATGTAATTTCTAGAGGCGAAGACTTAGAAATAAAAGCTATTGGTGCAATTTCCTACAAATCTTGTTTGAATGCTTTGTTTTGGACTTAGAGTTGGTGTGATTTTTCTTTCTCTGTGATAGCATGGCCAGAAGCCTAATCTGTTTCAGATTGTGATAAGTTCATCTTCTTTTGTTTTCGTTTCATTAAGGTTTTATTTAATTTATGTTGTAGATCTGTGTTACCAGGATTGGATATGCTGTTAGGCTTCATTTTCTTTATTGTATGTTAGGGAAAATTACAGATTTAAGGTTCAGGCCTGTTCTAATTGCTCTATCCTCACTGTGCGAGCTAGGCTACTGGTGAAAGATACCAATTTTAACCGACTTCCTTTCTGTTTATAATTTTTTGTTAGACTTGTTTCATCTTTGTCTTATACTCTTAGTTGAAAGTGATCTTAGAAAGCTGGACGCTTTCTTCTTTGATTTGTTCTATTGTGAAGCTAACCGGTATAACTAAAAATTGGTAGTTTTGGTTTTGCAGCTAAGTTAGATAAACTTCTCTTTCTGCCCTACCCTACTCTCTTTGTTCCACCGTGAAATGATCCATTTTTATCTTTCTTTAAATTTGTCTTTTATTTAAATCTGTTAAAGTATAAAGAGCTAGATCAAAAAACTGATTGTAAATCTGATTATCCACAAAGATAACCAACCCCAAGAACATTATTGAACTGAATTCCAGAGCCCATTGTAAGGTAATAGACAGTCCACTTGAAACTATTCCAGAAGTGAAAAAGAGTGAATAGACATTCGACCCAACTCTGTAACTCACACCTTGGATTTCCAGCCAGATCCTAAAGTGAGTGGGATTTTATCTCGTATAAGTGTTATCGGTATTTTATGCTCATTCTTCACAGGGTGTGTATAAAAGTCAAACCAACAATACTTTTGGGTTGCCCTTGGATCAACGCGATGTGAGCGGTTCCATACACTTTACATCAGTGTGTTAAATTCAAATTTAACACACTTTCGAATTTAAAAACCAATTGGTTACCATTCATGGTGATCCTAGACCCTTTGATATGTGTGCTTTGGCGAAACCGGTTGGAGTTCAATTTTGCCCTGCCCTGTCATCCACACATCCTAATTCTCATCATCCACCCAAATGTGTGAAACACACACCCATAACCTCATCTACTCTTTCAACTACACCTATACATATAGCTCAACCATATTTTGAACAAAGCACATTAGGACCTCGAAAAGATCCCAAAATTACAACCAATGCTTCTTGTTTTACCCCTATAACTTCCACACCGATAGAATCATCCATCGATATCCCTATAACATCTACATCCACTACAGGCATTCTTTCCACATCATAAGATCTAGGAAATGTTCCTTCTACCTCTTATGCTCTCACTGATGAGCTCTTACCCGATTTATCTAAAATTCTTATATCAAAAGAAACCAACACTGCTATGCAAACTTCCCTCCTTTTAAATAAACTCCCACCCTCTCCTCGTACCTTGGGCCTCCCACAACCTATGGGAAGTATCTACCAAGTCGGGAGTTGTGCTTTTATTTATAAAGTATATGATTGGGGAAGAATACCCAGAAACATCAAGACACATTGTGATGGATATGCTAGATGCTATTTTGCTAATGATTATCTTAAAGCTAAACCCATAATGCTTAAATTGAGCTATAAAAGGAAAGGTTTGGGACCTTCCCAAAATGGTATGAAGGAGCCTATTGAGGTAGAACCGTGACCTGCCCGATGCGATGTGGGCCTATTTCCTAGTAAAGGTCAGCCCTTCCCATTTGAGGAGGATGACCATCTTACATGTTATCAAGATTATCTCGATAAACAAAATTCTTTGCTTTTAAAAAATAATCCCTTTACCTATCATATGCTATCTCTCACCTACCTTGATATGATTGTCAAATCCGACAATGAGTTGGAAGGGGATATCTTCCATGATGTCTCCGTTGAGGACTTGTTCCATAACGAATTTTATTTTGATGGCTCTATACCTAGTATGGCCCAGCATGAGGCCTCGACTCCTCAAGATGAATTATCCAAGCTAACCTTGGAAGAATTACAAGAATTGGGTGTTTCACCCGCCCCGCATAATTTTGAGAGAGATTTACATATGGAAGTTGAAAACGGTATAAAAATTAACATTGGAACCGAACATAACCCTCACATAATCAATATTGGATCAGAATTAATTCAAGAAAAATAAGATAAATACATTTCATTTCTTAAAGACTATGAAGATGTCTTTGCTTGGACATATGAAGACATGCCAGGTCTGGACCCTTCTGTAGTCATGCATCATCTAGTAGTCCATCCAGATGCTAAACCTATTAAACAAAAACTTAGAAAAATGCATCCTAAAGTGGCCTTACTAGTCAAAGTAGAACTAGAAAAACTATTGAAGGTCATTTTTATACAAGCCATTGATTATGCTAAATGGATCTCAAATGTAGTTCCAGTAACTAAGAAAGAAGCCACTAAAGTTAGGGTTTGTACAGACTTCAGAGACATTAATGTTGTCTGCCCTAAGGATGATTTTCCTCTTCCTAACATGGATCAAATCATTGATTTTACCGCTGGAAGTGGAATGATATCCCTAATGGATGGATTTTTTGGTTATAATCAGATCAAGATAGCTCCTAAATATCAGGCTAAAACAACCTTTATTACCCCTTGGGGAACCTTTTGTTGGAAAGTAATGCCATTTGGGTTAAAGAACGCAAGCGCAACCTATCAACGAGCCATGACTTATATCTTTCACGATATGATGCATGATATTCTACATGATTATGTAAATGATATTATAGCTCATTCCATCAAAGAAGATGATCATTTAAATGACTTGAGAAAAGTATTTGATCGGTTAAGGGAGTATCTTATCCGATTGAATCCAACCAAATGTATATTCGGAGTTAAGTCCGGTAAATTATTAGGGGTTATCGTTTCTTTACGTGGCATTGAAATTAACCCTCTCAAGATCGCGACTATCACTGATATGCCCGCATCCACAAATATATTAGAATTACGAAGTTTACAAAGTAAGCTTCAAGATATTCACCACTTTATTGATAAGTTGGTAGATAAAACCGAACCCTTTCTTAAACTTCTTAAGAAAGATGTCTCTTTCCATTGGGACGAAGAATGCCAAGAAGCATTTAAACTTCTTAAGCAATATCTCCTCCAACCACCGATGCTTTCCCCACCTAGATCTGATCGTCCATTTATTTTGTATATTTATGCTTCTGATTTTGCCTTAGGAGCTATGTTAGCTCAACTTGACGATGAGAAGAAATAACGTGCTAATTATTACATCAGCAAAACCTTAATCAGTTATGAAACTCGCTATACCATATTAGAGAAGTTATGTCTTGCAGTCGTATTTTCTACACAGAAACTACGACATTATATGCTCAGTCAAAAAACATATGTTATTGCCAAATTCGACCCTTTGTGATATCTTATGAGTCGACCGTATTTATCTGGTCGCACAGCCAAGTGGGTTCTTGCGCTAAGCAAGTTTGAACTCACGTTTATAGGACAGAATTTTGTTAAAGGTCAAATAATAGCAGATCAATTAGCTGCTACACCCTTAGAGTCTACCCATCCCCTCATCATTGAGCTTTCGGATGAATGCCTTAAATTAGAGGCAGACCATCCTAAAAAATGGTCCCTATACTTTGATGGAGCCCGATGTATGAGTGGGGCTGGTGCGGGTATTATTTTAATATCTCCGCAAAAACATCTTATACCTTTGTCCTTTAAATTAATGTTTGCTTGCACTAATAATACTGCTGAATATGAAGCTCTAATCCTTGGATTACGAGCAGCTTTGGCACTGAAAATTAAAAATTTGTTAGTTTTTGGTGATTCCCAACTTGTCATAAATCAAATCAATGATTTTTATCAGACCAGAGATGATAAATTACGCCCATATAAAACATATGTTTTGCAATTATTATCTTTATTTGATCAAGTTACCTTAGAAGCTATTCCTCGAACTAGCAATCGTGCGGCTGACGCTATGGCTGCAGCTGCATCTCTTTTGCCCTTGGAGTTAGATGATGAATATGCTACCATCATTATTCGTTGACTCCAGGAACCCGCTTCAAGCAAATCGTGCTTAGAACCTTTTGATGTGTTTCTAATCAACGACACTACTCCCAAACCATGGTACACTGATATATTTAATTTTTTGCAAAATGGAACCTTCCCTGATGGTTATACTAGCAACCAGCGCCGATTATTACGTAGACGAGCAAGTCGCTTTGTCATTATTGGTAATACCTTGTATAGGAGATCTTTTGAAGGCATATTATTAAGATGTTTGAATCTAGAAGAATATAGATCAGCTTTGAGTAAAGCCCATGATGGATCTTGTGGAGGACACTTTAGTGGTAATGCCATTGCTAAGAAGCTCCTTTGGATAGGATATTTTTTGCCTACCATGGAGAATGATGCACATGATTATGTGCGCCATTGCGACAAGTGCCAGAAACATGCTAACCTTGTCCATGCGCCTGCACAAGAACTGTAGGCTATTTCATCTCCTTGTCCCTTTTCAAAATGGGGCTTAGATATCATTGGGAAAATCAACCCTGTGTCATCTGATGGACATAAATTTATCATAACCGCTACGGAGTATTTCACAAAATGGGTTGAAGCTATACCTTTAGCTTCTTGTACTGGAATGCAAGTTTCCAAATTTATTTTTAATCAAATTATTTATAGGTTTGGAATTCCTGCCAATCTCATCTCAGATAATGGAACTTGTTTCAAAAATAAAAATGTCAAAAAATTATGTCAAAAATATAAAATTCAACATCATTGGTCCACTCCCTATTATCCTCAGGGTAATGGCCAAGCAGAAGCATCTAATAAAACATTAATCAAAATTCTCAAAATACTGGTCAATAAATTTGGTCGAGATTGGCATATCCAATTATCTCCTGCTTTGTGGGCCTATCGAACTAGTGTTCGCACCCCCACTAGAACTTCACATTTCATTTTGGTTTATGGCGTTGAAGCTATTTTTCCATTTGAATTAGAAGTTCCTTCTTTGGCTCTACTACTTCAAGATACTGAAGTAGGGGATGAATATCGTGCTGGCAGATTTAGTCAGCTGGAACTTTTAGATGAAAAACGCATCAATGCTTTGGAGCATCTTCGTGCCTACCAAAACAAGCTTAAGAGAGCATATCTCAAGAAAGTTCATCCTCGATCCTTTGAGATCGACGACCTTGTCTTAAAAGAAAATTAAAAAAATACTAATTCTACTAAAGACCTTCAAGGTAAATTCGAGCCCAACTGGCTTGGACCGTATATCATCACTGCTAAATTTGGATCGGGAGTATACAAATTATCTACCTTAGATGGTAAAGAACTTAAAGAACCTATGAACATTATGCATCTCAAAAGCTACTATGCATAAAACATTGGGTCATTTCATCATTTGTATATACTGTATTTTGCATATTGTTTCATTTTTAGCCATTTCTATCAAAATATTTTTCAAAGAACAGTAATAGTATTTCTTCTTGCAAATTATCAATTAAAATCAAATACAAAAACATCAAAATTGTCAAAATCTTCAAAAAACATCTTTTTTTTACACCTGTCAATTCTTAGAGTTTGCAGTTATATTTTCAATTATTTTGGATAAATGAGCATTTATTTGGAATCCCACACTTTCACACTCACATGAATAAATATCTTGATTTTATTTGGTATGATTATTAATCTCTCTTATATCAAAGTCCACATTGGCATTAAATAAAATTTTGAGCATAGAGAACTGATCTTGTTATTTACTTGAACCAAGTATATCTTTTCACATTAAAATGATTTCATTGCAAATTCAATATGATACTACATAGTAGACGTGGTTTCTTGAGAAAAAAGTTTCCCCTTCTATCCTATCATGCACATGGTCTATATTCTTTGAGAATTGAAAAAGAATTGAAAAAAGGAAAAGCTCACCCCTACCCAAAATAAAAATCCCTTGCTCTACAACTAATCCGAGC
Source organism: Wollemia nobilis (assembly GCA_028583015.1). Taxonomy (NCBI): domain Eukaryota; kingdom Viridiplantae; phylum Streptophyta; class Pinopsida; order Araucariales; family Araucariaceae; genus Wollemia; species Wollemia nobilis. The sequence continues at coordinate 9,507,467 of JAQPPZ010002998.1, forward strand.
AAGTATCCCTAGCATAGGAAGAAAAAGAAAAGTGCAAGAAAAAGAAAAAAAGAAAAGAAAAGCAAAAGCAAAATGAAATAAAATCCTTTCCCTACCCCTTGAAAAGAAAATAAGGGTGAATGAGCTTGAATCCCTGGAATTCTCAATTATTCGAAAACTGTGAGGTAATCCCCATAATAGGTGGTTTGTGCCCAACCCGCTTGGCCTTGGGTAATTCCTAGCGTGGTGATATGTCTGTCACATTAGCGACCTTCTTTTGTATAGACCTATGTCAGCTTATGGATTAGCTAGTTCTTGATAACCTAACTTGCACAGTAGTCTGGTACGATTATATGCATATAAATCATGGTTAACGAACATTCATTTGGTTAAGGCAAATTGCTTGTATCAAATTATCTTGCTCAAAATTGGTGAATGAACAATACAATTGTACACACATTTGTATTTGAGATATTTTGTATCATTATGATAAATCAAGATTGGTAATGAACTCACGTTTACACATGAGGATCCCTTATAAACCTACATTTGTTTTTGAGATAATTTAAAATATTTCTATAATTCTTTTCAGAATAATTTTATCCTCTTATTTCAAGAATTTTGTTTTGTATAAAAACAATTATATACATTGTGTCACAAAATTGCAAAAAGATTGCAATCAACATGTTCATCATATTATTATTTGTTTATCAAAAATAAAAAATCAATCATGCAATAAAACTAAAATATCTATTTTATCTTTGGATTTCGCGATGATGGTATAAGTCTATACCTATAAATTCTATGCCTAGCACAAACCATTGTTCTAATTTTATTTTTCCATCCATTTTAAAAACACATATGGCTTACATCATTATGTTACACAATTGTGCTTCAAAATGAACGAACACTTATTCTATTTCATGTCATTATGTCAAACATTCCATCTTGCAACCATGGTATAATTTCTAAGGAATTATTCAAAAATCTATCACACTTAGGAATTTATGCCTAGCAAAAATCACCTTTTAAAATATATTTCATGCATAATTTTGTGAAAAATCTGAAAACAAATCATCACCATCATCATTTTCATCATCACAACACAAAGTCTTAAGATAGTCTCTTAAGTACTCTTTTACTTTTAGCAATATTTTTATACTAGGATTAGATTGACGACCTAGTGAGCGACGACTCCATGAAACGATCTATAACAGCGACAATGTCCTTTGAAATTATTGTTAGAAGTCCCTTTTATTTTTCATCAAATCACACCAAAAACAACCAATTTATGCATATCAGATTATTTCATTTACAATTTTATGGCATGACATAACATTATAATTTATTGCCAAATGACATAATTACATGAATCAACAATTCAAGCATCATACAACAGATACACAAGTCATATCATCAAAAATACAATCTATATATATCATCAATCAACTATGTACATCATCTGGATTGGTATGCCACAATAAAAACTCTGGCATACTCAATCCCCTCAAAATTAATAATAATATAATCTGCACTCAGTAGTAGCTAGCCTTGAGAAGCCCTTGAGCTCTCAACCTCATCTCCTCCCCCACCCTGATGTGGACGAGGTGGTCCCATAGAGGTCTGGGCTATATCTTGGGTCCTCATCGTCGATCGTGAGGATGTCCTCGATGATCCCATCATGATCGGCTCTGTAATGGGGGCTGGAAATGATATCCTCTATCCCTCTAGGATCGCCTGATAGTACAAACCCTGGTAAAATGTAGTCTAAGCAATAGACCACACCAGATCCTGAGTGCTCGCTCCTCCACCCCGATCTCTGAGCTGTGTAGCCTCATCGTGTAATGTCTACACCTGAGCTCGAAGGTGGGCAACCTCAACCTGGAGAGCCATCGTCTTGCTGCTCTCCCCTACATCTACACCCTTGCCCTTACCAGGTGATGGTGGTCTCTCCCCCTACTGTGAAGGGAGTCTCTCCTCCCTCCGCCCTGTCTCTCGCGGCCTCTATGGAGCTTGACCCCTCTGTTGGCATCTCTCCTATGGGGACCACCACTACTCTCTCCCCCGTGACCCTGTGTTGTCTCAATAGCAGCCTAGCATCGCCTCCCCATTTGGCACACCACGGTGTGCACTAGACCCTACGCCCTCGTCATCCGAGGAGGGCGAATGCTTGTGTACCAGGAATCATAACCGACTGCAACCCCAATGTTGTCACCATCCACTAGCTATATGGGGGCATCGTCCACGTCCTGACTCTAGAATCACTGCATGTTTGGAGCCCTGCTCAACATAGTACTATCTCAAACAGTTCGAGAGTACTCGTAATCCCTGAGAGAAGGGATCCCTTATTATAGACTAAACTGTCATAGTACCCGATTGTAGCGGTGAAGCTCTACCTCTCCCCTCTCCATCCTTAGCCAGTAGACTCACCTGATGTGAGTTAGCTCTTGCCCATCCTTTGCCCACCCAGGGTGCTCTCGCCATAGCCTCCAGGTGATCTGGTTTGGGATGAGGTCGTCCAGAGACCTCCGAGACATCGATAGATCTATCCACCACTGTGACCCTCTCTGTAGCCACCAATAGTAAACCCGGGGCCTCTCTCGGTCAACCCCTATCAGTGGGAACCCTATCAGCCTTCGCACCGCAATGTGCTCCCAACACCAAACCTATAGCAATGATGTCAAAACCAGACATCGACCTCCCTTGTATACGACCCCATGAAGGATCCTATACAAGTGGCATAGTACAAAGCTGCCCTAGGCAAACCTATACCTGTGGTCTCTCATGTCGTAAACTATATCTGAGAGGAGCCACGGTAGTCTACATCTGCTCTAGTGGCACAACAGTAAGCCACCTACCACCCTTGCCAAAAACTGAGTCAGCCTAGATGCCCCAGGCATCTGCCATAGAGACTCGATGTTCACCCTGCCCTTCTCTAGGGCGAAGCTCAGATCTCCAGTTAGCCTCATCATCACCTGACCTTGATTGGCCGTAGGCATCATGATTCGTCCCTATATGGGGATCCTCATGATCCTCCATACATCCTCTAGAGTGGGAGCCATCTTCCCTGTCGGTAACCGAAAATAGGACGACCCCGGATACCATCTCTCTGGTAGGGCTGTCAATAGCCCCATGTTAGTCGGTACTTGTGGCATCTCTGCCACATTCTGTAGATTGATCTGTCCTAGTCGGTCATGCTCTGCCTGGTCAAGCGTGGCTATGTTGTCTCTTAGTCCACCGTATTTCCATTCTTGGCTTTTTAGTAATCCCCTCTGCAAAACAAACAATAAACAACAAAATTCATTAATAACCAATCATTAAAATCAAATTAAACACATTTTAAAATCAAGTTAAAGATGCTATCATCCACCATCGAATTATATCATCCTAAATTTGGCAAAATCGTCCTTTATAGGATGAATTCATCTTTGATTTCATAAACTTGGGGATCGCCCCTTGTTGAACGGGATCGCCCCTAGTTCGCTGATTTCGCCCTTTGATGAAATCGACGATCTAGGGACGATTTTGACGAAATAGGGACAATTTTGTCCGGACATTGTCGATGGCCTAAAAACGGCCACGATGCCCCAAATAATCCAAATTTAAATCCATAGATTGCACAAAGCAAAATAAAAACTAATCTACTAGGCTTAGATCCTTACCCGTAGCCCGCGTCGGACCTTTGTCGCTCTGTGCGCTGTCTCCACCATTTTTCTTTCTGCAAAACTTTGGAACAATAAATATGAACAGTAAAAATGAATTAGGGTTTTACCCTATTTTCTTAATTTTATTTAAAAATCATCAACGTTTTAATTTTTGCCTTTCTACGTTTTTACCTCAAACGTTCGATTTGGGTAAAAACACGGAGGGGGCACCATAGTCAGCAGTTGTACGATCTAAAAAATTGAGTACATTTTTGCTTTCTCATAAAACAGGAAAACTCATCTTTAATGCATTTTCTTCAAAAAATTCGCTAAAGAAGGGGCAAAATGTAGCACCCTAAAATTGGCACGGTTAAAAACCTTAGTAAAAGATAAAAGATAAAAATTTAAATTTTAACCCCAAAATCGCCTGCTACCCGTTTCCTCATTTTTCATGCCATTTTTAGGATTTTTTTTGACCGTTGGACGATATCATCGCAGATTAGATGCAATCATCCCAGATCTGACAAAATCGTCATGGACAGAATGTCCAGACAATTTTGTCTCAAAATCAAATTTTCATAATTAACTTCTGTTTCAACAGCCTCTCCAACTTGGGCAGAAGCGTGTCTGCGCAGTTGGAGATTTTCTTGTTGGAGATCTCCTAGATTGGGATGATCCCCAACATCTTAAACCTCTTCCTAAGCCTATATAAACTAGGATTTTCTAGTTTACCCCCCTAACTCCCCTTGATCCTGATTTCTCTGAACCCCTTAGCTGATAGATTTAATTCCTTATTCCCTCTTACTACTGTTTGTGTTCTATATTTTGCATTTTCTTGCAGGAACTCTACTATTTTTTAGTTGAAGATAGCTCGGATCATCACAGATGATCTTGTACGATTGAAGGTGATCCTGACTGTAGTCTAGATTAGGAGCAATCTGAGTCCAGAGTTTGCATTCCTTTAGCTTTCTCTGCATTTTTCATATTGTATTTTTGCACTGTCTTGAATTATTATGTTTTTTGCATCTTGGAGTTCACCTCATTTAGCATAATCGCATGGTAAGGTTAAAATCAATCATTAAATCTATTGCATTTTCTTATTTGTTATTGGAATCCATTATTTAGGCATGTTTGTTGTTATTTCTACCATTGTCCTTTGCTTCTGCATTGCATATTTGGTATTTCGCATCTATTTCTGTGATTGCAGGTTTCTGACGAATTTTTTTGACGAATTCGTCAGTTATCAGACGATCTTGTCTGATCTCAGATGATTACATATGAACTGAGGCAATCTGGACTGCTATAAAACTCATAATCTTCATCAAACATTCAGGATCAGGTATGACACATTCTAATTAGCATATTCTATGTTATTAGCACTCATTCTTGTTTTCTGTATCCATTTAAATCATTATTGGTAAATAGAATAGTTTAGATTCATCTTGGCCAAACCTAGGACTTGAATGATTGAGTATAAAAATGAACACATCAAACCCACTATCAACCTAGGCATGGAAACTGCCACTCAAAATTTTCCTGGTGAACCCACCATTCGTCAAAAATTCACCCTTGTACTCCTCCCCTGAGAGGTGGGACCTTCAAAGGGCCTCTCAGTCCGAGGTATTGTCCCATCCTTCTCGCATCCCCCTTCTGGGCGCGGATCCTATAGCCTGAGGGTAAGGGTGCAAAAAATTTGGAGCGATACAGCCAAATATGTAACAACAAGATCTTTATAAGATTTTAACATGGGACATTGACATTGAAAGAGACCCTTAACTTGGTTGACTATGAGCAATGAGTTGTCAAAGATGTTTAATATTTTAATGTTCATGGCGATGGTTGTATGGAGGGCCAGTAGTAAGGCCTTGTATTCAGCATTGTTATCGGTGCAAGAAAAGTCTAAATTAAAATACAAGGGCATTGGAGCTCCTTGCGGTGTGACAAACACTATTCCTGTACCACCCCCTTGGTCGCACTTTGAACCATCAAAGAACAAGGTCATATCAGCATTACTTTTTGGTTCTTCAGGTTTAGGAGCCTCGAATATGATGAAGACCACATCATATGGAGGCTCAATGGTCAGAGGCATACTATTTGATAGTAGTGCCTCAGCCAACTAATCAGCTATGACTTTTCCCTTAATGGACTTTTGGCTTATGAATTCCAAGTTGAATTTTGTCAGTAGCATGATCCACTTTGCAATATGTGTGCTATGATATGTCTTGCTCATCATGTACTGCAAAGGATTTTGTTTTCATATTACATATGTCGTATGACTTAACATATAGTGTCGCAATTTCTTTGTAGTGAACACTATTGCTAAACACAATTTCTCCACATATGCATATCCTAGCTCGTAACTCACCAAGGTTTAGCTGATGTAATATATGGCTTGTTATTTGCCTTGCACATTCTTTTGGGCTAACATGGTCCCTAATGCAAAGTTGGTCATCGATATATATAGCAAAAATGGCACATCTGGCCTTGGTGGAGCTAGTACTGGTGGCATCACCAAGTATTGCTTAATTTTAGCAAAGGCTACTCGACAGTCCTCATCCCAATTGAATGGGACCCCCTTGTGTAGTAATCGATTCATGGGTCAACATTTATCTGATAATTGGGCGATAAATTGCTTTATCAATGCTACTTTGCCCTGTAGGCTTCTTAACTCTTTAATGTTTAAGGGAGGATGCATCTCTACAATAGCCTTGACCTTTGCTAGGTCAACTTCGATGCCTCATTTTGAAACAATGAAACCTAAGAGTTTACCTGAAGTTACACCAAATACACACTTCTTAGGATTCAACCTGACATTGTTCTCTATTAGGCGATCGAAGACCTTCCTCAAGACCTCAGCATGCTCACTACGCAACAATGACTTAGCCAACAAGACATCGATATAATCCTCTAGGATCCTATGCATGTAGTCATGAAATATGTATGTCATGGCCTGCTGGTATGTGGCACCAGCATTTTTGAGGCCAAATGGCATAAATTTATAGCAAAATATTCTCCATGGTGTTATAAATACGGTTTTATGTTGGTCTTCGGGTTTAATCTGAATTTGATTATAACTAAAAAAACTAGCCATTAAGGAGAGCATACCGCGACTTGCAGTTGCATCTACAAGAGCATCAATATTCGGAAATAGAAATTAATCCTTTGGTGTTGCCTTATTTAGGTCTCTGAAATCCATACAAATACGGATCCTTCCATCAGGTTTTCCTATGGGCACCATATTGGACACCCATTCTAGATAGTCGATGGAGATGTCCAACAAATTTTGCAATTCGTCCTTCACCATTAAGGCTAATGTTGGATTCATCTTTCTAAGCTTCTAGCTGACTAGATTCTTTGACAGATCTAGCAAAAGGTTATGGATAACCAATTTCAGATCTAGACCTGGGATATCTTTATAAGTCCAAGCAAAAATATTAGGTCTCTCTTTCAATAGAGGAATGAGGGTGGCATGCTCATCTAGAGTGAGACTGTCTCCAAATTTAACCTCCCTTGGATTGGTGGGATCGTTACTGATGTCCACATCGAAGATTTCCTCTATTGACATGTGTGATCCCTCATCAAGCTGATGAGGCATATGGATCAAATGGATGTTGTTGGTTGGGTTTGTAGGTTCCATATTGGAAGCATCATTAGCATGATAGACATCATAAGCGCAACCTGGTGCAAAATGAAACAGTTGTAATATTTCTTCGTTAGGGAAGAAATATTCAGGCTCAATAGGTGAGTCAGCGTGATTCCAGTCGATAACATCTATATTTAAATGTAACGGTTTGGACGGATCAACTGTATTACGGAGTGGAGTGGTCAAATCAATGGAGACCATATTGATGGAATAGAATTGATCTCTAGGACCACGTGGACAAACTTCTAAATCATCGATGCAGCTCCCATAATCAATATTTGGTTCTAGTGACATGGGTACAAATGGGTCCTCTTTGTGCAAACTACGAATGACTAGGTCCTCTCTATGCACTGATTGCAATATTAGATCATTCGGATTAATGAGCTCTATGTACATAGGCAGATTGAGAAACACCATGTGATAAATCACATCAAACTTTGATGGTCTTCCCCTAAGGCGAGGACTGAGATTTATCTCTCTACGCATGTCCTCAGCTATATAAGGTTCATTACGGTGACGTAGGTAGAGAGTTCCTAGATAGGCTCTCTCCAAATCATCTTCTTCATTGATGTCATAATACAATCCTTCATTTTGCCCCCACTAGAATGGGGCATTCTGGAAAATGTGGCCCCATAAAGGCTATTTCCTGATCACTATCATCGTTGTCTGGTAAAATCAGATATAAGCATCATAAATATGATACTGCCTCATAAACCGGCTCAACCTCCTTCCCTGACTGATTTTTAGGTGAGGACTCACTGTCCACCAGGATATTCTCATGATACATCTCGGGTGGTGCTATAGTGATGTAAGACACCATATGACTATCCCTCTAGAATGCAAAAGGATTAGGGTGATATGGGTTGAATCCACATCGTACCCTATACTAAGGTATAGGCGATCTAAAGATGCTATAAGTAAATCATCCTGTCCTTGTATTTTCAATTCTAACCCAAACCTATCAGTTGCCAATTGATAATGCGGCTCAAGCGAAGTCCTGCATCCTTGCTCAAAAATACCAAGGTCGTATCCATGCCAATGATATAATTAAAAAATTAGCATGGAATATTCAGGGTTGGATAAGTAGCAAACATTTACTATGAACGGTTCGTTGTCATCTTCATCCATGGGTGCTGGAGAAGGAAGTTGATCTAGCCCAATGTAGATGAAGTTCATTTTATTGGGTGGCTCTCCCAATGGAACTACTAATCCAACCAAAAAATTATGAGCATGCGGTCAGCCCATCTCTTGTGCAGTGTCTAAAATTGGTCCAAAGGTGACATTTTGCACAAGATATTCACCTAACCCTATGTTGGCCAGATGAACGGTCACACATGATGCATATGACCTTGTTGACAATACAGGTGAGGAAGGTCGAGGTACCTCCGCGACTTTGTCTTGGGCTTCTTCTACTTCCATGGGAGTGGGAGCCTCATTGGTGACTGGTTCAAGCACATGCTTCTTTTCCTTTTTGCCCATTTTAACCTTTAGCTTCCTTTCATCCTGAAGCATTTTTGATGCAGTCGGTTTCAAAGAAGTTGTTATAGTGTGCTCAGATCTGTGCGATACAGATATTGATGGTTGAGCACACACCTTTTTTTTACCTCCTATATTCTTAACCAGTGACATTGTATGGATGTCTAAGTGTGTTGATAGGAGTATGAAACCCCATGGAAAATCATCTAGGTTCACGAATTTGAAGGGCTCTTCATCTGACAGCACCACATGAACCAATCCCTCATGAATGTACTTTACACATTGATGTAATATAAAGGGAATGCATTGCATTTCTCAAATCCAAGGTCTTCTAAGGAGGTTGTTATATTGCATTGTGCCTTCGATCACATGACACATCACAGGGATGGTCTTTAGGCCTACCTGAATAGGTAGGATGATTGTGCCAACCATCGAGCATAGCGCATCGTTAAACGCTCTCAATGTAAATATGGTGGGCACAATATGTGACTTGGGCAACTTTAAAGGACCTAACATCTTGGTCGTTATAATATTGATTGATGAACCAGTGTCGACCAAGATCCTCTTGAATGGCATGTGATTAACACACATGATGATATGTAATGGTGGGTCAGCCATATCTGTAGGAACCATCTTGATTTTATTATTGAAGAATTGGATCATAGGTTCCTGGCACTATTGTACATGTCCCACAAAATTAATGAATGCTTGAGCATCCTGGGACTATGCCTCGATGGACCTCAAAATGTCCATGAGAGTCTCTCTGTGCTTAGGGTATTATTGTATCATCTCATAAATAGACAACTTCACAGGAGTTGTCTGTAGGCTTTGAACCAACCTGCTTCGTATGGTCACCACCGGTCTCATTGGTGGGCCTAGAATATTCTGAGTTGGTCGTTGATTCAGCATAGCTTGTATCCTACATTTTGCAGATCATATCTCCTATGTATGGTAACAAAATTAACCATAACTATGAACCCCTAGGTAGGCAGTTCGACATGCACTTGGTTGACATGGTCGACGTTTTTGTGCGATGCCTCATGGTTTGGCAATGGATTTTTATAAATCCTTATGTATTAGTTATCGTGTGCTAGTGGATTATTCGACACTATAAGCTCACCTTTATTGATCATATTCTGCACAATATGTTTGAAGTACCAACACACTTTGATGTCATGGCCCTTCACATGATGGAATATGCAAAATAGATCATCCTGATACCCCTTTGACTTGGGTTGATTAGGATCGACCAGCTTAATCTCGGGCAACCTGATTGCCTTAGCCTCACATAATTGATGGAATATTGATGTCAATGATTCTTTCAAAGGTGTGAACTAGCAAGGTGGGTGTTGCTCCTTATTTTTATCTTTAGAATTATTCTTACGTTGTTCGTATTGCGCAGGAGGAGGTTAGGCCTGATAATTCTGCTTTTGTTACCCCTTATCCTCTCTTTGGAGGTTTAACCTCACTTGATTGACATGGACTTGCTTGCCCTGATGTTTCGTGGAGCTCTTCTTGTGCCCCTCCTTCCTGTTATTGAGATTCAAGTTACCTTCTTGCAACATGATATCCTCAATTACTTTGGCTTGCACCAAAGCTTCCTCGAATGTTGGATATTGTTGTAGTTGCAACAATAACAAGATGTGCTTGGCACAACTCTTGGTGAACATTTGGGTCAGTTCCGTAGTAGGAATAGGGAATGGAAGCTTTGCCATTAATCTCCTCCACCTCTTTTCGTATTGTTCAATTGGCTCGTCATTGCGCTAAGCTAGCGGAGCCAAATACTAAATGTTGGCCTATTTCTCGATGCCAAAATAAAATCATTCAAGGAAAGCATTAGCCAGTTGCTCAAAACTGGTGATATTGTGCTTCTTCAGCTAATTGAACCACTCTCGAGCTGGGCCTAAGAGGGTTGTGATGAATGTACACAACAACAAGGTATTTTTGCTTGCAATCTGGAAACATGCATCCAAAAATATTATGACATGCTCTTGTGTGTCTTCATCACCTTTAAATTTATCTAACATGCGCATGTCAAAATGGTCAGGATATGTTGGAGTAGGCACCGAGGGGTCCAAAGTCTCATTATGAATCTTTCTTAATGTTAGATTTTTAAGAATCATGCCCTACCTCTCGATTGCTTTTACCTTCTCAGCTAAGGCCTTATAGGCATGTGAGGATAGAAAGTCCTCCTCCCTAACCTAATGCGAGGGCGGTCTTGGAGGTACATTCTTCCTCTATCGATCTGGAGGACGTTGCTCTTCATCCTTATCAACTTGGGAGTCTTCAGGATACTCTTGATTGACTCCATCTTCCTCTTCTTCCTCATATTGTTGTTGCCTCTCATATTCAAATGGTGGTGGTCATTCTCTTTGTAGGGCACTAATATGAGTGTGAGCGTCTCTGTGCTCCTACTGCACATCATCTTGTGAAAAACCCCTCCTATACATGAGTTCTCCTTGCTCAGCGTGAGTGTATAAACTAGCCCTTTCTAGCCTATCATCCTGCTCTACATGCTATTTTTGGGTAAGGATGTGCTCTTCACATATGCGTTGCTCATATAATTTATGTCTAACGAGCCTCTACACCTGAATATTCTCATCTTCGATGTGTTGCCTCTCTAGGCAAGCATCCTCCAATTGATATTGGAGGAGCTATCATCGCTGTTCAGATACTAGTCTGTGTGATCTATCAAGGTGATCGGCCATAATAGGCCTCTGGTATGCATACTCTGTGTGAGCGACCTTATGGGTTATGTACCCATCTAACTAATTTGCAATGCTTTTGCCTTTATCCATGAAGATGACATTGGCATCCTCTTGAGCCTTGTGCTCTGTGCCACCATGCATAGATGGTATATGTGTCACATGAGAGTGCTTGTAAGCCTCTCCATGCTCTCTAGTAGTCCTACTAGAACTCTCGCTACACTCACTCAGGCCACGAGTGGGTGGAGCCAAAGGCTTATAGCCTAGTTGCTCAAGGATGCTACCTAGGTCATCCAACTATCTGGATCTTCATCGCTTGTGTGGTGGTGTGTCATTGGCTCCCACCTTGGCCATATCAATAGTGATATTTTGAGGTTCACTACGTGAGGGAGTATGCATAGGCCTATGCTTAGTGGTGGCCATGTCTGCATGTCCCTGAATGGGCATGTATCAATCCCATTTGTACACTAAAGGTGGAGCCATGGATCCTCCTGTAGACCTATGATATAGGGGTACCAACTTGGACCCCTGTATAACATACTCTTCAGCCGATCCCATGGATGCATGTGTAATGCAATCCTAATAATGGATTTTGAGTGGAACACCCTCATGCTAAGAGGATCCATGATCTATTTTGTGTCTATAATAATGCATAGAAACTCCTCTATCGAGGGTATGCTCAATAGTTTCCCCTCGTGTCGAATTGTCTCCTCTAATGCTTGTCGAACAATGTTCGAGAAGCACATGTGGGCGAGGGTTCGACATATGTTGTTGTGAATCTGTCGGGGTTTGGTCATTGGCATCAAGCTTATGCCTTTGCTGACCACCCCGTGTCTCCACCATGGTGCACCTAGTGTCTATATTTATTATTTATTATGCAAACAAGGTATACAATGGTGATTATCTTGTATTAACTTTTAAATGTGAGCCCTAAACTGTTTGATGTTGTTTCAAATTTGTTGTGTCAGTAAATAACTCCTTATCATGTTTGAAAGCTTGTTGGATTATATTCTCAATTTAATTGGCTTTCACCTATATACTCGCAGCTCGACAACTCGGCTATGAACTCCAAGTCGTGTAATCCAACCTATAATGTGTGGTAATGAACCCACACACGGTCAGGGAGCACAAGTCCTCCCAGATCCTCACCCATTTACCCCCAGTCAGTGTTATACCCTTCAAAGAGAATACATGCAAATTTTCCAAGCTACGAAAGGTTCTGGGATCCAGTATTGATCTAGTATCCAAGGGTACGTAGGCTTTGGGCCAACGGATGGAAATCACTTCCACCGTCGTTGAACTACTGGTGTTTGGATGTGACTCCCAACTCACTAGCATTTAAGTGAAACGTGGTGTGTGTGGTTTGTTTTAATTTTTTGTATAGAAAGGAAAATGCGTAATACAACAGGAATGATTGTTTCCTACATGATATTCAAAAAGAAACATTTCATTTCAGAGAATGCATGTTATATCCTATATGACTTTTTGACAATGCAAATTACGATTATATAGCCTCTAATTGGGCCTCAAGCATGCAAACCAACACACAATTTAAACCTAGCATGTTGGATTCTAGGGAAAACTGCACTCAGAGGTCCGTTGTTCCTAGAAGCACCTAGCTAAAATTCAAAAAAAGAAACCCTAAGGACCTAATTCATTCTATGTTCATTTTATCCTTAATTATCTAGGTTTCAAATTGTTTGTTTTGGAAAAACATAGAGAAGAAAAATAGAGACAGAGAGTGTTAGAAGGGCCTACCTCAGGTCCTTATCCGATCTAGATTTTGACTCTTTATGTCTGTTGTGTCTGCTATGAATCACAGGTCTGATGCATGTTTCATACTGCAGACCGCGTTTTGAAGCCACGGGACAACAATGGGACCACAGCTATAACTTGCGGTTTGCACCTGATGACAAAAAACATAAAGAAGTCAGAGATCAAATGCAAAAAATATGGAGTTCCACCGTGATCGCCTTCTGACCTATCCAAAAAGCATGCACCTATCTAATACATCAATCAAAATCAACATAAAAGCATAAAATGATAAACAAGATTGCATATAAAAATAAAATGGATGTTTCTTTTATTAATATTGGAAACAAATCTCGGTTACAATTATGTCCCTCTTAGGGTCACCCAAATGTTGATACAATTGATACAATTCCAAAGCCCCCAATGGGGTAGGCACAATACTAAGGCTCTCTAAATAGTCACAAACTACTCTAGGGTGGAGTTGACCCTCTTCTTCGCATTGAGGAAGGAATTAAATGATTGAATCTCCTTCAAATCTATTTCCTACGATCAAGAAACAACACAAAAGCATTAAACGAATAGGCAGCCTCTCATGATGAGGTCCTTTGAGGAAAATATGCATAAATATGTCATAACAACTATGAAATCAAGAAGATGAATAAAACATATTAAACTTGTGCAATATTCATGAATATTGTTAGAAACATGAAATTAGAAAGTGCAGCTATCTATCTATTGAATCAATTGCATGGAATGAAACAAGATAGCATGAAAATAAGCCATTGATGTCCTACTTTCTATGATGAAGTAAACTTATTATAATCCCTAATTAAGCCAATCAAAGTATCTAAACTACCAAATAAACCATTAAAATGACTAATCTAACCTAATTAAGCATACTAAAATAGAAGAAGGAGATCTGTCACCTATTGCAAACCACAACTCTGATGAGTGGTCTACATTGTACACCATGGCTGTCAATTGCGGTGAGAAATTAAGTGGTTTTGACCTCCAAATATAGGATTGTGGTCTTGATCCTCCTTTTCAAATTGATGATCAAGGTTTGCCTTGATGTCCTTTGATAGGTTTTGCGGTTGAATTCCACAATTGGGCCTCTATTTGCTCGAATTCACATTTCTTGGCATTCTAGCTCCTTAGGGCATCCATGGCATGGATTGTCATGATGCTTGATTAGTTGACAAGTGGATAGCAATCAAAATTCCTCTCAATGCACTCAAGTGAGTCCATAATTTGATAGGGCTTCGCTATCAAAATGCGTTATATGCTCTATATATTTTGCCCTATTTTGGAAGGGGTACTTATAGGACTACCCAAGGGCTAGGGGTGGCTTCATGGAGAAGCCAAGATCAAGAATATGTAGTTGGTACAGTTGGATGGGAAGCCTATGGAATCTTCCATCCTTCAACTACCTTCTTCTAGATCAAATGACCAATCCAACCGATTTGGCTAGGATGAAGGTCAACTGAACTTCAGTTTAGACCACAGGTCACAGTTGTGGCCTAAGCTGTGAACCACAGGTGTCAGTAGCGGTTCATACTGCAGACCGCAGGTCTCATCTGCAGTTCATACTGATTAGGCCAAGGAGCCCAAATTGAGTGGTTAAAACCACTGCTCTATATTGGATTCTGTCCAATATCTTCCATATGGTCTTGTAGCATGTCCCATATGAGTAGTCACCTTCGACATGATGCGTTTTAGGTGTCTACAAATATATACATATAAATATATGGTATGTTTCTACAAAAGAAAAAATATCATTGGTAAAAAAGGGGTTTTATTGGGGTCTTCCACCCTTGACAAATCACAACTCTCTCCTTCAGAGCTTGACATTTTACAAACATATTCAATTCTTATCTCAATTGAGTTGCTATAGCTAGATACCTACATCATTTTCATAAAAAATCTAAATTCTTGATTTTCATTTTTTATATCTCAATATTTTTGTATGAATATAAATATTTCAAAATCTAGTATCCTTCTTTATATTTTCTTACAACCTTCACAATACCAACACTCCACCTCTACTATTTATGCATTGCATCTTAGCAGAGTAATATTTCCTAAACTTCATGCTATTATAGTCCACTTTGAAGATATGTTAATGATACAAGGTCATGTTTATTAGTTGTGTTCCAAATTAATTATTATGAGGCTTTAATAAGACCTCATTAGAATAGGTTATTTTAATGTGTAATGCCATTTCATGTTCATTTGAATTTCATGTAATATGGATTTGGGAACCCTAACCCTAATCTCATTTTTCTCAATATATAATTCCATAACACAAAAGGAGAGGTGTGATTTTTCATTCTCTCCATTGTTAAAAGCCTTCTCCTCCATTTTTTCTTGTTTCATGTGGTTGAGCTTGGGCACATAGGATTGATCCTTGCTACAAGTGGTATCAGATCTTGGATGCTTACCCCTCCCACAACCAAGCTTGGATAAGCATTACAATCCCCTTCTCTCCACAAATTTATGTGTTGAGTGGAAGAAGAGCATGAGGATGTTGCATGAGGTTTCATAAAACCTCCATAGATTTTATTTTTATTACAGATATTAGCTTGTATCTCTGTTTTTAGGTATCCAAAATTTCAATATGATCGAGTTTGACAGCCTTTGTGTAAATTGGTTGTGTGTATATTTTACACAACCATACAGTATCCAAAATTTGGATCTGGTTGAGTTTGGTGGCCTTTGTATAAATTGATCGTGTTTGTTTATACACAACCATATAGTATCCAAAATCTAGATCTGACCGAGTTCGATGACCTCTGTGTAAATTGACTGTGTTCATTTTTTTTACATAGCCATACAGTATCCAAAATATAGATCTAATGAATTTTGGTGGCCTCTGTGTAAACTAACCATGTTTGTTTTTACATAGCCATATAATCAAATCAACCTCTACGTGAACTTACCATGTTTTTCTTTTTGACAACACAACAAGCTTCTAGCCTCTCCATTGTACTTGTATAATTAGCTTACAAAATTTTCCACATTGCTTTTGGCTAACTTATAGCCCTTATTTATAAAAGTGATTCCACTTGGATAGTGAGCAAGGTCTAATGGATCACATCTAACATACATTTTACCATATTAGCACTGTAGTAGCACTCCAAGTCTATTTTTAGTTTTCATTTGCTTTCTTTCATTACAAATCAATTCACATTGTTACATCATCCCTAAAAGAAACACATCTGATGACTCATTCTATAGCCTATCCTTGTGATAGGGTGTCAATTCCTTGGTGGTGGAAAATCTACATTAAAGGCCCTGTGATTCAAATTTGGACTAGACTTAATGAGAATACAAAATGAAGGGGGTTAGCCATACCCATGAACCTTTGAAAAGGGATCATCCTTTCGCATGTGCTTGAAAAATTAAAAACTCTTAATCAATATTAAAATTAAGCCGCTCCAATATCTATCATAGCTATGGAATAGAGCACGTACTTCTCTCAAAGAGTCTATCTCTAACCACAGTAAATTGGGTGATAAATGGTAGGACTTGGATTCCATAATGACTTGTATTTCATCATCGAGCATTTGTATATGAGCATCTAGGTGAAGGCCTTAATTTGAGATAAGCTCATTATAGCTCTCCAAATTTCAGCACCTCATCTACTTGCAATCATAAAATTGAGGTTACTAGTTTTGCACATCCCACACTTTGGTATTCAGTTGTGTAATATAGTGTTGGAGATATTGGCCTACACATTCATTTTTGGAGATATTAGCTTTTACATTCATATGTAGTATTTCACTTTGGGCTACACACATTTTTTTTTAATACTTCAAATTTAGCCACATGATCATCCTGTTGTAACAGGACTCATAGTCATTTGTATAATTCATCATTTGTAAAAGATATTCCACTTGGACGATGAGCAAGATCTAGTGGATCACATTCATTCATTGTCATCACTTGACTCATTATTTACTAGCACATTTTGCCTCACTTAGTCATATGTTCCTTGTTCATATCTTGACACACTATTTTAGGTCTTTATAGTGTCACAGGTCACAATGAATTCCAACTTTAAAAAAATGTTAGATGTACCCTTATAGGTAAGGATAATTGGGATCAATGGTTCATATACCTTAGGATAGCTAAAAAATTCAAGAACCCATGGCACAACCATCTGGATGTAAATCCCACACCACCCATAGATGTTGTTGCCCTGGAAAAATAGAAAATGGATGATGACCAAATTTGTATCATCATCGTACTTGTCATAGAATATCACCTTCATAATTTGATTGATGAAGCCAAGCATGACATAACATGGTCAATTATTTTAGTCTTATATAAAAAATTTAACACCAAATCTGACCTAGAATTTGCTCATCTTGTCCTCAAGATGAATCAAATAAAGATGCAAAAAGAAAACTCTAGTTCCACCATCAACCTCCTTCACCCTATTAAACAGGTCATTGATAAAGACTTCAAAAATCAATGTATTACATGGGCTTTTCTTATTCAGTCATATCTTCACATTCCAGACTACAAGAACTTTCTTGCTATTTTATTAGCTAGTGGAACCTTAAAAACTCTTAACTTTGAAGTTGTGGCAGAAATATTTGTTGAACTTGGAAAAAGCTTTAACACAAACTTCACCAGTTCTAACCCTAGTGACTCAACATTTCAGGTGGATGAAGATGTAAATTTTTCAAATAGTCAAGGTAACAAAAGTTGTGGTTGAGGCCATGGTTGAGGCAAAGGCAAAGGACAAGAACAAGGTTCTAAAAACGGTCAACATGAACACTCATGACATCAAACTAGTCAAGGAAAAATAAAATAATCTAGTACCTCTCAAGGATCTGGAAACTTAAATGACATGTGCAAATGTTGTAATAGAAAAGGGGACTATGCCATTGATTATCGAACTACCACACACAAGATAAAGCAGTTTCAAAAGCATAGTGTGCATAATGTAAATGAAGATGACTTTGATCTGAGTATCTTTTAAAGTGCTCAATTTGTGCATACCCAGATCATCAACACACAAGCACCTATATCACCATCTATTGACCATCCAAAAATATTCATTGAGGCACATTCAGGATATGTTGGCTATGATATTTCTCATCCCACATCGTAACCCATTGGAGTTGCCCACAATGTAGCCTCCACCAATAGTTCATGAATCATGGATATTGGAGCCATCCAACACATGAATTCCAACAAGGACTTCTTTGAATAATTTAATTCAGAAGTACTTGGAGTATGTTGGACATTTTGAGTCCCTAATCCAAAGTTGTCATTGATGTCAAGATGCCAGTGATAGTTCTTCTCCAGTTCAAGTGCAAAGTTCAATAGAAGTTGTAATGGGTTAAAATATTTTTATTTTACACCCAAAAGAATGGTTCAGAAAATGGTTTCAGTTATCCTTTGGAAGCAAATATATCCGAAGCAATGGAAGGATATAATATTATAATATTTATCCAAGGTGGTGAAAAACCCCAATAAATTATTATAATTTTAATTATAATATTATTTGGTTTACAAAAAACAATTAATTTTTTTTTATAAAACCCTAAGATTAGGTTTTGGAGGGAAAAATATTTCAAAAGACAAAATTTAAAGTAAATTAAACCCAAACTTGGGGTTTAAAGAAAAATGCTTTTGAAGCCTCTATATTTCCACCAACATTGTCATGGAGGAGCTAGCGCCGACGTGTCCAAAGAAAATATAATGCATATGAATACTTTGCCAAAACCATTGGAAAGTTACCTTAGCTTGAATTAATAAATCAGTGGCATGCGAAAAAGAGAGCTTTTGATTTATGAAAACGTGGCAGTGAAAGGCATATAGGAGGAAGGTTTCGTCCTCAAGTTTCATTGGGAAAGCATCGCCTAGGGGTAGTTGGGAAAGCGCAAAGATGCTGGTAACAAGGTGGTTGATGTTTTGAATCCCCATGTGCATTGTTTGGCGTGTTGTTTGAGGCACCCAAGGTGCACGACCTTTTGCTTGGCGGAATGTGGTGTGAGATTAAGAAGCATGTGGTGCTTATTTAATCTCAAGCAAGCGCTTGGCTTGTGCGGTGACTTTGGCCACGATTAAGGCGCTTGTGGTGAGACAAGGTTGAGGGTTCGATTCCCTCCAAGGACAAGGTATTTAATTTTGATTTAAATTTTGTTAGTTTCCTAATGTTGGAGGAATAAGGGTGCATAAGTGATTATTATTTTTATACATTAAGGCATGAAATTTATGGTGAATGTTTGTTGAGGATTATTGTGGAAGGTTTGATATTTGAGATTTATGGTGAATGTTTGTTGAGGATTATTATGGAGGTATTGATATTTGAGATTTATTATTTTAGGAGTAATAAGGAGTTTTAGTAAAGTCTTATTAATTTCTTATTAAGACTTTTGAGCATTATTTTTGTATAAGGGTTTTTTCCATTTAAAGAAGACTATGGTGAATGTTATTTTTGAGTTGGAGTAATAAGGTGTATTTTGGGTCATTATTTTGTATTGTGATTTGATTGAAGTCTTCTAACCCTTATTGAGATTTGAAAAGAGAAATTTGTGAGTGTGGAAGATTTGTGAGATCAACTCCTTGTCAAACAAAAGGTATGGGCAAATTCTTCCTTGGTTGAGTTGGTTGATTGGCTTACTTGAAAATTAAGTTTGGAGTGAAAAGGATTTGATTAGGGTTTCCTTTTTGAAAGTGTTTGAGTTAATGCTTCAAGGTTTTCTGAATTGAGAGTTGTGTTTAAAACCTTGTTTGATAAGCATATTTGTTGAAGTGAGTTGTTATACAAAGAACTTGAACTAGGGTTTGAAAAGGTCATGAGTATCATTGTTATGTGAGATTTTTTGTTGAGCATTGTTGGAAACATTTTGAGTTGGATGATACATGCTTGGACTAGGATTTGTGAGCAAGAGTTGTTTCTTGGAGTGATTCATTGAGTAGAGTTGATTGGGCCCAGTCAAGTGGATGTATGAAGTGATTGATCAAGTTCCATAAAACAAACTATTCTATATTCTGATTTGATTTGAGATTGAGTTTTGAGAATAGAACATATTGAGTCTCTAAAAATTCTCTTTATGCTTCTATGATATTGAGTTAAGCAAGTGATTGAGTTTTGAGAATAGAACATATTGAGTCTCTAACAATTTTCTTTATGCTTCTATGAGATTGAGTTGAGAAAGTGATTGAGTTTTGAGTATAGAATATATTGAGTCTCTAACAATTCTCTTTATGTTTCTATGAGATTGGACAAGTTTTGTGTGGACTTGTTAAGCAGATTTGAGGTAAGTCTTTGAGAAGACTTGTGGACTGATTTTGTGTGAGATTTTGTGGAATCTTATAATACAAATTTGAGCAAGTCCTAGAGAGGACTTATTGAATAGATTTGAACAAGTTCTATGTGAGCTTGTTGAGCAGATTTGAACAAGTTCTGTGTAAGCTTGTTGAGAAGATTTAGACAAGTTCTATGTGAGCTTGTTGAGCATATTTGGACAAGTTCTGTGTGATCTTGTTGAGCATATTTGGATAGGTTCTGAGTGAACCTATTGAGCATATTTGAGCAGGTTCTGAGTGGACCTATTGAGAAGATTTGAGCAGGTTCTGAGTGGACCTGTTGAGTATATTTGAGCAAGTTCTGAGTGGACCTGTTGAGCAAATTTGAGTAGGTTCTGAGTGGACCTATTGAGAAAATTTGTACTAGACTGAATGGACTATGTTTAGTGTATATTTGAGTGAGCTTATTGAGCAGACTTATGTTATACCGACTGGATTGTGTTTAGTGCAAGAGATTGAGAAGATTTGTGCTAGAGTGACTAGACTATGTTTAGTATAGAATTGAGATAAAGCTTTGGAGGTGACAGAGTAGAGAGGATAGAGTATCCAATGGATAGATATCCATCAGCTAGGGCAGTGAGTATAGGTCTTCTGAATAGGGACAAGAGTCTTCAGTGGAGAGATATCCATAAGCTAGTGTAGTGGAGGCAGTAGTATTCTATAGGATCACTAGCCAGATCAGAGGAGAAGGAGTTATCATGTGGATAGAGATCCACAAACCAGATTTATGGGATCAACATCTCCTTTGGACGGAGGTCCATAAACATTGTAATTGGGAAGGATTCCCAAGAGATTGATTGAGAAAATTTTAGTGAAATATTTTCTCCATGGAGGTAGCCATCTTTGGGTGAACCACATTAAATCTATGTCTCTATTGTGTATGGTGTTTTGTGCATTGCTTTGATTATTGCTATTGATATTGATATCTATACACTGCATAATATTTATTTGGAAAGAAAAGTAAAAGTGCTCTTATACTGTTCACCCCCCTCTCAGTATAAGCTTGTGTTCTTCAGAATAGTTCACATGACTAAAAAATCCTCTCAACCAGTTGAAGGAGCTAGAATTGTTTGATTGAAACTTCTTAAATTACATAATTTTTAGCTACTTGATGTTCTCTACATCCCTACTCTAAAGCAAAATATGTTGTCAGTATCCACAACCATCTATCATGGATTTGATCTAAGTGTTACTACCAAAGATAAAACTCTTTGAGTCATTCATCCACCCTCCAAAATAGTGGTTATGACCAGTTATTTAGATGAAAGACTCATCAAACTTGTTAGAAATCCTACTTCTGAAGTTCACATTGTTGAAGCTGATATGGCGCTTAATGCCACCCTGAATCCCAAGAAAATTTCTATTGATTAATTATGGCATGCTCACATGGGTCATATCAAACTTGATCGATTGATACAAATGGAGTTCACCATCAAGGGAATACCACACTTCTCTTTCAAATACATAAAATGTGAAGCATTCATCATTGCCAAATCCTCTTGATAGCCTTTTCCAAAGAGTTAGTGGAAGTCCACACAAAAATTGGAGCTAGTTCACTCAAAAATTTGTGAGCCAATGCCTATTCCCTCATTAAAAGGAAGAAGGTATTACATCACCTTCATCGATTACTTCTCAAAGAAGCTATGGATCAAATTTTTGGAGAAGTCTAAAACTTTTGAATTCTTCAAAATATTCAAGGCTCATGCAAAATGAAAATTAGGTTGTAGAATCAAGACCTTTAGGAGTGACAATGGTGATGAGTACACCTCAAATGAATTCACACAGTACTTGTCCTCACATGGGATCAAACATAAATTAACAATACCAAGCACATATTAACAAAATATCATTATCGAGTGCATGAACAAGATAATTATGAACATGGCTCAAGCTCTTCTTGTCTAAAAAAATGTGCCTCTATATATTTGGACTGAGGCCACCTAGACTGCCATGCATGTACTCAACATAGTGAGTCCATTAAAACCTAGCCTATCCCCTCATGAAAAATGGACTGAACACCTCCCACTATCAGCCACTTTAGAATATTTGGTTCCATATGTTATGCTAATATTCTTTGAGAGTACAAAAATGCACTTGAAGTTCAAGCTATTAAAGGTATATTTTTTGGGTACCCTATGGATCATAAGGGATAAAAGGTATTCATTTCTTCACACCAAAAATTTATTGTGACACATGATGTATTTGTAGAAACTGAAGAACAAATGGTTATATTGGATACCAAGGGACACAATATTTAGCCTAGATCAAAATATGCTAACATATATGATGTTCAGATTCCAGTATTTGGGGAGAGACATTGAAAAGTTACTCAAAACACTATAATATATAAATCAACCCATAAGTCTAGAGGAATCAAATTATGATACTTAGCAGATGTATGTATCTTCTGTACCTTTTACCCATTAACACAATAATGTTGATCACGGTAAAAGTATTATTTCACATCCATCTTCGTTAGCATCCTTTGTACCTAATTATCCATTCTAGAATAATGATAAAAACTTTAAGGTAGGTGAGACATACACACTACTTCCCACTTGAGGAATTTGTGAAGCTCGTCAGCTCTTAAAGGACATCAAACCAAATAAAGCAGGAAAAATAGGCACAAGAGGTGCCCTTAGAGCAAGAATCATTACTTGTTGAAATGGAACCTCCATAAATACACCTTGTCCTGAATAATGAACCTCTCACATACCAAGAAGCTATCAAACACATAGCTTAGAGATATGCAATGAACCAGGAGCATGAATATTTGATTAAAAATGGTACTTGGGAGTTAGTCAATCTACCACTTGGAAGAAAGGTAGTTCGAAACAAATGGGTATACAAAAATAAGTATAAATCAGATGGCACCCTTGACAAACACAAAATGATATTAGTGGCTAAAGGCTTCATCCAAAATCAAGGCATTGACTACACTAAGGTATTGGCACCTACCACAAAATGACCCACAATCAGGACTCTTGTAGCCTTATCTGCACAACAAGGTTGGAAGATTTATCAATTAGATGTAAAGACTGCTTTCTTGAATGGTGAATTGGAAGAATAAATATACATGACACAACTAGAATATTTTGAGATTGTAAGATAGGAGCACAGGGTATGTAGACTCAAAAAGTCTTTATATGCATTGAAACAATCCCCTCATGCTTGGTTTAACAAGCTATCAGATCGAATGAAGCAACTTGAAAATGAAGTGTGTGATTACCAAGATATTGATGCAAAACTGTTCATCAAGCACAACAAAGACAAAGTCACATACTTCATATTATTTATGGATGGCATGCTTCTAACTAGTAATAGTGAACATGTCATCAACATAGTGAAAAAGGACCTTGCAAAGACTTTTGATACATTTGATCTAAGGATTGATGAAATTCTACTTGGGCATAGAAGTAACTCAAGAAATTAGTAAGATATTCTTGATCGAAGAGAAATTCATCAATGATCTTCTAGAGAAGTTTCAAATCAAATATGCACGCCCTATGACAACACCAATGGAATCAAATCTAAAACTCATTGTGAATGATGACACACTAGAGACATATGCAACACTCTACAGAAGGCTAGTTGGTAGTCTCATATATATTACTAACACAAGACCTAACATCACCTATGCAGTGGGGATTCTGGTAAGGTACATGACCAAGCCAAAGGAAAGTCACTAGCAAGCAACAACAAGAGTGTTGAGGTACCTAAAGAAAACCTGCTATTATGGCCTATTGCATGAAAAGAATGTAGATTTCAAACTCATCGTATACACAGACTCAAACTTTGCAGGAGATAAAGACATTGGGAGATCTACATTTGGGTACTTGATGTTTCTTGGCTTAACACCAATTTTATGGAGATCAAAGCAACAAAATACTATAGCAGATTCTTTAGAAAAAGTTGAATATATTGTTGTAGTTGAGACAAACAAAGAAGTGGTATGGTTGAGAAAGTTGTTACACACTCTTGATATTACTCAAAAAGGTCCTACAAGATTGCATGTGGACAATCAATCAACAATCCACATGGCAAAGAATCCTATGTTTCATGACAGAACCAAACACATCAGTACAAAATTCCATAGGATCCAAGAACTTGTTCAAGATGGCATAATACAAATGCACTATTGTACAACAGTAGATAAAATTACCAACATCTTCACCAAGCCACTCCAGAGGGTGAATTTTGAACAGTTCAGATAACAGATAGGCTTGAGAGACTCCATCTCCCCCTATCAACGGAGATGCAATAAGAACAACAAGGCTAATGTGTATATGTAAAACCACCTTTGTGTGGGTGGAAAGTATTGGCCTGTCTTTGCTCTATCCCATTCGTGAAAACCCCTTATGGACAAGAAAGGATAAGGGTTGTACTAGTTTTGGAAAATTGAAACTTGTGAAAAATTGAAAGGGCATGGGGTATGACCAAATAGTATATGGAGATCCAACAAGTTGGAGTCGTATTTCATGGACAATTGGCTAATTGGCAATACAAAGAGCCACCTGAGCCACTCATCTACTGAAATAAAATTACCTTCTACCGTTAAGGGGGAGATTGAAGATATGTTAATGCTACAAGGTCATGTTTATTAGTTATGTTCCAAATTAATTGTTATGAGACTTTAATAAGACCTCATTAGAATAAGTTATTTTAATGTATAATGGCATTTCATGTTCATTTGAATTTCATGTAATATGGATTTGGGAAACCTAACCCTAATCTCATTTTTCTCAATATATAATTCCATATCACAGAGGGAAAGGTGTGATTTTTCACTCTCTATTGTCAAAAATATTCTACTCCTTTTTTTCTTATTTCATGTGGTTGAGCTTGGGCACATAACATTGATCCTTGCTACACACTTTACCAGATTTGGATTGCTAGTTTCCTTCCTAAAGCATAAGTGCAACCACAAGAATTTTAATAAATAGTTTATATGAAAACACACTAATGTTATAAAATAAAGCAAATATTACCAATGAAAAACATTAAAGTAAATCTTAATCATTATTTGATTTAGGTAGTCAATATTTTCTTGTAAGCTTCACCTAAACTTACTGCTTCCTTTAACCATGAAAAAAGAGAATTTAACTTCATGATCCTCAATTAAAACCCCTCTATTGGCTTACTTACCTACACATTTATTTCCTTCCCTTAATGTATGTGTAAACTTGATTTCTTCAAACTCTATAGCAAGGTCTTGTATTTTCATAATTATCTCTTGTATGTTCCATGGAGCCTTTGCTTTCCTCAAAATTGTATTTATTACTATTATTCAATCACCTTCCATCCATTCTATGTTCCTTTTCATTTGTTCTACGTATTTTTAACCCTTCCAAAGCCAATCAAGCTTTAGATTCATTATTTATCTTAGATCTACTATTGAAAGCATAATAAGACAAAATATTTGTCCTATTATTTCTAATTGTTCTTCCTCTTGTTGATCTTGAATTTTCTTTAGATGCTCCATTAAAATTCAATACCAACTTCACTTCTCATGATTTTTATTTTCTTTTTGTTTCTCTTGTACCCCACATCATAATTCAACTTGATGACTTGATTCCATCTATCAAGGTTTTCTAATTTAAGATTAGGGATTGAGTGAGTTGATAGGATTTGTTTAGGTTTCTTTATGGATAAACAAATCTTCCTTTTCATTACCTCTAAATTGCTTTTATTTCTTTTAAATATTCTTCTATTCCTTTCCAACTATACAATCTAAAGTATCTAGATTGTTTGTAAAGCCTCACTTTTAAAAGTGCTCTGTTATTGTCATTGCTTTAACCATTCTTCAATCCTGCCATTCATCACCATGCATTTATAAAACATATTAAGAATTCATTACCATAGTTTCTAGACTATTGAGCAATGTCCCAAGGGGCCATGAAAACCCTTGTTTATAAGGCTATCTTAGGATAAAATTCCTCTTAAGGGCGAAGCCTTTGGCCAAGATCCATTAAATTTACCAATAACTGCCCTACCTTTGAGCAACAAGGTTTGCTTCTCTACAAGGTCCTCACTACCCTCTACTACTAGGGATGATTCTAAGCATAGTTGAGAAAATCAGAATTGACAAAAAATTGGCAAGGCAAAATAATTGGGAAAAATAAGGAATCGATAAAAAAACTCTAAAAAAATGAAGAAAATCGAGATTCCTTCAAACTGTAAACAAATCCGCTATTAAAATGTACTTTAGTGTTTTTTTTGGTGTGGTAGCAGGTAGGCAAACCTCTCTCTCTAGTTTGAAACAAGCAAAATGAGGCAAAATGAAAAAACAAGCAATTTATGCCATTTCCTCTACTTATGCAATTGCAGAAGATTTTTTCGACAAATATCAAGATTTTATCGATAAGGGTAGGAGTGGACAAAAATAAAGATTTTTTGTAAATGTTTTCAACTATGATTTGCAGAATTTATCTATAAATTGGTCCATGGGAAGGAAACTATAACTCAAAATCTACTGAAATTTACTAGTATATCCTATAACTATTATATTATTTGAAAACACACCTATAATAATTTGCATGCAAAACTTCTAAGATAATGAAGGGGAAAAATAAACTTAGCTGAAAATTTCTATGCTTAGACAGAATGCCCTACCTCACTGACATCCTAGCCCTTAGTTGCTCCTCTCATCATCCAAACTCTAGGTGATAGATATCTGCAATTTCGTTTTTCATGACTTGAAAAATCGTCATTGTCCGTGTTCTAGATGATTGACTTCACAGGATCGTATCTTTATCAATACTGCTCAAATTCCTTCATATGACCACTCATTTTAAAGCTCTTCAAATTTTGCACAAATTCATCTAAGAAGCATCCGAATCAAATAATCCTTCATAGAAAAATGACTCCTAAAAAATGAGACATTTTTTAGAAAAATTTTACCCTAACCTTTTCTAATTTCAAACTGTTTTCCCATGTTGATATTTCCCTCAATATTATTAGATTCTTTTGAATAACCACTCATTTCTAAACTTTTTGAATTTCACGTAAAATAACATAAAAATTATCTCAATCAAACAACTCTATGCAAAAATTTAACTCTTACAACAAAAAAAAAAAAATTAAACTTTCTTTCAACTTTACCCGTTCATAATTTCCTCATTTTCACTCCCCTGCATTCATATTGCATTGTTTTAAACGTACCAAATATATTATTGTTGTGGCGTCAACAATAGACCTTTTGAGCAACACCCTCCATGCTTTTGGTCATGCTTCACTTCCATCCAATAAACTTGTATTTGCTAAAGGTATCACCATTTTCACGTTGCCTTTAAGCTTTAATGCCTTAATCACATGGCATGTATGCCAAATACCACGTATTATGCCTAGCACAAAGGCCAACCGTCCCATTCCAAAATGTATTGCCATATTTCCCTCCATGCCTTGGTAGCTGCCCCATCAAATCATCGAGCTAAATGGGTAACACTTTCTTATATATTTTTAAAAAATAATTATTAATTATAGATCAACATTGTATATGCAGTTCGTAAAAAGTGGCCTACACGCTATATGGACTTCTCCACGTCCGAAAGTTCTGGCATTGTAGGTCGAATATTTCGAGGTGAAGTGTGTTTTATATTTAATTAAATCCACCAATCATTATGTTTGGCTGAAGTCAACAAATTTTGAATTATTATTTTTATATTGAATATAGTTTACAAATATTTACAAATATCAGTGCTAGCAAACACCCGAGAAATCGACCTCACAACCATATGGATGATAATAACTAGGCAACTGCCATTACACCCAATGTCATTTGGCAAATTTTAAATTATTGAAAATATTTTTAGTAAATTATATTTAAATTATATAACGTATAATTTTTATTTTATTTTTTTAAAGCGAAAAACCCCTTATGGGGCCGCCTTGGTCTAAGAGACCACGAACAGGGGATCTACACCGTCAAAGTCACTCGGGAGTCGCACCCGACCCTGCCCGCACCAACATTATCAATTGGATTTTGGATACCCAATTCAACATTTTGGTAGGGTGGAGATTTGAACCTGAGACCTCTCTTGGAGGATTGCCCTCTCCTCTCCAACTCACCTACAACACCTGAGTATATAACGTATAAAGTAAACAATGATAAAATAAACCTAGTAGGGGACCAACACCAGTTTTTATTGAAGTTTTCAGCATTGTAAAAGTTTGAAATGAATGGGACATTGCGGTTAAAGGGACACAGTGCATGAAGTGTTGTATGACCATTTTTAAAGTAAACAACCCAAAATACTTACAGACTATTGTAAGTAAACAACATACGGGAATCATCATAGTAACTACCAATCCACCATGTAGATCATCACAATTAAAAGTCAATTGACAACATATAACATGCAAGTATTATAATAAATCCAAGAAATAAAAAAATAATAATAAAGTAATTAGGTTTTAATCATTTGATTAGTTTTTAAAATTTTGGATTTTAGTTTTGAAAGTTAGTTGGAAAGTTAAAAAATATAGAGATGTTCTTGAACTTAAAAGGAGTTTAAATAATTTTTTGATATAATTTTTTTAAATTAATTTATTGAAAAAAAATATATATATTTTTTTAATTATTAAATAATTATTAATTTTTAAAATAATATTTTAAATTTATTAAATTTTTTTGATAAAGGTTTTTGTTTTAATATTTATTTTAACCTATTTATTAGGTTCAAATTTTGCTACCCAGGTGTTGTGGGTGAGTTGGAGAGGAGAGGGCAATCCTCCAAGGGAGGTCCCAGCTTCAAATCTCCACCCTACCAAAAAGTTGAATTGGGTATCTAAAATCCAATTGATAATGTTGGTGCAAGCAGGGTCGGGTGTGACTCCCAGGTGATTTTGACGGTGTAGAACCCCTTGTTCGTGGTCTCTCAGACCAAGGCGGCCCTCCAAGGGGTTTTTCACTTAAAAAAAAAGTTCAAATTTTGCTAAATAATATATGTATAATAATAATAATAATTTTCTATAATCTTTAGTCGTTTAAAGACAAAGTCAATGGGACCTAAGCCTCCAAGGACTCAACCACTACCAACTATAAACCGACTTATCCCTTTTTGAACTAAAAATTTTAGGTTAAAGCATAGGTTTTTGAAAGGAGTCATGATCCTCTTGTACTAGGGTTTGAACTTGGATCAAGAAAACCCAAAGACATAACATTGCATAGATGAATTGGTTACAATAACAATTTTTAGCAACTGCCAACACAGCTGGCAGAGTTCAAACTATCAGCGAAGGCTTCCAACACATCCACCGTCTCGTTAATGGTAACCTGGTGTCAGTCGTTAATGGTAACCCGATGTGAGATGGGGACCGTCGGACGCACAGGGTTCGCATCGTCTTCGTCAGTCTGGTTAATGGTAACCCGACGTGAGATGGGGACGAGGGTTCACATCGTCTTCGTCAGTTTGATTGATGGTAACCCGGTGTGAGATGGAGACCGTTGGACGTACAGGGTTCGCATCGTCTTCGTCAGTCTGGTTCAACACATGGCATGAAGAGGACTACCAAACAAGCAGGAAATAAATCGCCATCATCAGTCAATGCAACACTGAAGAGTATGATCAAACTACTGGCTATGCATGGACATGCCCGTGGGATTGGAACCTAGGTCTCCTCTCCGTAAGCGTCCCAACTTACCAATCCACCTAAACCCACGGACATTTATTTATTATAATATTACTCTAAACCCACGAACATTTATTTATTATAATATTACTATGTAGTTATTTTATAATATAGATGAAACCTACCAAAAGAGATGGATGGGTAGCTGGTTGGTGGTGATGGAATGCATGATGAAATATACAATATAAAATGATATATATAGGATATATAAAATGAATTTATTTTTAGTATTTGATTGGAAAATAAAAATATTATTTTATGGTTCCATGCATTGTTAATTATTTTGTATAAAAGTTATTATTATTTTATTTTATTTTGATTATTATATATAAAAGAATATAATTATTATAAATTTATTTACTATGTTTTTAATAATTTTAAGATATAAAAAATTATATAAGACTTTAAATTATTGGGTATACTAAAAAGGACTTAGGTTTCATTTAACATTCTTTATAAATATATCCTTAATTGATTATAAGGGATTAAAATGATTGAAAATTAGAACCTAGGTCTCCTTCTTAAAAGTTCAACTATTTAATAAATTTAATTTATATAATTTAATAGATGCCATCAATCTTACAAATAGTACAGTTCCAATTATTTGTTCCAATTATTTGTATGTTGTCATGTAACATTTTTTTATTGATTAAATGGATTGAAACGTATTTTATTCATAAAGTGTTTTCAACCAATTAAATAATAAAATTAAAAAATAACCCTTTACACTTATTTACATATCATTTATCAACTAAATAATAGTAATAACTTTTTTTGAATCTTAATCTTTTTATCTCTTTACATTTTAAAATTTATCCTTACAATCTACTAATAAAACTAAAACAATATATTAATTCATTACTTTTCATTAATTATTCCAAATACTAATAAATCTTATAACTATTTATGTTATCCTAAAACCATAACCTATTTTATACTAAAGTTGATAAGTATAATTAAAACCTTACACCAACCTCCCATCTCATGTACACCTTTGAATTAACTAAATGTTAAAATTCATCAAGGTAATTCAAAGCTTAACCCACAAAGAAACCCTTTACTACCAACCACATCCTTATTGTCATAAACGTTATGAAAATAAAAAATAAAAATTAAATTTGATTATTTATTTTTTATTAAATTATATAATTAAATTTTGATGCGTACTAAAAAGAGATTTAGGTTTAAATCTGTGGGCATGCCTAGTTGCAAAGGTAGTAGTCTAACCTAAAACCTAAATCCATTGAATGCATGTTAGTCTGACGATGGTGGTACCAATCCCTAAATCCCTAATGATCTCGAACCTCCTCATTTCGGGTTAAACAACAATGATGTGAAATAATATTTATATGGGTCAGCCCTAAGATTCTCTTTTTTGATTATTTAAAAAAAATAAAATGTGAAGTATATAATTGAATATAATTGGATCACTTAGGTTTATATGGGCCACCCCTAAGATTCTCTTTTTGATTATTTAAAAAAAAGTAAAATGAGAAGTATATAATTGAATCACTTTAATTTTTTTTGGTACCTAGTGGTTAGGTTTTTGAAGAGGCCTAAGGTTCAAACTAAATGGATAAGTTAGATCATAGTAGTCAAATATTAATCAATTAATTACTTCAATTTGATATCCTAAAAGATTAAAAAAAAAATTTATTTAAATTTAATCGAAAATCCTCCACAAAAGCACTACTCTTTTCTAATACTAATGGTATGTCTATCAGGCAATAATAACTTTCCATAACACAATGGTTGAGGTTTGGTTTTTTTAGGAGCTTAAGTCTCAAACTACTGAGATAGAAATACTATACCCTAAAAATCCGTGGTCAAATTTCTCACATTGAATAAAAAAAGTAGTACACGTGTTTCTAGATGGTCAAGCTCCGACGATTGTACAATAATTTGACAAATTCGTACACGCGCACTTTTACCTTTTACCGACGAATGGGTCATGGTTGTTTTTCCTCGTTTTAATAAAAAAAAGAAATTTCGCCTCCACTTCCTTCGCACTAACTATAAAAAAAAGCCTAGTTCCCGGCGTGAACATATATACATTGTATATGTCACATACAAACGCAAGAGTTGAAAAGGCCCCTTGCTCTGCAAATCCTTTCCATTCCCACACAAAATTCATTGTGGAATTGTAGACCTCCACGCCGGCAGAGCAGCGAGGCATTCCCCCGCATCGTCAATATACGCATTGCCATGGAGGTTCAGCCGGAGGCGTCACAGAAGCTCCCTCCTCAAGTGTCACGGTCTTTCCGGCTGCGGAACCCTAGCCTGAACACGGTGAGGCTACGCCGGATCTTCGAGACCTTCGACGGTAACGGCGACGGGAAGATAACTGCAGTGGAGTTGGGGCAGGCGCTGCAGCGGCTGGGGCTGCCCGTCCCGGCGCCGGAGCTGAAATTGACGATCGACGGCTTCCTCCGCCCGGGCACCGACGGCCTCGATTTTGACGGGTTCTCGGAGCTCCACCGCTCGCTTGGCGACAACCTGTTGGGCGGCGTCGCCGAGGAGAGCGGCGCAGAAGAGAATGGAGGAGAGGAGGAAGATCTGAAAGAGGCGTTCCGCGTTTTCGACGAGGACGGCGACGGCTTCATTTCAGCGGCGGAGCTGCAGGGCGTGCTGCACCGGCTTGGCCTGGCCGACGCCCACGACGTGGAGAGGATGATCGAAAACGTTGACGAGAACAACGACGGCATGGTTGACTTGAAGGAGTTCAAGCACATGATGACGCAGGGCGTGACGGTGAAGAGTTCTTGACGGGTGCATCCCCATCCCCAACCCACTTTCTTTGATCTGATGGTTGACTAACGATGGCCAAATGCCAAATGCTAAAACATTGGATATGGATCCAGGGATCGACAAATCTAAATCGTTTTTTACTTTATCATCATAGGTTTTTTTTTTTAAATGAAAAAACTTGATGATTTTACATCTGTTTGATTCTTCATATTATTTTTATGAAGAACGTTGTTGATTTAATAAAAAGGTTATCATTAATTTTAATTTAAACTTTGTAAGATTTAAATCTTCAACTTTTTAAAATTTCAAAGTTATATTACTTTATTGATAATTAGTATACTGTTCTGTGTTTTTCATGATTTAAGTTTTAAGTTTTTTTAATTAGTATACTGTTCTGTGTTTATCATGATTTAAGTTTTAAGTTTTTTTTAATTGAATAATAATAGTTTACCAATATTTTATTTAAGTGTTTATATATTTACTTAAAATTTGAATTTGGATGTTAATTATTTAAATTATAAACAAATCCATAAAAATAAAATTTGATGGATTTTTTTTGAGTCAAACATTTCACCCAGGTAGAGGTATGACAGTGGTACTATTGGTAAATAAATTTTAATGGTTTGTCTACATACATCAATCAAATAGTGGTATTATAAAGAATATTGGTATTATAAAACTTTGACACTTAAGTATGTATTTTTATTTTTATTTTTGGAAAGTTAAATTAAAAATATAATTATACATGTGTTTGAAAGTTAAGAAATTTAACAATTTTTTGTTTTAAGTCTTGGTTTACAATGTAATTTTTTTTTACTACTTGTTCAAAACCTATGGTTCTTAATACTAGTTATTAAGACAATTTGGCCATTATGCATGTTTTGGATGACAAGATTTCAACTTAAGTTTTTTTTTTTTTTTTTTTTGAAAGGTAAGGAATTTAACCAGTTTTTTTCTTTGGTTGGATAAGAAGGGGTTGTACTTTTGTTCCCACCCATAAATTACATTTCTCTTTAAAAACAAAAAAACTTGAGAATAGATACACTTCTCCTCTCAATTGAATTGCTATAACTAAAAACATGTATCATTTTACTTAAAATGTTTAAATTCTTTTAATTTTAAATGAAATGTGAGATCATGGTATATATAATCAATGTTATCTTTTAATTTTATTATTATATATTTATAATCACTTTTTAATTTTTAAAGTAAACTAAAACCTATATTCAAATCTTATCACGGGCTTGCCCATGCACAGACAGTAGCCCAGATCTGATTCCTCTGAGTGGTGCGCCAGATTGATGACAACGGTGCAACCCCTGTGCGTCCGGCGGTCCCCATCTCACGCCGGGTTACCATGTACCGAGACGGTGGAAGTCTTGGGAGCCTTCGTAGATAGTTTGAACCCTACCAGTTGTGTTGGTAGTTACTAAAAATCGTGATTGTAACCATTGCTTCTATATACCAAAAAAAAATCTTATCATATTATATATATAATTTTTTTTTGAAATATCAAGATATAAACTTTGGTTTCCTTCTTGAAAAAATGGTAGAGTTTACCATGAGATTAAAACCTAAGTCATCTATATGAAACCTTTCTCAAATCCATGGACTATATATCTATAACTATTATAGTGAATGAGCAATGCATATAGTGCTACCATCTAATACTATAACTAGCATAAAAGTTTTTTTTAGGTTTATGAAATTATAGCTTGATAAAACAAAAAATCATGTGCAATCAAAATAGTTTGTTCAAATAAATAAATACAAGTACTTTTAACATTTAGAACCTATTATAATTATATTTTCAATAATTGCTCAACAACTTAAATCAAATAGAAAATAGTATTTTTACTCCCATTTCATTCTACATGCACTCTTCTTTTATAGTTTAACAAATAATAGGGAACATCATAATTTTCTATTTTACAAATAACTTGTTCTTCCAAATAATTGAACCATCCAAACATATAATCTTCATATCTCAGGAAAAAAAAAAAGGCTTAATACAAGAAACTCTAAAATTATATGGAATAAGATTTCTAAGATTTATTTGTATATTGGATAATAGCAAAATGTAATTTTCAAATACAAAATTCTTCCAAATTTGAGTTTTTCATTCTATAGATGTAAAATCTATAAGAAGTTCTTCATTTTTTAATTGGTGACTTTGAAGTAACCAATCAAGATCATATAAGATTGAGGTAAGCAATAATATATATGAAATATCTAATATAGAGCTTAGCAACAAAACATATGGAGAAACCAAGACAATTTAACTTAGTAGGTGGCCCACAAGCATCATGACCGTAGTATCAAGTTTATGCAACAAACATAATCATATTTAGGATTTCACGGGGAGAAGCCCACTCTACTTCATGACTCAACCAAACAACACCAACCAAACCTGACATTCAAAGCATGGCCAAACAACATCTACTGAACCTGGTCCATATTTTAGATAGCCACTACTAAACCTTGAGTTATCAATTATATGGGTAACAACAATTACACCCACTTTTAACGAGGCAACATAATTAAACCTAGAATCATAAGGTTGAAATTTTAAGTATTTTATAATTATTGAATCTTCTATTGAAACAAGCTCCAACTTGTGTGAGTAATGGGGATGCTTCAACATCCAATCAGAGTTCCCTCCCGTGAACCCCAAGTATGGTCCCGCACTTTGACTTCATTCTCCATTGTCCCTATACCAGTCTGATTTTCCATGACTTTGCTCCAAATGATATACTATATGCCATCAAAGGATGAAAAGGTTTCTCTAAAATTTTGCCATTTCTCTCCAACCACACTTGCCACCAAATAAAGTTTAATCTAAGCCCACCCAATATGAAGAGCTTCAAATTTAAATTTATCCCTCATCCATCTTTCTCAAATATTAATCCATATTCAGCTCACCATTACTTTGAATTTTATAAGCTAAAAACCATTGCTCCCAAATCTAGCATGTGAACAGGCACTCAAACATCAAGTGGTCAAATGTAACCTCACTTTTATAGCATAAAATACATTGGGATGGATAAACGATTCCCCTACATATCAGATTATCAAAAATAAGAATTCCATGTGAATGAACTACCAAGCAAAGAAGTTTACTTTAATCCAATCCTTGGATTCCAAATCTTTCTCCAATCCTCAACTTGATATGCACGAGGAGGAGGTTTTGAAAGGATATTATCATATCCATCCTTCATTGTGTAGACTCCAAGGCTCCCATAACCCCAATCTAATTCATCCTCCTCATCTCTACCTATGAAAAATATTTTTGCCAAGATTTTAGTCATGATGGGTGTCAATTATGGAGGATTTAAAATTGGTCCCTTGTTAAACTTCTTAAACTACTTAAACTTATAATCCTCTAGTTGATTGGTGTTAAAATAACTTTCAATCTTGATCCAACCCCTACTTTTCACGACTATTTTTATTGGTTGCAGTTTTAGAAATTCAACAATGATAGGTGGGTATTGATCCCATGAATCTGTCTAAAATCGTGCCTTCTCCCCTTTGTCCACTTTCCAAGATAATCCATATTTCACTACCTGAGATCCTAAATTTAGAGCCCGCCACACTAGGGACCCATTACCATCTAAAGGGAAATTACTGACTTTATTCAATTTCACCTATCCCAAATATTTATTGGTTAAAACTCTATTGAATAAATATGTTGGCTGGGAGATCCACCTCCATTAAAGCTCTCCATCCAAAGCTTTATTATTTAGCTTTGATCTCCTCAGGCCCAAAACTCCCTTTGCCTTAGGCTGGCTTACTTTCTCCCAACCTACTAATACCCATTTCCTATCTCCTTTTACTCCACATAAAAATTTTCTAGCCATCTTATCCAACTCTTTGCATATGGTAAACATTACGAGTATCGTTGATCATTCTTGCTTACCTAAGGTTGGCCACTCCCACCAACCATGTGTTATCCACAAACTATAGGTGAGTCAAGACCTCCTCATCTACCTTGATACCTGTTAGCAAACCCTATTGTTTTTTACTCAAGATGAGTCTACCGAAATCTTCAACTAATATGAGAAAAGATAAGGAGAACAAAGATCTTGACGAAGGCCTCGAGTGGCTCCAAATGGCTACAAGGGAAGACCATTGATTAATACTGAGTATGTAGGAGTAGAGACACAACTCATGATCCATTATATCCAATCTTGAGAGAAACTGAAGGCTGCCTTTATACTTGACAAGAAGCTCCACTCCACCCTATCATAAGCCTTTGATATATCCAATTTTATGAACATTTCTCTATTGCTATATTATTGCATTGAGTGTATTACCTCTTGATATAAAACCACACCATCCACAATTTTCTTGTGCTCTACAAAATCCCCTTGGTCTAAGGAGATAATGCTATCTAGGAGAGGCTTTAGCCACTCATCCATTACCATCGTGATTATTTTGTATATGACATTGCATAGGGAAATACGTCTATAATTTGAAATATGCACCTCATCCTCCCCTTTTAGAATTAAGGTAATGAATGTATGATTTAATGCTTAAAACATTATTTTACTACCTCTAGAATCCTCTATAATAATCATTACATCCTTTTCCAAGCTATCCTAGAAGGTCTAAAAAACGTGATTGGGAAGCCATCTAGACCTAGTTTTTTCTCATACTCATTCTAAAGACTATCTTCTTTAACTTCTCTCTCTCAATGGGTTTAAGCAAGGCTTGATTTTGTTCTTCAAAGATAATAGAGGGTATGACAATGAAAAATTCTTTATGAGCCTCTTCATCTTGCACCATACCTTAAACAATTTAGAAAAATAATCCATTGAATGGAAATGCATACCTAGGATCGTATCAAAGGAGTGCCCATTCTCAGCCTAAAGAGCTTCCATCTTGTTTGTCTATCTCCTAGCATAAACAACTCGATGGAAACATTTAGTGTTTTTGTTACCTTCTAATAACCAAGTGGTTCTTGCTATTTGTTTCTAGTAGATCTCCTCTTGGTTGTCAATGTTGTCAATCACTTTACTCAATTCATCATCCTCTTCTTTGAGCTACTCTATAACTATTCCTTTCTTGAAGAGTTTTTGTACCTCATCCCATCTGGCCACCAATGGAGCTCTTTGGGCTTAGAAGTCAGACTTGTTAGCCCACCTCCATTGTTTCAATTGATCCTTGAAATAATGAAGTTGCTTGTGGAATCTAGACATTTTTGTCCCATATGTCAGCCATCCCTCTTCCCACCACTATGGGATTTTCTTTTGAAGTTCCTCATTTTGTAACCATAATATTATAAATCTAAATGGTTTATGGTGCTTCCCTATCTTGATCCCCCTTCCAACAGAATAGGAAAGTGATCCGAAACTAAACCCTCCAAAATATAAAATTTTAGATTTCATTTCATAAATGCCTCCTCTGAAACCAAAAAATGGTCTAATTTCACCTTCCTGCTATGTGGCTCCTTCCTCTTATTAGTCCAAGTATAGTTGGTTCCAGGATATTTAATATCCACCAAGTGTAATACATGGACCTAGGCAATCATAATCCAATCCCTTGGGTCTAAAATTGGGGTTCCCCCTTCTTGATCTATGGATGATAATCTACCATTAAAATCCCCAAAAACAATCTAGTCTAACTCCTACCTCAAGACTCTCATATTATACACTGATTTCCATTGATAAATATGACCATCTAGGTTTTGAACCCCATAGAAATTTCTAATTAAAACCTATTCAATTGTCACATTACTCTTAAAATGCAATGTGAGGACATCCATCCAAACTATATGTTCTATTGCCATCTATTCAAGAGAGTTCCAAAAGGTAACTATCCCCCTTGAGGCCCCTTGGGCAACCACTTCCATATGACCAACACCTCTCCAAAGTCTATTTATTGTTTTATACATGAGATCCAACGATATTTTTGTCTCCTAGATAAGAAAAATATATATTTTACTTTTCTCTAAGAGTCTTATAATAATATATTGATGGGGTATGTTTTTTAAACCCCTAATATTCCATGATTGTATAATCATTGGTTACCTTGAGATCATTAAGTTTATTGGCCTCATTTATCCCCTAATGATTAGTTTATATCCTTGAGATGATATAAATTCTTTATTTGATTTTATATCCACTCCTTGAGACCTAATATTCTTTGATCTCTTCTCCATCTGGCTTATACTTGGAGTTGTATCTTCATTGTTCTTTTCTTCCATACCCATGATGACATCCTTTATTATTGACTACTCCTAGTTATGCACTATCAATGCCCTTGCAATCTCTGATTGTGGTAACTCACTGCACTCTGTTACCTTCTCTAAGATAGGAGGAGCCAAAAGAGGGGCTTGAACATAGTTATTATTTTCATTATTCCCATCCACTTCTTCCATGAGTTTTTCTTCTTCCCACTCCACCAATGTCTTGAAGATCTCATACCTATTTGAGGGCTTGGGTTGGGTTTGATATTTACCATATTTTTTCTTTTGCTTTCTCATCCTTTTGGGTTGTTTGAAACCACCTTCCTATGCTTCTCCTCCCTATGAAATGTTGGCTACTTCTTTATTAACTGTAGACTTATCCTCCTTAGGGATATTTGGCATTCCTAAAGGAGCCCCTATTTTTGTAACCATATTGTTTGGGAAGGATTGAGCCAAATTTCCATATTTATGGTAAACTCTACACCTCAAGGGTAGTCTCTCTTAATCCAATTGCTAAATCCAAGATAATCCTGCAAGTTTGAGTTCCACATCTATCGACAAAGGCTAACTAAGATCCATTTCCATGCATAATCTAGGATAAACAGTTGTGTTTCCTTCCATTGTGTCTTTAGAAACACCAAAATATTTTCCAAGGAAATAATCGATAATTTCCAATACATGCTCACTCCAAAAATCCATTGGGAGTGCATACAAAAGAACCCAAACTGGGACAACAATGGATTTATTTCGAGGATCAAATTGCACTCTCCAAGGTTGGACAAATAATCCTATCAAACCATGATTCCTCTTTTTTTATTTGAAAGCCCTAATTCTATTGGCAAGTGAGGAAAAACTAACAATAAAATATCCATTAATAATACATTATAAAAAATACTTACCAAGAGGCTCCCAGTTCTGTCGAACTTATGAATGCAAAAAATTTAGGGTAGGACGAGTACCCATGAATTTATAGATTAGGTCATTATTAGCTCTATATAAGACTATTTATTCAACTATACTCTGATAAATGACATTATTTTACCTTCAATTTGACTATGGCAATCATACATTGACTCTTTGAGATGTTGATATTTTTTTAGCAATCGTAAAGAGCATTTTTAGTGTAGTTTTTTATGCTTCTTCAGTCTCGGAGAATTTTTTGTTCAAAAAATATGCAGATGAATTTTCTTAGTCTAAGAGAGGATATGTAGGTGTCTCCATTGGGACCTCATGGGGTAACAATCTTGTATTCAATTTTGCAACAACTAGAAAGTACTTTGTCTACTCAACTGATACCCTAGTTTTCCCTTCTAGAGATCTTCCCTCAAATCTCAACCCTAAGTAACTTTAATTTATTAAAATATGAGTTAGCTACAATAAGAAATCTATTTGGTCTTCATAGTTAGTAATAAATCATTTAAAATAAATCTTTAAAAAATATCCATAAAATAACTTCAAGTTGAGACATGTTCATATTCAATTCATATTCGATACATTACTATACCTATTTAAATGCAAATAAAAATTAATAGTTTTTTATTCAAAGAAATCACAAAACTCCACTTCTATAGTATGATTTATAGAAACTCAATAGTTTCAACCTTAGTTATCAAATTCGTCGAATTCAAAACTCTAACGAATAAATTCGATGAATAAATCTTAAGTTCGATAGAAAAAACTAAATATAAAAACATATAAAAAACCCTAAAACTATAGATCCAGTATGCAGTGAAGAGACACACGAAGGATTTCATGCGTTGATGGCAGTCCAGTGTAAGGTGATTGAAGTCGATTTTCTTTACATGAACAAGGTTGATGAGTTGCTTATATTTTTGCGTCCATCGAGCAGTAATAGTACTACGCAGATGAATTTATTGACTGCACTCCGCTCACAACCCCATTCAATGGTGTCCCTGAAGGCTTCAATCAACTACCACCTGTTTTGATTCATGGGATTTTCGAACTTGATTTCGATCGGAGAAAAGAACACGCTTTCCAAAAAGTGCATACTCATATTTTGTTCAATTGATTTGTAGATGCAGAGGAGATGCATTAGAGACATTATGTTTCATTACCCACACTGTGTTTCTCACCTGTTAAGTTATAAAAATGTTTATATTTTTTAAAATATTTTAAAGTATATGTTTGGTAAAAAAATTATAAAATCAAATATTATACTTTTGTATTTTTGATTTTTAAATTTTATATAAATATTAAAAATAAAATTATTTCAAAAATATATATATGTGCATTTATAATAATCGAATTTTATTTTGAATTTTTAAACATGTCGAATTTTTTTGAACTTCAAAAGTGTCAACTCGAACTTGATAACTAAGGGTTCAACTATGGTAGGATGTGGGGTATTACATCTTTTACCCCTTAAATTGGACTTCCTCCTAGAAGTTTACCCTACAAGTTAGCAACTGATAATAGATGCATCCCAATGAACCATGTGCATATGTTAATGACTAAATCAAAAAGATATATATAGGGGAACCTTTGGATTAAATAAATTTATATCTTTAAAAAAAATTATGACCTTTAAATAAAACCTAATTATGACCCTCTCAAATTCAATTACATTTGGTTGAGGGATGAATTTTAAAACATAGTAAGAAACGAATGGAGGCATTATGATCCAACCTTAGAAGAGACAATCATGTTTCATTTTACTATAAATCTTAGATGAATAAATCAATTACATTAGGTTGGGCCAAAGCAAAATACTGGGAAGCAGAGGCCAAACTTACTAAAATTGAATCTACTCTAAAATCTTTATAGTACTAGAGGTAATGAAGTTTTTTTAGAAAATGAAATCATGCAAATTAAAAAACTAAAAAATAAGAAAGAATTGTTAGAGTAGGAGGATGCAAAATGGAGAATGAAAAGCAGGGCTTTATAGCTATAACAAGGGGATGGAATTACATTTTTTTTTAAATTATACAAAATAAAGGAAATATACAAACACAATTTGGGAAATGAAAAAGGAGAATGGAAACACTTTGAGAAGATTCTAAGATTTGGTACCATTAGTAGTGAAGTATTTTAAAGACTTGTATCAAGATATAAACAGAGAAAATATAGCAGAGATAATAAATTTAGTTCTAAATTTACCCAAGATGGTCAATGAGGAACAAAAAGAAGCTTTGTTCTCAAAAATCACCGAGGAGTTACATTCAATTATGAAATCATTCCAAAAAGGGAAAAGTCCATGTCCAGATGGATGGACAATTGGTTTTTGTTTGTATTTTTATGAATTATGGAGGAGGATATTTTAAAAGTGGTAGAAGAATCGAGGATTAAGGGACAATTGCTAGGATCCATAATTTCACCTTTTTAGCTTTAATTCTAAAAAATACAATCTAAAATCTTTCAGGGATTATAGACCTATCTCTTTATGTAATACCCTCTACAAAATTATCTCAAAGATTATAGCTAATAGAATTAAAGGGATATTCTCAGATATTTTTTGAAAATAATAGTTTAGGTTTTTAATTAAAATTTAAATTCATGAAGCAATAGGGGTAGACGAAGAAGGACTACATTCAATAAAGACAAGGAAGCAACAAACAATGGTAATAAAATTAGATCTAGAAAAAGCTTTTGAATTTTTTTTTGGTTATATGTCACGCTAAGCCTAATTCAAATCGGGTGTATCATTTCCATTATGAATTAGATGATGGAATGTATCAATTTAACCTCTTTTGTTGTATTTTAATGGCTTAGATTCTAGTTTTTTCAAGGCTTTCAAAGGCTTGAGACAAGGGTGTCCTCTTTCTCCTCCTTTTTATTTTGGTAGAAGAAGGTTTGAATAGACTGATAAGGGGATATAAAAGATAGGAAATGATCAAGGGTATCAAAATCGATAACTCTTTGAAGGTAACCCATTTGTTCTTTGTAGATGATGTTTTACTTTTTTGAAATGAGACATTGAAGGAAGCCTTAAAGTATAAAGAAGTATTGAACCTATATCGTATGGCTACAAGAATGGAAACAAATCTAGAAAAAATAGAAATAACCTTCAATAGGTTTCAACAAGGGCAAATAGAAGCAGTAATGATGATTTTTTATTTCAAGCAAGTAGGCTTGGATAAAGGGATAAAATATTCAGGATTTCA
Source organism: Wollemia nobilis (assembly GCA_028583015.1). Lineage (NCBI taxonomy): Eukaryota > Viridiplantae > Streptophyta > Pinopsida > Araucariales > Araucariaceae > Wollemia > Wollemia nobilis. The sequence goes on from JAQPPZ010002998.1 coordinate 9,550,681, forward strand.
TCATAAACCTAATGACTATGGGTACCAAGATTGGATATGGTTATACACTAAAATAGAGAAGATGATCATCATTTGATGCACTAGGTGGATGTCACTAGGGGGTCGTCTTACATTGGTAATATCAATTTTGAAAGCCACCCTACTCTACCGGAACTCCCTGGATTACATTCCCATCATAATAGTAGAGAAAATAAGGAAGAAGTGTTGCCATTTTATTTGGTTAGAGAACAAATACAAGGATGCAATGACACTAGTTAAATGGAATAGGGAAGCTAAACTAAAATCAGATGGAGGATGGGACCTCAATAATATACATAATTTTAGAAAATCTTTAACAAAAAAAAGTCTATGGAGATTGATATTTGACATAGGATTTTGACAAAGTAATTCAAGATAAATATTTAGCCCCCCTATCCTTTGTAGATTGGATTAGAATGTAGAATAAATTAGTTTCAAAAGCCACAATTATTTGTAAAGCACTAGTGAGATATTTTCCATTAATTGGGAATTTCTTGGCTTGGAAAAGAGGGAATGGAAAGAAAGTAAAGATAGGAAAAGATCCTTGGCTAGGAAGCAAAGGAGGATTTCAGCTTCCAAAAAACATAATAAATCAACTTCATAGATAAGGAAAGATGGTATTAGCATAGGTGGTATCAATAGACAGTACTAATTTATGGAAACAAGGATGGCTCATAGCAGTTGGAAGGAAATGATGCACATATTTGATATGATTACACAAAGGAACTGGAAAGAGCAAATATAAGACTGTATTAAAAAAAGACTTTCTAATATGGTCAAAGAATATAACAAATGGGCAGTACATGATTAGAGAACGGTATAAGGAAATATTTGGAAACAACAATGAGGAAAAGCTTTGGTGGTGGAGTAGCATATGGAAGGTAAAATATCCCCTAAATACTATAATCTTTGCCTAGTTAGCTCTAGCAAAATATTCAAAGGAGGTCATGGTAAGGACCAAGTTAGTGTGTCATGTGTAGAAAGGAAGAAGAAATAATGGACCAGATTTTGGTTTATTGACCTTTCGTAAGAGAATTTTGGAATTTAATTATGCCTTTGACTCAAGGCAAAGGACAATGGTCTATTAGGAATCTTTTAGATAACATGCAACATGATGGGTATCATTATTACCACACTTTACTTAGGCTACTTTTAATTTTGCCAAACCAAGGGTGGTGTCCTATGGGAAATATGTGCTAGGAAGTGTCTAGTTCATATCATGTTTAGGAGTTCTAAACTACAGTAATTTAGAAAATACAATTAAAATTCTAGCTACAACTGAAAATGGAAAGGTTTAAGCTAATTAACATGTTTTGCAAGAAATGGAAAATTGTAGTAGAGAAGTAAATAAAATTGTAGGAAATAAATCTAAAACTAATGCAACTAATTATATATTTTTATTTTATTTTCTTGAGAAATAAATGATGTACTAATTAGTTGCTATGAATGCATGAAAATGACAAGTAGAATCTAATCTAGTAATGCAACAAAATAAAACATAAATGAAAGTACCTTCCACCTTTCTAGGAGTGGGTCCTTGCTCATAGCAACATGGAAGGGAAGATATTTCAATTTAGATCATAGATAGATAACACAACAACAAATTTGTAACAAAGTTTTATTGCATACTAATTTAAAAAATTAGCTTTTACAAGTTACAACAAAAAATCAACAACATAACAATACTATTCATCTCCTATATGTCTCTAGGTCCTAGGCTACTGATCTATATATAAGGGAGAGGACAAGGCCCTCTCATACCTATGTGTTTGAATGGTTATAACAATAAAATATTTAGCTAACAACTTTGTTCTTTAATCAACATGTGAAGATAAAATGAAAGTTACACTAGGCCATTTGAATTAGCAAATAACCTTTGTGCACATCAACTTCTAATTTGGAATGGTTTAAGAATAAATAAAATATATTAAAATAGTTCTTAACTTCTTTGCTCAAAATATGGTGATTTTTGTCTTCTTCTCAGCTTGTTTCCAGCTAGTAACAATATTTTGTTATGACTATTACAACTGGTCATAAGCTATTGATCAAAATTAGTAAAAAGTTTTTCTTTGCCCAAATTATTGTGTCATTGAACATCAGTTAGGTAGATTCTTTTTCTATAGTGCCAATTCATATTTATGGTGTTATAAAAACACTTCCATCTAGATACTATAGCCACGTGGTAATTTTGGCCAACTCAGGTTCAAGTGATAGGTCCTAGTCTTGTCCGACGTTGGTATAGGACTATTGTATCCTAAATGCCACTATGCTATCCGATGCCTAGTGAAAAACATCACAATTAAACACTTCTTCTAACTATAGTCCTATGCAAAGAGTGGGTCAAAGATAGGATACCAATTTTGTTAAAATCATTTGTTGTGATAGACGATACAAAGAACCCTTCTTTTTATTGCATCAACTTGAAAAAATCTAACATATTAGTCCTTTATTGCCTATCTTAGAAAATGATTACACTCTATCTATCTAAGTGAATACTTCCTCCTATTTACCCTATCTAATCACATCATTAATGCAATAACCAAACAATAGATATATTATAAGTGCAAAAAGATGGCCAAAAATCCTAAAAAATGAGGTAATTTTATGCCTCATCACTCCCCCAACCTAACCAGAGGCATTTTCTCATACCTCACTAAGTCTTTTGGTAATGTCTAGTCCTAAGTCCCATCCCCTACCTAAAATTCTACCTTACATCCTCTGCTACTCTTTCCAGGGTCTATAAGGGAATCTCCTCTAATGATTATTTTGCTCTCATAAATACAATTTTAGGGCTAGGAATTTGTACTATTTTCCATCTAATCATGGATTTAATCAATTGGTCCTACAACTGCTCAATTTCTTTGTTCATGTTTTAGAACAAAATTTCTGTCACTTTTAGCCTAGTTTGTAATGCCCATATCACCATTTTTGCTCCCTCTAAATCTAAGTCCTCCAGGTTTTCATTATACTCATTTGGCCTATAAATCTACCCTATTCTTGGACTAAATAGAGGAGGTTGTAAAATAGGCATATCTTTGGAGCTCTATTCCAGGTTTGAAGATGGTTTAGCTTCCAATGATGTAGACTATGATAGTTCCTTCAAAACCTCTTGTGACACATCTTCCTATTTATCCATTATTGCTACCTCTGATGGTGCATCCCCTTGCTCTTCTATAGCTATAGTGTCTAAGGGTATACCTTCTTACTCTTCTATGACTATTGCCTCCAATGATACATCGTCTTGCTCCTCCAAGGCAATGGTATCCTATGGAACATCTTCTTCATACCTCTATTCTTCATGTTCTTGTGTAGTTGGAGACTGTTCCTTGCTTCTATAAAGGACTTTAATTTTAGCCTATGGGTGTGAATGAAAGGTTGTTGTTCCTAAAAATTAGCAATGGACGCTTAGGTCCTCTTAAACTGTAGGTCAATGAATTCCAATTTCTTGAGGGCTTATAGTTTCTTAGGAGTAACTCTTTTGGTCTTTTTGTGACTCCTCATTTTTGAAGTTATTGGTGTTTCTTGCTCAATTAACTTTTCCTTGTCTATTGTAGTAGGTATTTCAAGCCTGTCCCCTATTTTTGACATTCTAGGTTCATAAAACTTAAGTAACCCTACCCTTGTCTTTGTTTCTTAGGACTCGTGTAGGTCATCGAGTGCTAGAGGAGTAGATACCATTTTAGGATCTTCGATCAATGATTCCTCCATTGTATCTTTCCTCTATATTAGCTTCCTTAGTACCAATTTTGATACCTCTCCTCTCTTATTATTGTTTTTAGACTTCAATTTTTTTGCACTTTTCTTTTCTATTTTTTAGGCCCTAACCTTAATATCTCAATCCCTTCTTGCTTGTTGGGCTCCATTTTTGAAACCTTTACCCCTTATTGTTTCTCAAGCATAGATGTTGTTGCATATTCCTTATTTTTCTATTTTTGTTGCTTGGTAATTGCTTCAGATACATTTGCATCCTTCCCTTATATTTGCAAATGCTCAAAAACCCTGTTTGATATATCCTATTTCTTAGTAAACTTCTACTTTGGCTCTAGTGGTTTCAGTATCTCCAAAATATTTACTTCTACAGTGTTTGAGGGTCATCAGGCTGATTCAAATTTTTTGTAGTCATGACATCTTTTGGTTCCCTATTCTTACATTCTTTTAACTTATCCCAAAATGGCGATGACATATTTGCTATATTAGGGCATGGTTATTGATTTGATATTTAGCCTCACTAAATCGAGAGGCCATGTCATGTAGTTAAATATTAAAGAAGTATGATAGATCTATGCACAAGTAAGGATTATTATCACCATGGAAAAAATGAATAAGCATTTCCAAGTGGTAGCCAGACAATGCCATGAATTGCTTATCGCATGTTATATATTTCATAATCCATAGTGTGACATCATCCCATGGTTTGGGTAAACTGCTATACCTAATACCTTTGCAATGGTCATTTTAGACATCGTATATAGGCTTAAGATCTCCTTCCTACCTAGACTTAAAAAATTGCATGGTAATCCCCTCCTTGGTCTAGAAAAACAATAACCTATATAATAACCTTGTCACCTTGTTTATCACCATAGGATTTATAAGGATTTTAACTCCTTTCACAATCACAACTCCATAATGCAAGTTTTGAGGAAATTTTTTTATGAGCTCAGGATTGTGCCCCTTCAGGCAACATAAAAACTATAGCCATCCTATATGTTTAAAGATCTACATAACTTCCTATTGATCCCAAAAGCGTAGTCTCCCTTTTGGGATCCATTTTCCCTTACCCTTAAGGCCCCACAAGATGGTGCGTCCTTGTTTATCCTGTGCTCTCCACTTCAGAGTGGAGTGCATGAAAAACCCCTCAGGGTACATAAGCTTTGCATCCCAAGTCGAGCCTATGCACTCCATTAGTGGAGCACACGAAGTCCTCGATGAGCGCACAAGCTTGTATGCCCAATACGATCTCTTGCACTCCATTGGGGAATAGGACACACAAAATCCCTAAGGGGTGCATGATCCTGTGTACCCCACATTGAGTTTACGTGCTCCAAGGGGAGGTGGAGCGTACAAAGGTTCTAAGGGGTGCACAACTTAAGGGGCACACAAGCTGTGCACCCAAAGGAGAGTCTTGTGTGCTCCATTTTCTTGGAGCGTACAAAGACCCCTCGAGCATGCATCATCGCATACCCTCTTCCACCCCATACGCTCCACTCTAAAGTGAAGCACACAAAGTCCCATGAGGAGCGTGCACCTTCACATGCTCCCCAAACCCTACTGCGTGCTCCACTTTGAATGGAGTACACGAAGACCATTGGAGCACACAAGTCATGTGCTCTCTTCCTAGCTGGTGCACTCCACTAACCAGTGGACCACACAACATTCCATAGGGCACACAAGATCATGCATCCTAAGAAAGCATCCACACACTCCACTTCCTTGGAGCACGTAAGAGTCTAGCCAGGTACACAAAGGTATGTGCTTGCCTCTAGATTTGTGTGCTCCACTATGGAGTGCACGAATGTTCTTCAAGATGCATAGCCTATGCACCCCATTGGGTCTCATGCACCCCACTCCCTTGGGGCACATGAAGTGAAAGCGAGCACACAAGTTCGTACACTTGCCTCAAGGACCACACGCTCCAATACCCATTGGAGAGCATAAGACATTTTTGGATGCACAAGCTCATGCATTCCACCCCATCAAAGTGCATAAGAAATTAATAAGATGCAGATCTTACACATTCTACACTCGAGTACGCCTCGCACCAACCAACTTGAAATCACCATGTATATTACAAGTTGCCTCCCAGTCGTAATTCCATTCCACAGGTGCAATGAGCTACCAAAATAACTGGTGATGTGGTATGCCCGGCCAATTAGCATACCCCATTGGATGGAAAGTGCACTAACTCCACCTACCCCAAATTTAATGCATGCACTTTATTAAGGTGGTGGACTCCTCCCCATGCCATTCATGCATGCAAAACTATTCTCGATGAGTTCAATCATAGAGGAGAAAGAGAGAAGCCTTCACCATTCTACCTTGTTCATTCTCATGGCTTTCACGAGCTTGGCCACAACTAGGGCACTAGATACCAAGAGGAGAGTTAGTAAAATTACTAGAGCATGGCCTATCATGAAGAGAATGGGAAGAGCTCAAGACCTGAAGTCTATGGTGAATTTATCTGATACCAATAAGGAAATCACTGTAGATCAGCAGAAGGAGGTGGAGGGGATCACTATCTATAGTTTTGATCCTACGAAGTAGGATAGCCAATGCCATCCCATGCTACTAAGAAGCCTGTACATGAGTGCATACTGAGATAGCACCGAGCCTCCCCCTATGTGTAACAAATGGAATACCAATCTGGAATGTTTAACCTGCCCAAGGGTCTATCATTCTTCAGACCTCTTGGCTTGGATGGTGGTGGTCTATGATCCTAGAAGTTCCACCATTCGTGACCATAAAAACTAGGTAGTGGCCAGGTTGATAGTATACCGCATCGCAAAGGTATTCAAGCTTACCACAACATCGTGAGTCATGGATTTCAAGACCTTGACCCTCTAAGCCAATTATATGCTCAAAAACTCATTCCCAAGAATGCTCCTAAAGAGGGAAAAATGTAAGCCCTAAGATTTCCCCATTAAAAAGTTTTTGGTTTGGCCCTGGGCATAGGATTATGCAGACATGATCAACTTGGCATTGGACATTAAATATTTAGAGCTGATTATAAAGGAGGTCATTTTTCTAATCCTGTAGTACAACATAATGGAGAGGACCCCCCTCTACTTATGGGAAAATGTGATCAGTGATAACATCAATCAGGAATTACAGAAGCTACAAGAGGCTATATTGGCTGATAAGCAGGAGGTGCCTCCTTTCTCTTATTATTCTTTTTTGATCCATTTTTTTGTAGCAAAATTAGACAAGTCTTTAATGGCTCATATGGGGAGGTGATAGCTCCCACTCTTCAAGATTAGTTACTGTGCATCCAGGAGGGGTACTCCAGCTACAAGACCTTCTTTGAGAAAATCCTTCCTATGGTAAACCTCTGATTATGTGGGGAAGAGCTAGACATAATTGGGGTTGGGGTAAGGGAGTTTTTACACAAAGCACAAGTAGGATATTTCTTCTATGCAGAATAATTTTCCTACATCAGGTTGTATGGTTCAAAACTACCTCCGAAGGCACTCCCTGTACATTTCCCGACTTCAATTGCTATATTGGAGATTACTCAAAAAATAGTCGAGGAGGTTAAAATTAGGTACCTAAGGAAGAAAGGATTTGTGTCGTGGCTGCCCATACCTTGATCAATGGGCCCCTACACATACCTGGGCCATTTTGCCATGTTGAAGGCCATTTGGAACATGGATACGTATTGCTTCCCAAAAGTTACTTGGAGGGCCTATGATCCAGATGACCATCACAAGAAAAATATTGCTGGTAAGTTCACCCTTATGCAAGTCACTCACAGTAAGGATAATTTTGAATATGAAATGCAGAAGGCTCTCAAAAACAACCAGTCATTGGATCCTAGTTTTGAGTATGAAGGATAGGCCTTATAGTAGGCTAGAGGCAGTTGGTGATTATAGCTCCCAATTGAAGTTGCACTAGGGGCTGTTGGTGGATAAGGTGGTCCCACTAGTCCTACCTGCTCCCTTGGAAGAATTTGAGGACCCCACCTTCCAAGTTGTCTAGCAGGACACTAACCTCTTTGAGGTCATGATGAAAATTGTTGATTAGGCACTGTAGGAACAGGTAAATCTCACATGTTCTTCTAACTCTTCCACTGCCACCTAAAAAGGGAAAGAGTTATTTGTCAGTCCATCTCAACAACCACAAAGTACCACATCCATTATATTTGATGTTGATGTACCCAATGGAGCAGACCCAGTGGGAAGAAGGCCAACCCTCATTGTATTCCACCACCTTGGTGGTTAACTAGGAAGAACGTCAAGTTCCCAACATAGTGATGAAGAAAATAACCGAAGTTGGAGGGTTGTCTAACATACGATACTACGAGAGAGGACTAGAATGCGGGCTCTGGCGATTTTTTGGGCTCTGGCGATTTGGCAGGAAAACTTCTGAACCGGCGTCGAGCGCTGCTCGAGGGCCTCTGGCCCGACAGATCTTCCCAGAGCCTTTGTTTGATTGTTTCTGCACTACTCTGAAGACTTGTAAGCTGTTCCGGGAGGGCCCGATGGGGTCTCCTCCAGTCTCTTCTGCTGGAAAAAAGAGTTCATACGCTGAGATGCTGAAAGAAAACCCCTCACCCTCCACTGGTGAAGTGCAGAGGACTGCTTTTCAGACGTTACTCAAGAACATTGGCAAGGGTGCTTCCACACACCGAGTTAACGGTTGCCTTCCGCAATCAAATTCCAGACCAAAGATTATTATAAAACCGAAACTGGTTGAAGACACAATATCCTATCGTGCTCATCACGACCTGATTTGCAAATTCATGGGTATCCGTCCCACTCTGAACTTTCTGCACACCTGGGTTAGACAAAATTAGGAGCCACTAGGTGAGTACTCCTTATGGCCTATTAGTAATGGATATTTCATTATTATTTTCTCTTCTTTAGCAGATAGAAACAGATATTTTGAATCTGAGAAAAGGAACCATGGCCCAGCTGGGTTATTTGTCCAACCTTGGAGAGTGGGTTTTGACCCTCATATTGAACCTACGGCAGTCCCGGTCTGGATCCGGTTGTATGCTCTTCCTATGGAGTTCTGGGGGGAACAGGTTCTAGAAATGATTGGTAATTCATTAGGCAGGTTTATAGGAGTCTCCGAGAGATACTATAGAGGGAAACACAATCTGTCTTTGCTAGGATCCGTGTTGAAATGGATATTAGCCAGCCTTTACCAGTCGAGGTGGAACTCGAGTTGACAGGGCTTACCTGGATACAACAGTTAGATTATGAGGCCCTTCCTTTTAGATGCAGAGCCTGCCATCAGCACGGCCATCTGGCGAGGTTCTGTCAAAATACCCTAAACACAAAAGTGGAGGCTCCGCTTGGAAATCCAAACCGCTCCATAGTGGGTAAGTTTACCCCTGTCCAAGAACCATCTAGTATTCCTCAGGATTCTGGTCTCCAGAAAGATGGTTTTGAACTTTCGAAGCGAAGGAAAAATAAGAAGAAAAATTCTAAGGAGCATGCACAACTTAAGTCAACCAATTGGTATGAAATCTTTAAATCCCTAGTGGATCAAGAGGACCAAGTTATGGAGGGAGTGGATGAGAATGTTGAGGATACTAACATTCACTCCCTGGCTTCTCCATCATTTACCCCTATCTTAGAACAGGTAATGGAATCCCCTGGGACTTTGCTGCCAGAGAATTCAGGGGCACTAGTCATCCACTCCCCAGCATAGCCGGTTATCAAGGATGTTACTATGGGAAGCTCTGAAAAGAACAGGGAAAGGCCGATTCTTGGGATTACCCAGGTGGAGAAGAGGTCTAAAAATAGTACTTCCCAAGGAGCAGGCAGAAAATCCAATAAGGATCTACTGGCAGTGCAAGGAGATAAGCTGATCAATGGAGGATTGGTGAGGTCCATTGAGTCCTACTGCTCTCAAGGTTCTCAATGATTATTCAATCCTGGAATGTTAGGGGTTTAAATAGTAGAACCCATCAATCTGCTATTCAAAGACTTTTAGGAAAATGTAAAACAGACTTTTTGCTCCTCCAGGAGACCAAAATTTTAATAGATCTTATGTGCAAGACTGCCAACAGAATATGGCGGGGTGCTGGTTATATGGATATGGCTGCTCAGGGTGCCTCGGGGGGGATTGTCACTTTCTGGAACTCTCAGGTTTGGACAGCTTTAGAACACATAGCTTGGAGGGGTGTTCTAACTTCTCTGTTTAGAAATAATGTCACAGCTGATCATGTTCTCATTACAAACTTCTATGGGGCTCAATGCTTTGATGGCCAGCGGCTCCAATGGAATGCTGTACACAATATGAGATCCTCCCGGGAAGTGTTTGACTGGATCTTAGCTGGGGATTTTAATGCCAAATTGTCTATTCGGGATCAGGAAGGTGGGGACCCAATTTTGGATCCAGGGGACTGGTTCTTGATTGCCCAAATCCATACCCTTAACCTGGTTGATATCAAAGGCCCTGGAACCTACTTTACTTGGACAAATAAGAGGAGCGAGCCACACAGTCGGAAGGTAAAATTAGACCGGTTTTTGGTCTCTGAAGAGGCATTTATTAAATGGAATCTGAAGCTCCAGATTTCGGAAGGCCCTGTCTCAGATCACTTTCCCATTTTGCTTGAAGGAGGGATGATGATAGGTCAACACCACAAGCCATTTAAATTTGAAAACTTCTGGTTGCAAAAGGAGGATCTCCGTAGGAAAATCCCCCAGTGGTGGGAGGAAGGCTGCCTACCCTATGGGACAACTATGTTCAATTCCATAAACAGCTTCATTTCATCAAGTGTAAACTGAAACAGTGGAGACAAACCAATAAGTTGGACTTCCAGCTCCAGAGGGCTCCCCTGATGGCAAGATGGGAGGAGGTGCAAAAACACTTCAGGGATGGCTCCATTTCTGAGCACCTTAAGGCGGAGGATGATGCTCTATGCAAAGCGGTTGAAGACATTGATAACCAAGAGGAAATTTACTGGAAACAGAGAGCTAGAACCTCCTGGTTATTAGAAGGTGATAGAAATACAAAATTTTTCCACCGCTCAGCTTGTGCTAGGAGACAAATGCATAACATGGAAGTCCTTCAAGATGAGAATGGCCACTCTTTTGATACTCTCCCTAGAATGCATTCCCACTCAATGGATTATTTCTCAAACATTTTTAAGAATAGTATGGACCAAGATGTGGTTGCTCAGAATGCAGTTATCAATGTCATCCCTTCTCTCATCTCTCAAGAAGAGAATCAGATCCTCCTTAGACCCATTGACAGTGATGAACTAAATAAAGTGGTATTTGGGATGAGCACTGGAAAATCGCCGAGTCCAGGATGGCTTTCCTATTGAATTTTTCCGGGCCTTCCGGGATACTCCGGAGAAGGATGTTTTGGTCATTGCTGAGGAGTCCAGAACTAACAAAAGAATGCTTAAAGCTCTCAACCATACCTTCATAACTTTAATTCCTAAAGGGGAGGGGGGGTTCATATCTCTGATTTTAGACCGATTGCCTTATGTAATGTTATTTATAAAATAATCACGAAGATTATGGCTGAGCGGCTAAAACCTCTTTTACAAAAAATAATTTCCTCGAAGCAAGGGGGTTTTGTGGAAGGTCGACAGATCCTGGATGAAGTGGTCCTTGCTCAGGAGGCAATCCACACAATGCAAACTTTAGGTAACAAAGGAATGTTTATAAAGCTGGATATGTCTAAGGCTTATGACCGGGTGGAGTGGGGCTTCCTGGCTAAGATGTTGGCTGCCTTTGGCTTTTCTCAGGATTGGATTGACTGGGTCTTGAGTTGCATCTCCACTCCCTCTTTCTCTGTTCTAATCAAAGGGCTCCCCTCGACTCCTTTTGGCGCCTCTCGGGGTCTTCGTCAAGGAGACCCTTGCTCCCCTTACCTCTTCCTCATTTTAGCTGAAGGATTAGGCAGACTCTTCCTGAGAAGACGTCATCTCGGTTTGATAACAGGTATCAAAGTGGGGACAGAAGTCTTGACCCACTTACAGTTTGTGGATGACACGAGATTGGTGGGAGTGGCCAGCTTCAGGGAAGCCATAGGAATCAGAGATACTCTTAACATCTACCTTTGGGCATCAAATCAAGTCATTAATGATAAAAATTCCAAGGTGGTCTTCTTCAACCTCGATCGAAGGTTACAGGACAGAATCACTGAGGTTCTGGGATTTACTAGGACCTCTCTACCTGTTACTTACCTGGGGGTTCCTCTGCACTTCAAAAAACTAAAAATTAATTTCTGGAAGGATATTTTGGATGACATCAAAGAGAAAGTGAATCATTGGGCTCTTAAATGGTTAATCTATGGAGGCCGATTAACGTTCTTACAATCTGTTATTCAGGCTTTGCCAATTTATAAATTCTCCATCCTAGCTGCCCCACATTCTATCTGGAAAGAGCTTGACAAAATGGCCCGAAGCTTCTTATGGGAGGGTGCTAAAGGGAAGAATAAATGGGCCTTGGTCGGTTGTGATAAGGTCACCCAGCCCAAGGATAAAGGCGAGGTCGGGACCGAGAAGCTCCAAGCTTAATAATCAAGCTTTGGCTGGAAAATTATACTTGGAGGTGGATTTCACGACCAACTTCCCTTTTAGCAGAATTCTATCTAGTAAATACTGGACCATGCTCACACCAATGATTTGGGACGTTTCCCTTTGGAAGGTAACGGATCCTTAGTGTGGCAGACTCTCAAGCTTGGAGCTCAAGTCATCAAAGATCAATTGTTTTGGAAAGTGGGGAGAGGGGAGAAGGCCCGCTTCTGGACTGATTCCTGGGATCAGCACCCTCCTATTATTACTGTGTTTCCTGAACTGCATCCCATTAAATCAGCCATAGAAGACAAGGGATGGATTCTTATTGAGAGTTATTTCAATACCAGTCAAATTGGGGAATACAAGTTCAAAAAGTTCAAGAGGCTGGAAGAATGGCCAATTCCAATTCCCCCGGAGCTGGCACCCATCTTGGAAAAAATTTTGACAGCTAGGTTTCTTACTGGACGAGATGAGGAGGATGAACTTGCCTGGGGATTTGGGAACCTTGGGGTTTATACTGTGAAAGCGGGATTCAATCAGATTCTTCGAGAGCCTCCACCTCACTCTTTTCCGGTCCATGTCTGGAAGAAGATTTGGCACCCCAAAGGCTGGCCAAAGGTGAACTTCTTTGCATGGCAATTTATGCATAATGGAATCCTCACCTTTGACAATCTCAGACATAGAGGTATCATCGGTCCTTCTCAGTGTGTGTTATGTCGCAAGCAAGAGGAAACTACTGATCATTTGTTGTTTGAATGCACTTTCACTCGACAGATTTGGATGCGCTGGTTCTCCACCTTTAAAATCCAAGCCAACAGTGATGTGACTCGGACCAATATTTGGAACAGATGGAAGAGAGGTAGATTTAAATCCAAGGCTCTTTGCATTGGCTGGGAGCTCGACTTTCTTTTTATTTGGTGGCAGGTGTGGTTGGAGAGAAATTCCCGCATCTTCCGTGAAACTTTTTCTTCTCTTGAAGGAATCTGGCAGGTCATCTGGAGCAAAGTAGCGGAAACGGTTGCTATCTACATGGAGGAGGAAAAATAGGTTCTCTCTGTGCCATCGGCTGAGGGAGCTATTAATCTTGAAAGACAGGCTTTTGATAGATGGCACCCTCCCCCTACAGGCTGGATCAAAATTAACACTGATGGTGCTGCTAAGGGAAACCCGGGTAGTGCGGGAACTGGTGTTGTTTGTCGCGATCATCTTGGGTCTGTGCTCTATTGGGAGCTGCAAGGTCTGGGTCATGCCACAAACAATGAAGCGGAGGCCTTGGCCGTTAAATTTGCCTCTATCTGGGCTGTAAAGCAGGGCCATAGAAAGATAATTCTTGAGTCCGACTCTCAAATTCTGGTGGGTGCTCTTGATAGCATGAGGAACTTCAATTTGCAGGCTTGGAGGCTGCGGTCCCTTGTCTCCCAAATAAAGGATCTCTGGAAAGAATTGGATGATGTGGTTCCCATCTATGTGCGTAGAGAATTCAACAAGGCGGCTGATTTTCTTGTTAAGCTGGGTTCCGAGAAAGAAGTTGGAGTGCAGATGCATAGTGATATGCCTGTCGAGGACGTTGTGATTAGACAAGGCCTTGAATGCCATTTATGATCATGTGTAAAGATTTTTCTGCTAAGGATGGTTTTCGTAGTGATTTCATGACTTGTAATGCCACCGTGGCCTCTGGCGAGAAGTTGTCGCGATATCGCGACAGGTTTTGCCTTCCCAGCCTCCGCAGAAAATAGGTCGCGATATCGCGACCTGGCGCGAATTCGCGACATGTCGCGATATCGCGACCTGGCGCGCTGCCGTTGTCTTTGATGCAAAGTTGTAGAGATTTCGCTACCTTTTTGGCTGATGAGGTCTTCTTTGAGAAATTGTCGTGATTTCACGACCTGCTAAGCTTTCGCGGTCTGGGGATGGAAGTCGTCGCGATTTCGTGACGTTTTTGGCGCAGGGGAGTCAAGGTTGAAAATTGTCGCGATATCGCGACCTGTTTTGCTGCCGCTGCCTTCACTTGGAAATGGTCGCGATATCGCGACACTTTTGCTGGCTGGGAGCTTCGAAGGAATTTCATCACGATTTCTCGACGTGCCGCGATTTCGCGACATGTCGTGAAATCATGACGCTTTTGGCGTAGGGGAGTCGAGGTTGAGAACTGTCGCGATATCGCGACCGGTTTTGCTGCTGCTGCCCTCACTCGAAACTGGTCACGATTTCATGACATTTTAGCAGGTTGGGAGCTTTGGAGGAATCTCGTCGCGATGTCGCGACCTTTTCGAAGACTTGATGCTTCTTGGAGTTTTGGTCGCGATTTCGCGACTTTCTTGCCGATCGGGCGTGGAGGCCTTGGCTTGTCGCGATATCGCGACATGTCGCGCTATCGCGGCTGAGGGCGCTGCTGCGGCCGTGACTGGGTTATTGCCCGCTATTCCACGACATGTCGTGATTTCGCGACATGTCGCGGTTTCGCTCCTTGCTGCCTTCTTTGCTTTGTGGGAGTTTCCTTTGTGCTCCTTGCTTGCTGTTCAGTTCTCTGCTATTTTTTTGGGATGAGTTATCTCCCTGTTGTATTTGCCCCTTGTTTTAATACAAGATTTTCAAATTTTTTCAAAAAAAACATACGATACTACGAGGTTTGAGGTGTAGACCAATTGGTTCATCCAAACCCCATAAGGGGGGCAAAGGTCCAAGGTTCAAATCTCGGGCCTCATCGGACTGAACACTTGTCCCTTTCTTGGTGCTTTCAGCGGCGTAAAAGGTTTAAAATGATTGTGGCATGGTGGTTATAGGGGCAGATTGCATGAATATCTGTGTGGTGGCTTCGGGGTGGACAACACAGAATACTATGGTGGCCATAAAAGCTGGACAGCCTACCCAGATTCGTGGTGGCTACCGATTCCACCATGTAAATACAAAAAAAAAAAAAAACATACGGTACTACGAGGTACAAAAGAAAAGTCCCACATAGTCACCTAACCAGAAGAAAGTCTGAACTGAGTCTTTGGCCCAGGGTGTTGATATTCTTACGTTGGCAATGGTCAGAGATACTTTCCAGTTCACTACCGACGAAGAAGATCAAATACAAGATGTGGAGGAGCAAAGTTCTCATAGTAAGGGGATAATTAGGCCTCAAATTACAGTTGGGCAAGAGGCAGTTGATGTATCTATTGCCACATTTGAAATCCCATTTCCACCTATCATGATAAAATCCACCATCTACATAAGCAAGGGTGTCATAAGGGCTACATATGCACCTATGGAAATTATGAAATAACAAATGGCTTTCCAAGAACAAGTGGCAGAAGTAGTAGAGAAAGAGTTAGAATTATGGAAGGCTAAGGCTGCGGAAGCAGGGCAGTTACAACTCAAGGTGAAACAATTTCAAAGTGAAGTTGATAAGTTGAAGATGCCCACTCCTACTGCACGGGCCAATGTTCAACTTGGGTTAGTAGAAGAACTTAAGCAAGAGATGAAATAAAAAATAGAAGAAAGGATCGAAGAGCTGGAGTCCCTCCTCATTGATATCTATGCCACCAGGCATACTGTTGGCCTTTTAAGAGATCGACTACAACAAGGAGATTAGAGGATAAATTCCATACTCCCTATCTATCAGAGATTCAAGGAACACTAGTGCCCATTACTGGGATGATAGCCACCTTATTAGATGATTCCCATAGTTTCTTTACTGAAGAGTTTGCCAAGATCTTCATATTTTTGCAGAATAGACCAAACTAGCTCAAATGGAACCAAGAGGTGGTAGACGCCAAGTAGGAAGTTAATGATGAGTTGGAGGACTATGGTTTTAAATTGAGTGAGTTCATACAGGCCCCCAATATCAAGAACCTTGTGTTTCAAAAGATCCAATACTTTGACTTGGACTCTGATGGTAAATTATCAAAGCATTTTACAACCTTGGTGGATATGGTGGACCGCCTATGTATCTTCACTAAAAATACTGTGTAGTGGGAGAGATATCGGGTCAACAAAGCCACTCAAGGCATAAATTAATTTTTATTCTCATTAAATTTTCATGACGAGGCATGGGAGTTTATCGACCAAGCTATTCAAAACCTTAGAGTGAGAGTGGGACCTGTTGTGGAGTTTCCACAACCACCCCAAAATTCTTGGGGACCCACTTGTCATATTTTGATATGAAAGGTTTTTGGTTTTCTTTGGTTTGTAAGAATAGGGATGTTTGACCGTTTTGTTTTAATGATTTTAATTGCTTTGGTTATTTGATATTTAATGATTAATTAATCTAGGCATTAATGCTTAGATTAATTAAAATCCATTTTGATGAATAGGAGTTTAATGTTCTTCATACTATCTAAGGTGATGGAATGTGTTTAACAAAACAAGGGCTGACCTAAAACAAAAAGAGGATACAAACGGTACAAATAAATTGAGATAGAATCCAATATGCTATTATCTACCTAATATAATTGCATTAACTATATTATGTACGTAATAGTAATATTTTTAAGATTATGTTATAAGGTTCTAAAATGTTATCAATATAATAATATTATTATGATTATATTATAATGTTATTATTATAATAATATTTTTGTGATTATATTCTTCTAAAATGTTATTATTATAATAATATTATTATATTGTATATAATAATATTATTATAATGTACTTTATAAAATATGTGATAATAATATTTACGATAAGGTAAAGTTTAATGTCGTTTCATTTGATTGTAGATAAGGGGATGGTGGCTATTCAAAAACATTCGAAGACATGAGTGGCTAGTCCAAGAACGTTCAGCGCTATGGCGGTGAAGCTTTGCGAAGCAACATCGGCAAAGAAGAGGTAGTCCAAGATGGCGTTAGGGTTTCAGAAGAATAACATGAAAGGCACTGGAGTTGTCAATGAAACGATCGAGAGGCAGAGGTATGCCATCGAATAAGGAAGGAAGAAGCATTATTAGGGCAACCTGTGATGCCAATTGATGAAGTTAAAGGCCAGACTTGAAGAGCATGGAAGGTTTTAGTGTTGCATATTTTTCATTACACTATGGCAGCGTGAGTGTGAGAGTAGGGAGTTGAACAACACCATGGCTGCATCGTTGGCAGTGCTATGGCTACGTAAGTTGGACAGTGCCATGGCTGCGTAGGTAGTGTGATGGTTTCGTTTGGTTATGTGGAAACCAAAGTGCCCAAGATGGGGAATGCCATCCCAATCCTTGGGCACATTGGTATGGATTAGGAGAAATACCATCGGGTCTCGGCATCAAAAAGTGACAATGAAAGTTTCGCTATATAAGATTGGCCTGTATTATTTTAGTTAATGTGAATGTGGTTTAATCACGTTCAATGTTTTAAAGGAGATCTAAAATCATAGGGGTTATAAGGTATATTTAATGCTTTTATCATTCGTTTTATGGATGTAAAGGGGTATTCTTGGGTAGAATTCTTATAAGAGAAAGGGGAGATATAAGGAGTCATGTAGGGTTATGTTTTTGTTAGTTTTTTAAAAATAAATAACGTTTAGAAGTGTTATGTTTATTAAATCACAGAAAATGATGATGGATTATTTTCTTATATCCATTCATTATTTTGGTTGTGAAAGAAGATGAAGCGAAAGGACTTCTAAGAATTATTTATACCTTGATATCCTACCTTTTTCAAGGGGGGCTGGAAATGATATAACATTCCGAGATAGCAATAAAGAAAGGGCATTTTTTAGATTTTGAGAGGGTAGAAAACTTTTGTGAGCAAAATCAAAAGGAGGGTTTTTATCATAAAACTAACATTTTTAGTGTCTTATCATTTCTGTATTTTAGTGACTTCTAGCCATTTTCTTATGCTATGAAATGGGTTGCAATAGGTGAAGGTCAAGATTATGCAGTTTCTTTATGTTTCCTTTGAGTCTCGCACTTGATTTAATGGTATTGTGCTTATGTTGCAAGTCCATTGATTCAGGTTGTTTTATGATTACTTCATAACTTGGGATTTTGTAGGGAGGAGCTTGCTAAACTAATTCAGAATTTGACTTTTTCAGCTAACCAAATTTACATGTTTATTTCATTTATTGTTCTCAAAATTTATTTTATTTCAAGCATTCAAGTATTCCATTTTGGTCCATCCAGAATTTAGTTTCTTTCATTTCCATTCTGGTCCTTTTCCAGAATTTTTGCTAATTTCCTATTAGTTTCAGTTATTCTGGTCCATTTCCAGAATTGTTAAGCTTTCAAGTTATTTCCATTCTGGTCATTTTCAAAAAAATTTGCACCTCCAAAATTCATTAATCTAAGCTTTCAGATAAAACACATGGTTTAGGAGGGATACTAACCTACTATTTCACATTAAATTAAGATAAGAAATGAAAGCTAATTTTGCTAACATTGCTAACATGCTAACTTCTACTAACTACTATTAGGGTAGTGGCATCAACATAAGGAAGATAAAATGAACCCAACTATCTAAAAATTACTTCATCTTAAAGGCACGAACATTAAAATGAGGTGGACAATTCCACATTTTATCATTTGAAACCTTTTAAGTGAAGATAAAATACTTTACTAACAGGGATTCAGGGTAGCATCAATTTAAAAAACCCTAAAAAGAATTGCTTTATTTTTATTTTGCATTTTCTTTTAGTTAGATCTTTCAATCATTAAGCATTGTTTAGAACCAGCAAAGGCCCCTTGTTTATGGTCACATGCATCATTGAATTATTTTTGGCATTATTGTAATATTTTAGATATTTTACCAGAACCTTGGAGAAGTTGAATGTTTGTCATTTGATTTATTTTCAAGGGAGAGTTTTCTGTTCAATATTCTACATGTGGTGGTATTTTGCAATTGGGAAAAATATACACTCAATAGGGCCCAGTTTACCCAGAACATACGCACCAAGAGATACGCAACCACCACCCCAAGGCAGTACAGGAGAGGATACACAACCACCACCTGCATGAACAAAAGGCATGGGCTACGTGCCCATTTTTTATTACATCTAGTTTTTGAGGACAACATGATTAATCCAGCTGGAGTAGATAGTTACAGCATTCAGGTGAGCCTGCACTATAAGAAGGAGATTGCTACAACAGATTTTTTTTTATCAAACCTCTGAGAGAGAAAAGCCCAGGTATAAGCCTTGTCTAGTGTTTTAGTCGTATTCTCCTTGTGTTCTCTATTTGTGTTTCTTATCGCCCTTCCTTCTACCATTTCCAAGGATTGCCAAAGAGTGTTGTTCATCGAGATCATTTCCTATGGAACGCGCCAGAGTTGGAGACCCTTACGTCGCTGCAATCAGGATGGAGGGAGATCACCCCTTGTTATGAATATTCAAACCAAGGGTTTATTGTAATACAATGGCATATAAGGATCAAGCATTCTGTTGATATTTCCATATGTAAAATGTTTTTATATAAATGAAAATTCCAACTCTTCCCTTGGCATATTTTGTGTTTATGGTCTATGTTATGCTCATTTATGTGTTCTTGCAATCAAAACATGTGGATGATGCTTTCTTTTCACTAGTTTAATCATTTTCTTGCATTATGTTATTCGAATGAATTAAAATGAACTAGTTCCCCTCTCTTTTTCTACTCTGGTCATAAATATTAACCTGCTACGACTACCCAATGGATAAGGCATCGGTCTGGTCTTGTTATGCTCCATTATCACTTGGTTTGATCACTAATATCTAAACAACAAAAAATCATTTTGTCTGGCATAAGTGGGTATTTGCACCATTAAAATAGAATAGATGAACCCACCACTTGGGGTTTCCTTACCCAACCTAGTCTATCTAGAGCTCTCAAAGTAATCTGTTCCTAGGTTGAAGAGGTGGATCAGCCAGAATCCACAATACTGGTTGTGATTCCTTGAGTTTCCTGTGACGTGACAAAGCTTTAAGAGGTAAGTAGGAAAACTCCACAACAATTTTTGGCACCATTTCCAAGGAGGACCTATTCTTATATTTTTGTCATTTTACTCCCCTTACGACATATATTTTTGTTTCCCTGTGAGACTATTTTGGGCTGAGCAATCTTGGCCAGAGAGCACCCCCCCATTTTGCACCTTGTGTTGGTGACTCTGAAGAAATTTAAAACACTAACGGGGAGCTGATCTGGTGGCCATGAGGCGAAGTGACAAGGAGCTCTATCCCAAACTCCTGGACCCACAAGTACTTTTTAAAATACAAAAAAGTAAAAAGTAAGCTTTGATTTCCATTCCTTCTAGTAATCAGAGTAGTAGCAGTACTGTGTTCATTCCTCAAAGTCTCCAAACTAGTACTGTCCCACCTGCTGCACCCACTGTCCCAAGGGGCCCAAACATACTCATGGCCAATCCACCTTTGAATAACTAGCACCTAAATAGGTATAGGCCCTTTGTATTACCACAAGCTTTGAACCCCCTTCCCCCAAAAGCCCATAAGTACCTACCTAAGTTTCTAGGGGACAACATCGTGACTGGGGAGGACCACGTAAAAGACTTCATGTATGCTATGGATAGCCTGGAGGTGGAACATGAAGATGTCATCCTCATATTATTCCTTCAGACCCTAGAAAAAGATGCCAGAGAATGGTTTAACAGTCTGACAATAGACTCCATTGGTACTTTCCAAGATTTAGAAGTTGCCTTCCTCAGAAAATATGGGGAGAAAAAGAATGAACAGTCATTGTTGACTGAGTTGGCCATAATGAAAAAGAGGGATAATGAAATAGTGGATGACTTCAATAGGTGGTTCACTAAACTAAGGAACCGAATCCCTATGGCTTTGAGGCCCAATGATCACCAGTCCATATGCTTCTATAAAAATGCCTTCCCTGGTGATTTTAACTATGAGCTGAGACAACAACCCACACTCACCATTGATGCCTGTATGGAGAGAGCCACTATGATAGAAAGAGACATGATAGACAGTGGGAAAATGAAGCCTACATCGGTAGACCCTAGCCCCAACCAGCCTGAAAGAAGGACTAAGAAAGTGGGGTTTGGCATTTTAAAAAAATCAGAACCCAACCCCATTGAGAAGCTGTCATCACAAATGATAGAAATGTTCCTGTCCATGAATAACCGACTATCCAAAATTGAAAGGGACAAAATAGATGGTGGAGAACCTTCTCAACACCAGAATGAGAGCAGACCTCCTTTTAGGAGAAATTTTAATAGGAACTAGAATAATGAGGGGGGTAGGAGTTCGAACAACAATTGGAAAAGGAAAGAGGTCCAGAAAGATCAGGATGTTGTTCCAAACCCCATGGCTTCGATTAATGTAGCCTCTGATTTTCCCTTATTTTATCCTACATGTGATGCTCCCCATAACCTTGCTGATTATGGCGTATATCATGGCCTCCATTCAGGTGTTAACCTTGAAGAAGAATCAAAGGATGAGATTAGGATAAATGCCTATTGGACATGGGAAGAAACTATTGATACCCCATCGATTCTGGAAGAAGTCACCCAACCTTCCAGTTATGATAACTGGCCTATAACATTTACCCTTGATGATGTAAAAATATTAAAAAGGCCTCAGAATAACCACTTTGAGTAGATAAGGTAGGGCAAATTGACCCCAATAGCTGAAGAGGTTGAGACATTAGAAAGAGTCCATGCCACTAGGCTCCGCAATAGGACCATTCCTGAAAAACCTGATAAGAAGAGTCCAGTTGAGGAAAAGGAGCAGGCTAATACAAAGAAAAACAATGATGGCCATCAGCCTCCTCCTCCCGAGAGGTCTGAACCTATCAATAATGGGCTAGAAAATAGAAAATCAGAATTTGATATAGGTTTAGAATTGGCCAAGAAAAATATCAACATAACCTTTGGGGAGCTGATGACTATCCCTAAGTATAGGGAATAGATTTGTAGAGCCTTTGGGTTGACTGACCAGGGGGAAAGCCATGTCTTAGCAGCATCAACTCCAAATTCTTCAAGCAGAACTCCTACTTCAGTAAGGCCATTCTACATCTCCCTCCGATATACATCTGGGTATGGTGACCGCTATGTGATACACAATTGCATGCTTGATAGTGGGGCATCTCATAATGTTATGCCAAAGCAAGTGGTTGATCAATTGGGACTGATATGTACCAAAGAATCCCCTCCCATTTTTGTCATGGACAATATACAAGTGCCTTGTGTGGGGATAATCATAGGCCTCTTGGTATTTCTAGATCAATATCCAAAAAAGGGATTGTGATGGATGTAGCAGTGGTTGATGTGGACCCATTCTTTTCCTTGCTACTATCTAGACATTGGGTAGAATAATTAGGGGGGTCAATCCAGCTAGACTGGTCATATGCCACAATCCCTCTATCCTCTAAAGAATAGGAAACCTTAAGGAGAGAACCCTTTAACAAGCGATCAATTGAACTCATGAAGCCTGACAATACTATGGTTAATATGGTCAGCTTCGTAGAAGAGAAGGAGTTAGGTGTTTATTCCATTTGGCATACCCCTTTCTTAAGGAAGTACCCAATGTAGAAGGGTTGGATCCCAAAATTAAAGTAGCTGTAGATGTTGAGTCAGATAGGGTCCTCACCACTAAAATGTGGACCATGACATTTGATGGAGCTAAGTCTCAAATAGGAGTAGGAGCTAGAATTAATTTAACTGACATTAAGGGTAATTACCTAGGTGTGCCTTACCGATTAGAATTCCCATGTACTAATAATGTGGTAGAATATGAGGCTCTACTATTGGGGATGAGAAAAGCTAAGGAGCTAGGTATTAACTACCTTACTATCTATGGGGATGCTGAGTTAATAATACAACAAATTAAAGGAAGATACCAGACCAAGCACCCTAGGTTAAAGCAATACAAGCATGTTGTCTTAGATGAGATTGACAAGTTCTTGGCCTTTAATATATCACACATACCCAGGGAGAAAAACCATGTTGCCAATATGTTGGCTATGAATGCTTCTAGGGTAGATAGCCCTGAAATTGATACAGAATACATGGATAGATTTCCCACCATATTTGTGTATCATCCCTCTATCCCTGATAATGTGGTTTACCTACAAGTTTTCCAAGATGATGCTGATATCAAAGATTTTATGATAGTACAAAACCAGTTTGCTGGGGTGATTTGTGATGAGGAAGATGAAGAAAAACTACAGCATGTTATAGGAACCCCCACAGAAGTAATACAACTTAAAACTAATAAAATCCCTAGGGGGCTAGTGTCCTTGGAGTCTCTCTTTGATGATTTTGATAAGGCACATAGAACTGCACCCCATGAATCAGAAGGTGAAGAGGTTAATGTTGGGACAACAGGGGATCCAAATATGGTCAAGATTGACAAAGGACTACCAACAAAAGAAAAGAAATAGTATATCCAATATCTGAGGAAAAATAGGGATAATTTTGCTTGGGGCTATGAGGATTTGAGAACATTTAACACTGAGGTGATGACCCATATTATTCCCCTGAAGGAGGATGCTAAGCCTTTTAGGTAGAAACAAAGAAATTTTAATCCTACTCTGCATCCTATCATGCAAAAAGAGGTCCAAAAGTTGCTCAATGCAAAAATAATTAAAAAGGTGAGGTTCTCTTCCTGGATAGCAAATTTAGTGCCTGTTAGGAAAAAGAATGGGGAGATAAGGCTGTGTGTGGATTTTAGGAATTTGAATAAAAACTCCCTTAAGGATAATTACCCCCTTCCCAATATGGAACAGTTGCTACAAGAAGTGGTAGGGTCCGCTAGGATTTCACTATTAGATGGCTTCTTCGGATATAATCAGATCTTGGTCAACCCAGAGGACCGATTCAAAACTGCATTCACTACACCCTGGGGGACTTTTGAATATCAAAGAATGCCATTTGGGTTGATGAATGTCGGGGCCACTTTTCAGAGGGCTATGGATTTTACCTTCAAAGGACTGATGTTCAAGATTGTGGTGGTGTACCTAGATGATATTACAGTCTTTTCCAAGGACCCTGCGGATCACTTTTCCCATCTATCTCAAGTTTTTCAAAGATGTAAGGAATATGGGATTTCATTAAATCCAAAGAAGTGTCTTTTTGGAGCCACCCATGGTAAACTATTGGGACATGTGGTCTCAAAGGAGGGAATAAGTATTGATCCAGAAAGAACAAAGGCCATTGCACAAATACCACCTCCCAAGAGCCTCAAAGGAGTCAGGTCTTTCTTCGGCAAGATAAATTTTGTCATAATATTTTTCTTGAATTTTGCTGAAATTGCAAAGCCTATGAATGACATGATTAAAAAGGATGCAAAGATCAAGTGGGATGAAGATAATATCAAATATTTTTAGCAGATTAAAGAGGCTATTACCACTGCACCTATGTTGACTTACCCAGACCATTCAAAGAATTTCAACCTGTATTCTTTTGCCTCAGAACATACCATAGCAGTTGTATTGTCTCAGAAATATGAAGAGGGAAATGAGAGGCCAATAGCATTTATGAGTTCAGGAATGAAGGGGGCCCAACTGAGGTATAGGCCAATTGAGAAACAAGCCTTTGCTCTTATTCAGGCTTTAGAGCATTTCAAGAGCATTTTTGGTTCCAGTAAAGTTATTGCCTGTATCCCCTACATTGCCATCAAGGATGTCCTGACCCAACCCGAACCCATAGGCAGTTCAACAAGATGGATGGTAAAACTGCTATAGTATGATGTGGAGTTTAGAGCGGTAAAAATTATTAAAGGCCAAGGGTTGGAAAAATACATGGCCTACAAAGGAGAAGAGGAGATAAATAATGCCATCTTGGTGCAAGGAGAACAACAAGATG
Organism: Wollemia nobilis; assembly: GCA_028583015.1. Taxonomy (NCBI): domain Eukaryota; kingdom Viridiplantae; phylum Streptophyta; class Pinopsida; order Araucariales; family Araucariaceae; genus Wollemia; species Wollemia nobilis. The sequence goes on from JAQPPZ010002998.1 coordinate 9,575,614, forward strand.
AACTACTTGAGCATGAAGGGTCTGAATGGTATAAAGATGTACTATTTTATTTGAAAAATCTATCCTTCCTACCTAGTAGATCTGCTAGTAGAATGAGGAGTATTAAGCAACAGGCTCAAAAGTACCACCTTCAAGAAAATTGGTTGTATTGGAGACACCCAAATGGGGTATTATTATTGTGTGTGAATAGAGAAGGAAGCCCCTAGGATCATTGGAGAATTTCATATAGGTTTCTGTGGTGGCCATTTTGCTCCCAAAGCAACAACTAATCAAATCATGAGGGTAGGGTATTATTGGCCATCCTTATTCAAAGATGTATATCATTCAGTTAGGAGATGCTACAGTTGTCAAGCCTTCACTGGCAAGAAAAACCTACCTGCAATGCCACTACAACCGATGATTATTGAAACTCCTTTCTCCTAGTGGGGGATAGACTTGATTGGTGAAATCAACCCAAATTCTTTAGGAGGTCATAAATGGATTATCACTACCATAGACTATTTAACCAAATGGGTTGAAGTAGCCCCCCTTAGGAGATCTACAATAATAGTAGTTATTAATTTCTTGGAGGAAAGTATATTAACCAGATTTGGGGCACCCAAGAAACTGGTAACAGATAACGCCAAGTACTTCACTTCCTATGAGATGGTTGATTTTTGCACCAAATATAGTATAGAGCTGGCCCACTCTACAAACTATTACCCTCAAGGCAATGGACTAGCTGAGTCCTCCAACAAAAATATAATTACAAGGATTAAAATATCATTGGGGAAGAATAAGAGGGGTTGGGACAGTGAACTAAAGTATGCCTTATGGGTGGACAGGTTGTCAGTAAAAAGAGCCACTGGAAAATCACCATATGAATTAGTTTATGGGGAAGAGGCATTGTTGCCACCTCAGCTAGAAAGAGTAGCCCTCTCATTGTTACTTCAGGACCATGAAGAACCCAATGTGTTACAAAGGAGGATGGACCAGCTGGTGCAATTGGAAGAAGACAGGAGGGAAGTTGTTACAAGGATGATCAATCAGACCAACAAGACTATGCAACTATTTAACAAAAAGGCCAAAGGTCAGACTTTTGCTATGGGTGAAGTAGTGCTTTATTGGGACCCAAAGAATGACAAGCACGGGGAGAAAGACAAGTTTGAGCCTAAGTGGCTGGGACCTTATCAAATTGCTAAAATAATTGGTCAGCATACTTACAGGCTTGAAGACATGAAGGGAGAAGAGATGCCTATACCAGTAAATGGGCAGCATTTGAAGTCCTTTAGTCCCATTGGGTGAGGCCCTATAAAAAAATAGTGCAAGTGTGTGTCTAAGTTTATTGTTGGTTCTACCCAAAGAGTCTAGAGTTCTCAGGTCTATGTCTTCCATCCACCCCCTATCCTAGTCAGAGCTGATGTTGACCCCAAAAGGGTAGTCTCCCTTTTGGGGTCCATTTTCCCTTCCCCTTAAGGGTGCACAAGGTGGTGCACCCTTGTTTAGCCCATGCGCTCCACTTAAGAGTGGAGCACATGAAAACCCCCTAGGGTGCACAAGCTGTGCGCCCCAATCCAAGCCCATGCACTCCATCTCGATGAGCACACAAGCTTGTGCACCTAGTTCGAGCCCATGCACCCCATTGGGGAATGGGGTGCACAAAGTCCCCAAGGGGTGCATGACCCCGTGCACCCCATGCTAAGTCTACGTGCTCCATGGGGAGGTGGAGTGCATGAAGGTTCTAAGGGGTGCACAAGTTGTGCACCCCAAAGAGAGTCCCATGTGCTCCATTCCCTTGGAGTGCATGAAGCCCCCTCGGGCATGCACCATCATGAGCCCACTTCCACCTCATGCACTCCACTCCAAAGTGGAGTGCACCAAGTCCCATGAGGAGCATGCACCTTCGCATGCTCCCCAAACCCCACCATGCGCTCCACTTTGAATGGAGCATGCAAAGACCATTGGAGTGCACAAGTTGTGTGCTCCCTCCCCAGTCGATGCGCTCCACTAACCAATGGAGCACACAACATCCCATGGGGTGCACAAGCTTGTGCACCCCAAGAAAGTGTTTGCATGCTCCACTTCCTTGGAGTGTGTGAGATTCTAGCTGGGTGCACGAAGGTGTGCACTCGCCTCCAAGTTTATGTGCTCCACTGTAGAGCGCACAAAGGTTTTTCAAGGTGCACAACATATGCATCCCCTTGGGTCTCACATGCCTGACTCCCTTGGGGTATGCAAAGTGAAAGCAAGCACACGAGTTCATGCGCTCACCTCAAAGGTCGTGCACTCCAATTCCCAATGGAGCACATGAGACTTTTTTGGGTGTGTGAGCTCATGCGCTCCACCCCATAAAAGTGTGTAAGAAATTAATAAGGCATAGACCTCACACATGCTTCACTTGAGTGTGCCCCACCTCGACCAACCTAAAATTACCATATGTCTTACAAGTTGCCTCCCAGCCACAATTCCATTCCATGAGTACAATGAGCTACCAAAAGAACTGGTGATGTGGTGCACCCGACCAATTAGCATGCCCCATCAGATGGAAAGTGCACTAACTCCACCTACCCCAAATTTAATGCATGCACTTTATTAAGAAGGTGGTGGACTCCTCCTCATGCCATTCACACATGCAAAACTATTCTCGATGAGGTCGAGCATAGAGGAGAAAGAGAGAAGCCTTCACCATTCTACCTTGTTCATTCCCATGGCTTCCATGAGCTCGACCATGACTGGGGTGTTGGATACCAAGAGGAGAGTTCATAAAATTATTGGAGCATGGCCTATCACGAAGAGAACGGGAAGAGCTCAAGACCCAAAAGCTATGGCAAATTTACTAGATACCAATAGGGAAATCACTACAGAGTAGTAGAAGGAGGTGGAGGGGGTCACTATCTACAGTTTTGATCCTACGAAGAAGGATAGCCAATGCCACCCCATGCTACTAAGAAGCTTGTACATGAGGGCGTATCGAGACAGCACCGAGCCTCCCCTTATGTGTAACAAATGGAATACCAATCTGGGGTGTTTAACCTACCCAAGGGTCTATCATTCCTTAGACCTCTTGGCTTGGTTGGCGGTGGCCTATGATCCTAGAAGTCACACCATCCATGACTATAAAAACTAGGCGATGGCCAGGTTGACAATAGATCGCATCATGAAGGTGTTCGGGCTCGCCACAACATCGTGAGTCATGGATTTCAAGACCTTGGCCCTCCAAGCCAATTATATGCTCAACACCTCATTCCCAAGAATGCTCCTAAAGAGGGGAAAATGTAAGCCCTCAGATTTCCCCATTAAAAAATTTTTGCTTTGGCCCTGGGTGCAGGATTACGCAGACATGATCAACTTGGCATTGGGCATTAAATATTTAGAGCTGATTACAAAGGAGGTCATGTTTCTAATCTTGTAGTGCAACAGAATGGATAAGACCCCCCTCTACTTATGGGAAAATGTGATCAGTGATAACATCGACCAAGAATTACAGAAGTTGCAGGAGGCTATATTGGCCGATAAGGAGGAGATGCCTCCTTTCTCTTATTATTATTTTTTGATCCATTTGTTTGTAGCACAATTAGACAAGTCTTTAGTGGCTCGGATGGGGGGGTGACAGCTCCCACTCTTCAAGATCAGTTACTATGCATCCAGGAGGGGTGCTCCAGCTACAAGACCTTCTTTGAGAAAATCCTTCCCGTGGTACACCTCCAATTATGTGGGGAAGAGCCAAATAGAATTGGGGTTGGGGTAAGGGAGTTTCTACACAAAGCGCAAGTAGGAGATTTCTTCTACATAGAAGAATTTTCCTACATCAGGTTGTATGGTTCAAAACTACCTCCAAAGGCACTCCCTATACACTGCCCAAATTCAATTGCTATATTGGAGATTACTCGACAAATAGCCAAGGAGGTTAAAATTAGGTACCTTAGGAAGAAAGGACCCATGCCATGGCTGCCCATCCCTTGCTCAATGGGCCCCTACACATACCTGGGCCATTTTTCCATGCTACAGGCCATTTGGAACATGGATACATACTACTTTCCAGAAGTTACTTGGAGGGCCTATGATCCAGATGACCATCACAGGAAAAATATTGTTGGTAAGCTCACCCTTCTGCAAGTCACTCACAGTAAGGATAATTTTGAAGATGAAATGTAGAAGGCTTTCAAAAATAACTAGTCATTGGATCTGGTTTGGAGGATGAAGGAGAGGCCTTATAGTAGGCTAGAAGCAGTTGGTGATTATAGCTCCCAATTGAAGTTGCATCGAGGGCTATTGGTGGATAAGGTGGTCCCACTAGTCCTAGTTTCTCCCTTAGAAGAATTTGAGGACCCCACCTTCCAAGTTGTCTAACAAGACACTGACCTCTTTGAGGTCATGATGAAAATTATCGATGAGGCGCAGCAGGAGCAAGCAAAGCTCCCTTCTTCTTCTAGTTCTCCCACTACCACCTCAAAAGGAAAGGAATTGGTCTCCTCCTCATCCCAAAGTACAACATCATCAACTTTGATGCTAATGTGTCCTTCATAAGTAGACCTATGTGGACAGTAGGCCAACCCTCATTGTATTTTGCCACCTTGGTGGTTAATCAAGAAGAACACCAAATTCCCCCCAGAGTGATGAAGAAAATAATAGAAGTTGAGGGGTTGTCTAATATACTTAGGTACTACGAGGTGCAAGAGAAAAGTCCCATGCAGTCACCTACCCAAAATAAAATTTGAACTAAGTCTTCAACCCAGGGCATTAAGAACCTTACACTAGCAAGGGTGAGAGACACCTTCCAGTTCACTGTCGATGAAGAAGATCAAATACAGGATATGGAGGAGCAAAGGTCTCCTAGTAAGGGGATAATCAGGCCCCAAAGGATAGTTGGGTAGGAGGCAGTTGATGTATCTACTACCACCTTTGAGATCCCATTGCCACCTAGCATGATAGAAGCCACCATCGACGTAAGCAAGGGTGTCATAAGGGCTGCAACTGCACCTGTGGAAATGATGAAATCATAGATGGTAGAAGCAGTATAGAAAGAGTTAGAAGGGTGGAAGGCTAAGGCTACAGAAGCGGGGCAGTTACAGCTCAAGGTGAAACAACTTCAAAGTGAAGTTGATAAGTTGAATATGCCCACTCCTACTACATGGGCCAGTGTTCAACTTGGGTTAGTAGAAGAACTTAAGCATATGAGATGAAATACAAAATAGAGATGAAAGAGTTGGAGTCCCTCCTCATTGATATCTATGCCACCAGGCATACTATTGGCCTCTTGCAAGATCGACTGTAGCAAGGAGATCAGTGGGTAAATGCCATACTCCCTATCTACCAGAGATTCAAGGAAGACTACATGCCAATTGTTGGGATGACAACCACCTTATCAGATGATTCCCACTATTTCTTCGCTGAAGAGTTCACCAAGGTCTTCATATTTTTGTAGAATAGACCAAATTGGCTCAAATGGAACCAAGAGGTGGTAGACGCCAAGCAGGAAGTTAACGATGAGCTGGAGGACTATGGTTTTAAATTGAGTGAGTTCATGCAGGCCCCCAATATCAAGAACCTCATGTTTCAAAAGATCCAAGACTTTGACTTGGACTCTAGTGGTAAATTATCAAAGCAGTTTATAGCCTTGGTGGAGATGGTGGACCGCCTATGTGTCTTCACTAAAAACATTGTGCAGTGGGTGAGATATCGGGTCAACAAAGCCACTCAGGACCTAAATTTTTTGATATTCTCATTAACTTTTCATGACGAGGCATGGGAGTTTATCGACCAGGCCATTCAAAACCTTAGAGCGGGAGTGGGGCCCAGTTCACCCGAAACACATGCACTAGGAGATACACAACTACCACCCCAGGGTAGTACAAGAGAGGATACACAACCACCACCTACGTGAACAAAAGGTGTGGGCTACGTGCCCATTTTTTATTACATCTGGTTTTTGAGGACAACATGATTAATCCAGCTGGAGCAGATAGTTACAACGTTTAAGTGAGCCTACACTATAAGAAGGAGATTGCTACAACATATGTTTTTTTATCAAACCTCTGAGAGAGAAAAGCCCAGGTATAAGCCTTGTCTAGTGTTTTAGTCATATTCTCCTTGTGTTCTCTATTTGTGTTTCTTACCGCCCTTCCTTCTACCATTTCCAAGGATTTCCAAAGAGCATTGTTCACCGAGATCATTTCCTGTGGAACACGCCAGAGTTGGAGACCCTTACGTCGCTACAATCAGGATGGAGGGAGATCACCCCTTGTTATGAATATTCAAACCGGGGGTTTATTGTAATACAATGGCATATAAGGATCAAGCATTCTGCTGATCTTTCCATATGTAAAAATTTTTTATATAAATGAAAATTCCAACTCTTCCCTTGGCATCTTCTATGTTTATGGTCTATGTTATGCTCATTTATGTGTTCTTGCAATCAAAACATGTGGATGACGCTTTCTTTTCACTAGTTTAATCATTTTCTTGCATTACGTTATTCGAATGAATTAAAACGAACTAGTTCCCCTCTCTTTTTCTACTCTGGTCATAAATATTAACCTGCTATGACTGCCCAATGGATAAGGCACCGGTCTGGTCTTGTTATGCTCCATTATCGCTTGGTTTGATCACTAATATCTAAACAACGAAAAATAATTTTTTCTAGCATAAGTGGGTATTTTCACCATTAAAATGGAATAGATGAACCCACCACTTGGGGTTTCCTTACCCAACCTAGTCTGTCTAGAGCTTTCAAAGTAATATGTTCCTAGGTTAAAGAGGTGGATCAGCCAGAATCCACAATACTAGTTGTGATTCCTTGAGTTTCCTATGATGTGACAAAGCTTTAAGGGGTAAGCAGGAAAACTCCACAACACTTCCTATTTTTGTAACAAGTTCATGGTGCTTTTTGGTTCATATTTGTGCTTTTATCCCATGTTTTTCTCTTTTATGCTTTATGGAATATAGCTCTACAATGATGGCTAAAACATAGGTTGGTTAAGGATAATAATGATAATGTTTGTGCATGGGAAAACTGGGTTGTCTATACTTATTATCTTGCCATCATTCCTCAAAATGGTGTAAATCCAAAAATAAATCCTTTTTCAACCTGTGAGTGTCACTTGGATGATGGACAAGTACTACTGTAGTTGGAAAACTGCATTAAAAAAACATTCATGGAAAATGATTTTAAAATGTCCTGTGAGGCATGGTTCCCACATGATCCACACATCCTTTTTTTTAAATGGAGATCATCCAGTATTATCTCATCATTTTCCATGTAATCATGTCGATGCCATCCTTAACCTGCCAATAAAATATTGCTACATGGACATCTTATATACTTAGTATTTTGAACACATCTATGCTATGTGAGCTTTCTGACCATTACGTGTTTGAAAAACCCCTGTCTAGTAGAGCAATTCTATGTCTTACTACAACTCTATAGTCATCCAAACAAGTTTTATGCCCGACCAAGGGATACTAGAAAACTATTCATATTGGCCAGATTAATTCCAATTCTTCAATCCCCCCTAAAACCTCCCTCTCATGCACCAAGTTTATGATATTTTTATGCCTATGTAAAAATCATGAGATTAAAGAAAGTAAAACAAAAATATATACCTTATTATAAGAGATTAATCATAATGCGTTCAAAGGGTAGGGACCTATAATTAAGTCATAATAGCATTAGGGTTAAAACAAACTAGAAGAATACAAAAGCATATATCAAAAACACACACACACACACACACACACACACACACACACACACATATGTATATTTATTTCTTCAAACAAAAGGAACCACCATTTTTGGTTTTCAATTCAATTCTGCCTTGGTTGTATCCTAAGGGATTTCACAACTAGGTTTTATTTTTAAGACTAGTACATAGAAAATTGGTTTTCATACTAATCAACTAGTTTTCATACTAATCTTGGTCCCATGGCACCCCCAAGGGGTTTTCACTATTGAATTTTATTTTTCTTCAATAGGACACAATCAATTGTCCTTAGTAGTGGGAGAGAAAAATTTCCCTACTACATACCTGCCAATCTGTGAAAGTAAATAGGTAGAAAAATCCTCTTTTGTTATTAGTTTTTTATATAACTTGAGCCAGTGTCTATTTACAACCATCTTTCTTCTCGGGTTGTCTATAGGCACAAATCATACAATGCCCTTATCAAAAAAAATTTATTAGATAATTCAGCTAATCCATTACCTTATAGATAATAATTAGAAGAATGTTTGATGCTCACCTTATTATCATATGCCCATTCTACAAAATGGAGTGAAATAAAAGTAGAACCATTATCACAAACAATTGAATGTGGCATTCCAAACCTAGTTACAATATGTTCTTTCAATAATTGAATGACTACCTTAGTAGTGCAATTCTTGGTAGGAATAGCTTTTGTCCATCTAGTGCAATAATCAGAGGCGGTGAGAATGTACTTATGGGAAGCTAAATAATTAGGGCTTATAACCCCTACAAAATCTAGGCTCCACTAAGTAAAATATCTCATCTCAACTACAAGTTGCAATGGCATAGGTACCTATCTCTCCTTATTGGTAGCAATCTAACAAATATGGCAAGACCGCACATGGGAATGGATATCTTTGAATATGTGTGGCCAATAGTAGCTAGATCTCAAGATCTAGTGTGCCATGGCATTTGCAGAACCATACCCTATTCCATACTTACCATGAAACTCATGTAATATGTGAGTGAAACTCATGTAAAAATGGAGATATTTGGTGATTGTTGGTGTTGTCCCCGATATCAAATATTATCTTGGATATCAAGTGGTGTCCACAGTATCAAGTGTTGTCACCCAATATCCAATGTTATCACCCAATATCAAATGTTATCCCTCGATCATTTCTAACTATATAGCAAACCAGGCCCCAGGTCAATCTGAAACCCATGCTCACTGCGCTGCACTTGACACCTACCAATTACCTTATATGATTTTTTGTTTTCATGATTAGCTATTATGATATTCGCCTTCAAAAACTATCCCCCCACTTCTACTAATAAAGTATCCATTCCAATCAAATATGACACACTGTTATCATCGCTAGTTTAGTCCCAAATTTAGGGCATAAGGTAAATTAGGGTGGAATAAAACTATTTAGGCCCATGGTAATAGATGACCACCTTACGGTGGTCACTCCCTTCCTTAAATTCAAATTAAGGAGCCCCCTATGGTGTCATTGTAGTATACCAACATCAGTCTATCCATGTTGTCAATACACATCTGCATTGTCGGTCCACCTCCATGCATTTGTGTCTTCCACTATTGATTCCACGTCATCCTGCGGGTCCGTCCACATCATCCTTGGTCATCCCTTGATAGTTGGTACTCTGAATAATATTTGACCACGTTCATTGGTTGGGTTCCATTTCTCATCTCGAGAAGCTGAGACCAACCTTTTAAATGCCCTGCCATGAAAAATGCATAAGTTAAATCAAAACAAAATAAACTTGGAATTCCACTAATAAAGCTATATTCAAGCTCTGAAATTGGGATTAATAGATTTCCCAAATATAAGGAGGGCCCTCTTATGACCTTTCTTTGATTAATTTATATATATATATATATATATATATATATATATATATATATAATATTTTCATTATTATATATATATTTTATTTATTTATTTATTACTTGATTTATTTTATTATTATTTGATTTAATTAATTTCAAATGTTGAATTAACTTAATTCAAATAATTTGAAATTAAAAACCACGTTATAAACCTAACAAAAAATTAAGACTTTGAAAATAAAACAAGAAGACACTGCCTAACAATGAACCCTAGACTCTACACTGCAAACTCGAGGGTAGGGACCTATCAAAATTATCACTCCTAGAAAATCAAAAGTCCCAAAAAACAACAAAACTTGAGGTGGATCCCCAAGTTTGGGGTAAGTTGTGCAATGGCCACAACAAATCCCTTATCATAAAATTTACAATTCGTCTACTTGAACCCTAGTATCGAGATTTGAAATATACTCCCTTGGATACTTTGGATGCAACTTTCAACCATGCAGAATTGGAAAAGGAGAAGCTTGCTAGTCAATCGAGAGGGGCTTAATATTTAAGATCCACCAAGGTGTCCAATTAGCAACAACAAGTGAAGAATACATCTTCCTCTAATTCTTCTTCTTCCTTTTCTTCTTCTACATCCTCTTCTTCTTCCTCCTCTAAAAAATCTTCTTCTTCTTCTTACTCTCAAAAAGTTTGTACTTATTGTAAGAAGCAAGGACATCTTAGGCATCATTAGTTCAATTGCATAATATGAAGAAGAAATCCTTAGTTGTAAAGCCTTCTAATGGGGACCCCAATGATGGCCCCATTGAGACTATGGGAGAAGGAAAAACATATCAAATAGTTAAAGGGTAACTCGAATAATTTAACCCTTATGATCATAATTATTCTATAAGTGGTTGTGAAAAATTATTTGTCACTAGGGACCATTTGACTTCTGAATTTTTCACAGATTGTATTATCAACAATATCTCATAGAAATATCTAATTACAAGTTTTGTTATCGACAAGTTGAAACTTCCATTGAGACCTCATCCTCATCCTTATTCTTTGGGATGGAAGGATAGCGAGAGTACTTCAGACGACATACACACTTGCACATCTCCTTTGTATTTGGTCCAAAAGTTATGTACAAGGCCACATGTGATGTCACATCGATGGATTGTTATGGTTTGTTGTTGGGAAAACCTTATCAATATGATAGGAATATCATTTATAATGTATTCTATAACATATATAATTTACAATTGGATAACAAGGAATATCTAATAAGATGCACTTAACCTACTACCAATTTAGTTTTAAGTTACTGACAAGCACACAAAGTAGTAAATCAAGCATAAGAGTTGACATTAATCTTCACAAGACCAAAAATTGAAGACACTTAAGCATCACATCGCAATTCTATCAAGAATGCTTCATTTAATAAAACTTTATAACTTATGCACAAGTGTTCAAGGAACCTTCTACTCTTCCTCCTGTAAGAGAAATCAATCATAGCATAGATCTTATTCTTGGAGTATCTCTTCCTAATACACCCATGTACAAAAAATCAATGCCTCAAATGGAAGAAGTAAAAAAAAAATTCATGATTTGATAGCTAAAGGATTCATTAACCCATGTACATCTCCTTGTGCTTCACCCATTTTTTTAGGACTTAATAAAGATGGTACTTGAAGACTATGTATTGATTTCATGTCCTTGAATTAAATCACCATAAGGAATAGGTATCCACTCCCTATAATTGATGATCTTTTAGATCAACTATAAGGGATTTTTTTTTTCAAAGATTGATCTAAAAAGTGGGTATCATCACGTTCGAGTGCACATAGAGGATACATGGAAGACAACATTTAAGACCAAGTTGGGCTTATTTGAGTGGCTTGTTATGCCCTTTGGTCTTTTATTAGCACCAACATTGCTCATATTTTGGCATGGGTTCTAATGATTTTGTATGACATATATTATATCTAAGTTGTACTTTTTATGCATGTTTATATCTATTTAATGAAAATTATGCATATTGCTAACTTGCGTGTAAAGTGTGTCTTGTGTGTAGAATTGATTAATTCATCATTTTTTTGCATGATCTCATCGAGGTCCTACTCGGACCTAGAATATTCACTGCCTAAGGATGCTAAGGCATATCAAGATAGAAGGCACATTGATCCCATTTATGGGAGGCACCTTGATCCCATTGATGGGAGGCACCTTGATCCCATTTATGGTAGGTGCCTTGATCTCGTTGGCGTCTTTATCCCATAGAAAGCGTATTGATTCCATTCAACGGAAGGTGCCTTGACCCCGTTAATGGAAGGTGTCATGATCCCATTGAAAGGAGGTACCTTGATCCCATTCAAAGGAAGGTACCTTGATCTCATTTATAGAAGGTGCCTCGATCCAATTTGTGCCCAATGAAGATCGTGTCCCACTGCATTAACAAGATTTGAATGCTGACTCCATGTAAGATGCTAATTCTAGATAAATGATAAAATATGTCAATTATTCTATTCTTATAGGAGGAAATAGAATAAACATTTGTTGAAGGAAAATACAGGTAATGACGAGCATCAAACAGAAAATATACCATTCCCATGAATAGACAAAAAAAATTGTTGACTGTTTTAAACACGTATATGTTACTGTACATCAAATTGTCTTAACTTAGAACATAGCAGATTTTATCTCATAACAACATTGTAACAGAAGTCTTGTGTGTATTATATAAACACACAGACTTTTTTGAACTGAGGGGGAGATTAATATTGAAGAGAGTTGATTATATTGTACTACAATTCTTATTCATAAATAAAGTTCATTCAAGAGTTTCTTATCCACGTTCAACTTTCATAGTCTACCAGGTGGAAGCGAATGGAGCCTGGGTCCACTCCTAGCTAGTATTCCTCCCCTTCTTCTTTGCTTTCCTAGTTATATTATTTTATTCTCTTGTGTGTTGCATTTTATTTTTGCAAGTTATTTTTTTACAAGTTTATCCATTTCCTGCTTTCTTTTATTTTTGTACAGCGTAGTGTGATTTTTCTTCTGCAATTTAATTTATGCAAGTTCAATTGGTATGGATGAATTAATGTTATCTCAAAAAATACTCCCCCAATGATAGAACTAGCGGACTCATCTCCATAGGTGTTGTGATTGATCTCAACTTGGTGCTTCACAAGCTTACGAGTTTTCCTAGGTTGACAAATTAAATGAAAGGGCTATGACAAAAATAGTGTGAAATTAACCAATATTTTTACCCCAACATTTTGGTGTTGTTGCCAAAAAAGTGCTAATAGTAGATTCTATTACAATATTTTTATCCTTTCCACCTAATTTTGTATGATTCCATAAAGAAACAGAGGACCAAACATTCGATTCATAAGAAAAATCCCACAAGAGAATATTGAACCAGTTGTAGATTCTAAATTTGAACTAGAGTCCCCACAATCACCCCCAGTCATGCATTGAATTAAACACCTCACTTTTGCACAATGCTCTTCCACATCTTATAGACCAAGAAAATATTGGATCGTACATAATACTCTATTTAAAATAACTCCATTCAAATAGGATCTACTATGGAAAGTTGTTTTGGATAAAACCATTTCACCAATTGATTTGCAGGTTCTTGTGCAGAAATTTCAAAATGATCAAAAGGCCATAGAAATTGCTTTAGAAATAGAGACCACATTTTCTAAAAATATGGTTGAGAAAGAAGAGGTATCAACCATCTTTAGCTTCCAAATAGAGGAGGCGAAGGGAGAAACAAATATGATAAACATATCCCCTTCCCACCTTCCTACCTTCATAGGATCCCCAACGGAAGACCCTGAGCTATTTTTGTTTAAGTTTGATATCTTGTCCAGGTCTGTGGATTACTATTCGGACCCCCAAAAGTTGAAATTTTTAGAGATGAAAAACTGCCCTACCACTTACAATTCCTAAACAAAAGGCTGGATCCACAAGGACGGAACCTTTTGTGGGGTGAACCACGGGGGTATGTTGTACTCTACACTCGGTGCTAGGGGCAAGGGTTCACCAGGAATGATTTAAGAACTCGCTCCAAGTCCTCAGGATATTAGGGATAGTTTGATGTATTCAATTTTAAGACAAACACCTAATTTTGACCTTTCTAGATCTAGGCTAGAAAAGATAAAGGACAATGCAAAAAATAGGATAATGTAGTTGAAAACAAAATGTAGGTATACGAGAGCTATCCTAGAATGATTCTTTATTTTGGATGTTCAATAAATAATAATTCTAGGATAGCCTAAGAATCAATAATTAAATTAGATTTTCAACCAATAGGATGAGTAGAGCACTTATTTAGATCGGTGGTTGATTGAACCTTTTCTGCCTCTTGTCCAATGATATCAAGAATACATATTTCTGCAAGATAACTTAAGAAACACTTGAAGATATGATTAGCATTAGGGGTCCTGCTTAGGCTGCTATACAACAGTGCTTGGAGGTGGATCAGTCAAGCCCCCTAGGTCCTTTTAGCTGAACTTTGATAATTAAAAACAAAAATTGACCTTTGGAGAGAAACAAACATAATACAATACGATAAAGAAGAATGATGAAATTATAGAAACAGAGTGCACCACTATGCTCTACATGCAATATAGAATACAATGATAAAAATTGGAACAACAGATTACCCCTAGATTGGGCTCTAGCAAAATTGCACCCCACAAAGACCAGGTGCGATAACGCAAAGGCAAAATCGCACCCCAAAAAGACCAGGTGCAATTTTGTAGAAGTGAGGTGAAACACCTTAGATTGAAGCAAAATGACTAATACGTGATATAGAAAATAAAAAAATACATGCAAAAGAGTGAAATCACCTAGTAGAGAGCAAGAAGCAAACATAAAGGTTTGAGATATCCCAGGTAGTCAATCTCTCCTTAAGGCTTCAACACAAATCCACCAAAGCGAGCAACAAAAATAAAAAATCCAATGCAGCAGAAAATAAAGCTTCAATAGATCACACTTCACACTTACGAGTTAGTTTGCTTGTGGAAGAAGAAAAAGAAGAAGAAGAAGACCTCAAGAAAATAGAACTTGAATAATAAATGTTATTATTGCTTGGTTGGAAAACTTGCTTGATAAAAACTTGATTCAAACTTGATACTTGGATGGAAGAAATGAATTTCAAACCCTCCTTATATAGTGGATTTGAAATATAAATAGGCAAGAAAACCAAGCACAACCGACCCTAAAAATATCAACTTTGAAAATTAGGGTTTTCTTAAGATAAAACCCTAAAATGCAAAGTCACGCTCCATAAATACGGGGCGCAACCTCGCACTAGCTCAACTCCTATGCAGGTTTAATGCATTTTGGAGGGTCAAACAGAGTCAAAACAAGTCATATCATATACCATTGTAAAGATATTTTTGAGCCTGATCTAATGGTATAATATTTATGAATAATGGATAAGATTTGGTAGGGGAAAATAGGCTCAAAGATAACCCTACTTTTCCAAGGATAAAATAAGGGATCTAGGGAAAATTACACACCTTAGTGGGTCAATTTTTCGTGTCTATATTTTACCCCCTATTTGATGTATTTAAGGCCAAGTAAATGCATCAAAGAAATATGTACACTCCTATGGAAAATAAGGCAATAAACATAAAAAAGTGGGTGGCAAGGTTTGGGCAAAAGGGCAAGAAATTACTACCATTAATGCCTCTATGTCTAGGGTGCCCCCTCGAGTTTCAAAAGGAATGAACATTCCTTAAGAAACTTGAAAAAGGAAAAGAAAAGAAAAAGGTAAAACATAAAATATAGAAAACAAAGCAAGCAAACAATAGAGCAATGATCATTGGGTACAACATGAATCTACTGCAGCTAGTATGAAATGCATGGATGAATAGAAGAAAAGGAAAAAAATAATAAGGGAAGAGAAGAGAAGAACAAGAAAAAGAAGAATCCAAAGGTCAACCATATAAATCAAGATAATCTGATCAAGAACATTGAATGAAGGGTGTTATGCCTAAAATAATGGTCCAAGTGTGGAGTGAAAACCCGCTATGGGTGTAGTATTCACTAATATGGATAGATGGGAAAAATATGGAGCGTAATCTGCTATGGATGATTGCTCAAATGATGAAATAATGTAGCATAACCCTCTATGGATGATTAATCACTAGTGACTATTGTGGGATGATTACCTACTAGGATGTATGCCAAGGCCTATTGAAATGGCCAAGGACCTTATCATGTAATGGGGTGTTAAGCTCGTTGAGTCAAAATAAGTGTAACCCAATAGGAGGAATATGCTATTGCTAATGTGATTGATGTATTAGTAATTACTACCCAATAGGGGTGTGTAAGAATATATATATATATAGACCAAGTTATATGAGCATAACAAAATGTGAGTGTGTGCATGTGCTAGAAGAAAAGAGAGGAAGAAAATGAGAAGCAATGAATTGTGCATGTGTACCCCCAGCTTGAGGTTTCAACTATTGAAAATTCAATATGAGAGGAAGTGTGTAATCAAAGAAGAGAAGAATGTATATCCTTATCTGAACAAAGAAGATAAAGGAGAAATAAAAATCATGCAAAAATATAAGGACATACCATAAGAGTATTGCATTCCCTGACTTGGAGGAGAAACGATGATTATTGTAAAATTTTCAAAGTCAAAGGATACAAGAAGAAGAGAGAAGAGAAGAAAGATCAAAGGAAAAAAAGAAGAGAATAAGGGATTAAAATGCATGGGCCATAGGTTGGGGCTTCGCTAGGCATCAAAATCCTAGTGAAAGTGCAATGCATGTGAGCTATGACCTAACTAGGTATCATCACATGACATTATCGCGAATCACCAAAAAGCTATATGATCAAGCAGTCATGAGCAAGCAACAATGCAATTATGATAATAAAAAGTGCAATAAAATAGAATATCAAGCAATCATGCAAAGTTAATAGGCAATCATGCAGTATGAGCAAGCGAACAGGTATGATGGAATGAGAATGCAAATGCATACCTAATCAATGATGGATTTTATTTTATTTTATGTTAAAAAAGCAATCAGAATGATAGTCAACACACATTTTAAGTGTGCCTCCTATATTAACAAAAAGAAAAAACATTCAAGGGACTGCTCCATCAAATAAAAATCTAGAAGGAAAGCCATATCAATGATTATAATCATGGAGAGGCTCCTTCATAGCTCTTTCTTTGGCAGCCATAACATGATAACATATACATCTTGAATAAAACCATCATTTTTAATATGGGAAGGAGCAATCCCTAACTTTGCAAGATCTCTATGAGAAGTAGAATATTTACTATTAGAACACATAGAATTTATCATATTACATGTTAGAGGGATAAGGGGGATCCTTATCCTCATTACTCTGCTCCAAATATTGATGAGATATATCCAAAAGAGGTTCTTGAAGAAACTAATTGTCTTGATCCCATGATGAATTAATTAGAGGTTCCTCACTCACTTTTAGATTGTTGAATTACTTAGATTTTTGAGATGAGGAACTTGGAGAAATAGATGATGAAACTGAAGGACAAGCATTGAGACCAAACTGAGCTTGTTTAACCATTGAATAATATTTGAATGAATGAAGGTCATCTGCAATGGTAATAACTTGTTCTTTAAATTTAAATTTCAAACATTGATGAAGAGTAGAAGGGATGGCCTTCATTGCATGGATACAAGGACATACAAGAAGAAGATTAAAATATGCAAGGCAATGTACCACATAGAATAATGTATCTACAGTTTTAGGTCCAACTTTGATGGGAAGAGATATAGTACCACAAGCTTCTTGGGACTCATTGTTGAATGTTTTGATGATTGCATCAGATTTAGTTAAATATTTCTCTTTTAATATAGATAAATTGATATGTGCATAACTTGATGGAAGAACCATTATCAATCATAACCCTTTTGATAAATGTTTCCATAACAAATGCAGTAATGTAAAGAAGAATCCCTCCATAGGTATGAGGAAGAAATATCGTCATTCAAAAATGTGATGTGATGTGTCCCACGAAAGCTTACAAAATTGCCTATATCACTAAGGGAAATATATGGAGGGACAAATTGTTGTTTTATAACATTTATTAAGGCTTCACCATGAGTAGGAAAATTTTACAAAAGTTCGAAGAGGGATATATTTGCTGAAAAACTCATCTCCTATTGATACCATTGGATCTATAGATTCTGCACCTGCTATTCTGAAGTAGTTGTTACCATACCAACCATTTGATTATCATAATAATGTGGTATATTTTTACAAGATACCTGTTTAACTTCCTGTCATCCTTTCTTGGGTACATTCAAGTTAGTAGTGGACTTTTGTTGACTATTTGAATATTGAGAGTTTCTTACATCAAGACATATTGCATCAATTAAATATTGAACCACATGTTTCAACTTCTTACAAGAATTTGTTCAATGTCCTACTCTATGATATGCACAATGTTGTTCTGCCTTGTACCAACTAGTTGTAGTATCTAGTTACCTTATAGGAGGTAACTTAATTACATTATCTTCTAGAAGTTTTTTTAGGACTTCTTCCATAGGTAAGCCAAGTCTTGTGAAATTCCTTTTTGGAGTTTTTTGAAGTATTATCTTTTGTAGGTTGTTATCAATATTATTAATAGGTCTACTATCCATTACACCATCACCTACAACACTCTTATGCATAATATATATGTTCTTATAAATTACTAAAGAATATATCAAGCATATCTTTTTGAGACATGGACTGTCTTAATCGACCAACTAAACATCTCCAACAAGCTAAGAATTTTGAAAAACTTTCTTCTTTACTTTTCTTTAAATCATATAGGTCTCTCATTGTCACTTCCTTTTCAATATATGCACTAAAATGATGAACAAATAATTTTGCAGTCTCTCCAAAATTCCTTAAAGAATGGTTGGGTAACCGATAATACCATTCTAATGCCATGCCAACAAGACTCTTAGGAAACATCTTTAGTAATAACATATCATCATAGATGAGATCATGGAAATCTATTCTAAATATTCTTAGATGCTCAATCGTATCTTTTGTACCCTTATATATAGGCAATACCGACATGGAAAAATGCATAGGATAAGACCTAACAACAACCATATGTTCTAGAGTTTGATTGCACATCTCTTTATAACTATAAGTAAAACTATATGGCTGAATCATCTCCACTTTTGAAACCAATTGTTTTACCATATTTGCAAATTTCTAAATTTTTGGATTACTATTGTGCAATGCCCCTAGATTCCCTAAGGTAGGGGTATAGGTAGGTTGTTGAAAAGTAACTTGGCTTAAGTTGGAAGTATTGATACTATTGTAATATGTGATACCTTGCAGGAGAGGATAACTACCATTTGGTTTAGAGACAAAATTGTTGAGATTAGCATATTGAGAAGGAAATTGAAAATAATTTTGAGTGACACTACTAGTTGGATGAACTTGTGGACTTCTTCCAACATTGGTGGTTACAAGTAATGGCATAGATTGGTTGATGGGCATTATTACAATGATTCAAAGATTAAAACAAATGGTTATCATGAATATGCCTAGGAGAGATAACTGGAGGACGAAGAAGAGTCTCACCTCTTTCGAGTTGAGCTTTTTGTTCCATAGCCTTAAGTAAAGCCTCCTTATGGCATTCCATGAAACCCAAAACATGATCAAATGATTCAAAAATGTAGCGACCCTTAGGGTATTCAAGGGGACCAAGACTATTATCAATATTTTCTTCTTCAATATTATGATTTTCTCTATCAATTTGATCATTCTTTGGAAAAATATCATCAAACCTTAGAGGCCTTCGCTCACTCCCAAGGCTGGAAGCCATTAGGAGAAGGAGAAAAGGACTAGGGCAAAAAGGGAAAAACTAAAGACTAGCAAAAACAAACACAAGATGTTATGTTTTTACTTTTTTATCTAAACATAGAATTAATGATATTTATTAAAGTTTTTAAAATAAAAGGAGGTATTCACGTCAGGTTCACCAAAGATGTAGACAGGGAAAAATGCCCTACCGCATACAATTCCCAAACAAAAGGTTGGATCCGCAAGGAGGTAATATTTTATGGGGTGAACCACGAGGTATGCTATACTATAAACTTGGTTCTAGGGGGAAGGGTTCACCAGGAATGATTTAAGGACTCACTCCAAGTTCTCAGGATATTAGGGATAGTTTGATGTATTCAATTTCAAGATAAACACCTAAGTTTGGCCTTTCTAGATCTAAGCTAGAAAATATAAAGGACAATGTAGAAAATAGAATAATGTAGTTGAAAACAAAATGCAGGCATACAAGAGCTATCCTAGAATGATTCTTTATTTTGGATGCTCACTAACCTAGGGTTTTATTTTAGAACACCTTTAAAGCAGAGATATACAAGATAGATGCATAGAAATTATCCCTAGATGCAAACTAAATGCCTTTCACTTTCAGATGCCTAAGAATCAATAATTAAATCAGATTTTCAACCAATAGTATGAGTAGAGCACTTATCTAGATTGGTGGTTTATTGAGCCTTTTCTGCCTCTTGTCCAATATATCAAGAATTACTGTTTCTACAAGATAACTTAAGAAACACTTAAAGATATGATTAGCATTAGGAGGCTTGCTTAGGCTATTATACAATAGTGCTTATAGGCATAGAATTCAAGCCCCCTAGGTCCTTTTAGCTGACCTTTGATAATTAAAAGTAGAAATTGACCTTTGGAGAGAAACAAACATAATACAATACGACAAAGAAGAATGATGAAATTATAGAAATAAAGTGCACCACTATGCTCTACATGCAATATAGAATACAATGATAATAGTATATTACCCCCATATTGGGCTCTAGAAAAATTGCACCCCACAAAGACCAGGTGCAATAATGCAAAGGTGAAATCACACCCCAAAAAGACCAGGTGCAATTTCGTAGAAGTGAGTTAAAACACCTCAGATTGAAGCAAAATGACTAATACATGATATAGAAAATAAAAATATACATGCAGAAGAGCAAAATCACCTAGTAGAGAGTGAGGGAGCAAACATAAATGTTTGAGATCTCCCAGGTAGTCAATCTGTCCTTAGGGCTTCAACACAAATCCACCAAAGCGAGCAACAACAATCAATAATCTAATGCAGTAGAAAATAAAGCTTTAATAGATCACACTTCACACTTACGAGTTAGCTTGCTTGTGGATTTAGAAGAAGAAGAAGAAGACCTCAAGAAAATAGAAATTGAAATAATAAATGTTATTATTTCTTGGTTGGAAAACTTTCTTGATAAAAACTTGATTCAAACTTGATACTTGGATGGAAGAAATGAACTTCAAACTCTCCTTATATAGTGGATTTGAAATAGAAATAGGTAGGAAAAACCAAGCACAACCAACCCTAAAAATATCAACTTTGAAAATTAGGGTTTTCTTAAATGAAAACCCTGAAATGCAAAATCGTACTCCATAAAGAGGGGTGTGACCTCGCACCAGCTAGACCCCCATGGTGTTTTAATGCATTTTAGAGGGTCAAAATTTGTCAAAACAGGTCATATCATATACCGTTGGAAAGATATTTTTGAGCCCGATCAAATGGTATGGGATTTAGAAATAATGGATAAGAATTGGTAGGGGAAACATAGGCTCAAATATGACCATAATTTTCCAAGTATAAAACAAGGGATCTAGGGAAAACTACTCACCTTAGTGGGTCAATTTTCCGTGTCTACAAAATTATTTCCTTCAACATTGGATGATTCAGCCCTGTTTTTGTTCATCATCTTGGGTAATAAACATATCACCACCTGGGGGGAGATGAAGAAGATCTTTCTAGATCAATACCAATATTTTGGTAGAGCATGGGATTTGAGGGAGAAAGTATTGAACATGAATTAGAAAGAATATGAATCCCTAAAGGAGTATTAGGACAAATTTAGTTTCAATCTGCAAAGATCCACCCATGTGAAACTAAGCAATAAGTTCCTCAAGAGCATTTTCTTTGAGAGGAATTACCAATAAATCTCTTGAAGCCTTAAATATGATCTTTGGAGGGGATTTTTACCAGTACCAAATTTTAGAAATTTGGCAACTATATCAGAATTACTCTAGAATAAAAGGTAAACCTACTTCCAGAACCATGAAGGCAACCGCCTCAATCATAAAGATAGAGATATGTAACATGTTAGAGGATTTGAAAAGTAAAATGCTTTCCTCCCTAGAATTGCATATGGACACTCTCCTATTGGAGAAGAAGAAACAAGACAATTAAGCTACATTGGCCTACATCTATCCAAAATGCAGAGGAAAACATGCAAGAAATGTGTGTCCAAAAAATAAAGTTAGGGTGTGTGTTATTTGCCAAAAAAATCATAAGATCAGATTGTGCCCATAGTTATCGATGTTTAAAGAAGATGCTGAAGTTTTGGAAGCTTACTTCATGGGTAATCGAAGGAACTAGAAACAACCTCCTATGGGGAATATACCAGCATAAGTCCCACCCTACAGAGGAGGAACTTATATGCCACAAGGGTAGGTCCAACCACCCAATATGGGATGGTGGGGACCACCACCTTGTATGAATGACCCTCAAGGAGCCTCATTTCCCAAAAAACACCCATGGATGCCATACCAGTAACATGGGCATCAATGGAAGAACTATGGTATATGGAATTCAGCTCCACAAAATTTAGTGCAAGCTCCACTACAACCAATCTTACCAGCTCCTCTTGTAGTGGGGCCTACACAACTTCTAGCATAGATGATGGTCAACCCCAATAATAAGATAAATAATCCAACATATCAATTGAAGGGAGAGATGTATCCCATGTATAATAAAAGAAGTTGTAATCATGTACAATTATGATCAGGTAGACAGATAGGAATAGAGGCTGCTTCCTTAATAGAAGAAGAGGATAACGTAGAAGAATTACCTCTAGTAGAAGAGGTTGAAGAAGGATCAGTTGTTGAGAAAACTAAAGCTTACCTCATGGTGCTCATGCGATGTATCCTCTTCGCACTCCCAATGTCCAAAACATCCCTCATTCACCACATGTATTTTCGTTTACCTAGTTGTTTATTGTCTTCTTATTCCATGTGTCGTGTGTTTGTAGTTATATTCATAGCAGTCTAGTAGTATCGTGTTCGTCAGTTATTCCATGTGTCGTATTCCTTGTCGTATTTGTAGCTATCTAACCATGCCATCATCTCTGTTCACATGCCCACTATCCAACCATGAAGTCTGCTCTACACATAGTCTACTGTGTTGATGGTGATGAATTCTGACGTCCCACTAGAGTTGAACTTGTCGATGCAACCCAACTAATGCGAGACTAGCCATTGTTTATCCTAGTTGTAAGAAGAGTTAAAAGTTAGGATGCAAGGTGATCGTTGAAGCTGTTATCTGCCACTAGTCGGTGGCTAGAGAAGAGTTTGAAAGTTATTATCTACCACTAGTCGTTGGCTAGAGAAGGGTTTGAAAGTTAGGTTGCAAAGTGACCGTTGAAAAATCTGCCAATCCTCGAATTATAATCATTAATAAGAACATAAGTGACCGTTCAATTTCAAATTTCGAAGGTCCTAACTAGCCATTGGACGAAATAACAAATACTTTTTTGCAAAAATTGACAACAAAGGATAGGATATTCAATTGGGTTACAATTCAAAGTGCATGAGTGATCAAACCACTCCAAACAGTGGAATAGAGGAGCAAATGATAGATTACAACACACATATAGACCAAACAAGGTGTTCCTATTGCCAATTTTGCTACACCTTGTTAAATTTCATATTATATACAGTTTTGAGACCATTCATTGTAAAATCTTCCATTTTTCTTAAAAATGGCTAAGGTGTTGTTATGTTGTTGTGCTTTCACCAGCTATCTCTTTTGGTTTAAAACTGTGTTCTATTGCATTATGTGGTTCCTTTGCTTTTCTATACTTTTCTCTATGTTTTTTGTACTTTTCCCTGTTATGTTGCATGCAAAATTGTGAATGTTTTAGCATGGGCATTTTTCTGATGGTTTCGCTTCCTTATTTTTATCTTTAAATCCTCTTTTTCATATTTGCACATATGACTATAATTTCCAGCACTTAGACACTTAAGTACGTTTTTCTGTTAAAGATATGAAGTTGCTCCGGTAGAGGGAGCACAAGGCCAAAAAAGAGAAAATAATAAAATACGGCTAAATATGAAAATCTAAACATAGTCAGAGCTTTAGGCACTCCTCTCCTGGAGCGATATTCTAAAAAAGTAGAAACAAGTGTAAAATATATAAGTATAAAATTTAATATGGTCAAAGGGTAGAGTGCTTCACTAGTGGAGCGCCTCTCCAAAGCGCTCCACTAGTGGAGCACATATCCAAAGCAAAGGCAAAGAAAAGTAAAAAGAAGAACATAAATAAAAAATATAAACTCCCAAAAAGTCAACAAATGGTCAAAAAAGTGCTCCATAGGTGGAGCGCCTCTTCAAAAGCGCTCCACATATGGAGCGCCCCTTCAAAATCGCTCCACAGCTGGAGCGCCTCTCCAAGGCAAGAAATGTAAAAGTGACCAAGGTAGAAAGTGTCAAATTGATAAAAATTTAAAGCATTCCACTAGTGGAGCGCCTCTCCCAAGCACTCCACTAGTGGAGCAAACTCCTCAAACAAGTGACTAAGAGAAACTATTGCAAATCTACCATGGACAGTTCGAACCGACTCCAAGTTGCATTCTATAAATTCGAATTGACTATTTCAAGTCATTGTCATAACCTTCTGTCTTCAATGCTCAGTTATCTAAAAATTTTGAATTGAATGTTTCAAGTCATCACTAAGAGCAAGTCTTCCTGTCATGAGAGTGGTTGGACATTAATGTTCTTAGCAGTAGAATTCTTCCATAAAAGTTAGCTTCTTCTCTATAACCAGGGATGGATAACTTCTGCTAGAGAATGAGTTGTGTACTTCAAAATATGCTTTCGAAATAAAGGCTTCTAGCTCCGATTTTGAGTTCTCTATCTTAGTGTATGACTTCTATTTTGCAATTTCTATTAAATTAGTCTCTTTATCGCATAGTTTAATTTTATTTTTTGGGTTTCACTATCAATAGAGGACTAGTCCCTAGAATACTTGTTGGAGTTTACATAGTTCAGAGAATTTAATACTTATTAAAGTCTATTGTTTTGATTACTATTGGTTCAAGTAGTTAGACTGTCTATCATGCTTTCAATCCATCTGTAATGTCCCTTTTTAAGAAACAGCAAACCCTTACTACAAAAATGTAGAAATTAAGTACAACAAGGAAATAACTCAGAAATTGCTCATAAAATAACACAAATATGAGGAGAAATCAGCCAGTATCATATATTAAATATTTCCAAACCAATACAACAGCTCCCCAAGGTTGAACAGATGCAAAAAATCCTCAAAAATGACCCCAAATACAAGCGTAGGGTTTGGGGCTGCCAATAGATCTGAAACACATGACACAAATGCTCCCAAAAATGCCACGAACTCCTCACGGATGCCTCCAATAGGGTGAGGTTCTAATTTGGAGTTGACATCTCCCAACCCTAAAATCACTTAAAGTGCTCCCAACCCTAAAATCACTTAAAGTACCTTATTACAACATAAAAACATAAAACATAAATAAACACAACTTAAGTTATGTCTCCTAGTCACATGAACCCTTTTTCACTTTTATAATTAAGTGTAGGAGACATTTACAAAAAAAAAAATTATTTTTGGGACATTACAAGTCCACCCTCCTCAAATTGCTTGTCCTCAAGCAAAGTCAAAGCTGGAGCATCTAAAATTTCTGCACCTTCCCAAGTAGCATCCTCCATAGGCAAGTCCTTCCACTTCACAAGATATTCCTTGACAGTCCTACTCCTAAGCTTTCTCTCCCTTGTCTCAAGGATCAATTCAGGTTCAAGAATGAGATTTCCTTCATCATCAAGGGGTGTAAAATCTGAAGATGGTTGAATATGTTGGCCCAAGGCCTTCTTCAAATAAGAAACATGGAAGACATTATGTATTTTACTTCCACTTGGAAGTTCCAAAGCATATGTGACCTGTCCAACCTTACTCAACACCTTGTAAGGTCCATAAAATTTGGGTTTGAGTTTTTCTGCTCCACTTCTTTTCAATGTAGACTGTTTGTAGGGATGCAACCTAACATAAACCAAGTCTCCCACCTCAAATGAGCACTCACTACGCTGCTGATCTGCATACTTCTTCTGCTGATTTTGTGTCATAAGAATATTGTCCTTCAAAGCATTAAGAATATCTTGATTTTCTGTTGCAAAGTCTCTATCTTTTTGGACCCTTGAATCACCAAAAATCAGATCTAAAAAGTGTGGGGCATCATAACCATAAAGTGCCTTGAATGGAGACATTTTTATGGACATATGATAAGTAGAATTGTAGCAGTATTCACCAAGGTGCAGCCATTTAACCCATGCCTTTTGTTGACCTGAAACATAATTTCTCAGATATCCTTCAAGCCATTTGTTAGCAATTTCAGTTTGCCCATCAGTTTGGGGATGGTAGCTAGTACTAGGAGTCAATTTAGTACCACATAGCTTAAAAAATTCTTGCCAAAACATGCTCAAAAATCTGCTGTCCCTATCACTCATGATGGATTTAGGCAAACCATGCAATTTGAAAACTTCTTTAAAAAACAAATCAGCAACTTGTATGGTTGTACAAGTTGTTGAAATGACATAGAAATGAGCAAATTTTGTCAATCTATCAACAACAACAAATATGCAATCCTTCATGTAT
This sequence comes from Wollemia nobilis, assembly GCA_028583015.1. NCBI lineage: Eukaryota > Viridiplantae > Streptophyta > Pinopsida > Araucariales > Araucariaceae > Wollemia > Wollemia nobilis. The sequence continues at coordinate 9,601,871 of JAQPPZ010002998.1, forward strand.
ACCTTGGGCAAACCAGTAATAAAGTCCATGGAGATACTTTCCCATTTCTCGATTGGGAATAGGAAGTAGTCAAGTAAACCAGCTACAAATTCATGTTCCCCCTTGTTTTCTTGGCAAATAACACATTCCTGAACATGTAAGAAGACATCCCTTTTCAAACCCTTCCAATAGAATCTTTCTCTAACCTGTTTGTAATTCTTGTAGAAACCTGGATGGCCTACAAGTGGAGCATCATGCATGGCTGTAATTAAAGCTTATTTCAGCTTTGATTCAGGTACTAAAAATACTCTTCCCTTGCAAAAAATCAGTCCTTTATGGCTGAACCTGTCATCTTCAACTTGCCCATTTATTAGTTTAGAACAAAAATCATTCTTTGCATATTTAGCCATAATTTTCACCTTCCAATCAGCAAAAATAATGGAAAGAGAATGAAAATTAGGGTTCCTAGAAAGTGCATCAGCAACTGAATTCTTCTTACCCTTTACAAACTCAATTTCAAAATCATATGATTGCAACTTTGTTACCCATTTCTTCTATCTTTCATTCAGTCCAACTTGCCCCAAGAAGTATTTCAAACTGTTATGATCAGCTTTGACCACAAACTTGCCACACACTAAGTATTGCTTGAATTTGGTCCAGGCATGCATGATAGCTAGCATCTCTTTATCATAGATGCTGAAAGTTTTCTCCACATTTGAGAGCTTTCTAATCTCATAAGCAATGGGGCATCCTTGTTGCACAAGTACAGCTCCAAATCCAACACCTGAAGCATCACAAGCAATAGTAAAAGCAACAAAAAAATCAGGAATAGCAAGTAAAGGAGTGGAAGTCATTACATATTTTAGCTTTAGAAAAGCTAAAAGAGCCTCATTGGACCATGAAAAGGCCCCTTTCTTAGTTAATTCAATAAGGGGTGCAGCAAAAGAAGAAAACCCCTTAATGAACCTCCTGTAGTAACTGCATAAACCCACAAAACCCCTCAAATCCGTTAGGTTGGATGGTATAGGCCATCTTTGTACAGTTGAAACTTTAGTTTGATCAACCTTAAGATGTTTTTGTAGTAAACCTTGAATTTGAGGATGATAGGTGGCTGATTTTTTCCCTTTTGAACTCTAAATTACAGCTGCCCACTCAACGCCCGTATGCCTTATCATCTTCTCCATTCTTTTTTATGAGACCTCCAAAATTTTGCAAGAATATTTTGACCCATTTTTCTTGATTCCTTGCAACACCACATCTTTCCCTTCAAGCACAATTTCAGCTCTAATTTCTGATAATTAGTAACATAATCACCAAGTGAATACAACCATTGCACACCCAAAACCATATGTGGAATACCTCCTAAGGGAAAAACAAAGAATTGCTCATCTACTTCCATGTTGCCAAAATTAGTTTTTATGTTTCTTACCACTTTGTTGCATGTGATAAGATCACCATTGCCAATAGCAACATTAAAACCAATAATGATTGTTGTAGGAAGATTCTTTCTAGTGGCAAACTTCTCATCAACAAAATTGTAAGTAGCACCACCATCTATTAAAACAATAACCTTTTCATCAAAAGATCTACCTGGTACCTTAATAGTGTGAAACTGATTCAGCTCACTTAAAGTAGCTAGGGAACCTTCAGGAACTTCCTCATACTCCCTTTGTGCTTCCTCTTCCAAGGGTGTCTCATCTGCCTCATAAAAATCAGGATTATCGAAATCAAAATCAGAATGTAATTCAATTATTTGCATACCTCCTTCTCTGCATTTATGACCTCTTTGCCAAGGATATTTGCAAATGAAACACTTGTTTTGTTTCCTTAGCTCATCTTTCTCTTCTTGTGTCAAGCGTGGGCCATTTGGGGGCTTATTAGGTGGCTAAAAACCAGATCTAAAACCTTCTCCATGCGTGGGATTCTTGCCATAAAAATTTCTCTCATTTCCACCTTGTTGCGTGAGGTTTCCTTGCTACCCATACTGCTGTCCAAAAACTATTTTTTTGGCTGCAAAAGGTGGTCTAGCAGGTGGATTATGTGCAAAATATTTTTGTCTAGGAGGTAAAATAGATTCTAAGCTTAAAGCTCTCTTAATGGCATCTTCAAGAGTGGTTGGTTCAAAAGCTTTAACTAATCCCTTCACGGGTTCCAACAAACCATCCATAAAAAGAAAAATTACCCTCTTGGGTGAAATATTTTGTACCCGAACTGAAAGTTGTTCAAACTCCTCCACATAGGCATGAATGGATGAAGTTTGCTTCAAAGTGGCAAGCTCCTTGAAATACTCTTCCACATTCCTCCTTTCAAACCTCGTTCAAAACCCCGGTACAAAATTCATCAAATGTATCAATATCACCATTCCCTTGGGTTACTAACCCATGATGCCACCATGAGTAAGCACTACCCTCAAGGTGGAGTGTAGCAATCCGAACCGCATCGACTTCGGAAATAGGCTCCAAGGTAAAATAAGTCTGCAATTTTTGAAGCCATGCCCTAGCTGTAAGACCATCTTGACCATTAAATGAGGGAATGGTCACATTTTGATGCAAAAAGGGCTTCTTTTTCTCTTTTTTAGCCTCAACAACAAATTTACCCACAATCTTCAAATATTTATTAAAAGAAACTGCTACCCTAAAACCCTCAGATTTATTACTATAAGCAACAAACCATTAATCTAATTCATCAGTTACCTCATTTTCATCTCGTGGAGGTGGTGGAACAAGGAACATAGGCTTGGACGGCCTAGGCAAGGGACTGTGTGAATTAGATGATGACTCATGCCCATTGTTGTTGTCTCCCCTTTCTCCTTCCCTCCTTGTGCCATTTGGGTTGCCCAAAGCTGCCCTCAATTCTTGCTAATTTGTCTCTTGTAAGGACACCATTCTTTGCAGCATGTCAAGTAGGGCATCGAATTTTTTCTCAGTCCTATCAACTGGCCTTTGGGGCTCCTCAACCTCTTCCCTGTTTGAAATTTCCAAAGAGAGTCTGTTTCTCCTAGTAAAATACTGATGAACAGGAGAACAATGTATAAAACCCTATCAAACCCTAAAAATATGGAAAACTAAAATTCTGAAAATTCTGACCACCAAAATTTTTTTTTGAAACCATAGAACTGCAAATTGGTCAAAAGGGTATCCAAATCTGCAATTTTTATTTTCTAAAAAAAAATCCCTAAAAATTCACGATTTTCACTAGGGGACAACTTTTCACCACAGAAACACACTTATCACCATGAATAACTGAAAAAAACACTGAAAATGCTGAAACTAACCACAGGCTGGCAAGATTCCAGCTCTGATACCACTTGTAATGTCCCTTTTTAAGAAACAACAAACCCTTACTACGAAAATGTAGAAATTAAGTACAACAAGGAAATAACTCAGAAATTGCTCATAAAATAACACAAATATGAGGAGAAATCAGCCAGTATCATATATTAAATATTGCCAAACCAATACAATAGCTCCCCACGACTGAAAAAATGCAAAAACTCCTCAAAAATGACCCTAAATACAAGCGTAGGGTTTGGGACTGCCAACAGATCTGAAACACATGACACAAATGCTCCCAAAAATGCCACGAACTCCTCACGGATGCCTTTTTTTGTATTTTTGATATTTTAGGGCAATAACACCTGCAATGATATTGCCAAGACCCCAACCATGCACCTCCAATGCACTATGGAAATGAGCAAGACCTGCAATCTCAACTCATGGAACCTCTAGGGTTTCAATATTCATTTCTGATATCAACATAACATGCCCAAAATGGGACGTCTCACTCCCTTATATAGGGTGAGGTTCTAATTTGGAGTTGACATCTCCCAACCCTAAAATCACTTAAAGTGCTCCCAACCCTAAAATCACTTAAAGTACCTTATTACAACATAAAAACATAAAACATAAATAAACACAACTTAAGTTATGTCTCCTAGTCACATGAACCCTTTTTCACTTTTATAATTAAGTGTAGGAGACATTTACAAAAAAAATATTTATTTTTGGGACATTACACCATCACCCCATATTTTTGGCTTTTAACCATTTCCCATTCCTTTCAGTTGTTTTATCCCTTTCAGTATCTTCCTAACCCTTATCTCAAAAACCCCATTTTTATTTTCAAAACCAGCCCTACTGGATATTGCCATGTAGGACATTTCTTTCCTTCGGATATTCAATGCATGGCAATGGACCTAGGGTGCTGTAGACTTAGAAAACCTGTATCTAGGCCGGTTCGATTGCCAACAGTTTTTGGTATGCTCAGTGGAACGTAAACGTTCCATGTTAAAATAGTATTAAGAAGTGATGTTCATGTTATTGCTATCAAATCTAAACATCTAGCGACTCTGTTGAACTCAGATACCTCTAAGTCTCGAAGACTAGTCTAAAAACTCATGCCTTCATGCGTATAATATGGAGAGTTAGAAACATAGAACAAGAAGAAGAAATTGAGTTCTACGAGCTTGACATCGACGCTCTAGGAGAACATCCTAGGATGGTCAGGTCGAATAACTCGCTAGATGGGACATCTTCATAGGAAGCTACCATTTCTACATGGAGTCCAACTCCCAATAGCATAGCGACTAGCTTACCTCCAAATCCTCTAAATTCTCTAGATCATCAGTATACTCCAGCTCTACCGAACATTCAACCAGGTGCTTCGAGTATTTTGACCATTCCAGATTAGCAAGTTCTACCACCTCCACCGCTCCATACAAATATGCCATCCCATATGGCGTAACCAAATCTACCCAGGCTGTTCCTAGCCTAGAATCATATGAGACCCCTCACCCTGCAGGCTCAACTCACAGTACCTCTCATAGCCTTGAAAATTTTACCAACTTAGGATGGTATGGGAAAGATGATGCACGAGCATATACAAGACGTCATGGTATTGGAAACTATTCACCAAATCACTGAAGAAGACATCATGGTGAAGTTGTTGGTTCTTTCACTAAGAGGTAAGCTTCTCTACTGGTACCGATTGTTTCCTCCCAGCACCATAACCTCATGGGACCAGCTGGTGGGCCAAATTATAAGGGGATTCAATGAACAAGCATACTCCTTCTCTCTATTGCACCAGTTCACAACTATCCAGTTGCATCTACAGGAAGAAATAGCTGACTTCAATGCCAGGTTCGCTCGAACCTGTCAGAGAGTCACCAACGACCTTTGACCCACACCTGAGCAGGTCGTGTTCTATTACTTGAGAGATTTTCACTCGGATATTAGCATGAGCATACAAAATGCTAATATCATTATATTCCCTACTCTATACGAGTAGGCATAGAAGGTATAAGTCAACCTAATAACTATCAAGAAGTTACCTCTCAAGGTGACGACTCCTATTTATCCAGACTTCCCGCAAAATATGTACCCAAGTGCATCTACTCTGACTACATCCCACATGTATCCTAGCTAACCATAGAATCCAAACCCTTAGTATCAAGTAGTACCCTCTCTACAATTTCAAACACCTACTCTACCATATCAGGCATCTGTCGTCCCTCAGCTTCCAGCTCCTATCCAATATTTGGTATTACCTGCACCACTGACTCCATTGTCATTTTCAACAAGTCAGGCAGTCACCAATTAGGCAGTTGTAAATGAATCTTGGGCTAAATAATTGCAAGAGTTAAAGGCATACATGAAGACAATGGTGAATCAGATGACCATCATAAGAAGGAGGCAACATGACTAGGGCTTCTAGCAGAGAAGATTCCCTCCTCCCCTTATCACAAAAGAGCAAGCATCATCCGCTCACTGACATCCCGAAAGAAATTCAGCTATGATGAGCAGTGGAGAGGCCAGTGTTTCAAACCCAGCATATTGGTGTACCATGTGTAATGATCCACACAGCAAAGAGACCTGCATGGTGCACCTCAACTATGTTCAAACATTATCCTATGGCACTTACAAACAAGTCAACATGATCAGGGAAGCTGGTCATTATTTTATGATATCTTCTACAAATCAAGTCTCAATCCTCACCAGAGCTGGGAAGAAGTCTATGGAGGTAGATCCAGCTCAGATGGAGGCGATGAAGGTTCTAATGCCACCCAAGCCATGGAGCCAAAAGCCCCAGCTTGTGGCAAAAGCTTCCAATCCAACAGCGACGTCAAAGTCACCCAAATTGTTGAAAGACTACCTGTCGCCTTGCGCTAGAGAAAAGATGTTCCAGCCTAAAGCTTCGACTTCTCAGCCGTAGGTCAAGACACAATACTAGGATAGGGAGAAGCTCAAATACCTCTCACTGACCAAGCACCAGTGGGTAGATGCCACATAACAATACCAAAAAACATATAAATTTGCAAAGGGAGCACGAGAACCAAGTACTTCGATGTACAACATAGTCGAAGAAATGAAGAAGGCCTTGGCTAAGATAAGCCTTTATAATGCTCTCCAACTCCCATGTCAAGTTGACATTTTGTAGGAGTCTATCAAGTTTGCTAAAGACAAAGAAAACAGGTTGACATAGATGATGTTTGTGTCACCGCTAACAACTTTGGCTATAGGTAAGAATCAGCCCCCACCATTCTACCTTTCCCTTCGAATGGAAGGTTGGATCATGCATAACTACATGATAGACTCAGGTACCATGACAAACATCATGTCCAAATCAGTGTGTGAAATCAATGGAATATACCCAGAGCAGCCCTAGAGTGCTACAACTAGATGGAACTCCTGTAAATATGGTAGGACTTATCAAATATGTCTTTATCCAACTCCATAAGATGTCATCGTTCACAATCATCCAAGAGATCGTGGTGGTCTACTTAGAGCCATACTTTAGTATGTGCCTCTCAAGATAATTCACCGCTAAGTTGGGAGGCTATCTCTCCCTTGACTACTCGCACTTGGAGATCCCATTCAAGGAAAACAAATTTAAGCTCTTGAATGAGAAGCCTGCCACTTTTCATGTTCAAAAACTTGAAGATGAAGAGAAGGGCTCGGTCTCTGTCAACCCAATGATAGAAGAAATGAAAACAGTGGACCTAATGGAAGAATCTCTTGGTGAGGTCCAAGTTGAAGACGAGTTCTCCATGACTGATTTCAATGTTGTCATTAGGACCGATTGGGGTTGCTATTCACTGATAAAGCCTAAAAATGCTGAAATAGAAGCACCCATAGAAGAGTCTTCAGCACCCGACCAACTATGGAAATTGTACTTTGATGGTGCACAATGCAAGAATGGCGTAGGAGTTGGCATTACGCTCATTTCCACATAAAGCGAGCAAAATACTTATTCATATAGGCTTGTATGGAGCTGTACGAATAATGTAGCAAAATATGAGGCTTTGTGCCTCAGACTCAAGAAAGCTGAAAATCTCAACATTAAGCAGTTGTAGATATTTGGGTATTTCAAATTGATCTGCAACTAGGTTACCAATAAGTGCATCTCCAAGCAGCACTAGTTGAAGGTGTACCACAGCAAGGTGTGGGATTTACTCGAATCCTTCACCACACTAAACATCAAGTCAATTTTGTGAGAGCGAAACAAGCTTACAGATATCTTAGCCTCCATCGATGCCTGGTTTTCACTGATGGATGACATGATGCATAAGCCGAAGACAGTGAGGCTAATCTATAGGCATTTTGTGCCTCATAAAAAATTCCACTAGCAGGTGTTTGACAATGATGAACATCTTGTTAATTTCCTGGTGAATGAAGCGTCCTTCATTGAAGAGTAGAATCTGAACAAGGAAGACCACGAGGGATTGATTCAGTTGAAAAATAATCACATCTCGAAGGGTTTGATCATGTCAAAAAGTCTCTTCTACTAGAACGATAGGTCTATCAACCACAAGATGAAGGTGGACTAGAAATAGTTCATGGACCTAGAGTTAGAGACAAGAAAGGTTATCAAGGTAGGGGTCGACTGTGCAGTTAAAGAGCTTCAGTAGATACACACTCTGTGCAAAGAGTACCCCAACATCATCACTTGGTGTTACCAATATCTAAGGGGGTACGATAAGAATATCATCCAACACACCATCAAGCTGGAGGAAGGAGTCAAACCATTTAGGTAGAAGCAACGACCCGTCAACCCGAAGATTGAAATGTTGATGAGGGTCGAGCTTTTAAAAATTCTTGAAGCCAAGATCATATACCCGATCAACATTCCTCCTGGGTGGCAAACCTTGTTCCAGTACGAAATAAGAATGGCGACATATGCTTGTGCATTGATTTTTGAAATCTCAACCAAGCATCGCTCAAGGACCACAACCTGCTACCTCAGATCGATCAAATACTTCATGTGGTTGCGGGAGCACATAGATTTTCCTTACTATATGGCTTCTTCGACTACAACCAGATTTGGGTCAAGGATGAAGACCAGAACAATACTACATTCACCACCAAGTGGGGGATCTTTGCCTACCAACATATGTCCTTCGGCCTTTCAAATTTTGGAGTGAATTTCCATAGAGTGATGGACCTCACCTTTGGTGAATTGTTGAATCATGTCAGCATGATTTACTTGGATGACATGACAGTCTTCTCCCATATGAGAGAGGAACATGGCCTACATTTACGATAAGTTTTTGAAAATTTTTGGGAGCTCGGGGTCTCCATCAACCCCAAGAAATCAATCTTCACAGTGAAATAAATAAAGCTACTCGGGAATTTAATCTCTAAAAAGGGGTTAACTGTTGATCTCGCTCAAACTGAGGCACTTCTCTACCTCCCACTACCAACAAATAAAAAAGCCCTGCAGTCATTTTTCGAATAAATAAACTTCATCAGGAAGTTCATCGCTGACTTTGCCCAAGTAATAAATTTGATGGCCAAGCTCCTAAAGAAGGATGTTGAATTCAAGTGGACCGATGAAAGGAGGTAGGTTTTTCAAGAAATTAAGGAGCGGATCGCCCAAGCTCTCATCCTCATCAACCTCAACTATTCAAGAGATTTTATTTTATACGTCGTCGAGGAGCCCGAAAGGTATGCATATGTTCTGACATAGAAGGACAAAGATGAGGATGAGCGTCCGATAGCATTCCTCAACCAAATCATCCAGCTACACGAAAAAAAATTTAATTTCATTGAACGACAGGTGCATGCAGTGATGATGTCACTCTAGAAGTTACAACATTTTGTCTCTCAGAGCAAAATGATAGTGTATGTGATACACCCAGATGTTCAAAATTTCATTATCCAAGATGAGTTGGGCAATAGGAGAGCTAGATGGGTTACTAATATCTAGGAGTTTTACATTGAGGTACACCCCATGAAGTTAGTCTAAGGTAGAGCGCTCTGCCAAGAGCTGGCTAAAAATGCCATGGTCGAAGCGGTGAACCCTGACTCAGTCAACCCCACGCACGATAGCAATATTTCTAATTTATCGTCCAATAGTCCAGATTGGATAGGCGATCTAGTAGGATACTTCGACACAAGTAGGTGTCCTTCTAACTTTAATTATTTGTAGAGGATATTTCACCTACAGGCTAGCAAGTATGTCCTAACTCCTAATAGACTATTTTATTATAACATCGATGAAGTTCTTCCAAGATGTATCAAGGAGTCTCAAAAGGCAAAAATATTGGAGGAGTTTCACTTCAGGATTTCGGGAGGACATTTTGCTGGCAGACCAATGGTGCTGAAGATCATAAAAGTGGGCTATTATTGGCCCACCCTTTTCTTCAACACTTTCAAAGTTAGCCAGTGTTGTGATAGTTTCCAGTGCTACTCGAGAAGGACTAGGAATGCATCGCTTCCTCTCCACCCATCCAAGTGGAATACCCGGTCCAACAGTGGGGTCTCGACTTTATTGGTATCATTAATCCCAACTCCTCCGTCGATCACGATTATATTTTGACCACCACAGACTACTTCACTCAGTGGTTACAATTCTGACCAAGCAGGCTGACCAAGAAGTGGTTATATCCTTCTTTGAAGGATTGATCACTCACTTCGGTGTACTTGAAGCCATCATGTTTGATAATGGTTCTCCTTTCACTAATGTAAAAATTTATAATTTTGTGGTCAGGTATGGAATCTATTTGGAAACCTCATCAAATTATTACCCGCAGGGCAATGGCCTGGCGGAATCCATAAACAAGAACCTAATGTGGATATTGAAGAGGATGCTACAAAAAAATAAGTGGAGCTGACACCTACTCTTGGACTAGTCGCTTTGTGCTGACCGCATTTCTATCAAGTGATCAATCAAAACTTCACCCTACTCATTGGTGTATGGGAAGGACGTAGTCTTACCCACGCACATCGAGCTACCCGTATTGCAGTTGCTTAAGTGGCTCGACATCGAAGAGGGCTAATTAAATCTAATGGATGCGAGATTGGCACAGTTGCTGCAGTTAGAGGAAGAAAGAGAGAAATCTTACGAAGCCTTTGCCAAGCATGTGGAATCCACCAAGGGTTGGTTCAGAAAAAAAAAAACTTTCGATCAAACTTTCAGTATCAAATATTTGGTCTTAAAGTGGAATGAAAACAAATCCAATTCGGGGAACCACAAGAAGTTCGACGCCTTCTAGGAAGGCCCATTTTGAGTCTCTGATGTTAACCAGATCAACTCATTCATTCTATAAGACATGGAGGGTTTCACTCTCCTAATTTCAATGAATGAATTTATTTTGAAATCTTATCATCCATCGAGCTCCGAGGAAGATTGTTGAATCACCAGGTATTTATCATGTATATAATCTCTTTCAAAGTTTGTACAGTTGCTTGTTGGTCTTGTTTTTTGAGCGCATTTTAAAATTTGATAAGGGAGAGGGAGTTCTTTATCGCTTCATTTGTGGAGAGAAAGCCCTCTGACGCTCCACTATTGGAGCAATGGCTTCCCATTCTCCATTTAAAAAAAAAACGTTTCCTAGGAACCCTAGAGCGCTCCACCTAGGGAGTGCTTCTCCAAAAGTACTCTACCTAGATAGTGCTTGAAGACCCCAAGGAGGCTGGAGTGCAATGTTTTTCATTCCAGAGATGGGAAGATGTCCCATGATGATGGGACAGGGCTATGGGTTGACGAGTTCAGAGCTTTTGTATGCTCATTTCAATGTTTTGCTAAAAGTTAAGCAATTTATGGTGGAGTAGTGCTCGGATGGGTGACCTTATGGGAACTGTCCCGGTTGGTGTGCGCCATGGTAAGAGTTGAGCTTGAAAGTTGAAAAGTTGCCACAAGAGTTTGCCAAGATGGTTTGGATGTCGACAAGGATGTCACATTGGCTATTGAATAGAGTTTTACAGCTAGGATGAGATAGTTGGAAGTAGTCTTGCATCAGGTGAAGGTGTGGATGATTTCCAGGGAGTAGGCCAGTTCCATTATCATCAAGTGGCAATCCAGAAGTAGGTTTTTCAACCAAAAGAAAAGGGACTCATGTTTGAGCTTGATAAATATCAAGTAAAAACTGTCACGAGGGAGGATACTCATGAGACCGAGCATTAATGCGAAGTGTTAGGTGTAGCGCATCCCCAAAAGTGCTCCACCCAAGGAGCGCTTCTTGGAAAGTGCTCCACCCAGGGAGCGATTCTCTTCTAAGTTTAAAACTAGAAAGCGCTCCACTTAGGGAGCGCTTCTCCAAAAGCATTCCACCTAGGGAGCGAACATCCCCTTCCCCCATAAAAAAGTTATTTTTTGTTTTATTTTAGCCTGTCTATTCAAATTGTGCCAAGTGTTGCGGAGAGAAGTCTTTTAAAAGGTCATTTTCAAACCCTAAAGTGCAATATTTTAAGGAGAGGATCATACGACTATACAATCAAAGCATTCTTGTCCTCTATCAGCTAAATGCATACCCCCCTAGTAGATTCGTACGGGAACCCATCCTAAAAAGCAGCATGCACCCTAAGAAAATATCCTTATCCACCATTGTTATTCATCATTTCCAAAGGAAACCACCCACATGTGGGTAATTAAAGATGCATGTTTGCATGCACAACCTCTACTGGCATTATTTTTAGGTGCCCTAGGTATAAGGTGGTAGATTTATCAAAAATATTTGAACCCTCTAAAGCGTTTCCAATTTCTCCATTGTCCTAGAGCCCTGTCTACATCCAGAACTTCTATCGGTCCAGAGTGTGAACTACATCAATGCATTTGGCAGCCATGGGTAAAATAAAATATGAGACTAATAAGAGGGCACCGAAGGAAAATGCACCCAAGAAAAAGGTGGCACCTGTTAGAAAGTCCAGCTCAAAGAAGTAGAAGAAGCTACGAAAGTGTGAGGAACCAACACTGTTGACAGTGTCACAAAAAAATCTCTTCTAGTATCATAATTTCTTGGTGATAAACAAAGATATGGAACAATTACACCAGGACGTAGAGAAGGCACATAGGGAGGACTCAATCAGGAATCTACTGGCTATCGTCTACCATTCGTACTTGTTATTCTACATGTGCACATCGATACACCACTATTCAGATTTTGTACAGGTTATATTGAGATTCTATGATGCCCAGTCAAGGACAGTGCGAATTACCAAGTTAGAAGTATTGTTTGCCATCACAGTCGATGTTGTCCAGGATGCTTTCACCTATGGGAGGAATCACTCATCCAAATTTCTCCCAAGGAAAATCCAGATCAAGAAAGAGGGCACCAGGTATCAGCTGCCATTGAAGATATGCAGCTTTGTAAGAGAGCAACTAGGAGGTGCAACATCATCTAACAAATTGCCCCAGCTACCAAAGCCCCTGGTGGAATTCGCCCAGCCTGATATCTACTCCATTCTGGCGTGGGTAATGGGGCTTGCAATAGATGAACGAATCGTTGACTGGTAGGTCTCCATGGTGTAGGCCATATTGGAGAAAAAAACTTATTTTCCCTCCAAAGTCAGGTCAGGCAATATTCTTATTTTCTATGACTGGGCAAAGTTTTTGGCATGACAATTGCATGGATGTCTGGTCTATGTTCAGAATCATAGAGTAGACCAGTTCAAAATGTTATCCCTCTTGGTGTGGTACTTTTTTTGGCACTTGCACCAGAAATTCTTGTACATCACAAAAAAATAGATAAATGAGGAGGGTAGAGTGTTTCCAGTTTATATTTGGATAAACAACTTGTCTAGAGATGAACCATACTATGTTTTCAACCAGGTTTTCCTCGGGCCAACCTTGGAGCTGATATACAACCACTATGAGCGAGTTCCTATGGAGTTAAAGGATAAGGTGGTAGATGAGTGATTGGGAGATACTTTTTTGCTCACCCAAGGTTTGGTTATCAGGCTCTACAGGTTTATATAAAATCCTTTTCTATTACCCTATTACACCATGCCCTATATTTTTTCCATGGAGGTTGCACGGTAGCTCGACTTCACTAACAAGGCATATGAGAAAGGTCGGGGAGTAAAATTCATGGTTTCAATTTCGTTTGAGTTCAAATATATCAAGATAACGTATTGTGGCCAAAATGTAGTGCTGACAATGATACTTTCCAACTACAGGCTGGTTGAACTTCCCCATCGCCGGAGATGGGACCCACTTGGTATCATCCATAGGCACCTCGGGATGATATATTTTCACTTTTTCCCTCACCCAACATGGAGAAGCAGTGTAATAAATCCTTTGGACCTCGAACGGGAATGGCATGTCAACAAAATGAAGCCCTTACTTCCCTGGCTGGATTTTTACACCATGGAGACCGAGTATAACCCGACAGTCAATTCAGAGCAGAGACTCCCCAGGGCTATTTTAGTGATAATGAGGGTCATACATCCACAGTGGTCAGAGGATAAAATTCAACAATGGTGGATTATGAGGGTCCACAATGATAAGACATCCTCGGATAACCCGTTGGCGATTGATGATAAGTTATCAAAGTTCTACGATGAGAACATAAATATTTATCATCCCCTTTCATTTGGTGATATTGTTCCTCATGGCAGATGTAGCCCTGATGAAGTAGATGATCTAGTAGACCCAAGGTACGAGGTGTAGGGCAAGGGAAAAGCCATTCTAGGTGACCCATTATCTATTGGTGGGAAGAATCCCATGCCTCATCAGAAGGAGAGTGCCCCATCCAAGAGAAAGGCTGAAATGCCTCTCTTACAATAGGTCACGAAGAAGTCATACACCAGCACCCAAATGTCCTTCGAAGCAATCTTTCAGGTGACACTTGAGACCCCTTTGGTGAGCTCTACCAAAATGGCTAAGGCAATCAGGTTGAAGAGCAAGGATATGAAGACATAGGGCTCGTTGACATGGATGCGCTAGATATGGAGGAGAAAGGGAAAGTGGACATGCCAGACACAAAGGAGAAAAGAGAAAAAGAGGCATAACATCCATCTTCCTCGACTTCCTTAATCATAGAGCCCAAAGGTACATGTTCATCTCCTCCCCCTTCTTCTTCCCCATATACATTACTAGTTTTCATAATCTCAGTATTTGTTTGCTCGACACCTAAAAAGCCTATTTTAGTAACAGTTTTAGTGTCCCCTGTATCAGGTGCACCCCTATTGCTCCAATCCATATTTCCCTTCATTTCATTTTTCTTGGCATTATCTGTGCCATCGTCTCCGTTATTTTCTATTCCTTTTTCTATAACGTTCAAGTCCTTCATAGGGAACCTTAATGCTTTTTCAGTCTCTACTACAAAAGTGAGCCCTCTTTCTATGTCACCTCCTCTCGCCCTGTCTTCAGGGTTTGTTGATTTCTCAACATCCAAACCGACAATTTTCATTGCAGTAGTCCAGATCCAAGCGCCTTTGAGGGTTAGTGCAATTGCTTCCCCTCCCACTTCCCATGCAATGTACGATTTTGAGCCCTCTCTCCCAATTCTTCCCTTCATGCCAATCCTTAGAAAAGGCGTTCAGGAGCTATTGGAGTCTGAGCTAGAAATGACTTAGCAACTCATTGTCATGTAGAGAATCCACAAGGTGCACATGAATACAACTCGTTATCTAAGATATTGCAAAAAGAGAGAAGCACAGGCTCTGGTGTAGACTCATAAGGCTTGCATTATTGATCTAGAGACGATGAAACTTCACACTATTGAAAATATACCGCTCATCCAGAAGCCCTTGGGGAAATGACCCCGATCGATTGTCTTCCACCATATTGAGTAAGATGTGACCATGATGAATACAACATAAAATATGGGGGATGTGCAAGTTGGCATGGGCTCCATTTACGATCATGGTGAATATTACAAGGACCACTTCTTCAAAGCACAGTCCAAAAATGATGAGCTCGAGGAGGCCCTAGCAGCGACGAGAAGGCAGATTGAAGAATTGGAGTCTAAGTCAAAGAAATAGGTTGAGGCATTGAATTCTAAGATTGAACAGTTGAAGGAACGGGTTCAGTTTCTTGAGGATTAAAATAATGAAGTTTCCAAGCTATGCGACAGCCATGCGAGGGTACATGCCCAGGAAAACTAGGAGATACAGGCGATCACTGTCCTATGAGTTGTAGGCTAAGTTGTCAGAAATAATGGAGTAGCCTGTTCTTTTATCTAATGAGTGCCCCAAAGAGATGCATCTACAATTCCTGTGAGAGTTCGTGGCAAGAGCGAAAATGGAGTTACGGTTTGGATGTTCTTAAAAAAAGAACCGCAAGAGGCATATGTTGTTGGCTGCCCAATGATGAGGCCTAGAAATGCCTCATTGTTACATATGGTTGACATATAAAAACTGCCATATTATTAAACATGAAAATTTTAAATTGCCAAATAGTTTATTATAATATATTATTTGTTAATTATTTGCATGATTTTATGTTAGAAACATTATACCCCTTTTTGACTATTTTAAGCATTTTTATGCACTGTTTCAGTTGATTAAGTAGCAAATAAAACATGTATTTCAATTATCCAAATGTTGTATGTTGATGTCCATTAACTTCACAATGGTTTTTGAATGTTTTTCCACCCTTCAACTTGTTTAAAATCCACATTGGAGCCAAATTCTTAGGATTGTCATAAATCTGGAAATCTGTATAAAACAACCATACAAAAACCAGCAAGTTGTCACTTTATAGGAGCACCTTGATGTTGTCAAATAAATCATGATGAAATGGATGGAATGAGTTCAAAAGGACTAAATAATATGTTTTACCTATTTGGAAGCATTTTTACATGGTGTAAATGGATAACAATAGGGTATAACAGAGCAAGGACAATTGTGCAGCATTGTTGCACTATTTCAACATGGTTACTTGGTGAATGAAGTGTATAATTTCAGTAGCAACTTGATGTACTCCTTCATATTGATATGTGAATATTTTTCCATGTGCTAATTAGTTTAATTTTTCAAGGATTTCCAATTCATTTACAATTTAATTTGTCATATAAATTCTAGCCAACAACCAATGAATGGCAGGGCATGGAATTAGTCAACCAAGGCGTGTGAAAATGATTGTAAATATCTCTTGAGGGATAGGATAGACATCCTATCCAATTACAACCACATTGGCAACTAATTTAGTCGCATCTGAGCATAAAGTTGTTACACAGCCAGATATTCTAGAATAAAGGGGAAAAGTAACTAGTTTTAGTCAAAAAGGTGAACACAACGCCCAATAAGGTAGGAAATGGATAGTTGGGGATGGATACAGGTGTATGAGACATTTTCTAATCTCTTCCAACTCATTTCCACCATTGGGGGACGTATAACAATGGCTAATGAATGTTGTTGCAACATAACAATTCCCTGATTTAGAGGGAGACAACTTCAAAACTGATATAGAATCATTGAAAAATAGAAATAGAATGGATTGTAAGCACTGGCACATGTAATAGAATGATTATAAATAATAATCTCCCTTATTGGTTGAGTTAAGAAGTATACATAGAGAAAATAGCTGATAGGAATTAGAAATTGTAGCAAAACTGCAATTTAGCAGGATTCTCCTATAATATTGTAATGTTATGTGACAGTCAATAGAAAGTGCAGTATTTTCATTCATCTGTTGTTTTAAGAATACATGTGAGTATTGAATAGTTAGCAGCATCTCTTCACCTTATTTTGTATTAGGTAACAAGGGCCACTTCCAGGCCTAGAAGAAGGACTAATTTCTGACATGTTTTTTCTGTAAACTTTGTTGCAGTAGATTTAGTAGAATGCTTGATAGGTTTCATTTCTTGTTTACTAACCTATTTTTGTTGTGAGTTCATGTGATATTAGTCATAATTATTGTTATTAATTTCACAATAGACGTGTGTGTGTTATCTGACCAAATAGCATAAGTTTGTATCTATGGTTTGGAAATTTACAACATTCATGTTTTTCCCCTATTTTAGCAGTTGTTTTCAGCTTTTCAAGCATTTTTATTTTGTTGATTGGTCACTGTAGTAGAAGCTTGATAACCTTCTGCACATGACACTATTAGCTTGTGTGTGTTTATATTCTGCAATATTTTCATTCCTGTAATTTCAATTCTACAAGCGTAATTAGAGTTTAATTTCAGTTTTCAATTCATGTTAGTAAATTAGTTTCATGTAAACTAGGATTAAAAGTGACTCAAAAACCCCCAAGCTAACTTGTCCCACCAATAAAGCTTGTTTTCTGAATGAGCTAATTTTCAAGCTGCCTATATTTGCTTTCGTATATAGCCTTGGACACGACACTGCCCTGGATTGACAAATCTTAAATTAAATGATGTGATAACACGCATCATTTTTGGCATCGTTTTGGGGAACACGATGTTGTTAGAAGGTAAAAGCAACCCGATAATTGTTAATTGTGCTAAGTTGTGAAATTTAGAGTGAAATCTAGATAAATAACTGGTATAAGTAATAATTTTTGGTAAATTGCATTTCAGTACATTTAGAAAATAAGCAAGAAACCATAGGAAGAAAATTTTTACAAGAGGTTGAAATTATGTCAAAGTTGTCTAAATTTTTTAATTCCAAAAATGTTGAAATTTTCAAAGAATCATAATCATCCACTTCAAGAACTGTAGGATCCTTTGAGAAATCATTACAAGAAACAAAATTTAGTAGTTCAACACCACTTTCTCTTGACAAATCCATACAATCAAGAAAATTTGACAAGATTTATAATTGTATTTGGGAACCTATAAGGGAAGTCTCACACGAGAATCTAGGGAGAGCCAGTAATGTGCTCCATCCTAGTGAAACTAGTGCACTTGCCAAAACTTTTCAAAATACCATTAAATTAGATCTGAATCAAAATGCTCCCATGAAGGCCATTGCACCTTCAGTGTTACCAACTTTCAAGGGAATTACATCTGAATATCCTGATATGTTTTTGTTTGAGTTTAAAATTATATGTCAAGCTCATGATTACACTAATGACAATCAGAAGCTCAAATTATTTTCTTCCACTTTTAAAGAGTCAGCTCTACGATGGTTTATCACATTAGCATCTGATTCAATTAGAACTTGTGATGATATGGAAAACATATTCTTGGAGAGATACCAAGAATATTGTCAAGTCAAGAATCAATATGATGAATTTCTTACAATGAAACAAGAAGAAAATGAAATCTTAGAAGACTATCTAGATAAATTTTCTTTTGTCCATAAGAGATGTGGAAGTGTTGAACCTAAAACTTGCAAAATCATATTCTTAAGAGGACTGCAATATGAATCTAGAGATGCATTGGATATCTTGGGAAGAGGAGATGCAAATGCACTTGAATTTTAGGAAATTATTAAACTTTGTAAAAATCACTCTCATTTAGGGCATAGAAAACATAGAATTGGTAATGATAAACATGATTTGAAAGAATGAATGAAAGAGGCTGATATTTTAGTATATTTTGATAACACATTAGATGAAAATAATGAATCTACTGAACCTTCAATCATCTATTGTTCACAATGTAGTGAGAAGAAACACTCTCTTCATGATTGTCCTTTGAACAAAACATTTATACCTGCTACATGTAACATTTGTCAAAAAGGAAACCCCACAGATCAGTGTAGTTTATTTCCAAAACTCAAAAGTGTCTTTGAAAAATAGTCTCAAACTATGAAAAAAATTAATTTTGTAGGACAAGAATAAGGGAATAATTTTCATAAATTTCCATATCAGAATGCTTCTCAATTTCTTGCACATTGGGGAAATAATCCTTGGTATATGCCATGGTCTGCTTCAGGTCCACTTCAAAAATATTGGAGTCAACCACCATGGGCATATTCCCAAGAGTGGTCTCAACATGGTTGGATGAAACAACAATGGAATCAAAATCCAAAGAGTTGGATTCATCCAAAGAGTTTGTCTTTGCTGAAAATGTTCAAAATTCATATTTTAAAGATGAACCAACTATTGTTCAACAATTACTATGGAATGATGAAAAGCAAAATCCTGAACATTTGTCACACATTCCAATACAAAATAGTTTTCTTCATTTACCACATGGATGGCATCATTTTTTCTCATATTTTCATTATAATTTATCAAATTTAATTATTTCAAGAATTGTTTTTGGTAAACATACACAGATTTTCTATTCTTTTCCACCATATCATTGCTCTCTTAATTCATTAATGCATCATTCTCCAAGAACCAATTCAAAACATCCTAGTACAAAACAAATTGAAATGCAGCAAAAACAACCTTTGAAAAACAATAGTTGGTTGACTAAAACTAGGAAGAAAATTTGTTTGATGTATTGATCCAACATCTTAATGCTTTACTAACACTTTATGCATATTTATTTTTTGGCATTGAGTTGTTGTAAGTACTGAAAAAACATATTTTGTGGTTGAATGCATTTGATGAACTTTGGTTGGAAGCACTTCACCAAATAGAGTTCACTAAAAAAAAATGGAAAATGTGGCATTATGATCACATTAAGAGCAGCAAGGATGAACCAAAGGAGTTTGAGAATGAATTTGTTCAACTTTATTCAGTTGATGATTCAAGGAGGACATTAGTGGTAAATAGACATATTTTACAGTTGTATCATAAAACACTAACAAAGGTGGAGTTTGCTCGATATTTCACACAGTTACATTTGCATAAGATAGAAGAGACTTCCTCTTCTGAAAAATATTTCAAATGATCATATTTCTGAATATTGAAAAAATAAAAATAAATAAATACAAGAAAAGAGAGAGAAAGAAAGAGAAAAAAAATGCAGCAAAAGGCATGCCCCACAACATGAGGATACATGAGGACAAGCATCAATTTTAGCATGGAGGAGGAACAATGAAGTCAATACTTCATTTCTAGCAATATGGGGGTAATGATGACACAAGAAGCTTCTTACTGTCCATATGGAAAGGAAGGTTGCATCATTGTTGCAACTTTCAGCATAAAAATATGGTGTTTTATACAAAAAATTAACATGTTTTTGCAGAATAAGGATTGTTCTTATCCAAATAAGAGTGAGAAACATTCTTTGTCATTGTAGTCGCATGAGAGAGATTCTCCCTCATTGAAGCACTTGAAAAAAAGATAGAAGTTGGTTGAAAATCAAAATTGGCAGCCTCTTCTGATAAAAATAAATAAAAGAAAATATGAAACAAAAAGAAAAGAAATATGAAAACAAAAAGAAAATGAATAAATGAATAATTCAATAGTAAAAACTTTCTTGGAGGCGCTACTAAATTGGCTTGCATGAAAACCAATTTTCCAGCATGCATTGCCTTATTGATCCACCCATCATTGTTCCACCATTGTACAAATCTCACACTGCACATGTGTTATGTTTATGTTTTCAGATAGCTTGCTAACAATCATCGGAAGGAGTTTGTAAGGTGCATGATAAATTTTCAAGACAATAAGGTATGTGTTTCTTGTATTTAGTCATAGGAAGCATTTAGCATTTAGTATATGATAATCAGTATTTGGCATAAACTATTCATACAATATTGACAAGTTCAAAAATGAAACATGTTCAAAATGTCAAGAAACACCCCCTTATGCCCTTAGTTGCATGGGAACTTCAAAACTATGCAAAAACATGATTTTGGGACATACATGATAGCAATTCTATTTGAATTAGCAGGGCAGGTTTCAGAAGGTGAACTACAAGTTGATACCCCATAAATGTTTCATAAATCTAAAGAGGATAATCTGAAAAATGCACCTGAAGATCTTATTTTACTACTACTGCAATAAAACAACAACATACAAAATGAAGAATAACATATAAATAAAAGGATAGAGCAGGGATTTTTTATGTTATGAAAGGCTTACACACCCTAGATATGGGCCCACAATAGAATCTACAGCTAAATTTTGCATAGGAGGCCATTTCGGCATATTTTTTACACATCTTCGAAATGATAGTCTCATTCCGAAGCATCTTCTGAACAACAATCTCATTCCGAAGCAAGCTTCAAAACGAGATAAACTATGCAAATTCCCGAAAATTTTGCAGAACAGTAGGGCATATTAGATATTGAGTTTCCTAAAGCTCTACCACAAGTAAGTACATCCCTCAAAAAGGTTCAAAATTAAATTTTTGTCAATTTTTTTCAAAAGTGCAAAACAATAGAAATAGGTATCCAGGCTGAAATGTTGTCAAGATAGAAAATTCCACCAATAGTAGTTCGCATGCAAAATATGGTTCCATTAGGAAAATACAATAAGGCTATTACAAAATGAATCACATGATACCAAGCCTTTAAGAGCTACCTTGCAGCACTGAAACTTGTAGAAGGGCAGAAAAAAAGAATCAAAACTGCAAGAATTGCAGAAATTGCAATATTGAAGGATGAGAGTGTAGAAGTCAAAGAGTTGCAAGTTGAAAATGAAAAACATTATTAAAAAATGCAAGAGAAAAAAACGAAGAGCAGAATAAAAAAAAAAAAAGGAAGAAAAGAAACATTGTAGAAACTATAGAAATTGAAAAATTGCAAGAAAAATGAAATACATGTGCTTAATTGTAAAATGCTTGGTGTAGTGCAGCAAGGAGAAATTTTCTTGGATAGTAGGTGGCAAAGGATTTTGTTCATATTACTATGGCCTACTAGGATGCATGAGGGCATGCATCAATTCAAGCTAGGGGGAATGATGAGGCCTAGAAATGTCTCATTGATACACTATGATTGACATATAAAAACTGACATATTATTAAACATGAAAAAGTTAAATTGCCAAATAGTTGATTAGAATATATTATTTGTTAATTGTTTGCATGATTATGTTAGGACTATTATACCCCTATTTTGACTATTTTAAGAATTTTTATGCATTGTTCCAGTTGATTAAGTAGCAAATAAAACATGCATTTCAATTAGCCAAATATTGTATGTTGATGTTCATTAATTTAACAATGGTTTTTGAATGTTTTCCCACCCTTCAACGTTTTTAAAATCCACATTGGAGTCAAATTCTTAGGACTGTCATAAATCTGGAAATTTGTATAAAACAACCATACAAAAACCAACAAGTTGTCATTTTATAGGAGCACCTTGAAGTTGTCAAATAAAGCATGAGAAAATGGATGGAATGAGTTCAGAAGGACTAAATAATATGTTTGACCTATTTAGAAGCATTTCTACATGGTGTAAATGGATAACAACAGGGTATAATAGAGCAGGGACAATTGTGCAGCATTGTTGCACTATTTCAGCATGGTTACTTGGTGAATGAAGTGTATAATTTTAGTAGAAACTTGATGTACTCCTTCATATTGATATGTGAATATTTTTCCATGTGCTAATTAGTTTGAATTTGCAAGGAGTGCCAATTTATTTACAATTGTGCAAGCATGTTCGTTAGAGGGCTTTAACATAAAATAAAATCAATTTATTAATCAAACTTTCAAAATTACACCCCACAGAGCACATAATAGGGATAATGGGTATTTATAGGAAGGGAAAGAAGGAGGAAGGGAGATGAGGAAAAAATGGAGTGATAAGGGAAAAAGAGAGGCATGGAGGGATAAGGGGATAGAATGACGGTGAGAGAAAGGAGGCGGAATAATAGGGAAGAAAGAGGAATGCGAGAGGAGAGGAGAGAATATAGGGAGAGGGGAATTTTAAAAATAAAAATCATGCCGACATTTATATTGCCGACAAACCATTATCGGTTTCACACTGAGGCCAAAAAAACTAGATATTTCTAGGCCTTAACCCTCTTCATATTTGCAACATTCTCCCCCTTAAAGTTGAGAGGACTGACTATACAGTCTCTCAGCTTTATAAATTGAGCTTTAGCCATCGCTTTGGTGAAGATATCTGCAACATTCTCCAAAGTGCGACAAAATTTAAGCTCAACAATTTCATGCTCCACCATGTCTCGGATGAAGTGGTACTTCATATCAAAATGTTTCGTTCTGCTATGGTGGATCGGATTGTATGCCAACTGAATGGCACTGATGTTGTCACAGTAAATCTTGTTCGGACCACTTTGTTGTTCTCCAATCTCTTCCAACACTTTTCTTAGCCATAAGGCTTGAGTACTAGCATAGGTGACTGCTATATACTCAGCTTCTATAGAAGACAAAGCTACCATAGTTTGCTTTTTGGAACTCCATGTTATTAGTCCTGATCCCAGACTAAAATAGTTCCCTGAAGTTGATTTTCTGTCATCAATATTGCTGCCCCAATCACTATCATTGAAGCCTACAAGCTTGATAGTGTTACATTTATGGTACTGGATTCCAAAATCCAATGTACCCTTCACATATCTGAGAATTCTTTTAGCTGCTTGCAAATGCAGCTCAGATGGGCTAGCCATAAATCGAGAGACAAGAGAAACAACATATTGAATATCGAGTCTGGTGTTGGCGAGAAACATCAAACTCCCAACCATGCTCCTGAAAGTGGTCACGTCAACTTTTGGTGCTCCATCATCTTTGCTTAATTGGATCCCATGTCCAACTGGAGTTGCAACTGGTTTGCAATGCTCCATAGCAAACTTCTTGATCATGTCCCGAGCATACTTATGTTGACAGATGAAGATCCTTGTATCTGATTGATGGACTTCCATTCCAAGGAAGTAATGCATTAAGCCGAGATCCTTCATCTCAAACTGCTTCATCATGGAGCGCTTGAACTCCATATTCATTTTTTCATTACTACCCATGAATATGAGATCATCCACATACAAGCAAACTATGAGGATGTCGTTACCTTGCTTTAGGTAGTAAAGGGTGGGTTCATTTCTGCTTTTGGTGAACCCAAAATCTTTAAAGTACCCATCAATGCGTGAGTACCAAGCTCGTGATGCCTGCTTGAGGCCATAGAGTGCCTTTTTCAGTCTATAAACAAGGTGCTCCTTACCTTGCTCTTGAAATCCTTGAGGTTGCTCAACATACACTTCCTCTATCAAGTACCCATTGAGAAAGGCACTCTTCACATCCATGTGTTGGATTTTCCAACCCTTGTGAGCAGATAAAGCAAGAACTGTTCTGATGGTCTCCTGTCTGGCTACAGGAGCAAATGTCTCCTCATAATCAATACCATACTTCTGTGTAAATCCTTTTGCAACCAATCTTGCTTTGTGCCTTTCAATGCTTCCATCAACATTAAATTTGGTCTTGAAGACCCATTTACATCCAACACATTTCTTGCCTTTAGGAAGCTTTACCAGCTCCCAAGTGTCGTTGTTTTTTATAGAGGTTATCTCCT
Organism: Wollemia nobilis; assembly: GCA_028583015.1. Lineage (NCBI taxonomy): Eukaryota > Viridiplantae > Streptophyta > Pinopsida > Araucariales > Araucariaceae > Wollemia > Wollemia nobilis. Next base: position 9,626,289 of record JAQPPZ010002998.1, read on the forward strand.
CTTTCATGGCATCTTGCCAAATTTTTTGAGTACATGCCTTCTCATAACTAGAAGGTTCAAGTTGTGCACTAGTTAACAAAGCATAGTTAACTACATCTCCCCGAGGTTCTTGGGAGTCATCATCACCATACAAATGCATATTTTCAAGTCTTTGCAAAACATAACTCATTTCACTAGCTTGACTTCTAGTATATCTTCTTGAAAATTTTTTATCCAACATCTGATAAGATGGATGATGCTGGAGAGTTCTCTTACCTCTGGATGGAGAATCAATATCCATTGGTGAGGAACTGACTGACCTTTGTGGAGAAGGACTTGGTGAAGAAGATGATGAACTGGATGTAGAATGTCTGCTTGGGCTTGGAGGAGGAGACTTCTTGCCTTTCTATGGTGCCTGTTGAATTTGTGAAGAACCTGCATCATGAGATTCAACATCACTATAAATTTGGGGATGTCCCCATTCTCCCCCTTCATCAAAAATCACATCCCTGGAAAGTATTATCTTTCGAGTCCTAGGATTGTAGAGTCTGTAAGCTTTTGTGGTCTCACAGTACCCTACAAAAATGCATGCTTGACTCTTGGGATCAAGCTTCTTCCTTTGTTCATCAAGAATGTGTGAGTAAGCCGGTGAACCAAACACTCTGAAATGCTTGACATTTGGTTTCTTACCATACCATGCTTGGTAAGGAGTTTTCCCTTTCAAACTTGAAGTAGGGCTCCTATTCAAAATATACACACTGGTCCTGGCTGCATCTGCCCAATACATATTGCTCAAATGCTTCGTTTGAAGCATAGATCTTGCCATCTCTACAATGGTGTGGTTCTTTCTCTCAGCCACACCATTCTTCTGTGGAGTATAGGCAGCAGTGAACTGCCTCTTTATTCCATGTTCTTTACAAAAATTCAAAAATTCATTAGAGGAGTATTCTCCTCCTTTATCTGATCTGAGACACTTAACAGAATATCCACTTTCATTTTCAACTCTTGCTTTAAAATCTACGAAGCAGTCAAATGCTTCATCTTTATGCTTCAAGAAATATATCCAACACATTCTTGAAAAATCATCAATGAAAAGAAGAAAGTAAGAGTTGTTACCAATGCTCTTAGTCTGCATTGGACCACAGATGTCCGAATGCACTAGTTGGAGTGGATAACTGGCCCGCCATGCTTGCCCTTGAGGAAATTTGGTTCTAGCATGCTTTCCCAAGGCACAACCTTCACAGACTTCCTTATTGTCCTAAACTTTAGGAAGTCCGGTCACCATCGCTTGTGAGGTTAACATCTTCAAACTAGCTGAATTCAGATGACCGTATCTCAAGTGCCACAACACACTTGGATTTGAAATAGCAACATTTGCTAATTTCTCTCCCCTGGCTGGCCAAACTTTAAAGGAAATAACCTGTTCTTTGTCATTGGCACTTGAGTAATGATTCTATCACTATTACTTTTATCAAAAATGATACATTTACCCTCATCAAATAGCAACTTATAGTTTTTCTCCAACATTTGACCAACACTCAAAAGATTATGTTGGAGATGAGGGGTGTAATAAATATCATTTACCTGTTTAACGCCCTCTTTTGTTGGAACCTCCATGGCTCCAATACCTTCAACCGCCAATGACTTGTCGTCTCCTAACTTGATGCTGGATTTGTAGGAAGAATCCAGGGTAGCAAAGAGTTCTTCTTTGCCACTCATATGATTTGAACATCCAGTGTCCAAGATCTAGGTGTCATTCATGTTCTGATCTGATTGGCCATATGAGAGAAAGAGATTTGAGGTCCCTTCCTCTTCTCCAAAATTGCCATACTGACTGCTCTAGCTGTTGTTGCTCCCTTGTGAGGGTTTTGACCAGCAGTCACGAGCGAAGTGGCCAGGTTTGCCACAATTGTAGAAAACTTGCTTTGACTTGTCACTTCCTTTTCCTCTACCTGGATGCTTTCCTCTGTTCTGTTGACCACCTCTGTTTTGACCTCCACCTCTGTTTGAAGATCCTCCTCTGCTTGGAGTTCCACCTCATGGACTATTCCTGCCTCTTCCTCTTTGTTGACCTCTGCCATGACCTCTACCTCTTCCTTCTTGTAAAGCGAAAGCTTTGTCATCTCCTCCATGGCTGGTGGAAGGAGATTCCTGCAATCTCTCTTCATGTGAAAGGAGAGAACCAATTAGTGCATCAAAGGAAAGTGTAGTCAAATATTTTGACTCTTCAATAATGATTGCTACATGATTCCACTTAGGAAGAAGTGTTCGCAACACTTTCTTCACCACAACCTCAGGTTTAACCTCTTCACCTAGAGTGACCATTTTATCTACTACGGCTTTGACTCGCACGCAATAGTCTCCTACTTTCTCATTCTCCTGCATTCTGAGATTTTCAAAATCTCTCTTCAGTGTTTGAAGTCTGACCTATTTTACTTGATCACTACCTTGAAAGCTTTCCTTCAAAGCTTTCCAAGCATCTTGAGCTGTTACACAGGATGCTATTCTAGGAAATATACTTTTATCTAGGGCTGCTTGTAAATGGTACAGGGCAAAGGAATTATTTTTCTGGGCTTCTTTCTTGGCTTTTCTATCGGCAACACTTAAAGCAGACCGATCAGCAGCGAGAGGGTTATGTGTAACCCTCTTCAACTATTTCCCATAAACCTTTACCAATCAACATAGTTTTCATCTTTATTGACCAGTATTCATAATCACTACCATTAAATTCAGGAATTGGGAGATTTGAATTTGAGGCCATTTCTACTACTTGAAAGCAAACTTTGATTTGACTAAAAATAGGAAGTACAAAGCAATTACAGATTCAAATCAAATCTAGATTTCTTAATTCTCTCATTGATTTCATGTTCCTCTTGTTGTGGATTTCCCGATACTGGAGGTCCAAAATTGTCTGCAATGGAATCCTCGTCATCACTGATGACGATGATTTCAAGAACTGCTACTGGCTCGACCTCTACTGGCTCAGGCTCTGGCTCTGGAGAGCGTGGGGTATAGCTCTCACCTGGATTGTTCCTCAGGCTCAAATGCAACTGAATCGGACTCCTCCACTCGTTGTCCAAAAATATTATCCTCTGAGTCAGCCTCGTATCCTGAATCGGGCTTCCTCTGGTGAGCTATCACTGAATTCTGCAATTGACTAAATACAATATGTATTCCGTCTCGTCGGACCCTCTCATCAAAAGACTCAGTTGATTCTCTCCTCAGTAGAGAGCATAGGGCGTGGTAACATCCAGTTGACCGGATCATCTACTCATCATGGCAAAAAATTTAGCTGAGTTGCATATATCAATTTCTAGATTGCACAAAATTTTTAATCTCCAGGAAAAACAATTTTCCTTTTTCCACAAAGTTAAAAGGTTTTCAATAAATTTTTTTATAAAGTCTTTATAAAAAATTTAATAATTTTTTATATCCTTAATTATTATTTTTAAACAAAATTATATTTAAAAAAATAATTAAAGAATATAATTTTAAAACTATTAAATTAATTTTAAAAAATTTAATAAAAAATTAAAAATTAAAAAAACTTTTTAAACCTTTGTATTCGAGCTTGGAGAGGCTCGAACCGGCGACCTATTTTATTTCACGGACGACCTCAACCACTACGCCGCCCCGCGGCTTTGAAATGAAAAAACCGTTGCGTGTTTTATACCTCACAACAATTAAAACCCCAAAAAAAAATGTTTTGTCTCGACGGGTTTTGAACCCGAGACCTTCGCCAAACCACTCTGCCGCTTTTGCCAACTGCGCTATGCGCTCGGACGAGGATAAAGGGCAAACAATACGTATTCAAAGGCGTCGCAAAAGTAAGATTTTTAAAACAAAAAAAATACCTCCATTTATCCCACATGCAATGTGAGATGGGTGTGAGAGGGTTTAATAACGCGAAGGCGCGCGTTATGAATTGATTGCCTTCGGGCAATTGGGAAACCACCATTTTGCCACGTCACAAGGTCACCTCGTCGCCACATCACTGCCAGCTCACCTCCACGTCAGACGAACCAATTTTTGCCATGTGTCAACCCTTGCCAACTCCTCGCCATGTCACCGTGCCACGTTAGCTGCCTCCTCAGCTGCCATGTCAGCCTGCCAGCTCCACTACCAGCTCAGCTCCTCGATCTACGTGCCCTCCATGTGTCCTCCAAAGCTCTGCCACATGTCATCTCAAAATTTGTGCCCAGTCTGCGCCCAATCAACGTCACGTCTGCATCTCAAAATACGTACCGCCAGTCAATGTCCACACCAGCTCAACTCCTCGCAATTTGCCTCGATATTCGTACCCTCGGGTCTGCCTCGAAGTCCATGTCTAGCTCCTAGCTCACCTCAATTTTCGTGCCCTCCTGGCGCGGCGCTCAACTCCTAGCTCACCTTTGCTCTGATACCAATGTTCGCTAAAGGGCTTTAACGTAAAATAAAATCAATTTATTAATCAAACTTTCAAAATTACACCCCATAGAGCACATAATAGGGATAATGGGTATTTATAGGAAGGGAAAGAAGGAGGAAGGGAGATGAGGAAAAAACGGAGTGATAAGGGAAAAAGAGAGGCGTGGAGGGATAAGGGGATAGAATGACGGCGAGAGAAAGGAGGCGGAATAATAGGGAAGAAAGAGGAATGCGAGAGGAGAGGAGAGAATATAGGGAGAGGGGAATTTTAAAAATAAAAATCATGCCGACATTTATATTGCCGACAAACCATTATCGGTTTCACACTGAGGCCAGAAAAACCAGATATTTCTAGGCCTTAACCCTCTTCATATTTGCAACACAGCAGAGCTAGAAAATACAGTAATTTGTCATATATATTCCATCCAGCAGCCAATGAATGGTAGGGCATGGAATTAGTCAACCAAGGCATATGAAAATAATTATAAATATCTCCTGAGGAATAGGACATACATCCTATTAAATTACCACATTGGAAGCTAATTTAGTCGCATCTAAGCATAAAGTTGTTACACAACCAAATATTCTGGAATAAAGGGAAAAAGTAACCAGTTTTAGTCAAAAAGGTGAACACAACACCCAATAAGGTAGGAAATGGATAGTTGGGGATGGATACAGGTGTATGAGACATTTTCTAATCTCTTCCAAATCATTTCCATAATTGGGGGACATGTAACAAGGGTTAATGAACGTTGCTGCAGCATAACAATTCCTTGATTTAGAGGTAGACAACTTCAAAACTGATATAAAATCATTGAAAAATAGAAACAGAATGGATTGTAAGCACTGGCACATGTAATAGAATGATTATAAATAATAATATCCCTTATTGGTTGAGTTAAGAAGTACACATAGAGAAAATAACTGACAAAAATTAGAAATTGTAGCAAAATTGTAATTTAGCAGTATTCTCCTATAATATTGTAATGTTATGTAACAGTCAATAGAAAGTGCAGTCTTTTCATTCATTTGTTGTTTTAAGAATACATGTGAGTATTGAGTAGTTAGCAGCATATCTTCACCTTATTTTGGATCAAGGAGCAAGGGCCACTTCCAGGCCTAGAAGAAGGACTAATTGCTGACAGTTTTTTTTTTGTAAACTTTGCTGCAGCAAATTTAGCAGAATGCTTGACAGGTTTTATTTCTTTTTTACTAACCTATGTTTGTTGTGAGTTCATGTGATATTTGTAGTAATTATTGTTAGTAATTTCATAATAGACGTGTGTGTGCCAGCTGACCAAATAGCATAATTTTATATTTGTGGTTTGGAAATTTACAAAATTCATATTTTTCCCCTGTTTTAGCAGTTGTTTTCAACTTTTCAAGCATTTTTATTTTGCTGATTGGTCACTATAGCAGAATCTTGATAACCTTCTACATAGGACACTATTATCTTGTGTGTGTTTATATTCTACAATCTTTTCATTCCTATAATTTCAATTCTGCAAGCGTAATTAGAGTTTAATTTTAGTTTTAAATTTATGTTAGTAAAATAGTTTCATGTAAACTAGCATTGCAGTCTAATGTTTCTATGGTGGAGAGGAATGATGAGGACCACACTTGATGAATGTAATAGTTAGGCTTAGTTAGGCTTAATTATTCATGTTGTAGTTAGGCTTATTTATTTTTCATGTTTTAGGCCAATGCTTGTATTACATGAAGCTTCTTACAACTCATGATTGTTAGTTTGTTAGCTTCTATTTTTATTCCAACGTACTGTTTGTTAGTTGGTCAGGATGATAGTTATCTTATCTAGTTGGTTATGCTTGTTGGATAGCTAGTTGTCATCCATTTTTGTACATCTTATGTGCTTATTTAAGCACCATGAATAATGCATTTGGTAGCTTCTTTGATCCACATCAAGAGTACATGGAAGAAGTAGCAACAAAGTCCAAGGAAGCCTTATCAGAAGTGCACAAGGATGCACCAAAAGAAATATATAAGAGAGAACATTGTCAAGAAGTATTTAAAAAGGGTGAGTCCAGTCGCCCCCAAGCCCCATCCACGGGGCTCTCCCTAGCAGGGACCCACATCTCGATCAAGGATGAAGTGTTCTCTTCCTTCGTTTTAGCCTCCTCCTTTTCCCTTGTTGGGAAATTTATCGGGGGTCGCCTTGACATGGAAACCATTCGTCGGTGGGCTTTTTCCAAGTGGAAAACCTCAGGCAACATGCAGATCATTGCCCTGTCTAAGGGGTTCTTCCTCATCAAGTTGAACAATAAGGAGGACACCAACAAGATACTCACAGGCAGGCCCTGGTTCCTGGGATGCAGAAGCCTCTTCCTCAGGCGTTGGGCCATCGATTTTAACCCCAATACTCAAAGCATCAATGTTGCCCCGATCTGGGTCAGACTTCCTGATCTCCCCTTCCATCTCTGGTAGGAGGGTGTGCTCAGACTCATCGCCCAGGTCGTAGGGGATCTTGTGGCTTTCGATTCGGCCACCAAGGCGGGATCCCGCATGGTTCACGCCAGGATATGTGTTGCTACAAATCTGGAATCAGAGCTCCCTTCCTCGGTTACCATCTCGTTGGGGCCCTATTTTTGGTGCCAAACCCTTGTTTACGAAAACAAGCCAGCCTTTTGCACCCTCTGCAACTCGCAGGGGCACCTCCCTAATCAATGCCCCCTATCCAAGAAGCCTGAAGCTCCAGTTTTCGAGGATCCTCCCTCGAAGGCACCGTATCGCGATAGGGGCCCTTCTCGTGCCCCCCCGAGGCAGACGACCCCCCATGGCCACCCATCCCAGGAGTGGCATGGAAAGATGGCTGACCCAACAGACAAAGGAAAGCAGAAGGCGGACCCCTCCCCGATGGACGAGCAACACCAGGTATGCACCACCCCCGACCCTATCCAAGAGGTTTCTTCTACGTCTTCGCGATGTCCCGAGCATAGTCCCCAGCAGCCTGCAGGCCCTCCAGATCCTCCTCTATCCCAGGTGACCTTCCCGGCCGAGGCCCTCCCCTCCCACCCTCGCGTTGGGGTTACCCTAGCTCCGAAGTCTGCCCCGAAAAGCCTCCTGGAGCTCCCCATGCCTCCCCTCCCTATTGACCCTCAGCCTTCTACTGATCCCCTACCCCCCTGAACCTATCCCTCCCCTCCTAGACCTGCTCTAAAGTTGGCTCTGAGGCATCAGAGGGTGATGACGATGGCAGCCCAACCTTCTCCCAGTTCGCCCTCGAAGGGTTCAGCCCTAAGCAGACCCGCAACAAAACTTTTGCAATGGATTTCGATAGCAAGAAAAAAGATGTCGGACCATGCTCGACGAATAGCGCATCAAGAAAGCAGAGGATGAGATCGTCAGCGGCCTCCAAATGACTCACCTAGGCGAAGCCCTCAGCTTCCCATCAGATGAAATCGATAGACCCAAACCTCCCGCCCAGCAGGGGAAGGGAGGCAAGTGACCCCCCAAAGGTGTCAGATGAAGATCATCACCTAGAATGTAAGAGGGCTCAATGGAGCCCCCACGAGACGCACCCTGGACCAGTTACGCAGGGATCACAAACCTACGATTCTACTCCTACAAGAAACTAAGTTGGATGAATCTTCCTCCCCCAAGGTCACCAAGGCAATCTGGCACAATGGTGAATCCCTCTCCACCCCGACCCTCGGCTCCGTAGGGGGGCTTATGTGCCTATGGGACCCAGGCTCGATCGAAGGTAGATTGATCTCGTCCTCTCCTAGAATCATCAACATCATGTTCCATAGTCTAGAGTCCAGGAAAACCTGGATCCTTTCCAATATCTACGTTCCCAACAGCCCGATTGACAGAGCCTCCTTGTGGGGCGAGGTCAGCCTCATGAGAGAAGCTTTCACCCCCTCCCTTGTATCATGGCAGACGACTTAAACAACCCCCTCTTCCCCTCTAACAAATGCAGGGGATCCATCTTGAACTCCAGAAGCATGAAGGATTTTGGCAAATTCACTGATGACAATGAGCTCATGGACGTGCACCTGAAGGGTGCCAAGTTCACCTGGAGCAACAGACGAGCAGGGGCCAGCCTCATCCAGGTCAAGCTAGACAGGGTCTTCCTATCCAGGGAGGCCATTCCCCTGTTTGTCGATGCCACCCTCCTGGCCCTTCCCAGAATAGCATCGGATCACAGCCCCCTCCTCTTTGAAGCTGACAGGCACCCTCCCCACAAACACCCCTTTCGATTCGAGTCTATGTGGTTCCACCACCCCGACTTCAAAGAACAGGTGGGCAGATGGTGGAGCCTCCCCGCCTCGGGGTTCCCTGCTTGTCAACTCTACCAAAAATTAAAGGCGCTGAAGGACAACCTTAAGGTCTGGAATAGAGAGGTGTTCGGGAACATCTTCGAGAGCAAGGAGATCCTAAAGAAAAAGTTGAAAGACCTGCAGGACAGAGTCCAAGAGGGAATGGTGGACCCTGGTTTGAGGGAAGAGGAACTAAGGATCCTAGCTGAATACCACAATGTCTTAGCCCGCAAGGAGACCTTTTGGAGGTAAAATTCGAGAGCCCTCTGGCTCAAAGAGGGAGACGCCAACACCAAATTCTTCCACACATCCACCCTCAAAAACCGGAGCACCAACAAAATCCCTGAGCTCATCTGCAACGACGATAGGACAACGAGGGATGAGGAAGAAATCAGACTGGAGGCAACCAGTTTCTACCAGGAGCTCCTTGGTACCGAGCCCCACCCTGCCCCCAAGCAATCGTGGCCCTCCTTGATCACATCCCCCCTTCCATCTCCCCTCAAGCCAACGAGGCGCTTCTCAACCCTCTCACTGATAAGGAGATCAGAGCGGCCCTTTTCTCCATGAAAGCAGACGCTGCCCCGGGCCCGGATGGCTTCCCCCCGCTTCTTCCAGACCTTCTGGGACCTGGTAGGCCAAGAGGTGTGTGTTGTCGTTCGTGACCTCCAGAATGCCAGATCCATCCCTAGAGGTATCAATTCCACTTTCATTGCTCTGATCCCCAAGTCCCCGATGGCCAAATCCCTACCTGACTTCTGCCCCATCAGTTTGTGCAATGTCCTTTACAAGATCCTCACCAAATCCCTTGCAAATAGGCTCAAAGACATCCTCCCCCTGATCATTGCCCCTTCCCAGGGAAGCTCTGTCAAAGGGAGAGTGATCACAGACGGGATAATCCTAATTCATGAGGTCCTCCACTCTACCACCCTGGCCAAAAGACCAGCCTTTCTCCTCAAGCTTGACATGAACAAAGCCTTTGATCGAGTTAGTTGGGAGTTCCTCGCCAAGGTCCTCCTCAAATTTGGCTTCCATCCCACCTAGGTTGATCTCATCCTCCGCTGCGTGTCATCCCCTTGGTTCTCCATCTTGGTCAATGGTTCCCCAGCCGACTTCTTCCCTAGTGCCAGAGGGCTCCAGCAGGGCGACCCCCTATCCCCCATCCTCTTCATCATCCTGGCAGAGGCCCTGGGCCGCACCTTCTCGAGCGCAACCAATAGCGGTCTCATCTCTGGCATCAGACCTGCTTCAGGGCTGGCCCCGGTGTCCCACCACCAGTTTGTGGATGACACCATCCTTGCCACTTTCACTTCGATAGCCCAAGCCAAAGTCATCAACCAGATCCTCCACCTATACGAAGAAGTAGCAGGGCAAAAAATCAACCTCCGAAAGAGCAAAATTTACTTCATCCACACTCCCCGACCAAGCAGGCGATGATAGCCCAGATTCTGGGATGCTCCCCCGACACCCTCCCCACCACCTACCTAGGGCTCCCCCTGTTCGTGGGTTTCCCCTCCAAGGCCCTGTGGAGCTCCCTGGTTGAAAGAATTCAAAAAAACTGGCCTCCTGGAAAGGTCATCTCCTCTCCCAGGCGGGCAAAGCAACTCTCACGTCCGCCTGCCTCCAAAGCATCCCAGTTTATTTCATGTTCGTTTTCAGGATACCGGCCTCGATTAGTGCTCGCATTGAACAGATCCAGAAGTGTTTCTTATGGTCCGGCAGTGAAGAGAAGAAGAGGATCCCGCTGGTCGCTTGGCCCCTGGTCTGTCGCCCCAGAAACGAAGGCGGAATCGGCCTCCACCTGGTTTCCCTGATGAACAAGGCCCTTTTGGCCAAGCATGCCTGGAAGGTTTTTTCCAACTTCCCGACCGAATGGGTGACCATAGTAAAAAGGAAATACCTCTAGAACCACCCCTTCCTTAGTCACCACCAGACCCGGGATGGATCTGCCTTCTGGAAATCCCTGATCCCCACCAAGGACCTCATCCGAAAAGGGACCAGGTGGATCCTGGGCGATGGAACCAACATTGACTTTTGGAATGACATATGGATTCGGGACGAGGCCCTGAGCTCAGATCCTGACCTTCTGGGCTTGAGACAACACTTGGAGGCTTCCAGAGGCCCCAAGGTGGCAGATTACATCATCAAGGGTCAGGGCAGAGCAAGTTGGGCGCCCATCGAAGTCCCCCGGTTTCCCCGTCAAGCTGGCAGTCTCTCGAACTTGCTTCGCACGACCATCATCCCTTTAGGGGCGAACGAGGACAGGTGTGTCTGGCAAGGTACCAACAACGGCTCTTTCTCGATCAAATCTGCCTATGGCCTCCTGAGGGACCCCCAGGAAGGCCACTTCCCTGTCAAGCAGGTGTGGGCCAAAAAATTGATCCCCAAGATCAACTTCTTCGTCTGGACTGCCACCCAAAACAAGATCCTCACCATCGACAACCTGGTGAAGAGGGGCTTCCTAATCCCGAACAGATGCTACCTGTGCTACAAATATTGGGAGTCGGTTTCTCACCTCTTCTTCAGATGCCCTTTCTCCTTTGAGGCCCTTGGGCATCTCCTCGCTCAGTTCTCCATCCAGTGGGCCCCTCCCGGATCCATCCCTGACCTCCTCATCCAATGGCCCAATCCCTTTTCCCATCCCACCCTCCGCTCCCTCTGGGCCTTCTGCCTCCCTCACCTGCTTTGGTAGCTCTGGCTCGAGCGCAACAGTAGAGCTTTTTCCTCCCCGTCCCGGGACCCCAGATGGTGGCAGTCAAAGCGCTCGCCTTTGCATCCAAGAATTCCTGCACCCTCCCCCTGCTCTACCCTCCCCATAAAGCTAGTGAGTTAACCCTCCTTAGCTCCCTCGGAGTGCAGACGCTCCCCCCGCCCCCTCCCCCCCTAGAGCCTCAGCTAGATGGTCGGTCCCCCCTCCCGGGTGGGTCAAGTTGAACTTTGATGGGGCGTCTAAAGGGAATCCCGGCCCATCAAGTGCGGGCGGTGTCATCCGGGACCACTCAGGCCTTTTGATCCTTGCCTACATGGAGCCCCTGGGCATCCAAACCAACAACTTCGTGGAAGCTTCGGCTCTCCTCCATGGGCTCAGATTTCTCCAGGAGTCCCCCGGGAGGGTGATCATCGAGGGTGACTCCCTCAACATCATCAACATCGTGACCAAGCAAGGAGAGCTATCGTGGCACATTTTCAACATTGTCCAAGAAGCCCGTGCCATCATCTAGGGGTTCCTCCAGGTGTCCATCTGCCACGTCTACCGAGAAGGCAACAAGCTTGCAGACCTGATGGCCAACTCAATAGTGACGTCAACAGATATCTGTATCTGACATGATGACTTTCCCGACGCCCTACGGGATGCGGTGTCCCAAGATCGATATTCGAACCACGATGACAACACAAAGGTTTAGCTTGCTCGATTGCAGAGCCACGCTAACATGGAGCCCCAAAGTCGATGCTGATTTTCTGAAGGGCGTTGACTTGTTTTCGAGGCTTCCCAAGGCCATCGTTTCCGTTGGGCCTTTCCGCAACAGCCACCTCAACGCCAAGGCAGACCCTCTCAAACCCCACCGCTTCTGCATTGGCCTTCCAGACCCCACCAAATCTGACATGTTGCCACCTCAGCACGTCGATCCCGATGCCCTTCTCTTTTCTGTGCCCTTTCTTGCCAAGGCTGGTCCCACGTGTAAGCCATCCACTTGGCCCAATCCCATCGCTCCTCCTCATCCTTCGCGATCTGTGACTCGCCATGCCCGCCACCCTTTTTCCCATCACTGCCACCTTTCGTGCGTGTCGCCCGTCTCCTCCGTTGCCGAGTCCCTATGCATGCGGTATCTTTGTGCCCTTTCAGCTCCCCCTTCGGCTATTTCTTCCCCCCATCGCGCATGACCTCTCCCTCTCCTATCCCTTTCTCGCCCTCTGCTTCCTACTAGCACGCTCTTTGGCGATCTCTGGTTTCTTCCACCTCTCCCCGTCGCCGTTGGTCTTTGCCCCCACCATGTCTGCGTCCAAACCCCCCTACATTGAGCCCTCCTCTCTCATCCTTTCCGACTCTGCCAAAGTTTTCATGGACGCCAAGTCCCTCACCCTGTTCCTCCACAAGTTTGATGGTCCGGACGAAGAAATTACGCAGGCGTTCCTCGACACCTGGAATGGAGGCGAGGTGGTAGTGAAAGGAGTTCACTTCAAAGTGACCAAGGAGCTCCTGTTCGACGTCACTGGGCTTCATCACGAAGAGAAGGGGAAATACATCCGCCATGACAGACACAACTAGGAGGAGGAGCTCTCCCATTTCTTAGAGCACAGCTAGGACAAGACCGCCCTTTACAGAAAGCACATGCCTAAACCCTATGATGAGGCCCTCGTGCCCATCATGCAGTTCGTGACTTGCGACGATCCTGAACAGAAGCTCTGCAACTTCCACCTCAGTTTCGTTAACCACCTACGCGGGGCCATCCTCCTATGCACCCCCGCTACCTGCTTTACTCTCTCACCATCTCGGTCGAGAAGGCCCAGAAAGCCCACACCCGCCCCTCTCATCAAGGCCTCATGGCAGTCCTTTACCGGCACACCCTCGCCAACCAGCCCCCTGCCCATCGTATCCCTCCCCTCTCCTCCAATCCCCCTCCAGGTCTCCAGCCTCTTCCAACTCTGAGCCTAAAGCTAAGGAGGATAGCCCCAACGAAGCTGACATCTCTCCCCCTCCCAAGAAGCGCAGGCCCACTCCAAAGCGACGGGCGTCGGCTCGTGCCCCTGGCAGCAACAATGGCCCTTCCCTTGCCTCGGCCCCAGGTACCCAGGCCCCTGGTGGCCTCGATGCCCCTAGCGGGAGCAGATCGTCCAGTCGGCTCAAGAAGCCAAAAATCGAACCCAAAGGCACCATCGAGATCATCTCAGACTTCGAAGATGAACTGGGGACCTTCCCCCTTCGCATTCTTCTGGACATGGTGATCAATTCCCTCATGTCGACTGCCAACGCGACGTCGACCTCGGTGCGCATCTTCAAGGCGATCCGACGCAGGCTCAGGGATGGGTCTGATGGAGACGACTAGCCATCCCAGTCCCGGCCCAGGGGGCTCCCCTCCCCAGGGCGGTGGGGGTGGTGGTGTTCTGGTGGCAAGGCTTCCTGTCTGTGCAGCAGGTTCGCTGTTGCTTCTTTTTCCAGGTTTTTTGGCTTGGTGGCAAGGTTTTCAGGTTTGTTCCCCTGTTTTGTCCTAGTGGGGTCTGCCCTGTCCCCGAGATAGGTGAATTGGAATGTTTTATTCAGGATCCCGGATCCCATCGTCTGTTGTGTTGTCCACCCCTGGTCTAGTCTGACAGGGTTTTTGGTATGTTATCTTCCTCGGTTCTTTTTGTAAGAAGGTTTTGGGTCCCTTTAAAAAACCCCTGTATATAAAATGTTACTTATCAAAAAAAAAAGTATTTAAAAAAAAAAAAATTGTTGAAGAATAAAAGAAAACAAAATGTCAAGTTAAAGGTTGCAACAATATCGGAGCCATGGCTTGAGGCATCAATATTTTAGATCTACATGGAGTCAAAAAGGCATCAAGTAATCTGCTTGTTGTGGTGCAGTGATAAATGCCCTGGGTGCTGGTAGAGGCCGACCTAGGTTCCATTCCCCTTGTCTCCATCCTGCAGATATATGGCTGACAAGGCTACATTCCTCCTATGCCCAACCTGTTGAAAGTGGCACCTCGAAAAGGGTGTTTTCCACTATAAATTAGTTTACCCAGGTGTTGTAGGTGAGTTGGAGAGGAGAGGGCAATCCTCTAAGGGAGGTCCCAGGTTCAAATCTCCACCCTATCAAAAAGCTAAATTGGGTATCCAAAATCCAATTGATAATGTTGGTGCGGGCAGGACCGGGTGCGACTCCCGAGTGACTTTGAATATAGCTATTAAAAATAAAAGCAAAAATACAATCTTCCCTTTTAGTTACTAATTCAAAAATAAAATACAATCTTCTATTATCAAAAGAAAAATACAATCTTCCCTTGAGTATAGCTATTAAAAATAAAAAATTATAATATTAAAAATAAAAGAATTAGTTCACCTTACTTAAATATCTTTTTAATTTTAATGTTAAACTGTTTAAATTTGTTGACTTTTAAAGGGAAAAAAAAAAAAAAAGCTGCCTAAACTTAAACATATCCTAGTCCATATAATAGTCCGTAAATACCATAATACTTGCAGGTATTTAGCTTTCTAAATATGTAAGTAAAGCATCTTATATTCAACCACTATTTCTAAATAGGGAAGAGTACAAAGACAAAGTCCTTACTTTAAATATTTTCTCATTAACTATTTAATCTCTTTCTAAAAATGCAGGGAAAAAAATTTTGATTAAATTTTTCAAATAACATTAAATCAATTGGTTATATTTCCAACTGTCAAGAAGAAGACCCAGGTTGAGATCTTACCAAGGGATACAATGCATACTTGCCAAACTCTTATAAGGGATACAATGCATACTTGCCAAGCTCTTATAAAATCACCATGTGCTCATGACTTAATACTGAGACTTGAGACTTGCCAAGGGATATAATGCATAATTGCCAAGTTCTTATAAAATCACCATGTGCTCTGACTTAATACCAGAGAGGTCCATTTCAATCCCATATAACCCATTTAAAAAAAAGTTTTATTTTTGTAGATGGACTTCATCATATTGATATTATAACAGCTTGACAATTATACATATATAGTTTTTTAAAAAAATTAACCATTTAATAAAATTCCTTTAAATTTAATATAAATAAATTTTTAATAAAAAATAAAAATTATGGATTTAGAAGTAAAATGTCATTTTAAATATTGATAACTTGGAAAAATAAAAATAAAAAAACATACACAAAGTCAATTTAAAATAACAATAACAATACATTAACCTAGAAAACTTTTAATAAATATAGTTATATAAAAACAATAGCTAAATAAAACCAAGTACTACCCTAACCCCAAACATATGGAACTATAACATGACAATGCATCATACCAAGCATTACATATTTGAAACACATGCAAATAAATTTACACTGAATCTATAATGTTTCTGTCAATTGCATTTGTAACACAAAATAAGCTGCTTTCATAAACATTTATAAATTTTATTGCTAAAGAATGTAACAACACATACAAGAAATATGAAATACCAATTCCTAAGGTGTCCAAAAGTTTTCAATACCAGTTCCATATTTTTTAGGATATTTCACCTATTTTTATAACTGATAGGAAGATTCAACGGGAAATATATATATATATATATATATATATATTCCTTGATCCTGTGAAAGACTTATACTTCTATGACTATCCAAGTAAAAAACATATCTGGTTCTTTATAATTATCCATGGAACAGAATCCTTTTAAAATCATAAAAAAAAAAAAGCACCCAACATACCACTAGACTTCCGCAAGGCTATGTTGACAATTTAAGGGCACTTTCCATAATAAAATTAATGTTTCACCGGCAATATAGATATAGGTTGGTTCCCCCTCTACTACAGTACGCCCTTGAAAAACATACGTCATATCAAAACAGAAGAGTTCTAAGTAGACTATATCCTAGGCCATAACCATATAAACCTATGTTGGATCACAAATGTGGTACTTCCAATTCTTCTCATGATTTTTTACCGTATTGCATTGTGTCTGCACAAAACATTGGCTGTACCATTATCCATGACAATCACT
This sequence comes from Wollemia nobilis, assembly GCA_028583015.1. Taxonomy (NCBI): domain Eukaryota; kingdom Viridiplantae; phylum Streptophyta; class Pinopsida; order Araucariales; family Araucariaceae; genus Wollemia; species Wollemia nobilis. The sequence goes on from JAQPPZ010002998.1 coordinate 9,642,633, forward strand.
CACACACCTGAGATATTTCAAATAACATGTAGTATTTTGAATGTTTTTCCTCCCATGATGGTGATCTTTGTTGGGCTCTTCAAGGTTGTCCTTGAGCCCTTAGGACCCCTCCTTTTGCATTAGGTACTCTCCTCCTTGGGCCTTTGAGATCCCTGTAAGATTCATCATCTCACCTATACCCCCTAAAAATAAATGTTTGTGTTGCAACTTAACAAGTTCAGATATTCCAAAGCTCATACCTTGCATTGTGTTTGAACTTTGTATATGCATTCATGTATGTCGCAGATGATGCATATGGTGTTAAAAATATCTTTATTGCTCTGCCAAATGAGACAAGCAAGTGATGCAATCCAAATCAAACCAATCAATCATATTTCATAGAGAACTAAGCAGTTGACAATCTTTGTAGTGGAAACAATTACCAACCCAAACTACCTAAGAGTAATAACATCAAAGAAGCAACATAATGGGACTTTGTGTGCTTCCGGATTTGCAAGTGATTCTTTATGCAATTCTATTTTTTAAACATCACGAGTGGAAGATCAGGTTACCTTCAATGATCATATAGACACATTTCCTTGTCTGCAATGTTTGCAGACAGCAAAGAAAACCACTCCATTGTAATCCCCTCTCAAGGAAATATTCGAAGTCCACAATTGCTAGAAACATTTCACTCAATACCATGATCGAATTGACATGACACAGTAAACTACAGAAAATAGGACAGGGTTTGCCTTTTTCTTGAGCCACCCTCCCCATATAAGTCATTCCATTGCTGCAGCTCACTCATTCCAGCACCTTCTGATGCAAAGCTTGCAGACACCTGTTTCAACATGGACATAGTACAATTATGTCAGTCTGTTATCACTTATAACAATTTGTTCATCAATTATGAGATGGAAATAGTCACCCAAGCCACATCAATCATGAAACTTGGATTTTTCTCCAGATGAGGTGATGATGAGTGCATTGGGTGGCAATGGAATGAACAAGTATAGACTTATCCAATCAGGATTTCCACCAACCTGTTCCTTCGCCTGCCTCATATCTTTCATGGACAAAGGCCTGAGAACAATGGGTCCAGTAGATTCTTTTTCTTCTTCCTTCTTTTCTGCATCAGCCTTGTCAGTGGTCTCTGCTTTGGATTCCTCTGCTCTCTTCACAGTATCTTTTTTCTTGGCCTGAAATATAAGTCAGCATATTTGTTTTTATATTGCTGATTATCTACTGAGTAACACAAAGAATCTTCCAAATGACATCTAGCCAACCCTGCTCGTAGCCAGTTCTATGGTTAAACTATACCCTTTACCATTCATAACTTTGTATAGATGGTTATCAAAGCAGTTTGAGCCCATCATTTGAAACCAACTCTTGCTGAATAATTTTGCGTAGCATGCTATTTTAGGAAAGAAAGAAAAAGGTGGAACTGCATACCTTTTCTCTCTCTTGTTCCTCCTTTAAAAGCTCTCTAACAGGGCGAAAAGCTGCAGTTGTACATAGATTCTGCACACCATTATCCAAATACCCACACATTGAGAACATGACTTGCATAACTAAATGTGTCTCACTGTCTGCATGAAATAAAAGGCTCATAACACCTGCCTACCTTCAAGTCACTGCCAGTGTACCCTTCAGTTATGGCTGCCAGCTCCTTGAAATCAAAGCGGTCTTCAATATTTTCTTTTGCAAGGATTGTCCTCAGAATTTTCTCCCTATTCTCAGCATTAGGTAGACCTACCATTATCCTGTCAAAAGGGATGAAACACGGATCAACCATTACAGTTGATTGTGACCAAATGTGAAGCTGTATAAAGACCGGCAACTGGCTACTATTCCTATACCTTCTTTCAAAACGTCTAATAATTGCTTCATCAAGATCAAAAGGCCTGTTTGTTGCAGCCAAGACAAGGACACGCTCCCCATTCTTGGACAACAATCCATCCCAGTGAGACATAAACTCATTCTTTATTTTCCTCATGGCCTCGTGCTCTCCAACCCTAGTCCTTTGTCCTAGCATGCTGTCAACCTGAAGTTAAAGACCGAATAGCATGTAGAATAAGATCACAAGACCCATGGTGGAAGAGTAGCTATAGCCATCTCCATATTCATTCTTACGGGCTATATAACAAACCTCGTCAACAAAGATAACAGTAGGAGCAAGTTTGGCAGCCAAGCTGAACAATGCTCTTACATTCTTTTCGTCTTCTCCAAACCACTGCATAATATCATATAAAGACATTATTCTTTAATTCCAAATAGACCTGCAATCCATCAAATGAAGAATGAGATACAGTAGCTATCTACCTTCGATGTGATGGTGGACATCGAAACATTAATAAAACTGGCACCGGCCTCGGTAGCAAGAGCCTTCGCAAGCATCGTCTTCCCAGTTCCAGGGGGTCCAAATAGCAATATGCCCTTGCACGGCTGGCATAGCATATGCACAAAAGCAATAATGTTAATATAGCCCAACATTATAGGACATTTATCCAATAAACCCTTAAGAGCAACATATTACCTTCAGAAGTCCCCCTTTGAAAAGATCTGGGCGCTTCAGAGGCAACATAACAAGCTCTTGAAGTGCTTCTTTGACATTGTCCAAGGCTCCAATATCTGAAAAGGTTACACCAATTTCACCAGCTGGAATAACTTCTGGCCTAATACGTTTCTCAAATTCATTGTCTGGAGCCACTTCCTATAAAAACAAGTAACAGGTTTATAGATGGTCAAAAACAATCCATGGTATTTTAAAATATATCTCAAAAAGAAACAGGCAAAGCTACAAAGAAACACCAAAATAAAGATAACTGTGTAGACATTTTTAAAGCTTCACAAACTCACAGGCTTGGAAGCAGGAGGTGGATTTGTTGCCTTAAAAGCATCAATTTCTTTCTTTGGAGCATCGACACCTTTCTTATTAGTGTCATCTTCTTTCTTAGGAGCATCGGCATCTTTCTTAGGAGTATCATCTTCCATCTTAGGGGTATCTACCTTGCAAGCAAGATCAGTTTTCTCCAGTTCTGTTTTATTCTCTACTGGTGGAGGTGCTTCTCTTGTTTGCTTGGCCTTGGAAGAAGCTGACTCCCCTGATTCCTGCATTTGAAAATGAAATTTGTAAGAATCAATTCTGCCACCTGAGACAACTTCAATCAGAGATCTTCGGAAGATTGTTTAACAACCTTTGGAGAATCACAATTAAGCAGTCGTGCATCTTTGCTTTCAGCCTTGCCTTCCGGGAATATGCTCAACCCATGTGCCAAGCTATTTACATTATAATGAAAAGTTAGATAATTGGCAAATCAAGAAAAGTTAAGAAGATATTTGATACAAGGCAAGGGGACAGAGAGAGACCTTTTTGACGAAATAAGAAGCTTTCCATTTCTGTACTCTGGACTTTTAGTGTTCATTAGATGATGAGAAATTGCAGACACTACAATTTCTTCAATATCTGCAATGATAAATCAGCATCACTGGTCTGTTCAAGAAAGTTTTCACACTTCAAACTAAATATACTATGGGAAAGTATTTACAAGTACTAAGCAGCACCGAGTCTGCAAAGCAAATGGATCCCAAATCATCACACTCTAGATCATTTTCTGCAAGAACCTATCATAACCACACAACACCAATAGTCAGAGGCTAAAAGGTGGGTATAACAACCATAAAGATATCAAACATTGCATAAATGAAGTCACATGATACTGGTAATACATCTTTCCATATTCAAGCAAGATCTCAAATATTAACAGTTTTGTCATACTAAACCAATTCCTTACCTCTGATATGTGATTCCTGCTGTCCTGAAATTGAAGGGCTTTCAAGTCCTCTTCAAGCTGACTCTTCCAGCTGACAGGGTGTGCTTTGTCCTCAGGAGGTTTTATATCAATGTTATAGGGAAATATCAATGCTAGCTTTTCATCTACTTTTCTATAGTTTTGTGTGTCTGATAGATCCACCATTCTAGAACCCAAAACCAGCACAGGTCCTGAAAGTTTCTCCAACATTTTGCGGAATAGGCTATAGATCCTAGGTGATCTAAATATCAGCCTCTCAACATCCCTCAAATAGAGAATTACAGGGCTTGTCCTGGAAACTGTCTTTACAACCTGGCAGCATATTATGCTTGTAATTGTGAATAGTACACACTAGAAAAATGCCCAAAACTTATAACATGAAGGATGCCTGCATTGTTATACCTTGTAGAGGGCCTGCACAAGCAGTTTTTCATCAAAAGCCCAACTATTTGAACGCCGAAGAGGACCTGCTATCACAGTAATGAAAAGAAAGCAACGTCCTGATTGCTCTGACTAATTCATAAAGATCAATTCACATAAAAAAGGTAGGTGGTGCCAGGAATTCCATGAAAAAACACAATCTGAAGAAACCACCAGATAGATTAATGGAATAATTAAGTTAATTAGATTATAAAACAAATGGACTGACCTAGATTTTGGTGAGTGGCCGAAGAAGCTGCAAGCCTTGATAAATCAGCGGCTGATGCAGAATTTCGTCTGAGCTTATGAAAGTTATCAACACTTTCAGGGTCCCTGAAAGTGGGGAAAAATACCATTATTAATTAAACCTAATACTCGAAACATTACCAGTTGATTGACAATAAAGCACTAAGCCAAATCCATTACCTGTTCTTTGTTTCAACACTGCTATACTGTCTCCAAAGCGAACCTGAAACTAGCCAAGATAGAATCCCTTTCCATTCAGAACATGAGGACCAAGACAATACACGAAAGCTATTCCCAATTAAGTAACATTTTGAGCATCTATGACTATTATATACCTGATTCACTAGACCTAGAGCCTTCTCTGGAAGGAAGAATAGATAAATTTCCTAATAATCCGGTCACACGCTCCAGTGCAGATTCAGACATTGATTTTGTATACTGCAGGCAGACCAACAACGGGAACATGTTTTGGTAAGTTCTTCTACATAGGACGAGTAAATAAAAAATTGCAGATGGACCACAACAAAAACAGAAGGTAAAGTCATACTTACAAGATCACGGCCTCCTATGTACCTGGTTTGCACCTGCCCAATTTTGACGAGCATATATTAAGAAAGGATTGTATTTAATAATTTCGGAGGAAGCAAAGAACAAGATGAGCATCATACGCACCATAGGCACCTTACCTTCAAAGAAAAGTCAGTTGTATCTAGCGACAACAATTTAGCTTCAAAATAATGTGCTAATGCTTTTGCAAGCATTTGGAGATAAGGCTCTGAATACATATGGAACAAAGACAAAATCAGGTTCTGAAATTGTATAAATTAAATTGGAGGAGGAGTAACTTCAGAGCAATGGGGACAGCTCACCTGCAGGGCCTGACAACAAAATTGCACGACTTGCTGGCGACAGATTTCTAGTGTATTTTGAAATTTCACCTTGCTTCAAATGAACATAAGCTGCACTAGTCAATAGCACCCTTGTTTGTTCGCTGGACACAGATTTGCATATGAAAGACCCAAATTTTAGTTACAACTTTAAATATCTGATTCTCTTTAAAAAGTCACACATGTATCTTTACACAAAAAACACTATCAAATCTTGTCAAAGAATTATAATCAATGTCATAATCAGTGTTTTATATACACCCAATGCTTAAAAATAGTACTTGAAGTGTTATTTTTCGACTCCTATCAACAAAAACTACTCAAAGTATACGTCATATAGCCAGTTCATCTTTCATGAATCCTAGCAAATTTGAATGCCACTTTAGCCAATTTAGAGCATGGTATAAATAAACTAGAATTAAAACATAAAGAAGGATATGAACCCAAAGAAAATACATTGTGATATATGGTATCCATCTCTCCTTCCTTTAAACAAGAAGCATATGAGAATTGAAGACAAAAAAAGGATAGCAATTCACTATGCTGCTTTCACATATAAAAGTAAGAATTTGATGATAAAGTTTAACATATGATAAAACAGGAAAGCTATGCTGAACCTCACATACAATCTTTTTGAACACAGTAAGACACTATGCCAATCAGCCATGACAAAACAAGGAAACACCTCATCCCCTGATGAGCTTTAGTGAACAGAAAAACACCTTACTTAATAAAGGATATCATCATACAACAAAAGAATACTAATATTCACAGAAATGCAAAATTTTATGACTAAAATTCCATATAAGCATAGAGTTATGAAATAATGATATTTTTTTTCAATGAGTTTACACAGGTTTTTATGAGGGGTCCTAGTCTCCTCATTTTGCAATAATGATATTAATCCCAACATAAAAACTATTTTAATTCCATCTAAAAACTTAAATACGACTACCAACCTAAGTCCAATTGGGGTGAATGAAAATCCCCGAGGAGGCTTGAGGAGAATGACCAAGTGGAAGCCACCCAAATAAAGATGGCTGAAACTTAATTTTGATAGGAATCCAGAGAAGGCTGGAAGAGGAGCAGTTCTAGCCAGGGAATGGTGATTGAAGCAATGAGTGAGTACTTGGGCACTATGACTAGTCATCAAGTTGAAGCTAAAGCGGTCTTGGCAAGAGTAAAAATGGTGGTTTAGTTGGGGGCTAAGAAATTAATAATTAAGGGAGACTCATTCAATATGGTTAATTGCCTCAATAATAGGTCGATGGCGAGCTGGAGAGTAGCAAACATAGTAACAGATACACTAAGATCCTTGAATTCACTAGAAGAATTTTAAGTGATACAAGTGTCTAGAGAAGGAAATGGGGTGGATGATTAACTGACCAATTGGGAGCTCTTGGAGAGGAAGATAAAAGATGGATGCTTGCAGATGAGATCCATCCAAATGTACTCCAGTTAGTAGCAAAGGAGGGAGGAAATTTAGAAAGTCAAGTCAATGGGTGAAAGTTACAATTTTCAAAATGTCCATAGTAAATTGTTTTTTGGAGATTTGTGGACTTGTATGCTAAGGGGTCCTTTTTTTTCGGAGATCTATGGATTTGTCGGCTCTTAGCTATAAGAAGTTGAGAAATTTGTTAGTTTGGGTTTCTAAGGGATTTGTTTGCTAAGGGTTTCATTTTTTAAAGATATGTGATTTGTTTCCTAAGGGATCCATTTTCTGGAGAACTGTGGATTTGTCTGCTAAGGGCTCCCTTTTTTGGAGATCTATGGATTTGTCTGTTGAGGGTTTTGTCTTCTGGAAATCTGTGGACTTGTTTGCATTTTCTAGAGATCTGTGGACCTGTCTACTAAGGGTCCCATTTCTTGGAGATGTGTGGATTTGTCTGCTGAGGGTTCCTTTTTCTAGAGATCTATAGATTTGTTTGCTGAGGGTTTCATCTTTTGGAGATCTGTGGACTTGTCTGTTGAGGGCTCCATTTTTTGGAGATCTGTAAACCTATCTACTAAGTGTCCCATTTCCTGGAGATGTGCGGATTTGTGACTTTCTGGAAGCTTTGTGATTTTCTACGTGAGAAATCTGCCAGTTTGGGTTTTTGTGAGATTTGCCTACTAAGGGTTTCATTTTTTGGAGATTAATGGATTTGTCTGTTTAAGGTTCTATTTTCAAAAAATATGTGGATTTGTATGCTAAGGATTCCATTTTTTTGGTTATCTAGGGTTCCAATTTTTGAAGTTATGTGGATTTGTATGTTGAGGGTTCCATTTTTTGGAGATATGTGGACTTGTCTACTAAGGGTTCCATTTTTTGGAGACTCTTCAAAGATATGAATGTAAAGAGACTGGTAATGAATGTAAATCTATAGAGTTTTGAAACAAGGTAGTTCAATGTTTTGAATGTCCTATTGGTAAGACTAGACAAACCAATCAAGGATTGTACAAGGGTTCGGGCCCTTTTGAAAACCCAAATTTTACCCTAATAAGAAAAAAAATGTCCAAATAATATTTCAGTTCCAAGCTACAATGCAAACAAAGTCATTTTATCTGTTTCAACTTCTGATGTCAAATATAAATCCACTTCCAAATTGATTTAGAAACAAAGATGACTAATCAATTCTATTATTTTGCAACAAACTAAAATAATTCATATCCATCCTTGATCACATACAAATTCGGGTGAACATATAATGCACCCTTTATTTAGTTAAAAAAAAAAAAACAGACCTCAACATAACATACCATCCAACACACCCATAACTTCCTTATTTGGGGGGCACAAAACCAACTTTGACACGCTAATCACCGAAAATCTCATTTGCACGGAGACACTGAAAGATGTTGTGGGATATGTAAGATCAGAGTTGCATTTATGGATGTTAAACCTGTCTTCTGCCTATTACTGACAATTGATGTACTTTAAGACTAGATTGAATATATCAGATGAAGCCAAAAGATTAGACTATATTATATTCAAAGATAGGTCAAACAAATCTTTCTCTGCCCATATCCTCCTGAAGAAGGAAAAAGTTAAATAGATAAAACATCCTTGCAAAAACAAGCGCAGAAGAAGAGGTCTGATGAACAAACATTGTGACATGATGTTGTAGAACAACTTGAAACAAAAATTATAACCATGTGGTCAAAGATTGACCTACTATCTTTATTGAGCATTGATGTACTTTAGACCAGACTGGACAGAGCAAATATAACCAAAATGGCAGGCTCCAACTTGAAGGATATCAGGGGCCTGCCATGTTGGTTTTATTTGTTCCATAATGGTACCAATATCAGCTTCATACCACTGGTTGTAGCTCTACCCTTAAGTTGGCCTAAGTCAACACACTAGATCCTCTTGAAGTCAAGAGTCTGTCAACCTGGTTGTTATATATATATATATATATATATATATATATATATATATATATATATATATATAAAAGAGATATACATGGAAACACACAATGGCCACTCGAGTCAAAGTCTGTCATTTTGGTTCCGAGTTTCCTATGCTCCATTAGACGTAGTTATTTATACTAAAATGATAGTGGCAACAAGCCTTCATGGTAATGGCTTTTTGTCCCAAGTTCGCCTACAGCGTTAAATCAATCTCATAGAGAGAACCGGGTATAGAGTGGTAAGAAATTTCATCATAGAAAAATTTCACTAAAAACAGCTTTTAGAATAAAATCGCAATCAGTCAGTTGGAAAGCAAAGGGCCAACTACCCCATACACATCTAGGTTGAGAAATAATCCCACATAAACAGGACTGACGATACCCATTGGGGTACACTTATTCATCCCACTCTTACGAGTCATCACACTTGAACGGTACCCCCAAAAATGCCATAAGTATGTTTCACAAAGCTTATAAGTATAGTTTTTATGCATGTTTATACATCTCTAAGTTAATATGGGTGAGGAAAGGAATCCAACGTAACCGGTACCCAGGCTACAAGGCGTACACTTATTAATCACAATCTTACCAGTCATCCACACAAAAATATAGAGAGAAAGAGAGTATTTTTTTATGTATGTATATACAGGGGAAATACCATGTGTAAATATCATGTAAACACCCACAAACACATGTTTGCGTATATGCGTGGGATCTATAATGCAAACTTGCAAAGCACAATCTCTCTCTTAAAGTATGCATTTTTTCATCCCTAAGCGAATGTTATATGTAAATAGAGAGAGAAGATACAGATACTCTCTAAATATCATGTGAACACCCACAAAGATATATGTCTGCTTATATAAATATAGCACAATCTCTCTCTGTGCATATATATATATATATATATATATATAATTTCTGAGTTGACAAACTGAAATCTTGTATCTCTTCGTATACAGGGGTGTCAAGGTCTGCTGTGCTCTCTTTGCGCTCTCACTATAACTATATATATATATATCTTCAAACTCAGAAAATTGTAATGGAAAGAATTAGTAAACCCACCAGTGCAAGGAAGGCGACAAGACCATAACACATACACACAGAACAACAATTTTAATTTTTTGGTTTTTACCTCAGATAATAAGGAAACTGGTCGAAAGTAACGGTGCTATCCTTGCCATCCACCACCTGGTTGAGCAGTTCCTCTTCAATACACTCCAAATAATTGCGAGAAACCACATCACCGCTTCCGCCACAGCCACCGTCACCGCCACCGCCACCCCACCTGTTGAGAGTCTGCCCAAAGCCGATGCCAAGTCCCACTCCAATTCCCACTCCCAGCGCAGACATCAACGCCGCCTTCGAAGACTCCATTATTCCAGATCAACCAAAAACAAACCCAAACTAAACCAAAATCACACACCAAATCCTCTCATATAACTCATCAGACGCAAAAGTAAGATATATCCATGCTACAATTCAGGCGGAGAAGAAGAAGGTGGCACGAAGGACATTCGAACGCGCGCCCTCCAATAGCATTAAAGAATCAAATCCTCATCGGATCTCAATCTCCTCCTGCACGCACCGCTTCTCTCCTTCTCCTTCGAAAAACTAAAGGCTATAAAGGAAGCTTTTACGTGAGTTAACGTGTAAAAAGAATGCTAATATTTTTTTTTTCTCCGAATTGTTAATATTATTTTAGTCCCACATGGCTTGCGAGGATTTCTGATGATAACAACCCACCGCCACCCTCGAGGCACAATATCCCGGCCACCGGGTTTCGGCCCCCTGCATTTGGCGGACGGGAGCGTGGTGGGGCCCTCTCGCCGTTTTGTATTCTGAAGTCTGTTATTTCCCGGCAACGGCAAAGTCGCCGCCGACATTGGATGGCCGTTTGCCTTTTCGTCGCCCCCTGTGTTTTGCTATCTGGTTTTTAATTTAAGAGCCGAAACATATAATTTATTTAATTTAATTAAATTTTAAATATAAATTATATTAATATCAAAATATTGGGATTGAGTATTTTTTTTTTTTTGGTTATATAAGAGAGTTTGTCACAACCATAAGGATTAAATATTGTAGTTGATAGGCGATATTTATCCACTTTTAATAATTATTAAAACATCTTTAGTTTTTAATTTGACTTTATATTTATTAGTCTTACATTTCATTTTATAAATTTTAAAATATTTTTAAGTTTATTATTATTTTTTTGCTTGATAAAAAGGGGTTGTACTTGGGTCCCCCACCCTTAACAAATTACATCTCTCTTATTTAGAGCTTGAGAGCTTACAAATAGATACACTTCTCATCTCAATTGAGATGCTATAGTTAGAAACCTACATCATTTTACATAAAATGTCTGAATTCTTGATTTTCATTTTTTGGATCTTTTCAAATCTTTGTATGAATACAATTACTCCAAAATTTAGCATCTTTCTTGACATTTTCCTATAGCAGCCTTCACAATGCCAAAACTTCACCTCTACTATATATGCCTTGCATCTTAGTAGAGTAATATTTCTAGAACATCGCACTAACATAGTCCGCTTTACCAAATCTGGATTGCTAGTTTCCTTCCTGAAACACAAGTGCAACAACAAAAATTATAATAAATAGTCTAAATGAACACACATTATTGTTACAAAATAAAATAGATATTACCAATGGAAAATATTAAAGTAAATCTTAATCATTAATTGATTTAGGCAATCAACAATTTTTGTCAGCTTCAACTAAACTTTCTACTTCCTCTAACCATGGAAAGGAGATGTTAACTTCACGATCCTCAACCAAAACCCCTCTATTGGCTAGCTTATCTCGCACATTTGTTTCCTTCCCTTAATATATGTGTAAACCTGATTTCTTCAAACTCTTTAGCAAGATCTTGAATTTCCACAATTATCTCTTGTATGTTCCATGGAGCCTTTGCTTTCCTCAAAATTGCATTTATTACTATGAGAGAATCACCTTCCATCCAAACTCTATTCCATTTCATTTGTTTACATATTTTTAACCCTTCTAAAGCTGCCCAAGCTTCAACTTCATTATTTGTCTTAAATCCACAATTGAAAGCATAATGAGACAAAATCTCTCCTCTATTATTTCTAATTATTCCTCCTCCTCCTGTTGGTCCTGGGTTTCCTTTAGATGCTCCATCAAAATTCAACTTAACCCACTCCACATCTGGTGGTTTCCACTTTATATTCTTTACCTTATTTTTGCTTCTCTTGTACCCAATATCATAATTCCATTTAATGACTTGACTCCATCTATCAAGACTCTCTGCTTCCAAATTAGGGATAGGGTGAGTTGATAGGGTTGGTTTAGACTCCTCTATGGCTAAACATATCTTCTTTTTCATTACCTCTAAATTGCTTTCCTTTCCTTTAAAAATTCTTCTATTCCTTTCTAGCCATATAGTCCAAAGTATTGTATCTTTTGAAATATCCCATATTGTCTGTAAAGCCTCACTTTTATAAGTGCTCTGCCATTGCTTTAACCAATCTTCAATTTTGCTATTCATCACCATGCATTTACCAAACATATTAAGAATCCATTGCCATAGATTCCAGACAATTGAGCAATGTCCTAAGAGATGGTCAATACTCTCCTCCTCCTTATTATAGAAAACACATTTAGAGGGGCCATGAAAACCCCTTTTCATAAGGTTATCCCAGGATAAAATTCTTCTATGACCTACTAGCCAAACAAACATTTTGACTTTAGGAATGCTTGGGCTATCCCAAATATCTCTCCAAATTCTAGTGATATTATTATTATGTTGGTGTTGAACATTATATCCACTTCTTGTTGTGTATTCTCCTGAGCTATTCAACTCCCAAATCAATTTATCCTTGGCACTCCTCGAAATAATTACAGTTGTTATCTTTCTACTCAATTGCCTCCTAGCATCAATGTCTTGTATACTTGTAAAAAAATCTTCTTTCCATTTGTATCTTCCTTCTTGATCCTTGTACAAAATGTTTGAAACCCTATCACCGTATTTGTCTTGAAGCAATCTCATCCAAGGTTTCAAAACTGGATCTAAATTGAGTGGTTTTTTATCACACCAAGTATCTATCCAAATAGAAATTTTTTCTCCAGTTCCCACCACCCATCTTAAACCTTTAATCATAAGATCAATAGATTTTTTTAAACCATTCCAAAGAGCAGAACCATTTGGAAGAGAGAAAGCAATAAATATTAAACTTGGGTCATTGGGATCAACATACTTACTTAGAAGAATTCTTGCCCATTGTCTTTGACTCTCTTTGTACAATCTCCAGATAACTTTTCCCCTAAGAGCTAAGTTTGCATCTGTAAGAGCTCTTAAACCAAGACCTCCCCTAGTTTTGTCATCACACAACTTGCTCCATTTCACCAAAGAAAATTTCCTTTTATCATGTAAACCTGACCATAAAAATGATCGCATAATAAATATTAAACTTTTTTCAACTGATTTTGGCATAGAATACAAAGACATATAATAAGTTGGAATGGCTTGTAAGACTGACTTAATTAATTGCACTCTTCCTGCTAAAGATAACCATCTACCTTTCCAAGTTGGAAGTTTATTTTGAACTTTACTAATAACTGGATTCCATAAATCTATCCTCATTCTCCCCTCAAATAAAGGCATCCCTAGATAAGTTGTTGGTAAATTTGCCTCCTCCATTTGAAGCAACCTACAAATTCTTGCTTTGATATTAGCAAAAGTGTTAAGAAAGTAAATTTTGGATTTAGTCCTATTAATTTTTTGCCCTGAAGCTCTTTCGTACTCTTTTAAAAATTTATTCAAAGCTCTGGCCTCATTTATCCTTGCCCTTCCAAAAAGGGTTGTATCATCTACAAACTGTTGATGGGTGATGTTATCGATGTTATTACTAACCTTAAGTCCACTTATAAACCCATATTTGTAAGCCTTATTTAAGTTCCTACTCAAAACTTCTGCCATAATAATGAACAAATAAGGAGATAAAGGATCTCCTTGTCTAAGGCCTCTCTTAGCTTTAAAATATTTTGTCACTAACCCATTGACCAACACTGAATAAGAAACTGTAGAGACACAAGCTTTAATCCATCTAACCCATTTCTTCCCAAAACCAAACTTATCTAAAACTGCAAAAAGAAAATTCCATTTAACCCTATCATAGGCTTTACTCATATCAAGTTTTAAGATCATAGCTTTCTCTTTTCTTGAAGCTGCTGAATGTATAACTTCATGAGCTACTATAATCCCATCCAAAATTTGTCTCCCTTTCACAAAACCTCCTTGCTCTTCTGAAATGATTTTGTCTAACAATGGCCTTAATCTATTCGCCATCACTTTGGAAATAATCTTATAAGCCATATTACATAGGCTTATGGGTCTAAAAGAATCAAACAATTCAACATCCTTCTTTTTTGGAATTAGGGTAAGATAAGTTGCATTTATTTTATAAGGAATGTATTGTTTTACCCTAGACTGTTCCACTGCCACCAATAAAGAATCCTTCACTATATCCCAATTATGTTGGTAAAAAGCTGTAGAGAGCCCATCTGGACCAGGGGATTTATCCTTATTAAAAGAGAAAAGAGCTAAATGAACTTCTTCTAGAGTAATAGGCTCCATCAGTTTCCTATTGTCTTCATTTGTTATAACTGAAGGAACATCTTGAAGAAGTTTATCATTAAGAACTTCGGTCTCCTCTGAACCTAGAATATTTTGAAAAAATGACTTAGCCTCTTTTCTAATTTCACTTCGATCTTCAATCCAAACCCCTTCTATTGATTTAATTCTACCAATTCTAGAAGAAGATCTTTGTACTATAGCCATCCTATGAAAAAACTTTGTATTTTTATCTCCTTCTTTTAACCAAGTCTGTCTTGATTTTAATCTCCAAAATTTCTCTTCCTTACTCAAAATATTATGATATTCACTAAGCAACTCCCTTTCCTCTGAGCTTGTATTATTTTCATCACTTTTTTGGAGTTTTGAAAGTTTATCTTTTAGTTCTTCTTTCTTCTCAAAAATGTTTCCAAAGGTGTTCTTGTTCCATTCTTTTAATCTAGATGTCATAGCTTTAATTTGGTTTGGAAGAGCATACAACCCACCATTACCTAAAGAATTCCATGTTTGAGCTATCATATCAACAAATTGAGGATGGTCTTCCCACATCTGCTCATATTTAAAATATGATATTTTTTTGAATTCACTAACCACCATTTTAACTCTTATTGGCCAATGATCTGAACCAATCCTAGTTAAGGTATTAATTTTAGCACAAGTTCCTTCATCTAGCCAATGATCTGAGAGAATGCATCTATCTAATTTTTTTGCTATTAGGTTCTGGCCTCTCCTGTTGTTGGTCCAAGTATAGTTGTCTTCTTCAAACTCAACTTCCCAAAGATTGTTGTTTTGAATAAAAGCTGAGAAATCTCTCATACTTTGGGTCAATTTCCTAATTCCCCCAAATTTTTCATTCAGCTTGGTAATGGCATTAAAATCTCCAATGATCATGAAATGGGTTTCTTGGTCTTTACTTCTCATAAAGGCCTCAATTCCACTCCAAACTTCTAATCTACCTGACTGAGTTGTAGGACCATACACATTGATAAGGATGAAGCGAATATCAGCAAAGTAGCAAGTGACTAAAGAGGCTATCCAATGCCTAGTTTTATGAATGGTTACACAAGAGGTTCTAGAAGGATTCCAACAAGTTAGAATTCCCCCTGCTGCTCCTTCAGAATCCATAGCATCCCATTCACATCTTGCCCAAACTACTTTCATAGTTTTTGAAACTTCTTCTTTTGTCATTTTAGTTTCCTGAATACAAAGAATATCAAGTTTATTACTTAAACATAGGTCCCTAATACACCTATGCTTTGAGGGGGCATTAGCACCCCTTATATTCCATGAGATGATAATCATGTCTTATTAGGGGCTTTTGGCCCCTCTTGCGTATTACCAATATCATTTTGTTGTTTGGTAAAGAGAAGTTCAACCAACTTAGTTTGTGTTCCTTTCTCTATGTTAGCTCTTGCTTCCCTAGATCTTGCTTGATAATTTGAGGGTTTTCCTCTTTTTGCCTTGCCTATATCAGGAGTAGGTCTTATTATTATATTCCTCAATATTCTTTCACCATTTTTTTTTCAATATATTTATCCTCTCCTGGCTCTATTATAGAAGCTTTTGACTTATCCTGCTCATTTTTTGGTATTTTCTTATTAATGGCAAAGGTATTACCTTCTAAAACTGCATTCTATTTACTAATTATTTCCTCCTGAATGGTGCATGGTACTTCAAGAGAGTGTTAGCATACTGTTCTATTTGTCTTTATTTCTTTATTAGACATACTGTTACAACCATGTAACAGTTCTTTGTTTCTGCCGTTTAGCCGCTGTGCTATTCACGGCATTGTAAACCTTATTTAAACATTCCTGCAATAATACAATAATGTTGCTGGTTTTACATGGCATCAGAGCCACAAAAATTTTCTTGGGCGAAGTGATTGCTGTTTTCTTGCGGGCGTGATCTGTTCTGCGGGAGGCAGGCGGGAGGCAGCCGCAGAGACGGAGGCCGAGCAGCACGCGTCGCTGACGTCGTAACGGCAGCCGCAGCACGCAGCGCGCCGAGCGCTGCCACGTCCGACGAGGAGGCCCCCGCGTCCCCACGCACGACAGGGACGTCGCGAGGTCGCAGTCCCCGCACGCGACAGAGCAACGTCTGTCGCAGTCCCCGCGCGCGACAGAGGAGAGGGCTTTCCCTCCCCCCGCTGATGCATCGACGGAGCCGCGGGCGGCAGAGAAGGAGGGTGGACTGTGCAGCCCCACCCCCTCCCCCGGTTTAATTAAAAAAAAAAAAACCGGCGCCCCCACCCCCTCCCCAACCGGTTTAATTAAAAAAAACCGGCGCCCCCCTCCCCAACCGGTTTAATTAAAAAAAATCGACGCCCACCCCACCGGGCCCGCGCGGGAATTTTAAATTCCCCCCGCACGGGAATTTTGCGGGGGTATAAACCCCCCCCTCTCTTGCACGTAGGAAACGCGGGCGTCGCCGCGCAGCAGGTCGGCCCCGTGAAAAATCGGGCGAAAAAAAAAAAAAAAAAAAGAACCAGAGCCCCCCCCACCCCGGTTGATCGCGCTGACCATTTTTTATGTAGCCACAGCGGCTCGGGTTGCAGAGAGGAAGCCGCGTAGCAGTCGGAGGCCGCTGCAGAGGGTGTTGAAAACGGAGGAGGCTCACTGATCCCTTCGGATCAGCCCGCAAGCTCACTTGGCAGTGAGCTGTGCGGTAAGGCTCTGGGAGCCTGCAGGTCGGGGGTTCAAATCCCGCCGACTTCCCCCCAACGTATATTTTTTTTTCAAAGTTGTTTTTTAATTATTATTATTTTTAATTAAAATTTTTTAATTTTAATTTTTTTTAATATAATTTTAAACTTTATAAATTAAAATTTAATTTTAATTTATTTTTTCTAAAGTTTTTAAAACTATAGAAATTAAAATTATTTATTTTAATTTTAAATTTATAATAATTATTAAAATGCTTTGTTAAAGAACGCCTTTTAAGGGGGGATATTTTTTCAAAAAAATCAAAGGGGGATAGTGAGTAATTTTTCGAAAAATAGCAATTTGGCAAATTGTAAAAGGTGCATTTTCGGCTGTGACCGACACCTTGTGGGTTATTCTTGTGGGCAATTTTTTTTTATGTTGTATGTTGCATATTTCATTTTTGCACTATAACATTAAAAACTTAAAATCAAAACACTCCCTAAGTCCCCGGAATATAAAACCCATCCGTGCAATTTTATTGCACTGCAGCGTTCGGTATTTGTGATACCTCTGGCCAGCACTTACAGGTAAAGCTATCGTGATTTGGCTACTGTATCCGCAGCCTAATATAGCTGCTACAACGACGTCTGAGCTTGTTCTCTATAAATCGTCGGGGAGAGATAAGTTAGCCATTTTTGCATTTTTTTACTCCATCCACTACCCTTTATCGCACTTGTGTTTAGGCGTAAATCCTGACGAAGTATTCTTCATAGTGTTTAGGGGAAGTTACGCCCCACGCATGAGAAGAATCTTCTATGGTAGGTGCCATCAACAAGGCAATTCCATTTCAGTACCGCTTATGTTCCACGTATCGTATGATCTCTAAAACTCACCTATAGTCTCCCTCACGTAAGGGCGGGTGATTTTTTGTTGATCTTTCTAAATACCTATAGTTTCCCTCACGTAAGGGCGGGTATTTTGTATGGTATATTGGCCTAGCAAAAGGTATATCGAAAGGGGGACCAATTGGTGATATAAGGAACCTTCACTATGGCCGTTGTTGCAAAGTTGATGACTGATCCGCATCAGTTATTGAAAGGTCCAAATTATACACCATGGAAACATAAGATGAAGGCTATTCTCCAAATGGAAGATTTGTGGGATATTGTTACTGGAGTAGCAACTAGGCCTTCACCAACAATAGGATCCACAGGTCCTTCGGCGGATCAGATAGCTTTTGACAAGAAAGACAGTCGAGCAAAGGTGCTCATTTTGTTTGTTGTTTCAGATGAAGTGCAACCTCATATAGCTGACAAAGCAAGTGGTAAAGAGGCATGGGATGCCCTTAGAACCATCTATGAGGGGAAGAATGAATCCACCATTCTTCATCTTCAACAACAACTTCATAACCTGAGTTTGAGGCAGGGTGAAACAGTTGAACTCTTTCTGTGCAGAGTGTCTGAGTTGAAAGAGAAATTGAGTTCTCTCGGGAGATATTGTGGACGAAAAGCTTCTCATTTCACTTGTGATGAGAGCTTTACCTTCTTCATTTGATATGTTGATAACCTCCATCCAGGTGTCTCAACGACAAATTACCTACATCGAGTTGGTCAATCTGCTCCAACAACAGGAGGCACGCCAACTTCACAAGGATGATTCTTCCAATACAGCCCTATACACCAATAGGCAGGGTTCTAGGAAGAAAGGTAATGGGCAAAAAGGAGGCAACTTTCAGAAAGGAGGAAATTCTCAACAAGATACGAAAGGAAAAGGCAAACAACCTCAACATAAGAAGAGGTGGTGCAAGATCTGTGAGAAAGACAACCATGACACCAACAGGTGTTGGCATAAGAACAAGCAAAAAGGCCAAAAACAAACCACAAAATAAGAACAAGCAACCCCAGGTGAATGTTGCTGTTGAAGAATCTGACTCAGATTTTGAATGGGCACACAAGGTGCTCATGACTACCACAGATTCCACACAGAGGGATCCTATTTGGTATGTTGATTTTGGAGCTAGTAAACATATGACTGGCGACAGATCGTGGTTTGAATCATTTGTGGCCAAAGAGGGCAAACCTGTCACCATTGCCGATGATAAAACCTACAGGGTTTAGGGAGAGGGTACAGTTTCAGTCACTCTTCCCGATGGCAAGTGTCAGATTGACAAAGTCCTCTATGTTCCGGGATTGGCCAACAATTTGTTGTCAGTGACACAAATCCTGGACAGAAATATGGTTGTCAACTTTCATGTTGAGAATGGAAAGAAGTGTTGTACAATTACCGGGAAGGGTAAGCAGTTGCAACGACTTCATATAAGCATGGCTTATTTGCACTAGATGCTATCTCTACTCCACATGTTGCCATGATTGTCTCTACCAAGGAGGCAACTTCCCTATGGCACAAGAGATATGGGCATCTTAGTTCTGGCTACTTACTTGAGCTCAACAAGTATGAGATGGTAAAGGGTCTTCCTTCCCTTTCTACCACATTGCCAGTGTGCTCGATCGCTAGCAGGAAAGCAGCATAGAGTACCATTTGAGAAGAGCTCTACAAGAGCAAGAAAACCTCTGGAGTTAATTCACACCGATCTATGCGGTCCTTTCACACCCAACAGTGTTGGAGGGAAGAGGTATTTTCAGTTATTCGTAGATGACTACTCACGAAAGATGTGGGTTTTCTTTCTCCAACTGAAATCTAAGCTTTCGCATTCTTCCAGCAGTTCAAGAAATCCGTTGAGAAGGAGTCGGGAGCTTCTATTAAAACTCTTCGCTCAGATCGAGGGGGAGAGTTTACCTCTAATGAATTTTTTGCATTCCTAGATAAGCATGGGATCAAGAGACAGTTAACAACCGCCTATACTCCTCAGAAAAATGGAGTGTGGGAGAAGGAACCGTTCTATCATGGAAATGGTTCGTTGTATGCTCACAGGAGCTACTCTTGGGCAACAATATTGGGCAGAAGTTGTCACCACTGCAGTGTATATGTTGAATAGGGCACCCACAAAGGCCCTAAAAGGAATGACTCCACAGGAAGCATGGAGTGGTTGAAAACCCTCCATATCTCATCTACGTATTTTCGGGTGTCAAGCTTTCATGCACATACCGAAAGAGAAAAGGAAGAAGCTAGATGAGAAAACATTGAGATGTATTTTTCTTGGTTATCTTGAGCACTCTAAAGGATATCGGTTGATAGATCCTTTGACCAAGAAAATTCATATCAGCAGAGATGTTGTCTTTGATGAAGCTTTCACATCACAGAGCACATCTAAAGTACACCAAGATATTGTGGAAACTAAGGAAGAGAAGATTCCTTCGTCAACACGGACAGGAGGTCCTTCTACATCTTCTTCAACTCCACCGAAGAAGAATCCTAAATGGTGTACAAATACAATCAAAGATGCAAATTTATCCACTCCTCCCAATTTGAATTTGGATAGACCTCGTACACGCAGTATGGCTCAAAAGGAAAGAGAAGCCAGAGAAACTGGTGAGGTTGATGATCTTTGTCAATCTTTTGAGGAACTTTCTGTGACTCCAAGTACGAAGTTGAGGATATGGATATTGATGATGACAGGGCATTCATGTCTACCATAGATAGTCTTGAACCTGCATCAGTGCAAGATGCTCTCAGTGAGCCTCAGTGGAAGGCCGCTATGGATACAGAGTATGAGTCTCTGATGAAGAATAAAACTTGGAAGCTTGTTGATCTGCCGCATGGAAAGAAGCCCATTGGCTGCAAATGGGTATACAAAGTCAAGTACAAGGTAGATGGAACAATTGATAAGCATAAGGCCCGTCTTGTTGCAAAGGGCTATGCTCAAAAGGAAGGCATTGACTATGAGGAAACTTTTGCACCTACTACTCGGATGACCACAATTCGGGTTATGTGTGCTATGGTAGCACAATATGGGTGGAAAGTTCACCAGATGGATGTCAAAAGTGCCTTTCTAAATGGTGATCTCCAAGAAGAAGTCTATATGACTCAGCTTGAAGGATTTGAAGTGGAAGGCCAACAGCAGAAGGTTTGCAAATTGGTCAAATCCTTATATGGTCTGAAACAAGCTCCTCGAGCTTGGTATATAAAAATGGACAATCACCTTATGCAACATGGATTTAAGAGATGTCCATCAGATGCAAACCTCTATTTCAAATAGGGTTCTGAGATAGTGTTGCTTGTACTCTATGTGGATGATCTGCTCATTACAGGGAGTTCGGAATCTATGATCTCTACTGTCAAAAGAAACTTGTGCAAATCTTTTGAGATGACAGATCTCGGACTTCTCCATTACTTGTCTTGGTCCGGAATTCAGCCGGAAGGAGCACTCCATCAAAGTGTCTCGAGAAAAAGTATGCCAAGACATTGCTTGGATAAATATCGCATGATTGACTGCAAGCCAATGGCAACTCCAATGGAGAATGGACTTTAGTTATCGTGATATGATGACTCACCTCAGGTAGATGGTACTCTCTATCGACAGTTGATTGGGAGTCTCATATATCTGACCAATACTAGGCCAGATCTCGTTTTTGTCGTCAACTATCTTTCGAGGTTCATGCAGGAGCCTAAGACTACTCATTGGAAAGCAACAAAACGTGTTCTTCACTATGTCCGTGGTACTATGGAATATGGCCTAGAATACAAGAGGAACAACAAATTCTTCTTGCAAGGATACACGAACTCCGACTATGCCGGATCATTTGATGATCGCAAGTCAACTTCTGGATACATTTTTCATCTGGGATCCGGTCCTGTCTCTTGGCACATCAAGAAGCAACAGGTGGTTGCTATTTCATCAACAGAGGCAGAATATCGCGTCGCACGTGAAGTTGTGTGCGAAGTGATATGGTTACGTCGCATTCTGACAAGTATGGGCCATCCATCAAAATCTCCAATACACTTGTTTTGCGACAATTAGGGTGTTATGAACCTCGTCAAGAATCCAGTCCATCATGAAAGAACAAAGCACATTGACACACAATGTCATTTCAATCGAGATGAAGTTCCAAAGCACCGAATTCAGCTTCGAAGACATTCCCACGATGCTCAAGTTGCGAGATATTTTCACTAAGGCACTTGGACGTGTCAAATTTGAATTGTTTCGCAGCTCACTTTGTATTGCAAAATAATGTAAGGGGATGTTAGTAGTCTAGTATAGCTATTAGTTATTACATTACCCAAATAATGTAATAAAGGGGGATGTTAGCGTACTATTCTATTTGTCTTTATTTCATTATTAGACATACTGTTACAACCATGTAACAGTTCTTTGTTTCTGCCGTTTAGCCGTTGTGCTATTCACGGCATTGTAAACCTTATTTAAACATTCCTGCAATAATACAATAATGTTGCATGGTACTTTAAGAGAGTCTTCAAAATATGATGAAACACATTCCTTAGGTTCATCGAGAATGTTCTTCCTTAAATTAGGATCATATTGAATAGACGGTTCCTTTCTAATATGTTGAAATTGTTGTCCTGTGTCCTCTAAGTTTTGATCTACTTTTTCTTCATAGGCTAAAGCCTCAAAAGAATTGGAATTTCTTCCAATATCCTTCCTTATTGGTCTCCACTATTCATTTTCTTTTATTTTCCTAGATCTATTTTTTGGAAGTTGAAAACCATCTTTATCCATACCCATTTGTAAATTTCTCTTACGATTTTCTACAAATGATTATGTTGGGCTCTTCTTAGGGCATGATCTCTCAATATGCCCCACCTCATGACATCTTCTACATCTAAAAGATATATTTTCATAATCTATAGTTTGGGTCCACATCTTATCCCCATACTTAAGAATGATTGATTATGGTAAATCTTTACTTATATCAATCATGACCAATATTCGAGCATAAATAGCCAAAAATCCATCTTTTGTTGTATCTAAAATCTCAAGGAATTCTCCTAGAGTGTTGCCTATTGCCTTGAAGGTATCTATTTCCCAAAATTCAATGGGTAACCCAAACATCCTAACCTAGACTGGTACTAGGGATAGATTTACATTTTTAGGTGAAAAGCCTTCATACCAACGGGTAAGGAAGAGCCCTGCTCTTCCCATAAAACAAGGACCCCCTTTTAGGATTCTTTCTATTTCTTCCCTAGAAAAAAAAATGGCTAGGAAGAAACCCTTGGGAAGAAATGATAGAATCACTCTTGGAGACTTCCAACTCCTATCAATCCATTTTCTCAAGGCTGAAGCCCCTGGACAATACCCATTAAATTTACCAAAAACTGCCCTATCTTGGAGTAATGAGGATCTCTCTGAGGTGCGCTCACTAACCTCTACCACTAGGGATGATTCTAAGGATTTAACTATAAATCAATCCATGGAAAGGAAACTAAAACTCAAAATCTAATGAAATTTATCGAAATTTCTATAGAAAATATAATATTTGATAAAAAATTTATAAAAATTTCATGCACAATTTCTAAGATAAATAAAGGGAAAAAAAAACTTAGCTGAAAAATTCTTTGTCCAGATAGAATGTCTTGCCTCGTTGAAGTCCTAGCCCTTCATTGCTCTTCCCATCGTTCAAAACCTAGTTGGCAAATATTTGCAATTTCTTTTTTCGTGACTTGAAAAATCGTCACTGCCCTTGTTCCGGATGGTTGACTTCACAGGGTTGTATCTCCCTCAATATTGTTCATATTTTTGCATATGACCACTCATTTTAAAGCTATTCAAATTCTGCACAAGTTGGTCTAAGAATCAGCTGAATCGGATAACTCTTCACGAAGATATGGCTCCTAAAAGATGAGATTTTTTTAGGAAAAAACCCTAATCCTTCGCACTTTGCAATTCCGTTTTTCGCGATTTGAAAATTTGTCACTGCCCTTGTTTCGGATGGTTTAATTCATAGGGCCATATCTCCCTCAATATTGATCAAATTGCTACATATGACCACTCATTTTAAAGCTATTCAAATTCTGCACAAGTTGGTCTAAGAATCAACTGAATCGGATAACTCTTTGCGAAGATATGGCTCCTAAAAGATGAGATATTTTCAAGAAAAAACCCTAATCCTTCGCACTTTGCAAATGAAGATTTTAAAAAACCTTAAACATTAACCTTGAACACTTGCTTAATTAAGCCACCCCGTCTTGCTCGGAATATCGTTAAATTTTTGAAGTTTATTATTGTAAATGTATTCTTAATTAAAATGGTGCACATATTTAATATAAACTATAATTTGTGATTGTATTAATGTGGTTAAGTATTATAAGTGATATATAATATGTATTATATTTAACATATATCTAAACATCATTGATTTTTATTATAATTTAATATTTTTTTGAATGAAAAAACCTTATATTAATTAATATTAATCATACAAAAAAGGGCGGGTGGAATTAGCACACCCTACAAACCATAAAAGCCCATTAGGTGGAGGAAATCACACCTACCTAATAAAAATAGAGTCCAAAAAACATTACTACATGTTGTCGCGAGCAATCATTACACAGACATCCCAAGACATAATCATTAAAAAAAGATCAAGGAGTGGGACAGAAGTTATCTTCCTCGTTGACACACTATCAGCCGCCATCCAAAGAGACTGGGGTAATCCATCCTTCTTCTATATTTTTCCAACTAAAGTCTGTTTATGAGGACCTTGGCTAACTAAGCTTAGAATACTTGGTAGAATACATGTTGCTCATAAGCTATGACCTCTTCTGCCTCTGCGATAGATCCTCCTTTCCTAGGCAAATGCTTGGTAGAATACATGTTACGTGTAAGTTGCGGCCTTTGTTGCCTCTAATAGTCAAACCTGAACAAACTCTATGCTTCAAGCATTGGGCTTTGGTCAGTTTTTCATCAGCATAATTTGCATGAGGACTTGTCATTCATAATATCCATGACATCCTCGGAATCACCTAGGCCCCGAAGCGAATTGAAGGAATTAGTGCCTCCATTGAAATTACCCTCACCCAAGGACATTTGGTGACACTTGTCAAAGCTCAGGCCCAAGCTATCCCTCGAGGGGCTTCAAGAAAAATGAACTTTAAAAGCTTGTTCCTCCGTAGTCATGGAGTATGTGGGCACCGTCGATGAAAAATCTGGCATGGTAGTGGGACGAGCCTTCGCAACAATCGAGGCCCAAAGAGAAGCTGAAAAAGGTGGCGGCTGAGTAACTATAGGGGTTTTTAGAGTAGCATTCGGGATCCCTACAGCTTGCATGGCAGGCTGCATGTTAACGACAATCGATGTGAAGGCTTCAAAAGACTGCACATAGCTAGTGGGGGCTTGCATGACCTAGCTATCAACGAGCCTGGTCTAAGTAGGTTGCACAGAGTGATTAGCCTACTCAGAGTGCTTGGAAGCACAATTTTTTTGAGTAGTAACCGTTTTCCAGTCACCTTGGAATTTCCAAGCCCCATTAGATTGAGCTACCGGGGAATTCAAAGGGGGTTGGGTCTGTTTGAACTTCCACTCCATCAATGGGTAATCTCAAATCTTGTGAGCAGTAGACTGGCAATGATAACAAGTATTTGGTAAATTGATATAGGTGACAGGTTGCCTAATGGAGGTATCACCAATATGGATATCTATGAAATCCGATAGGTCTTTGGTGAGGTCAACTTTGACACAAGCCTGCTTGGTAGGACGAGCTAAAAAAATTGTTAAGGATCAAGACATACAAACTTACCAATGGAAGAGGCAAGCACTTACAAAAAACCCCAAAAGAGGATAGGTAAACCCGGGAACTCAATCCACATAGGAAATTTTAGCTCAGCTTGGTCACTGGCTGTGAAGTCACGAGTGTAAGATTGCAAAATTAAAATGGAATTTCTCACCGTCCAAGGACCTTTGGCTAACACTTTTTGAGCTTGAGAAGGATCAAGGAAGCGAAAAAGGAAATAACCCTTGGTGAGATTATGAACATTATCAACTATCACACCATGCGGACCCCAAACTTGTTGCATCCAGGACCTAATGAGTGTATCATTAGAAATTCTACCCAAGAAACACCCTACAAGGGTATGCGACTCAAACCAGTGGCAAGCATTATGAAACTCATGCAAGGGAATGGAAACAACAGGGATAGTACTCTTACCTTGTGAAACACTTTCGGGACAAACTTTCTTGGGTGTTTGCTCTCCCCAGTCGGCTCAGTAGCAACTGAGCTAGCCATTTATGAATGACGACAAACCCAAACCCTAGAAGAGCAGTTTTTCCTCATCAAACCCTAGTAGAGTGAAACCCCATGTCCCTCTAGCTTTTTCATAACTTAATATTTGATAATATTACAAACCACTTTATAAATCTATATCATATTTTACTTCATAAATTTAATATTAAACTTTTAATGTGCTTAAACAATGGTACAACTTGAATTTAAAAAAAAAAACTACCTCCCTCATCCATAAACATAACAATTCATACAAGTCAATGGTTGTGGAAAATAATATTAGATTCAAATTAAGGGTAAACTTTGACAATGAATCCTTGGTGTTGCACTACAGTCTTATAGTTTTTGGGACACTTTTTAAAAGCCACGAGGTTTAACATTACTACTTTACATTTTGCTCATGTATTCTATTAATTTAAAAATCCATTTAACTTTGTTAATACCAAATGTCATGGCGGACTTTGTAAGCTCCTTCACATTTGTACGTAAAGCTCCTAGAGCCTTGGATAATGATAAAAAATAAAATTTTAAATCAACATCATCACTCCACACCATCTCAATTGTAAGTGATGAGAAAGGAAAATAAATTAATATAATAAGTATTTGTATTAATTTTTTTTTATAGATTTGGTTAGAGTAAGAAAAACTCTTAGGTAAAGATAAAACCTTCAGAGCCGCTCTAAAGTGGCCAGTAGTATTACCACTATCTAGGGGGAAGTTGCAAGATATTTTTGTATGTGTCCGCAAAGACAGTACAAGGGGTGGTAAGCACTTGTATTAATAAGAAGCATGCACATTTCCACAAAAGACAACAACAAAACTACTTACTAAAGGGTCATTTTTGAATAAACACAAATTAATCACTTTCAAACCCTACCTTCTTAAGATTTAAACCTTGGACCTCTATTCAGAGTTCTAAAAGTCTCAATTGTTAAGTCACTCAGGTGGTATACCATGCTTTAATAACCATAGTATGGTTGGATAACCATAGATAAACAACATCTTCTATGAGGGTCATCTCATATGAAATATGGCCTCGTAGACATTAAAAACTACTTTACCCTTTTGACCCTTTAACAATATAAAGGAATAAACACCAACTATTTAAACTAGTCTTATATACTAGTACATGACTCTAATAGACCTAATAGTTAAAACTTTAGAACTTTGAATAGGAGGTCCATGGTTTGAATCTGAAATGGGATAGGGTTGTATACCATACTTTGGTATGGGTAGATAAGTACTTGGATAACCACATCATCCCATGTGACATGTGGCCTCATGGATGTTTAAAATTATTTTACTTTTTACTTCATTTATATATATATATATATATATATATATATATATATATATATATATATATATATGTTTTAACATTAATGTCAGTGATAGTTTTAACATTATGATAGGTCAAAAAATTTGAATACTTGGACTTGTAATCACCTTTGGTCTCCTTTGCGAGGTTCTAACTCCCTCTGCTCGATCATAGGTTCTCCTTCGCTCTAAATAACCACTTCAGGTTTCCTCTCGAATAGTATCACTCAACTCTCTATGTTCATAGTACCGTATCCCTGGTCATGATTTTAATATTACTTTTCCAAAAGTATCTATAGATATTTCTAAATTGATTGCATTCACCTGTGCTTGTGCCTTATACATATTCAAATTAAAATTATTTACAACTTTAAGGCAAATTGTACCATTCAACTACTATAACCGGGCAACCCCATTGTCCAGTACGTCTTCCACTTGGAAGGGTCCAAGCCATAAAGTTTTCAATTTTCCTAGCTTGATTTATTTTTTTTTCTATTAAATTTGAGCACTAACTCGTCAGGCTTCAAATCCATTTTCCTGAGATGTTTGTCATGCCAATACTTATGCATTTGTTGAAAAATATTTTTTTCCCATTGTGCCATCACCCTCTTCTCTCCTAATTGCACTAATGCTGCAAGTCTCTCTTCCATGCTTTCTTCATCATTCAAGCGGATCTCCACTGCTATCCTCAAACTAGGTACTAAAAATTTTATAGGTACCATCACCTCTTGCCCATATATTAACTAAAAGGGTGTATGGTTTGTGGTTGGTTTGAAGGTAGTTTTGTATGCCCACAAAACTATCAGCAAGTGATCCTCTCAATCAGCTCCTTCTATACCACATGTCTTATACATAATTGAAACTAGGACCTTATTCGTTGCCTCCGCTTGCCCGTTTGACCTAGGATAATATGAGCTTGAAAAAGAATGAAAGATCCTGAACTCTATTGTCAGATTTTGGATAATATCATTAAGGAAATGACCTCCTCTATCGCTTATCATATGAATAAAAAATTTGAACTGTGTGATAATATGCTCATACAAAAATCGAGTCATACTCCTTATAGAGTTATTTGGTAAGGCCCATGCTTCTACCCATTTTATTAGATATTCTATTGCCACTACGATATATTGGTACTTTCTTTTACGACTGGTCTACAATAGTCTCAAAAAATCTAAACTCCATATCTTAAAGAGTTCCTGAGGTTACGATGGATGTAATAGCACGAAGTCTCTTTTTAATGGCTTCCCCATTCTTTGACACATATCACATGCCTTGATATGATTCTTGGCATCATGATAAAGGGTAGGACACCATAGGCTTGCTAACAACACTTCCCTAGCTATTGCATCTGGTCTCATATGTCCTACCAATCCTCGTGTTCCTCCTTCAATGATTGTTGTACTTCATCCTCCATTACACATCATTATAGAATGTGGTCCTCCCCCATTTTGTATATAAAACATGCAATCAATGTAAAAGGTGTCATTTTCATAGTTACTTTTATTTTTTTAGCTACCATCATCCCCTTTGACAACACTCTTATCGATAAGTATTCCCCAATATGCTTATACCATGATGGTATCACACTTATCATGAATAATTGTGTATTAGGGAATTCATCTTGTATTCCTCCTTCTACAGGTTCTCCCAAGTGAATCCTTGACAGTTGGTCTGCTATCACGTGTCTCTTTCCTAGTCTCACTACCACTCAAAACACAAATTCTTGTAGAGTGATGAGTTATCTACTTACTCATCTATAAATCATCAATTTATTGATTAAGTACAACAATGCTTGATTATCTAAATAACAACCAAAAGGGTTAGCCAACAAGTACTATTTATACTTTTGCACTACGTACACCATTCCTAGTGCTTCTCTTTTTGTTGTACTATAATTCTTCTCTGCCTTGGAAAATAATTGACTTGCAAAGTATATGGGCTGATCTAACGCAAACTATCCTTCTTGAGCCAACACGTAGCCAATTGTGAATTTTGAGGTATCCACATGAATATGGATTTATTTCTCCTAGTTTAAATAAACTAGGATAGGTGACTTTACCAAGTGTGCCTTCAAGCCCTCAAAATACCCCTGGTGCTCCTCCATCCATTTGAAAGGAACACCTTTGCAAGTAAGAGCATCTAATAGATGAGAAGTTTATGCATAGTTCCTGATGAACCTTCTATAATATCTCATTGTCCCTAAGAAGGTCTTTATCGAACTCACATCATGTGGCTATTCCATTAGCAATATTACTAGTATCTTGTTAGGATCAGGTTTCAAAACTTCTTGGCATACAATATGCCCTAACAACTTCCCATATGGTACTATTAATACACATTTACCTAGATTTAATGATATTCAAGATTTCCTGTACAAGCTCATACATTATTCTAGTGCCTTCAAATGCTCTCACATCTTTTCGTATAAGGACCAATCATCTAGAAAGGCTTTGAAGTTTCTTGTGGATATTTTATCAAAGATGCATAATATGATCCTTTAGAATGTAGATAGTGTATTACACAATATAAATGACATACAATTATAAGCGTATATCCCATTCTCTACTATAAAAATAGTCTTCAACTTGTCTTCCTCTGCAATACTTATTTGGTTATATCTCAAGAATCCATCCAAAAAAAAATAAATATCATGGTCAACTACTTCATGTTGAGTGATATGTTTGTCAGAGAACAAACACATACTAACAACTAGGACTCATGCAGGATGTCCTCTCTTGAAAGGAGATTCATGATCTCCCTAAGCTTTGGGTGAGGTTGGTCTAACCTGGTAATGTTCATTGATATTTTAATTCAAAGAAAAGATAATAAAATATATGGAATATTCAGGGCCTTTACGTGGCCATCACAAGGGGATTATTAGTTTTAGTTCTGATTAATTGATTGTCTTGACATGAAGAACTTAGGGCTTTGCTTAATTGTACAGTAAATCATGAAGATATGAGCATTTAACATCAAAATTCACCCAAGAAATTAGTAAAATAACAATATTTTGAGCTTGCTACCTTAGAATTATCAAAGCATTACAGTCATTTATTTATCTGAAACTTGTAGAGATATAATACAACATTACGAAATCAAGCTTCAAAAATGAAAATTCTGCTAATCTACTCCTAATTTTAACTGTTTTAAAAAAATATAAAAAATAAATGTTAGAGAATTAAAATCAAACAAGTCATGGTGAATTCACATCTTTGCAAGGGTTCTGTTGAAGCCTCCAATTCTGAATTAAACCAATCTCAGCCTCAACCAATCATCACACAATCTAAGACCAAGATGGTGCCATATTCAAGGGAAATAAATCGAAATATAGATATAAATTTAAATGCAAACACCATCAACATGCGCATATTGTTGGAAATTTTGAGTAGTTGTGTTGTCATTGATGTCAAGAGTCAGTGTCAGTGATCAGTGCAAGGATTTGGCAAAAGGAGGGTTAAAATATTTATATTTTAAGCCCAAGAGATTTGGTTTAAAAGCTTCACATGATTGGTCAAAAGGATGGCTAAATACCCTAAAGGAAGAAAAATACCTAGGCCCAAAGGAAATAATATTATAATATTTATTATTATAATATTAAAGGTTTAAAATTAAAGCCTAAGGTCATTAATAAATTATTTATAATATTTATATTATAAATTAATTTATAAAATAAAATTATTAAACCCAAAGTAGGGTTGGGTGCAAATTCAATTTAATATTTCTTCCCCCACCAACATTCGAAGGAAAGTGGCATATGGTATAAATACCATAAGACTTGCTCACAAAAGCAAGTCTTCGAATATTAATGCATATGCGAATATTGGAAAGTGTGAATGCGAAAGTTCATGAGAAAATAAGACAAGAGGATATTAATTTTTTATTGCAACAGAAAATGTGAAGAACAAATTGACCAAGGCATAAAGCCTTGTCACCAACCAATCGGTTGGGCTAGTGGCAAGTTGTTGGTGTGTAAGGCGCAGGGTAAGCGGAGGTTCCGCATTTGAGTCTCGACGAAAGGGCAAAAGCTTTTTTTTTTTTGGTTTCAGCACCAAGTAGAGGAACAAAGTACATAAGTGCTTTTACCTCCCAAGTGAGCACCTAGCTCACGTAAGATTAGGCCACGGCTAGGGCAGGAACAACTTGACTAGGGATCGAATCCCACCGAGGAGTGTGCAAAGGTACTTTAATTTTTTTATATAATGTGCATGTGGTCTAAGGTTGTATGTTGAGTGCCTTGGGAGATATAAGGTGATTAAAGTAAATTTTATTTTAGTTAAAGTTTGTGAAGGATTTAATTTTGGTTTAAAAGTGAATTGCATTATTTTTGGATAATGATGTTAATTATTTTGAAATGCAATTTTTGAGTTGGGAGATATAAGGTGATTAAGATATATTTTATTTTTACCTAGTTAAGATTGAGTGAGGATTTAATTTTGCTTAAAAGTGAATTGAATTATTTTATGTGATAATATTTTTGAGTAGGGAGATATAAGGGAGTTATTTTGATTATTTTATGCATTAAAATTTTGAAGTGAGATTATAGTGAAAGTGAGTTAATTGAACCTTTGCTAATTATATTTTGAAAATTTTGGAGATTATAAGGTGTACTTGAGACTTGTTATTTTTGTATGGTGAAATAAATATTGAGGAGAATTTTGAGTGGAGATTTTGAGATAGATTGTTGCTACCTAACCTTGAAATTGGCAAAGAGGATTTGATTGTGATTAAGACAGGTTTTGAAGACATATCTCCATCAAAACAAAAGGTATGGGCACATCTTCCTTATGAGTAAAATATTGTTGGATTGAATGTTGTGAAATGCAAAGTTGGAGTGAAAAGGATTGTTTGATAAGCATTGTTGGAAATATTTGAGTGAGTTTTCATATGCATGATTATGTGGATGTTATCATTTTATTGAATTTGGAATCATCTTGAGTCAAGGTTTATTGTGTGAGTTGTTGGAAGTATAGTGAAACACTTGGTTAGGGTTTGTAAGCAAGTTGTGTTTCATTGAGTGGATGGTTGAGTAAAGTTGAATGAGCATTATTGATTGAAAGCATTGGAGTGATAGTTCAAGTTTTATGAAATAAATTATTCTTTATTCTAAATTGATTTGAAAGAGAGTTTGAAAGTGATAGAGTGATTTGTGAGTGTGAAACATATTGAGTCTCTAACCATTCTCTATATATTTCTATGATTAAACAAGATTCTAAGTGAAACTTGTTTGTGTGATTGAAGAGGTTTTATGAAAGAGATTAAGTTGAGTTTTGTATATTTTAATAAGCTTTTGTGAAAGTTTAAGAAAATGACATTTTTTTAATATTTGGTGAGCTTGTGGAATGAATTTGAGTAAGTCTTTGTGAAGACTTGAGAGTAGATTGAGAGATTTATAGATTTGAGGTAGAGTTTGAGAAGATATAGAGAGAGAATGTAGAAAATTATGAGAAATATTGAGCAGATTTATGCTAGACCGAGGATAGTGTTTAGTACAGATTTGAGATAGATATTGAGTAAAGTTGAGAGAATTTGGAGGTGATAGAGTAGAGGATAGTAGTCTCTAGTGGATAGATATCCATTAGCTAGGGTAGTGAGGATAGAGGTCTTCTAAGTGAGGACAGAGGTCTTCTATGGAGAGAGATCCACAAGCCAGTGTAGTGGAGGTAGTAGTCTTCTAGAAGATCACCAACCAGAGCAGAGGAGAAGGAGTTCTCCTATGGATAGAGATCCATAAACTTGATTAGGGGATTGGTGTCTCCTTTGGACAGAGGTCCATAAATATTGTAATAGGGAAGGATTCCCAAGAGATTTATTGAGAAAATTTTAGTGAAATATTTTCTCCATGGAGTAGCCCACATTGGGTGAACCACGTTAAATCATGTCTCTCATGTGTGTGATGCTTTGTGTAATGTTTACTGCTTTAATATTGTTGATGTTATCATATGGATTGAAAAGAAAAATTTTTTATCTTATACTGTTCACCCCCTCTCAGTATAAGCTCATGTTATTCAATTGGTATCAGAGTGGGTCTCTCCATGAAAAGACTAACATCTTGGAGGAAGATCCATCAGGAACACACATGACTTCAGAGAATGAAGAAGAGACCATGTTTGACATAAAAGAGGAATTATTTGTTGCTCTCAAGAACTTGGAAAATGTTAGAAAGAAGAACTCAAGTTTGAAGGATCAAATTCAAGAGGATGAAGAAGCAAATATGGAACTTCTACAGAGTCTCACAGAACTCAAGATAAAGGTAGAAGAAGGAAATAAAATTGAATAAGATATGATAGATCTATTAAGAGCAAGGGAAACAGAGTGTGAAATATTGGAAGCAAAAATTGTTTATCTAAGGAATGAAGTTGAAAAGACCAAGTTACGACAAGATATAAAGTTAGGGAAATAGAAAGAGGAGTCAAGCTTTCAAGAAGTAGAGACATCAAACAAAGATAAGCTAGTGACTCATACTCTGGAAGGAAAAGACATCAGGAAAGAAGAAGGTAAAGAAGAACCATGGACAAGAGTTAATCACAAGAACAACAAAAGGAGGAGCACTCGACCATATTTTCCAAGGCATTCAAATAGGTTACATAATCTCTTCCATGGCTATTGCTTTTCATGTAACAAATATGGTCATAGAGTTGTACATTGCACTAGTTATGTTAAAAATGATGTTGATAGAAATTTCAATTCTTTTGCACCTCTTATGAATAATGATGTCATATGTTATAAGTGCAATAATTTTGGGCACAAGGCTAGATGGTGCAAAATGGTATTTCCTGAGTCAAGTAAAAAGAATACAACTTCAACAATTAGGAAAGAGAGAAAAGGGCATGAGAAAGCTAGATCAATGTTAGTACAAACAACTCTTCATGTTCAAGATAAGGGAAAACAATGGTTTCTTGATAGTGGATGTTCTAGTCACATGATAGGAGACAAAAGTAAATTTCTTGTACTCAAAGAAACTGATGGAGGATCAATAAGATTTGGTGATAATGGATCAACAAAAATTTGTGGGAAAGGAACTTTGAGTTTAGATAATGGGAAAACAAAAATAGAGAATGTATTGTATGTCAAGGGGTTGAGGCACAATCTACTAAGTGTGAGCCAACTTTGTGATCAAGGGCACATGGT
Organism: Wollemia nobilis; assembly: GCA_028583015.1. Taxonomy (NCBI): domain Eukaryota; kingdom Viridiplantae; phylum Streptophyta; class Pinopsida; order Araucariales; family Araucariaceae; genus Wollemia; species Wollemia nobilis. The sequence goes on from JAQPPZ010002998.1 coordinate 9,677,213, forward strand.
TACTTTTCATCCAAGTAGGTGTGAGATTAGAAAGTCTAAAACTAGAAAACTTATTGCAAATGCAAATAGAACTACAAACAACCTCTACATGCTAAGTGAGATTAAAGGAGAAAAGTGTTTTCTATCACAAGAAGATGAGAGTTGGTTGTGGCATAGAAGAATGGGTCATTTGAACTTTGAAAACATAGTAAACATAAGCAACAAGTAGGTTGTCAGAGATTTACCAAAGCTAAAAAGGCCACAAAACACAATTTGTTCACAATGTCAACATGGGAAGCAAACTAGAACAAGTTTCAAGTCAAAAGGATTTATGTCATCTGAGCCATTGAAGCTAGTGCACACTGACCTATGTGGTCCTACAAGGACAAAGAGTTTACAAGGTGAAAGTTACTTTATATTATTTATAGATGATTATTCCAGAATGATTTGGGTAGCTTTCCTGAAAGAAAAGTCAGAAGCTCTTGAGAAGTTTAAAGCTTTTAAAGAATTAGTGGAAAATGAAATAGGTAAAAGGATTAAGAGTTTAAGGTCAGACAGAGGAGGAGAATTTACCTCAAATGAATTCGTAGACTTTTGTGAACAACATGGGATCAAAAGAGAATATTCAATAGCAAGAACTCCTCAACAAAATGGGGTAGTTGAAAGGAAAAATAGGATAGTTGAGAATATGGCTAGAGCCATGTTAAATGAGTCTAAGATTTCAGATGGTTTTTGGAAAGAGGTAGTACATACAACAACATATATCATCAATAGAGCTCAAGTAAGAGTAAACCATCACAAAACTCCATATGAGCTCTGGAAAGGAAGACCAACTACTATAAAGTACTTCAAAATTTTTGGAAGCAAATGTTACATAAGATGGGAAGAGAAAAATTTGGGTAAGTTTGACCCAAGATGTGATGAGGGTATTTTTCTTGGCTATTCCACTAAGAGCAAAGCCTATAGATGCTATAACAAAAGGACACATACTATTATAGAAAGTATAAATGTAACAGTTGATGAGAAGATAGGATCAAGAGAACCAGTTCAAGAAATTGTGTATCAAGAAGATGAAAGTTGTCAAGAAGAGTTATGTGAAGAATCAGAAGAAGAAGAAGAAACACAAAGATTTTTTCCTAAGACTCCATCTAGGTATGTACAGAAAAATCATCCAAGGGATCAAATCATTGGGAATCCAGATGAGAGACAGACAAGGAGAAGGATAATAACATCAAATCAACAAGTAAATTTCTCTTTGTTATCTAAAATTGAGCCAAAATATTTCAATGAGGCAAGTGAAGATGACTTTTGGATTAAGGCAATGAATGAGGAACTAGATCAGATAGAGAAAAGTAAGACTTGGGAACTTGTCCCATGACCAAAAGGTAAGAATGTGATTGGCACTAAATGGGTATTCAGAAACAAGTTAAATGAAGATGGTCAGGTAGTCAGAAACAAAGCAAGATTAGTATGCAAAGGTTATGCACAGGTTGAGGGAATTGAATTTGATGAGACATTTGCTCCAGTTGCATGACTTGAAGCTATAAGAATGTTCTTAGCCTTCTCAAGTTTCAAAAACTTCAAAGTATATCATATGGATGTTAAATCAACCTTTCTAAATGGTGTTCTAGAAGAAGAGGTTTATATTGAGCAGCTAGAAGGATTCAACTTAACTGATAAACCAGACTATGTATGCAGATTGAAGAAGGCACTTTATGGACTAAAACAAGCTCCTAGAGCTTGGTACTCAAGATTGGATAAGTACCTATAGGAATAAGGTTTCAGGAAAGGAATAGTGGATAATAACTTATACATAAAAAATGAAGGGAATGACTTACTAATTGTGGTTGTTTATGTGGATGATATCATTTTTGGAGGCAACAATGATAAGATGTGTCAAAAATTTGCAAAGAGCATGCAGAATGAATTTGAGATGTCAATGCTTGGTGAGTTGTCCTTCTTTCTTGGACTTCAGATTTCACAATCAGAGAAAGGAGTATTTCTTTCACAAACCAAGTATATAAAAGAGATGCTAAAGAAATTCAAGTTAGAATATTGTAAACCAATGAGTACCCCCATGGTTACAGGATGCAAGTTAAGTAAATATGATGAATCTCCTGAGGCAAATCAAAAATTGTATAGATCTATGATTGGTAGCTTATTGTATGTCATAACTACAAGACCAGATATCATGCAGGTAGTGGGATTAGTGGTAAGGTTTCAAGAAGCACCCAAGGAGACACATGTAGTAGCAGTAAAGAGGATTCTCAAGTATTTAAAAGGGACTATGGATTTTGGGCTCTGGTATCCCAAAAGTGATAATTTCACTCTCACAACATATACAGATGCAGATTGGGTTGGTAGCATTGATGATAGAAAAAGCACAAGTGGAGGAGCATTCTTTCTTGGAGACTATTTAGTCTCTTGGCTAAGTAAGAAATAGGCATCAATATCCTTATCCACAGTAGAGGTAGAGTATATTGCAGTAGTTGCTTGTTGTACATAGGTATTATGGATGAAGTAAACTTTAGAGGACTTCAAGATAAAGCATGATCACCCTATTCCCATATTGTGTGATAATACAAGTGCTATAAATATCTCAAAGAATCTAGTGATGCACTCTAGGACAAAGCACATTTTGATCAAATATCATTTTCTGAGAGAGCAGGTGATAGATAAGCAAGTCAGGTTGGAATATGTTACTACAAAGGAGCAGATTGTGGATATCTTCACTAAACCACTTCCAAAAGAGACCTTTGAGTATCTTAGAAGAAAATTGGGAGTAGTTCTACTCCCACCCCAAAATTAATCACCTCAAGGAGAGGAGGTGGGGAGGGGGCTGAGCTAAGAGTCTTATCTTTAGCCCCAAGCCCCATAGGTGGCCCTTTGCCATTGATGACAAAGGGGGAGAGATTTGAGTTAGGGGAGAGCATTCAGTCAGGGGAGAAATTTCTTAGGGGGAGCAATTTTGGAAAAAGGAAAAAGGAATGGTTACAGAAAAAGGGTTGCCATCAATGACAAAGGGGGAGATTGTTGGAAATTTTGAGTAGTTGTGTTGTCATTGATGTCAAGAGTCAGTGTTAGTGATCAGTGCAAGGATTTGGCAAAAGGAGGGTTAAAATATTTATATTTTAAGCCCAAGAGATTTGGTTTAAAAGCTTCACATGATTGGTCAAAAGGATGGCTAAATACCTTGAAGGAAGAAAAATACCTAGGCCTAAAGGAAATAATATTATAATATTTATTATTATAATATTAAAGGTTTAAAAATAAAGCAAGCCTAAAGGAAATAATATTATAATAGTTATTATTATAATATTAAAGGTGGTCAGATTGAAAAAGAAAAATACCTAGGCCCAAAGGAAATAATATTATAATATTTTTATTATAATATTAAAAGGTTAAAATTAAAGCCTAAGGTAATTTATAAATTATTTATAATATTTATATTATAAATTAATTTATAAAATAATATTATTAAACCCAAAGTTAGGGTTGGGTGCAAATTCAATTTAATATTTCTTTCCCCCATCGACGTTCGAAGGAAAGAGGCATATGGTATAAATACCATAAGACTTGCCTCATAAAAGCAAGTCTCCGAATATTAATGCATATGCGATTATTGGAAAGAGTGGAATGCGAAAGTTCGTGAGCGCATAAGACAAAGGATTTTTAATTTTTTAAAATGTGGTAGAAAATGAAGGATAAATTGATCAAGGCATAAAGCCTTGTCACCAACCAATCGGTTGGGCTAGTGGCAAGTTGTTGGTGTGTAAGGCGTAGGGTAAGCGGAGGTTCCACGTTCGAGTCTCTGCGGTAGCAAGGGAAAAAGTTCTTTTTTGTTTGGTTTTTTGCACCAAGAGAACAAAGTGCTCAAAGCGCTTTTACCTCCCACGTGAGCACCTAGCTCACGTGATAGCTAGGTCATGGCTAGGGCACTAGTGGCAGCTTGACATGGGATCGAATCCCACCGAGGAGTGTACAAAGGTACTTTAATTTTTTTTATAATGTGCATGTGGTCTAAGGTTGTATTGTGAGCGCCTTGGGAGATATAAGGTGATTAAAGAAAATTTTATTTTAGTTAAAGGTTGTGAAGGATTTAATTGTGGTTTAAAAGTGAATTGCATTATTTCTGGATAAGTGATGTTAATTATTTTGAAATGCAATTTTTAAGTTGGGAGATATAAGGTGATTAAGATATATTTTATTTTTGTCTTAGTTGAATATTGAGGAGGATTTAATTTTGGCTTAAAAAGTGAATTGAATTATTTCTGGAAAGGTGTGTTGATTATTTGATAATGCAATTTTGAGTAGGGAGATATAAGGGAGTTATTTTGATTATTTTATGCATTAAAATTTTGAAGTGAATTATTGTGAAAGTGAGTTAATTGAACCTTTGCTAGTTATATTTTGAAAATTTTGGAGATTATAAGGTGTACTTGAGACTTGTTATTTTTGTATGGTGAAATAAATATTGAGGAGAATTTTGAGTGGAGATTTTGAGATAGATTGTTGCTACCTAACCTTGAAATTGGCAAAGAGGTTTTGATTGTGATTAAGACAGGTTTTGAAGACATATCTCATGTAGACACCAAAATATAGCCATTCATCCTCCATCCAGGATTTCCCACCATTTCCACCATCGAGGCATAGCCAATTTTCCCATTATTCATATTTCTTGTCATTTTCGAATAATACTCACATTTAATTTATATATTTATTTTATATATTTAAATATAATATTTGATACTATATTTAATAAATATTTATTTATTTAAGTGAATTAATCCTAGCCATCCAAATCCATTTAATCTCGATCACCCATTTGCATCAATCCGTGCCACGCCCTAGATTTATTATCCACCCTTAGGTGTGCTTTAATCTCAGCCACACGATTAGTGTCGTTGAAACCCTAGCATGACCTATGTTGGATTATAAATAAGAGCCATTTTATGGCTCAACCCCTAAGTCTTTTCCTAATTTTTCCCTAGATTTTTCTTATGAACCCTTAAGTCCTTGAGTGCTAGAGTCTTCGAATCCCCTGATTTCTTGAGTGTCCTAAGTTTGTGAGTTCCTTGAGTGCATGAGTTACCTCACACCATTTCTACCATCATTATCGCTCACCGTAATCCCCATCATCGTCAACACCCTTCCTCCCTTGTTGGATCTGCTTCTGTAGAATCCTTCCTCTCAGCCCTAGGCGCCCATAGTTGCTTTCTATCAACACTAGGTGCCCACGGGTCCCTCCTCACCAATCCTAGGAGCCCACAGGAACTTTCCCTCTCAGCACCAGGTGCCCACGAGTGTTTCCTACAGCCACCAGGTGCCCGCACGCATTTTACGCCCCCATCCCTGAAGTCCCCCTAGCCTCCGGGCGATGCTAGGGCATCGTTGCACCAGCAACCTACACCATACATCACACATCAGAAGACATTAAGAAGGTAAAATAGATCAACCCTATATTTTTTTATGTTAATGAATGTGTATTCTATTTATGTTCACTATACTTGTAGTATCTAGTTAGGGTTTTTATTGTTACATATAGAGGACCTCACATTGCGGAGCCCTTGCATATACTACTAACTATTTTTTGTGTTATTGTATGCAGATCCAGAGCATCACATCAGAATCTGGAGTGGCCCAACCTTAGATATCCAAAAAGCCCACTCAACCTTGTTGGGATTAGGATGCACTTTAAGACACCACGACCTTAATTCTTAGGGTTTCGGAGAACCCTAATTTGTTGTAATATTGTATCAACAGGATTCAAGGATCCAAGCTTGTAAAAATGGAGTTTATAGGCTCCCCCCGTCAATAAAGAATTTATTCTATTGTGCAAACATGTGTTACCTTGCATTTTAATTTTGTTCAAAGGATTGTCTGTGTGTTGCATTTTGCATCTTTCAAATGGTGATCACGATGGGACCCCCTAAGGGTTTCTATTTATGATCTATTTTACTAATTTTCTTGCTATTTTTTGTTATCTTGTAGGTTTTTCAGAAGCGTGAATCTCACATATTTCGTCGGATCTAGGGTTTCTAAAGTCTGTAGAAGTTTGCAAAAGGTGCACAAAGTGCCTAACGGTATAAAAGGTAATCCAAAAATACCCAGAGGCATTCCAATCCATTAAAAAGTACCCACGAGCATCTCAACAATGTTCAAAAGCACCCAAAGGCATTTACGAAAAGATAGTAGCAAAAATGTAGGCTTTCTAGTAAGTCGACTGGTTCAAAAACCCTAGTTTTTTATTTTACGTATTTTGGATAGCTGTTGTATTTTTCATATTTTAAAAAATAAAATGAATCATAATCAAGAAATATTGAAATGAACGCATATTAGTTTGCATTTTTAGATCTGCATTCATTCACATATTTGGATTAGGGTTTTGTTTTCTAGGTGTAAACTACTGCATTTATCTGCATTTGAACTGAAACTTGCATAATCTAGTATTGCATCTTAGGGTTAAAAACATTTTCTTTTCTCTATCTAAGTTGGAACAATATTATATTTCCAAAAGTATCCCTGCCAGTTGGGTGATTCCAGACAGAGGGGTGGATGAACCCTCCGATTGTTATTTAGACAAGGGGTCTTAAGCGGTGTACTTCATGCCCTTTGGAGAACTTGACATTCTTTTGTTGGCTTCTGATTTAGGTTTATGAAATTAATTGTTTTTAACATTGTTTGTATACAATAGAAAACATAAACCTTAAAAATAATTCACACACATCACGATTCATATAAAATAGTAGTGGTTGGATTTCATCACCAACCATTGCTTAAGATTTGGTGATGGTGGCATTCATCTCCATCCACCAATATCTACCCTTAGACACCTTAGGAATACCCCCAAGCAAACTTGTTGGATTTCATCACCAATAAGAATCTCGTTGCCCCATCTTTGCCATAGTTTTTCACCTTTGTTTCATTAAGAAAGATTAGAAAATCAAAACACACAAAACTGGCACATAAAATGAATATACATTAAAAGGAGATAATTAATGAATGAGGTAAGCCACATTGGTTGAGACTTAGCATTGTTTGTTTATTTCCTTAAGCATTCCAGTTTTTGTGTTACATTTGGTATTTTAATTTACATCTTGATTTACTTTGCTTATAATATTAACTAGAAATCAAAAGAAAGCAATAAGTCAAGAAAAATTAATGGAACATTCATCCATATTCCCCACCACTTCAGTGGTAGATACCCTAAATGTGACACAAGCAAATTTATTTGTAGGTCCCTCACATTCTTTACCTTCCATAGCCTTCCACATGGCCATGCCCCAGGAGGAGTCAAACTCCCCTACCATCAACCACCACATCACCCACATAGATATGTCAAAAGTAGAACCCTTAATGAAGTCTTCTAATTATGTCTTAGAATATATTCCCAACTCGTCTAAACAGGATTATGCTTTACAACAAGAGATTGTCTATTTCCAACCTCCATCCACCTTTACTGAGGTATATACTAACACTATTTTTTAGGTATCAGTTGCACCTTCATCCCATACATCCATCCCTCAACATTTAGGTGCTCCTAGTACCTTATATACCTCCACCTACACAAATACTTTATATGAAGCACAAGTCAATGCTGCTTCACAAGTTCTAGCTTCACAAGTTGCCATACCTAGTGTAACTTGTATGCAAGCCATATATTCCATACCATCTACCTCCATACCCCTAGCCTTTGATAGAGATATCATTGAAGCATGGGAACACCTGAACAAATTTCTTAGACAACATCAAAATGTTCAACAACAAGTACAGGTTAACCTTATGTTTTTACATAACTCTACTCATACTCCTCTTGTCAACCAGGGTCCATCATGGGCACCTCATTCTTTGGTGGTCTCTATCCCGGTTCCCCCATCAAGCCATATCATTACCCATCCTATTCCTATTGGTCAACCTAGCCATAACCTTCATCCATCAACATCATTCCATATTTCCCCAATTTTTATCAACAATACCCCATTCATAATATTGCATCCAATTCACCTTGCCATCAATATCAATCTCCCCATCATTTGATCACTCCACAACATCTCTCCACACCTCCACAAAAACATTAGGTAATTCAGGGTTTCCAAATTCCTAAGGAAGATCCTTGAATTGAGGCTATGCAGATCAATTGATGCAATTCACTCCTGGCTTTTCAAATCAGAAACCAACTTTACGCCAATTGGTCAAACAACCAATCCATCTTTAGGTACCAACCCTACCATATCCGATAGAATTTATGGTACCCAAGTTTGATAAATTTAAGGGAATTGTTGGTCAAATATCTGCCTAATCAATAAAAACTACGTTTATGCACCCTAGATACGGACAACATTGAAAGGCCAGAGGAAAGATATGTCCTCCATGCCAATATCCAAAGAGGGATGGTTCTCGAACTAACTATAAAATTGGTAAAATACTAAGGATGCAGGAAAGAAATTGGAAATAACAGAAAGAGATGGGAAATATGGCCATAGGCCGAAGTGCAAGACTGGTGTTAGACTAACTAGTAAGAAAAAACTCAAGCACAAGTTAGCATTTATGAAAGGAAACATAACATAATAGGCTCATAATCTTGCCATAGCAACTATTAAAATGATACTTCAACATTCGCCTTCTCATTAGCAACTTTAAATCCAATGACAAAATTTAAATACAACAGCAAACCAGATGGATGAATGGAAATAGAAGCACCATATATAGAAAGTAATCACACACAAGACCACTCGTAAATTCAAAAGTCTGATGCCTTGTATTAATGCAGAGAGCTTGGAGAAATCTCTCGCAAAATGTCTCCCCCCATTTACAATGAAATTTGCCTAGTATTTATAGAGGTTTTTGCCTCTTTCATTTAATACATAAGAGAACAAAATTTCCTGAGATCAGAGACACAATCAAAAAAATCCTCCTTGAATTCTTTGAAATCCATTCGCCTGAGGAATAAATTCTCAAAAATCTAAACTTCGGACGGAGGTGCGCACGTTAGGAGCAAAGATTAAGTTATTTGGATTGCTTATGATATATTGGAAATCATGAAAGCTCGTTTCTCTTTGCCTTCCTCTTCATGATCCATAAAATGAAGTAACTAAGGGCACTCTTCATTAAATACTAAATTCAATTGCCTTGACCAAATTCTTGTTCACCCACGTTCACTTTTACCTCGAGCTCTGTTTTGCCCATTTGCAAACTAAAAAGGCGTGCACAACAATCTTATGAAATACATTCACCTCTAGAAAGGGGTGAACGACACATTCACCCTTGTGGAAGGGCGAACGCATCCTTGCTTTGCCATATATGTGGGTTTACCCATGGGAGGGGCGAACGACATGTTTGTCCCTCAACCAGGGCGAACCTGATTTGAGTTTCTTTTTGGGCGTGCGTGCCACTACATATTGTCGAGGTGCATTTGCCCCTAAGAAGGGTGAATGACATGTTCGCCCCTTTGGAAGGGCAAATGTGACTTTGTTCTTTTGATGTTGCACCTTTGAAATTTTTGAACTTGTTCACCCCTTTCAAGGGCAAATGGAGCATTCGCCTCTTCTTTGGGGCGAACGTAAATGCATATCCAATTTACCAAGTTTCTTTGGGATGAACTTTTGAGGTTTCATATTTGTCTTCTCATTTTATTTTTTAAAATTGAGGTTAACATTTCACCATTGAATTTTATAGAAATAAAATCAAAAGGGATTTTCAAAAATGCATCAGAACTTGGCAAATAGAAAATTATTTAAAATATTACATATGGAAGCCAAAGATGCAAATATGTACTGTCTATATACTGCCGCCACATTCAAATATTGAATTCAAAAATATTTACACAAAATTCCCAATGAATACAAAATGGCCAACATTTCTTGGTGACTCACGAGGTATCCAGCTTGCATGGATGCAAGTGACCCCAGGACTTTATCCATTGGGTGCAGAGTCTGTCTCATTTTGTGGTGGCTACTTGGGCGCGCTCTTGTCTATCCTCCTCCTCTGTGACTCTAAGCACTTTTTCACTTTCAGCTTGCTCCATCGCTTTCATTGCTACTTCACGATCTACTACCACTTTCTCTTATTTCTCTGCAATACTCTCCGAAAGAGCCTCGTAAGTGTGAACAACATCATGCCAAGCTTCGATGGTGAATAAGCAAGGAACATTGAGAGATTGATAAATGAAGTGAAGACTTTGCACATATGTCAAGTTGAGGTGCTTCGAACATTGGGCAAATTCATAAAGAGACAGCTCTAAGCACGTATACTTCTCTATTAGAGGCAACACTTGCGCTTCAGTAAGGGGCTCCTCCAAGGCATTAATGTTTGCAGTATCTTCAATAAATGCACTCCAGAGCTCTTGTAATTGCTCCATCGAAAGAGGCTCACCCCATTCATCTAGGAAGGTAGTGAAGCCCAACTGGTCAATAGTCTCAAAATGAGACATTGAAATAGTATGCTCTCACTCAATAGTATTGAGGATAGCCCGCCCTTCATTTACAAGGTCCATGCGCTGAAAATAGCTTCGCAGCGTTACTCGCGCGCGGGACTAGGCATAATCCATCTTGTTGAGAGGGCGAATATGCAAAGGCGTATTCAACAGAGCTTGTATCTTCACAGTTGTCTCCATATGGGGTGAGAGCAACTCTTCCACATAATCAATCGTTTGTTGCCCAAGTTGGATCTGTATCCCCACTTCCCATAAATATTGCAACACCTTGATAGCATGTGCAGCCAACTTTGTAGAATTTTGGACAGAGCGAAGGCGAATGTCTCTCACACTATCGTGTGAAAATCCCACAATAGGTGTTGCCTTATATTCAAGATGCTTCTTGAGTTCTTCTACTTGTTTCTAAAGGTTATGCCTTTTAATTCGAGCAACATCGTGCTCCTTCAAGTGTACCTTGACTTGATTGTGCAAATATTCATTTTCAGTGGTCGTTCTTTCTTCTGTCGCCTTGCTCTTGGCTAGTGCACTCTCCAACTCCAACACTTTATCTTGCACTTCAAAATATTTTTCTTTATAGTGCTCCCCGTGCAAATACAACGAGCTCATATCTACTTGCATGTTACCCATTTTTTTAATGGGATCAATCCGCGTCAGATCTTCAGTGATAGTCTCAAAAACATAATCCTCAGGCTGCAACTCGCCTTGGGGTTTCTGAACCAACAAATTGAATGTTGTCACATGAGCCTCCTTGAAAATTGGATCAAAATCCACCTTTTTAAATGGTCGTGCCAATGCAAAATCTTCCTTTCGTCGTATACTCTTCAACCATTGGGAAGAGCTCAGGTGCACTCAATTTAATTTTTCAACGTCTAGCTGCTTGCGGGTTCCTTGCACATCTGGAACGGTCTGTAGCTCCAAAAATGGCATAAATGGGATAAAAAATTCGGAGTGACTAGGCCCAGTGGACATGGACGACACAGATTGAAGTGGAGAAATGGATACGAGAACGGTGGAAGGGAGAGAAAGGGTGGAGGAAGTGATAGACAGGTGCGACTGCAGTTATGCTAATCCTAGGTGAAACTTGCGTAGTGACAGTCGTAATGGTAGAAGAAGTGACGATTGAGGGAAGGGGACAGAGAAAAGGATTTATCCCCAATGCATACAAAATAAAAGAAATAGAGGACAAAGGAGCAGGAATAAAAGAGGGAGTAGCAGTGATTTCAAAAATAGGAGTAGAAGCGGAAGAGGGAACCATGGAAAATGAAATAGAAGGAATACCAAATTATGGGAAGATAGAAAGTGGAGGGGATGAAAATGTAACAAATGGGACCGAAGAAGAAATTACTGTGTACTCCTTAAGATAATGGGAAGAAAAGGGAAAATATGACGTACCGTGGGGCACAATCACCACTTGTTCTGTGAATGGTGGGGATTGCGCAACTGCCTCCTCTTGCTGATTTACCTCTTGTCCACCAACATTGAGGGCTATTTCCTCATTCAAAATATCAACATGAGAATTTTTAGAAAGTTGTTCCTCCTCGTCTTCCTACACCATCGAAAATATTTGCACTACTAAAGTAGGAAGCTCAAATTTAGGTGAAGGTTTCGCTGTCGATATAAAGGCAACGGTGGAACTTGACATAGCAGGAATTGTAGTACCCGAGGACATGGGAACTGTAACAGTGAACGTAGTGGCCATGTTAGTGTGAGGCCATTTAGCTGCTTTAGGAAATGGAGGTGCCATCGACTGTCTTTGCTGCTTGGGCGTGGGGGCCTCCTCCTGAGGGTGCTTCATTCTTTGAGACTGCCTTTGGAAAACATATTGTTATTCTTCTTCTTCCTCTTCGTCCTCAGCTTCATCCTCAACTATAGGACTCTCCTCTTCAGGTTCGCTTTCACCACTTTCGGACTATTGAAAAATTTGCTATAAAATACTGGCAAAAGCAACGGGTTGATAGGACTCCACGAACCTATCATAAAATTTAGAAAATTTGGTATCAAGCTTCAACCTGTAAGCAGCATACGACTTCCTCTGATGAATGTGCATCACCCACCAGTTCATAATTTTCTCCTTCTTCCAATCAAGATTTGCTTCTTTGACAGTTGTGAACAGACCCGAAGAAGGAATATGTGTTGTATTTTTCTCTAGATTATGCTCCGTTTCTTGCTCATATTAATCATGCCATGGAGGAAGAGAGGACATATTCTCTACATGCCATTTCATGTCTGGCCCATCAAAATTATTCTTCCGATTCTGAATATCTGGGAGCGGGCAGCAATGAAAGGTCTTCACCTTAATAAGTTCCAAAAATTTTCCAAGTGGGTCGTATCACCAATGTTGCGGCAACTCAATTAGTCCTAGGTCTTGAAGCGCCACTGTCAGAAGGTGATTTTGCCCAATCTGGTTTACCTCTATACTTTCGAACTTAAAAGGCATAGTACAAGTTGTATTTTTTCCTCGTTCAGTGCCGTATATGTCATTGATATAATCCATCTGGCGCACAACTTCCATTGCAAAAACATGTGCAGTAGCAAAATGAGGCAAAAAAAAAGGTTTACCTGTATATCCAAAAATTCGAACAACCACACCTTGAGTGACCAAAAATATGTTGCCCCTCTCCTCTAAAACAACGGTATCTCTTAAGTCGCACAACACTCGGTCGCAACTGCCAAAGAGAGATTCAATGGTAGGGCCCAAAAACCATCTATTAAAGTTGTAGACAAACTCTTTCTTTGTTAACACCTGAGTCCTCTTATAAACCGATAGGGGTTCATTCTTTTTTCCTGTCTACGTAACAAAAATAAAATAAAAATATTGTGTTGGCATTTTTGCCACATTTTTTTGTTGTTGTTGTTCATGCAAAATAACTAAGTTTTGTGCCAAAGCAAAGTAAGTGAAAACTGTTGCGATATCGCGACATGTCGTGATATCGTGACCTATCACGTTTTCACGATGTCCGATGAAGAAAAAAATCTAAGCACAGAAAATGTCACGATATCGCGACATGTCGCATTTTCGCAACCTGTCACGTTTTCGCGCTAGAAAGCAGCAAAGGAAGCAGTAAAGGCAAAGTTGTCGCGATATTGCGACATGTCACATTTTCATGGTAGACAGTGGCAGGAAAGCAAAGTGATAGGCGCACGTCGTGATTTCGTGACATTTCAGCAGCAAAGGAGAGCGCCAAGTACAGAATGTCACGATTTCATGACATGTCGCATTTTCACGACTTGGAGCAGCAAAGGAACGAAACGGAGAAAGATGTCACGATTTTGTGACATGTCGTGGAGAAGAAGCTAAAGGGAGAAAGATGTCACGATTTCACAATATTTTTGGAAACAAAGCCAAGCAGGAGAAAAATGTCACGATTTCACGACTTGTCTTGTTTTCGCGATAGGAAAAAAACTGAGTAAGATGGTATGGAATGTTGCGATTTCGTGACATGTCAAATTTTCACAACGGAGGCGAAAAAACGAAGGAGAAGAGAGGAAGATGTTGCGATTTCGTGACATGTCGCATTTTCACAGGGAAAAAGCAAAAAAGTACAAGGCGGGGAAAAATGTCGTGATTTCACGACATGTTGTGGAAACAAAGCAAGGCGGAGAAAAATGTCACGATTTCGCGACATGTTGAGAAGGAGAAAGCCAAACGAAGGGAGAATGTCGTGATTTTGCGACTTGTCACATTTTCGTGGAAGTACATGGAGACAAAACAACACGAAGGCAGATTGTCACGATTTCATGACATGTCACGATTTTGCAACTTGCAAGAAAAGAAGAGCCAAGCGATAGGAGGATGTCGCGATTTCGTGACACATTGCGTTTTCTGGGAAGTAAAGAAGACGAAGGTCAAGTGAGAGGAAGATGTCACGATTTCGTGACATGTCATGTTTTCACGACTACAGGCAACGAAAGGGCAAAGCGAGAGAAGATTGTCGCGATTTTGTGACATGTCGCATTTTCGCGACTAGTGGCAACAGGAGAAAGTAGTAAGGGAAAAATGTCGCGATATCGCGACATGTCACATTTTCACGACAGAAGCGACAAAAAAGGTCCAGTAAACTTCTGTTTGCATTTTTCTTCATACTGCGTAGGAGAACGTGGATCGAAAAAAGTAATGTTTTAAAAGCTCTCCAACTGATTTTTGAGATCAAGGTCAAAGTGGCTCCAAGATTAAATGTTTTGCTATTTACCTATGTGCACAAGATGGGAGAACGTGTTGAATCAGTTTGTTCTCGAAGCCACTAAAATTAAAGATGCCTCCGGTATTAAAATCTCTTGGTCATGATCTCCTAACAACTTCAAGCATGCCCCGAGAACAGTTATTTAATGAAGAAATATGGTCCCTTGTTTCCGTTCTATTTTCAGTTTTGATCCATAAAAACAGGGAATGTAATTTCTCTGAGGTAGATTCAGGGGGATTTTTTCTCTTTTCAAGTGCTTATTTTATGGATCCCCTCTTCAAAATATGTTTGATGTTTTAAATGCTACGATGCGAAGGGAGAGGGAAGACCTCTATAAATACTAATGTATATCTCAAGAAAAAGTGGAGGACCTTTTTGCAAAAATTGAAGCAAAAATCCTAGATGCATTTTGCTCTGTTCTTAGAGTCTTTTGAGTTGGTGATCCAAACTAATGTTCATGTGATGCTTTCTATGTAATTCACTTCTGCTTAGTCGAGTGCTAAAATATAAGTTGAATTCTGCTGTTTTGAATTTGGCTATGTTTTCATTTGAACATTTGAAGTATAATTGAAGGCAAACTTATGGTCAATGTTTGATCCAATTTCTATATGTGCATTCTAAGAATCAGTTGTTGCTTATCTTCGGGATTTGTTTTTGGTTATTTGCTATCTGAGGTTGTTCTCCCTATCAACTGTCGACTTCGGCCATATTTCCATCTCTTTCTATTATTTCCATCTCTTTCTGTTATTTCTAACCCTGAACCTTGAAACCAGTTTAGATTAGTTTGGGAGCTAGCCCTCTCTGGAGATTGGTCCAGGAGACTTCTCTTTCTCTTAGCCTTTCAATGTTGGGTGGGTCTAGGGCGCATTTTATATGACTATGCGTATTCGTGACCAACAGTTTTTGGCACGCCCGGTGGGACAAACTATCTCTGTCTTAGTAAGATCCATAATCGATGGGACAAGTATTATTCCAAGGTGACAAACCCACCTGTGCCAACAGTTTTTGGCACGCCCAGTGGGACTCACAAGTCCCATATTTTGACACCCGAAGGAATCAAGATTTTGATGAACTATCTTGACCTCAAAGCGGAGATTGTAAGTTCATCTGGTGACTCTGCTGAAGGTGACTATATAGTACCTAGAAATCTCCAATCGTGAAGCTGGTGAAAATATTTGCTTCATGATCACGAGATCAAGTGCCAAAGAATTGAAAGATCCAGTCGAATTCTTCAAGATCGATGTTCAAAAATGGAGGGAGTGCTCAAGATTGGTAAGTCCTGTGAACCCATCATTTGCTATCTCTTCGCAAGTGGCAGGTCAGTTTGTGCCATCTTCGACTCCTCCTAGTACTGCTACGAGCTTGCTAGTACCTACAAATCCAACAGTGCAAATGGCTGGTCAATAACCTCCTCCATGACAATTTCTTGCTTGGAACCATTTGGGAGCATTGGACCTGCCTTTTAAAAATCCAGTTCCTACTACAACATTAAAGGCTTTGCCTACACATGATGGGATTGGAAAGACCATGTATGAGCATGTGTCAGATGTGGCATCCTTGGCTACAATTCATAATATCACAGACGAAGACGTCATGATCAAATTGCTCGTGCTGTCACTCTGAGGTAAGTTATTGTGCTGGTATAAATCCTTGTCTCCCAACTCCATAAATTCATGGGATCAATTAGCAGAGATGCTGATCCAAGGGTCAATGAGCAAGCGGACCCATTTTCTTTGTTGCATCAATTTACTAATATCAAGAGGCATCCTCAAGAGGAGATAGTGGATTTCAATGTTAGGTTTTCCCGAACTTGGCAGAGAGTTCCTGATGGTCTCCGCCCTACTAATGACCAAGTGACATTTTACTTTCTTAGGGCTTTCCACTCAGATATTAGTATGAACATTAGGATGTCCAACATTCAAACCTTTCCTACACTGTATTCCCAGGCATAGAAGGCTGAGGCCAATCTGATTGCCATTGGGAAATTGCCTCCAAAAATGACTATGCCCATTTTTATCGAGCTTTCGCAATACCAGCCTACAAGTGCAGCCTCCACATCTTACACTGCTCCATCCATGTACCCTTCATCTTCATGGAATCCTCCCACAAATTTGGTACCTATGATTCCCATTCCACAGTTAACCTCTCCACTTCCAACTCCTGCATTACCTTCTCCACCAGTTCCATTACCTCTATCGGCATCACCTGTGTCCTCAAGCCCAGATCCTCAATTGGCTATTTTGCAAGAAATTCAATCGGCCATGAGAGCCCTCACTAACAAGATGACATCTATGGAGTGGAGAGAGGCGAAAAGGAACTATCAGCCATGAAGATTTATTTCGATGGTAACTAGAGAGCAAGTTGCTCCTAGCAAGGTTATAGAGAAAGTACCTGAGAGGAACTCAACGATCCTGGTAAGTGAAGAGGCTGGCCCCTCCAAAGTTTCACATGAGCCATCTTACTGGTGTTCTTCTTGCAACGATCCACATGATGAATCCACTTGCATGGTCCACCAAAATTGTTTACAAGTTCTTACGAGGAGTTGTGTAAACATGATTCGAGAGGTGGATCATAATTCCACGATGTCTCCTGAGGAATACATGGCAGTCTTGACATGCAGCAGAAAGAAACCAATGATGGTAGATCCGGCTAAGATGGAGCCATTGAAAGTGCCTCCCACACAAGCAACAAAGCAACAAGTACCTGCAAAGACTCATGATCCTCTAGCCCCGCAACAAGATCCACCTGTTTTGCCCAAGGATTTGCTTCCACCATAAGCAAAAGAGAAGTTGCAATCTAAGGCGTCTACCTCCCAACTGCAAGCGAAAATGAAGGAACAAGCTAGAGAGACGTTGCGGTATCCATCATTGACTAAACGACAGTGAGTGGAGGCCACCCAACAATATAGAAGCATATTTGAATCTGCTAGTGGAGGGAGAGAGCCGATTTCAATGGAGTACAACATCGTCGAAGAACTCAAAAGGATACCAGCCAAAGTAAGTCTATATGACACCTTGCAGCTTCCTGGACAGGTGAATCTCTTACAGGAATCCTTGAAAACCACACAAATTAAGGGGAAGGCTCCAACACAGGTAGTTATGGCTCAAAATATGACCTCTTCAATCATCGAGAAAAATAGACCACCACCTTTTTATCTTTCATTGAGAATGGAGGAACATGTGGTGCATAATTGCCTCATTGACTCAGGAGCAGCTACTACTGTCATGCGTAAGGCAGTATGTAATGTCATAGGCATGGAATATACAAGGACTAGCATGGGAGTTTTGCAGCTAGATGGTACCTCAGTAAAGACGGTGGGCGTAATTAAGGATGTTCCTATCTCCCTGCACTCCATGCCTCAGATTATTATGATCCAGGAGATCATAGTAATGGACCTAGAGCCATGTTTTGGTATGTGTCTCTCCCGAGAGTTCACGACTAAACTTGGGGGTTACCTTTCTTTGGATTTTACTCATTTGGAGGTGATCCATAAAGGTAAAAAGGTGAAAATTTTCAATGAGAAGCCTTCCACATTTCATGTGGAGATAATCCATGAAATGGACAGGTTAGCAAATTCAGTGCACATGATGTCTGAATAATTTTGCGAGCTTGACTTAATGGAAGAAGTTTTGGAAGAGCTCCACCCAGAAAATGAATTTTCCATGGCCAATTTCAATGCCAATTTCATAACGAAGAAAATGAATTTTCCATGGCCAATTTCATGATGTGAGAACACAGTATTACCTTGTACATAAAAAAAAGAAAAAAAAAAAAGAAAAAAGAAAAAAAATTTGCGTCAACTACGGCTCCTTTTGCACATGAGCCCGCAGGTATGTTTATTTCTTTCTCTTTTTCTTTTCCTTCCCAGCAGATAGTGGCTTTCATCTACTTATTTCTTCCACTTTCTTATATTCATTCCCTTCTTTCCCACTCCTTCCACTGTACATAATCAAGCCACTACTGTTGTTTCTACTCCCCTCTCTGATGTTCCCATTTCTTCACTTCCCCTTTCTTCCAATCCTTTGTCTTTTAAGCACTTCTCCACAGTTCCCACCCCTTTCTCCATCCCATCCACTTCCATTTCATTATCTATTTTCATAAAATCCCAGCAGCTGGTAGCATAGTAGCACCCTATTTAGTTGCTGTATCTACCGCTTCTACTCCTCCATATTCCACCATTCCATCATTCACCATTCTCGTTCCACGACCTGCACATTTGCAGGTCATCACCCCATTCATTCTCGTTTTTGCAACCCAGGTGCTTTTCACCACTGCCATGGAGACTCTTTCACAACACCTGGTGATTACCCAGCTCAACCGAGCTAGGCAAAATGCAGTAGTTAAAGGAATAAGGGAAGTTCTGCTATTCCACAAATTTCTATTGAAGATCCTATTTTAAGTACCGAGCGCCAGCCAGAGCTTGTTGCAGCAGCCCGTAGAAACATCCAGCTTCAACCAGCACTCACTTCTTCTGCTCCTTCAGCTTCTTGACTCTGTTACCCAATGAATAAATGCCTGAGGTTCGTGCATACAGCAGAACTGTATACCCCGAGAGCCGCCAAGAATGTTGGCATTTTTGCCACATTTTTTTGTTTTTTTTGTTGTTGCTATTCATGCAAAATAACTAAGTTTTGTGCCAAAGCAAAGTAAGTGAAAACTGTCGCGATATCGCGACATGTCGTGATATCGCGACATATCATGTTTTCACGGTGTCTGATGAAGAAAAAAGCTAAGCACAAAAAATGTCGTGATATCGCGACATGTCGTATTTTCGCGACCTGTCACGTTTTCACGCTAGAAAGCAGCAAAGGAAGCAGTAAAGGCAAATTTGTTGCGATATCGTGACATGTCACATTTTCGTGGCACACAGTGGTAGGAAAGCAAAGTGATAGGCGCACATCGTGATTTTGTGACATTTCAGCAGCAAAGGACAGCGCCAAGTATGGAATGTCACGATTTCGTGACATGTCGCATTTTCGTGACTTGGAGCAGCAAAGGAATGAAACGGAGAAAGATGTCGCGATTTCGTGACATGTCATGGAGAAGAAGCTAAAGGGAGAAAGATGTCGTGATTTCATGACATTTTTGGAAACAAAGCCAGGTAGGAGAAAAATGTCGTGATTTCGCGACATGTCGCAATTTCGTGACTTGTATTGTTTTCGCGACAGGAAAGCAACCAAGGAGCAAGATGGTATGGAATGTCGCGATTTTGCGACATGTTGAATTTTCGCAATGGAGGCGACAAAACGAAGGAGAAGAGAGGAAGATGTCGTGATTTTGCAACATGTCACATTTTTGCAGGGAAAAAGTAGAAAAGTACAAGGCAGGGAAAAATTTCACGATTTCGCGACATTTTGTGGAAAAAAAGCAAGGCAGAGAAAAATGTCACGATTTCGTGACATGTCAAGAAGGAGAAAGCCGAACGAAGGGAGAATGTCGTGATTTCATGACTTGTCGTGTTTTTGTAGAAGTACATAGAGACAAAACAACACAAAGGCAGATTGTCACGATTTCACGACTTGTCATGGTTTCGCGACTTGCAAGAAAAGAAGAGCCAAGCGAGAGGAGGATGTTGCGATTTCGTGACACATTGCGTTTTCTGGGAAGTAAAGTAGACGAAGGTCAAGTGAGAGGAAGATGTCACGATTTTGTGACATGTCATGTTTTCACGACTACAGGCGACGAAAGGGCAAAGCGAGAGAAGATTGTCGCAATTTTGTGACATGTCGCATTTTCACGACTGGTGGTAACAGGAGAAAGTAGTAAGGGAAAAATGTCGTGATATCGTGACATGTCACATTTTCACGACAGAAGCGACAACAAAGGTCCAGTAAACTTCTGTCTGCATTTTTCTTCATACTGCGTAGGAGAACATGGATAAAAAAAAGTAATGTTTTAAAAGCTCTCCAACTGATTTTTGAGATCAAGGTCAAAGTGGCTCCAAGATTAAATGTTTTGCTATTTACCTATGTGCGCAAGATGGGAGAACGTGTTGAATCAGTTTGTTCTCGAATCCACTAAAATTAAATATGCCTTCGATATTAAAAGCTCTTGGTCATGATCTCCTAACAACTTCAAGCATGCCCCGAGAATAGTTATTTAATGAAAAAATATGGTCCCTTGTTTCCGTTCTATTTTCAGTTTTGATCCATAAAAACAGGGAATGTGATTTCTCTAAGGTAGATTCAGGGGGATTGTTTCTCTTTTCAAGTGCTTATTTTGTGGATCCCCTCTTCAAAATCTGTTTGATGTTTTAAATTCTACGATGTGAAAGGGAGAGGGAAGACCTCTATAAATACTAATGTCTATCTCAAGAAGAAGTGGAGGACCTTTTTGTAAAAATTGAAGCAGAAATCCTAGATGCATTTTGCTCTGTTCTTAGAGTCTTTTGAGTTGGTGATCCAAACTGATGTTCATGTGATGCTTTCTGTGTAATTCACTTCTGCTTAGTCTGTTGGAATATTTTCAACATTGCCTCCTTAGTCCTAAGTATTAAGTCCTAGTATTTAGTTTTAGTTTAATGTTTTGATTTACATATTTCTAGTTAATTTGATTAGCATACATTGAGGTTTTGGCTTGGTTAATTAATGTTTGACCATAGTCCAAGATTAGCATGTTGTTAGGATAAGAGCTATCTTTAAGTTAGTTTGTTGTAATAAGTTTAAGAGGATTTCTCTCAACCACCATGTCTATTTTTAGTTCTTTCAAGAACTATAAAACTATGTAATGCATTGTTGATCAATAGAACAATTTCACCATTGTTTCTCATTTGGTATCGAGAGCAGGTTTGCTCAAATGGATCAAAACCTGTGGAGAGTGGTGTGAAGAGATCTGAAACACACACTTTGTCGAGAGAAACTCAAGTGGCCAGCACTCAAGCAGATTTGCAAGGAAGAGCTCGAGTAAATCATTAATATCTCACGAATCCTGAGGTATTTGATTATGAAATTTTGAGGGTTGTTAGGTAATTGTATCAAGAGGATGCAGTAAAAATTTCAGGTGATTTGGAGCTAATTTACTGATTTTATTAGCATTTTTAGTTTTTCAATAAAATGGTTGTATAAGGTGGAATACAGGGTATTTGCTTCTCAAATTTTGGGAGAAATATTATTTCGATAAAATCATAATTCAGACAAAATTTCAGATCATTGGGATCTGTATTGATTGATTTATGTGAATATTTATTTTTCCTTCAACAATCCTAGATCCGAAATTGTGATAAAAAGGGAAAAAGTAAATGATCACATATTTTTCACCTTTGTGATTTTTCTTCTGAAATTTAGAGGGTTTTCAGATTATTGTCTCAAGAATACAGAGTTTAATTTTCAGAAATTTTGGGGTTGTATGGATTGATTTATGTGAAGAACATTGAGGTTGTCTCAAAAACACTCTAAGATCTAGAAAGGGCAAAAGTAAATTGATCACATATTTCTCATTTGTGTGAATTTGGATCTGAAATTTAGTGGATTCTCAGATAAGTATATCAGAAGTCTACAGGAAAGGAGTGGCTGAGAGCTAGGTGGAAGATTGATGAGTGGTGGATTGCAAGATGGCCACAATGTATGAAGACTTGAAGGTGCCAAGTTTCAATGGAGAAGATTATGCTTATTGGAGCATAAGGATGAAAACCTTTTTGATGGCCAAAGACCTCTGGAGCATTGTAGAAGAAGGATATGAAGAACCTACTTGGAACAAGCTACAAGGAGAGGAGCGAAAAGATATGAAAGGGAAGCAATATGAAAATTGCTTAGCTCTTATGGATTTGAGGAGAGGAATGGAAAAGAATGTTTTTCCTCTCATAGCCAATTGTAGATCAGCTACAATGGCATGGCAAGTGTTAAAGGATGCTTATGGGTTTGATGAGGATACCCATAAAGCCATGAGTGACAATCATGAAGATTGTTTAAGCAAGGAGGAGCCTTGCTTCCTTGAAGCAGTTTCTGAATTAGATCCTTTTGAAGGAGTTTTTGAAGAGTCTTGTAAAGACTCATATGAAGTCATGCTTTGTAATGGAGAATTATTTCTTGCAGAGGAAGGCCTGTATGTAGAAAACCAACAAGATGAAGAATGCTTCATGGAGGAAGCATATGTTGCTGAATTTTGTGATGAAAAGATAAGAAGAGGTGTGTATTCCTCAAGAGGACGAGGAGGAAGAAGAGGATTTGTTGTTGATAGAAGAAAAAGTGATAAAAAATATCTCATGGAGGAGATAAATGAAGAGTGTATTATGGATAATGCACCTAAAATTCTCATGGGAGAGAATAAAGATGATAATAGGATCAACCAAAATTGTTGGCATGTTGATGGAGAAGCAATGTTTATGGAAGACCATTGTCTTGAAGACCATTCACTTGGAATGGATGTATGCTCTCTTGACAGAGAAAATGAAGATCTCCTACAAGGAGAAGATAAAATTGTTAGAGTTCCTCTAAAAGGGGAGAAGAATGTGAAAAATGAGATAGAAACAGAAAATGGAAATGAGATTGCTGATTTTCTTATCGTAATGGCAAAGGAAACATCACTCATGGATGAAGATCACTCACTTGGAGTGACTACATTGCAGAAAGAGAGTTGTCTTGAAAAGGCAACTATGTATGATTGCTTGAATGAATGGTGTTTCAACACACCAACATGGATTGAACAAAGGAGGAGAACTATTAGTGAAGAGTTGATGGTTGATCTTGAAGCACCATACAATGAAGGAGAACTGCTACAAAATAGCTTTATGGGAAGCACCAAATCTACTCATACTAAAGGTAATGTTTTTATGATTAATGATTTGTTTTTTGTGAGCAGGAATGAAAAGAAAGGTGATTGTCTCATTGAGACAACTTTGATGAAGAATATTTTTGGAGAGAATACAGTGATGGAGAACTTGGGTCACATGGATCAAAATGATGTGTTCAAAATTCCTTGGGAGAAGGATTCTTGTAAAGTCATTGTTGTGAGAGAATATTTGTGTGAGGAGCAACTTTATGTTGCATATGTAGTTGGTCATTATATGGCCATATTTGTTGTGATATTTTGTGTGAAAATATGTGAAAGAGTTGTATGGTATAATCATCTATGTGAGATGATTAATTGTAAATACTCATGTGGAGTATTATTTAGTGTTGAATATGTAAAAGAATATCAAAATGTGAGAGCATGGTTTAAAGACCATAATGATAAAGATGTAAGAGAGTGGTTGTTGAAAACCACAAGAGGAGATACTTTTGTTGAAGGGGGAGCTAATCAACAAAAGAAGGCACTCAAGCATTTGCAGGAAATCCCACATAAAGAGTGGAAGGAGTGCCACCATAAGTATTTTGTAAATTCTGATTTCTTGATTCAAGATTGGAGGAAACGTAAGAGAAAAATTTTCTTCCAACTCTGTGATGCTTAAAGAACTCTTGCATGAGTATCTTTAGCATCAAGGGGGAGAATGTTGGAATATTTTCAACATTGCCTCCTTAGTCCTAAGTATTAAGTCCTAGTATTTAGTTTTAGTTTAATGTTTTGATTTACATATTTCTAGTTAATTTGATTAGCATACATTGAGGTTTTGGCTTGGTTAATTAATGTTTGACCATAGTCCAAGATTAGCATGTTGTTAGGATAAGAGCTATCTTTAAGTTAGTTTGTTGTAATAAGTTTAAGAGGATTTCTCTCAACCACCATGTCTATTTTTAGTTCTTTCAAGAACTATAAAACTATGTAATGCATTGTTGATCAATAGAACAATTTCACCATTGTTTCTCATAGTCCAGTGCTAAAATATAAGTTGAATTCTGCTATTTTGAATTTGGCTATGTTTTCATTTGAACATTTGAAGTATAATTGAAGGTGAACTTATGGTCAATGTTTGATCCAATTTATGTATGTGCATTCTAAGAATTAGTTGCTGCTTATCTTCGGGATTTTTTTTTGGTTATTTGCTATCTAAGGTTGTTCTCCCTATCAACTATCGGCCTCGACCATATTTCCATCTCTTTCTATTATTTCTAACCCTGAACCTTGAAACCAGTTTAGATTAGTTTGGGAGCCAACCCTCTCTGGAGATTGGTCCGGGAGACTTCTCTTTCTCTCGTCCTTTCAATGTTGGTCGGGTTTAGGGCACATTTTATATGACTAGGCGGATTCGTGACCAACACATTGCTGCATCTAGAAGAAGAATAACCATACCAACAACAAAGTGTACCGAAATGATCTAGACTTCCCTTCTTACAGTTTCTACAACTGTGAATTGATTCTTTTAGAAATAAATTCAGCCCAATCAAAATAAATGGGGTTTCCACCCTGACTCATAGCAGTGGAAGAATAGAACTCTACCTTGCAAATACCTTGAGCAATAGCTACATGTCATTTATGCACCGTTTCATCTGAGGGAAATCTAGCAATCCAGACAAGCATGGAATAGATGTCCTGGCACTTGAAATCTAAAATATGTTTAGGCAAATTCGACAACTGCCCCATCTGTGGCTCCTTGATGAGCTGAGTTTCCATGAATTTTCTCATAATAACTATGGAAAAATACCTATCCTCTTGCTCATCTGTATGAATTTTCTTGTTTACTACATAATTTGGTGCACTCACCCCACAGGCAAAAGCCTCTCAGACCTCGTCCGATGTAATTGTAAATAAAATTTCTTGTCTGGAATTTTGAATGACCCTAGTAGAGGAGTCATAAAATTATGCAATTAATTAGATAAGCTCAGGGCATGGGTGCATGAGAAAACAAAGATACCATGAAATCTACGAATTATGAGGCATTATGAGCTAACTATTGTAGGAAAACCCACGACTCATTATAGCTTCGACCTCCTGCCTCAATCGGTCAACTGCCTTATGCATGTTCAAACAATCACCAATTTTGGCCATTTTATCTTCATAGGGATCCAGGTCAACATAATCATTATTTCGGGCTTTCTTAGCCCTCGATCTTGAAGAACACAAGCTTATACTGAGAGGGGGGGGGTGAACAATATAATCCTTAACCAATTAATAATTTTAACTCTAGATAGCAGTGGCATCAATACAACATTAATCAAGACAAAGCATCACATATTGAAGACCCATTTTAACGTGGTTCACCCAAAATTGTTGGGCTACATCCACAAAAGCTTTCACTAAAAATTATCAATTCAAATTCTGGGAATATCTTTCCCGATTACAATGTTACTTCGTCGGCTGCAAAACCCTAAACTGCGTCGGCTCAAATTTAACTCTGTCGGCTTCAACCGCCTTTGTGGTTTTGTAGATTTTCTCGTGAAACTACAACATGTCGTGATATCGCGACACCTTTGCAACCGTACACTATCTTATGGCTTTTGTCGTGATATCACAACACTTTAGCCTTTGACGACTTTGATTGAGCTCTTGTCATGAAATCGTGACACCCCTGACTCTGTCAGCAACAACTTTGCTTTTGTCGTGAAATCGTGATACTTCTACCTCTTTTGACGTCATCTTCACTTCCATCGTGAAATCATGACATGTCTCGCTTTCTCAACCTCTTCTCGGCTTGCACCCGCGAAAATAGAGCATGTTGCGAAATCGTGACACTTACGTTGCCTTAAGCTCTTTTCTGCCTTACGCCCGCGAAACTAGAACATGTCGCGAAATCGTGACACTTTTGTCTTCATAGCCTTCCTCTCTGCTTTTGTTGTGAAATCGTGACACTTCTAGCTTCCGTACGTTTTCTTTGCAGCCTGTCACAAAATTGTGACGCTTTCAACTTTCGTACGACTTCTCTGCAACCTGTCGTGAAATCGCGACAATTCTCACTTTGAACTCTTTTCTCTGTTGCATGTCGCGAAATCATGACAGTTCTCACTTGGAACACTTTCCTTTGCTGCATGTCATGAAATCATGACAGTTCCCATCTCGAACTCTGCAGCATGTCACGAAATCGTGACACTTTTCATTTTGCTTTCTCTTTCCTCGAACTCGTCGCGAAATCACGACAGTTAATACTGGACTCTATCTCTTCTGCAGCAAGTCGCAAAATCATGACACTTTTTCTGCTTAGCGCTTTTCTTTTCTTCGGGTAGCGAAAACCCGACATGTCGCGATATCGCGACACTTTTTCTACCGGACTCTCTCTCCTACATTATGTCGCGAAATCGTGACACTTTTTCGTCCGTTCAACTTTCCTTGCAATATGTCGCGAAATCGTGACATTTCTGACTCGAACATTCTCTCTCCTCTTTGAGTCGCGAAACTGCGACATGTCGCGATATCGCGACACTTTTCAAAAAAACTTTCTCTCCTACCTAAGTCGCGAAAATGCGACATGTCGCGATATCGCGACATTTTTCCAACCTGTCAAGTCGAAACTTCATCAAAACAAATTATTCTACATCAAATCAAATTCCTTAAAATAGCTTCTTGAAATCAATGACAACTTATTCACTTGAGCAAATGCAATGTACCCAAGGTACCCAAAATTGCCAACAATCTCCCCCTTTGTCATTGATGGCAAAACTTTACTAAAAACACATCTTAAGAGCCAAAACTGAAACCAACTGTGCTAACAACTGAGAAACTGTCTTTGAAGTTTTGCTCCCCCTAACTTGAAGCTTTCCTCTTCACTTGAAGCTCTCCCCCTTACTCATATCTCTCCCCCTTTGTCATCAATGGCAAAGGGTCACCTTTGGGGCTCGGGACTAAGAATGAGCCTCTTAGCTTGGTCCCTCCCCCACCTCCTAATGAGGTGATTAATTCTGGGGTGGGAGTACAACTCCCAATTTCTCCCTTAGATACTCAAACGTATCTCTTGGAAGAGGTTTGGTGAATATATCTGCAATCTGCTCTTTAGTAGGCACATACTCTAGCTTGACTTGCTTGTCTTGCACTTTCTACCTTAGAAAGTGATACTTGATGGAAATATGCTTTGTCCTTGAGTGCATTACCGGATTTTTGGAAATACTTATGGCACTCGTATTATTGCAAAATATGGAGATGGGTTGTTCATGCTTGACTTTGAAATCCTCCAAGGTGGTTTTCATCCATAAAACTTGTGTACACCCAGCCACTGCTGCTATGTATTCAGCCTCTGCTATAGATAAGGAAACTGAAGGTTGTTTCTTACTTAGCCAAGAAACCAAACTCTTTCCCGTAAAGAACGCTCCACCACTAGTGCTCTTCCTGTCATCAGTATTGCCTCGCCCAATCTGCATATGAATAGGCCGTGAGGGTGAAATCATCACCTTTGGGATACCAAAGCCCAAAATCCATAGTGCCCTTCGGATATCCGAATATCCTCTTAACTCGTCGTAACATGAGAATATTTTGGAGCTGCCTAAAATATTGCTACTAACCCAACCGCTCGCATGATATATGGTCTCGGTAGCCGTAACATATAATAGACCGCCAATCATTATCTCGTACAACCTCTGATCTGCCGCTGGAGATTCATCATCTTTACTCATCTTGCACCCCGTAATCATTGGAGTACATACTGGTTTGCTGTCCATCATCCCAAATTTCTTCAACATTTCTTTGATATACTTTCCTTGAGAGAGAAATACATCGTATTTTTATTGAGCAATCTGAAGACCTAAAAAGAATGACAACTCTCCAATCATAGACATCTCAAATTCCTTCTGCATGGTGTTAGCAAAAGCTTTGCACATCTGAGTATTATTCCCCTCGAAGATAATATCATCAACATAGACAACCATAATCAACATATCATCACCTTCATTCTTAATATATAGATTGCTATCTTCCACGCCTTTCCTGAAGCCTTGCTCATGAAGATAACTGTCAAGTCTTGAGTACCAAGCCCTCGATGCTTGCTTTAACCCATACAAGGCCTTTTTCAGTTTACACACATAGTCTGACCGTTCCGAGAGAGACACTCCTTCCGGTCGTTCGATGTAGACTTCTTCTACCAACACCCCATTTAGAAAAGCTGACTTTACATCCATTTGATATACCTTGAAATATTTGAAGCTTGAAAGGTCCAAAAACATTCTGATAGCTTCAAGACAAGCAATAGGAGCGAACGTCTCTTCGAAATCAATGCCTTCTACTTGAGCATAACCTTTGCAGACTAGCCTAGCTTTGTTTCTGACAATCTTTCCATCCTCATTGAGTTTATTTTTGAATATCCATTTTGTGCCAATGACATTCTTGTCCTTAGGTCTTGGAACCAAATCCTAGGTTTCACTTTTCTCTATTTTGTTTAGCTCTTCATCCATCGCTTTTACCCAAAATTTATCTGCACATGCTTCACTAAGATTTTTTGGCTCGATCTGAGATAATAAAGAAACATTTGTAGAATCGTGTGAAGGAATGACTCTTCTTCTTGTTTGCCTGCTGTTTGGATCACCAATGATCAAATATTTGGTATGATGTTTCGAACATATCGTGAAGGAGTTTTGGGATGCAGTTGCTGTCTTTCCTCTTCTTCATCTTACACCTCTCTGAATTCTTCTTGACAAATTTCATCACTGAGTTCCTTGAATGGTTCTATTATCCCTATCTTTTCATCAACTATTACATTTATGCTCTCTACGACTTTATGCGTTCTTTTTTTGAAGCATTTGTAGGCCTTGCTCCTGCTGGAATATCCAAGAAAGATTCCTTCATCACACCTAGGATCAAACTTACCCAAATTCTGATCTTCCCTTCTGATGAAGCACTTACTCCCAAACACTTTGGATTTTTGTGATGATTGACTCTAAGTTGGGCCCTGGTGATAATGTAGACTGCTGTACTGACTGCCTCTCTCCAAAAACCATCTGAAAGTTTTGACTCATTTAACATAGCTCTGGCCATATTTTCAATAGTTCTGTTTTTCCTTTCAACTACTCAATTTTGTTGAGGAGTTCTTGCTGCTGAATATTCTCTTTTAATTTTGTGTTGCTCACAGTATTCCACAAATTCATTTGAAGTGAACTCTCCTCCTCTATCTGATCTTAAGCATTTGATTCTCTTGTCAGTCTCATTTTCAATCATTTCTTTAAAATCTTTAAATTTTTTAAACGCTTCAGATTTTTATTTGAGAAAAGTAACCCAAGTCATTCTAGAATAATCATCTATAAACAACATGAAGTAGCTTTCTCCCTGAATGCTATGAGTTCTGGTGGGGCCACATAAATCAGTATGAATAAGATCCAATGGTTTTGAAGAAGTATACCCTTTTGATTTGAAACTGGTTCTGGTCTATTTTCCATGTTGACAAGGACCGCAAACAATGTTATGGGGCCTTTTTATTTTGGGCAAGTCTCTTACTGCTTCCTTGTTACTAATATTGACAAGATTATCAAAGCTCAAATGCCCCAGTCTTTTATGCCATAGCCAACTCTCATCTTCTTGATATAGAAAACATTTTTCCCTTTTTATCTCACTTAGCATGTAAAGATTGTTTGGAGTCCTTGTAGCACTCGTAATGAGTTTTCCATTTTTTTCTTTACTTATCTCACATCTATCTGAAAAGAAGGATACTATGTGCCCTTGATCGCAAAGTTGACTCATGCTTAGAAGATTATGTCTTAGGCCTTCTACATAAAGCACATTTTCTATTTTGGATTTCCCATCCAAACTAAGAGTTCCTTTACCATAGATTTTAGCTGACCTGTTATCTCCAAAACTGACTGTTCCTCTATTTGTTTCTTTAAAGACCAAGAACTTTTCCTTTTCACCAATCATATGTTTTGAACAGCCACTATCAAGATACCATTTTTCTACTTTGTCTTGAGCATGAAACGCAGTTTGAACTATCATTGACTTAGATTTGATCTCATTTCTCTTTTTAGTGAACTCAAGGCTAAATCTATTTAAACTACACATCCTTGCTATATACCCAAAATTTTTGCATTTGTAACACATGACATTTTTATTCATAAGAGGAGCAAAAGAGTTAACATTTTCCTTACTATGACTATTCAAGGATTTATTGCAATGCATAGCTTTGTGACCAAAATTCTTGTAGGATAAACAATAGCCATGGAAAGTATTATGTAACCTGTTTTGATGCCTTGGATGATTGTTCTTCTTGTGACCGACTGGAATCCACCGTTCTTCAGGATGAAGATTGATCTTGCTCAAAGACCCTATTTCATGAATGGTGAAACCATCCTTCTCTTGCTTTTCACACGAAGTATTCTGTCTGAGAGCCAACTGTTCCAACTTCACTCTAAGAGTCATAACCTCTTCTTCTAATTTCTCGCAATCAGTTTCCTTTCCTTTTAAAGCCTCTGTCAGGACCTGTTCAATCTTCTTTCCTTCTTCAGCTAGAATTTTGAAAT
The DNA here is from genome assembly GCA_028583015.1 of Wollemia nobilis. Taxonomy (NCBI): domain Eukaryota; kingdom Viridiplantae; phylum Streptophyta; class Pinopsida; order Araucariales; family Araucariaceae; genus Wollemia; species Wollemia nobilis. The sequence continues at coordinate 9,708,043 of JAQPPZ010002998.1, forward strand.
CTATAACCTTTTGAGACAAATATGATCTTGCTATCTCTTCTTCCTGATATTGATGCTTGAGAACAAAATTCTCTTCCATGAATTTCTCAAGCTTTCTTAAAGCCAAGAAGAATTCACTTTTGAGATCGAACTCAACCTCTTTATCTCTTTCTGAATCTGTATGTTCCTCTGATAGATCCTTCTCCAAGCTGTTAGGCTTTTTTTGGAGAAACCCGCACTGATACCAATTGAAGAACACAAGCTTATACTGAGAGGGGGGGGTGAACAGTATAATCCTTAACCAATTAATAATTTTAACTCTAGATAGCAGTGGCATCAATACATCATTAATCAAGACAGAAAGCATCACATATTGAAGACCCATTTTAACGTGGTTCACCCAAAATGGTTGGGCTACATCCACAAAAGCTTTCACTAAAAATTATCAATTCAAATTCTAAAAATATCTTTCTCGATTACAATGTTTATGGGCATCAACCCAAAGGAGACACCAATCCCCTAGCTCTGTTCTGGCTGGTGATCCTCTAGAAAACCTCTGCCTCCGCTGCCCTTAGCAAATGGAACTCTATCCATAGAAGACACCTATCTTCCCTACTCTGGCTGGAGACCTCTATCATCAACTCTATCACCTCCAAGCTGGTCCTCGAAATTACACTAAACACAGTTCTTCGGTCTAGCACAAATGTCCTCGATCTCGTTGTCTAATCTGCACCAAACACAGTCCTTCGATCTGGCATAAATGTCCTTGTCCTCTTTCTCTGGTTTGCATAAAAACACAGTCCTTCACTCTTTTTGTGTAATCACAGCTACATTTGATCGAACTTCGACCTTTGCACCTCTGCGCAATCACAGCAGCATCGTCTTCACGCACTCTGCTTCTCGACAATCGAACTTATTCTCTACGCACTATCTACGAACGCCGCACTTCGAACGCACACTCCGATCGATCCTTCAACTCTCCAAAAAGCCCTCCTTTTATAGCAAGATTTTCATGAAGAAAAACTTTAGTCTTAGTCGGCTATTACCCTTAACTTCGTCGGCTGCAAAACCCTAAACTGTGTCGGCTCAAATTTAACTCTGTCAACTTCAATCGCCTCTGTGGTTCTGTAGCTTTTCTCGCAAAACTACAACATGTCACGATATCGTGACACCTTTGCAACCGTACACTATCTTATGGCTTTTGTCATGATATCGCGACACTTTAGCCTTTGACGACTTTGACTGAGCTCTTGTCGCAAAATCGTGACACCCCTGACTCTGTTAGCAACAACTTTGCTTTTGTCGCAAAATCGTGACACTTATGCCTTTGCTGACATCATCTTCATTTCTGTCATGAAATCATGACATTTCTCACTTTCTCAACCTCTTCTCGGCTTGCACCTATGAAAATGAAACATGTCGCAAAATCACAACACTTATGCTGCCTTAAGCTCTTTTCTGCCTTACACCCACGAAACTGGAACATGTCACGAAATCGCGACGCTTTTGTCTTCATAGCCTTCCTCTCTACTTTTGTCACGAAACTGTGACACTTCTAGCTTCCGTACGTTTTCTTTGCAGCCTGTCGTGAAATCGTGACGCTTTCAGCTTCCATACGACTTCTCTGCAACTTGTCGTGAAATCGTGACAATTCTCACTTCGAACTCTTTTCTCTGCTGCATGTCACAAAATCACGATAGTTCTCACTTGGAACACTTTCCTTTGCTGCATGTCGTGAAATCGCGACAGTTCCCATCTCGAACTCTGCAGCATGTCATGAAATCGTGACACTTTTCATTTTGCTTTCTCTTTCCTCGAACTCGTCATGAAATCGCGACAGTTCATACTGGACTCTAGATCTTCTGCAGCACGTCATGAAATCGTGACACTTTTTCTCCTTAGCGCTTTTATTTTCTTCGGGTTGTGAAAACCCGACATGTCACGATATCGCGACACTTTTTCTCCCGGACTCTCTCTCCTGCATTATGTCGCGAAATCGTGACACTTTTTCGTCGGTTCAACTTTCCTTGCAATATGTCACGAAATCGTGACATTTCTGACTCAAACATTCTCTCTCCTCTTTGAGTCACGAAACTGCGACATGTCGCGATATCGCGACACTTTTCAAAAAAAAATTCTCTCTTCTGCCTAAGTCGCGAAAATGCGACATGTCGCGATATCGCGACATTTTTCCAACCTACTTTCTTTCGAACCTGTCAAGCCGAAACTTCATCAAAACAAATTATTCTACATCAAATCAAATTCCTTCAAACAACTTCTTGACATCAATGACAACTTATTCACTTGAGCAAATGCAATGTACCCGAGGTACCCAAAATTGCCAACATAACTCCTTTCTCGCTTCTTAGCGGGCTTCGCTTCTACAACTTCCTATGCCTCTTTTGGTTCTTTACTGTGTCTGCCCATCTTGCTAAACAAAAAGCAACGACTCTTCTGCAATTTCCTACTCTAAGACTTCGAAAAATCCTCTGCACTTCGAAGCATAGGATACAAAGAAGCAAAAATTTTAAAATAAGGAAAAAAATAAAATTTGCCCTTTACCTCCTAGAATTTATAGCGGCGCTACCAACTGCTATAGTAATTATAGAATTAAATGCAAGTGCGTCTTCGGGGAGAAATATTCTTTGAAAACTACTCTAATGTCCTTTCCAAGGCGCAAAAATTCTCTTCTTTGATTTGCCATCGGATTCTCCTGAAAAAATCATGCCCTCTACGCTACACAATCTTATAGAAAATGTGCCCTAGCACTAGAAGCTTGTTAGGGAAAGCAACCCAACCGTTAATTATTCAATCATTAATTCTGACTGCTGCCTTGAAAAGCCCAATTTGAATGCTTCTCTTGTTTGAAAATCATTACTTGAATTCAGCGCCCATTACTTCCGATTATCGCCACGTAATTCTGGGGCGAATTAATTTTCCAAACATGCTTTTGGGAATATCTTGTTCGACAAAACCCCTTTACATGCTTAGGAATCCATGGGTGATTCTTGTCTTCGTGTGAAAGTACTCCTTTCCATGCGGTGCATGTGTCTTTAAAACTTCATAGTGTGCCTCCTTTTTTCTAAAAGTATTTTTTCAAAAAAACAACAGGATTTTTCTATTTTTCCCCTTTTGTTCTTATCTTTCTTCCATTTTTTTTTTAATTTTAGAAGGCACCATGCACAATTTTCCTCTTTTTTTTTTAATATCATCCTTTCGCTTGATGACATCATCAAAGTGCGTTCGCTTTAGAGAGAGGCGACTATGACGTTTGCCTCCTTCAAGAGGCGCACATGAAAGTCTATCACGACTTTGCCAATCAGGCGAATGAAATTTTAGCATTCATTTTTTTTCTCTTTTCAAAACATATTTGTTTAAAACACAAAAAATTTACATATATACAGGGTGTTACCTTCGATTTTGAAATTATGAAATATAAGCCTTCAAATGAAGGCCACTCACTCGGATAGGAAGCTCATACCCTTCCATGTCACAAATTCGGAATGCATTAGAATAGGTGACAACAGAGATTCGAAAAGGCCCTTCCCATATTGCATCGAACTTATGATGTTTTCCTGGCTTTGTCTTCTTTTCGTTCTATTTTAATACCAAATCATCCACTTGGAAGCTTCGATCAGTTGTTCTTTTTTTGAACCACTTCTCCATCTCTGCAGCATGTTCTGTGAAGGTATGATAAGCTCGCTCCCTTTCTTCTTCTAATTGCAACAATTGCGCCAGTCTTGCTTTCATAGGATTATTTTCTTCATTTTCGTCCTGGAACATCTGTAATGTTTGGAGCACAGGGAATTCAATATGAGTAGGAAGAACAACTTCTTTCCCATAAACCAAAGCATACGGGGAAGTTTTTATAGACTTCTTCATTGAAATGTGGTCAGCCCAAAGTGTCTGATTTAATAACAAATGCCAACTTCTCTTATTATCGTCCATTATTCTTTTCAAAATATGAAGCAAATTTTTGTTGGTAGACTCAGTCAATCCATTCCCCTATGGATAATAATTGGAAGAGTTCTTCAAGTAAATACCATATCTACTGGAAAATTCTATAATTTTGACTCCAATGAAGGGGGTACCATTGTCAATGAATAAAGAATCTGGTATGCCAAAGCGGGTGATGAGGCTTTCCATAAAATAAATAATAGTCGCCTGATCTACTTTCTTAGTGGGTATAGCTTTGCCCATTTGGTGAAGTAGTCTATCACTATCAAGATATATTTATGTTCCACAGAGGAGTGTGGATTAATAACTTCTATAAAATTGATACCCCATTGTTGAAAGGGCGCTTCCACCTGGATCGGATGCAGCGGTGATGCTCCTTTCCTAACTTGACCCACATATCTTTGATAATTGTCACACTGTTGGCTTATCTTGTGTGAATAAACGAACATAGTAGGCCAATAATACCCAGCCCAAATAATTTTTTGAGCCATAGGTCTGCCTGCATAATGCCCTCTTGATATCCCGAAATGGAATTCTTCCAATTTTTTTTCCTTTTTAGAAACTATTACACATCTAAGGAGTATACCATCAATATTATTATAATATAATCCATTGGGAAAAAGTACATACCTAAGCGCCTGCAATCTGAACCTTCGATGCTGAGAAGGATTAAGGCGACTAGGACACCTTCCAAAAGTAAAATACTCAATGAGTTCCTCGATCCACTCTTTGTCGCTTTCTGTACTATTCACACAAATCACATCTTCACGACCTGTCTCAATCACAACGCTTTTAGCCAATTATTGAAAAAGAGCACGCCCACAAACCAATTTCATCGGCTTGATCTCTACATCATACTCCTGGATCTTCAATACCCATCCAACCCTCTTATCACCCAGTTCTCCTTGAATTATAAAATTCTGAATGTCAGGATGAATGACATAAACCATAGTCTTACTCTGAGAAACAAAGTGGAAAAACTTCTTCAATGCTTTCATAACTACATAAACTTGCTTCTCTATAAAGTTGTACTTTTGCTGGTGTGGTGCTATAACCTGACTTAAAAAAGCGATAGGCTTTTCTTCACCATCATCTTGTTTTTGCGTTAGCACAACAACATAGCTTTCCCACTCACCTATTGCATACAGTATAAAGTCTTTGGAGTAGTCAGGGTTGATCAACACCGGTGCTTGAGTAATTCTCTCTTTGATTTCTCGAAAATCTTACTTCCTAGCTTCTGTCCATTTAAACTCAACATTCTTCTTCAAAAGCTCAGTCATGGGTTTGACAACTTGGGCAAAATCAGCAATAAACTTGTGAATGAAGTTTATCTGTCCAAATAAGGACTGCAAGTCTTTCTTATTAGCTGGTAACGACAATTTCATGAGCGTTTCAACTTGTGAAGGATCTATGGCCAACCCCTCCTGTGAAATCACATGACCCAACAACTTCCCTTCCTTGACTGCAAAAATTGACTTCAAATTTATGGAAATCCTAAATTCTCAACACTTCTCAAATATTTGCCTTAGATGGAAAACATGATATGTTATGCAATGTGAAAACACCGTCATATTTTCAAGATAAATCACAATGATTTTATTTAGCAAATCACCAAATGCAACGTCCATGGCTCTTTGAAAAGTAGCACCGACATTTGAAAGTCAAAAGGGCATTCGTTGGTAAGCGAACGTGCCCCACTTAGTTGTAAACGTTGTCTTGTATTGATCTTCATCTTTAACCCAAATTTGATTATACCCGGAGAAGCCATCCAACAAGAAAAATCTCTAGGCACCAGCCATAACATGAAGAATTTGGTCTATCTGAGGCAGAGGATAATGGTCCTTGAGTGATGCCTAATTTAAAATTTGAAAATCAACACACAAACGTATGTCCATATTCTTCTTTCTTACATGAACTAGGTTTGCCACCTAAGTGGAATGCTTAATAGGGTAAATGATCTTCACCTCAAGCATCTTTAGTATCTCTGCTTTCATGAGGACTTCGATTTTGGGATTAATAGGGCATTGCTTCTACCTAAAAGGCTTAACTCCTTCTTGTAACTCAATAGTATGCTGAATTACATTCTTGTCGTATCCTTTCAAGTCCTGATAACTCCATGCTAAAATATTTGGATATTCATAGCACATTTTTCTAATGCCTTCAATCTCATCCGCTTCGCAATCAGTACCAATATTGATGATATTTCCTGGTTCCAACTGCAATTCTCTGTATTCCTTGGCATCCACCTTAATCCTATGTTTATCAGCCCTATCACTTTGATCAAATAAAATTTCTAGTGAAATCAAACCTCTAGGAATATGATGTTCCTTAACTAAATCATTCCTTCATTTTCTTCATCCACGAGAGTTCTATCTTCTATGCTAGCAACTTCTTTGAGCAAAAAATTTACTATTTGCTCATCATTATCAAAAACCTATCAATAGAGGCCCTTATCTAGAATGGAAGGTCTGTAAATCACCCTCACCGTCTTGGGATTTTAGACCACTTGCTAAATAGGAGAATAATTAGCACCCAGGTCGACATGTCTATTTTATTCCAGAGGAATCACCTGAATATTCAAAGTTTTAAATGCTTCCAAAAGATCCCACAATCTATTGTGATAATCCTTCAAGTAATGTTGCTTTGACACACATCTATTTGTAACTTGATTGACTATAAGCTCGAAATCACCAAAAATTTGCAGCTGTTCAATTCCCAAATTTTTGACCTTTTTCAAGCCAAGGCATAATGCTTCGTATTCAACTGCGTTATTTGTACAGCTCCAGGTCAATCTGTAGGAGTAAGTTTTTTGTATGCCTTCAGGGGAGACCAACACAACACCTGCTCTTGCACCATTCTTACATCAAGCGCCATCAAAGAACAACTTTCATAATTGATGCAAATTAGGTCCTAGAGGCTCAATGACTTGCTCTTGGGACTTCTTTGTCTTCTGAATTGAATAACAATCAATATCCATTCCAATCATAGTGTTGAAATCCATGAGCAGAAACTCATCTTCCAAGCGAAGCTCCTCAGATGCTTCTTCAACCAGACCAATCTCTTCCAATTCTTTGGTCATCATGTTCACTACGCTTGGGACTTGTTCTACCTCCTCTATCTTTTCAATATAAAAAGGGGAGGGATTCTCATTATGAATGTGAATTCACCTACCCTTGAACGTAATCTCCAAATGTGAGTAATCTAGGGAAAGATAACCTCCCAACTTAGCTGTGAATTCTCTCAAAAGACACATGCTAAAGTAGGGCTCTAAATCAACAACCACAAATTCCTGGATGATAGTAATCTACGGTATGCTATGGAGCACAATTGGAATGTCCTTGATTACTCCAACAGTATTAACTGGCATACCATCTAATTGTAATACTCTTGGACTACTCCTCGTATACTCCATTCCCATTACCTCGCATACCGCCTTTGGCATGACAATAGTAGCAACACCAAAGTCGATCATACAATTATGCATGATCCACCCTTCCATTATCAAAGATAAGTAAAATGGGGAAGGCCAATTTTTACCTGTTGCTGAAGTGGGGAGCGCTTGAGCCAAGACCGTTTGCAAACAATCATTATTTTGGTCTTTGGCGGTCTTCAAATATTCTTGCAACAAATAAATCTGCCTAGGTAACTATAATGCATCATACAAGCTAATACTTGCTGGGATCTTCTTCATTTCTTCTATGATACTATAGCCAGAAGCAGGTGAGACTTTTTCTTCTACGGGTCGCTCATACTTATCTCGATACTGCTGCGTAGCCTCTACTCTTTGTCTTTTTTTCAATGAAGAATACTTGAGTCTTTTTTTAGCTTGCTCCTTTGTCTCACTAGGGACGGAGGCAGTGGCGATGTGTTGTGAAGTCGAAGGCTGAGCTTGCGCTTTAGCTTTTGTTGGATTTTTTGACTTGTTAGCATCAAGAAACTTCATCGGGGATGACCACTTCTCTTCCTACACTTTTGAAGCCACAAGTACTTTCAAAGGTTGCAAGTCTACAGGATCAAAATTCACTGGTCTCTTCCCAGACCTAGTGAGAACTAAAACTTGCTTTGGATATGGCACCATACAATTGTGCTCCACTTATTGAATCATATTAATTTTCCCGCTCGAAGAACTTTCTACTAATTTCTAAACATAGTTTAGATGCACCATACATGTATCTTCACCATGAGGATCATTACATGTAGAACACCAATATGTCCTTTCAGATCTATTAATCTCATCATTTGATTGAATCATGGTGTTTTTATCGGGTCCCCTGCTGGTAGATGCTTACTCCCGGGTGATTGGTGGAGTCTAAAACCTTCTTGGTCGAAACTCAACCTCATCCTGCCTCTTCCTCACAGTGGTAAGCTCATTGGATATCATCCTCAAAGCCACATTATTGGATTTTACTTCTTGTAACAAGGCTATGATGGGGTCTGTATTGGATGATGGAGTTGGCACTGGCAATGGCAAGGGAGCTTGCGGTGCAGGTAAGGGTAAAGGGGTTGGAGGTACTGGCAATGTTGGAAAAGAAATGGATGAAGGTTGTGATGGTACTATCGAAATGGGAAATTGTGGGTAGCTCATAGCATAATACTGTGGTACAGGGATAGGAGCTATTTGAGGGGAGCTCGAATTCCATGAAGGGACAGGATACATCAATGGCATAGGCTAAAAAAATACATTAGAGTAAAGGTATTGTGGTAGATCAGGGAGAATAGGCATCGTTGCCTTCAGAGGAAGCCTACCTACAACAATCAAATCTTATTTGGCCTTTTGAGCTTGTGTATTGAGATCTGAGAATGTGGTCACATTGGCTTGGTGCACCGCCATACCAATATCGATATTGAGCGCTTGAATGTAATAAAATGCTACTTGCTCATGGGTTAGCCATAAACCATTTGGAACCCTCTGCCAGCTTCGTGCAAATTGAACATTAAAATATACAAGTTCCTCTTGCAGATGTCTTTGAATTGAGGTGAACTGGTGCAAAAAAGAATATGGATCAGCCTACTCATGGAAATTCTTAATCAACAATTATGCCAATTGATCCCATGAGGTAATGATACCAGGTTGCAAAGATCGGTACCAATACAACAATTCCCTCTTAATGACAAAACCAAAATTTTTATCATCACATCCTCATCAGTTATATCATGAATAGCTGTAAGAGAGGCCACGTCTTGGATATGCTCATATGCAGTTTTTCCAGTACCATCATATGTGGGTAAAGCCTTCAGAGCAGCTTGAGGTACATGATTTTGTGCTTGTAAATTTAGTTCTCTTGAGCTATTCCAAGCCTAAAACTGCCTTAGAAGCTGTTGTTGATGTGGTGGAGGATTTTGGGCCATATGAACAGGAATATGGGGGGTATGCTACGAAGCGCTAGTGGTTGTACTAGGTGGAGGCTGAGGAAAATTGGTGGTAGTACATACAAGACTTACAAGAGTGAAAAATACACTAAATAACCAAGAAGATGAAATGAATGGTATGGATGGGATATGAGAGAGTGAAGATGTCCATCAAAAAGTGGCTATATAAGGATGCTATCCTAGCCTTTGAATGTCTAGATCATAAAATATAATATGATTATTAGGATTCTTGGCTTTTGATCTTGTATTCATGAGAAACGACTTTCACCATATTCACGATTACAGAGTTCTGGGTAAAAATTGAGTCACCAGATGTTCTAATTTCAAGTAGGAAGGTGAACACCAAACCTAGCACTATTGAAAGTGGAACCTTGAATGTCCCATTGGGCGTGCCAAAAACTATTGGTCAAATATCTGCCTAATCAATAAACATTGCGTTTATGCATCCTAGATACGACCAACATTGAAAGGCCAAAGGAAAGAGATGTCCTTCGTGCCAATCTCCAGAGAGGGCTGGTTCTCGAACTAATTCTAAAACTGGTAAAAGACTAAGGATGCAGGAAAGAAATTGGAAATAACAAAAAATTATGGGAAATATGGCCATAGGCCAAAGTGCAAGACTGGTGTTAGACTAATTAGCAGGAAAAAAACTCAAGCACAAGTTAGCATTTATGAAAGAAAATATAATAGAATAGGCTTATAATATTAACATAGCAACTATCAAAATGATACTCCAGCATTCGCCTTCTCATTAGCAACTTTAAATCCAATGACAAAATTTAAATACAACAGCAAACCAGATAGATGAATGGAAATAGAAGCACCATGTACAGAAAGTAATCACACACAAGACCACTCGTGAATTCAAAATTTTGATACCTTGTATTAATGCAGAGATCTTGGAGAAATATCTCACAAAATGTCTCCCCCTCTTTACAATGAAATTTGCCTAGTATTTATAGAGGTTTTCGCCTCTTTCATTTAATACATAAGAGAACAAAATGTCCTGAGATCAGAGACACAATCAGCAAAATCCTCCTCGAATTCTTTGAAAATCCATTCGCCTGGGGAACAAATTCTTGAAAATCTAAACTTCGAACGGAGGTGCGCATGTTAGGAGCAAACATTAAATTCTTTGGATTGCTTCTAATATATTGGAAATCATGAAAGCTCGTTTCTCTTTGCCTTCGTATTTGTGATCCACAAAATAAAGTAACTGAGGGTACTCTTCATTAAATGCTGAATTCAATTGCCTTAACCAAATTCTTGTTCGCCCACGTTCACTTTTGCCTCGAGCTCTGTTTTTCCCATTTGTAAACTAAAAATGCGTGCACGACAATCTTATGAAATACGTTCACCTCTAGAAAGGGGCGAACGACACGTTCACCCTTGTGGAAGGCAAACACATCCTTGCTTTACCATATATGTGGGTTCACCCATGGGAGGGGTGAACGACATGTTCACCCCTCAACTAGGGCAAACCTGATTTGAGTTTCTTTTCGGGCGCGCACGCGACTACATATTGCCGAGGCGCATTCGTCCCTTTGGAAGGGCGAACGCGACCTTGTTATTTTGATGTTGCAACTTTGAAATTTTTGAACTTGTTCGCCCCTTTCAAGGGCGAATGGAGCGTTCGCCTCTTCTTTGGGACGAACGTAAATGCATATCCAATTTACCAAGTTTCTTTGGGATGAAATTTTGAGGTTTCACCTTTGTCTTCTCCATTTTATTTTGTGAAATTCAGGCAAACATTTCTCCATTGAATTTTATAGAAATAAACTCAAAAGGGATTTTCAAAAATGCATCAGAACTTGGCGAATAGAAAATTATTTAAAATATTACATATGGAAGCCAAAGATGCAAATATGTATTGTCTGTATACTGCCGCCACATTCAAATATTGAATTCAAAAATCTTTACACAAAATTCCCAATGAATACAAAATGGCCAACAGGAACTAAGGATCCCAAAGAACATGTGAGCACCATTGTTCATGCATGCTTCATAATTCAATATGATAATGCTCTCATGCTTTGAAATTTTCCTCAAACATTAGGAGGGGATGCCATAGAATGGTATAATCAATTTCTAAGCCATAGTATTTATACTTTTGACCAATTGATTGAGAAATTCTTTGATCGCTTCATCTTAAATTTTAAAAAGAAGATCTCATTATTCAATGTTTATGCCTTAAGAAAACAAGATGATGAATCTATTTATAATTTCAAAAACCATTGGAGGGTTATCATCACTAAATTTCCATTCACCCTACCAATGGACGAGCTAATTAAGCTATTCACCAAGAGTTGCTTAAAACCCATCTCTTGGATTCTCCAACTAAGAACTTATCAATCCTTTGAAGAAGCTTTAGCTCAGGCTAGTGTCATTAAGGATATCAAAATCCAAGAAGGCATAATTAAGCCCAAGAAGAAAGAATGGAAAAACAAGGGCCAATACAAAAGTAAATATTTAGGCCAATAGGAATCAACACAGGCTACCCCAACCACCCCATCCAATCAAGTCAATCAAGTGGTCATGATCTAGCCAGTAATGGCTCAACAACAACAACCTGTGCAACAAGTACTACAACAATTTCCTATCATGTGGTCACCTCAACAACACAAGCTCCAACAGTTCAAAACACAGTGCCACCTGCAGAAAACTATCCCCGATGATAGTATGTCCGACAGAATCACCAATATACCCCACTAGATGAGTCATATGCCTCTTTGTTTAGAACATTGTATGATACAAACAAACTTGCTTTACCCAAAATTAGACCGGATGATCCCACCAAGCATGGTAAAAATTACCAAAAATACTTATTTTGCCTCTCTCATAGGCAAAACGGGCATGACATCTACAACTACCTTATATTTAAAAATGTAGTCCAAGACATCATTTACTTGGGGTTAATTAAAGTTAATATTTCTCTTGTTCAACAAAACCAAGAACTTAGTGTATTTCAGACACCACTTCCTCATCATGAGGAGGTGCAACCAAAGATAGAGGAAGCTAACACTAAAACTCCCCCTAATCAAGTAAATCACATTCAACAATACCAAGGATTTGTAGGGGCCATTCATGTGGTCACTAGAGGTCAAAGGAATAATCAACAAAGTCAAAAACCTCAAGCAAGTGTCTCACAACCTTCTACATTGCTTCCCATCTAAGTTTCCCCCATTCCATCATCACCCATTCATATACCGAGTCAATCAAATTCATCAAATCCATCCATCAATCGTCCACCCGACTAGTCATCTCATTGAGTAGCCGGTTAACCACAAGTTTGAAAAAGGCATCCACCAAATTTTCAATATATGAGCTAATCCAAAAATCCCCCCTACATTGTGAGGCATTAATGGACATTCTGAAATCCATCAAATTGAAATCGCAAGATCCTAATACCTTCAACAACTTTGTGGGGAGCATTCAAACATGCATGGAGCCTTCCATAACATTTTATGACTTTGATATTAAGTCAATCTCATCAGGATTAGTAGTATATTGGTTCCTCTATCAACATTATCACCACATCTGCCCTTCATCATTTGAACCTTACTCCATCTCACATCACCAAATCATCCTTCACCCTCAAAGCATTCAACGATGCTTTGTGTTCCATAGTTGGCACTATTGTTTTACCCATAGAAGTAGGGGATAAAATGTTACACACAATGTTCAACATCTTGGAAGGATCCATGGCATAAAATGTACTCCTTGGAAGACCTTGGATGAGGGAAATGAGATGTGTCCCCTCCATTTTACATCAATGCTTGAAATATGTCCATAAGGGATAGGTACATTGCATACCAATGAACGCTGATCCATTTAAGTATTACAATCTCATCTAAAATCTGGATGAGTCCATGCTCCCTTCCACTCATATTTTCCTATCACCGTCATCCAATACATCCCCCACTCCACCAACCTCTTCATCAAAGGATCCCATTCATGAAGATCTCCCCATAACCAAAACTCAACCAACCACCATACTCTCATCATCGTCATCAATGACTACATGCACATTTGGTCATGGTCCATCCACATAATCAACATAATTACTATCAACTTTATCATTAGCCATCCCGCAGACTTCCCAATCCAATCCATATCCTTCTCCTAATGTATCACAAATCGAATTGACAGATTGTGAGATACCTCCATTTCCACCCTTTCTCGATCTATTGCCTGACCATGATCCACCCATATCATCCCAAGTCAAATTCCATCTCACCAATCTTGGTATTTGTGAATACATAGTTGATGACATCACCATCACACCCCTGCTAAGGATTTTGGTCGTCCACATGACCAAACTTTAGCAATAGGAGTAGTTTACAATATGGTTTCAGATCCAAATAGTATTAACTTTGTATATGGGGGAATTGAATATTCATCAAGTCCAACACCATAGAAGAGCCCAAAGAACCAAAACTTGCCAATATTTCAAAGATGTCGGGATTTCCATATTGATATTTCCACATTGTCAATTGGCAAGGCCATGGTCTAGGATTGCATGAACAAGGTATGCATTAACCTATCGATGTTCCATATCAAGAGGTGCATGACCATTTAGGTCTAGGTTTCCACCCACTTCCTACCATCTCTTCTTTTGAACAATCCTTCCAAAGGCTTAACCTCAATTTAGGAGAAGAAGCCCTCCATCTCGATAATTTTGATTAGAAAATCTATGAAGAATTCAAGCTTATGTCGATTATTTCAGATGAATCTAAAGAAGAATCGGAGCCCATAATTCCCCATACCGAGCAAGATGAGTTTTATCTCAACATGCTCCCCATCCATGAGTCCATATTTTGATTGCTTCTTCCACAAGAGCTAGTCACCCCTACCGGAGAACCACCACCTCCATTCCATTAAGCCATTTCATAAGCCAACTTGTAATATATGTACATAATTCAAAATAGTGGTTTTCACCACTACCAAAAAAATAAAAAATACCAAAAAAACTCAATCAAAAATCAAAAACATGTTTGCTTTCTTTGCATTACATATGTAAATATACCATTTAATAAAACACGTTTTGTGTTGCTTACTACTGTTCAGGTTAACCAAGCCCATAGCACTAGTTCCTAGGTTTCACCCATTCCATCCAACCTCATCCACCTTGCCCATAAGTCAACATGAATCCTGTTGATTTATTCACCCCACTCCGCAATCCATACGATCCGGCTAAACCAATTTCAATTGACATAAGCCTTATTGATATAGACCAGATTTCCTCACCTACAACCTTTACCAAGTTTGTCTTATTCAAGGAACTATTAAGGGCTTCCACCAACTACATTCCTCCATCCCCTCCACCTTCGTCTTCACCTTCACCTTCGGATCCCAAGGTTTTCTAGGTAGATATAGATGAGGATAAGCTAGAAGAGTTTGGTGACATCTTAGATGATATTCATTGGATATCTACACCCCATCAGCTTGAGGAAGTTTCCAATGTGTCTATTGAAGATACCATCGATGTGGACCTTAGTTCGGACAAATACAATCCCCAAATTGTCAAGCTTGGAAAAATCTTATCACTCGACAAACAAGAGCAGTTAATCGCTCTCCTCAAGAGGAAAATGACATATTTGCATGATCATACAAGGACATGCCCGATCTTGAACCTAGTCTAGTGGTCCACAATCTCACCTTACACCCTGATGCTAAGCCGATCAAACAAAAACTTAGGAGAATGCATCCTATCATGGCCCTCGTGGTAAAAATAGAGATTAAAAAACTCCTAGACGTGAAATTCATAGTTCCTATCGATTATCTTGAGTGGCTCTCAATCATGGTACCCATTCGCAAGCCTAACGAGGCGATACGCATATGCACTGACTTTCAATATCTCAAAAAAGTGTATCCTAAGGATGAATTCCCTCTACCAAACATTGATACTCTTGTCGATACCTGCGTTGGCCATGAAATGCTTTCACTTATGGATGGTTTTTTAGGATACAACCAAATTTGAATAAATCCTGATGACCAATACAAAATAGCATTCATTACATCTTGGGAGACTTTTTTTTACAAGGTGATACCATTTGGCCTCAAAAATGTAGGTTCCACTTATCAACGTGCCATGACATACATTTTCCATGAATACATGCATAAGATTATCGAAGACTATGTGGATGATCTTTTGGCTAAATCCAAAAGTTGATAAGAACATATTGGTGTATTGGAGAAAGTTTTTGATCGACTCCTAAAGCATAATGTAAGGTTGAATCCGAAGAAATGTGTCTTTGGTGTTACCTCGGGAAAACTTCTAGGATTCATTGTCTCCAAAAGAGGCATTGACGTGGACCCTAATAAGATCAAGGCTATCCTAGAGATGCCTCCCCCAACTAATTTGAAGGAATTGTGTAGTTTACAAGGAAATATTAACTCAATCTGTCATTTTATTATGCAACTTTCTGACAAATGTAGGCCATTCAATCACTTACTACAAAAGGGGGTACCATTCTCTTGGACATATGAATGTTAAGAAGCCTTCTATAACATTAAACAATACCTAGCTTATCTGTCAATCTTAGCTCCTCCTCGTTTGGGGGTCCCATTTTATATTTACATCTTAGCAATGGATATTGCATTAGGGACAATTCTTGCACAAAATAATGAACAAAATCGAGAGCAAGATATCTACTACATTAGTCGAACATTGGTAAGCTATGAAACTAAATACGCTTATGTAGAAAAATTGTGCTTAGCAGTGGTTTTTTCCACTAAGAAAATTTGACATTATATGCTTAGACAAACAAATTATGTCATAGCTAGAGAAAATCCTCTGCGTTACATGATGTCTTGCACTTACAATAATACCCGCACCACTAAATGGATAATGCTCCTTACAGAATTCGATATAGAATTCATTAAAGGTTAGGTAATAGCTGATCAACTTGCAGAAGCTCCACTACCTAGTGATCATCCCTTGATTATTGAGCTCCCAGATGATTCGATATTTGTTGTCACTGAACAAAATGAAGATGTCATTCTAGAGAAAGACATTGATATAACATTATTATTTGATGTCTCTACATGCCCAAAAGGTCAAGGTGCTGGAGTCATATTTCACACACCACAGGGGGTACCTATCCCCTTGTCATTCAAACTAGACTTCCAATGCATAAACAACACTGCAGAGTATGAAGCCTTAATATTAGGTCTTCAATCAGCTATAGCTATGAGTATTAAGCGTATTAGGATATTTGGTGATTCTCAACTTGTTGTAAAGAAAACCAATGGAGAATACCAATGTAAAGAACCTACCATTAAGCTTTATCATGAAGTAGCAATGAAGTTTATCTCTAAGTTTAATTGGTATGAAATCAATAGTTTGCCATGTTTGACTAATATATTTGCAGATGCGATGGCCTCCCTTGGATCCTTGATTCCAAAAGACTCCTTTGGAGAGGTACAACCCCTTATCATTTCAACGGTCTCTAAATCTACAATTTCTCATGCTGAGTCAAAATATGAAAAGGATGTTTGCTTTATCCAATCAAATTCATATGAGCCTTGGTCGAGCCAAATAGTAGCCTTTCTCAAGTTTGGAACACTCCCATTTGATATGTCTCGAACTGCAAAACAAAATTTCAAGCAAAATGCAGCCCATTTCGTTCTTTTGGGGGACGTTTTGTATAAATGTTGTTATGATGGAGTCCTCCTTCATTGTCTCAAAGCTAATGAAGCTCAAAGACCCATTTTTGAAGCCCATGATGGTACTTGTGGTGGTCATTTTAGTGGAATGGCAATTGCAAATTATATTCTACGTATGGGTTATAATTGGACCATAATAAAACATGATTGTTGCACCTATGTTAAACATTGCAAAAAGTGCCAAGAACATGCTAACCTAACTCATGTACCATCATAAGCCTTACAGCCTATTCAAAGCCTTTGGCCCTTTTCACAAAGGGGCCTAGATCTAATTGGCAAAATTTCACCTCGTTCTTTGGGACAACATGCTTTTATCATCACAACCACTGAATACTTCACAAAGTGGATTGAGGCTATTCCTCTAACCAGTACTATAGGACCTAGAATTGTGGAGTTTATACTTCATCATATCATTTGTCATTTTGGTATCCCCTCTAAAATTATTTTAGACAATGGCAAGTCTTTCAAGAACAAGGATGTCTAAGCACTTTATGAGAAATATAACATTCAACATATTGTCTCGAATCCTTATTACCCACAAGCAAATGGATAAGCTTAAGCTTCCAACAAGACCTTAATTGCTATTCTCAAGAAACTTGTCAAAGAAAATCATAGAGATTGGCATACACAAATTCCATTGGCATTATGGGCTTATCGAAAAAGCATACGCATGCCTACAGGGGCAATACCATTTTTATTGGTCTATGGATCTAAAACAATTATACCTCTTGAGCTTGAGATTCCTTCCTTGAAAATTTATTTGTAGGATTTCATAGATGACAACACTGCTAGACAAGCACATATTGACCAACTCACACTTCTTTATGAGAGGCGAGTCAATGCTTTAGAGCATTTATGAGTTTATCAAGACCACCTCAAATGTGCTTACAACGTCAAAGTTCATCTTCATGAATTCCAAGTGGGAGATATTGTCCTTAAAAAGAATCATCAAAACACCAATGCATTGCTACATCTTCATGACAAATTCACAGCTAATTGGTTAGGTCCATACATAGTTATACAAATAGTGGGTAACGGTACTTATAGGCTTGCTAGTCTAGAGGGAGAGGAAGAATCCGAACCACTTAATGTTATACACTTGAGATCATTCTATGCATGATTTGATTATTATATATACATGGCTAATAAAAAAAAATATTTGCATTCATTCATAACATTGCATTTCACCTACATACACTTCATTCCAAACAATGCATTCACCCATATTCCACATTACATTTCATAAAATTGTACATCACACATTGCACTCACATACACATTTCATATTAAGGATCATTTATTAAGTTCAAGGTCTTAATTGGTCCAACAAAAGTTATGTTGCCTTAATCAGGGGCACCTTGACAATATCATCCACACAATTCCACAAAGTCAAATTACCATCAACACAGGCCACAGTCACAAACTCCTAGGTGTTTTTGGCCACTCAACTACTCCTAGTGTTTTAAGCAACCTCCAAAAATTATGTTGAGTTATTCTTAGGACCATTGCACATCATACACTAAGAAAATATTGAGTTTGGGAACTGATTCTAAAAATATTTTTGAACCAAGCACAATTTTCACACCTTAAAACATCTTGTGTCAAAAAGGGATAACACCATACTTGGTATGAACCTCGAGGTGAAAAGGGTCATCCTTGCTAGTCCCATAATGCAACATAGTCCATAAAAACAATGGTTCTCACCACTATCACAATTCCAAAAATAAAATAAAGAGTAGGGAAAAATCCCTAACAAAAAATCTAAATATTTTTACATCACACACCACTGATCAATTGAGTTGTAAGGATCATACTACATTTCCAGTCATACGGTTAGGTAGTCATCCCTAAAAATTAAGATATCAAAAATAAAAGTTGTGGACTATGGAGTTAGCCTCCATCAGAGGCGAGGTTATGCATAGTGGCGAATATTTTCAAATTGGGTGAATATTAGAACTTTTAGAATTTGAAATTGGCGAATATGAGGACCCTCGATGTCGACCCATTTGCCTAAATTTTTAGGACCAATTTTTTATTAGGGTCAATTTACCACAATATATATCCAAACATAGTCATATTTGTACTCGTTGGAAATCTCTTTTAAATCCTAATCTAATTGTGGTGTTTTTATGAAGTTATAGGGTCATTTAATAGGTCAAAATTTTTCCCAAAGACAAATTTACATTTTAGGACTTCAAATATCCCAAATTTTCATGTGAAGATGATTGATTTGTTTTGCTTAGGATTCGTCATGATTCACATTGATTTCAATTATGATTCACCATTTTTGTACAAGTACATTTTGAGTCCAACCCCTTATGCATAACCCTAACCGGAGCTATAGATGCTTGACTGGTAGTGTACGCTCATGCATGGTGATATGTCTCTTTTAAAAGAGACCTCTGACCGCTCATACAGAAAATCTAGCCTCTTGGTTTCAACCATAACAGGTTTACCCAATTTACTCAAGATGAGTTAATGAAATCACTTGCACAAACACTGGTTCTTGATTGTCTAGGTTTATTACCATGTTCTCAATTTGGTAAATGAATTCACTGCACACACATTTGGTCCTAGAAGGATTAGGCAGTTTTAGTGAGTTTGTTTGATGCCACTAGGATGTTTGAGTCTCTACAAAACAAGCAGTTTTCCATATCAACATCCATGTCTTCTTCCATATCAACATCCATGTCAATTCATAAGTCATTCATCCCATTCGCCACCAAGTTTGGTACCCCTGATTAAAAAACAATGCTAGAAAAGGGTCAAGCAAAGATATAAACTATAAATGATCATTAGCACATGCCATATTGCATTATCACATCCATACATTGCATCTCACATTAATCATCCATAACATCTCATGTGTATTTATCATAAATATAACCATGCATTCAACAAAAGCATTCCACAAAAACATTCACACAAAAGGTAAAAGCTATGTATATATATATATCAATGAATACCAAAAGGCTACATAAAATGGAGCACCAAGGCTCATATACAAGAATTGTATCTAAGCACTAGCTACATCCTCCATGAAGACCCCTATAACCTAGAAGGAGCCTTATACCTAGAGCTATGCCTAGAATGACTCTGCCTCACACCCTCAGATTCAAAAGAGGTTCGAGGATCTAGAAGTGGAATATGATGCTCCATCAACCTATCCTCCAATGCCTCAATATATCTCTACCTAAACTGTAGACACCATATGTTGACATCATATCTATGCTCCCTCTCCGCTAGCTCTACCTAGAGAACCACAATCCTCGCATCCTGCTCTGCCACCTACTACTCCAGTTGTACCCACTCCTTGCTCTAGCCTGGGGGTACATATAGAACCTCCCCCATATCCTCCCCATATTATCCATCTCCCCCAACCTTGGATGCCTACTACATTACACCCTTTACCTTCCATCTTTGACTATCATATTTAAGGTGCCACTGCCTCTTGCAGGCAATATGGGTCCCCTCGGCTTGTGTCTCCAGGGCATCCTCATCCTGAGTCCCCTAGGTAACCTCATCCATAGCCTCTCGACCACCACCCGCATCAACCAATCCTCGATATGGTATCCATGGTGGCTGCACCACAAACCATGCATCATACTCCATGATCATCCTCACATCCTCGACATCTAGTATATTCATCATCTCATCATCCTCCAAAACTACCCTCTACGGCTTCGTGCATGGTAGCCCTATCTCCTCATGATCCCTCCTATACCACATCGACTCATCAACAACATCCTGCCTCAGCCTAAACTAGCGAAGCACTTATGAGAACTAGAAGTACTCTACCTCACTCCTATGCCTCCCAATTAACCACCTACCCTGCCACACCCACCATAGATGCTCTCCATCCTTAGTCCACTAGGCACCCAATCATGGCCTCCATACCACTTTGGTGGATGTCAATACCACCCATAAATCCTTGTACCACTGACTCATCCTCATGGGATGACTCGGTTGTACCTCCTCCACCTATACCCATTGTATAGCGTAGGGCTTCTCCCTACCAAAATCCTCCACAGGTAATCCCTCCAGTCGAGAAACTTTGAAGTTATCCCATCCCCAACACTATAGTAGTAGGTTGCACCCCAATATCTTCCGCCCCTGCCTTGTAACATCATAAAGCTCTTCGTACACCTACACCAATAAGACGAGATCCCATGCATACACCTGTCTCATTGTGAGCATGTCACTCACCACCCCAGAGAGGATCTAAATCCTTGTCCACATACATGGACATATAAGGTATACCTCCACTCTCCACCTTCACCCCCTCCTAGGCATCCCCAAACATCCTCATCATCTCTGTATTTTGGTTGAGCCTAACCTCAAATAGGAGACCCTCCATCGACACCTTAAGGATGCAATACACATCCTCCAAAGTCATAGTGACCTCACCCATAGGGAGCTAGAATTTCCCCCTATCCGCATCCCACCTCTCCACCAAGGTAGAGAGGTACCCCTCATTCGCCCTCACCACATCCATCTAGGATACCTCCGCTAGCCCCACCTCCCTGAGCAGCTCCCAATCATCCCCCGTAACTGCCTTCCTAATTCTAGGAATGAGAGGCGAGAATTAGTGTTGAGACTCCAAAAATCTAAGCTACAACATAACACAAAACATTTTTTAATAATTCAAAAAAAAATTTGCACAATACATAAAGTAGTGCCTTACCTCAGCAATCCGCACCCCAACAACAACACTGGCCTCCACACCAGCTCCCTCCACCACCATAGCTTTCGTGCTCCAAAGGTCTCACCTAACTTCCCTCCTCACTCACCCTTCACTCCTCAGACGTAGCTTCTCAAACTCTACATATGCACAAATGAGCTTCAATCTCACCCAACAAGCTATTTATAGCTGCTTCAGGCACTTAGAGGCACCCATGGGCATTTCCTAGTGCACTGAAGCACCTACCGGCATTTTCACAGACCGCAAGCACCCATGGGCATTTCATGTCAGCATTGACAAAAGCTATATCAATAAAAAATAATAGTTGCCCCCAACCAAATCATTCCAAATGTCACTCAGCAGTGCATTTCATCATTTTATCAATTTTTGTGAAGATTAAAACTGATTTAGATGCATAAATCTCATTTGAGACCAGATTGACCACAATTCACCAAATCAATTCCAAAAGCACCTAAAATGACCCATATCTTCACAAAATGACCATCATAATTCATATCATCATTCACATATCATTTCCACCTCATTTCACATTATCATTTCCATATTTTCCAAACATGCAAGTGAATATTGTATCTAGTGGGTTGTTCTACACACTTGGCGATTACAGTGATTTGGGTCCATGCAATTTGATAAGATGAATAAATTACAATAAGGAAACTTGATCATGATCATCATAACTTATCTTCTTGCTCGAAATAACAACCATATTTGGTATTCCCTTATATTTAGAGTGAAAAATTGCCAAGAACAATTTGCACAACTGCTGTCATTGATGGCCTAGTTCGTGAGGCTTAAAACATGGACAAAACTCAAATTTCATCATTCAAAATATCCTTAACACCTTAGAGATAGGCACTAGCTAGGATGATTGGTTCCAGTTGTGGGAATTATTCTACAATCACTAAGCAAACCATCCAAGGTTGATTCTTTTTCTTTTACATAATCATTTTGCATATCAATGACACCGAAAGGGTAGTGTTTCAACAACATCGAATCACCCCAAATTTGGGGACAACCATTTTTGGTTTAAACTTTCCCACACCGAGATTTATCTTATATGATCATGGCATCTACACTTGGCAAAAATCCCTTCTTCTATTGGGGAAAAAATAGACACAATCATATCGCCAGATTACAAAACTCCCCTTCCCATCGTTGGGGCAAAAATGGTATCAAATTTTACATCATTCATATCATCCTCATCACCTCACATTTTGCACAAAACCCTTCATCTGTTGGGGCAAAAACAGACACATCATATCACATTTTCACCAACCCCCTTCCCACCATTGGGGTAAAAATGGTATAACATCATCCTCATGTATTTGCATAAATTTTTCAATTGGCTCATGAGATTCATCCGTAACCTCATTTGCCAATTGAGGGGGTAAGCTACGCAAAACTTTGAATTCTTTTATTATTTTATCTTCAAGCTTGTATTCCAACAAGAGAGAGAAGCTACTTTTGCACCTAGCCAAAATAGGTGTCTCATGTTTTTGCATTGCATTGTGTTTCAGACAATGCATTACAAAAGGGACATCTATAGACACCAAAATCTAGCCATTCATCCTCCATCCAGGATTTCCTACCATTTCCACCACCAAAGCATAGCCAATTTGCCCACTATTCCTATTTCCCACCATTTTTGAATAATATTCACATTTTATTTTTATATATTTAAATATAATATTTTATATTATATTTTAATATATATTTAATAAATATGTATTTATTTAAGTTAATTAATCCTAGCCATCCAAATCCTTTTAATCTTGATCACCTATGTACATCAATCCATGTCATGCCCTAGATTTATTATCCACCCTTAGATGTGCTTTAATATCAGCCACATGATTAGTGTCATTGAAACCCTAGCATGACCTAGGTTGGATTATAAATAAGAGCCATTTTAAGGCTTAACCCCTAAGTCTTTTCCTAAGTTTTCCCTAGATTTTTCTTATGAACCCCTAAGTCCCTGAGTGCTAGAGTCTTTGAATCCCCTGATTTCTTGAGTTCCCTAATTTTACGAGTTCCTTGAGTGCTTGAAACCTTCAATTTTCCTAGGTTACCTCGCACTATTTCTGTCGTCATTCTCGCTCACCGTAATCCCCATCACCGTAAACACCCTTCCTTCCTCGCTGGATCTACTTCTATAGAATCCTTCCTCTCATATCTAGGCACCCATGGGTTCTATCTATCAACACTAGGTGCCCACGAGTGCCTCCTCACTAGTCCCAGGAGCCCATGGGCGCTTTCCCTATCAGCACCAGGTGCCCATGGATGTTTCTTGCATCCACCAAGTGCCCGCGGGCATTTTATGCCCCCATCCCTGAAGTCCCCCTAGCCTTCGGACGATGCTAGGGCATCACCACACTAGCCACCTGCACTAGACATAACGCATCAGAAGACATTAAGAAGGTAAAACAGATCAAACCTATATTTTTTTATGTTAATAAATGTGCTTTCTATTTCTGTTCACTATACTTGCAGTATCTAGTTAGGGTTTTTATTGTTACATATAGAGGGCCTCACACTATGGAGCCCTCACATATACTACTAACTATTTTATGTGTCATTGTGTATATATTTGGAGCATTACATCAGAATATGGAGTGGCCCAACATTGGATATCCGAAAAGCACACTCAACCTTGTTGGGATCAGGACGCTCTTGAAGACACCATGACCTTGCTTCTTAGGGTCTCGAAGAACCCTAAATTGTTGTAATATTGTATCAAAAGGATTCAAGGATCCAAGCTTGTAACAATGGAGTTTCTAGGCTCTCCCCATCAATAAAAAAATTATTCTATTGTGCAAATTTATGTTACCTTACATTTTACTTTTGTTCAAAGTATTGTTTGTGTGTTGCGTTTTGCATCTTTCATCTCCATCAAAAAAAAAGGTATGGGCACATATTCCTTATGAGTGGAATATTTTTGGATTGAATGTTATGAAATGCAAATTTGGAGTGAAAAGGATTATTTGATAAGCATTGTTGGAAATGTTTGAGTAGGTTTTCATGTGCATGATTTGTGGATGTTGAAAGATCATGAGTATAATTGTTATGTGAGATTGAGAACTATCTTGAACTAGGGTTTGTGAAAGAATATGAGTATCATTGTTATGTGAGGTTGAGAACTATCTTGAGCTAGGGTTTGTGAAAGAACATGAGTATCATTGTTATGTAAATTTAGAATTATCTTGAGTCAAGGTTGGAGTTCCATAGTGTGAGTTGTTGGAAGTATAGTGAAACACTTGGTTAGAGTTTGTAAGAAAGGTGTGTTTCATTGAGTGGATGTTTGAGTGAAGTTGGATGAGCATTATTGATTGAATGCATTGGAGTGATAGTTCAAGATTTATAAAACAAATTATTCTTTATTTCTGAATTGATTTGAAAGAGAGTTTGAAAGTGATAGAGTGTTTTGTTGAGTACAAAACTTAGTGAGTGTGAAACATATTGAGTCTCTAATAATTCTCTATATGTTCTTATGGTTAAACAAGATTCTGAGTGAAACTTGTTTGTGTGATTGAAGAGGTTTTTTGAAAAAGATTAAGTTGAGTTTTGTATGCAAGTATTGCAGTTGTTTAAGCTTTTGTGAAAGTTTACGAGAAGATTTGAGTAAATCCTAGAGGGGACTTAAGGACAGAGTTGAGTAAGCTTTTGTGAAAGCTTAAGGATATATTTGTGTGATATTTTGTAAAATATTGCAAACATATGTTACATGATATTTTGTGAAAGCTTACAAATAGATGTTAGGCAAGTCTATAGAAGACTTGTTGAGCAGATTTGAGGCAAGTCTTGGTGAAGACTTGATAGTAGATTGAGCAATTTATTGAGAGGACTTGTGGACAAATTTGAGGTAAGTCTTTGAGAAAACTTGAAAGCATAGTTTATTGATTGATTTGTTCAAGCTTTGAGTTAAGGCTTGGGGTAGATCTAGCAGAGTTGATTTGTGATTGGATCAAGCTTTGTGTTAAGGCTTGAGGACATATTTGAGAATAGATTTTGGTGTAGATTTGAGGGAAGATTTGTGCTAGACCGAAGGAAAATGTTTAGTATAGATTTGAGATAGAGATTGAGTAGAGATGAGAGTAAGCTTTGGAGGTGACATAGTAGAGGATAATAGTCTCCAATGGATAGAGATCCATTAGCCAGAGCAGTGAGGACAGAGGTCTTCTAAGTGAGGACATAGGTCTTCCATGGAAAGAGATCCACAAGCCAATGTAGTGGAGGTAGGAGTCTTCTAGAAGGTCACCAGCCTGAGCATAGGAGAAGGAGTTCTCATATGGATAGAGATCCACGAACTTGATTAGGGGATTGGTGTCTCCTTTGGACAAAAATCCATAAATATTGTAATTAGGAAGGATTCCCAAAAGATTTGTTGAGGAAATTTTAGTGAAATATTTTCTCTATGAAGTAGCCCACATTGGGTGAACCACGTTAAATCATGTCTCTCATGTGTGTGATGATTTGTATAATTTTTAATACTTTAATATTGTTGATGTTATGAAATGGATTGAAAAGAAAAAAGTTTTATATTATACTGTTCACTCCCCCTCTCAGTATAAGCTCATGTTATTCACAAATTGCATCAAAAATCTCCATATTTTGCATTGAATTAAAATATGGCTAGCTACAGGTGATTGTCCTCGCAAGTTTCCAAATACCACAAGGGCACAGATGCTCCTCCAACTAAAAAAGAAAAAATTTAATGCCTAAAATTCTATCTTTCAAATTGCATATGCCTCTAGGAATCGGTGTTCAATGGCTATTTATAGCCTTACATTATCTGAATTTCATTCATTTGCAATGGTAAATGATGATGTATCATATTCTAATTTAGTTATCCTTTTGTAACAATTGCTTCTATAATTGTTTTTGCAACTATAGATCTTCTACAACTTTCTATCATCTAAAATTTCTTCAACTTTTACCTTCTATTATTATGCTCAGTTTCTTTTGTTGTCTTTAAACTAAATGATAAACCAAAATTAGTTTTTGTGGCGGGAATAGAAAATCAAATCTGTTGTTATTATTATTTATTTGTTTTATGATCATTTTATTTGTGTATTTATGTATTTTATTTAATAATCGCGTGGGGGTTTAATTACTCATTGGAGGCCTTGGGGACTCTTGTTTGGTAGAGTAATCAAATAGAATGATGATTTCATCACATGAAATTGACATATGAACTTAGGAATAAATATAACAGGTCCTTTTTAATCAAAGAGGATCAAGTTAGGACATTTAGGACTTTGGGAATGGTATAAGAATCTCATTATTATACCTTTCGAATCCAATGGGCTCCTCCCAAGTATTTGTGCGAAGTTTTCCTCCAATGGCCCCAACCCTTTGCTAACCACAAACTCTGGTTCCTTTGGGACATATGCCTTCACCACCTAGTCTGGAAAGTGTGGCTAGAGTGTAATAGAAGGGTCTTTGGGTCTTATATTTGGGATCCTCCCTCTGTTGCCTCCAAAGCCCTCGCCTTCGCCTCTGAAAATGCTAATCTTATTCACTGTCCTAGTCCTCGCCCGTCCTCCCGGGAAGACATCATCCTCAAATATCTCAATATCTCGGTCGATTCCCCCGTGGAGAACCCTTTACCTCACCCCCGAACCCTTGCCCGATGGATTCCTCCCCCCCATGGTTGGATCAAGATAAATTTTGATGGGGCATCCAAAGGGAACCTTGGAGCGGCTAGTGCTGGCGGTGCGATCAGGGATCACCGAGGAAAGGTCCTACTTGCTTTTTTTGAAGACTTGAGCCACCAAACTAACCATGTTGCAAAAGCTAGGGCCCTGTGGAGGGGCCTAGTTCTCATCAAAGAGGATCCCCAGGCGGTCATCATAGAAGGCGACTCCATGAACATCATCAACTATCTGACTAAGGATGAGATTCTTGCGTGGCAAGTTTTCAACACCATCCAAGAATCCTGGCGAATCCTTCAAAGCAGGAACCATAGATGCCAACACATCTATCGATAAGGGAATGCCCTAGCTGAACTCTTGGCCAACAGAGGATCCTCCTCCGGTAGTCTCACCATCTAGGATCACGGGTTTCCACAAGACATCTCTGACGTGGTAACGTCAGACCTCAAAAAATGTCAATGACGTGCATCAGATCCTCACGATTGGCCACGTCATGCAACATCCTTATGCCAAGTGGGGCCCCAAGATAGCTTAATAAATCAAAGGTGAAAGTTGATGCCGGTCCTCCGCTCCATCTGAGCTTGAACTCGGACTCGAAGCAGAATAAGGTGCCACTAAACTTGCTTATTGATCTGGCCATTGATGCCATGGGAAACATCACCAAGGGAGCTGAATCGGTGATCCATTGCCTTCGCAAACTCAAGGAGCACTCGGGTGGACCCTCTGGTGGTCAGGAGGACCCCAAGAAGATCTAATATGGTCAGCATTTCCTACTCTCTTCGCCCAGTTTTGAGATTTTGTTGCTGGGAAGTTTTTTGTTTTTCTTGTGGGGATTGACTGTTTTGTTTAAATTTGGTCTGAGACTTGCTTTTCGGTCTCAACCTTGCAGCATTAAAGGTGCTGTCATTTTTTATGTTATAAGGTTTTGGGATCCTCTTAAAAAACCCGCTATGTATATACTGTTACTTAACAAAAAAAAAGAATCTCATTATTATTATTATTATTTTATACAAGAGCCTAT
This sequence comes from Wollemia nobilis, assembly GCA_028583015.1. NCBI lineage: Eukaryota > Viridiplantae > Streptophyta > Pinopsida > Araucariales > Araucariaceae > Wollemia > Wollemia nobilis. The sequence goes on from JAQPPZ010002998.1 coordinate 9,736,391, forward strand.
CTTTCGGAGGGCATAAGTTTTGATCTGACTGTTGGATCAACTTGAAATTTTACAGGGAGCTAGATATAGAGGTAGAAAATGATGTGACTAGGTCCTCCAGACCTAGATTATTTTTTGTAGGTCTTTTCCAGATTTTTTCGAGCCCTAATTCCTTCATATAATGCCTCAAAATGGATTTTAGTGTTTTTGCAGAAGTTTTTTCTAAAGGGGTGCCTCAAAATGGATTTTAGTGTGTTTTTTCTCTCTTTTATTTTCAAATTGAAAATTTGATCCTTATATCTCAAGACCTACCAATATTTCAAAAATCTTGGTGTAGTCAAATTATCAAAACATTTGAGGCAAGCAATGAAATCATGTTAGAGGTGAAGCTTCGACAAAATGTTACACTATTTCAATATCCTTTATTCTAGTCCATAATCCAAGCATGACTGCTAATAATCTGATTTCTCTAATTTTCAATTTTCAACTAATTTCAAACAGGAAATTCATCCTCAATTAGCAGAAGATATTCCCTTTTAGAGAAACCAGAAGTTAATTATCATTGGACTCCACTTATCAAAACTTGTGGGATGAAAGTAGTGTAAAAGTGAAGACATGAAATCCAACATGAATTCTCACAAACAAAAATGAACTAACTGAACAAGCAAAACTGAAACAAACAACAAAACACTTAATGAGAAAATAATTTCAAAGTCAGAGAAAATAAAACAAATGAAAACTGAATCTAAAAGTTGTAAAAAGAAAACACATGAAAGCAGAAAACTATGTACAAATGACATGTTTTACTACACTACCTCAAGGATGAAAGTAATGCTTTAGGAATTACCCATTGATAGGCAAGAGGACATCTTCTCCACTCAAATTTTTTAGTCTAAAAGTATTATCTCCTAGAATATCTAAAATATGGTAAGGACCTAACCAGAGGTTATCAAACTTATTATGATCTCCTTTTTTCTCATGTGCTTTATCCCAAAGTAAAACCAAGTCAAAAATTCTGAAGGCTTTGATTTTAGCTCTCTTATCAAACCATATTTTGATTATTCCTTGATGTTGACTGAAGTGTTGTAAGGCATCTTCTCTTTTCTCATCTAAATTCATCAAATGAGTGAGCCTGGCTTCTACCTTATCATCAACTTCCAAGTAATATTTCATGAACTGCAGTGTCAACAATTTCAAGTTAGTGGGAAAGATAGGATCTTGGCCATAGACCATATGGTAAGGTGATGTACCTAATGAAGCTTTTATTCTGGTCCTATCTGCCCACAAAGCATACCTGAGTTTATTGTGCCAATCTCTAGGATTTCTCTCTAAGAGTTTCTTGATGATTGTCAATAAATTTTTATTAGTTGACTCAACCAAACCATTTCCATGTGGGTAATAATTAGAAGAAAACTTTAGAGTTACCTTGTTATCATAAGCCCATTCTACAAATTGAATTGAGGTAAAATTTGATCCATTGTCACAAACTATGGAATAAGGCATCCCAAATCTAGTAACAATATGTTCTTCCATGAACTGAATGACAACATTTATGGTGTAGTTTTTGGTAGGTAAAGCTTCTATCCACCGAGTGTAATAATATGTTGCAGTCACAATGTATTTGTGATAGGCTAAAGAATTAGGATTGATGACTCCTATAAAGTCCAATCCCCATTGGGCAAAGGGTCTAGCCTCAAATACAAGCTGCAATGGCATAGAAACATTTCTTTCTCTATGTGCAACAACTTGGCAGGTGTGACAGGATCGGACATGGGTATGAGCATCCTTAAAGATATGAGGCCAATAGTAACCAACTCTCAAAATTTGATGTGCAGTGGCATTGGTTGAACCATGTCCAGTCCCATATGTGCCATGAAATTCATGAAGGACCTGAGTAGCTTCATTTTTGTTTAGGCATCTAAGGTAGATACCTTCATGGTTTCTTCTATATAGAGCACCTACTTTGATCATGAAGTTAGCACTCTTTAAATGTAATGCTCTTCTTTGAGTAGCATTTAAGTGATCTGGACATTTATTATTCAAAAAGTAATACATAATGTCTTGGTACCACTCATCAGTTGTTATATCATCCATAGTATACTATTGGAAAAGAATTTGAGGATCAATTTTTGCTAACATTTTGCTTAATCCTTGACCTCTAACTAGTTTCATAGGCTAGATTTCTAGGTCAAACTCTTGTAAAATTGACATCCACTTACCTCTTCTTTCTCCCAATTTATTTTGCATTAACATGGTTTTGACAGTTGGGTCTGGCACAACTGCAAATATCCTACTGTGTAGAATATAATACCTGAATTTTTTCACTACCTTTACTAGAGCATATGCCTATTTGTCTATAATAGTATATTTCAATTTAGCATCTTTTAATGGGGATCTCATGAAGGCTATTGGATTTTCTTCATTATTCTCACTATTTTGTGTTAAGACACTTGCGATTGAATGTTTAGAAGCAAATGAGTAGAGATAAAATGGTTTCATGTAATATGGGCTCACTAAAACTGGAGCATTGGATATAGCATCCTTAACTCCCTGAAATGCAGCTTGGGCTTCAGAAGTCCAAGTGATGTTAGCATCTTTCTTGAGCATGTCATTCAATGGTCTAACTATCTCTGCAAATCCTGAGATAAATTTTCTAACAAAGTTAATTTTTCCAAAGAATGATCTTAATTCTTTCTTACTTCCTGGGAGAGGAATGTTCTGGATTGCTTTTACTCTTTTAGGGTCAATTAAGATGCCATATTTAGAAATGACATGACCTAAAATCTTTCCTTCAGTTACTCCAAAAATGCATTTCTTTGGGTTTAATGAAATACCATGCTCTCTACATATTTGGAATACTTTCCTTAGATCACTGACATGATTAACATGTTTCTTGGAAAACACAGGGATATCATCCACATATACCACTATGCACTTGCCAATTAGACCTTTGAAAGCATAATCTATTGCTCTCTAGAAAGTAGCACCTACATTAATCAGTCCAAAAGGTATTCTCCTATAGGTAAATGTGCCCCATTTGGTGGTGAATGTTGTTTTCATTCTATCTTTGGGATCTATCATGATCTGATTGTATCCAGAATATCCATCCAAGAAAGACATCATTTTTTATCCATTCACCATCTACAAAATATGATCTATGGAGGGCAGAGGGTAATTATCCTTCTGGGAAGCCTTATTCAGATTCCTAAAGTCAATGCATAATCGAATTTCTCCATTTTTCTTTCTAACAGGTACTATATTAGCTACCCAAGTGGAGTGTCTAATGGGAAAAATGATTTTTGCATCTAGGAGATTTTTAACTTCCTTCTGAATAAGAGGCTCTAGCAATGGACTTACAGGCCTTTGCTTTTGTCTAAATGGTTTCGCATCTGGCTTTAAAGGAATGGTGTGAGTGATGATAGATTGGTCATATGTTTTCAAATCTTCATAGCTCCAAGCTATGACATCTTTATAGTCTTTGAGAGCTTGTATGATTTCTTCCTTTTCTTGATTAGTGCAAGCTTTTCCTATTAGGACATTTTGTGGTGCTTCACTAGTCCCTATATTCGTAGTATTACCTACATCATTTTGAAATAAAATTTTATTGCATTTCTTACTTTTATAATCAATATCAAATAATTTTTCAAGAGAAATCATACCTTTAGGGAGTGAGTTTGTTTTCAAGGTTACCTCATGATCTTCTTCTTCTATTCTTTCATCCTCATCTATGACCTGATTTTCAAAAACACCAGAATTAGTCACAAAATTAAAAATGTGTCTGTCACTTTCAAATACTTGAAGATTTTTCACATTATCGGGTATAGAAGGACAGGCTAGTAATTCTATAGAAAATTTCTTGAATCTTTTATTATTTATAGGTGTCAATGTACTTGTCGCTACTGCCAAGGAGTCTGCAACTCTGTTACTCTTCCTTGAAATCAATTTAATGTTGAAAGCATGGAACTCATCAATTAGATCCCTCACTCAGTTTCTATAATGAGTTAACCTTTTATCATGACAAGTTTATTGACCTTTGACTTGTTTCACTACCAACTCAGAATCTCCTAACACTTTTAAGCACTTAATATTCTTTCTTAAAGCAAATTGTAGTCCATATATCAATGCTTCATATTCTGTAGTATTGCATGTACAAGGAAACTACAATCTATAGGATGCTAGGTGAGATTTTATTTTAGGGCTGATTAATTCAACACCTGCTCCACTACCTTTTCTAGATCTAGATCCATAAAATTTGAGAATCCAAACTAGATTTTCATATTTATTTGGCTTACTGGGTGATGCTTTAGTTTCAGGTTCATTTATGTCTTGTTTGGTTTCAAGGGTGTAAACCCCTAATTCAGATTCATTGTAGAGAACCTCATTAGTATTATTATATTCAGTAATGAGTTCTTTGAGTCTAGGCTCTCTTTCTACTCTAATATGATTTGCAATTCCCCGCCAAGGCAACCACATGTGAGAAAAGTCAGTGGCCATGTATCCATTTAAATTCCTTGACCAATATCTACTTAAGAGCATTCCATATCTATCCGGGATTTCTACAACATGTATATCAATATATTGTTGAATCTTGGGCTCTGAGGCTAATTGTATGTGAATGTTTTTAAGTACACCCACCACATTGACTTATGTTTTGTCTAGTTGTACCACTACTCTATTGGAAGGAGTAGGTCTCAAACCTAGTCGTTGACACACAACATGTGGCATGACATTTCCTGAAGCACCTGAATCAACAAGGCAATTATGTAAGTTTTTACCTACAATTCTAATCGTCAAGAGGAAAGGAGGAGCTTCTCCTTTGTCCCTTCATGATACAAATTGAGCATCCATGGTCTTCTGGGATCCAATTTTATTTTGGTCTCTAAATGCTTTAATTATCAATTCTTGTTGATCCGTTAGTTGGGCAACCTCAAATAGAGATATGTTTGCTTTGGTTTTCTTCAAATATTACACAATGTTGTATGTAGGCCTGTCTTGGTCTAGAATTCTATGTGGTGGTGGTGGATTAGCCTTAGGTGGATTGGGGTTATTGTTAGCCTGATTTTCAGGAGGGGTGAAAGTAGGATTCGGTGGGGTAGAAGAAGTGATTGGCACTTTATTCTTGCTCCTAAGCATATAATTGTGATTTCCTTTCTTGAACTACCTATAAGATTGTACTTCTTCTAGAGATCCCTCATATCCTTCATATTCTCCTTCTGATGATTCAAATGTTTCAAAAACCAAGGCTGTCCCTTTTCCTTTACTACTGCTAGCCTGATTTGAAATATCTTCATTCGGTATTAACTCCATGTTATCCATTTCCTTTTGGAGTATATCTAAAGTTATTTTGAATTCAGGGCACTCATTCTCACTATGTTGTGTTGTGGAGTGTACTCTACACCAATTATCTAAAGCCAAGTCAAAAATATTGACTACATATTAGTTTGATTCTGACTGGTAATTGGATTGGGTACTCCTCCATTATTTGGATGAGTGTTCCATTGTATTTTTGGAAACTAAAGTTCCTATTCTGAGGTGGATTATTGGTTTGGGGATTTTGAGATGTCTGCTTCTACAATTGGACCATATCATTGCTGAGATTTTGGACTAACTTTTATAGATTATCTAACTAAGGGTTAGCATCATTGTTTTATCCTATAGCAGTCTGACTTGTTGTGTTGTTTGTAGAAGTGGTGGAATTCCAAAAATTAGGCACATTTTGATTTTGAACAACATTTAGAAATGCTGGGATATTCTGATTAGGATTAACATTCTGAAATGTTGGGACATTCTGAGTGGAAGTAGTGTTCAAAAATGCAAGCACAACTTGTGTATGAGTCTCCACATTCTTATGAGTATTGAATTGGTTTTCCAAATACAATGGAGTGGTAGGATTATATGACTGATATGGTACAAGATTTAACATGGGCAATTGTTGTGATAGAGCTTGATTAATCATGGGTACTTGATTGAATGCACCTGGTTGTCCTAGTGAAGGCAATTGGCCTATTCCAAAACCTTGAGGGATCAACTATTGTTCCACGATTAAAGCTTCACTATAGGCCATGGGAAGAGTGGTGATCTGAGGTGTCCTTCTCACAAACATGGATGTGAGAGGATCTAATGCTCTAAAATATATTTGTATGGTTGCATAAACATTGAGTGTATAAGGTGCAGTCAGTATGCTATATAGCTTGTGAAACCAGGTGTTAAATAACCTTAAAGGCTCATTGGGTTCCCTTCTCGCTACAACAAACAAATGATATATAATTGCAGGGTCTATGGGTAGCCTAAATTTATTAATGAAGGTTGTTTCTAATTCATCCCAAGAAGTGATAGAATTAGTCTATAGTCTAATATACCAATCATATGCCATCTCATCCAGGGTAAGAGGAAACATCCTACAAGCAACATCTTCATGTTCCACCTGTAATCTCACCATAACATCTTTATAGGCTTGAATATGTTCTTCGACTATTCTTGCTCCATCATGTCTGTACCTAGGCAAATACCTCTCCATATTTTGAGGAATATCATGGGCTACTCAAAGAAGATTTAGTGGGCTATTATGGCCACCTAACCAAGGTGAAAATACTATTGGTGCTGCCATTGGTCTACTTTGCGGAGGAACTGTTGGAAATTTTGAGTAATTGTGTTGTCATTGATATCAAAGGTTGATGTCATTAATTTTCATTGATGCCAAAGATAGTTTGGTATGGCAATAAGATAAGGTTTATAATATGCAAGGCAAAGTTCATCCCAATGCAAGGAAATTGATAAAAAGGAAAGGTTATAATATTTTATATTATAAGCCAAAGAGGTTTGGGATAAAGTTCTAAATGATGGGTTAAAAGGTTGAAGGCCCAAGTTTTAAGCCCATGGTTTAAGAGAAAAGAAATAATATTATAATATTTAGACAAAAAATAATTTATTAAAAGGAGTATTGAAAGTGCATTGGACAAAGGTATCAAAAAGAAAATAAATTGACGAAGGACAATAAGCAAAAAAAATATTTAACACCAAGGTTAAATATTTTGGTAAAAATTAAAATTAAATTTGAATTTTCCAAAGGCACTAAAATTTAAAATTAAAAATGTGGCAAATAAAATATGAGTCGACGTCATAGTAAAACCATTGAATGCATATTAAAGGAGGACAAAATCATGTTTCAAAGCCTAAGTTGGAGAGCGCATTGATTTAATCGATTTCATGGAGCGCAGTGCCATTCGTTGAAGGGGAAGACCAAGGGAATAGACAACACATGATTTTGTAGAAAGAGATGAAAAATATAAGGGAAAGCATCGGTTTTGGTTTTAACTAGGAGCTGGTAGCCCAAGCGACAGGCTGGTCCTACATAAGGCATGGTAAAGGACAGGTCACAGTTTCAAATCCTCATGGTAGTAAAGTTTTGCAGATTATTTTGGATGGAGAGGAAGGCATAAAAGTCATTTGCGCATATTTTTTTCTAGCTGTGGGGCTAGCCCAGTTGGCACTCTAGCTCACACTAGAGAGTGGGTACCATGAGGTCTAGTGTTCAAAACCCAATGACGGCGGCATCATATGCGGGTAAGGGCAAAATTTTTGTTTTAATTTTGAGGTTTGATTAGCGCTTAACAAGGGAGGCATAAGGATTATATTTTGGTAATTAAAAATTCTTATTATATAGTTTAGGGAGACATAAGGACAATGGTTTGAATTTTAATGTTTTGAGGACATGATGATATGTTAGAATCAAGTTATGTTTTATAAAGTTGAAATATATTTTTGAAATAAAGGACGAATAAGGTGTTTGAAAATAAATTGATGTATGGTATTAAATTGTGATATTGCATTATAAGTGGATGTTATAAGTAGGAGTGATAAGGTATTGTTATGTTTTAAATTTATGTGTGTAATTTTTTATAAAAGAGAAATATTAAGAGGGCTTGGTTATGGTCAAAACTTTATCTTGATATTAAATATTTTTATGAGAAATTTTTTAGGAAAATGTTATGGTTGATTTGAAAAATGTTATAGTAACTAACCCTTAAAAGTGGCATAAGAAAGACATCTTGAGACAGGTTTTTGAAGACATATCTCCATAAGAGAAAATTAAGAGGTATGGGCACATCATTCCTTATTTAAGGTATTTTGTTGAGTAATTTTTTCTGAAACATAAGGTGGAGAAAAAAGGGTTGTTTGGTAAGCATTGATGAAAATATTTGAGTTAGGGTTTGAGACCTACATGTGCTTCTATTTTTGAAAGAGATTGAGATATTTGTGCTAGATATTGTGAACTACTTGTGTTAGGTTTGAAGACAAGTTTGTGAATCATTGTGAAACCTTTTGAGCATTGGTTGAGAGATATTGAAAGCAATTGTAAAAGTGTTTGAGATCAATCTCGTGAGGAAAATTTTTCTTTATTGAGGTTGATATTTGAGAGAAAAATTGCAAGAAATATAGATCAATTTTTTGAAGCAAGTTATACATTGTTTTTATTTTATTCGAAAGGAATTTTACAAGAGATAGAGATTGGATTAGTGGAATGCAAGATTTGAGAATGTGAAGAACATATTGGGATTTTGATAGTGCATATCATTATCTATATGTTCCAGAGGTTAAATGAATTCTAGGTAGAATATGTCTGAATTGCCTAGTTGAAGAAAGTATTTATGAAAGAGATATAAGATTTTGTTTGTATGCAAGATTTGGAAATATTTGAGCAGGTTTTGTGAGCAACATTGAAGGCAGATTTGAGCAAGTCTTTTGAGAAGGCTTGAAGGCAGATTTGAGCAATTCACTTGAGAAGGCTTGAAGGCAGATGTGAGCAAGTATTTTGAGAAGGCTTGAAGGTAGATTTGAGCAAGACTTTTGATAAGGATTGAAGGTATATTTGAGCAAGTCTTTTGAGACAACTTGAAGGTATATTTGAGCAAGTCTTTTGAGAAGTCTTGAAGGCATACTTGCACAAGTCTTATGAAGAATTGAAACAACATTGAGACAGATTTGAGATAGAATTGAGAGCAGGTTTAGTTGTTGATTTGATCAAGCTTTGTGTTAAGGATTGGGGCAGATTTGAGACATAATTGAGAGTAGGTTTGGTTACTAATTTGATCAAGATTTGTGTGCACAGTTAGAGAAAATTTGTGCTAGACTTGTGATAGGGTTTGGTGTAGATTTGAGATAAAGTTGAGAGAAAACTTTGGAGGTGACAAGAGTAGAGAGGATAGAAGTCTCCAATGGATAGAGATCCATCAGCCAATGTAGTGGGATATAGGTCTTCTGTGGAGAGATATCCACAAGCTAGTGCAACGGGGATAAAATTCTTTTATAAGTTCACCAGCCAGAGTAGAGGGAAAAGAGTTCTCTTGTGGAGAGAGATCCATGAACCAGAGAAAAGGGGAAAGAGTTCTCCTATGGAGAGAGATCCATGAACCAGAGCAAAGGGGAAATATTTCTCCTATGGAGAGAGATACACGAACCAGAGCAAAGGGGAAAGAGTTATCCTATGGATAGATATCCATGAACCAGAGCAAAGGGGAAAGAGTTATCCTATGAAGAGAGATCCACGAACCAGAGAAAAGGGGATAAAGTTCTCCTATGGAGAGAGATCCACAAACCAGAACAAATGGGATAGAGTTCTCCTATGGAGAGAGATCCACAAATTAGAGCATAGGGGATTGGTGTCTCCTTTGGACAGAGGTCCTTAAACATTGTAATAGACAATTGATTCCCAAGAGATTTATTGAGAAAATTTTTGGAAATTTTGGGTACCTTGGGTACATTGCCTTTGCTCAAGTGTTGATGTTGTCATTGATGTCAAGAAGCTTTTGAAGGAATCTAAGTTCTAGGAAGGGTTTTTGTGAAAACCAAGGCAGACAAAATAAAAGGTTTTATTTAAAACCATGGACAACAGATTTGAAATGGGTTTTTCTTAAAACCCAAGTTGGCTCTTCGTTTCGTTGAAAAAGGTGCCCCGGTGATGAAGATATTTAATTTTAAATATTTAGTTTAAATTTTATTTATTTAAAATTTAAATTAAAATTAAATTAAAAGGGCCGACGTGTTTGGAATTGCCGACGTGTTAAAAATGCATCATAGTGCATATAAAATAAGGCAATGGAATTCATTAATGTCGGATTGAATGTGTTCGATATTATTCTCTGTGTTTTTCATTTTTGACATTAAGCCCCTGTGCCAGTGAAGGAGGAAGTCAAGCATGGCGCGGTCGAAGGTATGACGGGATTGATAGTGGCGCCAAGGAGGTGGGCTCGCGGTAATCAGGAAATAGGTTTCGGTTTTTGTGCGATGGATGAATCAGTGCAGAGTAAAATACGAACGATAGGGTTGCACTTCATTTGACATGCGACAGAGACAGAAACAACACGCAGATTTTGAGGGTTCAGATTTCAAGGTTTTAGCGCCGGTGTGAGAGGGAAGTCAGAGCATGCGCGTTGTTAGACTTAATGGGTAACTAGCCCATGTGGCGCTCGTCAGTTTGTTGAGAGCACGTGACCAGCGAAGCAACGCGGGGTCGAACAAGTCGTCTGCAGCACATGAGTCATGATTAATTTTAAGGTATGTTTTTTATGGGGTTTATCTTGGGAGCTATAAGGTATGCTTTATCATAGGAGTTATAAGGTCTTAGGTGTTTGAATGGTTTTATGTTAGTTTGAGGAGACATAAGGGTAAGGAGAATTTACTTACAATATTTTTATTATTTTTGTGTGAAACTTTTATTTAATTAAAAATATATTGAGGTATTTAGGAGATATAAGGACTAGCAAGTTAATTTAAATATTTGTTTTGAAAATATGGGTAACAATTATTAATTAAGTTGGAGTAAAAAGGTTATGTAATATTTTGATTTATTTTATTTATGGTACAAGTGGTTTTAGGAGAGATAAGGAAGTTGTGCAATTAAAGGCTTTGGTGATGATTATTGAAAAGTGGAGTAATGTTGATTATTTTGTGATCTACTAACCCTTGTGAAGATTGGCAAAAGAATTTTGTGATTGTGGCAGATTTCCAAAGGGGTTTCTTCACTTCAATAAGGTATGGGCACATTCTTCTTATGAGTATGATTGGTGTATGTTTTCCTGAAATAATATTGGAGTGAAAAGGTATTCAACTAGGTTTCCTTTGGTTGGGTGTAAATCCTATTTTCTGGTTTGTTGAAGACTACTTATGCATTGTTATCATTGATGAGAGTTTTGGTGAATGCATAATTCTGGTTTGAGGTAGTGGAAGCATTGTGCACTAGGGTTTATGTTTGTGAGTCTTGCTACTTGCTTTGAGTTGGTGAAACCCTTGGTTGGCTGTTTTGAGGTTGATGGTTGAGTTGCTTCCATAGAGGTTGTTTGATCAAGTTATTGCTTTTACTTGATTCATGATATTGGGCTTACTCCATTGAGTTGATTTGAACAAGTTATTCTTTGCATTTGGTGATATTGTGTGGGTGGCTGTTTTGTTCAAATATCTTTGGAGGGAAAAGGATTTCTACTTGTTTCCTTTTCTTGTGATGATTGGTTGAATGCTTCAAGGTTAATGTTGAGTTGAATGATGTTGGTTAAACCTTGTCTTTGAGCATTGTTGTTGAAGCCCTAATTGGTTGAGAAAAGATATTGGTTGTTGGAAAGAACATGAGTATCATTGTTATATGAGATATTGCATGGTTGGCAATTGTTGGGTTGTGTTTCATGTTCTTGAGAAAAGCATATTACATCTATCTTATTCTTATGAGATTTGAGATTGAGTTGAGATTGAGATTGGGAGTTAAGTATAGAACATATTGAGTCTCTAACAATTCTCTTTATGCTTCTATGAGGTTGATGAATCACATTGGGTCTCTAACCATTCTCTTTGTGGGTTCATGCCAAGCAAGTTTTTCTTGATGAACTTGTGAGAAGGTTTTTGGACAGGTTCCGTTGGGGACTTGTGAGCAGGTTTTGGACGAGTTCCGTTGGGGACTTGTGAGCAGATTTGGACAGGTCCTAGCGAGAGGACTTGTGAAACTGAGTTTGATAGTTCTATCAGAGAACTTGAGGACAGAGGTGCATTGGTTCTATGAGAAGAACCCGAGGACATTTGTGCTAGACCGAAGGACTGTGTTTAGTGCAGATTCGAGGACCGAATTTTGAGGTGATAGAGTTGAGGACAGAGGTCTCCAGCTAGAGCAGGGAAGATAGGTGTCTTCTGTGGATAGAGTTCCATTTGCTAAGGGCAGCGGAGGCAGAGGTCTTCTAGAGGATCACCAGCCAGAGCGAGAGGTAGGGGAAGGTATCTCCTTTGAGCAGAGGCTCATAAATTCAGATTGGGGGAAGGTATCTCCTTTGAGCCGAGGCTCATAAACATTGTAATTGGGAAGGTTTCCCAAAGAACTTTGAGATAACTTTTAGAGAAAAGTTTTGTGGATGAACCACGTTAAAATTGGTGTCACTTTGTGGATGATCTTGTGCATTGTTTTGATATTGCTTTGGATATATTGCTTTACTATTTTGAAGTATAAAGGAAAAGTAAAAAGAGGTCTTATACTGTTCACCCCCCCTCTCAGTATAAGCTTGTGTTCTTCAATTGGTATCAGAGCGGGTGCCTTCGAAAAGTTCAACAGCTTGAAGGAAGATCTTACAAGAACACAAATGGCAAGGAAAGGCAAAAGCAAAACCATAAGACACAAGAAGAAGAAATATCACATGGTCATGAAAGAAAATGAAGATGAACTCAATGTTGTTGCTTTGGGAATGGATTCAAGAGATGAATCAAACAGTGGAGAACAAGCCAGATTAATAAAGTTTTGCACCAGCTGTGGGAAGACCGGTCACTTTGTAGATGATTGCTCACAAGGAAGAGAATTTTTTGTTTGTGGTCAACTCTATCACAATGATCATCATTGCCATGGGTTTAGTAGCAATGAATATGAAGATGATCCATTCAAAATTGGTGAAGAAAGCAGATTCGAACAAGAGTGTGATGAAGAAGGAAGTGATGCAGAAGCAAATTGGAAACAGAAACTGATTTCAGATCTGAGTAAAAAGGTTGAGGATGCAGAAGATATAATCACCAGCTTGAAAGTACAAGCAGAAGATTACAAGAAAATTTTTGAAGATCTCGAAATGCAATCATCCAGGAAAACAGAGTATTGCAGCAAGCTAGAAAAAGAAATTGACGGTTTAAGAATGCAGACAGAAGAAATGAGTAATAAAGTCGGTATATACAACAAACATGAAGAGGAATCTAACAAAGTTGTTAGCAATCTGAAGCTAAAAATAGAAGAGTTCAAAAAGAGTGAAGAAACTCTCAGGTCTCAGATCAATGAGAAAGAGACTGTTTGTCGCAAACAAAAAGAAGAGATTGTTTCATTGAAGAAACAACTAGAAGAGGCCAATACAACTCTTAAAATCAAATATGAGCACAACAATCAAGAAAAGAAGAGCGTCTACCTTGACAAAGCAAGTAAGTGTTCTAGTAGTGATAGTGAAAGTTCTTCGAGTGATTATAAAAATGAGATATTGTTCATATCAGAAAAGGAGGAAGAACCGAAATGTCTTAGATGTGGAAATTTTGGGCACCTTGAGGATAATTGCAAAAATAATGATTTGGTTGCTAGTATGTATGAGGATGCTTCAGAAAATGATAAGGAAGATGCATGTATGGTTTTTGAAAAGGGTAGCACCTCTAGTGATAAGAAATCTGAAAAAGGCCTTGATAATTCAAAGTGCAATCAAATAGAGGATCTTGAATGTGAACTTACTAATGCTCTTAGTGTTTTGAAAAAGGAAAGAAAGAAGAATGCTAGACTCAAGGATAAGTTAGATGAATGTTGCATGGAGAGAGATGAACTTATAGAAAGTCTTGACGTCTCTATGGCTAAGGCACAAGAACTCAAGAATGAGTTAGAATCTAAGGTGCTTGAGTATAGTGAATTAGATCAGAAAATGGCTTCTTTGAAAGAGGAAAATAAAGAGTACAAGGATAAGCTCTACAGATTTCAGGATAGCTCCAAAAAGGTTAAATCTCTCATCAAAGGACAAAGAAAACAAACAGATAAAACGAGGTCTCGGTTTTGTTAAGCCTCACAAGGAACAAGTTGGAGAGTCTAGTAAGAGACTCCAAAAGGAAGAGAGTTCTGATGAGGAAAGTATTTCAGATCATGAGTCCTTGAATGATAGATGCACAGAAACAGAAAACAGAATTTAGAATGAGAAGAAGAAGTTTTCGAGACCCAAGAGGTCAAATAAAGGAAAGTTTCAAGGTAGATGTTTTGCTTGTCACAGATTTGGTCACATGGCTGTACATTGCATGGCTCAAGTGAAGAAGGTAAATGACAGTTTCAGAAGTGGTAATTTCTTTCATGGGTATTGCTACTCTTGCAATCAGTTTGGGCATAAAGCAATTTTTTGCAAGGCAAATATCAGGAACTAGGTTAGTCAGAACAAGCTTGGTCAAAATAGGTTTGGTCAGAACAGGTTTGGTCAAAACAGGTTTGGTCAGAACTGGTTTGGTCAGAACTGGTGGATTCAAAGAACAGGTATGCCTAAAAGAAATAACATTGTTACTTGTTATAAGTGCAACAATGAAGGTCACACAGTTAGACAGTGTAGAGCTGAAATTCCAGAATACAGGAACAGGAACAATGGCATGATCAGGTCCAAGGATCAAGGCATGGACAAGAACAGGGATGAGAACAAGAACAAGAACAATGACGAGAACAGGAATATGGACAAAGAGTTCAAGAGAAGGCCCGGCAAGGAAGTTATAGACGCTGATGATGATCGAGTGCCTAATGGGAGTTTTACTCCCACCCCGAATTAATCACCTCAACGGGAGGTGGGGGAGGGACTAAGCTAAGAGGCTCATTCTTAGTCCCGAGCCCCAAAGGTGGCCCTTTGCCATTGATGACAAAGGGGGAGAGATATGAGTAAGGGGGAGAGCTTCAAGTGAAGAGGAAAGCTTCAAGTCGGGGGAGCAAAACTTCAAAAGAAGATTCTCAATTGTGGGCTCAGTTAGTTTCAGTTTTGGCTCCTAAGATGTGTTTTTCAGTAAAGGTTTGCCATCAATGACAAAGGGGGAGATTGTTGGCAATTTTGGGTACCTTGGGTACATTGCCTTTGCTCAAGTGTTGATGTTGTCATTGATGTCAAGAAGCTTTTGAAGGAATCTAAGTTCTAGGAAGGGTTTTTGTGAAAACCAAGGCAGAAAAAATAAAAGGTTTTATTTAAAACCATGGACAACAGATTTGAAATGGGTTTTTCTTAAAACCCAAGTTGGCTCTTCGTTTCGTTGAAAAAGGTGCCCCGGTGATGAAGATATTTAATTTTAAATATTTAGTTTAAATTTTATTTATTTAAAATTTAAATTAAAATTTTAAAATTAAATTAAAAGGGCCGACGTGTTTGGAATTGCCGACGTGTTAAAAATGCATCATAGTGCATATAAAATAAGGCAATGGAATTCATTAATGTTGGATTGAATGTGTTCGATATTATTCTCTGTGCTTTTCGTTTTCGACATTAAGCTCCTGCGCCAGCGAAGGAGGAAGTCAAGCATGGCGCGGTCGAAGGTATGACGGGATTGATAGTGGCGCCAAGGAGGTGGGCTCACGGTAATCAGGATGCAGGTTTCGGTTTTTGTGCCATGGATGAATCAGTGCAGAGTAAAATACGAACGATAGGGTTGCACTTCATTTGACACGCGACAGAGACAGAAACAACACGCAGATTTTGAGGGTTCAGATTTCAAGGTTTTAGCGTCGGTGTGAGAGGGAAGTCAGAGCATGCACGTTGTTAGGCTTAATGGGTAACTAGCCCATGTGGCGCTCGTCAGTTTGTTGAGAGCGCATGACCAGCGAAGCAACGCGGGGTCGAACAAGTCGTCTGCAGCGCATGAGTCATGATTAATTTTAAGGTATGTTTTTTATGGGGTTTATCTTGGGAGCTATAAGGTATGCTTTATCGTAGGAGTTATAAGGTCTCAGGTGTTTGAATAGTTTTATGTTAGTTTGAGGAGACATAAGGGTAAGGAGAATTTACTTACAATATTTTTATTATTTAATTAAAAAGATATTGAGGTATTTAGGAGATATAAGGACTAGCAAGTTAATTTAAATATTTGTTTTAAAATATGGGTAACAATTATTAATTAAGTTGGAGTGAAAAGGTTATGTAATATTTTGATTTATTTTATTTTATGGTACAAGTGGTTTTAGGAGAGATAAGGAAGTTGTGCAATTAAAGGCTTTGGTGATGATTATTGAAAAGTGGAGTAATGTTGATTATTTTGTGATCTACTAACCCTTGTGAAGATTGGCAAAAGAATTTTGTGATTGTGGCAGATTTCCAAAGGGGTTTCTTCACTTCAATAAGGTATGGGCACATTCTTCTTATGAGTATGATTGGTGTATGTTTTCCTGAAATAAGATTGGAGTGAAAAGGTATTCAACAAGGTTTCCTTTGGTTGGGTGTAAATCCTATTTTCTGGTTTGTTGAAGACTACTTATGCATTGTTATCATTGATGAGAGTTTTGGTGAATGCATAATTCTGGTTTGAGGTAGTGGAAGCATTGTGCACTAGGGTTTATGTTTGTGAGTCTTGCTACTTGCTTTGAGTTGGTGAAACCCTTGGTTGGCTGTTTTGAGGTTGATGGTTGAGTTGCTTCCATAGAGGTTGTTTGATCAAGTTATTGCTTTTACTTGATTCATGATATTGGGCTTACTCCATTGAGTTGATTTGAACAAGTTATTCTTTGCATTTGGTGATATTGTGTGGGTGGCTGTTTTGTTCAAATATCTTTGGAGGGAAAAGGATTTCTACTTGTTTCCTTTTCTTGTGATGATTGGTTGAATGCTTCAAGGTTAATGTTGAGTTGAATGATGTTGGTTAAACCTTGTCTTTGAGCATTGTTGTTGAAGCCCTAATTGGTTGAGAAAAGATATTGGTTGTTGGAAAGAACATGAGTATCATTGTTATATGAGATATTGCTTGGTTGGCAATTGTTGGGTTGTGTTTCATGTTCTTGAGAAAAGCATATTACATCTATCTTATTCTTATGAGATTTGAGATTGAGTTGAGATTGAGATTGGGAGTTAAGTATAGAACATATTGAGTCTCTAACAATTCTCTTTATGCTTCTATGAGGTTGATGAATCACATTGGGTCTCTAACAATTCTCTTTGTGGGTTCATGCCAAGCAAGTTTTTCTTGATGAACTTGTGAGCGAGGTTTTGGACAGGTTCCATTGGGGACTTGTGAGCAGGTTTTGGACAGGTTCCTTTGGGGACTTGTGAGCAGATTTGGACAGGTCCTAGCAGAGGACTTGTGAAGCTGAGTTTGATAGTTCTATCAGAGAACTTGAGGACAGAGGTGCATTGGTTCTATGAGAAGAACCCGAGGACATTTGTGCTAGACCGAAGGATTGTGTTTAGTGCAAATTCGAGGACCAGCTTTGAGGTGATAGAGTTGAGGACAGAGGTCTCCAGCCAGAGCAGGGAAGACAGGTGTCTTCTGTGGATAGAGTTCCATTTGCTAAGGGCAGCGGAGGCAGAGGTCTTCTAGAGGATCACCAGCCAGAGGAGAGGTAGGGGAAGGTATCTCCTTTGAGCAGAGGCTCATAAATTCAGATTGGGGGAAGGTATCTCCTTTGAGCCGAGGCTCATAAACATTGTAATTGGGAAGGTTTCCCAAAGAACTTTGAGATAACTTTTAGAGAAAAGTTTTGTGGATGAACCACGTTAAAATTGTGTGTCACTTTGTGGATGATCTTGTGCATTGTTTTGATATTGCTTTGGATATATTGCTTTACTATTTTGAAGTATAAAGGAAAAGTAAAAAGAGGTCTTATACTTGTTCACCCCCCCTCTCAGTATAAGCTTGTGTTCTTCAATTGGTATCAGAGCGGGTGCCTTCAAAAAGTTTAAACAACTTGAAGGAAGATCTTACAAGAACACAAATGGCAAGGAAAGGCAAAAGCAAAACCATAAGACACAAGAAGAAGAAATCTCACATGGTCATGAAAGAAAATGAAGATGATCTCAATGTTGCTACTTTGGGAATGGAAATAGATTCAAGAGATGAATCAAACAGTGGAGAACAAGCCAGATTAATAAAGTTTTGCACCAGATGTGGGAAGACCGGTCACTTTGCAGATGATTGCTCACAAGGAAGAGAATGTTTTGTTTGTGGTCAACTCTATCACAATGATCATCATTGCCATGGGTTTAGTAGCAGTGAAGATGAAGATGATCCGTTCAAAATTGGTGAAGAAACAGATTCAGAACAAGAGTGTGATGAAGAAGGAAGTGATGCAGAAGCAAATTGGAAACAAAAACTGATTTTAGACCTGAGTAAAAAGGTTGAGGATGCAGAAGATATAATCACCAGCTTGAAAGTACAAGCAGAAGATTACAAGAAAATTTTTGAAGATCTCGAAATGCAATCATCCAAGAAAACAGAGTATTGCAACAAGCTAGAAAAAGAAATTGACGGTTTAAGAATGCAGACAGAAGAAATGAGTAATAAAGTCGGTATATACAACAAACATGAAGAGGAATCTAACAAAGTTGTTAGCAATCTGAAGCTGAAAATAGAAGAGTTCAAAAAGAGTGAAGAAACTCTCAAGTCTCAGATCAATGAGAAAGAGACTATTTCTTGCAAACAAAAAGAAGAGATTGTTTCATTGAAGAAACAACTAGAAGAGGCCAATACAACTCTTAAAATCAAAGATGAGCACAACAATCAAGAAAAGAAGAGCGTCTACCTTGACAAAGCAAGTAAGTGTTCTAGTAGTGATAGTGAAAGTTCTTCAAGTGATTATAAAAATGAGATATTGTTCATATCAGAAAAGGAGGAAGAACCGAAATGTCTTAGATATGGAAATTTTGGGCACCTTGAGGATAATTGCAAAAATAATGATTTGGTTGCTAGTATGTATGAGGATGCTTCAGAAAATGATAAGGAAGATGCATGTATGGTTTTTGAAAAGGGTAGCACCTCTAGTGATAAGAAATCTGAAAAAGGCCTTGATAATTCAAAGTGCAATCAAATAGAGGATCTTGAATGTGAACTTACTAATGCTCTTAGTGTTTTGAAAAAGGAAAGAAAGAAGAATGCTAGACTCAAGGATAAGTTAGATGAATGTTGTATGGAGAGAGATGAACTCATAGAAAGTCTTGACGTCTCTATGGCTAAGGCACAAGAACTCAAGAATGAGTTAGAAGTCTAAGGTGCTTGAGTATAGTGAATTAGAGCAGAAAATGGCTTCTTTGAAAGAGGAAAATAAAGAGTACAAGGATAAGCTCGTACAGGTTTCAAGAAAGCTCCAAAAAGGTTAAATCTCTCATCAAAGGTCAAAGAAAGACAACGAGATAAAACAGGTCTTGGTTTTGTTAAGCCACACAAGGAACAAGTTGGAGAGTCTAGTAAGAGACTCCAAAAGGAAGAGAGTTCCGATGAGGAAAGTATTTCAGATCATGAGTCCTTGAATGATAGATGCACAGAAACAGAAAACAGAATTCAGAATGAGAAGAAGAAGTTTTCAGGACCCAAGAGGTCAAATAAAGGAAAGTTTCAAGGCGAGATGTTTTGCTTGTCACGGATTTGGTCACATGGCTGTACATTGCATGGCTCAAGTGAAGAAGGTAAATGACAGTTTCAGAAGTGGTAATTTCTTTCATGGGTATTGCTACTCTTGCAATCAGTTTGGGCATAAGGCAATTTATTGCAAGGCAAATATCGGAGGATCTAATTTGGTCAAAACAGTTTGTATTTGTCGAACTAGGTGGATTCAAAGAACAGGTATGCCTCAAAGAAATAACATTGTTACTTGTTATAAGTGCAACAATGAAGGTCACATAGCTAGACAATGTAGAGCTGAAATTCCAGGATACAGGAACAGGAACAGTGGCATGATCAGGTCCAAGGATCAAGGCATGGAAAAAATAAAAAACAAGAACAATGACGAGAACAGGAATATGGACAAAGAGTTCAAGAGAAGGCCCGACAAGGAAGTTATAGATGCTGATGATGATCAGTGCCTAATGGGAGTTTTACTCCCACCCCATAATTAATCACCTCAACAGGAGGTGGGGGAGGGACTAAGCTAAGAGGCTCATTCTTAGTCTCGAGCCCCAAAGGTGGCCCTTTGCCATTGATGACAAAGGGGGAGAGATATGAGTAAGGGGGAGAGCTTCAAGTGAAGAGGAAAGCTTCAAGTCAGGGGGAGCAAAACTTCAAAGGTAGATTCTCAGTTGTGATTTCAGTTTTGGCTCTTAAGATGTGTTTTTAGTAAAGGTTTGCCATCAATGACAAAGGGGAGATTGTTGGCAATTTTGGGTACATTGGGTACATTGCCTTTGCTCAAGTGTTGATGTTGTCATTGATGTCAAGAAGCGTAGGAAGGGTTTTTGTGAAAACCAAGGTAGACAAAATAAAAGGTTTTATTTAAAACCATGGACAACAGATTTGAAATGGGTTTTTCTTAAAACCCAAGTTGGCTCTTCGTTTCGTTGAAAAAGGTGCCCCGGTGATGAAGATATTTAATTTTAAATATTTAGTTTAAATTTTATTTATTTAAAATTTAAATTAAAATTAAATTAAAAGGACGACGTGTTTGACATGTTAAAAATGCATCATAGTGCATATAAAATAAGGCAATGGATTTCATTAATGTGTAGCGAAGGTGTTCGATATTATTCTCTGTGCTTTTCGTTTTCGACATTGAGCCCTTGCGCTAGCGAAGGAAGATGTCAAGCATGGAGCGGTCGAAGGTATGATGGGATTGGTTTTCGCGCCAAGGAAGGACAAATATGCTTGGTTTATACATGAATGAATGGTGCAGAGAAAATACGAACGATAGGTTATTATTTGACACGCGAAGAGACAGAAACAACAGCATTTTGATGGTTCGATTTCAAGGTTTAGCACAGTGTGAGAGGAAGTCGAGCATGCCATTGTTAGGCTTAATGGGTAACTAGCCCATGTGGCACTCATCTTTGTTGAGAGCACGTGAGCGAAGCAATGGGGTCGAAAAGTCTCTAACGCATGAGTCATGATTAATTTTAAGGTATGTTTTTTATGGGTTTATCTTGGGAGCTACTAAGGTATGCTTTATATAGGAGTTATAAGGTCTCAGGTGTTTGAATGGTTTTATGTTAGTTTGAGGAGACATAAGGTGTAAGGAGAATTTACTTAAAATATTTTTATTATTTAATTAAAAAGTATATTGTAGGTATTTAGGAGATATAAGGACTAGAAGTGTAATTTAAATATTTATTTTAAAATATGGGTAACAATTATTAATTAAGTTGGAGTTATAAGGTTATGTAATATTGTGATTTATTTTATTTTATGGTACAAGTGGTTTTAGGAGAGATAAGGAAGTTGTGCAATTAAAGGCTTTGGTGATGATTATTGAAAAGTGGAGTAATGTTGATTATTTTGTGATCTACTAACCCTTGTGAAGATTGGCAAAAGAATTTTGTGATTGTGGCAGATTTCCAAAGGGGTTTCTTCACTTCAATAAGGTATGGGCACATTCTTCTTATGAGTATGATTGGTGTATGTTTTCCTGAAATAATATTGGAGTGAAAAGGTATTCAACTAGGTTTCCTTTGGTTGGGTGTAAATCCTATTTTCTGGTTTGTTGAAGACTACTTATGCATTGTTATCATTGATGAGAGTTTTGGTGAATGCATAATTCTGGTTTGAGGTAGTGGAAGCATTGTGCACTAGGGTTTATGTTTGTGAGTCTTGCTACTTGCTTTGAGTTGGTGAAACCCTTGGTTGGCTGTTTTGAGGTTGATGGTTGAGTTGCTTCCATAGAGGTTGTTTGATCAAGTTATTGCTTTTACTTGATTCATGATATTGGGCTTACTCCATTGAGTTGATTTGAACAAGTTATTCTTTGCATTTGGTGATATTGTGTGGGTGGCTGTTTTGTTCAAATATCTTTGGAGGGAAAAGGATTTCTACTTGTTTCCTTTTCTTGTGATGATTGGTTGAATGCTTCAAGGTTAATGTTGAGTTGAATGATGTTGGTTAAACCTTGTCTTTGAGCATTGTTGTTGAAGCCCTAATTGGTTGAGAAAAGATATTGGTTGTTGGAAAGAACATGAGTATCATTGTTATATGAGATATTGCATGGTTGGCAATTGTTGGGTTGTGTTTCATGTTCTTGAGAAAAGCATACTACATCTATCTTATTCTTATGAGATTTGAGATTGAGTTGAGATTGAGATTGGGAGTTAAGTATAGAACATATTGAGTCTCTAACAATTCTCTTTATGCTTCTATGAGGTTGATGAATCACATTGGGTCTCTAACAATTCTCTTTGTGGGTTCATGCCAAGCAAGTTTTTCTTGATGAACTTGTGAGCAGGTTTTGGACAGGTTCCATTGGGGACTTGTGAGCAAGTTTTGGACAGGTTCCATTGGGGACTTGTGAGCAGATTTGGACAGGTCCTAGCAGAGGACTTGTGAAGCTGAGTTTGATAGTTCTATCAGAGAACTTGAGGACAGAGGTGCATTGGTTCTATGAGAAGAACTCGAGGACATTTGTGCTAGACCGAAGGACTGTGTTTAGTGCAAATTCGAGGACCAACTTTGAGGTGATAGAGTTGAGGACAGAGGTCTCCAGCCAGAGCAGGGAAGACAGGTGTCTTCTATGGATAGAGTTCCATTTGCTAAGGGCAGCGGAGGCAGAGGTCTTCTAGAGGATCACCGACCAGAGCAGAGGTAGGGGAAGGTATCTCCTTTGAGCAGAGGCTCATAAATTTAGATTAGGGGAAGGTATCTCCTTTGAGCCGAGGCTCATAAACATTGTAATTGGGAAGGTTTCCCAAAGAACTTTGAGATAACTTTTAGAGAAAAGTTTTGTGGATGAACCACGTTAAAATTGGTGTCACTTTGTGGATGATCTTGTGCATTGTTTTGATATTGCTTTGGATATATTGCTTTACTATTTTGAAGTATAAAGGAAAAGTAAAAGAGGTCTTATACTGTTCACCCCCCCTCTCAGTATAAGCTTGTGTTCTTCAATTGGTATCAGAGCGGGTTCCTTCAAAAAGTTTAAACAACTTGAAGGAAGATCTTACAAGAACACAAATGGCAAGGAAAGGCAAAAGCAAAACCATTAGACACAAGAAAAAGAAATCTCACAGGGTCATGAAAGAAAATGAAGATGATCTCAATGTTGTTGCTTTGGGAATGGAAATAGATTCAAGAGATGAATCAAACAATGGAGAACAAGCCAGATTAATAAAGTTTTGCACCAGATGTGGGAAGACCGGTCACTTTGCAGCTGATTGCTCACAAGGAAGAGAATGTTTTGTTTGTGGTCAACTCTATCACAATGATCATCATTGCCATGGGTTTAGTAGCAATGAAGATGAAGATGATCCGTTCAAAATTGGTGAAGAAACAGATTCAGAACAAGAGTGTGATGAAGAAGGAAGTGATGCAGAAGCAAATTGGAAACAGAAACTGATTTTAGACATGAGTAAAAAGGTTGAGGATGCAGAAGATATAATCACCAACTTGAAAGTACAAGCAGAAGATTACAAGAAAATTTTTGAAGATCTCGAAATGCAATCATCCAGGAAAACAGAGTATTACAACAAGCTAGAAAAAGAAATTGATGGTTTAAGAATGCAGACAGAAGAAATGAGTAATAAAGTCGATATATACAACAAACATGAAGAGGAATCTAACAAAGTTGTTAGCAATCTAAAGCTAAAAATAGAAGAGTTCAAAAAGAGTGAAGAAACTCTCAAGTCTCAGATCAATGAGAAAGAGACTATTTGCTGCAAACAAAAAGAAGAGATTGTTTCATTGAAGAAACAACTAGAAGAGGCCAATACAACTCTTAAAATCAAATATGAGCACAACAATCAAGAAAAGAAGAGCGTCTACCTTGACAAAGCAAGTAAGTGTTCTAGTAGTGATAGTGAAAGTTCTTCAAGTGATTATAAAAATGAGATATTGTTCATATCAGAAAAGGAGGAAGAACCAAAATGTCTTAGATATGGAAATTGTGGGCACCTTGAGGATAATTGCAAAAATAATGATTTGGTTGCTAGTATGTATGAGGATGCTTCAAAAAATGATAAGGAAGATGCATGTATGGTTTTTGAAAAGGGTAGCACCTCTAGTGATAAGAAATCTGAAAAAGGCCTTGATAATTCAAAGTGCAATCAAATAGAGGATCTTGAATGTGAACTTACTAATGCTCTTAGTGTTTTGAAAAAGGAAAGAAAGAAGAATGCTAGACTCAAGGATAAGTTAGATGAATGTTGTATGGAGAGAGATAAACTTATAGAAAGTCTTGACGTCTCTATGGCTAAGGCACAAGAACTCAAGAATGAGTTAGAAGTCTAAGGTGCTTGAGTATAGTGAATTAGATCAGAAAATGGCTTCTTTGAAAGAGGAAAATAAAGAGTACAAGGATAAGCTCTACAGGTTTCAAGAAAGCTCCAAAAAGGTTAAATCTCTTATCAAAGGTCAAAGAAAGACAACAGATAAAACAGGTCTTGGTTTTGTTAAGCCACACAAGAAACAAGTTGGAGAGTCTAGTAAGAGACTCCAAAAGGAAGAGAGTTCTGATGAGGAAAGTATTTCAGATCATGAGTCCTTGAATGATAGATGCACAGAAATAGAAAACAGAATTCAGAATGAGAAGAAGAAGTTTTCAGGACCCAAGAGGTCAAATAAAGGAAAGTTTCAAGGCAGATGTTTTGCTTGTCACAGATTTGGTCACATGGCTGTACATTGCATGGCTCAAGTGAAGAAGGTAAATGACAGTTTCAGAAGTGGTAATTTCTTTCATGGGTATTGCTACTCTTGCAATCAGTTTGGGCATAAAGCAATTTTTTGCAAGGCAAATATCGAGAACTGGTTAGTCAAACTTTCAAAACATTTCAACAGTTTGGTCAAAACAGGTTTGGTCAACGTTTGGTCGAACTGGTGGATTCAAAGAACAGGTATGCCTCAAAGAAATAACATTGTTACTTGTTATAAGTGCAACAATGAAGGTCACATAGTTAGACAGTGTAGAGCTGAAATTCTAGGATACAGGAACAGGAACAGTGGCATGATCAGGTCCAAGGATCAAGGCATGGAAAACAAGAACAATGACAGGAACAGGAATATGGACAAAGAGTTCAAGAGAAGGCCCGACAAGGAAGTTATAGACGCTGATGATGATCAGTGCCTAATGGGAGTTTTACTCCCACCCCAGAATTAATCACCTCAATAGGAGGTGGGGGAGGGACTAAGCTAAGAGGCTCATTCTTAGTCTCGAGCCCCAAAGGTGGCCCTTTGCCATTGATGACAAAGGGGGAGAGATATGAGTAAGGGGGAGAGCTTCAAGTGAAGAGGAAAGCTTCAAGTCAGGGGAGCAAAACTTCAAAGGTAGATTCTCAGTTGTGGGTTTCAGTTTTGGCTCTTGAAGAAGTGTTTTTCAGTAAAGGTTTGCCATCAATGACAAAGGGGGAGATTGTTGGCAATTTTGGGTACCTTGGGTACATTGCCTTTGCTCAAGTGTTGATGTTGTCATTGATGTCAAGAAGCAGAAGGGTTTTTGTGAAAACCAAGGCAGACAAAATAAAAGGTTTTATTTAAAACCATGGACAACAGATTTGAAATGGGTTTTTCTTAAAACCCAAGTTGGCTCTTCGTTTCGTTGAAAAAGGTGCCCCGGTGATGAAGATATTTAATTTTAAATATTTAGTTTAAATTTTATTTATTTAAAATTTAAATTAAAATTAAATTAAATTTTCCGACGTGTTTGGAAATGCCGACGTGTTAAAAATGCATCATAGTGCATATAAAATGAGGCAATGGAATTCATTAATGTCGGATTGAATGTGTTCGATATTATTCTCTGTGCTTTTCGTTTTCGACATTAAGCCCCTGCGCCAGCGAAGGAGGAAGTCAAGCATGGCGCGGTCGAAGGTATGACGGGATTGATAGTGGCGCCAAGGAGGTGGGCTCATGGTAATCAGAGCAGATTTGTTTTTGTGCCATGGATGAATCAGTGCAGAGTAAAATACGAACGATAGGGTTGCACTTCATTTGACACGCGACAGAGACAGAAACAACATGCAGATTTTGAGGGTTCAGATTTCAAGGTTTTAGCGTCGGTGTGAGAGGGAAGTCAGAGCATGCGCGTTGTTAGGCTTAATGGGTAACTAGCCCATGTGGCGCTCGTCAGTTTGTTGAGAGCGCGTGACCAGCGAAGCAACGCGAGGTCGAACAAGTCGTCTGCAGTGCATGAGTCATGATTAATTTTAAGGTATGTTTTTTATGGGGTTTATCTTGGGAGCTATAAGGTATGCTTTATCGTAGG
Source organism: Wollemia nobilis (assembly GCA_028583015.1). Lineage (NCBI taxonomy): Eukaryota > Viridiplantae > Streptophyta > Pinopsida > Araucariales > Araucariaceae > Wollemia > Wollemia nobilis. The sequence goes on from JAQPPZ010002998.1 coordinate 9,762,681, forward strand.
AGTTATAAGGTCTCAGGTGTTTGAATGGTTTTATGTTAGTTTGAGGAGACATAAGGGTAAGGAGAATTTACTTAAATATTTTTATTATTTAATTAAAAAGTATATTGTAGGTATTTAGGAGATATAAGGACTAGCAAGTGTAATTTAAATATTTGTTTTAAAATATGGGTATACAATTATTAATTAAGTTGGAGTGAAAAGGTTATGTAATATTTTGATTTATTTTATTTTATGGTACAAGTGGTTTTAGGAGAGATAAGGAAGTTGTGCAATTAAAGGCTTTGGTGATGATTATTGAAAAGTGGAGTAATGTTGATTATTTTGTGATCTACTAACCCTTGTGAAGATTGGCAAAAGAATTTTGTGATTGTGGCAGATTTCCAAAGGGGTTTCTTCACTTCAATAAGGTATGGGCACATTCTTCTTATGAGTATGATTGGTGTATGTTTTCCTGAAATAAGATTGGAGTGAAAAGGTATTCAACAAGGTTTCCTTTGGTTGGGTGTAAATCCTATTTTCTGGTTTGTTGAAGACTACTTATGCATTGTTATCATTGATGAGAGTTTTGGTGAATGCATAATTCTGGTTTGAGGTAGTGGAAGCATTGTGCACTAGGGTTTATGTTTGTGAGTCTTGCTACTTGCTTTGAGTTGGTGAAACCCTTGGTTGGCTGTTTTGAGGTTGATGGTTGAGTTGCTTCCATAGAGGTTGTTTGATCAAGTTATTGCTTTTACTTGATTCATGATATTGGGCTTACTCCATTGAGTTGATTTGAACAAGTTATTCTTTGCATTTGGTGATATTGTGTGGGTGGCTATTTTGTTCAAATATCTTTGGAGGGAAAAGGATTTCTACTTGTTTCCTTTTCTTGTGATGATTGGTTGAATGCTTCAAGGTTAATGTTGAGTTGAATGATGTTGGTTAAACCTTGTCTTTGAGCATTGTTGTTGAAGCCCTAATTGGTTGAGAAAAGATATTGGTTGTTGGAAAGAACATGAGTATCATTGTTATATGAGATATTGCATGGTTGGCAATTGTTGGGTTGTGTTTCATGTTCTTGAGAAAAGCATATTACATCTATCTTATTTCTATGAGATTTGAGATTGAGTTTGAGATTGGGAGTTAAGTATAGAACATATTGAGTCTCTAACAATTCTCTTTATGCTTCTATGAGGTTGATGAATCACATTGGGTCTCTAACAATTCTCTTTGTGGGTTCATGCCAAGCAAGTTTTTCTTGATGAACTTGTGAGCGAGGTTTTGGACAGGTTCCATTGGGGACTTGTGAGCAGTTTTGAATTTGACTTGTGAGCAGATTTGGACAGGTCCTAGCAGAGGACTTGTGAAGCTGAGTTTGATAGTTCTATCAGAGAACTTGAGGACAGAGGTGCATTGGTTCTATGAGAAGAACCCAAGGACATTTGTGCTAGACCGAAGGACTGTGTTTAGTGCAAATTCGAGGACCAACTTTGAGGTGATAGAGTTGAGGACAGAGGTCTCCAGCCAGAGCAGGGAAGACAGGTGTCTTCTATGGATAGAGTTCCATTTGCTAAGGGCAGCGGAGGCAGAGGTCTTCTAGAGGATCACCAACCAGAGCAGAGGTAGGGGAAGGTATCTCCTTTGAGCAGAGGCTCATAAATTTAGATTGGGGGAAGGTATCTCCTTTGAGTCGAGGCTCATAAACATTGTAATTGGGAAGGTTTCCCAAAGAACTTTGAGATAACTTTTAGAGAAAATTTTTGTGGATGAACCACGTTAAAATTGGTGTCACTTTGTGGATGATCTTGTGCATTGTTTTGATATTGCTTTGGATATATTGCTTTACTATTTTGAAGTATAAAGGAAAAGTAAAAAGAGGTCTTATACTGTTCACCCCCCCTCTCAGTATAAGCTTGTGTTCTTCAATTGGTATCAGAGCGGGTTCCTTCAAAAAGTTTAAACAGCTTGAAGGAAGATCTTACAAGAACACAAATGGCAAGGAAAGGCAAAAGCAAAACCATTAGACACAAGAAAAAGAAATCTCACAGGGTCATGAAAGAAAATGAAGATGATCTCAATGTTGCTACTTTGGGAATGGAAATAGATTCAAGAGATGAATCAAACAATGGAGAACAAGCCAGATTAATAAAGTTTTGCACCAGATGTGGGAAGACCGGTCACTTTGCAGATGATTGCTCACAAGGAAGAGAATGTTTTGTTTGTGGTCAACTCTATCACAATGATCATCATTGCCATGGGTTTAGTAGCTAATGAAGATGAAGATGATCCATTCAAAATTGGTGAAGAAACAGATTCGGAACAAGAGTGTGATGAAGAAGGAAGTGATGTAGAAGCAAATTGGAAACAGAAACTGATTTCAGACCTGAGTAAAAAGGTTGAGGATGCAGAAGATATAATCACCAACTTGAAAGTACAAGCAGAAGATTACAAGAAAATTTTTGAAGATCTCGAAATGCAATCATCCAAGAAAACAGAGTATTGCAGCAAGCTAGAAAAAGAAATTGACGGTTTAAGAATGCAGACATAAGAAATGAGTAATAAAGTCGATATATACAACAAACATGAAGAGGAATCTAACAAAGTTGTTAGCAATCTAAAGCTAAAAATAGAAGAGTTCAAAAAGAGTGAAGAAACTCTCGAGTCTCAGATCAATGAGAAAGAGATTATTTGCCGCAAACAAAAAGAAGAGATTGTTTCATTGAAGAAACAACTAGAAGAGGCCAATACAACTCTTAAAATCAAATATGAGCACAACAATCAAGAAAAGAAGAGCGTCTACCTTGACAAAGCAAGTAAGTGTTCTAGTAGTGATAGTGAAAGTTCTTCAGGTGATTATAAAAATGAGATATTGTTCATATCAGAAAAGGAGGAAGAACCAGAAATGTCTTAGATATGGAAATTTTGGGCACCTTGAGGATAATTGCAAAAATAATGATTTGGTTGCTAGTATGTATGAGGATGCTTCAAAAAATGATAAGGAAGATGCATGTATGGTTTTTGAAAAGGGTAGCACCTCTAGTGATAAGAAATCTGAAAAAGGCCTTGATAATTCAAAGTGCAATCAAATAGAGGATCTTGAATGTGAACTTACTAATGCTCTTAGTGTTTTGAAAAAGGAAAGAAAGAAGAATGCTAGACTCAAGGATAAGTTAGATGAATGTTGCATGGAGAGAGATAAACTTATAGAAAGTCTTGACGTCTCTATGGCTAAGGCACAAGAACTCAAGAATGAGTTAGAATCTAAGGTGCTTGAGTATAGTGAATTAGATCAGAAAATGGCTTCTTTGAAAGAGGAAAATAAAGAGTACAAGGATAAGATGTACAGGTTTCAAGAAAGCTCCAAAAAGGTTAAATCTCTTATCAAAGGTCAAAGAAAGACACGAGATAAAACAGGTCTTGGTTTTGTTAAGCCTCACAAGGAACAAGTTGGAGAGTCTAGTAAGAGACTCCAAAAGGAAGAGAGTTCTGATGAGGAAAGTATTTCAGATCATGAGTCCTTGAATGATAGATGCACAGAAACAGAAAACAGAATTCAGAATGAGAAGAAGAAGTTTTCAGGACCCAAGAGGTCAAATAAAGGAAAGTTTCAAGGCAGATGTTTTGCTTGTCACAGATTTGGTCACATGGCTGTACATTGCATGGCTCAAGTGAAGAAGGTAAATGACAGTTTTAGAAGTGGTAATTTCTTTCATGGGTATTGCTACTCTTGCAATCAGTTTGGGCATAAAGCAATTTTTTGCAAGGCAAATATCAGGAACTAGGTTAGTCAGAACAGGCTTGGTCAAAACAGGTTTGGTCAGAACAGGTTTGGTCAAAATAGGTTTGGTAACTGGTTTGGTCAGAACTTGTGGATTCAAAGAACAGGTATGCCTAAAAGAAATAACATTGTTACTTGTTATAAGTGCAACAATGAAGGTCACATAGTTAGACAGTGTAGAGCTGAAATTCCAGAATACAGGAACAGGAACAGTGGCATGATCAGGTCCAAGGATCAAGGCATTGAAAAGAACAGGGATAAGAAAAAGAACAAGAACAATGACAGGAACAGGAATATGGACAAAGAGTTCAAGAGAAGGCCCGACAAGGAAGTTATAGACGCTGATGATGATCAGTGCCTAATGGGAGTTTTACTCCCACCCCAGAATTAATCACCTCAACAGGAGGTGGGGGAGGGACTAAGCTAAGAGGCTCATTCTTAGTCCCGAGCCCCAAAGGTGGCCCTTTGCCATTGATGACAAAGGGGGAGAGATATGAGTAAGGGGGAGAGCTTCAAGTGAAGAGGAAAGCTTCAAGTCGGGGGAGCAAAACTTCAAAGGAAGATTCTCGTTGTGCGTTTCAGTTTTGGCTCTTAAGAAGTGTTTTTAGTAAAGGTTTGCCATCAATGACAAAGGGGGAGATTGTTGGCAATTTTGGGTACCTTGGGTACATTGCCTTTGCTCAAGTGTTGATGTTGTCATTGATGTCAAGAAGCGATTCTAGGAAGGGTTTTTGTGAAAACCAAGGCAGACAAAATAAAAGGTTTTATTTAAAACCATGGACAACAGATTTGAAATGGGTTTTTCTTAAAACCCAAGTTGGCTCTTCGTTTCGTTGAAAAAGGTGCCCCGGTGATGAAGATATTTAATTTTAAATATTTAGTTTAAATTTTATTTATTTAAAATTTAAATTAAAATTAAATTAAAAGGGCCGACGTGTTAAAAATGCATCATAGTGCATATAAAATAAGGCAATGGAATTCATTAATGTCGGATTGAATGTGTTCGATATTATTCTCTGTGCTTTTCGTTTTTGACATTAAGCCCCTGCGCCAGCGAAGGAGGAAGTCAAGCATGGAGCGGTCGAAGGTATGACGGGATTGATAGTGGCACCAAGGAGGTGGGCTCACGGTAATCAAGACACAAGTTTCGGTTTTCATGCCATGGATGAATCAGTGCAGAGTAAAATACGAACGATAGGGTTGCACTTCATTTGACACGCGAAGAGACAAACAACACGAGATTTTGAGGGTTCAAATTTCAAGGTTTTAGCGTCTGTGAGAGGGAAGTCGAGCATGCCGTTGTTAGGCTTAATGGGTAACTAGCCATGTGGCGCTCGTCGTTTGTTGAGAGCGCATGACAGAAGCAACACGGGGTCGAACAAGTCATCTACAGCGCATGAGTCATGATTAATTTTAAGGTATGTTTTTTATGGGGTTTATCTTGGGAGCTATAAGGTATGCTTTATCGTAGGAGTTATAAGGTCTCAGGTGTTTGAATGGTTTTATGTTAGTTTGAGGAGACATAAGGGTAAGGAGAATTTACTTAAAATATTTTTATTATTTAATTAAAAAGATATTGAGGTATTTAGGAGATATAAGGACTAGCAAGTTAATTTAAATATTTGTTTTGAAAATATGGGTAACAATTATTAATTAAGTTGGAGTGAAAAGGTTATGTAATATTTTGATTTATTTTATTTTATGGTACAAGTGGTTTTAGGAGAGATAAGGAAGTTGTGCAATTAAAGGCTTTGGTGATGATTATTGAAAAGTGGAGTAATGTTGATTATTTTGTGATCTACTAACCCTTGTGAAGATTGGCAAAAGAATTTTGTGATTGTGGCAGATTTCCAAAGGGGTTTCTTCACTTCAAAAAGGTATGGGCACATTCTTCTTATGAGTATGATTGGTGTATGTTTTCCTGAAATAAGATTGGAGTGAAAAGGTATTCAACTAGGTTTCCTTTGGTTGGGTGTAAATCCTATTTTCTGGTTTGTTGAAGACTACTTATGCATTGTTATCATTGATGAGAGTTTTGGTGAATGCATAATTCTGGTTTGAGGTAGTGGAAGCATTGTGCACTAGGGTTTATGTTTGTGAGTCTTGCTACTTGCTTTGAGTTGGTGAAACCCTTGGTTGGCTGTTTTGAGGTTGATGGTTGAGTTGCTTCCATAGAGGTTGTTTGATCAAGTTATTGCTTTTACTTGATTCATGATATTGGGCTTACTCCATTGAGTTGATTTGAACAAGTTATTCTTTGCATTTGGTGATATTGTGTGGGTGGCTGTTTTGTTCAAATATCTTTGGAGGGAAAAGGATTTCTACTTGTTTCCTTTTCTTGTGATGATTGGTTGAATGCTTCAAGGTTAATGTTGAGTTGAATGATGTTGGTTAAACCTTGTCTTTGAGCATTGTTGTTGAAGCCCTAATTGGTTGAGAAAAGATATTGGTTGTTGGAAAGAACATGAGTATCATTGTTATATGAGATATTGCATGGTTGGCAATTGTTGGGTTGTGTTTCATGTTCTTGAGAAAAGCATATTACATCTATCTTATTTCTATGAGATTTGAGATTGAGTTGAGATTGAGATTGGGAGTTAAGTATAGAACATATTGAGTCTCTAACAATTCTCTTTATGCTTCTATGAGGTTGATGAATCACATTGGGTCTCTAACAATTCTCTTTGTGGGTTCATGCCAAGCAAGTTTTTCTTGATGAACTTGTGAGCAGGTTTTGGACAGGTTCCATTGGGGACTTGTGAGCAGGTTTTGGATAGGTTCCATTGGGGACTTGTGAGCAGATTTGGACAGGTCCTAGCAGAGGACTTGTGAAGCTGAGTTTGATAGTTCTATCAGAGAACTTGAGGACAGAGGTGCATTGGTTCTATGAGAAGAACCCGAGGACATTTGTGCTAGACCGAAGGACTATGTTTAGTGCAAATTCGAGGACCAGCTTTGAGGTGATAGAGTTGAGGACAGAGGTCTCCAGCCAGAGCAGGGAAGACAGGTGTCTTCTATGGATAGAGTTCCATTTGCTAAGGGCAGCGGAGGCAGAGGTCTTCTAGAGGATCACCAACTAGAGCAGAGGTAGGGGAAGGTATCTCCTTTGAGCAGAGGCTCATAAATTCAGATTGGGGGAAGGTATCTCCTTTGAGCCGAGGCTCATAAACATTGTAATTGGGAAGGTTTCCCAAAGAACTTTGAGATAACTTTTAGAGAAAAGTTTTGTGGATGAACCACGTTAAAATTGTTGTGTCACTTTGTGGATGATCTTGTGCATTGTTTTGATATTGCTTTGGATATATTGCTTTACTATTTTGAAGTATAAAGGAAAAGTAAAAGAGGTCTTATACTTGTTCACCCCCCTCTCAGTATAAGCTTGTGTTCTTCAATTGGTATCAGAGCGGGTTCCTTCGAAAAGTTTAAACGACTTGAAGGAAGATCTTACAAGAACACAAATGGCAAGGAAAGGCAAAAGCAAAACCATAAGACACAAGAAGAAGAAATCTCACATGGTCATGAAAGAAAATGAAGATGAACTCAATGTTCTTACTTTGGGAATGGAAATAGATTCAAGAGATGAATCAAACAGTGAAGAACAAGCCAGATTAATAAAGTTTTGCACCAGATGTGGGAAGACCGATCACTTTGCAGATGATTGCTCACAAGGAAGAGAATGTTTTGTTTGTGGTCAACTCTATCACAATGATCATCATTGCCATGGGTTTAGTAGCAATGAAGATGAAGATGATCCATTCAAAATTGGTGAAGAAACAGATTCAGAACAAGAGTGTGATGAAGAAGGAAGTGATGCAAAAGCAAATTGGAAACATAAACTGATTTCAGACTTGAGTAAAAAGGTTGAGGATGCAAAAGATATAATCACCAACTTGAAAGTACAAGAGAAGATTACAAGAAAATTTTGAAGATCTAAATGCAATCATCCAGGAAAAAGAGTATTGCAAGCTAGAAAAAGAAATTGACGGTTTAAGAATGCAGACAGAAGAAATGAGTAATAAAGTTAGTATATACAACAAACATGAAGAGGAATCTAACAAAGTTGTTAGCAATCTAAAGCTAAAAATAGAAGAGTTCAAAAAGAGTGAAGAAACTCTCAGGTCTCAGATCAATGAGAAAGAGACTGTTTGCTGCAAACAAAAAGAAGAGATTGTTTCATTGAAGAAACAACTAGAAGAGGCCAATACAACTCTTAAAATCAAAGATGAGCACAAAAATCAAGAAAAGAAGAGCTTCTACCTAGACAAAGCAAGTAAGTGTTCTAGTAGTGATAGTGAAAGTTCTTCAAGTGATTATAAAAATGAGATATTGTTCATATCGAGAAAAGGAGGAAGAACCGATTTATGAAATGTCTTAGATGTGGAAATTTTGGGCACCTTGAGGATAATTGTAAAAATAATGATTTGGTTGCTAGTATGTATGAGGATGCTTCAGAAAATGATAAGGAAGATGCATGTATGGTTTTTGAAAAGGGTAGCACCTCTAGTGATAAGAAATCTGAAAAAGGCCTTGATAATTCAAAGTGCAATCAAATAGAGGATCTTGAATGTGAACTTACTAATGCTCTTAGTGTTTTGAAAAAGGAAAGAAAGAAGAATGCTAGACTCAAGGATAAGTTAGATGAATGTTGTATGGAGAGAGATAAACTTATAGAAAGTCTTGACGTCTCTATGGCTAAGGCACAAGAACTCAAGAATGAGTTAGAATCTAAGGTGCTTGAGTATAGTGAATTAGATCAGAAAATGGCTTCTTTGAAAGAGGAAAATAAAGAGTACAAGGATAAGCTGTACAGGTTTCAAGAAAGCTCCAAAAAGGTTAAATCTCTCATCAAAGGTCAAAGAAAACCAACAGATAAAATAGGTCTTGGTTTTGTTAAGCCACACAAGAAACAAGTTGGAGAGTCTAGTAAGAGACTCCAAAAGGAAGAGAGTTCTAATGAGGAAAGTATTTCAGATCATGAGTCCTTGAATGATAGATGCATAGAAATAGAAAACAGAATTCAGAATGAGAAGAAGAAGTTTTCAGGACCCAAGAGGTCAAATAAAGGAAAGTTTCAAGGCAGATGTTTTGCTTGTCACAGATTTGGTCACATGGCTGTACATTGCATGGCTCAAGTGAAGAAGGTAAATGACAGTTTCAGAAGTGGTAATTTCTTTCATGGGTATTGCTACTCTTGCAATCAGTTTGGGCATAAAGCAATTTTTTGCAAGGCAAATATCAAGAACAGGTTAGTCGAAAGGTTGGTCAAAAGGTTTGGTCAAAGTTTGGTCAAAAAGTTTGGTAACGTTTGTCAGAACTGGTGGATTCAAAGAACAGGTATGCCTCAAAGAAATAACATTGTTACTTGTTATAAGTGCAACAATGAAGGTCACATAGCTAGACAGTGTAGAGCTGAAATTCCAGAATATAGGAACAGGAACAATGGCATGATCAGGTCCAAGGATCAAGGCATGGAAAAGAACAGGGATGAGAACAAGAACAAGAACAATGACAAGAACAGGAATATGGACAAAGAGTTCAAGAGAAGGCCCGACAAGGAAGTTATAGACGTTGATGATGATCAGTGCCTAATGGGAGTTTTACTCCCACCCTAGAATTAATCACCTCAACAGGAGGTGGGGGAGGGACTAAGCTAAGAGGCTCATTCTTAGTCCCGAGCCCCAAAGGTGGCCCTTTGCCATTGATGACAAAGGGGGAGAGATATGAGTAAGGGGGAGAGCTTCAAGTGAAGAGGAAAGCTTCAAGTTAGGGGAACAAAACTTCAAAGGAAGATTCTCAGTTGTTTTTAGTTTTGGCTCTTAAGATGTGTTTCAGTAAAGGTTTGCCATCAATGACAAAGGGGGAGATTGTTGGCAATTTTGGGTACCTTGGGTACATTGCCTTTGCTCAAGTGTTGATGTTGTCATTGATGTCAAGAAGCTTTTGAAGGAACCTAAGTTTTAGGAAGGGTTTTTGTGAAAACCAAGGCAGACAAAATAAAAGGTTTTATTTAAAACCATGGACAACAGATTTGAAATGGGTTTTTCTTAAAACCCAAGTTGGCTCTTCGTTTCGTTGAAAAAGGTGCCCCGGTGATGAAGATATTTAATTTTAAATATTTAGTTTAAATTTTATTTATTTAAAATTTAAATTAAAATTTAAATTAAAAGGTCGACGTGTTTGGAAATGCATCATAGTGCATATAAAATAAGGCAATGGAATTCATTAATGTTGGATTGAATGTGTTCGATATTATTCTCTATGTTTTTCATTTTTGACATTAAGCCCCTGCGCCAGCGAAGGAGGAAGTCAAGCATGGCACGGTCGAAGGTATGACGGGATTGATAGTGGCACAAAGGAGGTGGGATCACGGTAATCAGGACGCAGGTTTTGGTTTTCGTGCCATGGATGAATCAGTGCAGAGTAAAATACGAACGATAGGGTTGCACTTCATTTGACACGCGACAGAGACAGAAACAACACGCAGATTTTGAGGGTTCAGATTTCAAGGTTTTAGCACCGTGTGAGAGGAATGAGCATATTGTTAGGCTTAATGGGTAACTAGCCCATGTGGCGCTCGTCATTTGTTGAGAGCGCGTGACCATGTAAGAAGCGGGATCGAACAAGTCTCTAGTCGCATGAGTCATGATTAATTTTAAGGTATGTTTTTTATGGGGTTTATCTTGGGAGCTATAAGGTATGCTTTATCATAGGAGTTATAAGGTCTCAGGTGTTTGAATGGTTTTATGTTAGTTTGAGGAGACATAAGGGTAAGGAGAATTTACTTAAAATATTTTTATTATTTAATTAAAAAGTATATTGAGGTATTTAGGAGATATAAGGACTAGAAGTTAATTTAAATATTTGTTTTAAAATATGGGTATTACAATTATTAATTAAGTTGGAGTGAAAAGGTTATGAAATATTTTGATTTATTTTATTTTATGGTACAAGTGGTTTTAGGAGAGATAAGGAAGTTGTGCAATTAAAGGCTTTGGTGATGATTATTGAAAAGTGGAGTAATGTTGATTATTTTGTGATCTACTAACCCTTGTGAAGATTGGCAAAAGAATTTTGTGATTGTGGCAGATTTCCAAAGGGGTTTCTTCACTTCAATAAGGTATGGGCACATTCTTCTTATGAGTATGATTGGTGTATGTTTTCCTGAAATAAGATTGGAGTGAAAAGGTATTCAACTAGGTTTCCTTTGGTTGGGTGTAAATCCTATTTTCTGGTTTGTTGAAGACTACTTATGCATTGTTATCATTGATGAGAGTTTTGGTGAATGCATAATTCTGGTTTGAGGTAGTGGAAGCATTGTGCACTAGGGTTTATGTTTGTGAGTCTTGCTACTTGCTTTGAGTTGGTGAAACCCTTGGTTGGTTGTTTTGAGGTTGATGGTTGAGTTGCTTCCATAGAGGTTGTTTGATCAAGTTATTGCTTTTACTTGATTCATGATATTGGGCTTACTCCATTGAGTTGATTTGAACAAGTTATTCTTTGCATTTGGTGATATTGTGTGGGTGGCTGTTTTGTTCAAATATCTTTGGAGGGAAAAGGATTTCTACTTGTTTCCTTTTCTTGTGATGATTGGTTGAATGCTTCAAGGTTAATGTTGAGTTGAATGATGTTGGTTAAACCTTGTCTTTGAGCATTGTTGTTGAAGCCCTAATTGGTTGAGAAAAGATATTGGTTGTTGGAAAGAACATGAGTATCATTGTTATATGAGATATTGCATGGTTGGCAATTGTTGGGTTGTGTTTCATGTTCTTGAGAAAAGCATACTACATCTATCTTATTCTTATGAGATTTGAGATTGAGTTGAGATTGAGATTGGGAGTTAAGTATAGAACATATTGAGTCTCTAACAATTCTCTTTATGCTTCTATGAGGTTGATGAATCACATTGGGTCTCTAACAATTCTCTTTGTGGGTTCATGCCAAGCAAGTTTTTCTTGATGAACTTGTGAGCAGGTTTTGGACAGGTTCCATTGGGGACTTGTGAGAAGGTTTTGGACAAGTTCCGTTGGGGACTTGTGAGCAGATTTGGACAGGTCCTAGCAGAGGACTTGTGAAGCTGAGTTTGATAGTTCTATCAGAGAACTTGAGGACAGAGGTGCATTGGTTCTATGAGAAGAACCAGAGGACATTTGTGCTAGACCGAAGGACTGTGTTTAGTGCAAATTCGAGGACCAAGCTTTGAGGTGATAGAGTTGAGGACGGAGGTCTCCAGCCAGAGGAGGGAAGACAAGTGTCTTCTGTGGATAGAGTTCCATTTGCTAAGGGCAGCGGAGGCAGAGGTCTTCTAGAGGGTCACCAACGCAGAGCGAGAGGTAGGGGAAGGTATCTCCTTTGAGCCAGAGGCTCATAAATTCAGATTGGGGGAAGGTATCTCCTTTGAGCCGAGGCTCATAAACATTGTAATTGGGAAGGTTTCCCAAAGAACTTTGAGATAACTTTTAGAGAAAAGTTTTGTGGATGAACCACGTTAAAATTGTTGTGTCACTTTGTGGATGATCTTGTGCATTGTTTTGATATTGCTTTGGATATATTGCTTTACTATTTTGAAGTATAAAGGAAAAGTAAAAAGAGGTCTTATACTTGTTCACCCCCCCTCTCAGTATAAGCTTGTGTTCTTCAATTGGTATCAGAGCGGGTTCCTTCGAAAAAGTTCAACAGCTTGAAGGAAGATCTTACAAGAACACAAATGGCAAGGAAAGGCAAAAGCAAAACCATAAGACACAAGAAGAAGAAATATCACATGGTCATGAAAGAAAATGAAGATGAACTCAATATTGCTGCTTTGGGAATGGATTCAAGAGATGAATCAAACAGTGAAGAACAAGCCAGATTAATAAAGTTTTGCACCAGATGTGGGAAGACCGGTCACTTTGCAGATGATTGCTCACAAGGAAGAGAATGTTTTGTTTGTGGTCAACTCTATCACAATGATCATTTCCATGGGTTTAGCAGCAGTGAAGATGAAGATGACCCGTTCAAAATTGGTGAAGAAACAGATTCAGAACAAGAGTGTGATGAAGGAAGTGATGCAGAAGCAAATTGGAAACAAAAACTGATTTTAGATCCGAGTAAAAAGTTTGAGGATGCAGAAGATATAATCACCAGCTTGAAAGTACGAGCAGAAGATTACAAGAAATTTTTTGAAGATCTCGAAATGCAATCATCCAGGAAAACAGAGTATTACAACAAGCTAGAAAAAGAAATTGACGGTTTAAGAATGCAGACATAAGAAATGAGTAATAAAGTCAGTATATACAACAAACATGAAGAGGAATAACAAAGTTGTTAGCAACAAAGTGAAAATAGAAGAGTAAAAGAGTGAAAAACCAAGGATAAAGAAGAGAAAAAAGAAAAGTATTGAAGAAAAATAGAAGAGGAATAAATTTAAAATCAAAGATGAGCACAAAAATCAAGAAAAGAAGAGCGTCTACCTTGACAAAGCAAGTAAGTGTTCTAGTAGTGATAGTGAAAATTCTTCAAGTGATTATAAAAATGAGATATTGTTCATATCAGAAAAGGAGGAAGAACCGAAATGTCTTAGATGTGGAAATTTTGGGCACCTTGAGGATAATTGCAAAAATAATGATTTGGTTGCTAGTATGTATGAGGATGCTTCAGAAAATGATAAGGAAGATGCATGTATGGTTTTTGAAAAGGGTAGCACCTCTAGTGATAAGAAATCTGAAAAAGGCCTTGATAATTCAAAGTGCAATCAAATAGAGGATCTTGAATATGAACTTACTAATGCTCTTAGTGTTTTGAAAAAGGAAAGAAAGAAGAATGCTAGACTCAAGGATAAGTTAGATGAATGTTGCATGGAGAGAGATAAACTTATAGAAAGTCTTGACATCTCTATGGCTAAGGCACAAGAACTCAAGAATGAGTTAGAATCTAAGGTGCTTGAGTATAGTGAATTAGATCAGAAAATGGCTTCTTTGAAAGAGGAAAATAAAGAGTACAAGGATAAGTTGTACAGGTTTCAAGAAAGCTCCAAAAAGGTTAAATCTCTCATCAAAGGACAAAGAAAACCAACAGATAAAACAGGTCTCGATTTTGTTAAGCCTCACAAGGAGAAAGTTGGAGAATCTAGTAAGAGACTCCAAAAGGAAGAGAGTTCTGATGGGGAAAGTATTTCAGATCATGAGTCCTTGAATGATAGATGCACAGAAACAAAAAATAGAATTCAGAATGAGAAGAAGAAGTTTTCGAGACCTAAGAGGTCAAATAAAGGAAAGTTTCAAGGCAGATGTTTTGCATGTCACAGATTTGGTCACATGGTTGTACATTGCATGGCTCAAGTGAAGAAGGTAAATGACAGTTTCGAAAATGGTAATTTCTTTCATGGGTATTGCTACTCTTGCAATCGGTTTGGGCATAAGGCAATTCTTTGCAAGGCAAAAATTAGGAACAGGGTTAGTCGAACAGGCGGTAAAAGTAAGTGGCAAAACGTGGAAGGTTTGGTCGGAACTAGTGGATTCAAAGAACAGGTATGCCTAAAAGAAATAACATTGTTACTTGTTACAAGTGCAACAATGAAGGTCACATAGCTAGACAGATGTAGAGCTGAAATTCCAGGATACGAGAACAGGAACAATGGCATGATCGGGTCCAAGGATCAAGGCATGGACAAGAACGAGGGATGAGAAAAAGAACAAGAACAATGACGAGAACAGGGAATATGGACAAAGAGTTCAAGAGAAGGCCCGACAAGGAAGTTATAGACGCTGATGATGATCAGTGCCTAATGGGAGTTTTACTCCCACCCTAGAATTAATCACCTCAACAGGAGGTGGGGGAGGGACTAAGCTAAGAGGCTCATTCTTAGTCCTGAGCCCCAAAGGTGGCCCTTTGCCATTGATGACAAAGGGGGAGAGATATGAGTAAGGGGGAGAGCTTCAAGTGAAGAGGAAAGCTTCAAGTCAGGGGGAGCAAAACTTCAAAGGTAGATTCTCAGTTGTGGCAGTTTCAGTTTTGACTCCTAAGATGTGTTTTCAGTAAAGGTTTGCCATCAATGACAAAGGGGGAGATTGTTGGCAATTTTGGGTACCTTGGGTACATTGCCTTTGCTCAAGTGTTGATGTTGTCATTGATGTCAAGAAGCTTTGAAGGAACCTAAGTTTTAGGAAGGGTTTTTGTGAAAACCAAGGCAGACAAAATAAAAGGTTTTATTTAAAACCATGGACAACAGATTTGAAATTTTTCTAAACCCCTCCTCAAACCAAAAAAAAAAAAAAAAAAAAAAAACCCCACCCCTAATATTTTGATTTGGTACAAGTGGTTTTAGGAGAGATAAGGAAGTTGTGCAATTAAAGGCTTTGGTGATGATTATTGAAAAGTGGAGTAATGTTGATTATTTTGTGATCTACTAACCCTTGTGAAGATTGGCAAAAGAATTTTGTGATTGTGGCAGATTTCCAAAGGGGTTTCTTCACTTCAAAAAGGTATGGGCACATTCTTCTTATGAGTATGATTGGTGTATGTTAATTCCTGAAATAATATTGGAGTGAAAAGGTATTCAACTAGGTTTCCTTTGGTTGCGTGTAAATCCTATTTTCTGGTTTGTTGAAGACTACTTATGCATTGTTATCATTGATGAGAGTTTTGGTGAATGCATAATTCTGGTTTGAGGTAGTGGAAGCATTGTGCACTAGGGTTTATGTTTGTGAGTCTAGCTACTTGCTTTGAGTTGGTGAAACCCTTGGTTGGTTGTTTTGAGGTTGATGGTTGAGTTGCTTCCATAGAGGTTTTTTGATCAAGTTATTGCTTTTACTTGATTCATGATATTAGGCTTACTCCATTGAGTTGATTTGAACAAGTTATTCTTTGCATTTGGTGATATTGTGTGGGTGGCTGTTTTGTTCAAATATCTTTGGAGGGTCGAATGCTTCAAGGTTAATGTTGAGTTGAATGATGTTGGTTAAACCTTGTCTTTGAGCATTGTTGTTGAAGCCCTAATTGGTTGAGAAAAGATATTGGTTGTTGGAAAGAACATGAGTATCATTGTTAAATGAGATATTGGATGGTTGGCAATTGTTGGGTTGTGTTTCATGTTCTTGAGAAAAGCATATTACATCTATCTTATTCTTATGAGATTTGAGATTGAGATTAGGAGTTAAGTATAGAAAATATTGAGTCTCTAAAAATTCTCTTTATGCTTCTATGAGGTTGATGAATCACATTGGGTCTCTAACCATTCTCTTTGTGGGTTCATGCCAAGCAAGTTTTTCTTGATGAACTTGTGAGCAGGTTTTGGACAGGTTCCGTTGGGGACTTGTGAGCAAGTTTTGGACAGGTTCCTTTGGGGACTTGTGAGCAGATTTGGATAGGTCCTAGCAGAGGACTTGTGAAGCTGAGTTTGATAGTTCTATCAGAGAACTTGAGGACAGAGGTGCATTTTTTCTATGAGAAGAACCTGAGGACAAATTTGTGCTAGATCGAAGGACTAAGTTTAGTGCAGATTCGAGGACCAGCTTTTGAGGTGATAGAGTTGAGGACAGAGGTCTCCAGCCAGAGCAGGGAAGATAGGTGTCTTCTGTGGATAGAGTTCCATTTGCTAAGGGCAGCGGAGGCGAGAGGTCTTCTAGAGGATCACCGACCAGAGCAGAGGTAGGGGAAGGTATCTCCTTTGAGTAGAGGCTCATAAATTCATATTGGGGGAAGGTATCTCCTTTGAGCCGAGGCTCATAAACATTGTAATTGGGAAGGTTTCCCAAAGAACTTTGAGATAAATTTTAGAGAAATGTTTTGTGGATGAACCACGTTAAAATTGGTGTCACTTTGTGGATGATCTTGTGCATTGCTTTGATATTGCTTTGGATATATTGCTTTATTGTTTTGAAGTATAAAAGAAAAGTAAAAAGAGGTCTTATACTATTCATCCCCCCTCTCAGTATAAGCTTGTGTTCTTCAATTGGTATCAGAGCGGGTGCCTTCAAAAAGTTCAACAGCTTGAAGGAAGATCTTACAAGAACACAAATGGCAAGGAAAGGCAAAAGCAAAACCATAAGACACAAGAAGAAGAAATATCACATGGTCATGAAAGAAAATGAAGATGAACTCAATGTTGCTGCTTTGGGAATGGATTCAAGAGATGAATCAAACAGTGAAGAACAAGCCAGATTAATAAAGTTTTGCACCAGATGTGGGAAGACCGGTCACTTTGCAGATGATTGCTCACAAGGAAGAGAATGTTTTGTTTGTGGTCAACTCTATCACAATGATCATTGCCATGGGTTTAGAAGCAGTGAATATGAAGATGACCCGTTCAAAATTGGTGAAGAAACAGATTCAGAACAAGAGTGTGATGAAGAAGGAAGTGATGCAGAAGCAAATTGGAAACAGAAACTGATTTCAAATCCAAGTAAAAAGTTTGAGGATGCAGAAGATATAATCACCGAGCTTGAAAGTACAAGCGAGAAGATTACAAGAAATTTTTGAAGATCTCGAAATGCAATCATCCGGAAAAACGAGTATTAGACAAGCTCGAAAAAGAAATTGACGGTTTAAGAATGCAGATAGAAGAAATGAGTAATAAAGTCAGTATATACAACAAACATGAAGAGGAATCTAACAAAGTTGTTAGCAATCTAAAGCTGAAAATAGAAGAGTTCAAAAAGAGTGAATAAACTCTCAAGTCTCAGATCAATGAGAAAGAGACTGTTTGCTACAAACAAAAAGGAGATTGTTTCATTGAAAAAACAACTAGAAGAGGCCAATACAACTCTTAAAATCAAAGATGAGCACAAAAATCAAGAAAAGAAGAGCGTCTACCTTGACAAAGCAAGTAAGTGTTCTAGTAGTGATAGTGAAAATTCTTCAGGTGATTATAAAAATGAGATATTGTTCATATCAGAAAAGGAGGAAGAACCGAAAAGTCTTAGATGTGGAAATTTTGGGCACCTTGAGGATAATTGCAAAAATAATTATTTGGTTGCTAGTATGTATGAGGATGCTTCAGAAAATGATAAGGAATATGCATGTATGGTTTTTGAAAAGGGTAGCACCTCTAGTGATAAGAAATCTGAAAAAGGCCTTGATAATTCAAAGTACAATCAAATAGAGGATCTTGAATATGAACTTACTAATGCTCTTAGTATTTTGAAAAAGGAAAGAAAGAAGAATGCTAGACTCAAGGATAAGTTAGATGAATGTTGCATGGAGAGAGATAAACTTATAGAAAGTCTTGACGTCTCTATGACTAAGGCACAAGAACTCAAGAATGAGTTAGAATCTAAGGTGCTTGAGTATAGTGAATTAGATCAGAAAATGGCTTCTTTGAAAGATGAAAATAAAGAGTACAAGGATAAGCTGTACAGGTTTCAAGAAAGCTCCAAAAAGGTTAAATCTCTCATCAAAGGACAAAGAAAACCAACAGATAAAACAGGTCTCGATTTTGTTAAGCCTCACAAGGAACAAGTTGGAGAATCTAGTAAGAGACTCCAAAAGGAAGAGAGTTCTGATGGGGAAAGTATTTCAGATCATGAGTCCTTAAATGATAGATGCACAGAAACAAAAAAAAGAATTTAGAATGAGAAGAAGAAGTTTTCAGAATCTAAGAGGTCAAATAAAGGAAAGTTTCAAGGTAGATGTTTTGCATGTCACAGATTTGGTCACATGGCTGTACATTGCATGGCTCAAGTGAAGAAGGTAAATGATAGTTTCAGAAGTGGTAATTTATTTCATGGGTATTGCTACTCTTGCAATCAGTTTGGGCATAAAGCAATTTTTCGCAAGGCAAAAATCAGGAACTGGGTTAGTCAGAACAGGCTTGGTCAAAACAGGTTTGGTCAGAACAGGTTTGGTCAAAACAGGTTTGGTCAGAACTGGTTTGGTCAGAACTGGTGGATTCAAAGAACAGGTATGCCTAAAATAAATAACATTGTTACTTGTTATAAGTGCAACAATGAAGGTCACACAGTTAGACAGTGTAGAGCTGAAATTCCAGAATACAGGAACAGGAACAATGGCATGATCAGGTCCAAGGATCAAGGCATGGACAAGAACAGGGATGAGAACAAGAACAAGAACAATGACAGGAACAGGAATATAGACAAATATTTCAAGAGAAGGCCCGAAAAGGAAGTTATAGACGCTGATGATGATCAGTGCCTAATGGGAGTTTTACTCCCACCCCATAATTAATCACCTCAACAGGAGGTGGGGGAGGGACTAAGATAAGAAACTCATTCTTAGTCCTGAGCCCCAAAGGTGGCCCTTTGCCATTGATGACAAAGGGGGAGAGATATGAGTAAGGGGGAGAGCTTCAAGTGAAGAGGAAAGCTTCAAGTCAGGGGAAGCAAAACTTCAAAAGAAGATTCTCAGTTGTGGGCTCAGTTAGTTTCAGTTTTGGCTCCTAAGATGTGTTTTCAGTAAAGGTTTGCCATCAATGACAAAGGGGGAGATTGTTGGCAATTTTGGGTACCTTGGGTACATTGCCTTTGCTCAAGTGTAGATGTTGTCATTGATGTCAAGAAGCTTTTGAAGGAATCTAAGTTCTAGGAAGGGTTTTTGTGAAAACCAAGGCAGACAAAATAAAAGGTTTTATTTAAAACCATGGACAACAGATTTGAAATGGGTTTTTCTTAAAACCCAAGTTGGCTCTTCGTTTCGTTGAAAAAGGTGCCCCGGTGATGAAGATATTTAATTTTAAATATTTAGTTTAAATTTTATTTATTTAAAATTTAAATTAAAATTAAATTAAAAGGGCCGACGTGTTTGGAATTGCCGACGTGTTAAAAATGCATCATAGTGCATATAAAATAAGGCAATGGAATTCATTAATGTCGGATTGAATGTGTTCGATATTATTTCTCTGTCCTTTTCGTTTTCGACATTAAGCCCCTGCGCCAGCAAAGGAGGAAGTCAAGCATGGCACGGTCGAAGGTATGACGGGATTGATAGTGGCGCCAAGGAGGTGGGCTCACGGTAATCAGGACGCAGGTTTCGGTTTTCGTGCCATGGATGAATTAGTGCAGAGTAAAATACGAACGATAGGGTTGCACTTCATTTGACACGCGACAGAGACAGAAACAACACGCAGATTTTGAGGGTTCAAATTTCAAGGTTTTAGCGCCGGTGTGAGAGGGAATTCAGAGCATGTGCGTTGTTAGACTTAATGGGTAACTAGCCCATGTGGCGCTCGTCAGTTTTTTGAGAGCACGTGACCAGCGAAGCAACGCGGGGTCGAACAAGTCATCTGCAGCGCATGAGTCATGATTAATTTTAAGGTATGTTTTTTATGGGGTTTATCTTGGGAGCTATAAGGTATGCTTTATCATAGGAGTTATAAGGTCTCAGGTGTTTGAATGGTTTTATGTTAGTTTGAGGAGACATAAGGGTAAGGAGAATTTACTTACAATATTTTTATTATTTAATTAAAAAGATATTGAGGTATTTAGGAGATATAAGGACTAGCAAGTTAATTTAAATATTTGTTTTGAAAATATGGGTAACAATTATTAATTAAGTTGGAGTGAAAAGGTTATGTAATATTTTGATTTGGTACAAGTGGTTTTAGGAGAGATAAGGAAGTTGTGCAATTAAAGGCTTTGGTGATGATTATTGAAAAGTGGAGTAATGTTGATTATTTTGTGATCTACTAACCCTTGTGAAGATTGGCAAAAGAATTTTGTGATTGTGGCAGATTTCCAAAGGGGTTTCTTCACTTCAAAAAGGTATGGGCACATTCTTCTTATGAGTATGATTGGTGTATGTTTTCCTGAAATAAGATTGGAGTGAAAAGGTATTCAACTAGGTTTCATTTGGTTGCGTGTAAATCCTATTTTCTGGTTTGTTGAAGACTACTTATGCATTGTTATCATTGATGAGAGTTTTGGTGAATGCATAATTCTGGTTTGAGGTAGTGGAAGCATTGTGCACTAGGGTTTATGTTTGTGAGTCTTGCTACTTGCTTTGAGTTGGTGAAACCCTTGGTTGGCTGTTTTGAGGTTGATGGTTGAGTTGCTTCCATAGAGGTTGTTTGATCAAGTTATTGCTTTTACTTGATTCATGATATTGGGCTTACTCCATTGAGTTGATTTGAACAAGTTATTCTTTGCATTTGGTGATATTGTGTGGGTGGTTGTTTTGTTCAAATATCTTTGGAGGGAAAAGGATTTCTACTTGTTTCCTTTTTTTGTGATGATTGGTTGAATGCTTCAAGGTTAATGTTGAGTTGAATGATGTTGGTTAAACCTTGTCTTTGAGCATTGTTGTTGAAGCCCTAATTGGTTGAGAAAAGATATTGGTTGTTGGAAAGAACATGAGTATCATTGTTAAATGAGATATTGGATGGTTGGAAATTGTTGGGTTGTGTTTCTTGTTCTTGAGAAAAGCATATTACATCTATCTTATTCTTATGAGATTTGAGATTGAGTTGAGATTGAGATTGGGAGTTAAGTATAGAACATATTGAGTCTCTAACAATTCTATTTATGCTTCTATGAGGTTGATGAATCACATTGGGTCTCTAACCATTCTCTTTGTGGGTTCATGCCAAGCAAGTTTTTCTTGATGAACTTGTGAGCAGGTTTTGGACAGGTTCCGTTGGGGACTTGTGAGCAGGTTTTGGACAGGTTCCTTTGGGAACTTGTAAGCAGATTTGGACAGGTCCTAGCAGAGGACTTGTGAAGTTGAGTTTGATAGTTCTATCAGAGAACTTGAGGACAGAGGTGCATTTGTTCTATGAGAAGAACTTGAGGACAAATTTGTGCTAGACCGAAGGACTGAGTTTAGTGCAGATTCGAGGACCAGCTTTTGAGGTGATAGAGTTAAGGACAGAGGTCTCCAGCCAGAGCAAGGAAGACAGGTGTCTTCTGTGGATAGAGTTCCATTTGCTAAGGGCAGCGGAGGCAAAGGACTTCTAGAGGATCACCAACCGAAGCAGAGGTAGGGGAAGGTATCTCCTTTAAGTAGAGGCTCATAAATTAAGATTGGGGGAAGGTATCTCCTTTGAGCCGAGGCTCATAAACATTGTAATTGGGAAGGTTTCCCAAAGAACTTTGAGATAACTTTTAGAGAAAAGTTTTGTGGATGAACCACGTTAAAATTGGTGTTACTTTGTGGATGATCTTGTGCATTGCTTTGATATTGCTTTGGATATATTGCTTTACTGTTTTGAAGTATAAAGGAAAAGTAAAAATAGGTCTTATACTGTTCACCCCCCCTCTCAGTATAAGCTTGTGTTCTTCAAAAATTTAGAAGAGAGATTTTCTCCATGGATGTAACCCACATTGTGTGAACCACGTTAAATTTATCTCTCATGTGTGTGATGATTTATGCATTGCTTTGATTACTGCTATTGATATTGACATTGATAATATTGGATAATATTGTTTGGAAAAGAAAAGTAAAAGTTGATCTTATATTGTTCACCCCCTCTTAGTATAAGCCTGTGTTCTTCAGGAACAAATGGAACAATGGCCTGAGATGAGATAACAATGGGAGGATTGTTACTTGATTGAACTTTAGTACCTCTGGATATTCTTGGAGGATAAAGACTGAAATTCAGTGTCTTTGAAAGTCTTAGACCTAGTAACAGTAACCCTAGGTTCCAGTTTGAATAATTGTTAAATAATTTCAAGTGATACTATGAATTTAAACAAGTTCAACCCTTAAAATCAAATCAATTAATCAGAGATTATGCCCTCCTTCTAGCATCAATTCCGTTGAGTGATATATTTGTTAAAGAACAAACACATACTAACAACTAGGACTCATGCAACATGTCCTCTATTGAAAGGAGATTCATGATCTGTTTAAGGTTCGGGTGAGGTTGGTCTAACTTGGTAATATTTATTGATCTTTTAATTCAAATAAAAAATGAAATATATGGAATATTGATGGCCTTTATGTAGCCATCACAAGGGGATTATTAGTTTTAGTTTTGATTAATTGATTGTGTTGACATGAATAACTTAGGGCTTTGCTTAATTGTATAGTAAATCATGAATATATGAGCATTTAACATCAAAATTCACCCAAGAAATTAGTAAAATAGCAATATTTTGAGCCCACCTTAGAATTATAAAAGCATTATAGTCATTTATTTATTTGAAACTTGTAGAGATATAATACAACATTATGAAATCAAGATTCAAAAATAAAAATTCAGCTAATTTTAACTATTTAAAAAAAAAATGGAAAAAATAAGGGTTAAGGAAAGAAAATCAAAGTCATGGTGAATTCATGTATTTGCAAGGGTTCTATTGAAGCCTCTGATTTTGAATTAAACTAATCTTAGCCTTGACCAATTTTCACACAATATAAGACCAATATGGTACCATATTCAAGGGAAATGAAGTGAAATACAAAAATAAATTCAAATGCAAACACCATCAACATACACAAATTGCATCAAAAATCTCCATATTTTGCATTGATTTAAAAATATTCAGGAATTACAGAGTTTTAGAATGGCTAGCTACAGGTGATTGTCCTCACAAGTTTCCAAATACCACAACAAGGGCACAGATGCTCCTCCAACTAACAAAGAAAATATGAAATGCCTAAAATTCTATCTTTCAAACATCCGCCTCTAGGAATTAGTGTTCAATGGCTATTTATAGCCTTACATTATCCAAATTTCATTTGTTTTCATGGTAAATGATGATGTATCGTATTATGATTTAGTTACCCTTTCGTACCAATTTCTTCTCTAACTATTTTTGCAATTGTAGATCTTCTACGACTTTCTATCATCTGAAATTTCTTCAACTTTCGCCTTCTAGTATTATGCTTGGTTTATTTTGTTGTTTGTAAATTAAATGATAAACCAACATTAGTTCTTGTGGTGGGAATAGAAAATCAAATCTGTTGTTATTATTTATTTGTTTTATGATCATTTTTGTGTATTTATTTATTTTATTTAAAACTCGCGTGGGGGGTTTAATTACTCATTGGAGGCCTTGGGGACTTGTTTGACGGAGTAATCAAATAGGATGATAATTTCATCACATGAAATTGACCTATGAACTTAGGAATAGATATAATAAGTCATTTTTAATCAAATAGGATCAACTTAGGACAACTTAGGACTTTGGGAATGGTATAAGAATCTCATTATTATTATTTTTTTATACAGGAGCCTATCTTCCGGAGGGCATAACTTTTAATCCAACAATTGGATCAGCTTGATATTTTTTAGGGAGCTAGAAATAGAGGTAGAAAATGATGTGACTAGGTCCATAGGACCTAAATATCTATTTCTAGGTCTTTTCCAGATTTTTCCAGGTCCTAATTCCTTCATCTAATACCTCAAAAATGAATTTTAGTGTTTTTGTAGAAGTTTTTCCAAAGGGGTGCCTCAAAAATAGATATTAGTATATTTTTCTCTCTCTTTTTTTAAATTGAATATTTGACCCTTATATCTCAAGATCTACCAACATTTAAAAACTCTTGGTGTAGTCAAATTATCAAAATATTCAAGGCAAGCAATGAAATCCTCAAAGAATTATATGGGTCCCCAATTGGAGTAAGTTGTGCAGTGGCCACAACACTTCCTACCAAGTGGAATCCATAAAAGGAATTGGAAAGGGATCTTCGTTAGTTATGACATTGAGGCTCCAGAAGTCCACACAAATCTAGATTTTGTTTACCTCCCTCTTCAAGGTAATCATGATTGGTGATACCTATTCACTTGTCGTAAATTTGAATATTATACCTGCATCCAATATATTTTTTTATTTTGACATTCACTAGAGCTATGTATTTTAGATTCATTTTATATGGTCATCTCCTTACTAGTTGTGCACCTTCAATTAGGGAAATCTTATGTACACAAATCTGGTGGTACTCCCTTCATATCATTGTATGTCCAAGCAAAAACATCCTTATATTCTACAAAAAATTTCAATGTTGTTGCTTTCAATAGTGGATCCCAATCATCTCCATATTGGATCATCTTCTTTTCACCTCATTTTTCCAAATTCACCTTAATCATTCTAGGTCCTTCATATTTGATGGATTCAGGTTCTTTTACCACCTTCAAAACATCAATGGGGTGAGTTGGCTTATCTTCAATGACTGCACCCCCCATCATATATTCTATAATTTTTGGGAAATATCCACTTCTCTTGTTATTTTTCCTTCTCTACTACTACCTTCTTGTTACTGGCTTCTCCATTCTCAAGATCCTTCTTCTCATCTTCTTGTATTTCATTTCCTACATTGACGCAAAAACATCAGGGAGTGAACATCTCATAATATTCCAGTTACCAGTGGATTAAGCCTTTATCTTCATCATTCTCATCCTTCGTACATTCTAGTTTCAACACTCTATCTGGTTCATATTTGGTTTCTCCATTTGATGAAAAATTCTCTTATTCATCTGAAGTTGCAATATCCTAACTTACTACTTGGTTTTTAAGATTAATCGTGTGCTTTTGCTGGTATTTATTGAAGTTCAAGTGCTTCTTCTCCTAAATGTGGTTTAATTTTGTTGTTCTTAACCACCCATGCCCTAACAATGCATCATATGCTAATTTTTGCATAGATATTACAACAATATCTAAAAAAAATTCTTGTTCTACTATGCACACCTTCTAGCTCATAAATACTCCTATTATTTTGATACCATATTGATCAGCTCCATATAATATAAAATTTAGAAATATTAGTGCAAGTTGGTCAATATTCTTCCATGTTCTCTCTAGCATCACATTTACACTTGAACCTCCATCCATGATTACTTGGTTCAACTTATGGTCCAATATCTCTATGTGAACCAAAGCTGACTTTTTTCCCGCTTCAATCATTAGTATTATTGGATCAATAAATTATTCTTGCTTTATGTTGGCTACTTGTTAGACTTCCTCTCTCTTATTTTCTTTATTTACTTCCCTAATCACAGCATACAATTTAGGTATTACAATGAATAGACTTGATACTTTTACCTCCAGATTCATATTAAGTACTTGTTTCACTAAGCCTTCAATTGATGCTTGTTTGTTCATTACGATCTTTGCCTTATTTAAAATTTTCTCTAGAACTAGTCTTTCTTGCTTTTCTTTATCTAGTTTTATCTTAATCAATTCTTGAGCTTCATGCCATCGCTCCTCCTTGATAGGATTTGGATACTGCTCTATTTTCCTAGCTTATTCTCTAGTAACTAGTAGGACTTTATTTTATTTTTTTGTTTCCTTACTCACTTCTCCAATGTCAATCCAATTGACATTTTGTGTGAGCTTATCTTATTTGGGAAATTTATCTCCTTGTGGTTCCCTTGTCCACACCACCTACACATTTGGGTAGTATTTCCTATATTTTGAGGCTTGGGGTATTTCTTCATAAAATGGCCTCATTCTTGACAATTCTAGCATTGGATGATTGGTCTTACCTCAGAGTCATACTATAGTCGACTCTATCCACCTTGTCTTCCATCTCAACAATTATTCCTAAATCCATCGCTCATTGTGCCTTGTCCATTTCTTAAGGAATTTGGTTGTTCTTCCTGTTGGACTGTCAAATTCTGATGCCTTGCTCCTTTCAAATTAAATGGATAATCGACCACTAGATGTCCTTTTATATCACATATATTACAATATGCATTATTTGGGTAATTGGCATTCGTATGTCCTTTTGCTTCACATTCCAAACACCAAATATATTTTTAGTCTTTTTGTATTTCTTTAACTTCTTTTATAATCTTATCAAATTATTTTCTAAAGGAGTGTATGGTGATTTGAATTTTATCATATGTATCACTATCGAAATTATCATTTTGTGGATGTACTCCGATTCTTGCGAATATTTTTTTAGCTTCACTTTCAATTTTTTTTACCTTTTTGAGCATTTTTAACTATGTGGAAGATGGTATTGCTTTCATTTTCTTATATTGTTGCAACTTTCCATCTAAAAACCAAAATCTCACCATTCCATATGCAAGTGGCATCTATATTTTATCAGTCAATTATTTCAATCTTTAAGGGTAGCTTTTGACATCTTCTTCTGGTTTTTGTTTTGTTGCAAAATCTCTGTAATAATTTTTTTATCATCCCTCAATGGCCAAAATTACTCTATGAATGCATATTTTAGAGCGGTCCATTGTGTAAATGGTTGGGTATTCTATCTTTCTAGATACCAATTCATAACCATTCCTCGTAGGGTAGAGAAGAACAGTTGTAACCATTTAGCCTCTATCGATACTCCATTTGCTCCCCAAATGGTAATGCAAGTTCCTATTGTGGTGTGTTGGGTCTTATTTTCCTTCCCTAGTGAAGGATGGGTATTTCTTTTTTGCCCACTCTATTGATAATATTTTTCATTGGAATCATATCGCTAGGCATGCCACTTGACGATGAGTATTGTGGATTTTTGTTCCACTCCCTGTTTGTTGTAGGTGGTTCAAAGTCTCATTCAAACACATGTTCAAATAGTCTTCTCCCTGACTCGCATATGTCACTACTTTGTGATATTATTCATGAATATACAAGGCGTGGTTCTGGTATTTCTTCCCAAGATCCCACGTGAGGTTGCTCTGGTACAAAAATTCTCTCTTCTATATCTATTGGTCAACTGGTCTCTACTGGATTGAATGTTACCATCTACTCCTCACTTCTAATGTTAGGTACATCTTTTTATATTTGATTGTGTCCTTTATTCTCTATTGTCACCAATAATGTCTCCAACCTTTCTTGCTTTGATCTTGGACTCTCATCTTCCAAGGGGCTCCACACTCATTCCACCTCTGGTTATGAGATGTCATATTGAATTTGTATCCTTTGATTTTCTAATCATGCACTTCATCACTGTGGTATCTTATTCCTTCCTCGTTGGCTATGTAGCCTTGAATATATCATTCACCTCTTTGCATTGTCATATTTTTTGCTTGACCCAAATATGATTTAGGCAATGATGCCAAATGTAGACAAGGGTGAGTGTCTTCTTGATATGAGGGAATGATAGGAGTTTAGGAAGGAAAGGACTGATAAACTTGACTATAAAACATGGTGTCTACATATACTAGTTAGCTCCAAATAGGTAATCAATGACATATTGCTACTAGATGTCTAATCAATATGGGTAAACCAGTCTATATGGGTAACTATCAAATGTGTTCCATCCTATATGGGTAATTTCTAGATGGGTAATTCTAGATAGGTTGCTGGCTAGATAGGTAGCTTTAGAAGGGTAGGCGTAGATAGGTAGGATCCTATATGGGTATGCTTAGATGGGTAGGATCCTATATGGGTTTCTTTAGACGTGTAGCTCCATTCAGATAGATAGTTGCAAGTCTATATGGGTTGAGAATCAGAAGGGTAGTTCATAGTATTAGATAGGTAGTGCAATAGCTAGGGCCTAGATGGATAGGCTTAGACATCTAATGGATAGGCTTAGATAGGTTTTGTAACTTGCACATTCACACTTCATCCTACAAATTACTTCCTGATTTCTCCTTCCTACAACTCTACACAACACATAAACATAACCCTATCTACTCCATGGTATGCATTAGTCAAATAACTGTAACACAAGACACAACAATCACACCAAAATCCACACAATGTTGGAACATTTTTGCTTTATATATTGATTCATAATGGATAATCGCTCATTGATAATATATCATCAATCATAGATGTACAAAAAAAATTAGGGGGATTATTTATAAGGTAAGCCTTGGAGATTACTACAACCAACCAGGCTCAACTATCCCAACTATCCCTACATTACTACTCTAATTAATCAGTCTTAAAGTATAAAAAACTAGTCCCAGATTTATTAACAAGTCTGGCTTAACAACTAGTCTCAAACTAATTAATAAGTTTGGCTTAACTAATTATGATGGCTAAATTTATCTTTTTATGCCACATTATTAATCAGTTTGTATTACATTATGATGACTGGTTTTACATTGAAAAAACATTACATTATCAAAATTGCTATCAATCTTTAGATATTTTGTCAAATAGTTCAAGATGTCATTTCTTCATCGAATTGTTGTCTACATAACAGAAATGGAGATGATCACACATAGGTGGCTCTTCAATGATAGAGAGTAGCAGCTATTATTTTTATCACCCAAGGATGACGACTGTATTCATGCTTTATCATTGGTTTATTTTATTGAGGTGGGTGGATAGAGCCAGAAAGGGGTTGGGGATAAGGGTGGCCATAATTATCATCATCATCATCATAAAAATGTGGCCCAAGCACCATGATGAGGAACCCCCATTGTTGTTACTCAAGGGCATCATGGGGATAGGTAACATGTTTGGGGACACACGGGGAAACTTCATCATTTTTTCTAGGCCTTTTCCAAATTTTTTGGGGCCCTATTTCCTTCATCTAATGCCTCAAAAATGGATTTTAGTGTTTTTGCAAATTTTTTTTTCAAATGAGTGCCTTAAAAATAGAATTTAGTGTGTTTTTTTCTCTCTTTTTTTAAAAATTTAAGATTTGACCCTTATATCTGAAGACCTACAAATATTTTAAAACTCTTGTTGTAATCAAATTATCAAAACATTCGAGGCAAGCAATGAAATCATGTTAGAGGTGAAGCTTTAGCAAAATGTTGAAGAGTTATACCCTAACTTATTCCAAAATAATAATGCAGAATTAAATAATTCAGAATAAAATAACAACTCACAAAATACATGCACATAGAACATAAAATATTTATCTTGGTTCGTAAACAAGAGCCACACCTCCTTTTCTATTATTGTTTTTCTTTAACCCTCATAATGGGACATTACAATCAATATAAAGGAAACTCTTACAACCCTAAACCACAACATGGTATTAGAATATTGTGGGCACAATACCATGGGCTAAAACCACCCATACCCACCAATCATAGGAATCCTACCAACGCCTCTAAAAATAGTTCCGAGAATATCTTTGAAAATAGAGGGACTACCAAAACAGGGGCCTGACGTACAATACTTCCTCTGCAAAGGATGAGACACATCCAACAAATGTTACACTATTTCAATATCCTTTATTCTAGTCCATAATCCAAGCATGATTTCTAAAAATTTGATTTCTCTAGTTTTCAATTTTCAACTAATTTCAAACAGGTAATTCATCCTCAATTAGCAAAATATATTCCATTTTAGAGAAACCAGAAGTTAATTATCATTGGACTCCACTTATCAAAACTTGTGGGATGAAAGCACTGTAAAAGTGAAGACATGAAATCCAAAATGAATTATCAAAAATAGAAATGAACTAACTGAACAAGCAAAACTGAAATAAACAAAAAAACACTTAATGAGAAAAGAGTTTCAAATTTAGAGAAAATAAAAAAAATAAAAACCGAATCTAAAAGTTGCAAAAATAAAACACATGAAAATATAAAACTATGTACAAATGACATGTTTTACTGCAATGCCTCAGGGATGAAGGTAATACTTTAGGAAATCCCTATTGAAATGCAATAGGACATCTTCTCCACTCATATTTTTTAGTGTAAAAGTATTATCTCCTAGAATATTTGAAATCTGGTAAACAGAGGTTATCAAACTGTATATGGTCTCCTTTTTTCTCATGTGCTTTATCCCAAAGTAAAACCAAGTTAGAAATTCTAAAGGCTTTTATTTTAGCTCTCTTATCAAACAATATTTTGATTATTCCTTGATGTTGACTAAAGTGTTGTAAGGCATCTTCTCCTTTCTCATCTAAATTCATCAAATTAGTGATCCTGGCTTCTGCCTTATCATCAACTTCTAAGTAATATTTCATGAACTGTAGTGTCAACAATTTTAAGTGAGTCGAAAAGATAGGATCTTGTACATATACTAGATGGTAAGGTGATGTACCTAACAAAGATTTTATTTGGGTCCTATCTACCCATAAATGATACCTGAGTTTATTGTGCCAATCCCTAAGATTTCCCTCTAAGAGTTTATTTATGATTGTCAATAATTTTTTATTAATTGACTCAGCCAAACCATTTCCTTGTGGGTAATAATTAGAAGAAAACTTTAGAGTTACCTTGTTATTATAAGCCCATTCTACAAATTTAATTGTGGTAAAATATGATCCATTGTCACATACTATGGAATAATGCATCCCAAATCTAGTAACAATATGTTATTCCATGAATTGAATGACAACATCTATGGTGCAGTTTTTGGTAGGTAAAGCTTATGTCCACCGAGTGCAATAATATATTGTAGTCATAATGTATTCATGATAGGATAAATAATTAGGATTAATGACTCCTATAAAGTCCCATCCCCATTGGGTAAAGGATATATCCTCAAATACAAGCTGCAATGGCATATAAGCATTTCTTTCTCTATGTGTAGCAACTTGGTAGGTGTGACAAGATCAAACATGGGTATGAGCATCCTTAAAGATATGAGGCCGATAGTAACCAACTCTTAAAATTTGATGTACAGTGGCATTGGCTAAACCATGTCCATCCCCATATGTGCCATGAAACTCATGAAGGACCTGAGTAGCTTCATTTTTGTTTAGGCATTTGAGGTAGATAACTTCATGGTTTCTTCTATATAGAGCACCTACTTTGATCATGAAGTTAGCACTATTTAAATGTAATGCTCTTATTTGAGTAGCTTATAAGTGATCTGGACATTTATTATTCAACAAGTAATACACAATGTCTTGGTACCACTCATTAGTTGTTATATCATCCACAATATATTGTTGGAAAATGATTTGAGGATCAATTTTTGCTAGCATTTTTCTTAGTCCTTGACCTCTAACTAGTTTCATAGGCTATATTTCTAGGTCAAACTCTTGTAAAATTGACATCCACTTACCTCTTATTTCTCCCAATTCATTTTGCATTAACATGGTTTTGATAGCTGGGTCTGACACAACTGCAAATATCCTACTATGTAGAATATAATATCTAAATGTTTTCACTGTCTTTACTAGACCATATGCATGTTTATCTATAACAGTATATTTCAATTTAGGATCTTTTAATGGGGAGCTCATGAAGGCTATTGGATTTTCTTCATTATTCTCACTCTTTTGTGTTAAGACACTTGCGATTGAATGTTCAATAGCAAATGAGTAGAGATAAAATGGTTTCATGTAATCCAGGCTCACTAAAATTGGAGCATTGGATATAGAATTCTTAATTCCCTGAAATGCATCTTGGTCTTCAGAATTCCAAGTGATATTAGCATCTTTCTTGAGCATTCATTCAATGGTTTAACTATCTCTCCAAATCCTAAGATAAATTTTCTAAGTTAATTTTTCCAAAGAATGATCTTAATTCTTTCTTACTTCCTGGGAGAGGAATGTTTTGGATTGCTTTTACTCTTTTAGGGTTAATTAAGATACCATATTTAGAAATAACATGACCTAAAAGCTTTCCTTTAGTTACTCAAAAAATGCATTTCTTTGGGTTTAATGAAATACCATGCTCTCTACATATTTGGAATACTTTTCTTAGATCACTAACATGATTAACACGTTTCTTGGAAAACACAGGGATATCATCCATATATACCACAATGCACTTGCCAATTAGACCTTTTAAAGCATAATCCATTGCTCTCTGGAAAGTAGCACCTTCATTAATCAGTCCAAAAGACATTCTCCTATAGGTAAATGTGCCCCATTTGGTGGTGAATGTTATTTTCATTCTATCTTTGGGATCTATCATGATCTGATTGTATCCAGAATATCCATCCAAGAAAGACATCATTTTTGATCCATTCACCATCTGCAAAATATGATCTATGGAGGGCAGAGGGTAATTATCCTTCTAGGAAGCCTCATTCAGATTCCTAAAGTCAATGCATAATCGAATTTCTCTATTTTTCTTTATAACAGGTAATATATTAGCTACCCAAGTGGAGTGTCTAGTGGAAAAAAATATTTTTGCATATAGGATATTTTTAACTTCCTTCTGAATAAGAGGCTCTAGCAATGGACTTACAGGCCTTTGCTTTTCTCTAAATGGTTTCGCATTTGGCTTTAAAGGAATGGTGTGAGTGATGATAGATTGGTCATATGTTTTAAAATCTTCATAGCTCCAAGCTATGACATATTTATGGTCTTTGAGAGCTTGTATGATTTCATCCTTTTCTTGATTAGTGTAGGCTTTTCCTATTAGGACATTTTGTGGCACTTCACTAGTCCCTATATTCGTAGTATTACCTGCATCATTTTGAAATGAAATTTTATTGCATTTCTTACTTTTATAATCAATATCAAATAATTTTTTGAGATAAATCATACCTTTAGGGAGTGAGTTTTTTTTCAAGGTTACCTCATGATCTTCTTCTATTATTTCATCCTCATCTATGACCTAATTTTTAAAAACACCAGAATTAGTCACAAAATTAAAAATGTGCCCATCACTTTAAAATACTTGAAGATTTTTTACATTATCGGGTATAGAAGGATAGACTACTAATTCTATAGAAAATTTCTTGAATTTTTTATTATTTATAGGTGTCAATGTACTTGTTGCTACTACCAAGGATTCTGCAACTCTATTACTCTTCCTTGAAATCAGTTTAATGTTGAAAGCATGGAACTCATAAATTAGATCCCTCATTCGCTTTCTATAATGAGTTAACCTTTTTATCATGACAAGTATATTGACCTTTAACTTGTTTCACTACCAAATCAGAATCTCCTAACACTTGTAAGCAATTAATATTCTTTCTTAAAGCAAATTGCAGTCCATATACCAATGCTTCATATTCTGCAGTATTGCATGTACAAGGAAACTGCAATCTATAGGATGGTAGGTGAGATTTTCTTTTAGGTCTAATTAATTCAACACCTGCTCCGTTGCCTTGTCTAGATATGGATCCATAAAATTTGAGAATCCAAACTAGATTTTCATATTTATTTGGCTTACTGGGTGATGCTTTAGTTTCAGGTTCATTTATGTCTTGTTTGGTTTCAAGGGTGTAAACCCCTAATTCAGATTTATTGTAGATAACCTTATTAGTCTTATTATATTCAGTAATGAGTTCTTTGAGTCTAGGCTCTTCTTTCTACTCTAATATGATTTGCGATTCCTCGTCAAGGCAACCACATGGGAGAAAAGTTGGTGGCCATGTCTCCATTTAAATTACTTGACCAATCTCTACTTAAGAGCATTCCATATCTATCCGGGATTTCTACATGTATATCAATATCTTGCTAAAAGTTGGGCTTTGAGGCTAATTGTATGTGAATGTTTTTAAGTACACCCACCATATTTACTTATGTTTTGTCTAGTTGTACAACTACTCTATTGGAATGAGTAGGTCTCAAACCTAGCGGTTGACACACAACATGTGGCATGACATTTCTTGAAGCACCTGAATCAACAAGGTAATCATGTAAGTTTTTTCCTGCAATTCTAATCATAAAGAGGAAATTAGAAGCTTATCCTTTGTCCCTTCATGATACAAATTGAGGATCCATGGTTTTTTGGATCCAATTTTATTTTTATCTCTAAATGCTTTAATTATCAATTCTTGTTGATCCGTTAGCTAGGCAACCTCAAATAGAGATATGTTTACTTTGTTTTATTAAAATATTCCAGAATGTTGTATGTAGGCCTGTCCTGGTCTAGAATTCTATGTGGTGGTGGTGAATTAACCTTAGGTGTATTGGGGTTATTGTTAGCCTAGTTGTCAGGAGGGGTGAAAGTAGGATTTGGTGGGGTAGAAGAAGTGATTAGCACTTTATTATTGCTCTTAAGCACATAATTATGATTTCCTTTCTTGAACTGCCTATAAGATTGTACTTCTTCTTCTAGAGATCCCTCATATCCTTCATATTTTCCTTATGATGATTCAAATGTTTCAACAACCAAGGTTGTCCCTATTCCTTTACTATTGCTAGCCTGATTTGAAATATTTTTATTTGATATTAACTCCATGTTATCCATTTCCTTTTGGAGTATATCTAAATCTATTTTTAATTTAGGGCACTCATTCTCACTATGTTTTGCTATGGTGTGTAGTCTACACCACTTATATAAAGAAAAGTCAGAAATATTGATTGCAGTATTAGTTTGATTCTAAATGGTAATTGGATTGGGTACTACTCCATTATTTGGACGAGTGTTCCATTGTCTTTTTTGGAAATTGAAGTTCCTATTCTGAGGTGGATTATTGGTTTGGGGATTTTGAGATATCTTCTTCTGCAATTGGACCATATCATTACTGAGATTTTGGACTAACTTTTATAGATTATCTAACCGAGGGTTAGCATCATTGTTTTATCCTGTAGCAGTCTGACTTGTTGTGTTGTTTGTAGAAGTGGTGGAATTCCAAAAATTAGGAATATTTTGATTTTGAACAACATTTAGAAATTTTGGGATATTCTAATTAGGATTAACATTATGAAATGTTGGGATATTCTTATTGGAAGTAGTGTTCAAAAATGCAAGCACAACATGTGTATGAGTCTCTACATTCTTATGAGTATTGAATTGGTTTTCCAAATACAGTGGAGTGGTAGGATTATATTACTGATATGGTACAAGATTTAACATCAGTAATTGTTGTGATAAATCCTGACTAATCATGGGTACTTGATTGAATGCACCTAGCTATCCTAGTGAAGGCAATTGGCCTATTCCAAAACCTTGAGGGATCAATTGTTGTTCTGCAGTTAAAGCTTCACTATAGGCCATGGGAAGAGTGGTGATCTAAGGTGTCCTTCTCACAAACATGGATGTGAGAGGATCTAATGCTCAAAAATACATTTTTTTGGTTGCATTACCATTGAGTGTTAAGATGCAGTCAGTATGCTACATAGCTTGTAAAAACAGGTGTTAAATAATATTAAAGGCTCATTGGGTTCCCTTCTGGCTGTGGAAAATTGATGATATATAATTGCAAGGTCTATGAGTAGCCTAAATTGATTAATGAAGGTTATTTCTAATTCATTCCAATAATTGATAGAATTAGTCGGTAGGCTAATATACCAATCATATGCCATCTCATCTAGGGTAAGAGAAAACATCCTACAAGCATCTTCATGTTCCACATGCAAATATCACCACAATATTTGTATAGGCTTGAATATGTTCTTCTGTTATTCTTTCTCCATCATGTCTGTACCTAGGCAAATATTGTTAGGAATAAACAAGATGAGATATATTACAAATGAAAGTGTTACAATATATAGGCATAAGCCTATATGACAAGCATGACAAGTGTCAAGAGGAACTGACAAGTATCAAGACTAAAAAATGCATAGTGCACATTATAACAATATTCTAACATACCCCCTTAATGTGCACTATCCTAACTATAGAAAAAAAATAAGTCAACAATAGGTAACATTCCTCCTTAACATTGACTTCTCTAAAAGAACCCTAACATCCTCCTTTATTGTTGATTTGGTCTAGGCTTGTGCTCTTTGCGCTTGGCTCTCTAACTATGAATAATGCTAGATCAACAGTGTATACATCTTGGTATATTGCCTCAGGGTCAGCCACTTCCTTAGATCTGTTGCCACTGGGTCAGCCATCTAAGTGCCTCAGGATCATCCTGGGTGCCTCAGGATCAACCACATCTAGGTTTTTTGCCTCTATAGGTTATCATTTTGGTATGTTGCCACTTGTAGGTCACTGACTAGATTCACCATGAATAACATCCCCCTTCATGGTGAACTCAATCTAGAAGGTGTCGATCTCTACCAAAAATACACCTTAATACAAAATAAAATATGAGCCATATATGAGTGTCGGTCTCTGCCAAAAATGCACTAAAAAAATACAATATAAATGAGCCATAGAATCTAAATATGGAGGAGAAGAAGAAAGAAGAGAATATAATATTTTGAAGTGTCTTCGTCTGTAGTCTTCAAAA
The DNA here is from genome assembly GCA_028583015.1 of Wollemia nobilis. NCBI lineage: Eukaryota > Viridiplantae > Streptophyta > Pinopsida > Araucariales > Araucariaceae > Wollemia > Wollemia nobilis. The sequence continues at coordinate 9,799,203 of JAQPPZ010002998.1, forward strand.
TTTGATTTGAAAAAGTCCTCGGATAGAGTCTAGGGTGTCTATGTCTATAGTCCCTAGATTAGGTGTCCTTATGGTGACCTCCTCATCCTACTGAAATGCATTGGTAACAAGTCGCTGTATCTTTCAAGTTCAATAAAGAAGGTGACTGGATACTAGGATCACTTACAATTTTCTTTGGAAGTGTCGGGTTCAACCGAGAGTGCAATCCATGATACACCATATTTGAGGCTAAAAAAGACAAATGAAATAGCCTCAAAATTACAATTTGACACCACCATTGTGTCCGTCATGGAAAAAAGTTTCCAACGACTATAAATACCCCTATACTTGGGTGCAATGTGGATATTTATTTTGTGTAAACAAGAACAAGGGGCCTTGTAGCCCTTTCACTTCCACTCTCCATGTGGAAAAACAACAAAAAAACCCTCTTTGTCTTACATGATATATCCTCCTTAGAATTGATAAAGTTGTCTACTTGCTTCATTAAAATAATAATGGGTATACTTTATGAATTTTGAACAATAGCCAATATTTCATTAAAAAAATAGATTGAAAAAAAACATCCTTGTCGTCAGCTCCAACGTCTACTCACGAAATAAAAATTAGATTCAAGGGCTAGAGTCACCTGCCAGCACTATTCGCTCTATTAATTGGTGCGCGACAATATCAAAAGCAACGAGCATGCGGGCAGGTGCGTGACATATAAAAAACAACTTGTTCATTATGCAGACTGAGTGTTGTGCATTTTTGTTGACTGCACAAAACTGGTGTGAAATCACATCACCATCGTGCGCATGATTCCTCCTTTTTTTCCATGATGAAAACAATAAATCAACAATTGACTAGTAGTGCGTATGCATTCTCGGTAGTAGGTAGGCTATGTGGTTGGAAGACCACGCGGGAGGATGACAATCCTACTCAAAAAAGAATGCGTCACAGAGGTGATCTCCCTTAGTATGTAGTGGTCTCCCATGGCCCATTACGACATTGCGATCAGCGTGCGTAGTATCTTTGTATCCCAATGGAAGCAGGCAAACAAGGAAGATCATGTCCACCAAACCAACATTCAAACTTTGACAATATTTATCTGCTAGGATGTTGTCATAAAAAATCTCATGATGAAGCACACTACAACAACAAATGCACCAACGAATAGGCACCATCTCTTCGTACGTGCTCAACTAGCACCGTGAGTCCTTGTCAATCATGCTTCCATAGTAAAGGCTCGATATCTACCCAGATTTATTCATGCTTCTACATTAATGATTGGTCCATTTTTTGGCCTCAATATCTGCATCAAAAAAATAATAAAATAACAGATAAAAAATTCATGGCCCTAAGCATTTAAGCTTTAGGGGCAGCCATGAAATCCATTATTTTTCCAATTGGCTTTTTGATTTTTGATCCAAAAATGTGGAGAGCATACTCCCTGAGCCATGGAAAAAACAAAATGGGAAAAAAAATGAGGAAATCCCCCCTCAAACTAACAGGGCAAGGAAAGCATGCTATGATACCAAATGTTAGGAATAAACAAGATGAGATATATTACAAATTAAAGTGTTACAATATATAGGCATAAGCCTATATGAAAAGCATGACAAGTGTCATGAGGACCTGGCAAGTGTCAAGACTAAAGAAGGCATAGTGCACATTATAACAATATTCTAACAAATACTTCTCCACATTTTTAGGAATATCATGGGCTACTCTAGGAAGATTTGGTGGGCTATTATGGCCACCTAACCAAGGTGCAAATGCTATCGGTGCCATCATTGGTATACTTTTGGGAGGAACAAATGGAACAATAGCCTAAGATCAGATAATAATGGGAGGATTGTTACTTGATTTAATTTTAGTACCTCTGGATATTCTTGGAGGATAAAGACTATGAAATTCAGTGTCTTAGAAAGCCTTATACCTATTAACAATAACCCTAGGTTCTAGTTTGAATAATTATTAAATAATTTCAAGTGATACTATGAATTTAAACAAGTTCAACACTTAAAATCAAATCAATTAATCAGATATTAGGCCCTACTTCTAGCACCAATTATGTTGAGTGATATATTTATCAGATAACAAACACATACTAACAACTAGGACTCATGCAGGATGTCCTCTTTTGAAAGGAGATTCATGATCTCCCCAAGGTTCGGGTGAGGTTGGTATAACCTAGTAATGTTTATTGATCTTTTAATTCAAAGAAAAGATAATGAAATATATGAAATATTCAGGACCTTTATGTAGCCATCACAAGGAGAATATTAATTTTAGTTTTGATTAATTGATTGTATTGACATGAAGAACTTAGGGCTTTGTTTAACTGAATAGTAAATCATGAAGATATGAGCATTTAACGTCAAAATTCACCCAAGAAATTAGTAAAATAACAAGATTTTGGGCTTGCTGCCTTAGAATTATCAAAGCATTACAATCATTTATTTATCTGAAACTTGCAGAGATAAAATACAACATTAGGAAATCAAGCTTCAAAAATGAAAATTTTGCTAATCTACTCCTAATTTTAATTGTTTAAAAAAATGCATAAAATAAGGGTTAGGGAAAGAAAATCAAACAAGTTATGGTGAATTCGCGTATTTGCAAGGGTTATATTGAAGCCTCCTATTATGAATTAAACCAATCTCAGCCTTAACTAGTTATCACAAATCTAAGACCAAGATGGTGCCATATTCAAGGGAAATGAAGCAAAATACAAAAATAAATTCAAATGCAAACACCATCAACATGCGCAAATTGCATCGAAAATCTCCATATTTTGCATTGAATTAAAATATTCAGGAATTACAAAGTTTCATAATGGCTAGCTACAGGTGATTTTCCTTACAAGTTTCCAAATACCACAACAAGGGCACATATGCTCGTCCAACTAACAAAGAAAATGTGAAATGCCTAAAATTCTATCTTTCAAATTTCATTCACCTCTAGGAATCGGTGTTCAATGGCTATTTATAGCCTTATATTATCAAAATTTCATTAATTTGCAATGGTAAATAATAATGTATCATATTCTGATTCAGTTACCTTTTCGTGCCAATTGCTTCTCTAACTATTTTTGCAACTGTAGATCTTCTATGACTTTCTATCATCTGAAATTTCTTCAACTTTCACCTTTTGGTATTATGCTTGGTTTCTTTTGTTGTTTGTAAATTAAATGATAAACAAACATTAGTTTTTGTGGTGGGAATATAAAATATAATCTATTATTATTTATTTATTTTATGACCATTTTATTCGTGTATTTATTTATTTTATTTAAAAACCACATGGGGGATTTAATTACTCGTTGGAGGCCTTGGGGACTCTTGTTTGGTGGAGTATTCAAATAGGATGATGATTTCATCGCATGAAATCAACCTATGAACTTAGGAACATATATAACAGGTCCTTTTTAATAAATAAGGGTCAACTTAGTGCACCTTAGGACTTTGGGAATGGTATAAGAATCTCATTATTATTATTATTATATACAGGAGCCTATCTTTCGAAGGGCATAACTTTTGATCCGACCATTGGATCATATTGAAATTTTACAGGGAGCTAGACATAGGGGTAGAAAATTATGTGACTAGGTCATCAAGACCTAGATCATTGTTTCTAGGCCTTGTCTAGATTTGTTTGGGTTGTAATTCCTTCATCTATTACCTCAAAAATAGATTTTAGTATTTTTGCAAAAACAAATTCCAAAGGGGTGCCTCAAAAATGGATTTTAGTGTTTTTTTTCAAATTGAATATTTGACCCTTATATCTCAAGACCTACCAATATTTAAAAACTCTTGATGTAGTTAAATTATCAAAACATTCGAGGCAAGCAATGAAATCCTCAAAAACTTCAAATGGGTCCCCAATTGGGGTAAGTTTTGCAGTGGCAACAACACTTCCTCCCAAGTGGAATCCATAAAAGGAATTGGAAAGGGATCTTAGATAGTTATGGCATTGAGGCTCCAAAAGTCCACACAAATCTAGATTTTTTTTGCCTCCCTCTTAAATGTAATAATGATTGGTCATACCCATTCACTTGTTGTAACTTTGAATATTATATCTGCATCCAACATATTTTTGATTTTGGCATTCACTAGAGTTGTGTATTTTGAATTCATTTTATATGGTCACCTCCTTACTAGTTGTGCACCTTTAATCAGGGAAATCTTATGTACACATCTCTGGTGGTACTCCCTTCATATCCTTGTATGTCCAAGCAAAAACATCTTTACATTCTACAAAAAAAAAAAAATAGTTTCTTTCAATAGTGGATCCCAATCATCTCCATATTTGATCATCTTCTTTTCATCTTATTTTCCCAAATTCACCTGAATCATTCTAGGTCCTTCATATTTTTTGGATTCAGGTTCTTTTATCGCATTCAAAACATCAATGGGGTGAGTTGGCTTATCTTCAATGACTTCATCCCCTATCGTATTTTCTACATTTTTTTTGTTAAATATCCACTTCTCTCATTATTTTTCCTTTTCTACTACTATATTCTTTTACTGGCTTCTTCGTTCTCAAGCTCCTTCTTCTCATCTTCTTGGATTTCATTTTTGACTTTGATGCAAAAACATCAGGGAGAGAACATCTCATAATCTTCTAGTTACCAATGGAGTAAGCCTTTATCTTCATCATTCTCATCCTTCATACATTCTTCTAGTTGCAACACTCCATTTGGTTCATATCTATTTTCTCCGTTTGATGAAGAATTATCTGATTCATCTAAAGTTGCAATATCTGAACTTAGTACCTAGTTTTAAGATTAATCATGTACTTATGCTGACCTTTCTTGAAGGTCAGGTGCTCCTCCTAATTGTGGTTTAATTTTGTTGTTCTTAACCACCCATGCCCTAACAATGCGTCATATGCCAGTTTTTGCATAGCTATTACAAAAAAATCTAAAACAAAGTCTTGTTCTGCTATGCACACCTTTTGGCTCATCAATACTCCTACTATTTCGATACCATATTGATCACCTCCATATAATATAAAATTTAGAGATCTTAGTGCAAGTTGGCCAATATTCTACCATGTTTTCTCTGGCATCACATTTACACTTGATCCTCCATCCATGATTACTTGGTTTAGCTTATGGTCCAATATCTCCATGTGAACCAAAGCTGGATTTTTTCCCGCTTCAATCATTAGTATTATTGAATCGATAAATTATTCTTGCTTGATGTTGCATACTTGTCAGAATTCCTCTCTCTTATTTGTTTCTTTACTTCCCTGATCGTAGCATACAATTTATGTACTACAATGAATAGACTTGATACATGTACCTCCAAAGTCATATTAAGTACTTGTGTCACCAAGCCTTCAATGGATGCTCATTTGTTCGTTATGATATTTACCTTCTTTAAAGTTTTCTCTAGAGCTAGTATTTCTTACTTTTCTTTATCTAGTTTTGTATTAATCAATTCTTGAGCTTCATGCCATCGCTCCTCCTTGGTAGGATTTGGGTATTGCTCTATTTTCCTAGCTTGTGATCTAGTCACTACTAGGAATTTATTTTCTTTTTTTATTTCCTTACTCACTTCTCTAATTTCAATCCAATTAACATTATTTTTTGGTAATTAGAGTATTTGTATTATGTCGGTTTTGACTGGATTCCAAAACCATATACATCAGCTTTTATCAGCATGTGTTAGTAGTCATAAATAAATATGCTATCAGGGAAACCATGTAGGGAATACGTAGATTGGAATAAAAATAAAACTCCATGCATTTCGATGCTTACAAAAATTAACTACCAAAATTGACTGCAACTTCATAGAAGAAGAAAAACCAGCCATTGTTGGGAAACCACTAATACTACGCAAGGGAAAATATTCCTAGACATACAACAGAAACTGAAAATCATTAATACCCATCCAGGGAAAACCATGAGCATATCTCAAAAACCTCCTACACATGGGATGAAATACGTCCAAAGACCACCAAGAGATAACATTCCAGAAACCGAACACACCACCTACACATTTGGGTAGCATTGCTACCACTAGTATTGCCTATATTTTGAGGCTTGGGGAAATTCTTAATAAACTGACCTCATTCTTGACACTTCTCGAATTGGATGATTGGTCCTCCCTCAGAGTCATACTATAGTCGACTATGTCTACCTTGTCTTCCATCTTGATAATTATTCCTAAATCCACCGCTCATTGTGCCTTGTCCATTCCTTGAGGAATTTGGTTGTTCTTCTTATTAGACTATCAAATTTTTATGCCTTACTCATTTCAAATTAAATGGACAATTGACCACTAGATGTCCTTCTATATCACATATATTATAATATGTATTCTTTGGGTAATTGTCATTCTTATATCCTTTTGGTTTGCAATCCAAACACCAAATATCTTTTCAGTATTTTCGTACTTCTTTAACTTCTTTCATAATCTTATCAAATCCTTTTCTAAAGGAGTGTATGGTGCATTGAATTTTATCTTCTGTATCGCTTTCAGAATCATAATTTTTTTGATGTCCTTCGATTCTTGCAACTATTTTTTTAGCTTCACTTTCAAAGTTCTTTGCCTTTTTTAGTATTTCTAACTACATTGAATATGGCATTGCTTTAATTTTCTTCCTATATTTGTGCAAATTTCCATCTAAAAAAAAACATTTCACCATTCCATCTGCAAGTGGCATCTATATTTTATTAGCCAATTGTTTCAATTTTTTATTGTAGCTTTTAACATCTTCTAGTTTTTGTTTTGTTGCAAAAATATCTGTAATAATTTTTTTATCATCCCTCAATGGCCAAAATTCTTCTATGAATGCATATTTCAAAGTGGTCCATTATGTAAATGGTTGGGTATTATATATTTTTAGATACCAATTCATAACCATTCCTTCGCAAGGTGGACAAGAATAGTTATAACTATTCAGCCTCTTACAATACTCCATTTGCTCCCCAAATGGTAATGCAAGTTCCTATGTGGCATGTTGGGTCTTCTTTTCCTTCTCTAGTGAAGGGTGGCCATTTCTTGTTTGCCCACTCTATTGGAAATATTTTTCATTGGAATCATATCGCTAGGCATGCCACTTGACAATGATTATTTTGGAGTTCTGTTTTACTCCCTGTCTATTGTAGGTGGTTCAAATTATCATTCAAACACGTGTTCAAATAATCTTCTCTCTGACTCGCGTATGTCACTACTTTGTGATATTATTCATGAATATACAAGGCATGGTTCTGTTATTTCTCCCCAAGACCCCATGTGTGGTTGCTCTGGTACAAAAATTCTCTCTTCTATATCAGTTGGCCAACTGCTCTCTATTGGATTAGATGTTACCATCCTCTATTCACTTCTAATATTAGGTACATCTATTATTTTATTGTGTTCATTCTCTGTTGTCACCAATAATATCTCCCATATTTTTTGCTTTGATATTGGACTCTCATCTTCCAAGGGGTTCCACACTCATTCCACCTTTGTTTGTGAGACATCATATTAAATTTGTATGATTTGCCAATCATCCACTTCGTCATTGTGGTATCTGGTTCCTTCCTCGTTGGCTCTATAGCCTTGAATCTATCATTCACCTCTTTGCCTTGTCATATTTTCTTATTGAACCAAATCCGATTTAGGCAACGATACCAAATGTAGACAAGGGTGAGTGCTTTCTTGATATGAGGGAATGATAGGATTTTAGGAAGGAAAGGACTGATAAACTTGACTATAAAACATGGTGTCAACATATACTATTTAGCTCCAAATAGGTAATCAATAACATATTGCTACTAGATGTCTAATCAAGATGGGTAAACCAGTCTAGATGGGTAACTATCAAATATGTGCCATCCTATATGGGTAAGTGCTAGATGGGTAAGTCTAGATAGGTTGTTGGCTAGATGGGTAGCTTTAGACAGGTAGGCTTAGATAGGTAGGATCCTAGATGTGTTTCTTCAGACATGTAGCTCCAATTAAATGGATAGTTGCAAGTCTATATGGGTTGAGAATCAGATGGGTAGTTCACAGTCTTATATACATAGTGCAATAGCTAGGGCCTCATCTAATGTATAGGCTTATATGGGTTTTGTAACTTGCACATTCACACTTCATCCTATGAATTACTTCTTGATTTCTCATTCCTACAACTCTACACAACACATAAACATAACCCTATCTACTCCAATATACTCCATGGTATGCATTAGTCAAATACTTGTAACACAAGACACAACAATCACACCAAAATACACACAATACTAGAACAATGTTGCTTGCTATATTGATTTATAATGGATAATTACTCATTGATAATGGATCATCAATCATAGATGTACAAAAATGAGTAGGGGGATTATTTATAAGGTAAGCCTTGGAGGTTACTACAACCAACTAGGCTCAACTATCCCAACTATCCCTACGTTACTGCTCTAACTAATCAATATTAAAGCATAACAAACCAGTCCCAGACTAATTAACAAGTATGGCTTAACAACCACTCTCAAACTAATTAACAAGTCTAACTTAACTAATTATGATGGCTAGATTTATATTTTTATGCCACATTATTAATCAGTTTGTATTACATTATGATGACTGATTTTACATTGCAAAAACATTACATTATCAAAATTGCTATCAATTTGAAGATATTTTGTCCAATAGTTTAAGATGTCATTTCTTCATCGAATTATTGTCTACATAACAGAAATGGAGATAATCACACATAGGTGGCTCTTCAGCGATAGAGAGTAGCGGATGTTATTTTGGTCATCCAAGGATGACGAATGTGTTCATGCTTTATTATTGGTTTCTTTTATTAAGGTGGGTGGATAGAGCCAGAAATGGACTGGGGATAAGGGTGGCCATCATTATCATCATCATCATCATCAAAATGTGGCCCAAGCACCACGATGAGGAACCCCCATCATTGTTGCTCAAGGGCATCATGGGGATAGGTAACATGTTTGAGGGCCACACGGGGAAACAAGTGGTAGTTGATCCACACAAGAGATGTAGTAGATCACACCACATGAAAACTATTGAAGAACATGAAATGAAATGATGTCTCTACATGAAAAGGCTAAATCTACAAAACTAGGAAGCACCCTTTGTTGTCTACCATACCACTCTTTTCACATAGTCAAAAATGTTCCAGTAGTACTATAGATTGATCTTCACTATCTATTTTCATAATTTCCCACAAGCAAAATCATTCCCTTTGGAAGAGTAGCCTCCACATTACACAATAGGATCAGTAGTGTTGATGATGTACCATGTGGCCTCTAATTCATGGCCAAAATCAAACTATGTAGATTCTGGATCTGGCCTACAAAAATATCAGGTAGGGTATCTAGGGCGTCCCTACACCTTCTAAAGGAGAATGCCATTGTTGCTCACTATGACACAACGACGATAGCATCCCGTCGGGTTGTAGATATAAAAAACATGATCAATTTGGAAACAAAGAAGTTTTACAGAGGTGGATGAATTAAAATTTGTGGAAGAAAATTGAAGAGGATTTCCATGGTAAATCCCCTCAATAGTTCAATAGCCAAGAAGGCTCTAATACCAGTGAGAAGGGTAAAAACCCAACCAAGAAGTTTATTATTTTACCAAATTTTAATAGGCATCCTAGATGCCAAATAACAATAATAGGATATTTCTACAATCTTTCCGACTTTCTAAAAGTTGACAAGTTAATAAAATCTAAAATATTTTATTAAATCTATAAAAAATCCAATGCCTAAAAATATCTATATCATATTACATCTCTTGTTGCACGATACTCTATTTCTATTGATGAAAGGGCTACTACATGTTGTTCCTTGATTTACCAAGAAAAATGTCCTGAACTAAGATGAAACACATACCCTAATGTTGATTTTTTTGTCATTGGTAGATCTAGCATAGTCATAATCTGAATATCCTTATAAGTAAAATTATCATTTCTTTTGTATTTTAATCCAAATTCTATAGTCTTGTTGATATATTGCAATATTCTTTTTGTGGCTTTCCAATGACTTTCTCTAGGTTCTTGCATAAATCTAGAAAGATAATTTATTGTAAAAATAATATCAGGCCTAGTATCTATTAGATATAAGGACTTCCAATTAATTGTCATTATACAGTAGCAAAAACTAGTGGTGTCTTATCATATCTTGACAATTGCAGTCCTTGTTCTGTACGTGTATCTTTAGGTTTACAATTAGTCATTCTATTTTGTTCAACTAATGACTTTGCATATTTTATTTGTGTTATTGTGATGTTGTCTTCATTTTTATGAACTTCTAAACCAATATAGTAATGTAATAACCCTAGATTTTTTATTTCAAAATCCTTTTCTAGATCCTTCTTTACCCCATCTATTAGAGTCTTTGAGCTTCCAATGATAACTATGTCATACATATATACTATAAGAATTATGATTTCTAATCCATACTTCTTTATATAAATATTAGAATCTAATGTACTTTTAAATTTTTATCAAAGTAAATTATTATTAATCTTAATATACCATGCTCTTGGTGCTTGTTTTAACTTATATAAATATTTCTTTAATTTACAAACCTTTTTTTCTTGTCCTTTGATAACAAAACCTTATGGTTGATTCATATACTTCTTCTTCAAGATCACCATTAGGAAATACACTCTTAACATCCATTTGATTAAGTTTTCACCCAAATTGTGCAACTCATGCACAAACTATTCAAATAGTAGTCATTTGGCTATAGGTGCAAAAGTTTCTTCATAGTCTATTCCTTTTGTTTGAGTATATCCTTTAGCAACTAATCATTATATTTTTTAAGTGAGCCATATGCTTTATGTTTTATTTTGTAAACCCATTTACATCCTACCACTTTCTTTCCTTGTGGTAAATTAACTAGATCCCATGTTTTATTCTTCATTAATGTTGCATATTCTAATTTCATAGTTGTTTTCCACTCAAGTTGTCTTATAGGAACTTGTGTAGTTGTAGGTTCTATTATTGAACTTATTAATCCCATATAAGTTCTTTTCATACTATGATTTTGAGGTCTTGTAGTAGTAAGATTTGGAATTTGTTCTATCTTTGAGTCCTTAAATGTATTTCTCTACCATTTTGTTTCTTTTCTTTGAGGTATCATTATGAATTTTGGGTCTTCGGTTTGCTTACTAAATATTTCTAATCTTGTTTCTTTTTTTGAAGATTTTTCTTCATCCAATAAATTCAATATTGGTCTTGTATCAACCTTTTTATCCTCAACAAAAAAAAAAATCTCATCAAAAACTACATCTCTATTTATATAAAAAATTGTAATTGGATTAAATTATTTTAGGTCCTATTGAATTATCAGCATAACCAAGAAACATCCCGGATATGGTTTCTCATCTATTTTTTTTCTCTTTTCTTTGGAACTTTCACATATGCCTTACAAAAAAAAATTCTCAGATGTTCTATTGAAGGTTTTCATCCTAACCATACTTATTCAAGAGTGATATTTTTTTAAAAAATTGTGGGTGATCTATTTTATATGTATACTACAATTTTAATAGCTTCTACCTAATATTGTTTATCAAGATAAGCTTATTTTAGCATACATTGTACCATTTCCATAATTGAATGACTTCTTATTTCTGCAATACCATTCTATTGAGGTGAATATGTTGTAGTAAGTTGTCTTTTTACCATTTGTCATGAGAAATGATTCAAATATTTCTAAAAAAAACTCACAACCTCTATCTGAAAAAAGGTTCTTGATTAATTTCCCTATTTCTATTTCTACTAATTGCTCGAATTATTTCAAGTAACTAAATGATTCAAATTTAATATTCATAAAATACACCCATATATTTTTGGAATAGTCATCAACAAATACTTGAAAATATTTATGTCCTCCAAGACTAGTAGTATTCATTGGTCCACATAAATTTGTATATATTAATTCTAATTGCTTTTGAGCTCTATGGTTGCTAAGTTTGAAGGATATTCTATGTTGTTTTCTTGCAAGATATTATTTTTTTGGTAAATAAAAGTATTCATTAATTACCGGGTTTTGCAGGTTAACCCAAAACCTATTACAATATCCAGCCTTTTGCTGAGATTGTAGTGAACAAATTGTAGACTCCCATGAAATTTTAGGTAGTCCTTTAACCATCTGATGTCCATTCATTTCATTTATGGAAGATGCACATATGTGTACTAGCCTTTTATGCTAGAGTTCTTTGATATCTGATATTTTGAGTAACATAACTACATTTTATAATATATCTAGGGAAATTACACCATTTTTATATGAACCAAATGTTGTAAGTTTTTCTTGTTTAGTAATAAGACATTCCTTTCTATTGTTAATAATTTTGAACTCCACTGCTAACTTTTGATCCGTCAATTGAGATACTGAGAGTAGATTAGTAGTTAATCCAAGCACATATATTACATTGTTAATTATACCTTTACTTTCAAGAAGATTGATTTCAATGTTTCCTACTCCTTTTACCTCATATGTTTTATTATCAACTATTGCAACTAGTTTCTCATATATCTCTTGAAAATTATTGAACCAACTTATATTTCTAGTAGTAATTTTGCTTGCCCCTGAGTCAATATACCAATGACTTATACCAGATATGATTAATTCCTTTGAAGTAAAAAACCTGTTGGCATTTTTGCCACATTGATCCCCATTTGTTGAAGTACTAATGCTTAAGTTGTTGAAAATCTAACTTTTGTACAGGCTTGGATGCGGTTTTGATGAAAAAAGGAGCAAAAAGACTAAGTCCAGAAACCGTCGCGATTTCGCGACGTGTCGCGAAATCGCGGTCAACGCATGCAGCTAAAAAGAACTATCGCGATATCACGACGTGTTCTATTTTCGTTTTTTGAAAAGAGCATTGGTCGAAGAGGGATTCTAAAGAAAAAAGTGCAGCGATGCGCTGCACGTTCTAAAATCGTGGGCCATTGGTGGAAAGAGGGGTCTAAGAGTTCAAAGTGCAGCGACTCGCGCACGTTTCAAAATCGCGAAGCATTGATGCAAAGGGGAGTCCGAAGGCAAAAGTGCAGCGATGCGCTGCATGTTTCATTTTCACGGAGCGTTGGTTAACAGAAGAGTCTAAGGTAGAAAGTGCAGCGATTCGCTGACGTTCCGAAATCGTGCGGCGATTAGCTTCAAAAGGCTCAAGTGATGAAGTTGCAGCGATGCGCTGCATGTCTCGAAATCGCGCGGCATTGGTTGAGAAGGCAGTACAAAAAGTGAAGGTTGCAGCGATTCGCTGACGTTTCGAAATCGTGGTAGTTTGTTGCAAAAGGTCTAAGAGGTGAGGATGGTAGCGATTCACTGCACGTTTTTTGAAAAGGGTCCTTCAAAGGGCAAAGACGTCGCATTTTCACGGTTTATCAGCAAGACCGTACAGAGTGCCCGAAATATGTAGTGATATCGCTACATGTTCCGTTTTCACGAAACAAGCTAGCGATGGAGACGTTGAAGCCGAAGATGCAGCAATATCGTGACAGGGAAGATTTTCACGGTTTCCAACAGCCAAAGGTGTACGGTGTACCAAAATGTCACGATTTCGTGACCCGTCACGTTTTCGCGACCTGTGACAGTTTCTCGCCAAAATGCAGTATGAACGGCCGAGAAGGTTTTTTCGATTTCCAAGGATTAAATGCTTGCCCGAATTTAATGTTTTGCGGATTTCCAATGCGGTCAAGGTTGAAGAAGCGCCCAGGCCACCAAAATTGAAGATTTTATTTGTTCGAAGCTGCTATTCATGGATTGTTCTAATGGTTTCATGCACATGTTCAAAAACAAATTTAATGAAGGTGACCGCTGACGTCTAATTGCATTCAATTTTGTGGTTCTTCAAGGCTACGATTAAGGGGATCATGTTCCTAGTTTTCGTGGCATATTTGTAGATCTCAAGAAGGTTGGTTACCAATATTAAATGCTGCAAAGAGGACGGCCCTCTATAAAAACCAATGTAAACCTCATTTGTAGGGGTTGGGAGTTTTTCTGCTAGAAGCTAGAAGTACATTTGCAGGAATAAAAGAGTTGGTTTCTAATTTTCAAGCGTTGTATGGGTGATTTTCCTTTCTGTCCTTTCGCATTTCTAATAGCATTTATATTTCTTAATGGTTGTTCCATTTAAATTCTGCATAATTGGATTTAAATACTGTTGTTAAGGTATGATTCCTGGAGTGTAGTTTTGGAGGGATTTTCTGCATACATCGTGCGAGAGTTAAGTTAATGCTTTCTGTTACTTGCTGTTGTTGTCCTTCAAGTTTTTTGCTGTTGTTCTCCTGATCTTATCACTTCGGCTACGGCCATATTTCCCATTTCTTTTCGCATTTTTAAATTTCTTTCCAGCAACCCTTATCTTCAAATAAAATTTAGAGTAGTAAAGGGAACCAGCCCACTCTGGAGATTGGTCTGGGAGCCATCTCTTGCTTCCAGCCTTTCAATGTTGGCCGGGTCTAGGGCGCACTTGTAAAATCCTTTCCTGTGGCAGATTCGTGACCAACAAAACCTTATAGCTTCAAAGTTCCAAAGTTCAAATAATTAATTTTCTATTTCAAACCTTATCTCTCCATAAATTATATCTTTTCAATTTCAAATTGCAAATTAAAAATAAATTTCAAAATAATATTAGGGAGTAGAAATCCTTATATCTCCCCAACTAATAATTAAAATAAATTTTCTAAGTCTTCATTCAAATTTAAATGACTTAGGTATTCAAGCACCCATATTGAATACAAAATATTAAGGTAATAAGTCTTACCTTCACTTGTCAACTTTATTCCCTGATTTTGCTACCAATGTCACTTCTTATATCCGTACCTTGATTTGAGTGTTTTACTCTTACTGAAGCACTTTAACTATTGTGTCTTTGTATAAAAGTTGAAACACCTATAAAGCAACTACACTCCCCTTTGGCACTCAACTGTAATGTCTATCATGCACAGCTTCTGCTCACAGGTGAATGTAATCCACTTGGATTTCAAGTGCAATGTATCTTATTTCCTCAAATAAATGTAATTTCGTTGGATGACTTCAATCTCCAAGCCTTAGTATTTAGGCAGGTTTTTGCATGCTTTGGTCTAAGCTTTCTATCTTTAGTATTTAGATGGATTTCTATGTACTTTGGTCTAAGGTTTCCTTCTTATACAGGCACTTATCCTCTGGTGTTTCTCCAAACAACAAATCTTATAGTTTTTATCTCTTTCTTAGACCAAATGTATATGGTGCACTGTCTTCTAGTTATTTTTCTTAGACCAAATATGTATATTGGTGCTATCTTGGACAAGAATGTCCAAATCAATCTATGATGGCTATTCACCATTCTTATTTATGTTTTTGTCTTTTTCTAGCATAATAAATCTTACAATGCTACTTCTTTATATCTTCTTCTAACATTGCTATAAAATGGAGTCCTTGCCTTCACCCAGTTGCTTCCAAATGGAAACCCTCTAACAATATATTTTCAGGTGACTTCTCCATGGGATGCTTGTAATGGGTCTTGTTGGTCATCAAATCTGCCTAGGAAAGGATTTGGGTAAGTGTATGCGCCCTAGACCTAGACCAACATTGAAAGGCCGAAGGGAAGAGATGCCCCTCGTGCCAATCTCCGGAGAAAGGCCGGCTCCTATGCTAAACTACTTTGGTGTTTTGAGATAAGGGTGCAGGAAAGAGATAAAAAGAGTAAGGGTGCAGGAAAGAAATAAAGGGAGTAAGGGAAGAGAGATCAATGATTTAAAGTGGGAGAGAACAGGAAGCACGATCACTAACTAACAACTTGAATAGCAGCAAAGAACACCAAGAATAAATGAAAGAAACACCACATTAACCTTCCTATGTATCCTCTGGGCGAGCTCCAGGATTCTCCTTCTCCCTTTCATCAAAATTTAGGGTTCAGAGTAACGACGATTAGGACAAGCGAATATAATAGAAACCACAACCCACCAGGCAGCATAAAAGAAAACCAATATAGCGTTTTTCCTCCCCTATGTATCCTTCAGGCGAATTTTAGGGTACAGTCCCCAATCGCACACCGAATTCAGGATTCAGAGTATAGTATGCAAATGAAGAAAGACAAAAGAAATAAACACGAAAGGCAACATACAAGAGAGAAATTGAGCCCAAAGCTCTTTAGTATTAATCGCAGGACATCAAGTTACAGCAGCTTTCTAGCAGAAAGTTCCCCCCTTTTTCATTACAATGCCTGGGTTTTTATAGAGGACCCGACCCTCTGAGTCATAATTACACAGAATGGAGAAGTACGCCCTCGAGCCCTGAGAAGTCGGCTCCTCATGGCTCTCGTGATCGAGCTTTCAAATCTATTACCAAAACTGGCAACTATGACCGGGTCAACCATGGAAAGATGCATTGATGAGCCGTTTGAGCGTCCTTGGCCTTCGGGTGCGGTGCTCGAGTGGCCGCCATGCTCGTCGGGCTCTTCATCATGGACTGATACTTCATTTCCAATTGCTAAAAATGAGCAGCGAGCTTATCGGGCACGAAAAAATGCATTTATGAGGCACTTGATCACCTCGGGAAAATGCCCGGCTTGGAGTGTGTGCCCGTGAATGCGCTTCGCTGGATGTTCGGTTGCAATGGATTTGGGCCGAAGCAATAACTCCTCCTTGATTCGTACTTCACAAAATGGAGCTTCGCAAAACTGCTTCGGGGGTGATGAGTGCCGAAATAGACTTCCTCCTTGTCGCTTTGCTGACACAAATGCTTCGCTGATGCCTTGGAGAAATACTTCGCTGCGATCCTCGTTCAAAACTGTGGTTCGGGAAGGTTTCGGCCGAAACACATTCTTGCCTTCAAAAATGCTTCGTTCTTCTCGGCTGCCAGCACTTCGGTTGAAAATGCTTCGTACGAAAACTAGCCGAAGTGGATGCTTCGCTATGGTTTTCGACGAAGTAGAAATGGTTCGCTGGCGGGGAGGCCCGAAGTGGGTGTTTCGGCAGTTTCCTGGCGAAGTAATCTTCAATGTTTCTTCGAGTTCCGCTTCGCTAGTCTTCTGGCCAAAGTATTTACTGGAAATGCTTCGGGCCCGAAGTTCTTTTCTACCTTAGCAAACTTGGACCGCGGTCTGGACTTTCCTTCTTCGACGAAGTTGTTCTTTTGAATGCCGCTTCGCACAACTTTCACCCGAAGTAGTGGTTTGAAGCATTTCGGGCCCGAAGTTCTTTTTATCGCTTCCCTTGTATTCTTCTTCGGCAACACTACTTCACAAAATTTTTACCCGAAGTAGTGCTGGAAATGCCTCGGGTGCGAAGCTCTTCTCGTTTTCTTTCGGTGAAGCTCTTTTCCCTAGCTTGTTCGGCAGCGAAGCTCTTTATTTTTCATTTTATGTACAAGGGGGTGGCAGGGAAAGCCAAAATTGCTGCAACTTTGCAAATAAAAAACAACAAAGAAATACTTTACAAAAACACTGTACAAAATTTTGATTTCTTTTTCTACCCCTTGTGCAATGTGACAAAATTGTCAACATTCTTGGCGGCTCGCGGGGCAACGAGCTCGTCTCGGTGGGAGAACCCTTAGCTTTGATCCATTGGGCCAGAGTCACCTCCAGACCCTTCTCCTCTTTCTCCCTCTGGGAGTGCTTCCATAGCTGGTTCTCCTTCTTCTTCTGCTTCTTCTTCTTCCTCTTCTCCTTCTTCTTCCGGCGTGGCTTCTTCTGGAGCGGCTTCCTGCTGCGGTGATGGGACAAGACGATCGCGGATTTTCTTCATGGTTCGGTGGACCTGAGACCAGGCACTCTTCGAGAAAGGTTCTAGATCTTGTAGAGCCTTGATCAAAATGTGGAACCGATCAATCTGCCCGATATCAGCATGTTGGGCTCTAGTATACAGATCGTTCAGGCAGGCCGTGATCTTGCAGTATCTCAGAAGGAAATCTGTGATCTGTCTTTCTATTATTGGTTTCGCCCATCCGTCTATCTTCGAGACGTCACTTTCAAACTGAAGCCATGTCGGCTTAATCTCTTCCTTGGTCAGGAGGTTCCCATCATCATCTGTGAAGCTCGAGAAACCCATGGAAGAGAGATCTTGAAAATAGCCCATTGATGTGCACTTGCTCATTCTCGAACACATCTAGGAGGTCCTTCGCCTTCTGCATTTTCTGCACCTTAGAGAAGAAGGCGCGAACTGTGGCCCGAGCTGTAGACCAATCCCTAGCTATCCGACTCATCGCAGGGACCTGCAAGTCTTGATATTTGGCGCTTTGGACATCGAAAGCTAATTTGAGTCGGCTTCTAGCTTTTTGAGTGATCTCATCGATGATTGGCCCTCCTTCGACAGTGGCATTCTGGGCTTCCATGATATAGGCCAAAATTGAAAGGGCACTGGAGGCCCGAGATCTGAAGTTTTTGAGCAAGTGCGAGCGAATCTCCTTGATTCTGCTCCTGTCACACAGCCCTAGGCCCTCCTTTTTGTACAGCTGACTCTGCATCTGCAAGATTTTTCCTTCAAGCTCTTTGGCCTTCAGATCATTCTCGGCCTGTCTTTGTGCTCGATTTTTAGTCGTACACTCCAGTTGTTGTATCTGCAATTTTAGGGCATGTGCTTCTTTCCTCATTAGCTTGCACTGCTCCTCGGCATCTACTAACTTGGACCAGGTCCTCACCAGCTCTTCCTCTAGTTTGATATTAGCGCTCTCTGCTTCAAATCTACGTTGGTTAGCGATATTTGCATGCGCTCGAAAGGTTTCGATTCTGACATGCATGGAAGTTGATTCATTGTCCACATTTAAATGCTCTAGGTCCTTGGATTTGTCTTGGTAATCGTAATCTGCTGGAGTCATTTCATCCAGGGGCTTTTGGACCTTGGGGATCTTCTTTACTTTGTGCAGCTTCCCGACCTTCAAATCGAAGACAGCGCATTTTTCTACTTGGGCCAGAGAGCGCCCTCTCTTCTTCCTCGCCTCCTTCAACATTTTCTCTATGTTTTGCGGGCTTGGAAGAGCTTCTCGGCTAAGGGGCGTTCCTTTATTATGGATAATTGGGATTCAAATAAGGCTGGATCTCCAGCCGAGGGGGTAAACAAATATAATGAATCAATGGGGGATGCCTCACCAGAAGGTTCGACGACGGGTGTGGCTAGGGCTTCGGCAAGTGGGGCAACACCGTGTATGATGGGAACATGGGCTACGGGGTTCGACATTGGGGTACTATCTTCGCCTTGGCTAAGGACTGAAGGATCGGTGGTGTGGGTGGGCGAAGAAGTTTCGATAGGTTTGTCCTGGCCGGATGACTCGGGTGGAGTGGGGCTAGGCAGAGTACAGGGTGAACTTGGGATGGCCATGGGCACGACGTGAAGAGGCGATTGACCTTGCAGGCACAGGGGAGGCTGAGGAGAACCTTTGATCGAGACCATGGTAGACGTGTGAGAGACCAGGGCAAAGGGTGGAGAATGCGTACCTACGTGCCCTCCTGGCAGAGCGGTCGTGGTGACTTCTTGCGTAATCGGCTCCTGCTCGTCCTGGGCTTCGGCACTCCCTGCCTCTATGATTTCTACTTTGACGTCCCCTTCTGGTTGGAGGAGTGCCTCCACATCAATGATGTCTATATTTGGGACTGTCTCGGCACTTGGTGGCACCGCACCTTCAACATTTGCTTCGGTCGGGCCTGGTGCGGGTTTTTCGGTAGGAGCACTTGGATGCCCTGTACGGGGTCACTTTGGGTGGCTCGGAGGCACTTGAATTTGTTTTGGCCTTTTTCTTTTCTTCCTCTCCAATGGTTGCTCCGACTCTTTGGCACTTGTGTCTTCAGATGGTCCTTGTGGTAGTGCCCTTGGTGTAGCTTCAGCTTCTTTCTGTCCTCCCGAGGCATCGTCGGTCCTCCCTGGGCTTTCGCCCGATCCTGGGGTAGCTGGAGGAACGAAATCGGTGAAGGATATGGGCTTCCAAGATCCAACATTGGTTTCGTAGACAATTGCGAAGTCCCTATCCATTGCCAAGAGTCCATAGGAATTCATCTTTCGATGATGGACTCTCATTATCCACCATTCCCTCAGTTGTTCCTCATCCCAGTTCTTCAATTCTTCCTTTAAATCATCTTTGGCTTTCCTCCAAAATGTGGAGTCTGGAGTTGGGAAGGGATACCGGTTAGGGTCAAACTCCACTTCCATGGGGTAAAAATCATGCCAGGGAGGCAACGTTCTCACTCTTTCTAAATGCCACTCTAGATCCTTCCCGTTGGGATTATTTCTCTGCTCCATTATTTTGGGGTGGGGGCAGACATGAAAATTCTTGCATTTCAAGTGATCCTTCATCACTCCTAGAGGATCATAAAGCCACCTCTGAGGAATCTGGAGCAGGCCAAAATTAGCAAGCTTCTCTTCCAAGAATATGTTCTGCTTCAAGGCGAATACTTCAATTACCCCCATCCTGAAGGGAAAGTCACAGGTGTGTGCCCACTTTCGGCCGTGGCCGTAGACTTCGTTGGTTGCGTCGCTCTGCCGAGCGACCTCCAGTGCGAATTGGTACTCGGATGGGAAGACAGGCAGTAGGAAGGGTTTCCCCATGAAGCCGAATAGGCGTATCACAAGCCCCTATGTCAGTTGGAATACATCTCCCTTTCTCGCCTGCACCACCTTGTCTCTCAGACTGAGGGGCACCCGAGGGCTAGACCCTGTTAACAATTGCATGGCGGGTCCCAAAAATTGTTGATTGAAAGAATAATAAGACTCTGACCTCAATAGGAGGCGAGTCCACTGGTACACAGGCAGAGGATTTCCATCCTTGCCACTTGATGTAATTGCAACATGGGGAAAATTTTTATGTATCTGATAAAAGAATAGCCAGACAAGGAAAGAGCATGGACCGAAGTGTTGCTCCGCTCCAGATTTCTTCATAGTGGTAAGCCGCGTGTGCAGGTTTCGGGCTACCCATTCTACCCAGTCAAAGAAGACTGGGTTGGTGTTTGGCCTCGAAGCATCGGGGGCATAAAACTCCCCTCTGGAAATACACTCGGCTAGAGACACCTGCCAGGGGTGCACCGAAGCGTCGGTTGACAGGCCTGCCACCCATGCGATGATGGAAAAAATGTCTGTGTTCTTGAAGGCCTCCAAGGGTAGGGGCATTTGGGGCAGCTTGCCTGAAGGGAGCCCACTTTTGAGGTTCTCTCGTAGGAATTTCAACACGTAGTTGTTCGAGGTGAACCTCTCCATTTGTTCGCTCAGAATGACACTACGAACTGTATACCCCTTCGGTGGCCCTTGCTGCGATGTGAAAGCTGCTTGCACGTCCTCCTTCAAGATAGAGAATAATTTATGGCCAGCGGCATTCAGCACTTGCCTGGAAGCTGGTTGGTAGTTCTGTGCGATGGCATAAATCAGCTCAGGGCAATGGTGCACAGGAGGAGTCAGATACCAATAGATTTGTGAATAATACGTGGCGGCCCTCTTGTTGTCCGTCGAGAGCCTGCTCCTCATAAAATCAATAGTGTACCTGAGCTCGGCCATGCTTCTTGAGAGCTCTATGTCTTTAATTTTCTCCCACCTATCAATTGGTGGCTCTACAAGTTGTTCGTCTTCAGATTCTTCCCTCTCTTCCACAACTTGTTTTTCTGGGCGGAGGTTCGGGTTGACCTTCTTAGGTCTCTACTTTTTCTCCTCCGAACCTTTTGTTTTCTTGAGAACTGCCGCCTCTGGCTCCTTCCCCCTCTGTGTGGAGCTTTTCTTTCCCATGTTGGATGCTTACGGCAGCGAAACTTGCAGCGCAGACTATTTTGGCGTCAAGGAATCTCACAGCGAATGGCGGCAGAATTTGCAGACTAGCAATGGGCTCTCAATCTCGCATTTACAAATAACCCTTTCCTTGCTAAAACCTACGTTTTATAGCCTTAAGGGGCAACTACCCCTATTTATGGCTCTTACCATAATTAAATCCATGTTTATGACCTAGGAGATCGTTGCGCCATCCGATTGGTTATCTTGCAGCATCGTACGCGGGGCCACGCGCTTTGATGATTACGCCTTGCATTGGAAGCATGACCTACTGCCATCTCGTACTCGGGTGCGAGCTTTTCTCTCAACCGAATCGCCTCGGGATGCACCCCGCCACCTTTGCCTTAAATTCATCCGCTTCGAACTCTTTTCAAGATGGTAGTCGACACATTTCTTGAGACACATTTTAAATGCTCCCGCCTTGCGCGTTATTGGTTCGACAAAGTTGAGATCGGAATTGGAAATGTTTCGCAATGAACCTCTTCTTCGGGCTAATTTTCTGCGCTTCGGGCCCGAAGTATTTCTCCATCGCCGCGCTGCCGCTTTGCTTCGCGAAGACCGCCTACCGAAGCTTACCTTATTTGGAAATTGCTTCGCCAACTTTGCTTCGAAAACTGCTTTGCCAGGGCTCCTTTTAAAATCTACTTCGCAAAACTTTTTCCCGAAGTCGCTTCTTGAAATGCTTCGGGTGCGAAGCTCTTTTCGTGCCTTTGTTTGAATTTGGGTTCGGCCCTTTTGAGGGTAAAGTGCTTCACTGCGAACCTCCTTGCAACTGCTACTTCGCATCAAAAGTCCCCGAAGGAGATTTTGGAGTGTAGTTCTTGGCTTTTGCATCTCGAAACAGGACGTATATACACAAAATTATATACAAAAGTACATACACATTTTTTATTTATTTTTTATTTTTTTTAGAGAGAGTTTTACCTCAGCGATGAAAAGTCTTCAGATGAAGACCATTGACAGAGATCGGCAAAACCTGGCCATCTGCATCTTTGAGGATGAAAGAGTTGGCCGAGTTCACCTTCACAATTTCGAATGGCCCATCCCAGAAGGCGTCCAGCTTGTCATGATTCCCAGGCTTGGCCTTCCAGGAGTCCCACTTCCATACCAGATCTCCCACTTTGAATGTGCGATTGGATGATTTTTTCTTGAACCAATCTTGGGTGACCTGAGCATGCTTAGCAAAGTTCTGGTAGGCTTCCTCGTGATCTTCCTCTAGCTGCAATAGCTGAGCTAATCTATTTTCCATTGGACTAACTCCATCTTCTTCTTCTAACAACTGCAGTGCAGGGATCTCCACATGGGTGGGTAAGATGGCCTCCTTGCCATAGACCAAGGCATAAGGCGAAGTCTTGATTGACTTCTTGATAGAAATTCGATCGGCCCACAAGGCCCGATCTAGAAGGAGATGCCAAGTCCTTTTGTTTTTCTCTATAAGCTTTCTTAGCACCCTCAACAAGGTCTTGTTGGTGGATTCTGCCAATCCATTGCCCTGTGGATAGTAGTTGGAGGAGACTTTATGATATATCCCATGTTTGTAGAAGAAATCATTGATTTTGGTGCCTAAAAAACCGGGACCATTGTCCGTAATGATTGCTTTGGGAATGCCGAACCTGGTGATCAAACCCTCTAGGAAGGCGATTACAGTCTCTTGATCCGCATGCTTCGTAGGGATCGCTTCGGCCCACCTGGTGAAGTAGTCAGTTGCGGTCAGGATGAACTTATGTCCCACGGAGGAGTTTGGTGATATGGCCCCTATGAAATCCAGCCCCCATTGTTGAAAGGGTGTCTCTACTTGTATCGGATGAAGGGGCATCAAAGCATTTTTGCTTCATCCAGTGAACTTTTGACACTGCTCGCATCTGCGACAAACGGTGAAGGCATCGATGAAGAGTGTGGGCCAATAATAACCCGCCTTGATTATCTTTAGTGTCGTTGTTCTTCCCACGAAGTGACCTCCAGATAATCCTGAATGAAATTCTCCCAGGACTCTCCTTTTATCATCATCTTTTATGCACTTGAGAAGGACGCCATCAATGTTCCTAAAAAATAGGCCTTCGGGGTGCAAAGTATATCGGGAAGACCGCATCCTAAAATGCCTTCGCTGTGAAGCATTTAGATGCGAAGGACATCTGCCGGTGTTGAAGTAGTCGACTATCTCACTAACCCAATCTTTCTCATCCTCTTCCTGGTTTGTGAAGCATCCTTCGGCTGGTGAGTCATCCCATTGAGATTTTGTCGCTTCGGCCACTGCACTCTTCGCCAATTCTTGACACAATGCACGACCGCAAACCAGTTTTGTGGGCTTGATCTCAATGTCAAATTCTTGTATCTTGTTCACCCAACCGGCTCTCTTGCTTCCCAATTCTCCTTGGATGATGAAATTGCGCACGTCGGGGTGAATGACAAAGACCGTAACCCGACTTTGGGAGATGAACTGCTTGAACTTCCGAGAGACTTCATTACTGCATGCACCTGACGTTCTATGAAATTGTATTTCTCTTCATGGGGATTGATCACCTGGCTTAGAAATGTGATGGGACGCTCTTCACCGTCTTCCCCCTTTTGTGTCAGGACCACAACATAGCTCTCGGGTTCCCCTATGGCATACAGGATAAAATCTCGACTGTAGTCAGGGTTGATCAGGACCGGTGCCTGAGCGATTCGGGCCTTAATCTCTTCGAATGCCTCCTTTCTCTCTTTCGTCCAGATGAATTCGGTGCCCTTCTTCAAAAGTTCGGACATTGGCTTGATGACTTGGGCGAAATCGGGGACAAACTTCCTCACGAAGTTGATCTGGCCGAAGAAATATTGAAGTCCTTTCTTGTCTGCTGGGAGTGGGAGCTTCATTAGAGCCTCGGCTCTATCGGGATCTACAATGAGGCCCTTTTTTGATATCGCATGTCCCAGCAACTTTCCTTCGTTGACTGCGAATATGGACTTCTTCGGATTGATTGAGATGCCAAACTCTCGACATTTTTCGAAAATTTGTTGTAGGTGTACGGGGTGATCCTCCCTTCTTTGGGAGAAAATGGTCATGTCATCTAGATAGATGACGATAACCTTATTCAGAAGCTCACCAAAAGCTAGATCCATCGCCCTCTGGAAAGTGGCACCAGCATTCGAAAGGCCAAATGGCATTCGTTGGTAAGCAAATGTCCCCCACTTGGTGGTGAACGTTGTTTTATGCTGGTCTTCATTCCTAACCCAGATCTGATTGTATCCGGAGAAACCATCGAGCAGGGAGAAGCATTGAGCTCCAGCCATCGAGTGCAAGATCTGATCGATTTGCGAAAGAGGATAGTGGTCCTTGAGAGAATCCTGGTTCAAGTTGTGAAAGTCCACGCATAACCGTATATCTCCATTCTTTTTTCTGACGGGGACTAGGTTTGCTACCCAAGAAGAATGCTTGATGGGATAAATTATCTTCACCTCGAGCATTTTCAGGAGTTTGGCCTTCATCAGGACCTCGATCTTCGGGTTAACCGGCCTTTGCTTTTGTCAGAAGGGTTTGACCCCCTCCTGCAATTCAATTGTATGTTGGATCAGTTGCCGATCGTATCCCCTGAGGTCTTGATAAGACCAAGCAACTATGTCGGGATACTTCCTGCACAGAGTCTGGATCTGTTCTATCTCTTTCGAAGTGCAATCGGTTCCAACTTTTATTGCTTTTCCAGGTTCAAGCTCTAAATCTTGATACTGCTTTTCATTAACTTTGATCCTGTGAGAGAGTGCTCGATCATTCTGATCAAAGAGGCTTTCCAGAGTAATCAATCCTTTGGGAAGGTGGTTATTCTTCAATTGAACTAGCCCTTCATATTCTTCACCGTCAGGGCTTCTGCTTCGATTGTGGTGGCTTCTTGAATCATGAAATTTACAATCTGCTCATCATTGTCAAAGACTTGCCAATGTAGGTCTCTGTCTGGGACAGAGGGTCTGTAGATCATCCTCACAGCTTTGGGCTTGTGCACCATGTCTTCTTCTGGAGAGTACTTGGCTACGATGGATGCCAGAACATCGACATGTCGATTCTTTTCTCGTGGGATAGACTACAGATTGAGAGATTCAAACTGGTCAAACAAGTCCCATACCCTATTCCGGTACGACTTGAGATAATGCTTCTTTGAAGTGCACCTTTTTGTGACCTGGTTGCATACCAGTTCAAAATATTCAAATATTTGGAGGTGCTTTATGCCTAACTTGTCAGATTTCTTGAGTCCTAGGCATAATGCTTCATATTCTGCTGCATTGTTGGTGCAGCTCCATATCAACCGGTAGCAATACTCCTTTTGCTCTCCGGATGGAGAAACTAGAAGAATCCCTGCCCCAACACCATTTTTACATCGGGCGCCATCGAAGAACAACTTCCATAGTCCTTCTTGGGCACTTGTTCTATTCTTTGGTTGGGTGTGTTTCTTAGGCTTGGCGATCACATAACATCCTATCTCGGTCTCTATCATGGCATTAAAGTCTGCCAATGAGAACTCATATTCATAACTTAGTTGCGCAAGAGATTCCTCGACCAGGTCCACCTACTCTACTTGCTCCACTATTGCATTCACTGGATCACTGCTCTCTTCTTCGGACATCTTCTGCACAAGGAAGGAAGAAGGCTTTTCATTGTAGATCTTCACCTTCTTTCCTTTGAATGGAATCTCCAGATGAGAGTAATCCATAGACAGATATCCGCCCGACTTTGCTGTGAATTCCCTTGACAAGCACATATTGAAGTATGGCTCCAGGTCGATGACCACTACCTCTTGTATGACCGTGATCTGAGGCATCTTATGTAGTTGAATAGGAATTTATTTGATCACTCCTATAGTCTTCAATGGGTACCATCTATAACGCTCCAAATTTTTTGCATCCTTACCTTCAGGCTATAGGATCCGTGCCCGAAAGGAGGATGGGAAAAGGATGGCGTGGTACCTCGGACTGAGAGGCCTTGCGAAGGTCCCGCCTCTTGGGGGAGGTGTATTATGGTGATTTTTCGATGGATGGTGGGTTCACCAGGAAACGTTTGAATGGCGTTTCCACGCCTAGGTTGGGAATGTGTTTAATGTGTTCAGTTTTATCTTTAAACATTCGAGTCCTAGGTTTGGCCAAATGAATCTAAGTTGTTCTATTATGAAAATGCAGATTAAATGAATACAGAAAAACAAATTAGAACAAAAAACAGAGAAAGTAAGCAAGATTAAAAAGCCATACCTGATCCGGATGTCTGATGAAGATTCTGATTCTTGAAGCAGTCGGGATCGCCTCTGATTTGATAGGATCATCTGCTATCAGACAAGATCGTCTGAGATTTGACGAATTCATCAGACGAATTCGTCAGAGACCCGCAATCGGAGAAGTAGACACAAAATGCAGAAAATGCAACTATTCTAACAGAGGGCAATGATGTAGAATAACAGCAATAACATTAAAATGATGATAATAAGCAAAATACGAGTGCACTACAATGATTTGATGACAATTGGTGACTTTATTATGCATTTAAAGCTACATGGGTGAACTCCAAGATGCAGAGTAATAAGGAATAAACTTAGATTTAACTAAATGCAGAACAATGTATAAAATAAAAGGATGAAGAAATGCAAACTCTGGGCACTGATTGCCTCAATGTTGACTGCAGTCGAAATCGTCTCGCATTGGTACGAAATCGTCTCGAATCGAACAAGATCGTCCAAGACGAACTGAGCTTGCTCCGGCTAAAAAATACTAAGGTTCCTGCAACAAAATTTGGATAGGACTAGTGCAAATAGTAATTTATGATGTCTTAGTGCGTATAAAGTCAAATTACAGGAAATATCAGCCAGGGGGAGGTTAAGGGGAGGGCCTAAGTTTAAATAGGCTTAGGAGGGAGGTTAGGAGGTTGGAGATCATCCCAATTTGGGAGATCTCCAACGGGGAGGGTCTCTAACGATGCAGACACGCTTCTGCCCGGATTAGAGACACCGTTGGAACAGAGGCTAATTGAGAAAAATCAGTTTTGGGACAAGATCGTCCGGACGTCCTAGTCCAGATGAAATCGTCCGATCTGAGGCGATATCGTCTGATCGACGACGATATCGTCAAACGGTCAAAACAAACTCTAAAAATGGCACGGGAAAGGAGGAAACGGGTTAAACGGTGGTTTGGGAGCGGTTTGGGGGTTGAAATTTGAATTTGAATATTTACTAGAGTAATTGTAATTATTAAGGTTTTACTGCGCCAATTTTAGGGTGCTACATTTTGCCCCCTCTTTAGCGAATTTTCTGAAGAAAATGCGTTAAAGATGAGTTCTTCTCGATCTACGAGAAAGCAAAAATTATTCCCATTTTTAGGCGACGATTCTAGGTCGAATCGTACGATAGCTTACTATGGTGCCCCCTCCGTGTTTTTACCCAAATCGAACGTTTGAGGTAAAAACGCGAAAAGCAAAAAATTTGAAAATGTTTTTAATTGTTTTTTTGAATAAAATTAAGAAAAATAGGGTAAAACCCTAATTCATTGTTACTGTTCATTTTTATAGTTTTCTGGTTTCTAGAGCTCTGGAGACAAAAATGGTCGAGACAGCGCACAGATCGACAGAGGTCCGACGCGGGCTACGGGTAAGGGTCTAAACTTAGTTTAGAATGCTTTACTTTAGAATTTAATGCTTTTTAGACTAGATTTGCTTGATTTTTGAGCATCGCGGCCATTTTTGGGCCGTCGACGTCGTCGAGACGAAATCGTCTCGATTTCGTCGAAATCATCTCGATATCGCCGATTTCGTCTAAGGGCGAAATCAGCGATAGGGGGACGATTTCATCAAAAAGGGGACGATTTCGACTGGCGAAATCGGAGACGAATTTGCTCAAATTGGGGACGATATCGTCCAATTGTGGACGATATCATCATTTATGAAATTGAACTTATTTTAACTTGCATTTTTAATTAATGATTTAGTAATGATTTTTATTGTTGATTTTGTTTATGTTGCAGAGAGGATTACTAAAGAGCAGAGAATGGAAATATGGCGGGTTGAGGGATGACTTGGCCGCCCTGTCGCAGGCAGAGCGAGATCAGCTGGCACAGGTCGGCTTGCAGCACGTGGCAGAGATGCCACAAGTTTCTACAGATATGGGGCTATTGACAGCCCTAGCAGAGAGGTGGTATCCGGGTTCTTCCTATTTTCGGTTACCGACAGGGGAGATGACTCCCACACTGGAGGATGTATGGAGGATTTTGAGGATCCCCATACAAGGATGGCTGATCACTCCCATGGCCAATCAGGGCCACGCGATGATGCGACTGTGTGGCGATCCGAGCTTCGCCCTAGAGAAGGGCGGAGTGAATATCGAGTCGCTGCACCAGATGCCTGGGGCATCTAGACTCACACGGGTTTTGGCTGGGGTGGTAGGTGGACTTTTGTTGTGCCACCAGAGCGGATGCAGGATACCATGGGTACTGACAGATGTGGTCTGCGACATGCGAGACCACGGATACAGATTTGCTTGGGGGAGCTTTGTGCTCTACAGATTGTACAGGATCCTGCATGGGGTCGTGTACAAGGGCGGTCGATGTCTGGTTATGACATCGCTACTACAAGTTTGGTGCTGGGAGCACATCATGGTGCGGAGGCCGGTAGGGCTTCCATTGATAGGGATTGACGGGGAGAGGCCCCGAGTTTTCTATTGGTGGCTCCGGAGAGGGGCACAGCGGCGGATAGATCTACCAGTGTCCCGGAGACTACTAGATGACCTCGTCTCCGACCAGATCACCTAGAGGCCTTGGAGAGATCATCCAGGGTGGGCCGAGGACGGACAGGAGCTGGCTCGCATCAGGCGAGTCTCGCTGGCTGAGGATGGAGAGGGGAGAGGTGGAGCTCCATCGATATGACCGAGTTTTGAGGCAGTTCGGTCTACAGCAGGGGATTCCATCTCTGAGAGACTACGAGTTTTCTCGGACTGTCCGAGATAACACTACAGTTAGCGGGGCTCCAGATATGCAGTGATTCTAGAGTCAGGACGCAGATGATGCCCCCATTCAGCCAGTGGATGGGGACGACGTTGGGGTAGCCGACGGCTACGATGCCTGGTACACAAGGCATCCGCCCTCCTCGGATGACGAGGGCTCAGGGTCCGATTCACGCAGTTGTGCGTCGGATGGGGAGGCGGTGCCAGGCGGCCATTGAGGTGGCACAGGGTCACGGCGGGAGAGAGCAGAGGAGGCCACAGGCGCAGCAGAGGCCACGACAGCAGGAGAGGAGGGAGGAGAGACCCCCTTCTCCATAGAGAGAGAGGCCACCATCGCCCGATAAGGGCAAGGGTGTTGACACTAGGGAGAGCAACGAGACAGCGACTCTCCGAGCGGAGACAGTCCGTCTCCAGGCACAGGTGCAGACATTGCAGGATGAGGCTACATGCCACCGAGCTGAGGTTACACAGCTCAGAGATGAGATTGCACGCCTCAGAGCATGGGGTGGAGGAGCGAGCACGTAGGAGCTGGCACGGTCGATTGCTCAGACCGCGTTCTACCAGGGTATCTACTTCCAGATGGTGCCAGAGGGTCAGAGGGTACAACTGCCATTCGGCATTGCTGACCCGATCAAGATTGGGTCATCGAGGACTTCATCTCGATCGACGACTAGGACTCGCAGTACCACACATACTACGATGGGGCCACCTCGTCCACCTCAGGGCGGGGGAGGAGATGAGGCTGAGAGCTCGAGGGGTTCTCGAGGCTAGGCTACTGCACTATACGTGATTGATTGTATGATTTGAGAGGATTGAGTATGCCAAGATGTAGATTGTGGCATACCAATCTATTTTTGAGATGATGTACATATATTTGATATATATATAGATGAGATATATTTTTTTTGATCATATGACTTGTCTTATGCGTTTGTATAATGCTTTAATGTTTAAAGTGTGATTGATTTAATGATTCATGTAATTATGTCGTTTGGAAATATGTATGGTTTTTAATAAATGCTTTTAAAATTTAAATGAAATAATCTGATAGAACAAATTGGTTGTTTGTGATGTGGTGATTTGATAAAAAATAAAAAGACTTTTAACAATAATTTCAAAGGACATTGTCGCTATTATAGACCATTTCATGGAGTCGCCGCTCACTCGGTCGTCAAGCTAATCCCAAGTATAGAAATATTGTTAAAAAGTAAAAGGGTGCTTAAGAGACTGTCTTAAGACTTTGGTTGTGAGGATGCAAATGATGATGATGATGATTTTGTTGTTCAGATTTTTCATGAAAATATTATGCATGAAATATTTTAAAATGGCTTTTGCTAGGCATAAATTCCTAAGTGTGATAAAATGTTGAATAATTCCTTAGAAATTATACCATGGTTGCAAATTTGCAGTTTGACATGATGACATGAAATAGAATAGGTGTTTGTTTGTTTTAAAGCATAATTGTGTAACATAATGATTTAAGTCATATGGTTTTTATGATTTGTAAATAAATGGAGAATAAAAATTGATACAATGGTTTGCGCTAGGCATAGAATATTTAGATATAGACTTATACCATCATCGCAAAATCCAAAAAGAGATAGTTTTATTGCATGGTTGATTTTTAATAAACAGAAAATATGAAGATGAGGACTTGCGCTAGGCATAAAATTCCAATTTTGGTTTTGGAACTATACCATCGTCGCGAAAGTCGACAATATATATATGTATGTTTTTATTGTATGGTTTGAAAGAAATTTTGATTTTTGATTATGCATGTAGTTGTCTTTATACTAAACAACTGTACTTTAAAGAAGAAAATGAATTTATTCCAAACAATTTGCAAAAATATTTCAAAGTATCTTAAAGACAAAGGTTAGATTTATAAGGAATCCCATGTGCATATGTGAGTTCATTTCCAATCTTGATTTATCATAATGATACACAAAATCTCTCAAATACAAATGTGTGTGCAATTGCATTGTTCATTTACCAGTTTTGAGCAAGATACTATGATACAAGTGATTTGAATTAACCAAATAAGTGTTCATTAACCATGATTTAGATGCATATAACCATACCAGACTACTATGTAAGTCGGATTATCAAGAGCTAGCTAATCCATAAGCAGACATAGGTCTCGTACAAAAGAAGGTCGCTAATGTGACGGACATATCGCCACGCTAGGAGTTACCCAAGGCCAAGCAGGTTGGGCACAAACCACCTGTTATGGGGCTTACCTCACGTTTTTGAATAATTGAGAATTCCAGGGATTCAAGCTCATCAACCCTTCTTTTCTTTTCAAAGGGTAGGGAGAGGGATTTTATTGCTTTTGCTTTTGCTTTCTTTTGCTTTTCTTTTGTTTTTCTTTTGTATTTTTGCTTGATAATGCTTGGAACATTGCTGTAATGATATAAAATAACATTTTTCTTTTTCTCTTTTTCTTGAACTTTGCTTTTTTTTTTTTCTATGCTAGGGATACTTGCTCGGATTAGCTGTAGAGCAAGGGATTTTTATTCTGGGTAGGGGTGAGCTTGTCCTTTTGCCAATTCTCAAAGATTCTAGACCATGTGCATGATAGGATAGCAGGGGAAACTTTTCGCTCAAGAAACCACTTCTACTATGTAGCATAGCATGGACATTACAAATATAATCATTTTATTGTGAAAGGATGTGCTTGGTTTAAGTAAATAACAAGATCAATTCTCTGTGCTCAAACTTTATTTAATTGAATTTTGTGGACTTTGATATAAGAGAGATTAGTAATCATGCCAGATAAAAATCAAGATACTTATTTTTGTGTTTGCAAAAGTGAGAGATTCCAAATAAATGCTAATTTATCCAAAATAATTTGAAATATATAACTGCAACATTTGTAAGAAGAAATATATACAAATACTTTTTTTGAGAAGTTTGAGAATGTTGACTCTCTCTTTCTTCTTTATTTTGGTTTTGGTTTCGAAAGATTCAAGAGTATTGTTGTTTTTATTTTTATTATTTTTATTTGTTTTTGTTTTTGTGTAAACAATTTGATATATTTTTTAAAATAAAACAACATGCAAAATAT
Source organism: Wollemia nobilis (assembly GCA_028583015.1). NCBI lineage: Eukaryota > Viridiplantae > Streptophyta > Pinopsida > Araucariales > Araucariaceae > Wollemia > Wollemia nobilis. Next base: position 9,831,882 of record JAQPPZ010002998.1, read on the forward strand.
GTACAAATGATGAAATGATTAATTTTTGTTACGCATAGTAACGTTTAAGATGCAAAATGTTCATGGGTTCTTTAAGTTCTTTACCATCTAAGGTAGATAATTTATATGCTCCCGATTCAAATTTAGCAAGTGATAATGTATGGTCCAAGCCAGTTGGGCTCAAATTTACCTTTAAGGTCTTTAGTTGCATTAGTATTTTTTTTATTTTCTTTTAAAACAAGGTCGCCGATCTCAAAGGATCGATGACGAACTTTTTTAGCATATGATCTTTTAAGCTTGTTTTGGTAGGCACGGAGGTGCTCCAAAGCATTGATGCATTTTTCATCTAGGAGTTCCAGCTGACTGAGTCTGCCAGCTTCGATATTCATCTCCTACTTCGGTATCTTGAAGTAGTAGAGCCAAAGAAGGAACTTCTAATTCAAAGGGAAAAATGGCTTCAACACCATAAACCAAAACAAAAGGTGAAGTTCCAGTGGGAGTTCGAACACTAGTTCGGTAGGCCCACAAGGCTGGATATAATTGAATGTGCCAGTCATGGCCAGATTTATTGACCAATATTTTGAGAATTTTGATTAAGGTTTTGTTAGATGCTTCTGCTTGACCATTACCCTGAGGATAATAGGGAGTGGACCAACGATGTTGAATCTTATATTTTTGGCATAATTTCTTGACATCTTTATTTTTGAAACAAGTTCCATTATCGGGAGATGAGATTTGCAGGAATTCCAAACCTACAAATGATTTGATTAAAAATAAATTTAGAAACTTGTGTGCCAGTGCAGGAAGCTAAAGGCATAGCTTCAACCCACTTCGTGAAATACTCGGTGGCGGTTATGATGAATTTGTGTCCATCAGATGACACAGGATTGATTTTGCCAATAATGTCTAAGCCCCATTTTGAAAAGGGCCAAGGAGATGAAATAGCTTGCAGCTCTTGTGCGGGGGCATGGACAAGGTCGGCATGTTTCTGGCACTTGTCGCAATGGCGCACATACTCATGTGCATCATTTTCCATGGTAGGCCAAAAGTATCCTATCCTAAGGAGCTTTTTAGCAATGACACTACCACTGAAGTGTCCTCCACAAGATCCATCGTGGGCTTCACTCAAGGCTGATTTGGATTCTTCTAAATTCAAACATCTTAATAGGATACCTTCAAAAGATCTCCTATATAAAGTATTGCCAATTATTACAAATCGACTTGCGCGTCGACGTAATAACCGACGCTGGTTTCTATTAGAATTGGCAGGGAAAGTCCCATTTTGAAGAAAATCAAATATATCTGTATACCAAGGTTCAGGAGTAGTTTCATTGATTAGAAACACATCCAAAGGTTCTAAGCATGACTTATTTGAAGCGGGTTCCTGGAGTCGACGAATAATGATAGTGGCATATTCGTCATCTAACTCCAAGGGCGGAAGAGATGCAGCTGCGGCCATAGCGTCAGCCGCACGGTTGCTAGTTCGAGGAATAGCTTCCAAGGTAACTTGATCAAATAGAGACATTAATTGTAAAACATAGGCTTTATATGGGCGCATTTTATCATCTCTGGTCTGATAAACTTCATTAATTTGGTTTATGACAAGTTGAGAATCACCAAAAACTAACAGATGTTTAATTTTTAGCGCCAAGGCAGCTCGTAATCCGAGGATTAGAGCTTCATATTCAACAGTATTATTGGTGCAAGCAAATGTTAATTTGAAGGACAGAGGAATGATGTGTTTTTGTGGGGATATTAAAATAATACCCGCACTAGCCCCACTCATGCATCGGGCTCCATCAAAGTATAAGGACCATTGTTCAATATGGTCTGCCTCTAATTGAAGGCATTCATCAGGAAACTCAATGATGAGGGGATGGGTAGACTCTAAGGGTGCAACAACTAATTGATCTGCTATGATTTGACCCTTAACAGACTTCTGTCCTATGAATGTGAGGTCAAACTCGCTTAGAGCAAGAACCCACTTGGCTGTACGACCCGATAAATAAGGTCGACTCATGAGATACCTCAAGGGATCATATTTAGCAATGACATAAGTTTTTTGACTAAGCATATAATGGCATAATTTTTGCGTAGCAAAAATGACTGCTAGACATAGTTTTTCTAACACTGTGTAGCGGGTTTCATAACTGATGAAGGTTCGGCTAATATAATAATTAGCACGTTCTCTCTTCTCATCATCAAGCTGAGCTAACATAGCTCCTAAGGCAGAATCTGAAGCTAAAATATACAGGAGAAATGGGCGATCAGGTTTAGGTGGTGAAAGCACAGGTGGGGTAAGGAGGTAGTGTTTGAGAAGTTCAAAAGCTTCTTTACATTCGTCGTCCCAATTAAAAGGGACATCCTTCTTAAGGAGCTTAAGAAAGGGACCGGTTTTGTCCGCCAACTTATCGATGAAGCGACGGATAGCTTGAAGTTTACCTTGTAAACTTCGTAATTCAGATATATTGGTAGGTGCGGGCATATCAGTGATAGCCGCAATCTTGAGAGGGTCAATTTTGATGCCACGTAAAGAAACTATAACCCCTAATAGTTTACCGGACTTAACTCCGAATATGCATTTGGTTGGATTTAATCGAATAAGATATTCTCTTAATCGATTAAAAACTTTTCTCAAATCATCTAAATGATTATCTTCATTAATAGAGCGAGCTATAATATCATCTACATAATCATGTAGGATATCATGCATCATATCATGAAAAATATAAGTCATAGCTCGTTGATAGGTTGCACCTGCATTCTTTAAGCCGAATGGCATCACTTTCCAACAAAAGGTACCCCAAGGGGTAATAAAGGTTGTTTTAGCTTGATCTTCAGGAGCTATCCTGATCTGATTATAACCGAAGAATCCATCCATTAAGGACATCATCCCACTCCCGGCAGTAAAGTCAATGATTTGATCCATGTTTGGAAGAGGAAAATCATCTTTAGGGCATGCAACGTTAATATCTCTAAAATCTGTGCAAACCCTAACTTTGGTGGCTTCTTTCTTGGTGACTGGAACTACATTTGAGATCCATTCAGCATAATCAATAGCTTGTATAAAAACAACATTCAAGAGTTTTTCTAACTCCCCTTTGACTAGCAGGGCCCCTTTGGGATGCATTTTTCTAAGTTTTTGTTTAACGGGTTTAGCATCTGGATGGACTACTAGATGATGCATGACTACGGAAGGGTCCGGACTCGGCATATCTTCGTATGTCCAAGCGAAGACATCTTCATATTCTTTAAGGAATGCAATGTATTGCTCTTGTTTTTCTTGACTTAATTCTGACCCAATATTGATTATGTGAGGATTATCCTCGGTTCCAATGTTAACTTTAATGACGTTTTCGACTTCCATGTGTAGATCTCTTTCAAAATTAGGTGGGGCGGGTGAGACGCCCAATTCTTGTAATTATTTTAAGGTTAAGTTGGATAATTCATCTTGAGGATTAGTGGCCTCAAGCTGGGCTATAGTTGGTATAGAACCATCAAAATAAAATCCATTGTGTAACATCTCTTCAACGGAGACATCGTGGAAGATATCTCCTTCCAACTCCTCATCGGAGTCAGCAATCAATTCAGGGTAAGCTATGGATAGCATGTTACATGTAAATGGCTGATTTTGTAGAGGCAAATCATCACGCCTATCTAAATAATCTTGATAACATATGAGTTGATCATCATCTTCAAAAGGGAAGGGTTGACCCTTACTAGGAAATAGGCCCACACCACATCGGGCAGGCCACGGTTCTACCTCGAAAGGTTCTTTCATGCCATTTTGGAAAGGTCCCAAGCCTTTCCCTTTATATCCCATTTTAAGCATTATGGGTTTAGCTTTAATATACTCATTAGTAAAATAACACCGAGCATATCCATCATGATGAGTTTTGATATTTCGAGGTATTCTTCCCCAGTCATATCCTTTATAAATGAAGGCACAACTCCCGACTTGGTAAGTACTTCCCATAGGTTGTGGGAGGCCCAAGGTACGAGGAGATGGCGGCAAGTTATTTAAAAGAATTGAATCTTGCATGAAAGCATTTGTTTTTTCTGATATTAAGATTGTGGATAAATCTGGTAAAAGTTCATCAGAAAGAGCGTAAGATGTAGAAGGATCATTCCCTATATCTTTAGATGTGGAAGGTATGATAGATGTGGATAATGTGGAGGTATCAATAAATGGGTCTATAGGTTTTGAAATTATAGGGATAGAACATGAAGGATTGGTTGTGGATTGAAGATCTTTTTGAGGTTCTAGAGTGGTTTGTTTAGAAGATTGTTGATCTATATATGAAGGTGAAATTAATGGAGGAGAAATAGGTGAAGCTATGGGTGTGTGTTTCACAGTTTTAGATGAAAAATAAGAATTAGGATGTGTGGATGACAGAGCAGGGCAAAATTGCACTCCAACGAGGTTCCGCCAAAGCACACATATCAAAGGGTCTAGGATCACCATGGATAGTGACCAACTGATTTTTAAATTCGAATTTAACACATTGGTGTAAAGTGGATGGGACAGCCCGCATTGCATTGATCCAAGGATGACCCAAGAGTATATTGTACGATGCGGGGCAGCGTACAATAAATACGGTCGTATCTAAGGTTCTAGGACCAACTTGCAATGGGATGGTAATAACTCCACATGTTTCTTGTGTTTCGTCATTGAAAGCTTTTATGATCATGTCAGTTTTCTTCATTTCATCACTTCTAAAGCCAAATCGTTGGTAGAAGTCAAAAGTGCAAATGTTTAGAGATGAACCATTATCAATCAGGACTCTTTTAACAGATACATCTCCAATTAGAGCAGTAATATATAAGGGATTATCCTTATGTAAACTGTGTTGTGGGATATCTTTATCCCGAAAGTCAATACAATCGACTTCTCTAGTGATGATAGTATTGGCCATGGCTTCAGAGTTGAATGTTTTGAGGTACCATCATTTGGCTTAATGTAAGCATCAACTCATCCCTATGGGTAGGAGAAGATCTTAATAAATCCAAAAGGGAAATTTTGGCTGTAGTATTGGATAATTGCTCATTAATATTGTAAGGGGGTTTAGGTTGAACATTGGGAGCATGATTCCCTTTATTGGGATTTTTCAAAACAAATGGAGCTGATCCATCATTCTGGTTTGGTTCTTGTTGAGAATTTTGAGCCTGTTGTCGGGTAACGACTCCGATGGTACCTACAATGTTATATTGAAGACGTTGAACTGGTCTCGGTTGAGCGTTTATGGCTTGTTCATTAGGGAGAAATTGATTAGAAGAGGGTCGAGTAGTAACTCTTCTAGGAAATGGTTCTTCTGGAACCATAGCATCTGTGATGGGTTGAATAGGATCTGATTCATTTTTAGAACTATTCGATTGGTTTGAAGTGATGTCTATTTCACTTTCAGTATCTGATTCTACATCACTAGGATCTGGAGTTTGAATATTATGTAGGGGCCTGGTTGTGACCAGGGATAAGGTTGTGTCAAATATTTGAGGATCCTGAACAGGTAATTGTCCGCTAATAGTTCCTACATATCGGGTAGGAGGGGGAACATTATGATGCTCAATTTGATTGGCCACCTCTTTACCATGTCTTGGTAAAGGATGTTGAAATATGTCTAATGATTGATTAGCATTTTGATTTTGATTTTGGGGAATGGTCTTTTGAGCATTATTAGGAGTATTTTGTTTAGGTTGGAAAGCTTGCACCTCCATTTCATTATTATCAATCAAATCTTGTATTTTATGTTTCAACCTTTTACAAGCGTTGGTAGAGTGTCCAGGTCCTCTATGGAAATCACAGTGTAAGTCAGCTCTGTATCCGGGTATGGTTGGATCAGGTTCCCGGATAGTTGGTAATTGAATCAAACCTCTTTCGAGTAATTGAGGTAAAATAGTTGATAATGGTTGATTCAATCTAGTAAACTCTCTAGGAGGTTTATCAGGAGGTTTCAATATAAATTTTTTTGTTGTCTTCGTTGCATTGATATTAGCAACATTTTTGCTATTAGTGACTCCGTCACCTACAACTTGTTTGTTTTTATATTGATTTCTGGATGTTTTCTCATCATCCTTCTTCCTAAGTTGGCCTCTCCTAATGAGGGCATCTTCTACTCTTCGAGCTAAATCTATAGCCTGATCGAAGGTAGTTAAAGTAGCGATTGATAACTCATAAGATATTTGTTCTTGTAAATTATTGATAAAAATGTCCAACATTTCCCTATAAGGTAGCACAAAGTGCAGTTTTCCTATCAACTGCCTCCATCTAGCTAAGAAATCAGCAAAACATTCATCTTTGTCTTGTTTTAAGTTGTATAAATCTTTAATGGTTACATGCCTCTCGATGTAGGCACTAAATTGATGGACAAAAGATTCAGTTGTTTCTTCAAAGTTTCTCAAAGAATGAGTGGGCAATTGATAGTACCACTCTAATGCCATTCCACCTAAACTTTTTGGGAACATTTTTAGTAATAGCAAGTCATCATGTGATATATCATGACATGCTATCCTAAACATGCGAAGATGCTCTATGGGATCTTTCGTTCCTTTATATATAGGCAGGATGGGCATGGGAAAATGCTTAGGGTACGGTTGTGCTACAACTATGGGATCCAAAGGTTGACTACATATCTCTCGATAATTGTACGAGGGACGGTAGGGATCTATCTGGTCCATACGCGAAGCTAACTGTTTCACCATGGCTTCCAGATTACTAGTTTGCCCACCATATTGGTTCGGTAGGGCATTGATATGGGATTTGTGAGCATATGATGGAGGGACATGCATATTAGATGCTATATTGCTATTGTGTAAATTGTTGGTAGGAAAGGTGTTATGAAGGAATTTTGAAGTTGTATTATGTTGTATTCCAGATTGTTGAAAATTGGTGTTTGGCTTCATTTTAGATTTTTGTTTACTTGAAGCATATTGATCAATAGTTTGGCGAAGTAAAGCAGTGAAGGAAGTTTTCTTTTGTGTGGGAATGATTTTAGGCTCAATAACAGGTTCCTTAGGAGGTTGGGTAACCTGTTGTTTTGGCATGTTTTGAATCATAGTGACCATATCTCTATTGGATGGTCCAGCCTTATCACTTTCTTGATCAATGAAAGAAAAGGGATTAGTGTGCACATCAAACATATGTTCCATGGCTGCTTGAGTGTCACTAATTTGCCCTTTATCAATACGAACCGCCATATTAAGAGCGCCAATGTTATTATTGAAAAATTTCCAGAAATGATCTAGGTTATCAAAAGCAATAGTTCCATCTCGAGCTACTCTAGGGGATGAGGATCCATCCTCTTTAACATTTTCTTCTTGTTCATTGTCTTCACCTAGGTCATCTTCTGGTTGATCTAGAGTTTCTCCTTCCGGAATTGGATCCTCGGGAAGGACATTTGGGTTTCTAGTTTTATCTTCTAACCAATCTTCTTCTTCTCCTTCAGTTTGTTTACCATTCCTAAGTTTAGGCATTGTGTTTTAATTTAGATTTCAGCAAATATATATATATATATATATATAAAATATATATATATATATATATATATATATATATATATGCAACAAGCTTAAGAGGTATATATTAATTATATACCTACTATAAAAATTAAAAATGAAATGTTTTGGTTTTTGTTATGTTTTTTTAGTTTTTCTTGTTTTTGTAATAATATTGTAAAGATAAGAAACAACACAATAAATGCAAGAAATAATGAAAGCAATGATCTAGTTTTCTATAAATAATTTATAAATGTCATTAATGGGCTCAAGTTCTTCAGGAGTCATGAAGTGTTCTTCTTCAAATTGAAAATTTTCTTTTAAGAATTTAATGAAAAGGGCTATAGTGATATTATCTGTCTCAAATTCTGGTTGATAGAAGTAAAGCTCGTGGCAATACTCTCGATATAACACAGCTCGAGGAACTCTATTCCATATTTCTCTATCCGTAAGAATGACCTCTTGGTCTTCTATACGACCTAGGAACTGGTGTATAGTGGCTGCGTTCTCGAGGTATTCCTCGAAGGTGAACAATTCTGAAGACACAAGAGCTCTCCTATAAGCTAACCATCTATGGCAGGCTCTCCGAAGTTCATGATAAAAGACGAGTTGATGAGGATCCAGGATTCTATCTAGGACAAGCCTCTTGATTTGTTTAAGTTTTGTTGACCTAGATGAAATGACACCTAGTCTTCTATCAAGTTCGTCCCACAAAAGTTGATTTCTATCTGTTTCAGGCACACTAAGCACATAATTGATTTCTATGGCTACTAATTGGTTTTCGACATTTATAGTAACTGCTAATATTTTCTTAGGAGCTACCATCTAAACATGATATGCAACTTATTATTTTTAAATGATTTTAAATGCATCTATTGTTTTTGGTTGTTTTTTTTTTTTTGTTTTGTTTTCAAAAGGTTTTAAATGCATTCACGTCGGGTTCACCAAAATGTATCGCTCCAAATTTTTTGCATCCTTACCTTCAGGCTATAGGATCCGTGCCCGGAAGGGGGATGGGAAAAGGATGGCACGGTACCTCGGACTGAGAGGCCTTGCGAAGGTCCCGCCTCTCCGGGGAGGTGTATTATGGTGATTTTTTGATGGATGGTGGGTTCACCAGAAACGTTTGAATGGCAGTTTCCACGCCTAGGTTGGGAATGTGTTTAATGTGTTCAATTTTATCTTTAAACATTCGAGTCCTAGGTTTGGCCAAATGAATCTAAGTTGTTCTATTATGAAAATGCAGATTAAATGAATACAAAAAAACAAATTAGAACAGAAAACAGAGAAAGTAAGCAAGATTAAAAAGCCATACCTGATCCGGATGTCTGATGAAGATTCTGATTCTTGAAGCAGTCAGGATCGCCTCTGATTTGACAGGATCGTCTGCTATCAGACAAGATCGTCTGAGATTTGACGAATTCGTCAAAGACCTGCAATCAGAGAAGTAGACACAAAATGCAAAAAATGCAACTATTCTAACAGAGGGCAATGATGTAGAATAACAGCAATAACATTAAAATGATGATAATAAGCAAAATACGAGTGCACTACAATGATTTGATGACAATTGGTGACTTTATTATGCATTTAAAGCTACATGGGTGAACTCCAAAATGCAAAGTAATAAGGAATAAACTTAGATTTAACTAAATGCAGAACAATGTATAAAATAAAAGGATGAAGAAATGCAAACTCTGGGCACTGATTGCCTCAATGTTGACTGCAGTCGAAATCGTCTCGCATTGGTACGAAATCATCTCGAATCGAACAGGATCGTCCAAGACGAACTGAGCTTGCTCCGGCTGAAAAATACTAAGGTTCCTGCAACAAAATTTGGATAGGACTAGTGCAAATAGTAATTTATGATGTCTTAGTGCGTATAAAGTCAAATTACAGGAAATATCAGCCAGGGGAAAGGTTAAGGGGAGGGCCTAAGTTTAAATAGGCTTAGGAGGGAGGTTAGGAGGTTGGAGATCATCCCAATTTGGGAGATCTCCAACGGGGAGGGTCTCTAACGGCGTAGACACGCTTCTGCCCGGATTAGAGACGTCGTTGGAATAGAGGCTAATTGAGAAAAATTAGTTTTGGGACAAGATCGTCTGGACGTCCTAGTCCAGACGAAATCGTCCGATCTGAGGCGATATCGTCTGATCGGCGACGATATCGTCAAACGGTCAAAACAAACTCTAAAAATGGCGTGGGAAAGGAGGAAACGGGTTAAACGACGGTTTGGGAGCGGTTTTGGGGGTTGAAATTTGAATTTGAATATTTACTAGAGTAATTGTAATTATTAAGGTTTTACTGTGCCAATTTTAGGGTGCTACACCATCCAACTGGAGTACGCCTTGGCTGCTTCACGTATATTCCATCCCTATTTCTTCGTAGACTGCTCTCGGCATGACTGTTGTTGCGGCCTCAGAGTCGATCATACAGTTATGTATAATATACCCTTCTATCTGTAGAGACAGGTAGAATGGAGGTGGTCTGTTCTTCCCCGTAATGGATGTGGATAAGGTCTGCACAAGAGAAAGCGGTGCTGCATTTTTTGCTTTAGTCATCTTCAATGATTCTTGTAGCAGGTCCACTTGTCCAGGTAGTTGCAGTGCATCATACAAACTAATCTTGGCTAGGATCCTCTTTAACTCCTCTATAGTATTGTACGCTAGGGAACTGAGCACCTCGGGTTCCTTTCTCGGTTCATATCTGGTGTGATACTGCTTCGTAACTTCAACTCTTTGTTGCTTAGTCAGTGAAGGAAACTTGAGCTTCTCCCTAGCTTGCTCTTTAGTTTTTGCCTGAGGTGGTTCGATAGAGGCCTTTTGAGCTTTTTCTTTGATCGACACAGGCGGAGGAGTTTTGTTCTAGGTCGAAGAAGATGGTTGTCCCTTCTTAGGTCGAGTGTGCACCTTTAAGGGAGCCATCTGAGTAGCATCCATTTCTATCACCTTCTTTCCTCCTCTGGTAAGCACTGCAACTGACTCTTCTTCACCAACCGCCAGGTTCTAACTCATTTTCCTGATGACATTGACTTGACCGCCATGACTACTACTCGCCAGAGTTTGTACATAATGTTGGTGCAACATGCAAGTATTCTCTTCATGTGGATCATTGCACGTAGAGCACAAATATACATAATCGAAAGTGCTCGAAGCTTCATCAATCGTAGCATTTCTTGCCGAAGCCTTCCCTTGCTGGATTGCTTGGTCTTTGGTAAGCACAGGCGTAGAATATGACCTTATCGGTAGAAATTCTTGTTGCACTTGCTTCTTCTTCATAATGGTCATGTCGTTGGACAACGTATGAACTGTGGAGTTCAGAGACTGCATCTCTTACAGAATTTTAGCTTGCATATCATCGGCTTTTGGAACGAGTGGCAATGAAGCCATCATCGATATTGGAGGCAGGGTGGGGTGTCGAGGTGGTGCTGGCAGTACAGGGAATGCCGAAGTGACAGTGGGTTGTGGAGTTGAAAATGTAGGAAAATGAATTTGTGGAGCGATGATTTGAGACACAATAGGATTCGGGTTCCAAGATGAAATCGAGTATGTAGGGGTTACAGAGATCTACGAAGCAGCTACGCTTGCATACTAGGATTGAGGGAATTCAGGAAGTATGGGCATCGACATCCTTTAGGGAAGCTTGACCACAGCTATCAAATCTATTTTTGCCCTCTTGGCTAACTCATACAACTCGATAAAAGTATTGATGTTAGAATATCTTACCATGATACTGATATCAGGGTTGAAAGCCCGAAGGAAATAGTATGCTACAGCTTCATCGGTTGGCCGAAGTCCAACTGGTACTCTCTACCAGGTTCGAGCAAACCTAACATTGAATTCTACGATCTCTTCTTGTGGATGTCTCTGGATTGAAGTGAACTGATGCAGGAGAGAGGTAGGATTGGAGGACTCATTGAAGCTTCGCATCAACTTCCTGGCTAACTGATCCCATATCGTAATAGTACCGGGTGGTAAAGATCTATACCAATAGAGGAGTTTTCCTCTAAGGAAAAGAACCAGAAGCTTTACCATAACTCGCTCCTCTGTGATGTCGTGGATCACCGCCAGAGAGATTATGTCCTGGATGTGCTCCAGAGCGGTCTTCCCAGTTCCATAAAATGTTGGGATCTTCTTTATAGCAGCAGGCGGCACTTGCCCTTGTCCCACTAGATTTAGTGGTGACAAAGAATCCCATGCTGGGAACAACCTGGGCGGCGGTTGCTGCTGCATTTGCTATTGTTGTTGTTGTTGTTGTTGTTGCTACTGTTGTGCCATACTTGCTCCTAGATTTTGAGAAATAAGAATCCCCGAAGCTTCTCCTTGATTGCCAATAGGATGACTAATAGGAATGGAGGCAGTAGGATGCTTTGGTCAGTTGGGAGGATTGGGAGGAAAACTAGATGTTGTGCTATCAGAAGTTATGCCTTGTTCGTCAACAGTAGCCTCTTGCGAGGATGTTCCACATAAAAGTGACTCAGGGGTGACCAACCTTGATCGCTCCCCAAATGAATCTATATCTATCTCAAAGAACTCAGTTTCCTCTCCTCTATTTCTAACTTTCCATCTCATTTGCATGAAGGCACAGAATTTGGTACTGGTCTTTATGACTTAAAGATTCTCAGGTAAACAGAGTCGTCAGATGCTAAGAGTCTTACGGTAATGAGAGTATCGGTTCTCACTACCACTAGTCAGGTGAGACTGACTGGGTCACATCGGGAACTGGTTAGAACTATTGGCCCCGGTGGAGACGGTTTTGAGATTAGCGTTCTTAAAATATGGGACCTTGGTCCCATCGGGCGTGCCATAAACTGTTGGTCATCAAATCTACCCATGAAAGGATTTGGGTAAGTGTATGCACCCTAGACCTGGACCAACATTGAAATGCCAAAGGGAAGATATGCCCCTCATGCCAATCTTCGAAGAAAGGTCGGCTCCTATGCTAAACTACTTTGTTGTTTTGAGATAAGGGTGCAGGAAAGAGATAAACAGAGTAAGGGTGCAGGAAAGAAATAAAGGGAGTAAGGGAAGAGGTATCAATGATTTTAAGTGGGAGAGAACAGGTAGCACGATCACTAACTAACAACTTGAATAGCAACAAAGAACACCAAGAATAAATGAAAGAAATGCCACATTAACCTTCCTATGTATCCTCTGAGCGAGTTCGAGGATTCTCCTTCTCCTTTTCATTGAAATTCAGGGTTCAAAGTAATGATGATTAGGACAAACGAATATAACAGAAACCACTACCCACCAGGAAGCATAAAAGAAAACCAATATAGCGTTTTTCCTCCCCTATGTATCCTTCGGGAGAATTTTAGGGTACAGTCCCCAATCGCACATCGAAATTTAGGATTCAGAGTAACAGTATGCAAATGAAGACAGACAAAAGAAATAAACACAAAAGGCAGCATACAAGAGAGAAATAGATTCCAAAGCTCTTAGTATTAATCGTAGGACATCAAGTTACAACAGCTTTCTAGCAAAAATTTCCCCCTCTTTTTTCATTACAATGCCTGGGTTTTTATAGAGGACCCGACCCTCTGAGCCATAATTACACAAAATGGAGGAGTACATCCTCGAAAGCTAAGAAGTCGGCTCCTCACGGCTCTCGTGACCGAGCCTTCAAATCTGTTTACCAAAACTGGGAACTGTGATTGGGTCAACCATGGAAACATGCATTAATGAGTCGTTTGAGTGTCCTTGGTTTCTGAGTGTAGTGCTCGAGTGGCCACCATGCTCACTGGGCTCTTCATAATGGACTGATACTTCATTTCCAATTGCTAAAAATGAGCAGCAAGCTTATCGGGCACAAAAAAATGCATTTATGAGGCACTTGATCGTCTCGGGAAAATACCCGGCTTGGAACATGTGCCCTTGAAGTGCTTCACTAGGCTTTCAACTTCGCTTCGCAATGGACTTGTGCCGAAGTAGATCCTCCTTGTTTTGTACTTCACAAAATGGAGCTCCGTGAAACTGCTTCTGGGTGATAAGTTCCAAAATAGACTTCCTCCTTGTCGCTTTGCTGACACAAATGCTTCGCTGATGCCTTGGAGAAATACTTCGCTGCGATCCTCATTCAAAACTATGGTTCGGGAAGTTTTCGACCGAAACACATTCTTGCCTTCAAAAATGCTTTGTTCTTCTCGGCTGCCAGCACTTCGATTGAAAATGCTTCGTATAAAAACTAGCCGAAGTGGATGCTTCGCTATGGTTTTCGGCGAAGTAGAAATGGTTCGCTGGTGGGGAGGCCCGAAGTGGGTGTTTCGACAGTTTCCTGGTGAAGTAATCTTCAATGTTTCTTCGAGTTCCGCTTCGCTAGTCTTCTGGCCGAAGTATTTGCTGGAAATGCTTCAGGCCCGAAGTTCTTTTCTACCTTAGCAAACTTGGACTACGGTCTGGACTTTCCTTCTTCGGTGAAGTTGTTCTTTTGAATGCCGTTTCGCACAACTTTCACCCGAAGTAGTGGTTTGAAGCGTTTCGGGCCCGAAGTTCTTTTTATCGCTTCCCTTGTATTCTTCTTCGGCAACACTACTTCGCAAAATTTTTACCCGAAGTAGTGTTGAAAATGCCTCGGGTGTGATGCTCTTCTCGTTTTCTTTCGATGAAGCTCTTTTCCCTAGCCTGTTTGGTAGTGAAGCTCTTTCTTTTTCATTTTATGTACAAAGGGGGTGGCAGGGAAAGCCAAAATTGCTACAACTTTGCGAATAAAAAACAACAAAGAAATACTTTACAAAAAAACTGTACAAAATTTTGATTTCTTTTTCTACCCCTTGTGCAATGTGACAAAATTGTCAACAGGTCCCACTTTTCTTTTTCTTTTGCTACTTTTAATTTGGTGACTATTGTCAATCTATCTGATCTTTCTTCTCCATAAAGACATATCTTCTTATTTATCTAATGCTGACAAAGATAATATTCATCAACATCAAATGAATGAGACACAAAGGTCCTTGGCAGCTCTTCAACTTTATCTTCTTTCTTCTCGTAATCAAAGACATATGTTGTCTTCAACCTTGATATTCTCTCCTTTCTCAAAAAATAGAATATTAATTCCTACCAACATTAATCTTCAATCTTATAATTTTAGGATAATCTTAATCCCAAAAAATCAAGCAACATTCAAATCAATAATTTTGAGTTAAACTCAAAAAATTATATGAGTTTTAAAGGTGCTTCAATTTTTTAAATCTCTTCAAATATAAAGACTTTAATTTTAAGTTCACACCATAAACTTGTTTCCTAATGCTAGAAATAGAGACTACTCAAAGTATCTCCAAATATTACTCTTCCAAAAAGAGATAGAGTATAATAGTGGCTCTTATACCACTATTGAATTTTTAGCTAGATTGTCACAGGTCCCAATAGTTAGGATTAACTATAATAATTAAATATTTGAGCATCCACTTATATGAGGTCAATATTAATAAACAAGCATTCATATAAAATAACAATAATATGAATAGAATGGCTTGGCATTCATGCAAAATACATGAATAAAACTTACAGTAGAATTGCTAAAAAATATGCATACAAGCTTCAATATTATTAATGCTTGAATGTTCTTCACTTCATATTACATTACATGGAGCTTTATCTCCATAATATAGTCTTACAAATATGACTCTTCAATACTTGACTATTGCTCTCCTTACATATTCAAGAGATGCATCTATTCCTATTCCATGCATAAGATAAATTTGCTCATGTCTTTTGGCATCTCATCTTGCCACCTATATACATGACTCTTGAATCTCTATTTGCACACTATATTCTATGACACTTATGCATCTCTTGCACATAGACACTTACATAAAAATATCATTCCTAATCTATTATAAATATACCAAATAATATAATATTCTCCAACAATTACAACTCCTACCTTGTTATTAGTTGTCTTCTAAAGAACTTATCAAGTTGAAAATCTATCACAATCAAAATTATCATTTTCAACTATTATATTCCTTCTCTTAACAAAGAAGGATTTTTAGTTGTCATTGAAATTTTTTTTCTAAGGATATTCCATTAGAAAATATATAGTAGGGATGCATGTGTCGAGAATATCAAAATAAATAAAAAATAAATAAAATAGGAGAAATGCATGTATATACTTTTAAATTTATGATGGACATGCAAGATTCTAATAAAGATGTGTAAATAATAGATAGTGACTACCATGTCATGTGATATTTTAAAAATATCATTGAACCGTATTAGCATGACATTAGAGCAAAACTAATAAAATGAAATGCTTGATATTGAAAAACACACTCTATTGTGTCTTGTTAGAGTGAGCTCTATAATCCCTTTGCTTCTTCAGTGAATGATATGTTTATTTACACAAGGTATTTATCAAGGTTACATATAAAGTATATTGTTGGAATGAGTACCACATAATGTGTGATTAAATTATGAAATAATGAATTTTATATCCATGGTTCAAGCTTTGATGTCAAAAAAATTTAAGTGAAGAAAAAAATGGCATAAGACTTATGATCAGGGTCATGCATAAGGGGTCAACCCCATAATGTATTTATAAAAATGGAACGAATTAGTTTCAAAATCTGGGAAAATAGTATCCAAAATCATGTAGAAGACATGGTGAATTACCTTTTTTCTAGAAAAAAATATAAAAATGGGGTGAATTAATTTCAATCCTGCTACCACTCATCTATCATCTTTTCTTATTATAAGACAATAATCTTTACCAGATCCATCATTTCATGTTGCCAATATCTAGCATCCTTTAAGGGTTTTTACACATTGCTTTTACTACATATCTACTTATTTTTTCTCAAGTATCGCACTTTAGCAACTTTAGAGCTCATTTTGGAGGTCTTTTGAGGGTTTTTTGAGGATTTTACCAAGTGTAAAACTGATCATAGATCAGTTTAAAGTGTAGATCTCATCGAGCTAGGTGGTTTCAAAAAAAATAAAAATAGAGCTCTAGATCAAAAGTTATGCCTTTTAGAAGGTTCCCTGCTCCCGAGCATCTACTACCAGGTGTCTTCTCTTGATTGTCTACTCTCGGTCATCTACTCCCAATTTTTTTCTATTGGTCATCTACTTCCAATCGTTTACTACTGATCATATACTCCCAATCATATGCTACTGGTCGTCTACTCCCGATTTTCTACTCCTAGGAAAATGCTCATAGTCGTCTGCTCCCAGGCATCTGCTATCGATTGCCTACTCTCAAGTATCTACTCCTAGTCATTTGCTCTTGATAATATTCTCCCAGTCATCTACTCTCAATCATTTTCTATTGAGTGTTTGCTACTAGGTGTCTACTCTTGAGCATTTGCTATCAGGTGTTTACTCTCGAGCATCTACTATTGAGCATATCTACTAATTATCTGCTATCGTACATCTACTATTGAACATTTTCTATCAATTGTCTACTTCTCAATATTTTCTCCTGAGCATCTACTATCAATCATCCGCTCCTAGGTGCCTACTCTCGATTTTATGATCTCAATAATTTGCTACTAAGTGTTTGCTCCTTCTCATATACTTCTGGCCATCTGCTATCAAACATTTGCTTCTAAGCATCTTCTCCATGGTGTTTTCTCCCAAACATCTACTATCAGTCGTTTGCTCCTAGGTGTCTACTCTTGATCATTATTTTACCATGCATCTGCTCCTGATTATCTATTATCAAGCATTTTCTCCCAATAATCTATTATCGATCATCTGATCCTAGTCATCTACTCCTTGATAATTTGCTAGCGAGTATCTGCTACCATGCATCTGCTCCCTGTCATCTACTATCAAATTTCCATTGTCGATCATTTTTCACTACTACCAATCATCTCAAGGATAATTAATGTTTAAGATGTAGGAATGTCGTTGTTGCATTAGGTACATATACTAGTGCTATAATAGGTAATTTTATTGATGTAAATAAAATTATTTATAATTTCAAGGCGAAAAGGTGCATTATGTTGGCAATTTAAAATAAAAATGATGAAATTATTAACAAAGCAGGGCAAGCTAACCTAGAAAATTTTTTGCACCTAGAAAAATTTTGGGTGAATGGGCCCTAGTCAAGGGTCCCCATATTCGCCAATTCCAAATTTTTAAAATCCTAATATTCACAAATTAACGATAATTCATCGCTGTGCATAATCCTGCTTATGATCAAGACTATTAGTTTAAAAAAAAAAATACTCATAAAAATAAATAATTCATGAATATGCAAAAAATTAAATAAATCAAATCCATAAAAAAATTGCATAAGAGATAAGATGTGATAGTACCCTTCATGTAGATTAACACTAATGTCACTCCTTATGGTAATAATCATTCCATAATATATTTCAAAGTGAGATTTGATCTATGAGAAAATACTGACAATGATTACTTTGATGATTTACAATTACAAGGCTCCTTCTTTCAATTATCATCCAATGCTTTTATGAAAGGTATAACCCTAACCTTCTCCCACTCACTATTATACTATAATATCCTCATAATATACCTTGGGTTATTTATATCCCATGCTAATTATATAATACAATTGGGTTATTATGGCTAATGCCAACTATACACTATAGTTGGATTATTTATAACTTATGCCAACTATACAATACAATATTAAATTATTGGGTACTATAGTAGAATGTACTACATTTACCAATAAAGTTCAATAGAAGAGGCTAAGCATGAGTGATGGGGGACCTTGAGAAAGGAAAATAGGAGTCAAGAAATTTTGTAGGTTACAATAACCCTAATAGTAGTTTTGTAGTCACTGAGTAAAGAATATAGAAGAACTAGGGAAAATAGCCAAGTTAGGGAAGTGTCAATCCATCAAACATGTGATTTGTCAAAATCATGCTAATATATTGAAATCCTTTGATTCATAGACACACTAGTGATCCCTCAAACCACCTACTAGTAAGAGAAGGTCAATGTTTGAAAGTGATGTTATATCATTTTGTTATAATTTTTAATAACTAAAAATTACTACTTAGAATAAAAGGGTAAAATCCCTTGCCATTAATAAAATCCTAGGAGTCATTGTGAACATCTTTTGTCAATTTTGAAAAAGGCAAGAGCTATATTTTTTTGTTGTAATTTTTGTGTTAATGAATGAATAAATGTGCATAGAATTTATACTTGTGTCTCATTTTGTTAGACCTTTTGTGTATGTATTTGTGGTGTTGCCCTCTTATGCCTGTTGGTCCTTATTTTTGGTAGATATATGTGTAATGATTAATATTTTGTTATTTAGTCTACTTGATATGGAAAAAATAATCACACACTAGCATTGTTATAGTTTCTATCCGTATTTTATTTTCTTGCTTTATTTTTTTTCTTGCACCCTTACCTTACTATATTTTGTTTTTTGCATTTATACTAGGTAAATCAATGTAGGCTAGTGGGAAGCTGACACAAATTGGAGGTCAAGGGGACTTAAAACCTTCCATTTTCCAAGGTTTTAGATGCAAGGTCATGGACACGATTTCAATATTAGTTATTTTATGGACCAATATTTCTCTTTTGGGACACGTATTGGGACACATTCCACAACAACCTTTTCTTTAATTCTTAGATCTATGCCAAACTACTAGGAATATTGCAAGATACACCTAAGGATTTGTTGAACACCTCAAGATCTATTAAACTTAAAATATCTTATGTTGGTTAATGCTTGATTATCATAGATTTTATGTTTTATCCCTAAATCTAAAAAGTAATTACAAGTCAACTATAGAATCCAATGTATCCAAGTAAATGGTAATTTCATTGAAGAAAAAAACTTAGAAACTCATATAAAAATAAGTGTAGAAGTGTCAAACCATACTAAGTTCGTGACCTAATCCGTCAAAATAATCCAAGAGATCTAAATTTGTTGCAAATTTCTTTTTACAACAAATTCTAAGCAATGAGAGTGACTCTAGGAAGTATTTACACAATTTCATCCAAGCATCCATCCTATCGATTCACTGGGACAAACATCAATTCATTATTTTTTTTTCTGCAACATCCTCATTCTAAACACTCTTCTTCCTAAGTTATGTTTTTTATGGTTCATAAATGATTACTATGATTTTTTGGACCTTTTTTTTTACACATAGTGACATCGCTTACTCAAACCACATCTAGCTTAAGTCCTAATTACTATGATTTACTAGAATTTATAAGATTTATCAAAATTTCCAATGGTCATTTGAAATTGATCTGATTTTAATTTTTTATTAATCTAACCCATTTTTAAGGATTTCTATGTTGGCATGTATAGTTGATGCTAATTAGAAGTCAAGATTGTTTTTCTCTCATTAATACAAGGTTTAACTCATGTGACAAGGGCAAAGAAGTTTATTAGGTCAAACTGATCGAATACAAAAGGAGTGGAAGTAAAGGAAACAAATCTTCCATATTATTTTAGATGTAACATTCAAAGGAACTTTGTCCAATTCCATCCATTGGAGACACCATGGAAAATCCTATTACTCAAGGTTAAAAATTTTCCATCATCCTAGTTAAAAGTGAACTTGTCTGACCATCCAAAAATCTCTCATTATGCCATACTAGGTGTTACTAAGGCATGGGCTGCTACTCCACCTGCAATCCATAATACTATTGTTGATCCCTTATACATTATGGGTCAAATGTTTCAAGGCCTTCTAAATGTCAGTAACCCCTCACCTATTGGGTCCTATTGTATAGTATTCCAAGTAGTGTGACTTCCACCCCCATGAGCAAACAAATAAACCCATTGGTGTCCCAACCAAGCCAAGGCCCATAGGTTTGATAAATTAGCCAAACTAACCCAAACCCATCACAAGTTAGCTATGGTGGTAAAGTCAATGTAAGCCAAGAATTATTTAGTTCAAGTAGAAGTCAATCTCCCCTAGTACCTTGTTTCAATTTCCTAGGGATCCACACAATAGGTGACTCATACCCCAACTAAAAATTGAGGCTCTCAATGATTACCAAACATCAACATTTAATAGAATGCATAGAATCTACCAAACCCTAACATGGCCCAAGGTGCATTAAATCAACCCCTACCTAATTTATTTCCAAATAAAAATAATATTAGAATTTGTAAATTCCACCTATGCAATCAGGGGATTAGAACCTTATTTTCCCTCTAGGGAGTTATCCTATGAAATATTTCCAACCACAACCATTTAAATAGTGGTTCCTTTAACATCCCTAGGCAGTCAAAACCAACAAGTGTTACCAACTCGCCTTTGCATTCAAATCCTAATCCTCATAATTAGGTACAACTAAACTATCCATAGTCTAAAATCCTAACCAAAATAGGTTTCCCAAAGATCGATGACCTCTTAAAATCAATAATTGTTGGCATTCATGCAACAACGTCAAGGGTATGTAGTCTAACCTTAGTATAAAATGCAATATTACTCATAAATACCTTATGGTCAACTTCTTCAAAATTATTAGATGGAAGCATTATCAATGCCTCAATAATTGTTGCCTAACATGACCTACCAAGGTCCATTGAACTTATTTGTTTATTCACATATACCCATAACTTCCATAAAAGCCTTACCTAATTTTTATGTTAATGAGAATAATACTACCATGGACCATCCAAATAATTTTATCCACTATGAAATTAGTACGTTGATTCCAAGAGAATATCATGGTTTGATCATTTACATACTCATTGAGATACAAGGTTACTATATGGTACCAAAGCCTACCAAACAACTCTGTTATCGAATTGGCCTTAATAGTTTAGCCATTTATGAGGAGACTCAATAACCTTGAAAATGCATATTCTATCCTCTTTCAACTAAACTCCATGTAAATCCATCCCCAAGAAAATATCCATGACTATAACACTAGGTTTATGAGGACCCTATATCTGATACCCTAAATATCAAACCTTCAAATGAATAAGCCCTTTCCTACTATATTAAAGGTCTACAATTTGATTTGGCACTAATGGTCTTTAATGCTAATGTTATACTTTATACAACACAATTTAAGATGTTGCATGATTAAAATATATGTTGGTGACGGTGGGTAAATTTCCTCCCACTCCACATATGGCTTATGCCACATATGTGAATACAGCCCCTAGTACTTAGGTACCTAGAGCATCATCTACCATTAATTCTATTTCAAATGTTCAAACCCAATCCACTCCAACATAGTCTAGTTTGCCTTCATATCCCCAAACCAATCCTTCATAGTGCACCTAATAATGTAGCTTTTCAATCCTAGTTACCAATCTTACCTTCTCCTCCTTAGACATCCAACCTGAACACCATTCCTATGTCTCAAAATCATAATGATATAATTCAAGCCTTTAGGGAATTAGATTTAAAATATTATGGTGAGTACCATTATAGAAATAGACTCTTTGGTAACTTATATCTAATATCAAACACAATCACTTAAAATTTTGTATTGCAATAAGGAATGGTAAAAGTGTAGAACTACGTTAAAGTATCCTTAAGAATACAAAGATCAAAATTGTGAATTATCATTTAATTTGATATATATATAGCCTAAGCTCCTTCCAACATTTATATTGAATAGTAACAAAATTTAGACTATATACATTTAGAACCCCAAGTATCATATTTTGTAAAAATACCAATAACCTAATTTTACTTCTAATAATTGTCCATCCTATTTGTGATTGTCTCATATCATTGAAATGCCTCCTAAATTTCTCATAGTAGAAACCACTAAGCAATCCCCCTATATTCCAAATATGTTTTTAAAACATCCTTACATTACTCCCTACTTTTTTTTGTTCCCTATACTAAAATAAACATAGAACTATAAAACTTATTGATTATTTGAAGACTCTTTTTAAGGAGTCTTATTCATAGCCTAACTATTTTTTGAACTTATAATCCAATTTATGGCCTAGGACAACATTGTATGATGTTATATTGATAGGCCTAAGGGAATTTCAATATGCAATGTATTGAATTTATTATAATATTTATTATATAAACGCTATAGGCCATGGTTGACCTTGTTATGATTAAACCCACTTTATAACTTGTAATTAATCTTAAGCCCTCTTGTTATGTCGACATAGGTTAAACTCTTTTATGTTAATAGGCTTTTGGTATTGGTATAAATACTGCCAACCACTCTTCATTTTATCATCGAAGTGTTGTAAATATTATCTACATATAATAAAATGATTACTTATGGTGCCTATGGATGCCCCCAAATCTCTCTATTTTCCTTTCTTTTGTCTTTTTATGCTCTTTATATAATATTTGAGTGGATGGATTTTTTTGTTTGTTTTTGAAAAATACTATGAATTCCAACATTGTATCAAAGTAGGTATAGAGCTTGATCACTTGGTCATGCAAACACCTTTGATCTTTCTTCCAATTTCTAATATGAATTACTTCATAGGCAATTTTTGCAAAAGAGGCAAAAAGAAGATCCATTTTTTTCTTTCTCTAAACTTTTTGATTTTTTTAAGAATTTATGCCCACTCCAGATTATGATTTTCTTATTGAAAAATTATGAGGAATTTAAGAAAAAAAAAATTTTCAAAAAATCGCTCTAGGACTATTTTAGAGGGCAAACTTCCAAAGGCCATAACGTTTGCATACAAAAGCATTTTGACCCTTTCTTTTTTAAAACACACAAATTTTGAGCTCTTTGCATTAGTGGTATCTATTCAAGGACATACTATAAGTGGAAGGACGTCTTATTCTATGATTTTATTCAAAAAAATAATTGCCCTATTTAAAAGGGCCAATTCACAAAATGTTATGTAATTAGAATCTTTGGCCTAATTTTTTAGGAGATATAGATGTATTTGTAACAATTGCAACATATTTTCGGTATTTTGGAGGCTTTCTGGAAAAGAATTCAATATGTGCTTTAGTCAATCCCTATTTCTCCTTTGGGTGACTAATTCAACTTATTCACAAAGATCTAATCTTTCATGATATCCTTCTTCTATTTATTGTCCAAGCACTCTTGGAAGTTTGTTACAAATATTTTTTTATTTTCATGCAAAGCTTCTTTTGATGACTAGAATCAAGTGGCCCACGTGCAAAAGGAAGTCTTCAAATAAGGTGATGTATGTTGTAAGAGATAAAGTTGTACCTTCAAGTCATATCTTATGTGACTATGTAGAGATTTAAGGAGCTTTTATTAAAATAAAGTGGTGATATTAACTTCTCTTCTTCATTTAAATTCTTAGCATAAGTGGTTTATGGATGTGCATAAGAGTGTCTACTAATGGCAATGATGACTACGATCCAATCTCAAGAGACTCTTGTGCAAGAAGCATTTTTGCCACAATAGACTTCATATGATGAGGGGGATTCAAATGGGTCTACCTAAAAATATAGAGGCCCACTAGAGCATCCATTATGGTGGGGAGATTATTGTTACTAATGTTTTCTCTTCTTGGCCCCTTAGTTTAGATTATGGAGGGGTGTTTTAATTATAATATGATTCATGACCAAGGCCAACATTTTATGATGTAATATTGACAAACAAGGTATTTCATTATGCAATGTATTGAATTCATTTTAATATTTTATTATGTAAGCCCTATGGGTCATGATTAACCTTATTTTTGGTTAAACCTGATTTATACCTTGTAATTAACCTTAAGCCCTCTTGTTATGTCGACTTAGGTTAAACTCTTTTATGTAACTAGGGTTTTGGTATAAATACCTCTCATCACTCCTCATTTTATCATCAAAGTGTTGTGAATCTTATCTACAAATAATACAGTGATTATTTATTGTGCCTATGGGTGACAAAAAATATCTATTTTCCTTTCTTTCATCTTTTTATGCTTTCTATATAAGATTTGAGGGGATGTACTGCTTTTGTTTGTTTTTGGAAAATATTGTGAATTTCAAAAATCTTTCAAGATGCCCTTTTTATCTATATGAGAAGTCACAAAGGACAATAGAAAGTGGTGTGTTCTTCAACAAAGTAGATGTGTAATGTCCCATTTTTGGAGCGATAAGGGTAATTTAATAATTTATTTTATAGTTTCCCGATATGACTGATGAGCCTCGAAAATGCTCATATTTTGTATGAGTTTCATTAATCATTATGCGACTATATAATAGGAATTGTATATTTTTATGAATGGTTATGTAATTATTTGATAAGATTATGTGTGTTATCTAATTTGTATGTTTTAGTGTATTTTTGTGGAATTGTAGTTGATTTAGTCAGATTTGGATCAGTCAAGGTCTTTTCATGGACCTGGCACTTTGTTTCTTTCAGAATTAACACATGGTAAGTAGGCGCCTTCCTCTTCAAAGAAGGCACCAACAAAAGGTAGACGCCTTCCTCTTCCAGGAAGGCACCAACAGGAGATAAGTGCCTTCCTCTTCCAGGAAGACGCCAATAGAAGGTAAGTGCCTTCCTCTTCCAGAAAGGCACCAACAAAAGGCAAGCACCTTCCTCTTCCAAGAAGACGCTAACGAAAGGTAGGCGCCTTCTGTATAAAGAAGACGCCCGATATACTTAGGCACCTTCCTCATAGAGAAGGTGCCTCTGTTCTTTGCTCGTTGACCAGATAACGCGACGTGGGCAACATTGATTGGTGTAGTTCCAACTCTACATCATGTAAGTTAATTTGGGAGTTGCACTAATGTATGAGAACGTCCTACCTATGCCAGATGAAGTACAAACCAATCAGATAACACACCATCGTTAGGAACGAATACCAATTTTAGCAGACGATGATTACATTTACCAGACTGTATTAGTTTAGTCTGGAATGAATCGACAGTTGTAATCACCTTGTAACAGAAGATTTGTGGGTGTGCTATATAAACACACGCAGAACTCTCTGATAAGATATCAAAATATCGAAGATAGAATATAGAATATAGAGAGGAGTACATAGGTTAAGAAACATTGTAATTCCTTGGTGATTATAATAAAGTTATAAGAGTTCCTAAGCGTGTGTTCAGCTGGGAGGAAGCTGCTGGAGCCTGGGCCCACTCCAAGCCAGTATTTCTTCCCTTTCTTTGTGTTTTCTAGATTAGTTTACTGCTTTCATAGGTTTATTTTTGCACTGTTATTTTATGATTGCAATAGGTTTGTTATTAGTATGCACGTATGAATGTTTTCTTTCTGAATATTTAATTATTCATACATAATTTATTGAGTGAATGAATGATTGACAACCTTTGAAACACCCCCCAATAGTAGAGCTAGCAGACTCATCTCAAAGTGGTATTGTAAGTGATCATGTGTGAGACCCTTCGCAAGTTTACGAAGCTCCCTAGGTTGATAATTAATGCATGAGCAAGTGACAAAAATAGGAAAGAATTTAACCTTGTTTGGCCCGCAACATTTTGGCGTCGTCGGGGAAGCGCTTCTACTAGATCAATTGCAATACCTAAAACCTTCCATATGACCTTGTATGAGTTATTTGATAAGAAGAGGACCTTACGGTCAGTTTGTAAAACAAAGTTCTCCAAAACCTAAGTCGGCTGAACACTCTGAGCTCGAACTAGATTCGCCTGACTCACAGCCAGCACTCTGCTGGAGTGAGGATCCGCACTTTGTGCAAAGTGCTTCCTCATCCTGTCAACTTGGGAAGAACGAATCATCATAAACCCCTTGTTTAAAAGGACACATTTAGAGGAAGCCCTATTGTGGAAAGTTGTAGAATATCGAACGATAACACCATATAACCTTAGAGCCTTGACTCAAAAAATTTTGAACGACCATAAGGCCATAAGTACTGCATTAGAGACCACATTTCCAAAAAAAATGGCCGACAGAGAAGAAGTTTCATCTGGCTTTAGCTTCTCGATTGATGGAGTAGGAGATACCAAAATGAAAAATATATCCCCTGCTCACTTTCCTACCTTCAGAGGATACCCAACCGAGGACCCTGACCTGTTCTTATTTAAGTTCGATGTTTTATGCAGGTCTGTGGACTACAAATCTGATACGTAAAAGCTGAAGCTCTTTCCTTCCACATTGGATGATGCAGCTTTGCAGTGGTTAATCAATCTGGGGGAGAAACAGATTGCCACATGGGATCAAATGAAGAAGCTCTTTCTAGAGCAATATCAAGACTTCAAGAGAGCAAGAGACTCCAGAGAGGAAGTCCTGAGCATGACGTAAAAATATGATGAGTCTCTCGAAGTGTATTGGGAGAGATTCAATTTCAATCTTCAACGGTCTCCTCACGCGAAGCTATCTGATAAATCTCTCAAAAGCATATTTTTGAGAGGGCTTAATAATGAATCATTAGAGGCTCTCAACATGATTTCTGGAGGTGATGTCTACCAGCACGCTATGGAAGATATCCTACAACTATGCCATAATTACTCAAGAAGGAGAGGCAAGACCACTTCTAGAACCATGAAAGTGACTGCTTCAGTCACGAAAACAGAAATAAGCAACATGCTGAAGGATCTGAAAAGTGAAATGCTTTCGTCTCTAGCATTGCAGATGGATACGCTGATGTTAGATAAAAGAAGCAAAAAAATGATACAGCATTGGCTTATTTATGCCCAAAATGTAGAGGAAAGCATGCAAATAATGCATGCTTGGAGAACAAAGTTAGAGTATGCACAGTTTGCAAGCTGAACCATAAGACCCGATTGTGCCCAAAATTGCCTAGCAATCAGGAGGATGCTGAAGCTACGGAGGCCTATTTCATAGGCAATCAAAAGAGTTGGCCATAACCCCATGCGGGGAATATGCCAACTGGAATGCCATCATACGAGGGAGGACCATACATGTCACAAGGCCCGCCTCAACCACCTAACATGGGGTGGTGGGGGCCATCATCTTGGTCTAACGCACCCCCAGGAACAACATTCTTGAATCAGCTGCCCTGGATGGCATATCAATATCCAGGGCAACAGTGGAGAGGCCACACTCCATGGAATCCAGTCCCACAGAACGTAGCGCCAGCTCACCCCCAT
Source organism: Wollemia nobilis (assembly GCA_028583015.1). NCBI lineage: Eukaryota > Viridiplantae > Streptophyta > Pinopsida > Araucariales > Araucariaceae > Wollemia > Wollemia nobilis. The sequence continues at coordinate 9,859,243 of JAQPPZ010002998.1, forward strand.
CAAAACTTTTTGGTCTTGCCAGTAGTGAGACCTATGTAGCTACTCGTACAACCGACGATAAATCCAAATAATAGAGTGAATCAGCCAGCATACAATGTGGAAGGCGATATGTCTCTGATGTATCATATTCAGCTTAGGTTTGGTAGACAGCTAGGAGTAGAAACACCTCTGCTGATAGAAGAGGAGGAATATTGTTAGCGTATAACTGTTATTACATTATTTAGTTAGTTATGGTTAGCGACATTTGTTAGCCTAAGTTATTTCGGGCTCTAGACTATTTCTAGGATCCTATAACTACGGGCTAATTTAGTCCTAAGTTGTACTATTTATTCATTGTTTAATCAATGCATTTTATTGCTTTTCCTAACATGGTATCAGAGCGATATCATCGATCGCTCGTGTGGCGATCAAATTTTTTTGATCTGTTTTGAGTCAGGTCAACGGGTGTGCTATTTGGGCACAAACACCCTGCCAGATATTGATAGTGTGGACCTCTTTGGAGGCTCAATTTTGTAGCCCCAATGGGAACCTGGACGTGACTTGGACTGTTTTTGGTCAGATCTGCAGCAAAGGCTAACTAGACGGACTCTAAGGACTTACTCGAAGCACAACTGACCACTGGCTGACCCCTGAGGACACGAGACAAGACTAACGCGAACTCAGACCGAACGACTGACGCGAACTCAGACCGGATGACTGGCAGGGACTGACGGACGGATCTGTGTCAGACTGCAAATCTGACACAGTTGACCAGACTCGGACTCAACAAACGACGGACGCGAAGGATCTGTCATAGACAGTGACAGAAGGACCATTAACACGTGGAATTTTGTGACACGTGGGAGACAGAAGTGCTTGACGGGGCAAAACATTTGGCTTGGGGTTGACTACCCGAAGGTAGTCAATACACAATGTGTGTTTGTTTATTTTTAAACATATGCAAGCCTCCCTGCGATGCTCATGTGGGATAATAATCCCCGAGCATAAAATGCTCATCCACGGTGTCGTCGAACACCACTGCAACTACCTGTCTCAAGTCCTCTCGATGACGACGCCTGCAATTTTTTTTAGTGTCTAAAGACTCCCTACACTGAAGATATTGAAGGCCATATCCAATCGTCTTAAACGCGATTCATTGTGACAGAGTTTTTTTTTTTATATTTTGTGTTGAAGAATTCTCCGACGATCGGTTTTATGCACCTGTTATTTGCAGCCAACAGGAGGCAGAGCGACACTGCTTCGAAGGAGAGTCGTGCCGCCATTAGGAGTACGTGCAGTGGCGACTGCGCTAAGTAGCAGCAGCACCGCCCAGGTGGACCAGGAGCGGTGTCGTCGCTTGTTGGCAGTCAATCGGGGCTGCCCGATTGTTAAATAGGAGATTGTCTCCTATTTTTATCATTGGCCATCATAGCCGGTGTGGTAGGCCACTGTCCGCAAGAGGTTGTCGCCCGATAGGTCGAGGGTTCAAACCCCACCGACCTCTCTTTTTGCTCAAAGGAGCATTTTAAGGTATAATTTAAAAAAAAATTGCTTTGCTTATATTTATTTTTAATGGTTAATTTTTTTTTAATTAAAAATCAATTTCTTATTTTTTTTATAAATTTGTTAAGAAGTTGATTTTTAGTTAAATTTAAATTTTATCATTAACATTAAATATTTTGCTTTCAAAATTAATTTTTTTAAATACCTTTGGAGCACTCAAAGAGGCATAAAATCATCAAACCTCAAACCCTGTTTTTTAGGCTTCATAAATAGCAACTTGTTTGTTTGAAGTACTTCACACAGGGGGATTTTTTTGATGACATTTTTGTGCTAATCTGCCTAAGAGGCAAATATTGTAATTTTTTTTTACAAACCAGTAAAAAAGCCTTCTGGAGCCCCTTGGAACCCCGTACAGGGGAGATATATTTTTTTGCAAAATCAAGGGGGGGAAGAAGACTTATAAGGGTGCATTTTCGGTAGTGACCGACACCTTATTTGCAAAATTCATTGTAAAAGGTGCATTTTCGGCTGTGACCGACACCTTAAAAGAATGGGTACATCAAAGAAGAAAACTATCCCAAAACCAACTGATGATGTTGTTAAATCAGTTAAAGGCCCATATTTTTCCCCACACCTGGAAGGGATAGATTATTATGAAGATGGCACATTTCATACACTAATGAGTGGTGTAAATGCCATAATCAATGATTCTGCGTCTTTTGGAGACATGCAAAAAAATGGTGTTCTAATCCCTATTGGTGCTATAATGGGCATATTCATGTCATTTTATGCTCTTGACAAAGCACAACAGAAAAGGGACATTAGTGAGGAATCAGAGGTCAAACCCCTCATGGTCGATGCTTGTAGTGACACAAGTGACCTTCAACCCATGGTGGTGAATGCTTGTTGTGACACATGTGACCTTGAGCCCATGATGGCCAATGCTTGTTGTGATACAAGCGACCTCATGCCTATGATGGCAGATATCAGTTGTAGCACAGGTGATCTCATCACAGTAGCATATTTTGCTTGTGACACTAGTGACTTAAAAACTGAACCTCCTAAAAATGAACTCCATAATCTCATCAATAGCGACAAATGCAATATTGTTAAAAGAATTGATGAAGATGATGAAATTGGGTGTTTTGAAAAACACACCAAAGGATTTGGTTCCAAAATGATGAATAAAATGGGATTCAATGGTGAGAGATTAGGTAAACAAGAACAAGGCATTAAAACTCCTATAATGCTAAATGTCAGGGCAAAGAATGAAGGCCTTGGCTATACTAGACATGCAAGTACTAGTAATTCTATGTTTGTAAAACCTAAATCTCCTACAACTCCTAAAAAGCATTGTTGCAGTCATTGTGGAAAGACAGGACATGTTGCAGCTAAGTGTTGGAGATTACATCCTTGTGATTCTTGTGGATGTACGAATCACTCTTCTTCAAGTTGTTGGTACAAAGCCGAAAATGGCCAACAAGGTTCATATTGATTGTGGATGGACAGATCTCACACAATGGACCATGATGAAAGAAATGTTGTATGGCTTCTACCGAAAAGGTAAAACCTATGGTAGACCCCGAGGCAAATCCAATGATAGACCAAGTGGCAGTCCTAGAGATAATGACCCAAAGACAGACCTAAAGACAGACCCAGAGACAAAGTTCCAAAGGCAGATCTATAGGCAGATCCAGAGGCAATGATCCAGAGGCAGATTCACAGGCAGATCCCAAGATAGACCCAGAGGTACAATTCCAGAGGTATGCTTAGAGCCAAAGCCAGAGCCATGTGCCAGAGCCAGAGCCGAAGACAAAGCACGAGCCACCATTCTTTTATTTCTCTTATTCTTCTTCACTGTATTGGGGCAGTTATATACTTTACCCAAATATTGTTGTATGGGGGGATGTTAGCATAGCTAGTAGTTATTCAATTACCCAAATAATGTACTAAGGGGGGATGTTAGCGTATAACTGTTATTACATTATTTAGTTAGTTATGGTTAGCGAAATTTGTTAGCCTAAGTTATTTCGGGCTCTAGACTGTTTCTAGGATCCTATAACTACGGGCTAATTTAGTCCTAAGTTGTACTATTTATTCATTGTTTAATCAATGCATTTTATTGCTTTGCCTAACAAATATGTAGGAGAAACACCTCTTATAGAAGAGGTGGTAGAAGAAGTAGCTGAGAGAGCAAAGGCTCCATTTCCTTATCGATTGCAAGAATAGAAGAAACTAACACAACCAGAGTTTGATATCCTATCTAGCTTGAAGAACCTCACAGTGAAAATTCCACTATTTCAAGCTATCCGAGATGTCCCGATATATACCAAGGCGATAAGGGAGATGTGCCTAAGAAGGCCAGGATAGAAAACAACCCAGACTATCAATGTCATGGGTAAATTAGTAGATTTGATGATGGGCAAGATGTGTCATCCCAAGTACACGGATCCGGGCAACCCAGTGTTGATTGTAAAAATTGAAGGACATTCCTTGTCCAATACGTTGGTCGATCTCGGAGCAGCCATCAACGTAATGCCTCAGGAGACCATGTAGAGGCTACAACTCATGAACCTGAGACCCACCATGATAGTGCTACAGCTGGCCAATCGATCGATCGTGGCACCGAAAGGAATGCTTGAGGATGTAATAGTGATAGTCAGTGCATGGGAATACCCATCCGACTTCCTAGTTTTGTAGTCTAAAACCAGGCTGGGTGGCTACCCGCTCATCTTGGGAAGGCCATGGCTAGCAATAACCGATGCTTACATCAGCTATCATGATGGGTTGATGACCATCTTCGATGGACAAAACATCAAAATATTGACCATTTCACCCCCTGCGCAGTCCGTCGACTCGTTGGGAGAACCTACGTTGACCAAGCATGAAGATCATGAGTTATCCATAATCCAACTGGTGATGGCGTTGGATGAGTTGGCGGAAGAAGAAGATGAGGATGGTGCTATTGTAGAGTTCCTCCATGGAGAATCCTCCATCACCGCACCTAGGTCACCATTGGTTGGCGCCCAAGATCACCATGTTTAGTAGATAAACATTGGGCCAGGAAGGACGTTAAACGTCAGCAGTGGGTTGACTCCCACACAACTGACAAAAGTAGAAGAGCTCCTGGTAAGACACCAGTGGGCATTTGCATGGGATTACTCGGATATGAAGGGAATCAGCCCAGAGATCTATACCCATCGAATATACCTCGATGAACAAGCAACTCCGAGCAGGCAACCACAAAGAAGAATGAATCCGGCAATGAAAGACATTGTCAAAGCAGAGCTACAAAAACTCTTGTCTACCGGATTCATCTATCCGATTTCTGATAGTGAGTGGGTGTCACCACTGGTGGTGGTCCCCAAGAAGAATGGGAAGTGGTGAATCTGTGTAGACTATAGAGCATTAAAAAAAGCAACCAAGAAGGACCACTTCCCACTCCCATTCATTGATCAAGTCTTGGACACACTTTCGGGGTGAAAGTATTTCTCCTTCCTGGATGGATTCAGTGGATATAATCAGATCCAGATAGGAGAAGAAGACCAGGATAAGACAACGTTCACCTGCCCATGGGGAACGTTTGCTTATCGGGTATTGCCTTTCGGGTTATGCAACGCACCAGCCACCTTTCAAAGAGCGGTGCTTAGCATATTCTCAGACATGATGGGAGATGCGGTCGAAGTGTACATGGATGACTTCACTGCTTATGGAGAAACCTTTGATGAAGCAATGACGAACTTGGAAAGAGTGCTTGAAAGAAGCGAGGGAAATAATCTGTCCCTGAGTAATGAGAAATGCTTTATGATGATGCAAGAGGGCATCGTATTGGGACACCATCTCTCTGCAGAAGGAATAAAGGTTGACAAAAGAAAGATCGAGGTCATCAGGGACCTACCCAACCCCAAAACGCAGAGAGAGGTGAGAAGTTTCCTCGGATCTATCGGGTACTACCGATGATTTATCACCAAATTCAGTAAGATTGCAAAACCACTGCACACTCTATTGTCTAAAGACATGGAGTTCAATTGGATGGAAGACTGCGAAGAAGCATTTCAGTTGCTCAAGGAGAAACTGATATCTGCACCGATTTTGAGAGGACCAGATTGGGCCATACCCTTTCATATCTATTGTGATGCATCCAACAATGTGATTGGAGCAGTCCTTGGACAAAAGGATGGCGAGGAATTTTATGCCATCTATTATGTCAACAAAAACTTGGCAGGAGCCGAGCTCAACTACACGGTGACGAAGAAGGAGTTCCTTGCAGTTGTGCATGCCATAAACAAATTCTGCCATTATATCATCGGATATAAGGTGTTTGTCCACACGGACCACGCGACCATCAGATATTTAATGAGCAAGCTAGATATTGGTGGAAGAATTATCAGGTGGCTCCTACTATTGCAGGAATTCGACATAACAATAGTCGACAAATCGGGCAAGGACAATGTTGTAGCAGATTTTCTATCTAGATTGATACCAGCGGACCATACAACAGTGGAAGACCAGTTTTTGGATGAGCATTTGTTCACCATCAATGAACAAATACCGTGGTATGCAGATATAGCCAATTACTTGGCCACCGAAAGAACCTCACCTGCTCTCTCCTTTCGAGAAAAGTAGGCGGTAATAGAGAAAAGTGCATATTTCCTATGGATTTATGGCCTCCTGTTCAAAACAGGACGTGACCAGATCATAAGGAGATGCGTAGCAGAATAGGAGTTCTCAAAAATACTCAAAGCTTGTCACGATGAACCATGCGGAGGACACTTTGTGGGGAAATAGACTGCCTATAAAATCCTATAGGTTGGGTACTTTTGGCCCACTCTATTCAAAGATGCAGCCGCATACGCCAACAAGTGCGATGAATGCCAAAGAATGGGCAGACCAACCCATCGCGACGAAATGCCCCTCCAGCCTCAGGTACACCTAGAACCCTTCGACAAGTGGGGTATGGATTTTATGGGGCCAATTAACCCACCTTCAATAGGTAGGAGGTTTATTTTAGTCTGTACAGACTACGTCACCAAATGGGTTGAAGTTCAGGCATTGAGGGATTCAAAAGAAAGAACGGTTGCCGATTTCTTATTTGCTCACATCTTTACATGATTTGGGGTCCCCAGAGAAATAACAACTGACCAAGGCCCTCAGTTCACCTCCAAGTTGATCGAGGAACTGATGAAGCAATATAGAGTTTGGCACAACAAAACTACACCCTACCATCCGCAGGCAAACGAGCAAGTGGAGGTGACAAACAGGGAAATAGAGAACATCTTGACAAAAACCATGCAACAACATAGAAAATATTGGGCTACATGGCTACCAGAGGTAGTATGGGCATACAACACCACATGGAAATCCACCACAAGCTTTACACCCTTCCAATTGGTCTATGGGAAGAGTGCAATGATGCCCATCGAGTTTGAGATCAAAACACTAAGAACAACTTTAGAACTAAATTTGAGCCTGGATGATGCTCAAAAAGAAAGGATTCGGTAGCTGAATCAGCTAGATGAAATCCGAATGGATGCTTTACAAAGAACAGAGATCATACAAAAGCAAAGGAAATGGTGGCATGATCGCCACATTAAACTAAAGTAGTTCCAAGAAGGAGAATGGGTGTTGTTGTACGATTCTCGGTTCCAGGAAAGGAAGGGCAAATTAATGCAGAGATGGATGGGACCATATGAGGTGGTAGAGCTCATCAAGAATGGTGTTGTGCATGTCAGAACCATTGATGACAGCAATGTTGTATTAACCATTAATGGCCACCGACTGCGGCCCTACAACACGTCCAAGAATTTACTGGTGGAATCCAGAGCAGGCATGGGGGAGACCCCATCCTTGTGAATCTGGACCAAACTCTCAGCAGGAAAAATGGTGGGCATGGAGGTGCTCACCAAAAGTAGTTAGTTTAGGTTTTGATTATTTCTTACGATGTGTTTTGTAGGGACGACGCCCGCATGCAAGCTGCAGGCATCCTGGGTTCAGGGCCTAATAGGCACGAAATGCGTCTAACTGCTTGTATTTTTCTTTCTTTTTGTTTGCTTTTTGTAGGTGGAGGACCTGACAGCACGAAGAATAGGTATCTGGGAAACCAGGCCTGATTCGGCTCAGCATCCCGATGCTGGCACTCGTAGGGTAGAAGCAACATCTATTCAAGCGCAGGGGTGGGCAACAAACTCTTCCCCAAGAGGAAATTCAGATGCCAGCCCTTGCAGGAAGATGTTGAGGCAGCATGAAGCGAGTCCGAGGAGGCTTGATCACCCTTTCTCGATCAATCACGACATGGCTACCAAGAAAGAGCCTTGCAGAAAGCCTTCATCATCAAAGAAGACTATCCACTTGAGGTATGATGCCTTCCTCCTAGAAGAAGGTGCCTGACGAAGGTGGACGTTTTCCACCGTGATGGAGGTTTCGAGTAAGAGGCGAGGCGCCTTCCTTATAAAGAAGGTGCCCCGCTGAAATAAGGTGCCTTCCTTATAAATAAGGCGCCCCATTGAAATAAGGCGCCTTCCTTATAAAGAAGGCGCCCACTGAAATAAGGCGCCTTCCTTATAAAGAAGGCGCCCTAAAATAAGGCGCCTTCCTTATAAAGAAGGCGCACGTTTCCTAAAAAAAAAAAAATTGAGGACCGAGGCGCCTTCCACATCAGTAAGGCGCATCCATCCTTGATAAAAAAAAATGATAGCCGAGGCGCCTTCCTCTTCCAGGAAGGCGCATGTATTCAAAGGCGCCTTCCACTCCAGGAAGGCGCACCCATTCAGAAGCGCCTTCCGTAGCAGGAAGGCACCATCATCAAAAAGAGTGCCTTCCACCACCGGAAGGCGCATCCATTCAAGAGCACCTTCCACATCGGGAAGGCACCATATCAAGCACCTTCCACATCGGGAAGGCACCATATCAAGCACCTTCCACATCGGGAAGGTACCGAAGAGCGCCTTTCGTATACAACCAACACTTAAAGTTTCACGTGCGCCTCGATCGAAACAAGATCATCACACGAGTAGGCGGCATCAGATTACCACCATCGCTCGTATGATAGGGAACCACTCCAATAAAAAATCTCATAGAATTATGGGGCGAGATCAGCGTGCACATTCCAAAAATGATAGACAGATGGTTTGTAAGCCTATCGGGAGTCTGTCTTTGACATCAACCATTAAAACAACTCAACAGCAAAATCTGATGTAATCTACGCAAACGAAGTACCCATCCCCCATGTCACAGATCGGCAAATCGACACTCTCCATGATGCATGAGACATCCAATCAGGTACGCGCATACTCTACTCAGATTTTTATGTAATCATTCATAAATTATGCAGTACCAAAAAATATCACCGCCATAAAAATCATGCACCCCCCATGGCCGATCGTGCCAATGATGTAGCTTGTGAGGCGTACCTTGCCAAAATTGAAAGCTAGGGTTCGGTGCCTTCCTTATAAGAAGGCGCCTTCCTGAGAAGGCAAGGAGAAAAATAGAAGATCCTAAGGGAAGGCACCATGGGAGGACGATCGAGGAATCACGCGGTGAAGAAAAATGAACCGAGTGATACAGAAGGAATCAAGGGGGCGATCAGGATGCAGTTCAAAGCCGAGGGATGGCTCGAGTACTGTATCCTGGTCAATCAGAGCCAGGATATGGAGGCAACCAGGGAATTTGCCACCTCCTTGGGGGGAGACGTAGCTCAAGTACGAGGGATGGAGATTCCAGTCACCCCCGAACATATCTCACAGGTGACTGGCTTGCCTCTCACAGGCGAGTGCACATACAAGGGCGAAATGTTGAAGCCATACGCCAAATTACTGCTACCAAGGGAGAACGTGCAGATAGACAAGGAAGGGCTACCAAAAAGTAGCCTTCCTATGAATCTATGGAAGATATTCGAGCAGGTTGCTCGGTTCTTTACATGCACTGGGAAATATACCCATCTGCACACTAATCATGTGCAATTCTTGAATCACCTAGTGCATGGGAGGAAAATGAACGTGCCCTTCTACCTAGAAAATGCCCTGAAGGAGGAAGCGACTAGATACCAGAAGGGGGCACCTTCCGCCTTGGCCCACCATGGGCTGATATCAGCGCTGGTCCACCATGCAGAAGCACAAAGGCAGAGTTCCAACGTAGAAGGAGACGATGACCAGGAAAGGTGGGAGGATTATATTGCCGAGGTAGGGCGAGCGGAGGATAGCCCTACAAATGAAGTAGAGGACATCGGGAAATTGGCACTGCCCAATTTTACAGAAGAAAGAGGGCATTCCCCAGTGCCCGAGTATGAAGAAGAAGGGGCGCGACTTGCTAGCGATGAGGCCAAATTTTGGCCACTAGAACCAGCCCCGAGAGGAAATGCCTACGATGACTCATCCTCTCCTCGAAGGAGGAGGAAGATGACTCAGAGGTCGGTCTTGCAGCCCAGACCCTCCGAGAGTTGACAAGCCAGAGTCCACAGGATGTAGGGACTTCCAGGGGCAATAATCAAATCGACGCAGCCCTAGAGGAGGCCCTGGAATGGCAAACCAACTGCTGGATGGCCCAAAAAATTTTGGAGGATTGCCAGATCAAGCACGAAGAAGAGCTGAAAGAGTGAGCACAAAGGATCACTCAGCTCGAGCAGTTGGTCCAGCAGTTGTGGGAAGAGAACCGACAACTCCAGGCCAAGGGGACAGAGAAAAGGGATGCGTCGACCCAAACTGACTGGGCGATTGAGGTCCCGACGAATTCTCCCACATCAGTAGAATGAGTATTCTCTTCGAGAGAATTTCGATCGGATGCTCGATAGAACATCCCAGAGGCAGGGGAGAATTCCTCTATTTTTGGGAGTGAGGAGAGAAGAAGACCCATAGAGCCCCCAGTCATAGACCTAAGCGATGCAGAACCGGGTGGAAGCCAACAGCTGCAGACAGGATCAGGGGTTAAAGAGGAATCCCTCGGACCTGAAGAGGAAGAGATAGAAGGACCAACGGGGATGACACTAGACAGACAGGAGGATGGAGAGACAACTCCAGGGACGTCAGGGCAAGTCCCTCAGAATGAACAAGTCCCCCACGATGAGGAAACAACTGCCGGGAAGGAAGAGAAACCTTCCATCCGAGCCATCATAGTTTCTACGCAGGCAAAAGGAAAAGGGCCCAGGACGGCTCAGAAAAAGGTGAAGGTGACTTTCGCCAAAATAGAAGAAGACGAATGGGACATGCAACCATTCATAGAAAGGTGGAAGTAGTTCGAATGATTGCTCAAAGAAATGATAACAGCCAAGGAGGCCAGGGAGTCAACCTCGAGGGTTCGGGGAGACCCTGGTATCTGCATTAATCCGACAGAGGACAACCAATTTTGGGAGATTTATGGGTCATCCTGGGGGTGGCCCTCCAAGATACGGAGGTATTTTGAAATATGGGGGTATATGGCCCCAAATTGGAAGTTGCTGCCATTGCGAGGGAAAATACAGGGCTTACTCCTAAAGCAGCCCGATTACACAAGGCCCAAGTGGTTCATCTCAAGAGGGATAACTCAGATATCCCTCTTGTAGTTGTTAGGCCCTCGAAAGCTGACCTGTGGCAGGCTGTAGAAGTGGCATTTCAAGCAGCAACAACCACGTTGGCAATACCACCCCCAATAGCGGCCAGGACGAGAAAAGTGAATAAGCGGAGTCAGCAACTCGAGCGAAAGCCGACAGTAGCACCTGCAACTCCGCATGAGAAAAGAGGAACCACACCTCCAGATGTCGGTCCATAGAAGAAGCAAACACGGGCCATAGGTACAACCAGATCCATCGAAAAATGGTAATGATGAGGAGTTAACGGGGCTACCTACAGTTTTGATGCCACGAGGGCGTGGCATATGTTAGGCATGGGGGGATGATGAGCCTCGAAAATGCTCATATTTTGTATGAGTTTCATTAATCATTATGCGGCTATATAATAGGAATTGTATATTTTTATGAATGGTTATGTAATTATTTGATAAGATTATGTGTGTTATCTAATTTGTATGTTTTAGTGTGTTTTTGTGGAATTGTAGTTGATTTAGTCATATTTGGATCAGTCGAGGTCTTTTCATGGACCTGGCACTTTGTTTCTTTTGGAATTAATGCATGGTAAGTAGGCGCCTTCCTCTTCAAAGAAGGCGCCAACAAAAGGTAGGTGCCTTCCTCTTCCAGGAAGGCGCCAACAGGAGATAAGCGCCTTCCTCTTCCAGGAAGGCGCCAACAGAAGGCAAGCACCTTCCTCTTCCAGGAAGGCGCCAATAGAAGGCAAGCGCCTTCCTCTTCCAGGAAGGTGCTAACGGAAGGTAGGCACCTTCTGTATAAAGAAGGCGCTCGATATACTTAGGCACCTTCCTCATAGAGAAGGTGCCTCTGTTCTTCGCCCGTTGACCAGATAACGCGACGTGGGCAACATTGACTGGTGCAGTTCCAACTCTACGTCATGTAAGTTAATTTGGGAGTTGCACTAACGTATGAGAATGTCCTACCTATGCCAGGCGAAGCACGAACCAATCAGAGAACACGCCACCATTAGGAACGAATGCCAATTTTAGCAGACATCGATTACATTTACCAGACTGTCTTAGTTTAGTCTGGAATGAATCGACTGTTGTAACCACCTTGTAACAGAAGATCTGTGGGTGTGCTATATAAACACACGTAGACCTCTCTGATAAGATATCAAAATATCGAAGATAGAATACAGAATATAGAGAGGAGTACAGAGGTTAAGAAGCATTGTAATTCCTTGGTGATTATAATAAAGTTCTAAGAGTTCCTAAGCGCGTGTTCAGTTGGGAGGAAGTTGTTGGAGCCTGGGCCCACTCCAAGCCAGTATTTCTTCCCTTTCTTTGTGTTTTCTAGATTAGCTTACTGCTTTCATAGGTTTATTTTTGCATTGTTATTTTATGATTGCAATAGGTTTGTTATTAGTATGCACGTATGAATGTTTTCTTTCTAAAGATTTAATTATTCATACGTAATTTATTGAGGAGTGAATGAATGATTGACAACCTTTGAAACACCCCCCAATAGTAGAGCTAGCGGACTCATCTCAAAGTGGTATTGTAAGTGATCCTGTGTGAGACCCTTCGCAAGTTTACGAAGCTCCCTGGGTTGATAATTAATGCACGGGCAAGTGACAAAAATAGGAAAGAATTTAACCTTGTTTGGCCCGCAAAAATGACTTTATTTTTATTAATAAAGTGCAACTATAGGTGAATTATTGAACTAATGAGGAATTAATGAGTATTTAATATCTAATATTTTATCTCTCCTTCTGAAAAGTTCCCGAGGTTATTATAAAAAAATTTGAGAGAGTCATTTGGATTTATTCTAAATATTGTATTTTTCTCTTCACGATATTTGTGCCTATGGCTAAATTTCCACTAGCAGGACGAAAACCCCGAAGGATTTTTCTGACGGATGAAACCTCGAAGGTTAGATCGATTCCACTCAAGGATCGACAAAGTGTTGAAGGTTTGGGCGAGGACGAAAACCCTCATTCGTAAGGTTTGTGTGAGGATGAAAACCCTCGTTCGTGCAGTCTCATTCAGGGGCTGATTTTGCACTAAAACGGAGGATTCAAAGATAGTTTTATGGTGTGGATTGATCAATAGATATTTTGGGTGAGTTGCAATTGTTTTCCTTGGAGGTGACCATACCATTCTAGGGTTTCCAACCACACATTTTTGATTGCAGTGCCCGACAGGAACATCAAATGATTCTAGGTATTTTACCATTGGCTTCTTCTACACCGAGCGACCCTTTGGGAGAGTTTGTAGTATTTTTAGCGAAGGTCGTGATTTTTCCTAACTAGTTGTACCTTTTGGCAGGCCATTTTATTTGCTGGCACCATCATTTTGGGGGTTTGAGAACTGAGTTCAAATATTTTTGGTGTTGAGGTTAGAGTTTCAGTCTAGGCGTCCCCTTTGAGTATTCTTTGTGCATTTCTTCTATGGCAATCAAATTGGTATGTAGTTATTTGTAATCTAGAAACATTATGTTCAATTTGGGGTTTCATTATATTATGCCTTAGTTGTATTTGATGAAAAACATATGTTGAATGAAATGGGTATTTCAAAATAATGGTTTGAGTCCCATTAGCATCTAGGTATCATAGAATATATCTATTTGGTTATGTTTTATTTTTGTACTTCTTATCAGCATCAAGAAACCCCAAAAAAACCAAAAAAAACAAATAAAAATCAGAAAAACTGAAGCTTTTAAAATTTTAGAAAAATATAGCACAACAGGGATGGGTTATTACAGTGGTATCGGAGCACAGAGAGGCGGGTAGTTCAAAGGATTTGTTTGCATGGCCTCCAAATGGAAATGAGTTGAACAAAAAACTGTGGACCGCAGGTAACAAACTAGGGCATCTATCTCACTCAAGTGTTGTTGCTCTCGACACTCTGGAAGAGATAGAAGAATGTTTGATCGTGGTGCAAAAATCACCTTTTATGGTGTGGCAGATAGCATTAACTCCTACAGTAACTTCCTTGAGTCAGGATAGGTGGTTGAAACATAGAGATAAGGACGTGAGACTGGCAATCACCTCGTCTCAGTGAAACCACAAGGATTACAGCTTCGGAAACACCCTACAATGATGACATAATGAGGGAGATATTAAAACTGATGATTGATAGCTTTTATGGTTTAAATGACATCAAGAGTCATTCTTTTGGGAAGAGGATTAGAATTTTGGAATTGATGGCAAAATTCAGATCATGTGTCCTTTTGATTGATTTAGATTGTAATGATCTTATTCTTTTAATGTTTCATCATTTCATAGATTCTATCACTAAGGATCATGAAGAAACTATATTTGCTTGCATGCTAAACATTATGACTCGAATCATTAAGGAAAGTGATGCTATCACCCAGCCCATCTTATCTAGGTTAATGGTTGTTTTGAGGCAAGGGCAAATTACTTCTTTAGCCACACGTAAATTGGTTAATAATATTTCCAAATAGTGTGAGAAGAAGTTGAAACGTCTCTTGGTAAAGGAAGAACATGAGGAAGAAAAGATATCAAGTGATTTACAAGTTTTATGACTACCTCACAGGAGCAAGAATCAGTTGAGAAGAGAACAACATTGTTTCATTTGCCACGGTGAGTGGGCACTTGGTCACACATGTGGAATCAACAAAGCGAGTGACTTATTGCAGCCAAGAAAAGTTGAGGATAGCAGGAAGGTTGAGACTTTAGAGCTGGAAAAAGATGCCTTACCTCAAGAGGTGTGTATAACAGAACTCCAAAATGAATCCACCACAATGCTTGTGTCTTCATCCATTGAGGATTTGTGTAACAGTGATGATAGAACATCAGCTTTGAATATGCATTTAGAGCAATCCAGTGAGGACTGTGAGGTCTTTGACAACAGGTATGAGGAATCATATTTGTTTCCTAGCAACAGTTCTTTAATGCAACATTGTGGCATTCTTGATGTTCTTGGGGACAAAGGATTGAACTTTGGAGACCCCAAATTTGATGAGATCGATGTTGTTAAGGATGCCTCCTTGATGAAATCAGAATTGGAAAGAATCAACCGGTTGTTGGAAGGATATTTTTCCAAAAAGATTGAGATTATTGCAAATCTAGAAGATGAAGTTGCAGTTGTTGATGAATTTCCTCTTGAGCAGGGTGTTGTCCTAGATGATGAGCTTGCTAAAAGTTTGAGTATAATCATGCCTTCTCTTCAGGAAACTTGCATGGGAAGACAGGAAGACAAAATTGATGAAGATGAAATTAATTCATCTTGTGCATCTACTACTAGAGAAGTGTACAATGGTGGTGATATCATGAAGTACGCTGATTTTGATGTTGCCAAATCAGCAACTGATGAGGATATGCATCCATTGGATGATTCTTGGGTTGAGCATGAATTTGTCCTAACTTCAGTGCACGAAATTGAAGAGTGTAGTGTTAAGAGGGTTGTTGATTTTGATCATTGTGCTAAGGATGGCAAATCTGAAACTCTATTGTGTGTTGTTGATCATGATCTAGAACCTGATTCATTACAGGGTTGAAAGGACCAGTTACAGGTTACGGAAGAAAAGGTTGTCCAAACCTTAACTCATTTGGATGGCACACACAAATTTGTTGAATACTTCCTATGGATAGCTCAACTTGAAGAAAGACAAAAAGGGTTGATATATGGTTCCTCTATTTCAAGCTTGCAAAATATCAAACATACATTGAAGATAATCAAATCTAATTACTTGCAGTTGCTTTCTGATAGAGACCAAGCCATCCATTTTGCTGAGACAACTTATCAAGCACTCACAGGAAAAGAGAAAGTAATTGATGAACTTAACATTGAGTTAAATTTAGCTCATTTTTCTCTTTTCAAAGTAGGAATTCAATCACCTGTCGCAGCCACATCAAAGAATACAAAATATGATACAGGAACCATGTGGTCAACTAGTTGATTGAGGGAATCAATGAGAGCGGGAGTGACGAAGAATTGCACAATTGTGATAGTGATTCTTCTACCACTCGAGATGAATAGCATGAGTATGATTCTGATGATGATGCATATTCCTTTGCAGACTCACACTTATTTCTCCATGTTGAGGTTGGTGAATCATCTCCTAACTCATGTGAGGAGAATGATGAGGGTTGTAACCCAGGTGGTTGTTCGGAACTTCCCATGAAACCTGTTGGTGAAGTTCTTATTGACATCCTTGTGAGGTATGCTAATAATTTTTGTTTCAACCCACATACAGATGAATGGACTGTATTTTGATGACACATAGTAGTGGGACAAAAGGCTGTTATGATGAGTTATATACTTCACTTTGGTGTAAGTTACCTCCTTCACCGAAAGGAAAGTTAGATTTTTGTAGGGCTAATTGTCTACCTCTTCAGGGTGAAAATTATACAGGAACAGAGTTGTGGCCGAACAATATTCCACCTGTAATCAAAATAGTCTACCAGAATTCTTCAGGTTGTGGGAATGTCAGATTTTCCATTTGGCCTTGGAACTTGAGAGTCTCGATGCTGAATATGGGGACACTCATTGGTTCAGGGTGCGGTGTTGGTGATAAAATCTGGATTTGGGATCCTGGTGATATATACAATGATATAAATGCAGTTAATATAATAACGAACATTTATGACAGGGATCATCAGCCAAGCATACGGGGGTATAACAATGAACCTTGGAGGATTAGGGGACATCAGTTTGGTGTTGATGTTGTTATCATTTTGTATGATGACCATCATTCAGTTTTGACTAATTGTGATTGGTTGAGCAAATTAATCTTTCTATTGCCCAGGATCGTGTTAGACAGAGTGTTTACAAATGTGGACCTCGCAGAGGTGCTATGGCAGGGGCTCTTTCATGATTTATATTTCGGCTCTCACAGGTATTGCAGTTTGGACTGTTATGATGGATTCATGTTTGAGTTATAGGCGAGTCTAGCTGTGGCATATGGGATTTACAATTATAATCAGAGTGGCACAGCGTCAGCGTGGTGGTTCTTTCCTGAGATTGGAATGGGACTCGAGAATCTTACTTGATTACAGTATTGGATCGCTTCTCAGTATGACAAAGTTTGTCAGAGTTGACAAGTTCAACGGTATCATATTGGTGACAAAGCTTGACAGTGTTACTGGTTTTAGTAATGGTTGTTTGTGGCAATGTTTCCGTCATGGGGCAATCTCTGGGAAGGGAGGACTGTAATGTCCCTTTTTTGGAGCGATAAGGGTAATTTAATAATTTATTTTATAGTTGCCCGATATGACTTTATTTTTATTAATAAAGTGCAACTATAAGTAAATTATTGAATTAATGAGAAATTAATGAGTATTTAATATTTAATATTTTCTCTCCTTTCGGAAAGTTCCCGAGGTTATTATAAAAAAAAGTTTGAGAGAGTCATTTGGATTCATTCTGAATATTGTATTTTTCTCTTCACGAGATTTGTGCCTGTGGCCAAATTTCCACCAACGGGACGAAAACCCCGAAGGATTTTCTCGACGGACGAAACCCCGGAGGGCAGATCGATTCCACTCAAGGATCGACAGAGTGCTGAAGGTTTGGGCGAGGATGAAAACCCTTGTTCGTAAGGTTTGGGTGAGGACGAAAACCCTTGTTCGTGCAGTCTCATTCAGGGGCTGAGTTTGCACTGAAACGAAGGATTCGAAGATAGTTTTATGGTGTGGATTGATCAATAGATATTTTGGGTGAGTTGCAATTGTTTTCCTTGGAGGTGACCTTACTATTCTAGGGTTTCCAACCACACATTTATGATTGCAGCACCCCACAGGAACATCAAATGATTATGGGTATTTGACCATTGGCTTCTTCTACACCGTGCGACCCTTTGGGAGAATTTGCAAAATTTTCAATGAAAATCATGATTTTTCGTAGTTGGCCATACCTTCTGGCAGGCTGTACCATTTTCTAGCGCCATCATTTTAGGGGTTTGAGCGTTGGGTTTGAATATTGTTCGTGCTGAGGTTAGGGTTTCATTCTGGGCATCCCCTTTGAGTATTCTTTGTGCATTTCTTCTATGGCAATCAAATTGGTATGCAATTATTTGTAATATGGAAACATTCTGTTCAATTTGGGGTTTCACAATATTATGCCCTAGTTGTATTTGATGAAGATAATCTGTTGAATGAAATAGGTATTTCAGAATAATGGTTTGAGTCCCTTTAGCATCTGGGTATCATAGAATATATCTATTTTGTTATGTTTTATTTTTGCACTTCTTATCAGCATCAAAAAACCCAAAAAAAAAAAACAGAAAAAACAAATAACAATCAAAAAAATCGAAACTTTCAAAAATTCAAAAAAATATAGCACAAAAGGGGTGGGTTATTACAAGATGACATTCAAATAAATAATCACACTAGAAAAGAATTGACCACTAGATTGCAAGAAATGACACTCACCTACATTCAACAAGGGAAAACATAGTGGAAGGAAATCCTAGTGCTACACTTGCTACCACACAGCTATCACACTCAAAGTTAAGAAGGAAGAAATGTCTCTTACTTGGACTAATGTAAAGGCATCCTCTACATCTCATTCTAGATAGTTGGATTGAAAGAATTAGATCCAAACAAATTTTGTCAAAATGCTTATTTTGTCAATGATACCCCACTTGTAGCCTTGTTTAATAAGGTAGTTAAAACAAGGTAAGGAGATACAAGTCAACCAATTGTGATAAAACCAAACCATTTGAGAATGTAAAACATTATGATGGCACATTGTTTGACATCTATGATATCCTTGATGTAAGCACCATTTATGTGGTAGAACCATAATGTCTATCAATCAAGGCCACAAAGTGTCATTATCAACTGTTAGATCAATATAGGATACAAAATGCAATTCCTATGAAGGTTTCTTCGATTAGTGCCAAATAATGTAAGTCGACTTATTAGATTAGTAAGTTTGTGCTCTTGATGGTCAAACCCAATTTGCCTAGGTGATACAATGGAGGCAAGTAGATAAATTAGTGGTAGAGTCCTTGTTAGAGTATATTACATTATTTAGGTACATGTCAATGTACCACCTTAGGTACATTATTAGATTAGAAGTTACTTGGGGAAGAAGTAACATATGCACAAGTGTTAGAATGTGCAATATGTAAAAGGACAAGTGTCTATCATGCAGAAGCACATGTGTCCTTAAGGTAGTTAGGAAGAGTAGGGATCAAGTAACTTATCTTCTTATATATAGGGCTCATTGTAATGAAGCATGTACGATCCATGGAATGCACTAGAGCAATATTGTATCAAGTTCCTATTTTCGTGGGCATTCATTAATGGTTGTTGCATGAGTTGTTTTAGAAGTTTCTCATGTTAATTAATTGCTTATTAGCTAGTCATTATCATAGGTATACCATAGCTTGCTTATTTCATCACTTGCGGTTGTATTTCTTTCAAGCTTATAGCTTCAAAAGCTAACAATGGTATCAAAGCCACTGTAGGTCGATAGGATTAGAGAGCCACAAGGGATCACTATATCTACTATAATTCAGAACCCATCACTACATTTGTGCAAACCAGATCTGCCATTGTGTGTCACTGCATGCAAACGTCATCGCCTCAAGATTGTTTGATAAAAGGTCTTATTGCAAGAAGTTGAAGCAGTGATCGTTGGAGGAGATTCAAAGCAGAGTTCGTGTCAGAATATTGCAAGTAGAAGCACCTCACCAGAATAATTTGGGACAATTGTCGCCATCCGACAACAAGCCCAAGGGAGAAATATTTAGCAAGAAGTTTGTCAAATATTGAAGGAAGTTGAAGCCACCAAATCCCATTTCCAGGCAATGAGTTACAAGAGTTTCGAAGCTGCAAATAGGTGGATTAAAGAGTTTTTTTGGACAAGAAGGAAGAGCTACAAATTCATCTAGCAAGGGGCAGCCTTTAGGTGATCCAAATCACCAAGAACTCTGTCAAGGTTGAAAAGTTATGCAACTTAGGTGCAAAAGGTTCATTAGTTGAATTCATATTCAGGCTATTAAGCACCATTTTCGAGGTTTAGAAGTTGCATAGATTATAGTGCATGATTTAAGGTTCATTCAAAGGAGCAATAAGGTGAGAATAATAGTGCACAAATCAGCATAATATCAAAGTGTCAAAAGACACTATTCAATGTAGAAAACCTGCAACATATTGTTGCACAAAGAATCTACCTAAAAGGGTAATATAGCCTCCAAAGAGTAGAGAAGGAAGCCGCCATTTCAAGTTAGAAAAAAAAACTACAAGGGAGACTAGGAGAGTCTCAGATTCAGGTGCAACTAAGGAACCCATTTCATATCATTACGGGTCATTTTCAAGCACCATATTTGTCTTCTACGGAGACAAAACTTGAATGCCTCAAAGACACCTACGTAGCAAATATTGCAGTCTAC
This sequence comes from Wollemia nobilis, assembly GCA_028583015.1. Lineage (NCBI taxonomy): Eukaryota > Viridiplantae > Streptophyta > Pinopsida > Araucariales > Araucariaceae > Wollemia > Wollemia nobilis. Next base: position 9,879,590 of record JAQPPZ010002998.1, read on the forward strand.
AAGCGACAACTATTGTTGAGCATAGAGCACAAGCTAAAAGTGCTAAGAAAGTAGAGCTATCTAAAGTGCTTAGGTTTCAAAGGTACCTAGAGACACTAAATAAAACACCAAACTTCAAGAACACAGTGCCATCATCACTTGAAGACAAAGTTGAAGAGCGCCCATCGGAGTTTCATCATCTGTGGAGAGTGCTCAAGGGTTTCATTGCTCAAGCAACATCATTGAAGTTGTTTTAGACACTACAGAAGCTACTACCAAGTGCCAACTGAGTCATTTTTAGCAATCGGTGAATCCGACATGGAAAAAGAAGACGTTGCTCAAAGGAACAAGACTCACCTACACAAGAGAAGCATCGCGAAGTATTGAGCATTGCTGGAGAAGCGACCTCATTGGAGACGACAATGAAGGTTTACGAGCATGCGAAGGAACCATTATAGAAGTTGCAAGCATATTCGTTACACCACCAACGAACTAGTTGCGGAAGGGTTAAACTCACGGATAAGCGTTAGACTGCACACACATCAAAGGTTCAAAAGGAGATCGTCGAGGTCAAATCCTACGCTGAGGATGAAGACATTATATTCAAACTAGGTCAGACGAAAAGAGCAAGTTGTTTTGGGTGGTTGATAGTTGTTATCTAAGGCGAACGTTGCATCATAAAAAAAATAGTTGTGGTAGCTACGAAGGAACCGTTATAGGAGAATATGTCGCCTAGCCGTTACAACAGTTACTCATGATTTAGACGTTATCAAAAGCCATTACCATGATTCGTACGTGGAAAAGAAACCGTTACTATCTACTAGCAGGTGCAATCGTTACTGAGAAGACATCTGTGTGAAGATACTTGAAGGTCAAACCACACCATCAAGTGAGATCATTAGAGTATTAATTGCCATTGTAGGAGGCGTCAACGAAATAAGGGATAATCAACCAACACAACTAACAAGTGGTAATTCGAGACGTTGGAATTATTCACACGGAGGGTTATTAAATTCGTCACGTTAGGAGGCGTTATCAAAGACGACTACATTAAAGCAAAAATTGTTTGGAATTAACACCACGTGGATAGAAGAAATAAATTGTTACTTAAATAGTGAAGGATGCAGTGCTAGACATCGAAACTTGCGCGCCAAGATTCTAACAGACACTTGCAGGTCCATTCCCTCACAGTCAACACCACACAGTGAACGAGAGGAAGGCATCACGCATTGGACCTTGGTAACAATCACTGAGCAAGGGTCTAAAAGGTGAAAGTCTAACTCGCACAACATATGGCAGTTCTCAACAATGCCTGAAAGAGCATCGTAATTCATTCCATTAAAGGAGCACCTGAAGGAGACCGCAGAGATACAATGTTGAAGAGAAACAAAGGGTTATCAAGTGTGCATCGGGATTCATGGAAAAACCCAACCACCAAGGAGGCTAACAACTACATTTCACCTGTGTAGTTGAATTAAAATGTCTCAGGAGGTTCAACGACGACATTCGTCGCTTGACTAAGTCAAAGAAGGAAAATTGAAACAACGCAAGAGTTATATTTTCTACTTTAATTAAGAGTACATTTTATAAAGTTGAGGAGTTATAAGGAGTATAATATTAGATTGGAATTTATTACTGCATTGAAGAACTAAACAAATATCAACCTTAGAGAGTTAGAAGACAATTAAAGCAAAGGGAGTATATCTTAAAAGACATTGCAAATTTGCATGAGATTCAAACATTAAATATTTGCAAATAATTAACTAGGAGATATAAGGATCTCCACATTAGAAAATTGAAATATTATTTTGCAAATATTATTAGTTTCTAAAGTTCCAAATTAGGGAGGCATAAGGAATACTACACCAAAAACTAGACCATTGGAATTTTGAAAACATAACTATTGAAATTTAGAACCTCATCAAAACCTGAGGGTGCATTATCTTTAGCTTTCTATTCATTAATAGGAGAAATAAGGTGAAAAATAGTAGTTGAAAATTAGGGAGATAAAAGGGATTCAACTCAAACTAAGAAAGCTAAACATACTTTCAAAACATATTGCACTCAAAACAATTGGGAGTTAAAAGGTATTCTACCTAGAATATTACAAGTTTTGTAATCAATCAATTAGGTTTTGTAAACCAAATTTAATATTTACAAAATTGATAATATTGGAGAGATAAGGTCTACTACATCAAATTAGGATATTGGATTTTGCAAAACTCTAAATATATTAACTAGGGAGTCATAAGGTAGTCTACATCAAAGAAACATGGCAAAGAAAAAGCAAATGAAAAAGAAAACAAGTAATCCAAAAATAGAAACTCAAAAACTAGAACTTCATGAGTTGTCAGAATTAGTTGAAGAAGAAAACCTATGTCTACAAGAAGAACTAATTTACATTGGAGAAGACTTAGACTTTCAAGAAGAAGAAATTTACATTCAAGATGACTCACTAGAAGAGACTAAGAAACGATTGCAATTACTAAAAGGGTGCACACAAAAAATGATAGAAAAAATTGAAAGTCGAGAATAAATCTATAAAGAAAAAAAAAGTTTTGCAATCAATCATGAGAGAGGCCAAAAATGGAAGTTTTTTAACACTAGAAGATTACTTAAATTCAGAAATTGGTAAAGCACATACAAACTCAAAAGATGTATTCACATTACCTAACGATATAAGAAAAGTAATGTATATGGCATTACTTTCTAATGATATTCTCAAAGACAAAGACAAGTAGGCATGATAAAATATTTGAAGAACAGGTATATCAATGAAGCAAATGCTTTGAATAGTAAGCTTGTAGATATTACTAGTGAAACAGAAAAAGGGGATTATTCTACACTTCAGAAATGCATGCAAAGTGTTCTTAGTAATGCTAATGATTACTATGAAGATTTTGTTACTATACCTACCAATCTATGGAGAATAATCTACAAAGGAATTGTCACTCTTAATGTTTCTAAGATGAGAGAACATGAAAAGGTTGAAGAGTTAAAGAACAAGATAGAAATGAAAGATGCTTCTAATGATACAAATGACTTAAGACCTATGATGATAGATTCATGTTGCAATACCATGGAATCAAAATAAATGATGTTTAATGCATGTAATGACACTAGTTTCAAAAGGAAAAAGACATAATGAAGCTTGTCAAAAGGAAAGGGAATATTGCAATGCAAGCATTGACAGTAGTGATTTAGAATTCTTGACTAAGGTGGAAGAACATGTTACAAATAATGATGCTATATGCGATACAAGAGATCTAGATACAATTCATGATTGTTCATAAAAGGTTTATGTTACTAGAATTGATGAAGACATAGATACAGATGATGATAGATACAGTGATGCACACGATCGTATTGATGTTGACAAAGATCATTCTAATGATTGCATTGGTCATACTAATGGCTTTTGTTCAAAATTGACAAGATATGAAGATACATGATCAAGAAAACATGAACAGGGAAAGCAAAAACCAATTGCATCAAGAATCAGATCAAAGTATGAAGATCTTGAGTATACAGGTCAGATCAACAATAATGAGCAAGGGCCAAAGTTTGTGACAAAAAATAGTGATACCAACTCAGTGACAGAGATTGACAGGAACAATTGCTATGAAGGACAAAATGGCCAAAGGGAGTTAGTAACAAAAAATAGATGCAGTCATTGTAATAGATATGGACACAAGATAGAGAGATGTTGGAATCTCCATAGCTATAAAATTTGTGGAGGAACCAATCATTCTCAAAGACATTGTTGGTACAAAGAAAATCATTTCTTTGATTGGATATATACCATGACAAGAAACTTCATTAGTGAGTTTTCTCGAGTATACTTCTCAAGGTACAAATATGGACACAAGAAAGGTATGAACTTCGATAACAAGACGAGAAGGAGAACAATATCGATGCCAAAGTTAGAAAACAGAGTCAAGCAAAAAGGTGAAGCTCAAGTTGAAGATCAAATCCATGACCACTTGAAGAATGAAGACAAATACAAAGATCCATATTGAAGACTAAAGTCTTCAATACCCAAATAATGTAATATAGGGGGTGTTAGAGTATATTACATTATTTAGGTACATGTCAATGTACCACCTTAGGTACATTATTAGATTAAGAGTTACTTGGGGAAGAAGTAACATATGCACAAGTGTTAGAATGTGCAAGATGTAAAAGGACAAGTGTCTATCATGCAGAAGCACGTGTCCTTAAGGTAATTAGGAAGAGTAGGGATCAAGTAACTTTTCTTATATATAGGGCTCATAGTAATGAAGCATGTATGATCCATGGAATGCACTAGAACAATATTGTATCAAGTTCTTATTTTCGTCAGCATTCATTAATGGTTGTTGCATGAGTTGTTTCAGAAGCTTCTCATGTTATTTACTTGCTTATTAGCTAGCCATTATCATAGGTATACCATAGCTTGCTTATTTCATTACTTGTGGTTGTATTTCTTTCAAGCTTATAGCCTCTAAAGCTAACAGTCCTAGGACATACTTCTAACACATAGAAGGGTATTAGGTCCGAGGTATAGACCAATTGGTTCCTCCAAACCCCGTAAGGGGGCGGAGGTCCAAGGTTCAAATCTCGAGCCTCGTCAAACTGAACGCTTGTCCCTTTCCTGGTGCTTTCAGTGGCGTAAAAGGTTTAAAATGATTGTGACATGATGGTTATAGGGGCGGACTACGTGGGGATCTGTGTGGCTGCTTCCCGGGCGGACAACGTAGAATACTGTGGCAGCCATAAAAAAGCCGAACAACCTTCCCGGATTCGTGGCGGCTACCGATTCCACCATGTAAAAAAAAAAAAAAAACACATAGAAGGGTATTGTTATATTTTCAAGTGATCCCCTTTGCCAAAGGCACTATCTCGAAGAATAATGAGATCAAGCATGAGATTCAGGAGCTTACATAGAGGTTATAAACATTTGAGCACACCACCTTGAGTGAGGTCAATTGTATTGGCATTAAAGAACATAATATGATGACTATAGATTAACTATAGAGCTCTCTAGGAATACTATGTAAACATACCTAATACCCTAAACAAAAGACTTGTTGGAACAGTTCTAGGGTGTCCTTCACCAAGATCAAAAGTCATGCTACCATTAAGTGTCAATCAAATAGATGGATGTTAGAAAGAAAACATTCAAGTCTAAGGAGGAATTTTTTGCATTGTCAATCTTACCATTTAGTTTGATCAATTCATCCACAACTTTCATTAGAACAATAAATGGTACCTTGCAATTGATTATTGATTTATTTATAGTTGTTTATTTGGATGGCATACTCCGTTTTAACAATACATAGAACACTAAGAGGCATATTAAGCAAGTTTTTGATACATGTTTGATATAAGTTGTACCAAACTTGGGAAAGTGTGTTTAGTATCAAAGGATCTAGCATCTAGACTATATTGTTGATGAGAAAAAAAGAGGATGTAGATCCAAAGAGGACTCAACTATATCCCTACTTAGGCTATCCTAGAGACCCCCAAAATGTTTTGTGGCTTCTTGGATCTAGTCAATTTCTATCACAAAGTTTAGGCTTCACCCATATTGGCTTGCCCTTGAAGTAGATGATAAAAATGAGCCAAATCAAAGTTCCTACTGACTAAGGCATAACAACAAGAATTTAATGAGATGAAACATTAACTACTCAACACAATCATAGCACTTCCCAAGCTATGACAACCATTTAAAATAGAAACCAATGCATCAATGTAATTGGTGCAATCTTCACTTAGCATAACATCCTATTTTAATCACAATAAGAAAAGCATAATCTAAAGGTATGTCCCATATGATCAAACTATATGCCCTTGTTCAGACATGTTGGTAGTGTTCAAGCATTAAATTTTAGGTACAAAACCAACCATCTATACTCACCATAGAACTCTATTATTCTTCGAAATAAAATGTTAATTGCAAAATAAACACCATAAAAATGGTCAATGTATCTACATCAAGTCCACTTAAGCAGCACGCACATGAAGGAGGTGCTAATCAAGTTGATTGTTTGATCAACCTCCTATTATAGAATTGACCATTTTTCTTGACTCTATTGGAGATGATATTCCTACATAACCCTAGTGATACAAGAGTGATCGTAATTTCCAAGATGTGTAGCAAAGGTTACTAACAAGGAAAGAGGCTTGTAGCTACCATCTATATGATGGACGGTTTATATCTAATCTTTGAATACCCTCATGGAAGAGTTAGTTGAACTCAATATCACATAATAATCAAGAGTCGTGCAAAGATATTTTTGTTCACCAAAGACGTGGTGATGTCCCTAGGTACATTAGATCATTATTTTGCAAGTGCCATTGCCAAGCCTGTGGATGAGAAAAAGGACTGCACACTTGACCATGTCCTGACCAGACTTAAGAATCAATGTCCATGGACTTCATGTCAAGACTACCTATTGCTAAACATGTTAATTGTATATAAGTGGTTATAGACTGATTTTTGAAGATGGAAGTTTGGTACCTTATAGAATAATCTTTATTGAAGACTTTGTAAACTCTCTTTTAAGTGTTTCTAGGTCTGGCTTATTGAAAAACATTGTATAAGATAGACACCTGATTATTTAACCACCTTTTAATCTAGACTTTAGTCCGTGATAGACACAAAGCTTACCAAATAGCCTTCCTTTTCATCACAATTACACAAACAAACACAATACTTAATCAAACAATGATGCATCTTCTGGCAATGTAAAACTTGATGCATTCAAGTAATGACATGAGTCACCATGTGTGTAGCATAGCTATACTAAGGTTTTTCATAGTCCACTAAGTATAATCTTTTTCAAAGTGTATCTAAAATTTCCACCATTAGCCCCAATATATTTTGGCTTTCCCCATCACAGCAAAACAAGGCTCCAATCATTTTTGAAAAGAAGCAAATAAAGCAGTCCATTTTATCAAATGAATTTGATGCATTCCACATGAGATTCATCACATTGCCCAAAAAAAAAGAATAAACAATGCCATGAAAGGCATCAAACAGGACACCAATTCAAGGTCAATAATAAGGTGTGGCTTCATATTCAAGAAGAGAAACGCTGGGGGCCTAAAAACAAATAAGATCCCTTCATTATGGACCTTATGCCACCTTTAAGCAGATGGGAAAGAATGCTGCTATTTTCCACCCTATTTGGGGCGACACCATGTCTTCAATGTGAAGCTTCTTCAACCATACCTTCCACTACGTTGGATGCATCATATGTAGCAGATCAATTAGAGATTTCAAGTTTGGATCTTGATTGTGCCGCTCTATTCATAGCTGATCAGATAGCGGATACACAAGACCACCCAAAACCAGAAAATGACTGGTTAAAATTTTAAAGCGGATCAAATCATTCATTAGGGAAGTTGGCACACTAGAAATCAGATAGAAAATAAGTTTCTACGTCTGGTTTAAGAACCTGACAACAATGGAGCATAGGGAAAATCTTAAAAGAAGAACAGCTAACTTGTCGAGATCATAAGATGTGCTCACTGCTATGATACAATCCATTATTTTTGCTATGGAAAGCTTACTGTCTTCTCTAGAATGTCTGACCAAATGATTGTTAAAGGCCTTTGTAACTTGTTCGTTATCCAGATTGATTGTAAATTCCAGATCACACTCATGATGATTTGGATTCAAAATCTAGAGGACTTGCTTCCAGTGCCCATTATACAACCCAGTGATTAACCATCAGATAAGGCACGATGCAAGTTCAAGGTGGCTTTTGATAGACGAAACACTTCACACATGGCATTGTTTTGTAATCCGTTATAGAAAACATATGTTTTACTAGTTTCTCAAACAAATTGACCCAACAATCTAACAAATGTGCATTTATCTGGTCCATTCTAATGTTCCATAACATTGCAAAACTCCATAAAAGAATAAAATAGATATGTTTGAATCTGTGAAACTTAAATTTATGTCTATGCATTCTAGCCTACTAGCAATTTTCAAAGATCTATTCCTCAACTAATGCAGAAAATAAGGATTATTCTTTTCTTTTCTTCTCTTCTTCTTCGTCTTTTCATTTTTCTTTTAGCCAATTTATGAAGCCTCCTTTTCTGCATTGTGTAAATGTTTGATGCATTAGATAGGACAAGGTGCTAATAGTGCAGAGCAAAAATGAACTAGTCTGAACCTACAAAATATGTTCAAAAGCAGTGGCATTAAAACCAAAATTGGATGTTTCTATATTACTGTTACAGGATTGACTTCTTTGCACTAAATTATTAAGTTGAAGTACATGCAAAATATTTGCAGGCATACAATATAAAGCCAGTAATGCATTTCTCAATTCCTTGCCAGTCAGACAACTTACGTAACTTCGAAAGTCATGATTTTTAAACTAGTTTGGGATATGCCCACAATTTGGAGAATCTTTGATCTACATTCAGCACCCCTTCAGAATCACTGTCACTGCTTGAGGAAGAGGTTGATGCCATGGATTCACCCAGAACAAAGTGTAAAACCTGTAGTGCCAATGCAATTATCACTAAAGTCTCTACAGCGAAATTTCAAGTTATGGTGCTAATCTATACTTAATGCATCATATGATATTAATTTACAATGGCATGAACATCATAATATCTAATCATAAGTTTCATCATACCATACAAAGATAATTACAAACCACCTTCTGGCCTAGTGTGAATTGTAGTAAAAAGCCCTACAATACTACTATTGAGTACTTTACACCACAGACGTGAAATTACAGCTAAAATTGGTAAGCCAAACAATATAAAGCACCCCTAAAAAGCACAAGAGAGAGGTAGCAAGTCTAAAGTATCTAATAGATTAGCAACGAGTCAGGTAAGGCAAGCCCATGCAGAAAGCTATTAAGCAAACTCCAGAATCATATAAAACACCTGTCAATGATAATATACACATCAAAGTTTCAAACCCATAGTTAAAAGAGCAATGCCAGCCAATCAGAGCTCATTCAACCCTGTTATATGGTCTATACAAGCAATGGATAATAGATAGTAAATGAATACACCAGTAAAGCAAATGATCGTAGCAGTTAATAACAAATGCAAACATACAAAATATTTCAGAAGGAATGCATCCATTGTGTCATTTCATTCAATGGTTTTTTTGCATTTCTTTGGAATCTCGTATAATTGATGTTTGGTTAAGTCTAGATCACAGTGTCAAGACCTGGACTCATCCTGGACTAAGCAAGCCTGTTTTTTTTTCTTGTGTGTGTGTGTGGAACAAGCCTCCGGCTTGTGGCAAAAGTCAGTAATGACTTGGCAAATTATAAAATAAAGGTAGTAGAATTTACAGAAATGGATGTCAAGGGTCATAATAACTTGGTGGGGTCACTCAAATTATGGACTCGCTTGTGAACACTATGGAAGAGATAAATGTGCTCTTCAATGTACTTCACGACTATAATAGTAAATTTTGTTTGAAATGTTTAGCCAAAAAGTACAAATGGGACTTCAGTCTCAGCATCATGGGTTTACAACTAGCCATCAGACACTTTTTACTTTAAAATTACACTCTTTCCCCCTGAAGTTTCAAGTATGTCTCCTCAAGAACTTGTGAACATTGTTATTCATTTTGGACATGAATTACCTTAGAACCCTTGTATTTTGCACAAGCATTACTTTAATCCACTGCTGATTATTCACTGGATTTTGGTATAGCATCTCTAAAAGTTTGCTCTCAGACCTAGGGTGCAATCTTAAATATATAATGCTAACACATAAGTCAGAATGAGATTAATACACAAGCGACCTCAATAAGATTACAACTACAATGGCAAAATTTATAACCAAGATATTTGTTTTTCATCCTTCATCAACTAAGAAATAAGAAAAGCCCACAGTATATGCAGCATTAGGAAATACAAGATTAAACTCTACTAACCTGATAAGGTGGCATTGGTTTCAGCCGATGCTGATGATAGAAATTTATTATCCTCCCATCAGGACTTGTATGTCTATTATTAAGCCAAATTGCCATTTTGCACATTCGGCAGTATGCTCTGTTTGACATAAAAACCCGGGATGGATGCCCTGTATTAAGAAACTGGTCTTCAGTCTTAAGTTATGTGTCATTAGTTTCATGGGATATTATGAACATATATCCAGATAAATACACCAAACATGGAATCATCAGAATCTGAAAGCAACGAAGATAAATATAATATTTTGCAAAATATGTTACTGCAGAGGAAATTCGAAGGATGTTAAAGTGACCACAGTCATTAGTGACTACCAGCACTTCCATAATAAAATATTTAAAGGAACAAAAAGCACCAAATCTCAACTTAAACATGAAGTGCTTGTAACAAAAACAAACACCGTCACATCCTGAAAGCTATATATCAAATATCTGGCATTAAATAAATTCTGAAGCAATAAAGTTAATGCTATCCAAATAGCAACAAAGAAAACAAGGCAAACTCCTTCATCGCCATGATACCAGACTCCTGGATAACAGTTTCCTTTCGATTCTGTGACTTGAATAATGTTTCTTATTAACCCTAGTTTTTTGGAACAGATACAGCAACCCTAGTTTTTTGCAAAAGTCACAAAATGTTTCATCTCTGAATCTCTTTGATTGCTTTTTGCTTGTTTTTCTTCTTGCCATTTGATCATAGAATGATCTTTCTACAGACAAGACACTATTAATTCCTTTTATTCAGCTTCTTATGACAGTCCTCCTGGGGACAACCAAGCCATAGAACTGGAAAATAAAAAAACTGCAGATAACTCTGAAATGTGGAAAGGGAAGGTTGAGGAAAACAACAAGAAACAAGTGCCAAAGCAGTTTTCTAATGTATGCCTATTGGAAATGCCTAAAACTCCTTGTTGATTGATCAGTAGATTGCTCACAGGTGTCACATATGTTGATTTTGAAGAAGATAGGGGACACAATATCAGGTGAGATCCTGGTAATGACATACCAGACTCAAACAACAGTACTAGTACATAAGTTAGACTTACCAGGCCCGTCATTCCAACGTTGTCAATGGTACAAACCATTTTTTAGACCTCAAGGACAGACTTGATAAGAGTTACCTATAAAGTTGAAACCTTGGCCTTAAATGTTTCGCAAAGCACCTAGAAATAGCAGGTGAGCTAACATCCAACCCATAGTTGCTAACCTACATTCACATGTGCCCCTAGTCCAGGAAACTAATGTTACTGCCTTCTACGTGTGCATGCCAATGCTATATTGTTGGTCAGGCAAGGACATTGCAACACCACACAAGAAATGTCACAGTGCACTGTGTGGCAGCCTCCTAATATAGATATGGAGGAGCAGACCTGATCGAAAAGTATGAGACTTTTGCTCCATGTATGCTCTCATACTCCAGGATCTCCTTGGCAGGACTTGGGATCAGGTAGCCCATATACTCCCAACTTCTGAGTGGGTCATGGGACAGGATTTTAATGTGATCAAATAGGATGATTATCTTGCTTCAGCAGAGTGGTAATTGTTGGCAATTTTGCCACATTAAATCTTTTGATAAATTTTGGCCTAAGTATGGAGCTTTCAAGCGGCAAAGAGCATGCTGAGGTGTTCGGGTTTTCGCGGGCCATAAATGGGGGCGATAAAATGGACAAAATGAGCTCTGGATATTTCATCATTGCATATCTTCTCGCCAGCTTTCCGACGATATATTATAATAGGCGATCGGGTTAGCGGATCAAAAGTTATGGCCCCGGGAAGCAGAACCAGGAAACCCAGTTTTTTGTGCGAAGTCCGACTGCGCCCAGTTTTTGTGCGAAGTCCGACTGCGCCCAGTTTTTGGTGCGAAGTCCGACTGCGCCCGTTTTTGGTGCGAAGTCCGACTGCGCCCTTCTTCCTGAGCGCACTTGGAAACAGTCTGGCAGAAAAATTGACTAAGTGTTGGAGCGCAACCCGACTTCGCAGCGAAGTCGGGCTGCGCTCCCTTGTCCGTGCGAAGTCCGAACAGCGGTGAGAATCAACAAGTGCCGGTGCGCAACCCGACTTCGCAGCGAAGTCGGATCGTGCCCTTTGACCGGTGCGCAATGAGGGATAGTCCAACCCGATTGCGCTGTTTTTCACCTGCGCAACCCGTTAGCGCTCCTATCCTGGGCGAAGTTGGATAGACTGCCTTTCAAGGCAGACACGTGTCAAGCGTCAGCATCCGACAAGTGTCCAACTTCGGGATTTGAGCCGGGACATGACCGAGGAAAGGACAAGCATGGGCTGCACTACTTATGCCAGCTGCCTCATTTAAGGCTGATGTGAGTTTCCACCTGCCTCAGCTACCCGCATTCCTACCAATGTAAAGTTCTACCCAACGCGCTGCCACGTATCTGTACAGTCTTCAGGGAGACCATGCTGCGGGTACAGTCCAGCTCGACAGAAGTCAGCATCAGCAGTTCCGCGGCTGCTTTTGTCAGTTAATGTTTGACTGGGACTTTGTGCCCATAAATGTAATCGGGAGAGACTCGGGCTATAAATAGCCACCACGTTTTCATTGTAAAGTGGTGGCAGGGGAATGTTTGTTAGGGAACTGTTGGCATTTTTGCCACATTGTTTTGATTGTTACTTTTTCATGCATAGATTGTTGAGTATTCACTCCTTTGTGTTTTTTCACGAGTTTTGGTGCCAAAACAGCTAAGTCCGAAGACTGTCGCGATATCGCGACCAAAAACAGCATGGAGAGCTCGGGTTCAAAATTGTCGCGATATTGCGACATGTCGCATTATTGCGGGTGTTTAGAGGAGAGAGAAGCCAAAGTCGGAGAATGTCGCGATATCGAGACGTGTTCCAAAATCGCGGTCAAAGTGGTCAACGAAGGCAGAGCAGTGAAATTGTCGCGATATCGCGACATGTTGCGTTTTCGCGACTTGCGATGGCCATGGAGCAGAGTGACAAACAAGGTCGCGATTTCGCGACATAATTGAGCAAAGGGCAATGACAATGAATCACGTCGTGATATCACGACAGAAAAGTGAACAAGGGACAAAATGTGAAAAATGTCGCGATATCGCGACATGTCGCATTATCGCGGTCAAGTTGAAGTAAAAGCATAAGGCATGAAAGGCGTCGCGATTTCGCGACATCTTTGAAGCTAAGACCAAGCGAGAGCAAAACGTCGCGATATCGCGACAGAAAGTAGCAACAGTAGAGAAAGCCAGGAAACGTCGCGATTTCGCGACATATTGTGGAGAAAAGCTAAATAGACAAGAAATGTCGCGATTTCGCGACATGTCTTGTTTTCGCGATGTGGAAGCACAGAAAGAACAAAATGGTACGGAATGTCGTGATTTCGCGACATGTTCCGTTTTCGCTACTCTTAAGAGCATGAAGGCCAAGGAAGAGAAAATTGTCGCGATTTTGCGACATGGTGCAGTTTCGCAGGTAGACAGAAGAAAAGGACACAGAAGCAGGAGAATTGTCGCGATTTCGCGACATGGTGACGTTTTCGTGACTTGGAGTGAAGAAGGCAGGTGAAAGAACATGTTGCGATTTCGCTACATGTTGAGGAAAGAAGTCCCAACAAAGGAGAATGTCGTGATTTCGCGACGTATCAGGAAGATAAAGTCGAAAGAGGAAAAGATGTAGCGAAATCGCGACTTGTCGCGTTTTCGCGGTTCGAAACAACGCAAAGACAACATGGGGAAAGAACGTTGCGATTTCGCGACAGGTCATAGTTTCGCGAGAACAAAGCAAGGGAAGGAGCAGAATAGTACAAAACGTCGCGATTTCGCGACGCGTCGCGTTTTCGCGACCTAAGGTGACGAAGGAGAACAAAGAGCCAGATACGTCGCGATTTCGCGACATGTTTGGTTTTCGCAACCCAAAATAGCAAAAGCGTACGGAAGAGAAATACGTCGCGATTTCGCGACATGTCGCATTTTCGCGACCCGTCACAGTTTCGCGTCAAAAAGCATTTCAAACGGCCCGATGAAGCATTGCGATTTCCAAGGATTAAAAGCACTCCAGGATTTAATGTTTTGCTGCTTTCCAATGTGTGCAAGATAGAAGAACGTGCTCAAGCCTGTAGTTTTCGAAGCCACCAAAATTGAAGACGCCTCCATTATTCAAAACTTCTGTTCGTTATTTTCTAACGGTCCGAGCATGCTCCAAGAACGACCATTTAATAAAGACGACTGGTTCCTTGTTTCATTCAATTTCTGGTTTCTCCGAGACTGGTTTAAGGGGATCATTTCCTTATTTCTGTTGTATATTTTGTGGATCTTGAGGAAGTCCGTTTCATGTTTTAAATGCTACAAAGAGGCAAGACCTCTATAAATATCAATGAAGATCTCAGAAAGGGGGATCGAGAGAGAGACTTTTGCTGAAAAGCTTTTCAAGTTCTTTGCATGAATGAAAGATATTTGGCCTCTGGTTTTGTGAACAACTGTCTATGTATTTTCCCTTCTGTCTTATGCATTCCTCATTTACGCTCGTATTTCTTATCTGCTGCTTAATTTGAATTCTGCATCTGAGTTTAAATATTGCTAGTGAGGAAGTGAGTTCTGGAATGTGATTTTGGAGGTTATATGCGCAAGGTTGTAAGTAAATTACGTCGCTATCTTTTGTCATATGCTGTTAGTGTGCTTGAGGTTATCTGCTGCTAATCTTTCCCGATCTGATAAATTTGGCCTGTGGCTATATTTCCCGTTTCTTTCTGCATATTTCTTATTTCTTTCCTGCAACTCTAATCTTCAAAAACATAAAGTTTAGTAAGGGAACCAGCCCTCTTTGGAGATTGGTCTGGGAGACATTTCTTTCTCCCAACCTTTCAATGTTGGCCGGGTCTAGGGCGCATTTTGTATAAAATCCTTTCCTGTGGCAGATTCGTGACCAACAGGAACCATTGTAGCTGTGCTTCTGCATTTTAATATAATAGATACACTTGGTGCTGTTATACTGTTTTTATTTTGTATGTTGTCTCTCCTTGACATTTCTGCCTTACGTTTTCCTGTGTCATGGCTTGTTGATTCACTTCAACATTTGGTGGTCAGGTATTCCTGAGGTGCATAAATCAAAGGATATATAGGGCAAACGTCAGTGGCAGTTTTCTGGTTATGTTTTGTGTTATAGTGTTGTTAGTAGTGGTGATTGATGAGTTGCCGTACTGTTAGTTCCAAGATGGAATGTCTGTTAGGGAACCATTGTAGCTGTGCTTCTGGCTCTTAGTACAAAACATATACCTGACTCTGTTCTACTGATTAGTGACAGCATCCATAGTGGTGTATTATGGTTATATTGGTGTTAGTAGTGGTGATTGATGCGTTGTCGTACTGTTAGTTCCCCCCACCCAACTCCAATCTAATTTGGAATCCCTTTTTGCATTTTTATCTCTTTCCCTGCACTCTTATCTTGAACCTCAAAACCCCACAGGAAGCCGGCCTTCTCCGGAGATTGGCACGGAAGGCATTCCTTCCTTCCGGCCTTTCAATGTTGGTTTGCAGGTCTAGGGCGCAATAGCAACAAATCCTTTCCTCATGGCGGATTCATAACCAACAGTAATCTTGGTCTAACAGATTGGAAGGCAGTTGATCCGTCGCAACCCTCAATTGGTTCCCTCACACAGATCTCTCTTCATACAAAATTAGACAACACAAGAAGCTTTGATCAATGCATCAAAGCAAGGGAAATCACAGTTGGAAATTGCATAGGTAAAGAGCAATGAATTAAAACTAACTTTTGGCAAGGAAATCAAACACAACTAATCAACAAGAACACCATGATCTATGTGGGGAAAACCCTGTAGAGGAAGAAAAATTATTAATTATTTATTTAGAAAAAGAATATTAATTGAAGAAAACTAATGAAAGATTATTTTGAAAGAAGGAGAATAAAGAATAATTGAAGAAGAAAAACATTATTAAATTTGGAGATAAAAGAATTTCAACAACAAAGAAAATTATTATCAAACTTCTATTATGGCAAATGCAAAGATTTTCCTTTCTGAATCTCAACTGCTAAAAGGACCTAACTTTACCCCACGAAAAAACAAGATGAGATCAATACTTATTGTTGAGAAATGTTGGGAAGTAGTAAATGGAGAGAATCATTCCAAAAGATACAATTGGAAGACACAAATTTAAATATGAAGACGGAGAGGTTCTTATGTTAATAACTTTTGGTATATCATATGAGATTCAAACACACGTTTGTGAGGCTGAAACTTCAAAAACTGCTTGGGAAAAGCTATGCACAAATATATTATTTTACAATTGCAATCATAGTTGAGAAAATCTGCAAAAAATCCCAATTCAAGCCAATTTTTTCTGATTCACAGCCTGGTCACTTTTTCCTGATTTTTGCCAATTTTTTTCCAAAAAATTGTGATATGCATAAAAAAAGTTGTTTTTCAATGAAATTTGGCATTTTCTTCGGATTTTTAATGAAACAATTTTCCCAATTTTTTTGTCAATTCCCAATTTTTCCTGATTCTTTTTCCATGCCGATTCTGATCCAATTCCGATTTTCTCAACTATGCTTGCAATCACAGCTATATTCACTAAAGTCCATGATAGAGAAAACATAGAACATTTTTTTTGAACGGTAGCAGGATTGAAATCTAAACTAAAGACTATTGGAGAGAAAGTGGAAGAAAATTTTCTTGTTCAAGTTACTGTTGGTCACAAATCTGCCATAGGAAAGGATTTTGGTAACTATACGCGCCCTAGACCTGGACCAACATTGAAAGGCCGGAGGGAAGAGATACCCCCCGTGCCAATCTCCGGAGAAAGGCTGGCTCCTTTACTAAACTACTTGGGGTTCTAATCTAAGAGTGCAGGAAAGAAATACAAGAGAATAGGGAAAGAAATATAAATGATTCAGTGGGAAAGAACCAGCAGCACGATTACTAGCTAATAACTTAAAGTAGCAGCAATGAATACAAAGAATAAAACCCGAATACCACGCTAACTTCCCTATGTATCCTCTGGAAGAGTTCCAGGATTCAACCACCTTCCTACGCCTAAATCCAGATTTCAGAATTACAGCAATTAGGAAAATAAATGAACGTAGCAGAAACCACTAACCAGAGGCAGCATAAAAAGAATTTAACGTAGTATTTTCCCCCCTATGTATCCTTCAGGAGAATTCCAGGGTCCAACCCCCAATCACACACCTAAATCCAGGATGCAAAATTACAGTATGCAAATGAAGAAATGGAATAACAGAAATTATCGCAAAAGGCAGCATACAAAAGAGAAATTGAGCCCAAAGTCTTTAATATCGATTGCAAAAATCAAGTTACAGCAGCTTTCTAGCAAAAGTTCCCCCCCCCTTTTTCATTACAATTCGTGGGTTTTTATAGAGGACCCGACCCTCTGAGGCATCAATGCACTAGATTTGGAGGTACGCCCTCGGTATCCTGGAAAATCTGCGCCTGCTCCTACTGCGACTGAGTTCTCACATCCCTTTCCACAATTAACAATTACGGCCACATCAGTCGGGGAAATCTGCATTTATGGGCCGTCTGACTTGTCCTGGATTTTTCTGGGTGCGGTGCTCGAGTGGATCCTCAAGTCCCTCTGGCTTTTCTTCTGCGGCTGATATTTCTTTTCCTGTTGCCACAAATGGGCACCGGGTCTTTCGGGCAAGTAAAAATGCATTTATGAAACACTCAATTGCCTTGGAAAAATACCCGGCCTAGGGATGTGTGCCCTTGAAGAAAGCGCCCTCGAAGGAGCTTCGCCAAATTCAAATTCGGGGCTTCGCTTCGCAACAGATGTGAGCCGAAGCGGGGATGATAATCCTGTATGAGTGCTTCGCGCGAAGGGGCTTTCAAAAATGGCTTCGCGAGGACTTGATGCCGAAGCAGATATTTCTCGCCAAAAAACAAGGCTCCTAACTATCTATTACTTCGCCGAGAAAATAGGTTGAATGCTGCTTCGCTAGGGATTTTGTCCGAAGTGGCGGATGATCGCCAATGGACCACAAAATACTTCGCTGCGAACCACCTCAAAGATAGTCGTTCGGGAAGTTTTTAGCCGAAGCATATTCCTGCCTTAGAACATTTCTTTGATTTTTGAGGGCAGCCAAGCTTTGAATGAGGGAGCTTCGCATAAAAGTTGGCCGAAGTGGATGCTTCGCAACGGCTTGGGGCGAAGTAAATCTTGCTTGGAAAAGTGGTTCGCCAGGAGAGGGGGCCGAAGCGGATGCTTCGCTTAAATTCTAGCGAAGCACTTTTAAACACTTAGAAACTTCTGCATTCGCCGCTTCACAAAATTTCGGCCCGAAGTGACTCTTTTGGAAGCTTCGCCTGCGAAGCTTTTTCTATGCCTTAGGAAATTTTGGGTTTGCATCTGTGTCCTCTTGTTTCTCCCTTTGCGAAGCTTCTTGTTCCTGTTAATGTTGTGGGCGAAGTCCTTGCATGCACAGTTTATTTACAAATAGGGGGCAAAAATGACAGCCAAAATTGTTGTAATGCTATTAACAATAAGAAAGAAAGAAAACAAACAAGAAAATCTTTTACACAACTTCAATTTTCATTACCCCTTCAAGCTATGTGACAAAATTGTCAACAGTTACACTCGAGAGGTTCAAATCATATGTATTGCAACAACATCCACGTTGCAAGAGAGGTTCATCGATCTTCACGTACCAAGCTCTGGGTGCCTACTTCAATCCATAGAGAGATTTGATGAGCCTACACACCTTGTTCTCCTGACCAGGTATGAAGAATCCCTCTAGTTGTGTCATGTAGATTTCTTCATTAAGGTCACCATTGAGAAATGCACCTTTTACGTACAATTGATGCAACTTCCATCCAAACTACGTAGAGATTGCTGAAACCATCCAAATGGTCTTGATCTTCGTTGTTGGTACAAAAGTTTCATCATAGTCAATTCCTTCCTTATGTGCATAGCCATTTGGAACAAGTCTTGCTTTGTATTTGTCAATGCTCCCTTCAACTTTCTACTTGGTCTTGAATACCCCACTTGCATCCAATGGGATTCTTGCTAGGTGGAAGATCAACAAGTTGCCATATTTTGTTCTTCATCAATGCTTGACACACGATGTTCATGACATTCTTCCACTTCTTTGACGCAAGATCATCGCGAACTATTAAAGGTTCATATGTTTGCACCATAGTGCTCATCAAGGCTAGGTTGACCTCATTTCCACCTCTACTTTGAATTCTTGATCCAGAACTACATGTCTTTGGCACACGATCTAAGTTTGCATCAAAATTGTACTAAGATATCACTTGGGCCTATGAACAGTACTTGAAGTGGATAGTCCTGAGTCATCAGCTCCATCAAAAGCATGTCCATCATCTTCATCAAAATCTATGTCCTCTCTCACAAAGGCTTCATCATCATCAAATTGAAAACTAACAAGAGCTTTGTCAACAATATGTGGCTGAGAAGAAGGGGTACACTAGTTCTTCTCATCATCTTGACTGATATATAGCTTCTTGGTGTCAAGATCCATGAGATGATATTTCTTCGACTCACTACTATATCCAATGAAGATACATTGGATTTCTCCTCCAACTTCACCCGCTTCTACTTCAAAATTTGCATGAAAGCAGTGCATCCAAACACGCGAATATGTAATATGAAAGGTTTGTTTCTCGTCCTTGCTTCTTCAAGTGTGACACAATTCAATGGAAGAGTGGGTGTATGGTTCAACATGTAGACCGCAATATAGACGGCTTCAGCATTACTTTAGACTATGTTAAGGAAGTAGTTCTGGCAATTTTGCCTTGGTTGGTTATAGCAACTACCAAAGCCACACATATATATATAGACCCCCTTTCATTTTGTTGATATTCATTGTATGAGGAGAGCAGCCATTGTAAGGAAGAGACGTCAGAATGATAGTGTTGTACAAGAGATTGCAGTAGTCATACGACTGGGATGTATACATCTTCATGATAATACAAGAACACCATTTTGTGCCAATTATGTCTATGAATGCTTGTACTGTGTTAGATTTCTATGTTGTGTTACAATGTTGCAGGAAGGAGCGCTCAGACAAAACGTAGGGGCCTAGCAATTACAGGAACCAACGTCTAGATTGACTAGGGGGAGCTGACACAAGACTTGTCACTTGAGTGATACTAACAGAAGTATTGAGCTGACATTGATATGTTCTTCACCATCCCACTAAACCTGTCATTCCCTCGTCTCGGGAAGTCCTCACCACTATCTACATTTGGCGCCATTGCCTAGATCAAGTTCGGGTCAAGAGAAGAAGTGAGTGTGATAAGACAAGAGGTGAATGATAGATTCAAGGTTGCAAGGCCGATGACAAAGGAATCAAATACAAACTGTGGAGCAACCAGTAAGGAGAAGTGCGAGACTGGCGAACCAAGGAACACAAAGTAGAGACGAAGTTACACAACCGGAAGTGGAGAGGGTGTGGAACCCCTTGGACGATGAAAGTCCAAGAGCTGAGAGAGAAAGGTGGCAAACATTGTTGCTGACAATGGAGAACGAGGTGCAAAACCCAATAGTCGAAGAAGATACTAGTGTAGCAGAGAAAGCTAACGTAGCAAGCGAAGAGCGGATGGTAACACCTGAGCCAACGGAGAGGAGTTTGCCAACGGGTGCGGAAGACAAGAGTTTGGCATCGAAGCAACCACGCGTGGATACTTGGGGAGGAAGACCAGAACCGCATATCATTTACTCGCGAAGGAGGTCGCGAAGCAATGACGCACGGAGTTTGGACGAAGACTATTTGAACAAGAAGCACCAAAACAAGAAATTGAACCACCTATAATCGAAAGAGAGTGGAATAGAACTCCACAAGCATCATCATCAAGTGACGAGGAGGTCAAGAGAGACCCAATGGCACACGTTGCTAATAGAGCGGGCAAACAGAAATGCCCACCCTTTACTAGAGAAGGGAAAGAAGATCTAGCACGACACATTGGTACTTGTACTACAATTTGGAAAGCAAATGGAGTAACACAACCTGCTGAATGGTTGCAATTGTTTCCTGCTACCCTGCGAGGAATGGCGATTGATTGGTACTTGAAGAGGGAAAGTACACAACCATTTGGGCGATGGGAGACTATGCAGGAAGAATTTATAAATGAATTTCGACCACTACGTGATGATATGGAAATCATAACAGAGATTTATGCTACAAAACAAAAGCCGGAAGAGGATGTCAAGAACTATAATAGAAGATTGAAACAATTAGCCAATAAAATGCAAATGCCACCAGTTGATGGACTAGTAAAGAGATGGTTCATAGATGGACTTCTACCTAAATACAGAAAGAAGATGAAGGTTGTTCCATCCTCCACATATGTTGAAGCTCTGGAAAAAGCAAAGAATTTCGAGAGCGAAGCAAAACAAACGGCAGCCGGAATTGTGGGGCATTCAAGGAATGAAGAATCCGATAGTGATACGGAGGACAAGGTGCAAAGCGCTATCTACTCTTTCAGAAAAGAGTTTGACAAAATTATGAAAGAAGTCAAAGGAGAAGCACGAAAAGAACGAAAAGACATCTGGTGTTCGGATTGTAAATCAGAAGGTCATACGAATGTTAATTGCCCTAAGAACGCGTATTGTAATATATGCAACGTGGCAAGACACCTAGTCTCGGATTGTCCATTCAATTTGAAGGGAGCAAGGCACCAAACCATGACGGTGCAGCAGGAGGAAAGACAAATACTTCAAGAAATGGATAAGGTGCAACAAGTGGCGGATATAGGAATAACCGCCGAGGAGGAAGGTAGGGAGGACAAAGTCGACTTCAGTATGATTCAAACGGAAGACCTATCATACAATGTCAAAACTGCCAAGAGTGGGGACACTTCGCGAAAAGCTGTCCCAAGCCACAGACTAGAGGAAACACAAATGGAAACAATGTTATTCACATGTGTCGATGGTGTGGACCGGGTAACCACAAGGAAGTAAATTGCCCGAACAAAGCAAGTACCAGTGGCACACAAAATGTCAATTTAATTGACATTGGTGAAGTAAGTGACAATCAAGAAAAAGAAAAGCAAGTGCTAGCAGTGACAAGAGCTCATGCTAGAAAGATGGAGCAGTATCCAAACCCTGCTAAAGAAAAAGAACGATGGCAAGAAGCCCACGAGATGGTAAAGGAAGAGCTTGAGAAGGATAAGCAAGAAAGATTACTCCAAGAGAAAGCCTTGAAAAAGTCGGAGATAATGACAAATAAGCAATCATCAATGGAACGCTTGGTGACACAAGTACTAAGCACAACCATGGAAGTAAAAGTATCAAATCTGCTTAGTGCAGTACCCAAATTATACACCACAGTTGGTGAGATGATAAAGACAAGGAAAAGAGAAGAAGTTCGGGAAGTGGCCAACGTCAAACAAGAACAATTCATTGATCCCACAATATTAATGATCGAAGCCGGAAAGAAACCAGCCTTGGTTCACATGGAGATATTGGACCACAAGCTGACTCAAGTCATCGTAGATGGAGGATCAAGTGTGAACGTGATGCCTAAAAAGACGTGGAAAAGCATCGGACAACCCACATTGCGATCTCCAAATTTCAGATTGTATGGAGCGGACCAATACGGAATAGAGACGAGAGGCATACTGATGAATCAAAAAGTGTGGATAGCGGAGCAAGATTTCACCTTGGATTTCGTAGTAATTGCCATGCAAAAACCTGCTTATGATGCATTGCTTGGACGTGGATGGCTGAGAATGGCGAAAGTAAACCATAACTGGGAGAAAGAACATCTTACTTTCAAGAAAGGCCAGCATAAGTACATGATTAACCTGAAAAATCAGTCTGTTAGCCAAGACCTCGCAACCTCAGATGAATCAGGAAGTTCATCATCAGATGGCGAAACGGGATATGAACCTGATGGAGTGTTGCAATTGGAGGAGTGCACGGAAGATGAGAGGGATGACGACAAAGGTCTACTTCATTGGCAAATGGAAGACTATGAGGTATTCACACCTCAGTGCTTATGCATCCACACAGAAGACGAAACCCAAGATGAAGAAAAGAAGGAACTAGAGAAAGGTCAGAGTAGCCAAAAGAAATCAACAATAGAGAAGGACCAAGAAAACGAAAAGTGGACATTTCCGAAAAATTTTGCAGAATATACTATGGGTGATGTGGTAATTGAAGACAAACCAGCTCATCCCATTGATGTTCTAAAGGCGGTAGAAGAACCCGAATCCATCAAATACGAAGGACCAAGGATGGTGCAGGTTAACCTTGGCGAGGAAGGTGAGGAGAAGATGATCAAATGTGGAGATGATTGGGATCTTGTGCTCAAAGCAACAACCTTCAAGATCTTTATGGAGTATAAATATGTGTTTGCATGGACCTACAAGGATTTGAAGGGAATACCACCAGAACTGTGTGTACACAAGATTCCTTTGATTGAAGGTGCACAACCAATGAGGAGACGACCATACAGAATGAATCCAAAGTACGCAGCTCTAGTGAATGCCAAGATAGAGAAGATGTTGGACACATGCATTATCTTCAAAGTTACGACAAGTGAATGAGTGTCACCTAGAGTGATTACCCTAAAAAGAGAAGCGAACAAGATCCGGATTTGTGTGGATTTTCAAAGTCTAAATGTCGTAACTATAAAATATCCCTTCCCAATTCCACTCACAGACTATATGGGAGGAAGTAGCCGGGCATGAAATCTATTCATTTTTGGATGGATTTTCAGGCTATAATCAAATCTCTATTACGGAGGAAGATAAATTGAAGACCACCTTTATAGTGGAAAATGGCATATACGTGTACAACTCAATGCCATTCGGATTATGTAATGCATCGACTACCTTTCAAAGGATCATCTTGTATATTTTTTATAAGATGTCCACAAGAAATTTCGAAGCCTTTTTGGATGATTGGTCCCTGTATGGCCAAGCACTGGAACATTTGAAGGCATTGGACGAATGCATGAGTTTGTGCAGAAGAGCTCGAATTGCACTGAATCCAGGGAAGTGTGTGTTGTTGGTGCCATATGGGAAATTACTAGGACATATTGTATGTCAAGAAGGCTTGAAGCCAGACCCAGATAAGATACGGGTGATATTGTTGATGGAAGAACCACATGATGTAAGTTCTGTAAAAACCTTCTTAGGAACGATGGGCTATTTTAGGAGGTTTATCAAGAACTATGCACAAATTGCCTATCCACTAGACGCTCTCATGCGTAAGAGTGTTCCTTTCAAGTGGGCAGAGGAACACCAAGAGGCTTTCGAAGGATTGAAGGCACATTTGGTGAAAGCACCTATCCTGGTTTATCCAAATTGGGAGGAGTTTCATGTTCATGTAGATGCCTCAAATTTTACGATCGGATGTGCCTTAGCTCAAGAAGGACAGTTTGGATTGGACCAACCCATTTAATTTGCAAGTTGGTTGTTGTCCAAGGTGGAGAAGAATTATAGCACGACAAAACAAGAAGCATTGAGGATCGATTATGCAGTACAAAAGTTTAGACACTACGTGCTAGCCAAGCCATTTGCTTTTTAAGTAGACCATCAGGCGTTGCTAACAAACTGATGATATATGAACGAGTTAGCAGGTGGCTCATCACATTGCAGGAGTTTGTGTTTCGAGTGGTGGTGAGACCAAGAAAGAAGCATGTAATTGTGGACCAACTATCGTGGATTCACTCTAGAGAACCTGCAGGAGGCATACAAGATAAATTCCCTGATGCACAACTATTTATAAGTCTGGTAACAACATGGTATAAACACATTGGGGAATATTTATCGACAGAGAGCTGCCAAAGGAGATGGCAACAGCAAAACAAAGGAAGATCATTACAAAATCGACACCATTCACGTTGGTTGCAGGCTTGTTATATAAGATGGGAGAAGACCACATCTTGAGAAGGTGATGGAGGATGAAGTACAACAAACATTGAAGGAGGCACATGAGGGATTGGCTGGAGGCCATATGGGGCCAAATGCAACAGCAAGGAAAGTGTTGTTGGCAGGACTATGGTGGCCCACCCTTTATCATGATGCCAAAGAATATGTGAAGGCGTGTGACATGTGTCAAAGAACAAGGAAGTCGTTAAAAAGGGATTTCATGCCATTACATCCTTCTCAACCCCAAGAACTTTCCAAAAGGTGGGGATTGGATTTTGTGGGACCGCTTCAAACAAGCCGGAAAGGGAAATGTCGATATATTGTAATGGCCACATAGTACTTAACGAAATGGGTAGAAGCAAGGGCTCTACCAAATAATTTTGCAAGAAGCATTGCTCGTTTCTTGTATGAACAGGTTATTACTAGGTTTGGAATTCCCCTACAATTGACAAGTGATAGGGGAGGCCATTTCGTCAATGAGATTATTCAAAACTTAACTACAAAATTCAAGATCTTTCACTCATTGTCTAGCCCATACTATCCTAGGGCAAATGGGTAGGTAGAGGCAACGAACAAGGTCCCAGTTTCCATCCTGTACAAGACATGCGGCGTGGAGGGCGCTGATTGGGAAGAACAATTGCCAGTGGTCCTATGGGCGTACAAGACAACTTTCAAAAAAACAACGAACCATACACCCTTCCAGTTAATGTATGGACAGGAGGCAATCGTACCAGTTGAATTCTTGGTACCCAGCTTGTGGGTAGCAGTGAAGAATTGCCTAAGTGACGAGGAAAGCATGGAAGAAAGGCTCGCAACACTTGTGCAACTGGAGAAAAGAGGGTTATGGCATAATGGGCGACGGAGATTGCCCAATGGCAACGTAAATTTTGGCATGATAAACATTTACAAAAGATGGACTTGAAAGCTAGCAATCTAGTGCTGAAATTTAATGAGAAACGAGAAATCAAGCCAGGCAAATTGAAGACCTTATGGTTTGGACCCTTCCAAGTGGAAGAAGTACTAGACAATGGGGTTGTCCGACTAAAGAAATTGGATGGTACAATCTGCCCCAAAACTGTAAATGGTTCTAAGTTGAAGGTGTATAAGGCAAAGGCACAAGATGTGATTAACTTATAATCATCAAGAGAAACTTCTAGAAGGACGATAGAAGAACCACAACCAAGGATGCAATTTCATGAACACGGAGAACCTAGTAGATTCGCTAGAGAAGAAGAGCGAATGAACTTGGAAAAGCTATTCATTTCAGAATGAGAACCTATAATTGAACAAAGGGAGTTGGAACCTAGACACAGGGAAATAGACGATTAAAAGTTCATGTAAGGTTTCCGAATAATGAAAGAGAAGAACGACTTCGAACCCTCAAGAATGTTGCATTACAAGAATCTGTTGGCATTTTTGCCACATCAAATTTTTTGACAGAATTTTACCTAAGTGTGGAGCTTCAAGGCGGCAAAGAGCATACAGAAGTGTTGGCATTTTCGCAGGCCCAAAAAGAGGATGATAAAGTGGATGAAATAATCTTTGGATACTTCATCATTGTAGATCTTTTCGCAAGCTTTCCGCCGATATATTATAATAGGCGATTGGGGCAGCGGATCAAAATTTATGGCCCCGAGAAGCAGAACCAGGAAGCTCAAATTTGGGACAAAAAATCAGCTAAGGCACCAAACTCCCGAGTTCGCTCCCTTTTTTCAGCGATTCCCACCAATTCCCTTCTCTCCAGCGACCGACGGCAGCTCTAAGCAACAAAGTGAGCAGGAAAAATTTGTTAAAATTTGTCTAAGTATGGACTTTCCGCGAGTCGCTCCATTATGGAGCGACTCCCGTCATCGTCGATCCCCTCCGGCAACCCTCGGCGTCAGCGATCGTCAGCGGCAAGCAAAGAAACGAAAAAATCCTAAGGCATGAAATGTTGACGTCGGTCGCTCGATTCTGCCAGCGACGCCCGTCATCGCTCCTTTTTTCAGCGACCGTGGGCAACGGAGGGAAAAAAGAATGAAAAATCGTCTAAGTGCATGTTGACGCCGGTCGCTCCCTTTTCAAGCGACTCCCGTGGTCGCTCTGCTTTCCCAGCGACGCCCGTCGTCGCCCCAGTTTCCAGCGAACCGCGGCAGGGGGGAAAAATCAAAATAATTTCCAAGTGTGGAAATTTGACGCCGATCGCTCCATTTTGGAGCGACTCCCGTCGTCGCCCAACTATGCCAGCGACTCCCGTCGTCGCCCAGATTTCTAGCGATCTCCACCAACTACACTTTTTGAAGTATTGATGTCGGTCGCTCCATTTTGGAGCGATTCCCGACGTCGCTGCAGCATTCCAGCGACTTCGGGCATCTCCTTTCTTTCCAGCAACCGCGGGCAAGGTGGCTCGAAAATTTTCTAAGGCACAAGGTTGAATGTTGACGTCGGTCGCTCATGTGTTAAGCGACTCCCGTCGTCGCTGCTGTTTCCTGGCGACTTCCGTCATTTCCCCCCATTCAGCGACCGCTAGCAGAAAGGGACAAAGTCGCCTGTTTCTTCTAAGGCAAAGCGCGTCCCGGGTTCGCTCCATTCTGGAGCGACTCCCGGGGTCACTGTTTTTATTCAGCGACTCTTGTCAACACCCCCCATTTCAACAAACCTCAGACTTAGGCAGAGAACGTACGGATTTCGGGATTTGAGCCAATCAGAGTACAACAGAAGGTGTACTCCAAAGTACAGGGTAGGTGGGCATTAAGAGCAGTTATTCAACAACAGATTGTACTGCACCTACCGCATTAATCAGACTTCTCAACCACCAGATCTGAACTGTACCAAATTCAAGTGAATCTTGTTGCAGGTACGCTCACGACCAGCGGGGCTCAAATCTCAACAGCTTTTGCAGTCTTTGGGTTCTGTGCAACATTGTAATTGGGGGGAAATTTCTGCTATAAATAGCAGTGCATTTCATTTTAAAAATGGGGGAACATATTGCTAAAAAAGCTCTGCTGTAAACAAACTCTTGCTTCTAATTCAAAGCATACTTGGCTCTGACATTCGTCTCTTTCTTTTATGCTGCCTTCTGCAAGTATTTTTGCTTATATTCATTTATTTTTCTGATTGCTGTAATTCTGCACTCTGGATTAAAGCATTGGCAATTAAGTGAATCTGGAATACCGAATGAAGGATACATAGGAAGGAATAATAGTGTTAGTTTATGTTACATGTTTTGTTTTGATTGTTGTTGGTTTGGGTATTAGCTAGTAATCGTGTTGCTTGTTCTTTCCCACCATAACCACATGCTATTTACATTTCTTTCTGCATTTTACAATCTCTTTCTTGTTCTCTTATCTCAAACACCAGTAGTGTAGTATAGGAGCCGGCCTTCTCCGAAGATTGGCATGGGAGGCATCTCTTCCTCCCGGCCTTTCAATCTGTTGGGCGGGTCTAAGGCGCAAAAGACCATAATCCTTTCCTAAATGGCAGATTTGTAACCAACAGAACCTAGTGTAGGAGAAGGGGATGAGACTCAAAACGAAGAATCAAGGATTCTACAACAGATGATCAGGGAGACACATCAGTTATAGGAAGAATACGAGACCTTGAGAATGTATAATACGCGATTATGAGAACAAGCGGTTCATGAACTGGATGAAACAATGCAGCAGATAAACAAAAGAGAAGAATTACGAAGAGCGGAATTGAATGAATTTGATCAACAACTAGAGAGGCAAAGGGAAGAGTTAAGGCACCCAGGTGTTGTAGGTGAGTTGGAGAGGAGAGGGCAATCCTCCAAGGGAGGTCCCAGGTTCAAATCTCCACCCTACCAAAAAGCTGAATTGGGTATCCAAAATCCAATTGATAATGTTGGTGCGAGCAGTGTCGGGTGCGACTCCCGGGTGACTTTGACGGTGCAGAACCCCCTGTTCATGGTCTCTCAGACCAAGGCGGCCTCACAAGAGGTTTTTTGCTTAAAAAAAAAAAAAAAGGGAAGAGTTAAGGGTAGTCCTAATAACAATGAGGAAGCGGCTTCGAAGAGTAGCCTCTTCTCCTTAGACTCTAGTAGTTCCTCTTTAGAGACCTTGAGAATCCAATTGAATACTGAAAATTCTTCTAGTACTACCTCCCCATTGACAAAACGTTCTAGAAGACAAAGAAACGTGATGCCACCAGTACAAGAGGAGATAGTTGAACTCCAAAGAAGAAGCAAGGATAGACCACAACAAGGTCTTGTTGTTTGTACAAAACATCGGGTGAGCAGAGAACATCGGGTAGACGATTGCTACGGGCGAATCGGAGGTTGAAAATCCTAAGGCAATTATCACCAAGAACTCAAAAACACGAAGGACAACCTACGAGAGCAGAATCGATGGATCAAGTAAGAAACAAAGGTAACTTGAGTAATCCAAGGAGTTCGACAAGACTTCTAGCTAACCCAAGCATACCTAACCAAGGGGGGAGTTCGGTTGATCTCCTTCCCGATAGCTCGAGGGGGAGAAATCTTCTTCCTACTACCCATAGGTTGACTAGTTAGCAAAATAGGTCGCAAGGACTATTTGCAGATACAGTACAAAACAACCAGCAACCACGAGTTCATGGGGATGGGCCACCAGACCTACTTCGTCGAGCCCATGGAAACCGAAGACATCGTCTTGAACAACTAAGAAATCGGATGAATCCCAAACAGCTGGGAGTTCGGTAGTCCAACACAAGGGAGATTCGATCAGAGATCAAGGGATGACGTTTCGAAAGATTTCGGGGAAGACAAGGATTTCGGAATAAAACCAAGCACCTCCAAGAACTCTAGTTCCAAGTTCGATACGCCAAGAAGCAGAATTCAGAAGACATGACGACAGATTCAGAGGAAGGAGACAACTTGCAAAAACAGGACAGCAATTTGCCATCAGTATGACGGCAAACCAGATCATCGTCATTACAATGTCAAAGCAGAGATTTGTTATGTAGACGATAGAGTAGAAATCTGTTATGTAGACGACAGGGCAAACATCCATCATGATGACGACAGACAGGGTATTCGTCACGATGATGGCAGACAGGGCATCTATCACGATGATGGCAGACAGGGCATCCCTCACGATGATGGCAGACATAGCATCTGTCACGATGATGGCAGACAGGGCATCCCTCACGATGATGGCAAACAGGAGACCCGTCATGATGACAACAGGCAAAGCACCCATCATGATGACGACAGTGAAGCAAATCATCGATCTTTTCATCGTCTATTGATGGAAAAAAGATGCCCACAAGGAGAGGAGGACAAGACGGATTAGTGTATTGTGAGGACTGGATACAATCAATGGCAGTAACAACAGCCGGAGACACCGAAGCCAAGGAAATCGCCGCAATAGACAGCAAACGAAATCAATCTATGACAATGAGGACTCAACAAGTGAGGAAAACCGCAGTCATCGACAGGAGGAAGCGTCGGTAGAGACGTTGGAGGTCCGCATAGGCATTGCTATGCATTTCACGCGACGTCGATGAGACGTGGAAAAATATATATATATATAAAGAAAAAGACAAAAAAAGGAAAAAAACAAAATTAGAAGAGGATGATGACAATTGTGGCGCACATGCGACAGTTTGAGCATACAGTGGCAGTTGTTGGACTGTTGCATGGGCAGTAACGGCAACAAGCGGAAAGGTATAAATAATATGGCCAAGAGAAGGAATGCTCATTGTTTGCAGAGTAGATAGAAGTATTCGCACGAGTACGAAGCCAAAGTTGGAGATTCACTATCAAAAAATTATCTATGCATCAGTAATTTTCACACAAAACAAAGGACACCATAAGCCGCAAACAATAGGCAGAAATTAAGGCTTCTTGGATATTTACAGCAGTTAACCATGCATTTGAAGGGTATTTCTGCTAACATATACGCAATCAAATGCACCTAGGAATGCTTGCAGCCATAATGCAAGAAGAGAAAGACGAAGAAGGAACAGGCCATTGAAAACTAATTGTCCGTGACTGCGAGGAATCACCAGTTGCCGTCATATTTTTTCTGCCTCCAACTAGCAAATCTGCCACCAAGCCAGTCGGCTGGAAGTTACTGTCAAGGAAGTCAGCTAGAAGTTGTCGTCAGGGAAGTCAACATGAAGTTGTCGTCCAACCAATCAGCTAGGAGGCGGCCATCAGGCACGTCGGCTGGGAGACCGCCATCAGGCACGTCGGCTGGGGGACTGTCGTCAGGCAAGTCGGTTGGTGGGTTGTCGTCAGATAGGTTGGCAAGTTGCAGTGCCAACATATGTTGGAAGTAGCAAGAAAGGAGGAAGTCGTCGTATGTAGAAATGAAATTTAACATGCTTACACATAATTCCATTTCTACTTAAAAATTTCTATAGATTTGTCGTCATAGCAATAATAATGCATAGAACCTGCAACAACAATAATAACATCAGCAATGGCAGATGACAGCAGCAATAGAAGATGACAATAAATACAGGCAGTTTTATATTAACAATGGCATTTACAATACAGCATTACAATCTGCAGCCTGCAAACCCTATGCAGAATACTCTTCATGGTTGCATACAAGACTAGACTGCATCATGCCCTACGCACATATGCACCAACCCTCACACGTACCATTGCTCTTCTATCAATCCATCAACCTGCATGACTCCTCCATAGTGGATCAACCGAATGAATGAATGAGGGAGGGGAGGGCCTATTTATACAACTAGAAAGTAGTTACCCTCCAACTACCTGACACCTCATCATTTCTTACATTACATTTCATATGCATTTAATCTTGCATTTACATGACATTTCCCACTATAGGACAAACTAGCGTATGACTTATAACTTTGTCAACTTACATGACTTAACATCACTTTATTATTATGTACAATATTAAATTGCACTTTATAACATTATTAAATATATGTACGCACATTTCATCAAACACTTTGTGTACAATTACAAAATAACATATAATACCAAAACTGGTTCACTAAGTGCAGACATATCAATTTGCCTGTGTACATCGTAGGACAATAATAGTTGTGCAGTTAGTCGTCGGAGGGAAGGTAGCCATCGTAAGACAAAAGTGCCACCACCCTCACAAAACATAAGAAGAGAATTGTCGTCATAGTAAGCCAACGTTGGTAAAGGATGAGTCGAAGTCACCAAAGCCAAATAAGAGTGACTAATTCAGAACAATCTAGAGGCAAAAGAGCACATGAAATCCTGCGATAGGAAGCACCACCGAAGTCAATGTCTAAAAAACGACTCTGACACCACCAGGAACAGTCCCGCACAAGAGGGGAGGCACGCGGACAAGTACAAAATCCTTATCAGGGGTAGACTCAACGAAAGCAAATGTGCTCAGAAATAGTGGTGCCAAAACCAAAAGGAAAGGAGGTCCAACAGCCGAAGCAAGAACAAATACTGCTCATGGATATTACTTGGATCCATGCTACTGGAGATTATTGCAGGCAGTGGTGGGAGCAAATGCCACCAGAAGATGCAATCAAGCAAAAGATCAAAGAGGCAGGTGTACATTTTATCTTGCAAGTCCCTAACTTCGACAAGGAGTTCTATAAGGAATACCTATTGCAAATGTTGCTAACATATGATCCTACCAAGCATACCAGCACGGTCTAGGTGGGAGAGAGAGAAATCCACGTGGTATTCATAGCCGAAAGTTTCAGAAGGACATTTGGACAGCCTAGGGGAGAAAATCCAGTAGTAAATGAACAAGTTGACCCCAAGAAAAGTCGACTATTGATTTAGAATGTCACTGCTCTGAAGGTGGAAATTGACACTCTAATGTCACATGGAAATCGTGGGGTCAAACCGACTCGACTGTTGGATAAGGGACCCCAGTGCATTATGAATGTACTAATGGCCAAGTTGTCTGGGGAACAGCGAGCTTCGGAACTACCAATTTGGTTGATACCCTACTTACAAGGCATTGAGAAGGGGGTAGCTTATGATTGGGCAGCCTACTTGGCGACACGTATCCAGAATTTTCTGATGCGTACCACCAAGAATATCTCAAAGGTCTTCCACGCGATTGGCCTGTTTTTGGATGCAGTGTACAGGGCAGGTGTGTAGATTCCAAGATTGGACCCTCCTAAGGACTTGCCAGAGTTAGCACCGACAATTTTGAGGTGGATGGATGCCAAACTACAACTAAAGAAGAATACTCCAACTAAAAAGCAGAGAGTGAAACAACGGTTTAACAAAGCCTCGATCAGGAGAGGAAGTTGCCCCACCAGTAAAGGAAGTGGCACCACCACAAAAGGAAGTGGCACCACCACTAAAGGAAGTTGCACCACCAGTAAGGAAGAGGAGGAAGTATGTGCCACTAGTACCATCGCCATCACAGTCGCCAGAATCTGTTCAACGGGTAACAACCAAAAAACTCGGCGTGAAAATGCCTTGTTGAAAGAGCTGGAACAGGCCAAACAGAAGAGTTGGCTCAAACGCAACAGCATGAAGCAGCTCTCAAGACTAAATTGGAACAAAGGAAACCGACATCCTCTACTCTAACACAACAGAGAATGAAGGACCTCTTTGTCAGACGTGAAGAGGAACTTTTGAAACAATTGCAGGCAATGGAGGATAAGGCCAATGCATATGGAGTAGAATGGGCTAAGTATTACAATTATGCAAAGAAGCTTTGTGATGAACGAGAAGCTTTCAAACTTCGTGTTCAGGAATTGGAAGGACTTCAAGCATCAGAGCCAAAGGAGGCCGAGACCCTAGCAGAACAACGTAGGAAGTCGTTGAGGACATCGACCAATGTAAAGGGGAGGATAGATGTAGACAGCAGTTCTAAGAAGAAATAAGTGTTTGTCAAAATGTCTACGCATTAAAATATTGTAAATTGTTTTTACATATACATGGCATGCAATATAGTCAAAGATGTGTAATTCAGTCAAATGTAATGTCATGTTACAAATTAATGTAAGAAATGCAATGTAATGGAACGCAATGTAAACAGTCGTCATTTATAGTTAACGGTTGTATTATTCAGCATTAGTTAAGACTATGTTAAGGAAGTAGTTCTAGCAGTTTGGCTTGGTTGGTTATAGCAACTACCAAAGCCACAGGTATATATAGACCCCCTTTCATTTTGTTGATATCCATTGCATGAGGAGAGCAGCCATTGTAAGGGAGAGACGTCAGACTGGTAGTGTTGTACGTGAGATTGTTGCAGTCATACGACTGGGATGTATTCATCTTCATGATAATACAAGAACACCATTTTGTGCCAACTATGTCTCTATGAATGCTTGTATTGTGTTAGATTTCTATGTTGTGTTACAGTGTTGTAGGAAGGAGCGCTCAGACGGAACGTAAGGGTGCTAGCAGTTACAGGAACTGACGCCATCTAGATTGACCAAGGTGAGCCGACACAAGACTTGTCG
This sequence comes from Wollemia nobilis, assembly GCA_028583015.1. Classification (NCBI taxonomy): domain Eukaryota; kingdom Viridiplantae; phylum Streptophyta; class Pinopsida; order Araucariales; family Araucariaceae; genus Wollemia; species Wollemia nobilis. The sequence goes on from JAQPPZ010002998.1 coordinate 9,913,732, forward strand.
TCACGCCTGGAGCCAACACAAGACTTGTCGTCACACCTAGTGCCGACATGGATTATGCCGTCATGCTATCTTGTTGAGGTGTCGACATACCATCTTGTCAACATGCCAGTACTAACATGCCGTCATAAGCTATCCGACATCAACAATTACCGTCATGACTAGGGCCGTCTTGGAGCAAGCCGTCATAAGCTAGTCGTCAGGATACTTGTCATCTAAGTGATACTAGCAAGAGTATTGAGCCGACATTGACATGTTCTTCACCATGTATTGCCAATTCCCATCCCACTAAACTGTCATTCCCTCATCTCGAGAAGTCATCACCGCTATCTACACTCTTCAAATAATGCGATTTATCTTATCTGCAACTCCATTTTGTTGAGGCGTAAAGATAGTCATTAGTTCTCGTTTGATGCCATGTTGCTTCAGGAAAATTGAACATTGATTACTAGGGTACTCTCCCCCCCATCTAAGTTGAGTATACAAATGGGATGACCAGCAATCTTCTCCACACGAGCTTTGAACTCCTAGAAATAGTGGAAAGCTTCATCCTATCTTCTAGAAATACACTCACATTCTTCGTGTATGATCATCAACAAACAGTTGAAAATATCTACAGCCACTGAAGCTCGAATCCATGTGTCTACACAGATCAGTATGCACTAGGTCGAGTGGACTAGCCACTCTATGACTACTTGAGCCAAATGGGACTGAATGTTGCTTTATGGCCAAATAACTCATACAAAGGTCACGAGGCTTCATCAAAGATGGTAGTCCATGAACCACATAATGATAAAGATTTTAAACCAGAACTTGGTTTTTCATGTTAAACCCAAAATTGCTTGTCTTCGTAAAGATGTAGATTCTTTGCCTCTTAAGGCAGAGACACATTATCTTTTTCACCCTTTATAGAGCGAAATTTCCAAGGAAACATTGTTGCTCAGCTGATATAAGTTAAAAAAGGTTGGTACCTCTATATGCATCCCTGAAGGCTTCATACCAGTGAGTCTGTATCCCCACTTCAGACCCATGCAAATTCTGGTTGTGTGTCCCAGATTTTTTATCAAAAAGATTATTCATACTCTGCTTTGCAGTAGAATTACTGGGATCATCAAAATATTGAAAGTACTTTGCCTGCCAGAGCACATTATCTTTAGCCGCTAGGTTCCAGGACCTGCCCACACAAAAAATGAAACATGAGAACCATGTTTTAAATACAAAACATCAAAAATTGAACATTAGATAAAGCAGAACGAGCGTATATACCTACAAACAAGACCCGCAGCAACTAAAGAGCGAACATCCAGGAAGCCAAACACATGGATTAAAGTGTCATTAGTTAGCTGTATTGGCTCTGCATCATATGGTCAAAAAACAGGTGGCTGGTCAGATAGTTAAAATAACCATAGATTATGATAGCAAATCTGTGTCTCATTTGGACATCAAACTTAATTAAATAATCATATGAGCAATGTTAGGATATCTAGGGGATGGACATCAACGGTAGAAATATCAAGTCTAGAAAGTTCTAAATGGAATAAACAAAAAGTTATCATAAAAAAAAATATTGAAGAATAACTAGACTTGCATAAATTGAGGAGTCTTAAACCACACTCACTTTCCAAGATCATCAATTACAAGATCAAAGAGATACACGAAGGAAACTACACCTGAAACATTTCCAATGAAGCACATTTTCAATGCATAATTCCAAATGCAAATATCTTACAACAGATACACATGATAAACTAATTGTGTCAAAAGGGAATTAGGAGTGGTGAGAAAATCTCACCATTGAACATTATTTAGCCATAGAGAAAACATCCAGCCCTCAACATATATCTCTTATATAGTTGCCCGCTGAGAAAAAATTGCACATTGATATAAAAATGTTGCCCAATAGAAAGTTGCAATGTATGCTTCTTTTAGACACAAGCTGTCAATATCTCTAAATATATACCAGAAGTAGTGGAACTGAAGTGTCTCATGAAGTTAAACGAACACATTACATATGTTTCTACATTGATAAAAGCAATATCATATCACACTTGGGACACTGTGAGCTTCATAACATGACTAATTATCTCAATGTTTGCACATGCCAGATTAGTTGGCCACTGATGAATTGTTAAGTGTCCATGTCAATTTCTAATTTGTGTGGACCAAAACTTGTTCTCATGACTTAACATTTTGGCAACTAGACCTTTTGAACCGCTAGGGGTGAAAAATATAAAGCACAATTGTGTCAATAGTTTAGTTTATGTTATCCACTTTTTTTTTCTTTTTCTTTTTTTTTTCCTTTCTTTTCTTTTTCCTTTCTTTTTCAAGACACAGTTTTCACAGACAAAAATTGGTAACTAACCTAACCTTAGGTTTTAACTAAGCAAATCCCTCTTTACCCTTAGACAATAGTTAAATCAGTGATGGAGCACCATTCTAGAAAACCAGACAAAGAGGGTTTGGCAGCAGGATGGCCAATGGCAGATAGGACATGATAAGCATCCCATAAATATGGCTTGACCAAGGAAGAAAACCGAAGTTTTGGTGTGGGGGAACACAAGCAAGAGTAGAAGAAAGACCAGGAACAAAGTGATTGACAGAAGCAAAGTCGTTCTCAACAGTGCATAAAGGCTTTCTGCGTCTCCATCTTCCTTGAGGTCGATCTCCTTGACCTATAAATACAATAGGTTGAGGCAGAAAGATTAAATTCTTTGGTCGAGTGCATAAATGCAAATATTATGTATATAACAAGGTGTCTATTATATATGAATTCATATGTTTTTTGAATCCAACACCAACACACAATACGTAATATGAATGGCTGCTTGAAGGGTGCTTAGCAATACAAGATCAGTACTATGTACATTATATGAATCTTCTGCTTCTCCAAACATAAGCATGAAAACAAATGATGTCCAAATGAACTAACTAACTAGATATATAGGCATTTGGTCAAAGAAGGGCATACCTTCACCCACCTGATCAACTTGAGCCAAAATAACAACTTAACCACACTTAATCTAACTCTAGCAATTAATCAAAAGCTGACCACTCCATAATAACAAAAAAACACCACTTAAATTATCATGCTTTAACCTTTTTGTTGACATAATAAACTTTTCTTCTTTGTTTCTTTCTATGAAATCATTTAATTGTTGATTCCTGTTCAGTTGGAGTCTTCATTTATCCCTTATTTCATTGTGAACTAGGAAATAATATTTATGATATGGAATTTCAAATTGATCTCTCTCCCTTTAAATGTTGAATTTATTTAACGTTATCATTGTTAAATGAGATGGTCTAGGTGTTGGGGAAAATTTCAGCGTCCCTTATAGACTGTCATGCCGCTGAATTTTCTTGATCCAATCAGCACTGTGGACTCTAGTAGATCCACCTCTTTTACTCAAGAAAGAATTATGTAAAACTTCTGACAGACCGAGTAAGGTAAGGAAACCCTAAACTGAGCTTATATTATTAATGCTTGTGCTCAACCAGATATTTAGATAAAATGTGATTTATTCATGATTTGACCAAGCTTTACAATACCTATTATATTCCTATCAATAGACCGGTGCCTTATCCATTATCAACTGTAGCAAAGATTTAAGCATTTAAATGAAACAAAAGAACGGAAGAACTGGATCAACTATGTTCATTCAAATAATGTAACAAGCACAGTGAGAGAATCGCATTCACACATTCAAATAATTTAACACGTAATTGTGAAACCTACACAAATCGAACAGAGAAATGCCCAAAGGAGGAAGTAGGATTTGTATTAATATCAAAATGTTATTACAATTTGAGTCTGGTTGAATGACCCAATCTCATTAAGTCAATACAAAGAAATTCTCAGTTCAAATGATGTAACTGAGAACTTCAGCTCTTCATTTTAATATAGTAATAAAGAGCCTCCTAACTTCCGATCCAGCCACTGGAAATGATCTCAGCAAACTGGGTACTTCCTTAGCAATACCTGCACAATAATGGGGAAGAATGAGAGATGGATATGGAAGACAAGACACAAAGGGAATACAACTGACAAGACAAGGGCACTCAGAATACCTTTGGCAAAAATTGGCAATGCAAGACTTGATATCTGGTATGGTTGATGCAGCGCTTATTTATAGCTTGAAGACGACCAATTCTGTTATAACTACCTCCATCTGGTCTGTACATCTGGCTGCACCTGCTCCATTGATTCTTCTATGGCTTACAACTAGATTGTAGCTGTTTTGCATTGTCTTGTTCTAAAGCTGACACTTGGCTGCTTCTGAACAACAGGATTCTTCAATGGAATATAACTGTTTCGGATTACGGCCTTCATTCATATGTTACTTCTGGCCCTACTTCTTTTCTGGCCGTGTGTTATTTCAGCAACTTTTCAAGATTTAATGAATTTTGAAGCTTCAAAAGACCATTTTCTATCTTTGGAATGTAGTCAAAAATTCGGCATCACATTTTTGGGGCCTTGGATAGCCTTCCCTTAAATTTAGCACTTTTGAAGGGGAGAAAGAATGAAGTGATAAGTGAGGGAGTTATAGGGATCGTAGAAAGTGGAAGATAGGAGACGATGAAGAGATATACATGCAAAAAGGAGGCAAAATTGTGGTGAAGAGGAAAAGAGTTGAAGGAAAGAATAGGGACAAAACATTATATGAAATAAACAGAGGAGTTTATGATACTATTTACGAACATTAGAAGTGATACTACAATAGGAAGAAATGGAAAAAATAAAGGGGATATAGTGAAAAGGGGTGCCTAGAATATCCATGAGTATACTTCGTTACAGCTAAAAGTTGTTTCAGATCCAGGAAAGGTGCCTTGAGCAGATATTCCAGACGCTTGTAGGCCAAGATCCACCATCTCTAGGCCACTTTTTCTTCTTTAAGCAATCTAGCAGAAACCTTCACAGTTGGTCATTCTTCGCCATACGGGTCCCTGCTTGTGCTATCGGGCTCATCAATATATTGAGGGATGTTTTCTTTGGTCTTTTAAACGAATATTGAACCTTATATAGAAGAGAGTTTTGCATGACGGTTTTGCCAGCTAGCTTTTCTATAATCATCACAAAATCATGCCTTCTGGTGGAGTGTTCTTCCCAAGAAATTTGGTTTTATGTGAATTGTCTATTCACATCCTTTTTCTTGCCTTTTGAGCTTCTTTTTGAGTTGTTTTCTATGTATCTACCATCATGCCAAGTGTAGTATGACGTGTCATCTTCCTACATGAACTTTGTCAGCCCAACTTTTCATTATATTAGACCATCATATGTAATCCTTGCCACGCCTGAACTATTTGGGCTTTATTCATTGGGGTACGGAGTCAGGGAAACGATGATGGAAGTGAATGTGGATGTAAAAGTTGTGTTGTGGAAAGATTTAAAGGCAACAAGATCTCTGTCTCATTTTCAATCCTCTATCTGACTTGCCAAATTCTTGCTACATTTATTAATCTGACCAAGCTGCAGATTATTTGCTATGGTATCTTTATTTTATGTACAAAAATATATGCACGACAACTTGTATACCAACTATTTGTATTATGGCTATAACAATCCTTTATTTACTTGTCGGCTATTTACACAAAAATGGTCATGTTTGCTCACGCCTGGTCTAAATAGAATCCTAGCCGTCAACGTGCCTGGGAGATTCACCAATGGATCCTCTGTCTTTTTCGCCTGTTAATCTCGCCCATCCGCATTTCTTTGACTTTGAATCTCGATCGTCAAAGACCTTTAATTTTGGCGGGCAGCTTCTGATATTGTCACAAGTGGAAGGGCTTTTTGCTACAGGGTTCCTTTTCGGCTTATATTCAGGTCAAACCTCTGTCGTTCATTATGTTACAAAGTTGACTCTGGACTTGTTGGAGACCCTGTTAGGTGACACGTGGACTATCATTTACTCGTTCTTTTTCAATTTTCCACATGGACTTCTACAGTCCGTTAGATTTGTCTTGTGAAAACCTGTTGCGCTGGTCCGATCGGTCTAGGCACTACGAACCATTGGTTCCTGCATACGTGGCGCACCATGGACTGTTCATTTAGTTTTTAACCTGGTTTAATTCATTTATCCTTTTGTACCGTGCAATCAGAACTGTCTATTTTATATGACTGATGAGTGCGGACCATAGATGTGCTTTGTCTTTTGTAAACATAGGCTTATTGATGTCCTCCACATGTCTCGCCTTTTCTTGTTGATTTGCCGATAAACCACAGCTGTTGATATCTTTTCCTTGAACAAATGCGGACCGCTCATTTGTTTCGAGACTTAAAGCCCTTCTTTATTGTGAAATGCGGACCACAAATTTTTGCCGCTTGGTCCAATCAAAGCAGGCCATTGATTCTCCTTTCTTTTACGTCATTTGATCTCAGTTGTTAAATATTCATCAAGAAAGCCAAGCCTGTTTAATGTGTGTCCTTCTTCTTACACGTGGCTCTTTGTGGTCCATAGATGTTGACTCGGGGAATGTTGTCCATCAGATATATTAAAGAAATAGCCAATCAACATATGAAGACTTACTTGGTGGACCACGGCCATTGATGATGACTTTTCAGTCGGATGCGAGCCGTCGATATTTTCTGACAAATTGGTCAACTGCAGATGATTTGTTGTTATTGGTTAATGAGACGCCAAGTCCGTTGGCTGCGGACCATAGATCTTCCTTCAGATCATCACGAACCGTTGATCTCTTCCCATGCACTACACTTGATAGGTACTTCTTGTTGGCTTCACTGGATGGCGAACATGTGGCGTGCTACGGGTTGCAAGGATTGTCTAACGAATACGACATAGTTTTGGCTTATATGGCGAATGAGACAAACACTTTGGTATTTATGACAAGGCTTTTACTGCAATGCAAATTGTTAATTTGGTCTGACAAGATGAATGTGAGGCATTCATTTTTAATCAAGAGGACTATGAGGTGGAGGGTCTTTAATGAGGGAATGCTTTACAGCTAGGATTTATCGACAAAGCTCAGATGAAATGCGGACCGTGGATCACGATGGAATCTAGACGTCCCATAGGCAAAGATACCTTTTGACAAGTCAAAGAGGGAAATGCACTGGGAATCAATTACAGCACGGATTTCCTTTAGATGTGTGGGTTGACGCGAACCATAGATAACATGAGAAGGTGTTTGACTTATAGCTATGGAGAGAAATAATTGCGGACGACTCGGGAGGATTTTGAATGTGCGGATTAATGCGGGTGGTAGATGATTGGGGAAGATGCACGAGGTTTAACAAGCAGAGTGCGCCAAACGAGACAAAAGACATTTGAATTTAGGCATGGGAAAATAAATGAACCAATTAAACATTAAAAATATTATGGCGCTCTTATCGGACTTAGGCTATTAAAGAAAATGTAAACTAGTTATTGGATGTAGACTATTAAGAAAAATCATGGGCTAGCCAATGAAACTATATAAAAAGACTTGTAAACAAAAATCTACAAAGACCAATGAAGTTATGAGGGAATCTAGACTAACATACAACATACTGTGACAATTTGAACTAAGATTACTAACAATTAATGGACCCATGGGTATTTTGAAGCTTAAAAGTAGGGGTATCTTAGGTTGGATTCTAAGGATCCAACACTAGGAAAAACATACAAGGCAAAATTGTAAATAAACCATTAGAATCATTGAAGAATTTATATGTGTGCCTAACACAATGTTTTGGAAGTAATCTCTTTTGTCCTAAGCTCATTTTTTATCTAAGGTTATGGTTATAAATTTATTTTGCAATACCTCACTCATATATGAGGACATGCCCTCTTGGTCATAGATTGTGGGCTAGTTTACTTGGAGTACAATGCCATGATCCTTTATATTTTATTTTTGCAAAGGATGTAAATCAAGTCTCAATTTGTCTATATATTGAGCAAAATCCCAGTATTCTAATCAGCTTAGCATATTTTAACAATCAATATAGAATGTGTTTCAACCATAGTATCAAGACTTGGACTCGTCTCAAATTCATCCTTGGGGTAGAACTGAATAAAAGTTCAACAATGACTCCAAAAATTTAAAAATTTAACACACACACACATATATATTTATATATCATAGTAGCAAAACTCAGCCGAGTTTTCTAACAACTTGTCGAGTCCCAAGAAAAAACTCGGCCATCTGTGCATGAATATAGGAAAACGTCATAGAAAGTTTTTTTTTCGAAGTCCCTCATTTTTGTTATTTCCAATTGGAGAGAAAGCATAAACAAGCTGAGATTAGACCAACAACAACAATAAATTGCATCCTAAATCCTTTTTTTTTTAATTTTAAAGAATCTAACAGCCACCCAATAGTTACATCTGAGGTAAACAAAAATTTAGTTTCAGTTGTCAATGTGTAAACTCAATAAGGCTGAATCGGGACTCCCCTCCCAAAACTCCTTTCTGCACCAAAATGCAAACAAGGAGAAAAATTCAGTTCAAACAGTGAAGGTATCAATGGGTACGTACAAAGGGTGCTGCCCCTTGACCCCTAACACAGGTGGCGATGGGTGTTGCCCGTCATGTTGGTCATATTGATCATGAAGGTCATGTTGATTGATGATACGGCTGATTGGAGAAAGTTGAGTGAGCATTCACAAAACAATGTGTTGTGGGCAGCGGTTTGAAGTGATGCCAGTTGCAGAAGATGTTTGGAATAGGAGAGGGCAAAGAGGAGCAGCAGCAAGAGCCTCTCTTTTCAATGGATGATTTTGAAAGTATAGCAGAGTTAGTAGCAAAGGCACGGGCACAAGCACAAAGAGCAAGGACTAGAGCTTCTGCTAGGGCAAAGGGCAAAGGCATTGGAAGACACTAGATAGTGGGCCTATTGAGACATTTTGACACATTTTGTAATTTGTACCTTTTCATATCATAAGCAATACAAGAATATTTGAATTTTGGAGGCATTAAAATTCTTTAATTGAAGTGTGTTTTGTCACTTTCATGTATAGTTTAAGCTTGTATCACTTACAGTATTAATTTTTTATTTATATAATGTTAATTAATTGTGATATGCATGAAAATAACTTTCAATGAAAATTTGCATTTTCTTCGGGTTTTTTTTTTGCCGAGTCCCAAGTACCAAGTGGGCCTTGCCAAGTCCGAGTTTCTCAACTATGATATATATATATATAATAGGTTTTATAAAGAATATCAAAATTAATGCAATTCTTTTACATTCGAAAGCCAGTTAAGATATTTGAATTGAAAAATAATATCCATATCAAGTATGAGCTAAGTGTCGCTCTAACATCAAATGATGAACACAGAAATTGCTACAATCAACAACTTCATTGATGTACAAAAAAAAAATATACATCGCAAGATGGTTATCCCTTGAGAGACAGGTATAACCAAAACATAATTGAATAACAAATGTTTTATTCGCAACAGAATTTAAACCTTTAAACATACTAAGAGGACTGGTCCAGCCATTCTTTATCAAAATCCATGGCTTGAAAGTAATAATAAAACTTTCCAAAAAAAATCTCAAAATCATATCCAAGTTTAGATCTGGGTTGTTGCCTCTCTTGCAAAACGTTTACACGCATGGTGCTCATCTTAGGAAAACTCAAGTGTGCAGAAAGATGTGCTAATTTCTTGGTTAACATATTTAAATATACATGCAAAGGTGATATGTGACAATAGATTTAAAACAAAGGGTCTGCATTGATCGATAGTAAAATGAAAACGTTTATAAGTTGGGTTCATCAAATTTAATTTTAATGGTGTTTCCAAAGAAAATCCTGGTAAATTTGGCAGGTGGTTCTTTCCAAAATAATGAAGTAAAATGAAAACGTTTATAAGTTGGGTTCATCAAATTTAATTTTGATGGTGTTTTCAAAGAAAATCCTGGTAAATTTGGCAGGTGGTACTTTCCAAAATAATGAAGGCAAAATTCTACTCACCCAGTCAGAATCATACAGAACTTCAATAAACAACTATGCAAAGGCTAGGGCACTTCTTATAGGGTGTTGGTTCGGAAACTGATTTCATGAACACAGTACTAGGAAATTTAAAAAAAATAATAATAATAATCATAACAATCTTCCACTAATTTGTAAAAGGAGCGACTCCCTTAACAAATGTTTTGTCATTTTCCAGAAAACCTGAACCTAACTCTCTTAATAAATATTTTCCATCATTTTTTAGAAAACCTGAACATAAAACCTAAAACAGCACTTGGATAAAAATGAGTTTAAGGGTTAGAGAACACAGTATACAACCTAGAGTTGACCTACAAGAAAATAACATGTATACAAAATAATTACAGAGGTTCCTTGGAGTGATTTTCCATTGAATGGAGAATAAAGATATATGCAAACACGCTGATAAAGAATGAAGCTTTAAACAATAATATGACACTCAAAGCTCACATCTGCGAGAATTTTCGCAGAAATTTACTCACACATGATATGGAAGTTAAAAGAACTTCCATTAAAAGAACGAGACATAAGGAGAATTTAAGACTTTTCAGAAAAAAATATAAACAAGGTTAGACTTCCAATGGACTTTCTACTAGGTTACTCAAAAGTATTTAAAATTTGAAATGAAGATAAGGGCATGAAAAGATAATACCTCCAACATAAACCCTATGCAAGAATAGCTTCAGCACATTCATACATAAATTGTCACAGCAAGATTTACCAACTACTTATCTGCATTGCCTTGAATGAACTCCATACAAATCTGAAATTCTCCATCCACAGGCTTTTCTCTTGTTGGAGATATTACATTATTTGGTAGCACATGGTACATTTGTAAATATTATATTAGGGAGTGTGATTTATATTTTGTTTAATGTATGTGTCAATGTGTGAGAAGTGTCCAAGTGTTATGTAATAAAGTGTGCAAGTGTCAAAGTGTGAGGTGTGAGTTGTGAGAGTGCAAAGTGTCATGTAAGTAAGTTAAGAGTCATAGAAGTTAGGTGTCAAATATGCAAGAGTCACATGATATGTGGCAAGATGTAAAGTGAAGAGTCATGAGAGTTTTGTCATATGTGAGGAATGTGAAAGGATGCATCTCCTGGATGTTTGAGGAGAGCAATAGTTGAGTATTGAAGAGTTATTTGTAAGGTTATTTAATGGAGACAAAGCTCCATGCAATGTAACTCGAACTTGTTGATTTATGAATTATATTGTGAGATTTTATATGGTGGAATATTGTTGTGGTTATGTAAGTGGCCTTATGTGATTTATGTGATTCATTCTAAGATCCTGGTAAAAGGACCTGTGAGATAATCTAGGAGAATTCCCATCATCCCCATGTACCAATATCAAAATCAGCAACCCTTTTACATTGTTTTCTCTTGATTCATAGGGAAGGATGGCAGTTATACATTTCTAACTAATATTACAATCATATCCTAAATTAAAGGAAATAACTTAGCAAACTAAATGTGAGTCATCATTAGGCTCCTATAAAACATGAGCCTTAATACAACTTTAAAAAGCATCAAAACATTACAAATTCTTCAATATCACTCAGTCATTTCAGTATCTGGGATCTCTAATATTGTATATAAAATTTGTGATTGATATCTCATATTAAATTTGTATTTTCGGTGTAGATGATGACTGGTCCTTGAGCATAAGTGCGGAATATTGTGGACCTTGGATTGTGGAAGTCTTTTGACAAAGGAAGAACATAAACATTTCATTAGCCATCCACATTCCACACATTCAATTTTAGCAAAAAGAATTCCACATGTTCAAGTTCCGTAGAGAAAATGCCTTGGAAAATTTTAATTATGCTCATTGTCGAAGTCTTTGGACAAAGGGAAAACAAAAACATTTCATTAGCCATCTGCGTTCACATTCAATTTCCACATAGAGAATTCTGCACATTCAAATTCCACAAAGAGAATGCCTTGGACAATTGTGAGAGTTGCGGTTTGCCAATTGCAGGAGTCTTTGGACAAAGAGAAAGCAAAAGCACTGCAGTGGCAATCCATGTTCCACACACTGCATTTCCACACAAAGAATTTTGCATATTCAATTTCCACAGAGAGTATTCTGCACATTCAATTTCTGTAGAGAGACTACCTTAAAAATTTTAGTATGTGGGTTGCAAAAAACAAAGGCTGAAAAGGGAATGGAAAGGTGACAGGTGAAACTTGGACTCGAACTTTCTACACCCACAAAGAGGGGGATAATTAGCCATTTCAGAGAACAACAAACTACGGGCTGCGGAAGACTAAACATAGGCTATTTCTGAATTAGGGGTCTCCACTTCCACAAAGATAGGAAACTTGGATAAATTCAAAAGAATGTGGACTACAAACTCTGGGAATCCAAGGATTTGAACTGAAGACATATCAATTGTCAAAATGGGAACCCCCGTTTTTGTAGATAAGATATATCTATTAATTTCCAAAGATGGCCAATATAGGCCGATGGGACTCCTTGAAAAGAGCTGCGTTACATTACAATGCATTGTAGTAACCACAAAGTACTACAAAAACAAGCTAAACTAGAGTAAAGAATCTAGAGTAAACTAGTCTAAAGTTGAACAACTGTATGGCATAAAATTACAGCCTAGAGGGTTACCCAAAATGGATAAACCAAAAATGCTAAAAGAGATGGTTAAGAGAGATCTAGAAGTTGAGGTGCAACAAAGATAGGAGCTCCAATGGATCCAAGCACCAATATTAATATGTAGTAGGACATAAAGTAGAAGCACAGTCGTCGTCGTCACCAACTATCCCAAAAGGACCAACACAGGATCTAATGATGCTCCTAGAAGAATGGCCAAGACTAAGAGGGTCTGGTTGGATAATCCTTGGAGGACATGGAGTTCGAACCCTCAAGACTCTTCTAGCATCCATGGTTGTGGAACCAATAGAAGAGGACAAGAAACTAGTAAGTTACACCTACCTACATCTCCTCGGTACGTAAGGGGTGGCCAAAACCCAACGCCAAAGAACTGCAATCTTGTCCTATCATAAACAAGAAGAAAGGACTGAATCCCTAGTAGCCACTCTTGCATGCAGACAAGGCCGCACAGATCTATCATTAATATTTTGGATAGTTATAGCATCCAATGAACGCTTATTACTCTCGACTATAGAGATAGGGTGAAAGAATAAGATGATTAGTCGAATAGTAGTATGTCTTCCCTATAATGACCGACGCCAAAGAGTCTCATAGCTTCCCTGAGGTAAAGAACCAAGCATCTTTGGTCAAGATAACTGAAAAAAGTGGCAAGTGATCCACCTGTAGTACCTCCTTGAATCTCATAATAAATAGGACACCTAAGGATGAAATGTTCTTCAATCTCCACCTCCCAAATAGAGCAAAGACGATATACCCTATCCTCTTGAGGAATATGGTGGTCCCTCTCCACCTGCAAACTAATGTGAGCATCCTCTGAGTTGATCAAGAGGAATCCTAAGTCTATGTCCAACGTTGCTCAACATAATTAGGATGAGTAATAATACCGTTCTTAATCCTCGTGAAATGCTTACTATAGAAGGTCAATTTAGGACTAAGAGATTGAGATGGAGCGACCCAAGTGACCTGAATATATTGTTCATAAACATCATCTCTGACTACTTGATTAATTACCCTCTTATTAGGAAGAAGGTGGGGAGGAGCATTTAAGGAGTATTTGAAAGGAGGTAATTGATCTATGGATATGCCAACTGACTAAAGAAGAGAAATAACTTCGAAGTACCATCCACAATGAGGTCCAAAAGAGACCCTAAAGGTAGCACATTCTAAGGAGCAAAACACCAAATATGGGTATCCCTCTTGGCCTGAGGTGCAGTCACCCATGGATCTAAGGCGATGAAGCTGAAAAACAATTCTAAAGATGCTCTCATGACAAAGAGGATGAATGCCAAACTCAAACTAAACAATACATTGGGAAATTGTTCTTTTACATCAGATAAATCTCTAAAGCAAAATAGACTGGACCCTCTCAATGCAAGCCCAATCAAAACACCCTAGACTTGAACCCTACATCTCAGATCCATAAATGGGATAACCTTGTGATGGAAATCAATAGTATCGCCATTAAGCTAAAGCTTGAGGAAGTGGTGAGTGCTTTACTCTAGAAGGAGATGAGACGAAAGACTTTGGACTTTGTCAATGCATTGGTTTTTCGAGGTAGATCAAAGGAGAAATGCGAGAATAGGAACAGCAAATCCAAATCTAAAGGAAGATCTATGGCTCCTGATAAATCTAAAGTGAAGTGTTGGAACTATGGCAAGAAAGGGCACATTAAGGACTGCAAGGTAAAGAAGAGCAAGAAGGAATCTAATGTCGATTAAGACTTTATGGCTCCTCAAGAGGACGTGGGTAATGTGTTTGTTGCAGCCCTTGCCATGCATGCATGTGAGAATGCATGGTTGATTGACTCAGGATCTTCCTACCACATGACTCCCCATGAGGAGTGGTTTTCCTTGTATGCATATTTTGATGGTGGTATAGTATATTTAGGAGTTGCTAAGTTTATCCTGGGGATGGAGACTAGAAGAGATAAAGCCAACAAAAAACTTTGGTTAAGTCAGAGAAAGTATGTTGACTCTATTTTGTAGCGTTTCAGCATGAAGAATTGCAAATGAGTGTTCCTATTTCTGTGGGAACAAAAATTTCAGTTCAGCAGTGTCCTACACCTGGATAAATGGAGGACGTGAGTCATGTACCCTATGCTAGTGCAGTTGGAAGCCTCAAGTATGCTATGGCCTGCACCAGAGTGGACGTTGCCCAAGCAGTGGGAGTCTTGCCAGTTTATGGCAAATCTTGGAAAGAATCAGTGGGCAGCAGTGAAGAGGGTTTTTAGATATCTTTGAGGTGCTTCAGATAACTCACAAAAATCAAATCCCTATGTTTATTATAAGCAGGAGGTTGGTCATTTTAGTATTATCACTTTGTATGTGGATGACATGTTGCTGATTGGTAACAATAAGGATATAATTAAGGTCTTGAAATCTCAGCCTTCACTATAGTTTGAAATGCCAAAATATGGTTGAGGGGTTAGTTGATTGTTCTTTAGATTTTGAATTTTGTGAACATTGTATATATGGAAAGCAAAATCATGTTCAATTATAACTGAGCTCTAATAGATCTTTAGGGATTTTGGATTTGATTCATAGTGATGTATTTGGTCCAGTTGCTGTACCTTCACTTGCAAAATCCTTGTATTGTGTTACTTTCATTTGCTATGGGTGTTTCTTCCCTTACCAATTAGTTCACTCTTTTGTTGGTGATTCTCTTTTGCGCTTGCAAGGTATATGACAAGTGGCATAATGTTGGGAGTAGGTGCCTGTTGTCACATTTTGCACGGGGTGCAATGTTTTCAAGTTTGTAACAGTGCTGCTCTTCTTTTTTCCTCTTCCTCTATTTTCCTTTCTTCTGCTCTCCCTTCCTCTTTCTTTCCCACAGTCTCTTTCTTCCCCCCTTTCTCGGAGTCCCCCAGTTGATTTTCAAACTTTCCAGCAAGTTACCTGAAAAATGGCTAAGTGTGGGTGCGAAGTTCGCACTTCGCCCAGTCTGGGTGTGAAGTTCGCACTTCGCCCAGTTTTGGTGCGAAGTGCGCACTTCGCCCAGTCTGGGTGCGAAGTGCGCACTTCGCCCAGTCTGGGTGCGAAGTTCGCACTTCGCCCAGTTTTGGTGCGAAGTGCGTACTTCGCCCCTCTTCTGGGCGCACCTTGTAACTGGCAGGCTGGCAGGCCGACAAGAAAGTGTTAAGTGCTGGAGCAAATCCGTACGGCGGCAGACACCAGTTCTCACCTGTGCGCAGTCCGACTTCGCAGCGAAGTCGGGATGCGCCCTTGACAGGTGCGCAGTGGGGAAACAAAACCAGAATTTGACCAAGGCATGAAGGCCTTCCCGACTGCGCTGTTTTCTGCCCGCGCAACCCGAGACGCTCCGATCCCAAGCGAAGTTGGACAAACTGCCTTCCAAGGCAGACACGTGTCACACAGCATCATCCATCATCTGACAAGTGTCCAGCTTCCGGATTTGAGCCAATCCGTGCCGAGCAAAAGGACGAGCATGGGCTTCACTGCCTGTGCCAGTAGCCTCATTTAAAGCTGATCTGAGGTTCTACCTGCTCCAGCTACCCGCATCACTGCCAGAGAGAAGTTCTGCCCAACACACCGCCACGTAGCTGTCCAGCTTCCAGGAAGACCATGCTGCGGGTACAGTCCGGTCCGACAAAAGGTCAGCATTTGCAGCTCCTTCGCCGCTTTTGTCAGCTTATGTTTGACTGGGACCTTGTGCCCATTAATGTAACGGGAGGGACTCGGGCTATAAAAACCCACCATGAATTCATTGTAAAGAGGTGGAAGGGGAATGTCTGTTAGGGAACCACTGTGCCTATTGTAACCGTGCTTCTGTTTATAAATATAAATTGTATGCCTGGTTCTGTTCTGCTGTTTCTATTTTTTATGCTGCCTTTCATTATATATATGCTTAACGCTAACCTGTGTCACGGCTCGTTGATTCACTTCAGCATTTGGTGATCGGGTGCCTTTAGCATTGCTTGTCTGAGCACTTTCTGTATTTAATAGTTTAAAGGATACATAGAATAGATGTGGTAGCAGTTCCATCAGTTGTGTGTTACGTTGCTGTCTGTATCTGGTGATTGATGCGTTGCCGTACTGTTAGTTCCTTGTAGGGAATGTCTGTTAGGGAGCCATTGTAGCTGTGCAGTTAAAATCACTGCATGACACATATACCTGGCTCTGATATCTCTAGGTTGCTTTCTACTCATGTTAGTGTACGTATCTGGTGATTGATGCATTGCCGTGCTGTTAGTTCTCCTTGTAGGGAGAATGTTTGCTAGGGGATCATTGTAGCTGTGCGTACACTGCTTAGGTATCGGAAGTACACATAGATTTTGCAGTTCTCAGTCATGCTTTGTGTTTATAATGCAGTAAGCATTGGTGTCTGGTGTGTTCCCGTACTGTTAGTTCCCCCCACCAACCTCCACGTATATTTGTAAATTCCTTTCTGTTCATTTATCTCTTTCCTGCACTCTTAGCTTAAATCAGAAAACCCCCCAAAAGGAGCCGGCCTTCTCCGGAGATTGGCACGGAAGGCATCTCTTCCTTCCGGCCTTTCATGCTGGTGGGTGAATCTGGGCGCATTAACCCCAAATCCTTTCCTCATGGCAGATTCGTAACCAACAGTTTCTCTGGCACGCCCGGTGGGACACGGGTCCCACATTTGACGAGAGATTTTCTGATCAGTCTCCACCCGGCGCTGACAGTGGTTCCTGAGCACCTGGTGAGACAAGGAAGTTTCTCACCCCCGACAGAATTGAAGCACCGGTGTTCGCTTCATTGCTGTTCCAAATCTGAACACCTGGCGACTCTGCACGAACAAATCCTCTGAGTCCGAAAGACCGGTCCCAGCACCTTCATGCACACAAGAAGGTGGCAAGCAAGGGATCCGAGAAGCCCGCCTGAGTTCTACGAACTGGACATCAACGCTCGAGGCGAAGTTCCCAGGCTGGCTGATCCGCGAGCTCGTTTCGACGAAGCCGAGGCTGAAATCCAAGAAGAGGCCGAAGCTGAGGTCGGAGGAGCTGAGTACGAAGTAGAAGAGGCCGAGGAAGAAGAAGATCCTGCATCCTCGGAAAGTACCGACACTGAGTACACAACCGACGGCGGAGGAGAAGAAGAAGAAGAAATGGCTGCCCAACAGCCGAACGACGATGATCTCTTCCCGGCGGTGGACTCTACGGGGCCCTTGGCTCTGGTCGGACAGCAAGCTGTGCCCCCTGCTGCTTTAAAGTCTATTCCCACATACGACGGCTACGGTAAGACGGCGTACGAGCACATCCAGGACATCCTTGCCCTGGCCGCATTACATACTATTACCGATGAGAGTGTGAAGACCCGTCTGCTGGCCCTTTCCCTGAGGGGAAAGCTTCTCTACTGGTGGAGATCGCTGCCAGAGGGATCCATCACAGGGTGGCCCCAGCTCGCCAGAAGGCTCGTGAAAGGATGCAACGAGTCTGCTGACCCTAATTCTCTACTGCATCAGTTCCAAGCTATCCAGAGACATCCTCAAGAGGAGGTGTCTGATTTTAACATCAGGTTTGCGAGATCCTGGAAACGGGTACCAGCAGTACCGGACGAAGTATGAGCCGGCAAAACAAGCAGAAGGAGCTAGTACCTCGGGCTACAGCATTGTAGACGAGTTGAAAAGAACACCTGCTAGAATCAGCATGTATGATGCTCTTCTGCTCCCAGGCCAGGTGGATCTGCTGCAAGAATCCCTGAAGAACATGAAGAACGGCAAGCAGATACAACCCGCTGTCCTGGTTCAACCTTTGACAGTCTCAGCCACTGGGAAGAACAGACCGCCACCCTTTTATCTGTCT
The DNA here is from genome assembly GCA_028583015.1 of Wollemia nobilis. NCBI lineage: Eukaryota > Viridiplantae > Streptophyta > Pinopsida > Araucariales > Araucariaceae > Wollemia > Wollemia nobilis. Next base: position 9,932,064 of record JAQPPZ010002998.1, read on the forward strand.
TTACGGATGCAAGGGCACATAGTTCACAACTGCATGGTGGATTCTGGTGCTTCCTCGATTGTGATGCCAAAGGCCGTCTGTGACGAGATCGGGATGGAATACACACAAAGCAGCCAAGGCGTGCTGCAATTAGACGGCACCCCTGTTAAGACAGTTGGTGTCATAAAGGACATCCCTATCCGACTGCACAAGGCCCTCGACATCGTGGTCATCCAAGAGGTCGTGGTTGTTGACTTGGAACCTTACTTCGGCATGTGTCTCTCTCGGGAGTTCACTGCGAAGTTGGGCGGGTACTGTCTCTAGACTACTCACACATGGAAGTGCCCTTCAAAGGAAGGAGACTGAAAATTTTTAATGAGAAGCCTTCCACCTTCCTAGTAGACAAGATACCCGGAGGAGAGATGGACTGCATGGTCCAGTTGTCAGAGGAAGAGCTGGTGACAGTGGAGCTGAGCGAGCAAGCCTTCGAAGTGCTACAGCTTGAAGATGAGTTCTCGTTGCGGGACTTCAATGCCGTAATCGGGACAGAGCAAGGCTGTTACTCCATTGTACAGCCCGAGAGGCTTGACATGTCAGCTGCGAAGGAAGTAGGACCTGCACCTGAGAAGCTGTGGAAGCTTTTCTTTGACGGCGCGCGATGCAAGAATGGCGCCGGTGCAGGGGTACTTCTGGTTTCTCCAACCGGAATCCAGAAAGACTATACCTACAGATTGGCCTGGAGCTGCACTAACAACTCGGCGGAATACGAAGCCCTGTGCTTGGGTTTGCGAAAGGCGGAGAGGCTCGGAATCAAACACCTGCAGATTTTCGGAGATTCAGAGCTGGTGTGTCACCAAGTTACGGAGAAGTGCGCATCCAAGCAGCACTACCTTAGAGCGTACCGCAACCGGGTGTGGGACCTGATGGAGTCATTCGATTCATTGAATGTCAAAGCAATATCGCGTGAGAAAAACAAACACGCAGATATTCTGGCGTCTGTTGGAGCCAGGTACGTTCCGGCTGAAGACGTTGTCCAGAAACCGAAGCCGGTTCGTACTATCTACAGGCCTTCTGTGCCTGATAAGGACACCCACTGGCAGGTGTTCAGTTGTGACGAGGAGATCGTCACATTCCTGGTTAACGAAGTGTGTGTAATCGAAGGTAGAGACCCTGATGACGAGCAATATGAGGGGTTGATACAGTTACGGAATAATCATGTCCCAAAAGGACTGATTACATTAGAGAGTCTCTTTGATCAGAATGACAGAGCAATATCTCACAGGATCAAAGTAGACCCGAGGCAGTATGCTGACATGGAACTTGAACCTGGTAAAACTATCAAGGTCGGAACAGATCGCACGTCGGAGGAACTTGAGCTAATCAGATCACTGTGCCAGGAGTTCCCCGACATCGTGGCCTGGTGCTACGAGGATTTGAGGGGGTATGACATAACTGTCATCCAGCATACCATTGAGCTAGAGGATGGCGCCAAGCCATTCCGACAGAAGCAAAGGGCCGTGAATCCGAAGATTGAGGCCATGATGAAGGCCGAGCTCTTGAAGATTCTGGAGGCCAAGATCATCTACCCCATCAAACATTCATCCTGGGTCGCGAATTTGGTGCCCGTGAGGAAAAAGAATGGCGACATTCGTCTCCGTGTCGACTTCGAAACCTAAATCGGGCTTCCCTCGGGGACCACTATCCGCTTCCCCAAATCGACCGGATTCTACATATCGTTCTCTGGAGCCCAGAGATTTTCACTTTTAGATGGATTTTTCGGCTACAACCAGATTTGGGTCAAAGACGAGGACCAGCATAAGACGGCGTTTACCACCAAGTGGGGGACGTTCGCCTATCAGCGCATGCCGTTTGGCTTATCCAATGCTGGTGCCACATTCCAAAGGGCCATGGACCTGGCCTTCCGAGAGCTGCTCAATAAGATTATTGTCATCTACCTTGATGACATGATTGTTTTCTCTCACCAACGGGGAGATCATGTCTCGCACCTACGGCAAATATTTGAGAGGTGTCGAGAGTTCGGCATTTCTATAAACCCGAAGAAGTCTGTCTTCGCGGTAAAGGAAGGAAAGCTGCTGGGACATGTCATCTCCGAGGAAGGCCTCGCCATTGACCACGACAGAGCGAAGCCCTCGTTACGCTTGCCGGCCCCCATTGATAAAAAGGGCTGCGGTCCTTCTTCGGTCAGATTAACTTCGTGCGGAAGTTCATTCCGGACTTCGCACGGGTGATCAAGCCTATGGCCGAACTGCTGAAAAAAGATACAAATTATGAATGGACTGATGAGAGAGAGCAAGCCTTCGAGGAAATCAAGGCTCGAATTGCGCAAGCTCCGGTGTTGACAAACCCGGACTACTCCAAGGACTTCATCCTGTATGCAGTGGGAGAACCCGAAAGTTACGCTGCAGTCCTAACTCAGAAGGGAGACGATGGTGAGGAGCGCCCCATAGCGTTCCTGAGCCAAGTGATTCTGCCGCATGAAGAAAAGTACAATTTTATAGAGCGGCAGGTTCATGCTGTTATGAAGTCCCTTCGGAAGTTCAGGCATTTTGTCTCCCAGAGCAAGACCACTGTCTTTGTGATTCACCCGGATGTTCGAAGCTTCATCTTACAAGGAGAACCGGGCCACAAGAGAGCGGGATGGATTGCCAAGATCCAGGAGTTTGACATTGAAGTGCGGCCCACCAAGCTTATCAGAGGCCGAGCCTTGTGTCGGGGAATTGGCCCGAAGCGCTGCGGCCGGCATCTCCCTTTGTAAGTGGGAGGACACAGCGACACGCATCTACCTAGCCAACTCCTTATCGGAGGGGAGTGATTGGACAGATGAACTGGTGAGATATTTCTGCACCGGAAGATGTCCCGATCACCTGAACGCCTCACAACGAAGGAGATTTCGGCTAGGTGCACTTAAGTACACTCTTCGCCCCGAGGGGCTTTACTTCAAAAACATCGACGGCATCCTGTTGCGGTGCGTCATGAAATCTGACCAGCCTAGGGTCCTCGGAGATTTTCATTCCGGGATGCCTGGGGGTCACCATTCTTCAAGGCCAACGGCCTTAAAAATAATCAGAGCTGGGTACTATTGGCCCACTCTATTCGCAAACGCTCATGCGGTCTGCTCTAAATGTGATCAATGCCAGAGGTTTGCTGGCCGAAACAGAAAAGCACCCCTGCCCCTTCAACCGATTCAGGCCGAGACTCCGTTCCAGCAATGGGGTCTAGACTTCATTGGGGTGATTTCTCCTAACTCCTCTGCGGGGAAAAGTTTATTCTTACCTACGACTATTTTACACGGTGGGCAGAGGCAATCCCGACCAAGAACGCAGACCAAGAAATGGTCATCAGGTTCATTGAGAGCACGATTACCCGCTCGGGGTTCCGAGTCAATTGTGACAGACAACGGTCCGGGATTTGTAGGCGCTGTACTCACGGAGTACACTGGCGGACTTGGCATCTATCACAAGATGTCTTCTAATTACTACCCGCAGGGGAACGGCCTTGCCGAGTCTACTAACAAGAACCTCCTGAAAATCATCCGGAGGACCATTGAAAGAAACAAGCGGACTTGGCACTTACTCCTGAACCGGGCGCTGTGGGCGGACAGAGTTGCGTTCAAGAAATCCATCAGAACGTCCCCCTATGCGCTCGTCTATGGCAAAGAGGCTGTCATGCCATCACACATCGAGATCCCTGCCCTATGGATGTTGGACGAAGACGGGAGCAGCGGAGACCCGGTGGATGACAAACTGTGCCAACTCCTGCAGTTGGAAGAAGACAGAGAAAGTGCATACCAGGCCTTCACTGATCACATTGCAGCCACTCAAGGCTGGTTTGCCAAAGGCACCACTGCCCGAGTTTTCGAAATCGGGGACCTGGTGCTGAAGTGGGACTCATATAAAGCAAAACCGGGTAATCACGGGAAGTTTGATGCCCTCTGGGAGGGCCCTTATCAGATTGCCCGGGTGAACCAGTTTAATGCCTACGTACTTCGGGATATGGAGGGTCAGCTCCTGCCTATCCCTGTCAACGGGTTCCACTTAAAACTTTACCGATGCTGAAGGTGCCCGAGTGGCCCTTCTTTGTAAAAAATTTTCCCTTATGCATTTTCATTTCCCAGCATGTACAGTTTCCAGCTTTCAGCTTTTAATTGTTTTTTTTTATTTTTTGAGCTTAAAATACGGCATGGGAGAGAAGGACAGACTTCGCAGCGAAGTCTGTCGTCGCCCCTCAGGAGGGGCGAAGTTCGGGCAGCAGCTTGGTTAAGCAAAGCAAAGAAAAAAGGCTAAAGAAAATGGCTAAGTGTTGGCCGAAGCCCGACTTCGCAGCGAAGTCGGGCTGCGCGCCAGCCAAGTGCGAAGCTTGAACAAAGAAAGAAAAATGCAAAGCACAAAGGAGAACGGACTGCGCCTAACTTTGGGCGAAGTCCGGCTTCGCGCGCGAAGTCCGACTTCGGCCGGCTTGCGCGCGAAGTTCGAACTGCGCATAAACTCCGCGCGAAGTGCGAACTTCGCGCGAAGTTCGTACTTCGCCGAGCGCGAAGTTCGTACTTCGCCCGAACTTCGGGCGAAGTCCGAACCTGCTTCAATGTCGCACTGCGCAGCTCGTATGGTTCGGTCTAAAGGAGCAGTAAAAATGCTAAGTGTTCGCCTCCTCCGAAGGTTGCAAGGACCCAGACTGCGCTCAACCCCTGGGCGCGGCGAGAAAGAAGAAAAGAAAAAAGGAACAGTTCAACGCGCACTTCGCGCGAAGTTCGAACTTCGCCCGAAATTCGGGCGAAGTCCGACTTCGCCGGCGAAGTCGGATCGCGCCCAACCTTGGGCGAAGTCCGACTACGCCTCGTTTTCTGGGCCAGCTTGGACAGTTGTCCAAAAAATGAATAAAATATCCAAAAGGTCCCAAGCTGGACCCAGGGCGCATTGTAACCGTTCCAAAGTGGGTTTCCGCACCAAGGGTTCTGTCTTGAGCAGTGTGCCCGGATGGTGGCAGTGACGTCAGCCATGGCGCAGTGTCCAAAGTAAAATTAATGATTGCACGTTCCTCAACGAAAGTGCAAGCAAAAGAACATGGCACGTCTGCCGGAGTACACTTTTTCCAAACATTCTCCTGCGCAGCCACCCAAGAAGCATAACTCAGCCGACCTACCCCCTCCTGCGCGGCATTAATGGCGTTGTCTTTATCTAGAAAAGGGGGTCAGATGCATTCAAACATGCCAGACTGCGCAGATTATTCCTTAAACTGTGCAGATTTTTCCTGTGACAGCGAAATCTTCTGCAGGCGCCCTGAACTTGTAATTATTGCTGATTCGGAGAGATGGACAGAGGAAAGATGCCGGTGTCAGCGCAATCCAGCGAAGGTAGCGAGCACAAGGATTTACCACAGCCGGGTGTTTTCAGAAGTAAAACACCGCCAGAGCCAAAGTCAAAGTCCCGGTCTAAAAAAGTGCAGCGTGGGCAAGCCCCACCACCTCCGTTAAATTACTTGGCGGGATACGTGGACGGCTCGTTTTCTATGAGCCTGACTAAGCTGCGGGCAAATGTGGAGAGTTGGGCTGACAAGGTTTCGCCCTCTCATCATTTCGGAGCGGCGTACAAATCCAACCTTTTCAGATTCTTGTGCCCTCCTGTCCATCAATGCCCGGAACTGGTAGACATCATTGTCAGACACTACAGACCAGTTACCCGGCAAATTTGCAGCTCCAGCGGCAAACCCTTGTTCACGCTGCGCAGGGAGACTGTCCAGCCAGCTTTCGCCCCGGGGTTGGAGTATGACTCCAGCACAATTCTCAGGAAGATAAATTTGGGCGAGCAGGCGGGACGTTTCACGCAAACAAAAAGGATGAGGGATTTCCTCAATTCAGAGCTGAACGCCCCTCTTGCAGCTGGACAGTGGCCAACCGGCCCCATGCCCTTGGCAGGGTTTCAGAGCAAGTATCTATATACCATCTTGGCATGGATTCTCGGCTGCGACTCCGATGAGCTGGTACAGCCGTACCAACTAGCGCTGGCAGAATGTCTCCTATGCGGAGAATCCTACGAACCAGCGGCGCAGAGAAGTGGAAAGCGCCCCATATTTTTCGGTCGAGCAGGCGGTTGGCTTACGCCATCCACTCCAGCCTAGTCAAGATCCAGAAGAAGCAATCCACCGATTTTCGTTTCAGTTCTGTTCTAGCCTGGCTTTGTTTGTACCATTTGCACTCCCGGATGCCTATCCCGAACCTGAAGAAGGTCAACGAGAAGGGAGAGCCACAGCCCGTCTATAACTGGACGGATGACCTATACCGGAAAGGGTCCTACTACAAGTTCAACTTCAACTTTCTGGGATTGGTCATGTCAGTCTTCAACGAAAGCGAAATTCCCCGTCCCCCGAGAGAAATGACGAGCGCTTTGCTAAATCAAAAGCTCGGGGACGTTTTCAGGCTGACGCAGGGAATTGTGGTCAGAATCTACGGATTCAAGGGCAAACCCCATTTGCTGCCCTACTGGTGCTCGGAGCATCTGTTCGGGATGGAGGTTGCCCGGCAAATGGACTACGTTGAAGAGGAGTTCGGCCTAGGAAAGAAGAGAGGACAGATTTTTCAATACCCTCTTTCCTGGGCAAATGTTGAGATTTTTGAGGTAGGACAGCATGTCTACCTAGAGCAAGAGTTTTCCCGGATCGGCCTGGTTCTGTTGCCGCAGCGTTGGAAGTACGACCCGTATGGGATAAGGGGAAAGTTTACACATCTCTGCCCCCGAGCAGATATAACTGAAGATAAGTGCGATGTGGTCCATGTGGACCTTGGTGGGAAATTGAATTGATGGAAGCTTCTCCTCCCTGGCGGGATTTTTCTGCGAGGAGGTGACATATGACCCCAAGCGAAACCCGGACCACCGGTTCTCATCTCCGGGGTTTAGAAAATTTCTATCCAAGATAGCGAGGCCTTAAGCTGGTCTAAAGAAAAGATTCCTGAATCTCTGGAAGATGAGATGCCGCACGCAGCACGACAAATCTACCAGAAGAAACCTGGCCGTAGATGACGACTTTTCGGTTCTCTATGACCAGCATCATGACAGCTGGCGGCCGTTCGCATATCAAGGTTACGTTCCCCGAGGCCCCTTTGAGGATTATAAAGGAGGGTCTTCCTCCCAACAGTTGTACACTTCGGCAACCGCCGGCGTGAGCCCAGCAGACATCCCAGGTCGAACCAATGCAGCCCGTGGCTTCCAAGGCGGCGCCTGAGAAGGCGAAAGAATTGGTCAAAGCAACGCCCGAGGCAATCCCTCAGGCACGAAAGACGCCAGCGCCGCCAGAGGGCAGACCGGTTGCGGCAGACCCTCTGCAAGTCAAACCCCGGTACAAGTTTACCGTGGGAGCATCAGCGCCTGCCGCACCTGCTTCATCTCCTTCCCCGGATCCGACCATTGTTCCAGAAGAAAAGAAAAGGAAGAGAGTGGAGAAGATCGGGCGACCCTAGCTCGATAGTGCGGCGACCGGTCGCGAGAACCGCGGCCGCGTCTCGCCGCCGCAGAGACAGTTTCTCTGGGCAGTCCCAAGCCACCCGCCGGAACCAAAAGCGCAGACATCCATCCAGCATCGGCTCAGGCGGAGCCCGCAGGTACGTTTGCTGCCCCTGTCTCTTTGGTCTCATCCAGTCCTACTCCTACCCCGTCTCCCGCTCAATCCGAGCAAGCCATGGCCGCATCATCCTCCCCGTCTCCACACCCTTCTAGCGGCCCCCATTCTTTTGATCAGTTTGCTCAGAACCCCAATGTTTCTCTATCTCTGAGCCAAACTCCAAACCCTTCGCCTGAAGCTAGTGCTGAAGCCGTTCATTCACCGTCACATCCACCATCTCAGCCGCTTCAAACCCTTGCAGTATCAGCCGCCCCCATCTCCATTTCCCGGTCGCCCCCAGAAGCGGCCGATCCTTCCGAGGTCCATCCGGTTCCTCCTGATCCCATTCCCGCAGGAGAGACGTCTCAGCAGAACCCTAGGCTGGGGGAACCAGATTTCATGGACGACCTCCAGAATACAGACGACTTGCCCTTGGCAACGAGAGCTGTAGAATATTCTGTCTCTTTCCTCCAGAACCTGAAACGGAGGAGACCTGAAGAGATAGCCGCCCCGGTAAAGCGCGCCAAGTACAATTTCGAGAGGAGAGTGCTTACAACAGAGAAGATAATCCCAAAAGTGAAGAAGCCTCTCCGGGAAATGACCGGGGGCGGACTACGAGCTCCAGACAAAGGAGAAGAGCTTTGACGACATCAACAAGCAATACGAGATTCAGTCGATCATGCGCAAAGGCGATAATCTCTTTGTCAAAAGTCCGGAGGAGCGGGGAAGAGCTTTTCGGGTTACAAGACAAGACAAGACAGCTTGAAGAGGACCTGTCCAGGTCCACTGAGCAGCTGGAAGCGGCGCGGCAAGAAATAGATGAACTCAAAGCCCAGCTGGCCGCTTCCCGGCAACAGGCCGCAAACGAAAAGCAAGCATCCTTGGAGCAGATTTCCCGGCTCAAGAGTCTTTGAAGAAGGCGCGATCGCAACTTGCGGAGAGAACATCTCAAGCGACGGTCTTTTCAAAGAAGAAAGTTAAGGAGATGCGGGCTGGTTTCCTGCGGGAATGCAAGCCCCACACCTATAAGGCGATGGCGGTTACGGATTTCGCATCCGAGAATTCAAGAAGTTTACGCCCGGGAAAGCCTGTGGTAGAGGAGGCCGAACGTCAGGCGAAGCAATGGCTGGACCTGGCGATAAATCTTCAGGAGCGCGAGCGCGATGGCCTCCAATTTTCTCCCGTGTCCTCATTCGCTGCAGAATGGGCAGATGCAAGGGTAACCTTGCATAAATATTTCAAAAAATTAGAAGAGGTGAGAGTGGCCAGACGAATGCTAGATGCATTCGAACATGAAAGAGACATCTGTATGGCCCCCTTTCGCGCTCTTTCCGAACTAGGGTGCCCAGGTTTTGTTGAGAATGGCGAGCTTCTCACCCTAGATCAGGTGAAAAGGAATTGGCAGTCCTTTGAAGCAGATACAGCTGAAATTGATAGGCTGGGTGAGCCAATTCAGGAAAGTCGGGTCACTCGGATGGTGTCCAAATATTGCAAGATCAGCTCCTACTTCCGGGAGCTAGAAAAAAGATACCACACCATCGACCTGCACGCGGTCGCTGCTTTCCACGCAGCATTAGAAGAAGTTCGTCGACCGCCGGCCGTTCGAAGCGGAAGCCTGGCGCCAAGCCCAGGCGGCATACACTCGCATCTGCGAGGCAGAAGCAAGAACTGGAGAGCCTTCGGAAGGTGATTCTGAGGGGGCAACTGACAAAGATGAATCTGAAGAACAGTTGCCGCAAGGAGAACAGCTAGAGCAGCAAAAGGCAGGGGAGGCAAGCTCCTCTGCACCCAATGGATGAAGGCATGGATTCTTTGCGCCGAGGCGAGCTCGACACCCCGCGAGCCGCCAGAAATGTTGTCACATTTTGCACGGGGTGCAATGTTTTCAAGTTTGTAACGGTGCTGCTCTTCTTTTTTCCTCTTCCTCTATTTTCCTTTCTTCTGCTCTCCCTTCCTCTTTCTTTCCCACAGTCTCTTTCTTCCCCCCTTTCTCGGAGTCCCCCAGTTGATTTTCAAACTTTCCAGCAAGTTACCTGAAAAATGGCTAAGTGTGGGTGCGAAGTTCGCACTTCGCCCAGTCTGGGTGCGAAGTTCGCACTTCGCCCAGTTTTGGTGCGAAGTGCGCACTCGCCCGGTGCGAGTTCGCACTCGCCCGTGCAAAGTGCGCACTCGCCCGATCGGGTGCGAAGTTCACCTCGCCCGGTTTGGTGCGAAGTGCGTACTTCGCCCCTCTTCTGGGCGCACCTTGTAACGGCGGTGGCAGGCCGACAAGAAAGTGTTAAGTGCTGGAGCAAGTCCGTACGGCGGCAGACACCGATTCTCACTGTGCGCGATCCGACTTCGCGAGCGAAGTCGGGATGCGCCCTTGACAAGTGCGCGGTGGGGAAACAAAACCGAGAATTTGACCAAGGCATGAAGGCCTTCCCGAGCTACGCTGTTTTCTGCCCGCGCAACCCGAGACGCTCCGATCCCAAGCGAAGTTGGACAAACTGCCTTCCAAGGCAGACACGTGTCACACAGCATCATCCATCATCTGACAAGTGTCCAGCTTCGGGATTTGAGCCAATACGTGCCGAGCAAAAGGACGAGCATGGGCTTCACTGCCTGTGCCAGTAGCCTCATTTAAAGCTGATCTGAGGTTCTACCTGCTCCAGCTACCCGCATCACTGCCAGAGAGAAGTTCTGCCCAACACACCGCCACGTAGCTGTCCAGCTTCCAGGAAGACCATGCTGCGGGTACGGTCCGGTCCGACAAAAGGTCAGCATCTGCAGCTCCTTCGCCGCTTTTGTCAGCTTATGTTTGATCGGGACCTTGTGCCCATTAATGTAACGGGAGGGACTCGGGCTATAAAAACCCACCATGAATTCATTGTAAAAGGGTGGAAGGGGAATGTCTGTTAGGGAACCACTGTGCCCATTGTAACCGTGCTTCTGTTTATAAATATAAATTGTATGCCTAGTTACTGTTCTGCTGCTTCTATTTTTTATGCTTGCCTTTCATTATATATATGCTTAACGCTAACCTGTGTCACGGCTCGTTGATTCACTTCAGCATTTGGTGATCAGGTGCCTTTAGCATTGCTTGTCTGAGCACTTTCTGTATTTAATAGTTTAAAGGATACATAGAATAGATGTGGTAGCAGTTCCATCAGTTGTGTGTTACGTTGCTGTCTGTATCTGGTGATTGATGCGCTGCCGTACTGTTAGTTCCTTGTAGGGAATGTCTGTTAGGGAGCCATTGTAGCTGTGCAATTAAAATCACTACATGACACATATACTTGGCTCTGATATCTCTAGGTTGCTTTCTACTCATGTTAGTGTACGTATCTGGTGATTGATGCATTGCCGTCTTTGTTAGTTCTCCTTGTAGGGAGAATGTTTGCTAGGGGATCATTGTAGCTGTGCGTACACTGCTTAGGTATCGGAAGTACACATAGATTTTGCAGTTCTCAGTCATGCTTTGTGTTTATAATGCAGTAAGCATTGGTGTCTGGTGTGTTCCCGTACTGTTAGTTCCCCCCACCAACCTCCACGTATATTTGTAAATTCCTTTCTGTTCATTTATCTCTTTCCTGCACTCTTAGCTTAAATCAGAAAACCCCCCAAAAGGAGCCGGCCTTCTCCGGAGATTGGCACGGAAGGCATCTCTTCCTTCCGGCCTTTCATGCTGGTGGGCGAATCTGGGCGCATTAACCCCAAATCCTTTCCTCATGGCAGATTCGTAACCAACAGTGCCATACACCTTGCAAAACCTAACTGTCTCATGTATTATGTTAAGAGCATGCATAAACTGGTGAACTAGAAAAGTGGTTTCAAACGACGATTTTGGTACATGGTTTTGGACCATGGTTTTAGACCATGGTTTTGGTATATGGTTTTAGACCATGGTTTTGTACCTTTTATGTTTATAAATATGTGTACATAGCTACACAATAGGCATGAAGAAAGAAAGGCATTTTGCAGTCAATGTATTTCAGCTGTCAGCTGTGTTACTGCAGGTCAGCTGTGTTATTATCAGTCAGCAATGTTTCTGCAGGTCAGCTGTGGTAGGACAGCTGTATTACTGCTTGTATATTTTTAGCCTTGCGGTATATGTTGTTTCCTGTGTGATTTATATGCTATTTTTCTAAGTGTTGTATCTTGCTGAAATAAATTTACATGTTTATTTCTTTGCTGAAATTGAAAGATCTAGGCCTGTTTCGCACTGCCTTTTTCTAAAGATTGGAGGAAGTTGTTTTGCTATTATCTAACTTCCTTTCAGGTAAAGTGACATTGATTTTCTTTTTAATTGGTTATATGGGATTGAAACGGTGCCCAGCCATACATCATGACCACAAAGTGGTATTACAACAGTATTTTTAGCAATTATGCATGTAATGCATAACTAGGTTTGAACTTGAGTTTTCTTGAAAGTCAAGGTATTTAACCAATTGAGCTCCTGCCATTTGATTATAGTGATATTGATTTGTAACGTACACTTTTAAGTTTTAACAACATAATTCATTAAGTTTATTATATTATAATATCAATATTATTTTTCATTTGAAACAATGCAATTTGATTATATATTTTGCTTAACTGTTTTCAAATAAACTAAACAAAAATTTGTTAAATTTACCTAAACACTTGTTTCAAAATAATAAGATAATATTTATGGCCCACAGGCTTTGGGGTGAGTTGTGGGGATTGAAGCATTTCATATTGTAAGCCAAGGTTTGATTATCATGGGTGAACCTTAAAAAAGATGAAATGGCATTATCTCATGTGGTTAAAATATAGGCTCTCATTGTTGAGACCAAAGGTTTAAATCTTGCTAGGTGATATATGGTACCATGATGACACAATTTGTTGTAATACCACTATGAGATTCATTGAAATACTGTAGTAGCATGGTGATGATGAGATGGGTGGGGCCCATGTCAATCCCACATCACCAATTTATAAATATTAAAATATAAATCGAAAAAATACATGTACATTGCAATTTTGTAAACTTATTAAAATTGTAAAATGACAATGAATACTTTGAGACTGTGTTTGCTTTTATGAAATGCCATGATATAAAGATACAAGACCAAGAAATATTTAAGCAAGTCAAATAATCACCATTGATGTGAGAAGATATACCCCAAGCCTAATAATTAGAATAAGCTCATAATCAATTTTCCTATTGGTATTTTAGATCTAATAAAAATGTGTTCTAATAATTATCAAATAATAGGAATATTAAAGGATATTCTGACTGCGAGCTCTGGCGATTTGGCGGGAAATCTTCTGAACTGTCGGAGGCCGAAGCTCTAGGGTTCTGGCAAGCGGCTTCTACCTGGGTCTCTGTCGGTTTGACATCGTTCCCCTCTGAAGGCTCGTCCGTTACCCCGGGAGGGCCCTATGGGGTCTCCTCCAGGTTCTCTAGACGGGAAGAAGAGCTCTTATGCCGAGATTCTAAAAGAAAATTTTGCGTCTTCTTCTGATGAAGCCCAGCGGGGTGCTTACCAAGCGCTTCTCAAGAATGCTGGCAAGGGTTCTTCTGCAAACAGAGTTAATGGATGCCTCCCGCAATCTGCTTCCAGACCTAAGATAGTCATAGAACCAAAGATGGTTGAGGATACGATCACCTACCGTGCTAACCATGACTTGATCTGCAAATTCATGGGTATCCGACCCACTCTGCACTTTCTGCACACCTGGGTTAGACAGAACTGGGAACCTATCGGTGAGTACTCCTTATGGCCTATAAGCAACGGGTATTTCATTATTAGTTTCTCTTCTTTAGTAGATAGAAACAGAGCATTTGAATCAGAGAAGAGGACCCATGGCCCGGCAGGGTTATTTGTCCAACCATGGAGAGTGGGTTTCGATCCTCGCATTGAGCCCACGGCTGTTCCAGTGTGGATCCGGCTGTACGCTCTCCCGATGGAGTTTTGGGGCGAGCAGATTCTTGAGATGATTGGTAACTCTCTAGGTAGATTTTTGGGAGTTTCCAAAGATACCATAGAGGGAAACACTGCTGTCTTTGCTAGAATCTGTGTTGAAATGGATATCAGCCAGCCACTACCAGCTGAGGTGGAACTGGAGTTAGCAGGACAATCCTGGATACAGCAGTTAGATTACGAAGCCCTACCTTTTAGATGCAGGGTCTGCCATAAGCATGGCCATTTGGCTAGGTTCTGTCCGAATACCTTGAGCACAAAAGCGGAGGCCCCGCTAGGAATCTCAAATCGACCCAGAGAGGGTAAGTTCACCCCGGTCAAAGAATCACAAAACACCCCCCAAGGTTCTGAAGCCCAGAAAGATGGCTTTGAACAGCAGAAACGAAGGAGAAACAAAAAGAGAAATGGCAAGGACCAAGCTCCACTCAAGCCAACCAACCGGTATGAAATCTTTAAATCCCTGGTGGATCAGGAAGACCAAGTCATGGAAGGAGTGGATGGGAACACTGAGGATATTAACATCCACTCTCATGCTTCTCCCTCTTCAACTCCTGCCCGAGAGCAGGTGTTTGAACCCTCTGAGATTTTACAGCCAGAGAACCCAGGGGCATTGGTAATCCACTCCTCAGCACAGCCAGTTATTAAGGATGTCATCATGGGAAGTGCAGAAAAGAATAGAGAAAGGCCAGCCCTGGGGATTACCCAGGTGGAAAAACGGTCCAAGAATAACAATTCTCAAGGTGCAGGCAGGAAGTCTAATAAGGACCTAATAGCATCGCAAGGAGACAAGCTGGTCACTGATGGATCAGTGAGAACAATTGACTCTTACTGCTCTCAAGGTTTCCAATGATTATTCAATCTTGGAATGTTAGGGGTTTAAACAGCAGAACCCATCAATCTGCTGTTCAAAGACTCATAGGGAAGGGTAAAACAGACTTTTTGCTCATCCAGGAGACAAAAATGTCTTTAGATCTTATGTGTAGAACAGTTAGTAAAATATGGAGGGGAGCTGGATATATGGATGTGGCAGCTCAAGGTGCCTCAGGAGGAATTGTTACTTTTTGGAACCCCCTGGAATGGTCTGCTTTAGAACATATAGCTTGGAGGGGTGTTCTCACATCTCTTTTTAGGAATAATGTCACAGCTGAGCAAGTTTTAATTACAAATTTTTATGGGGCTCAAAGCCATGATGGCCAGAGGCTTCAATGGAAAGCAGTTCACAACATGAGGTCCTCAAGACAAGCTTTTGACTGGATCATTGCTGGAGATTTTAATGCCAAATTATCTGCTCGGGATCAGGAAGGTGGTTCCCCTGTTTTGGACCCGGGGGACCGGCTTCTGATTGCCCAGGTTCAGGCTTTTCACTTAGTTGATGTCCAAGGTCCTGGAACTTTTTTCACTTGGACTAACAAACGGAGGGAACCACACTGTTGTAAGGTAAAGTTGGATCGCTTTCTGGTCTCAGAGGAGGCTTTTGTTAAGTGGAATGTGCAATTACAGATTTTGGACGGTCCTGTTTCCGATCACTCTCCCATCATGCTGAAGGGTGGGACTCTGACAGGGCAGTTCCACAAACCGTTTAGATTTGAGAATTTCTGGCTTCAGAAGGAGGACCTTCATGAGGTAATTCCGCAATGGTGGGAAGAAGGTCGTCCACCTTTTGGGACAGCAATGTTTAAATTTCACAAACAACTTCTTTTTGTCAAATTTAAATTGAAACAGTGGAGGCACGCCAATAAATCGGATTTCCAGCTGCAAAGAGCCCCCTTGTTGGCCCGCTGGGAGGAGGTGCAGAAACAATTCAGGGAAGGTTTAATTTCTGAACAGCTTAAAACTGAAGATGATGCCTTGCGCAAAGCTGTTGAGGACATTGATAACCAAGAGGAAATTTACTGGAAGCAACGGGCTAGAAATTCTTGGCTATTGGAAGGAGATAGAAATACAAATTTTTTCATCGTTCAGCATGTGCTAGAAGACAGATGAATAATATGGCAGTTTTAAAAGATGAGAATGGTCACTCCTTTGATACTCTTCCAGGCATGCACTCCCACTCAGTGGATTACTTCTCCAAGCTTTTTGCAGAAAATAGGGACCAAGATGTGGGGGCTCAAAATGAAGTTCTTGATGTTATTCCCCCTATTATCACTCCAGCAGAAAATCAGGCTCTCCTCAGACCTATTGACCGAGATGAATTGAAAACTGTGGTCTTTGGAATGAGCACAGGCAAATCTCCCGGTCCAGATGGTTTTCCTATTGAGTTTTTTCAGGCCTTTTGGGATACCTTGGAGGAAGATGTTTCGGCTGTTATTGAGGAGTCCAGATCTAATAAGAGAATGCTCAAGGCTCTAAATCATACCTTTATCACGTTAATTCCAAAGGGGGAGGAAGGAGTTCATATCTCTGACTTCAGACCTATTGCTTTATGTAATGTGATTTATAAAATTATCACAAAAATTATAGCTGAACGTCTTAAACCTCTCCTTCATAACATCATTTCCTCAGAACAGGGGGGATTTGTAGAGGGTAGACAGATCTTGGATGGAGTGGTTCTTGCTCAGGAGGCTATTCATTCAATGCAAAACTCTGGTAACAAAGGAATGTTCATCAAACTGGATATGTCTAAGGCTTACGATCGAGTGGAGTGGGGTTTCCTGTCAAGGATGTTGGCTGCCTTTGGCTTTTCCCAGGAATGGATAGACTGGGTTATGAGCTGTGTTTCCACGCCTTCTTATTCGGTTCTCATCAAGGGGATTCCCTCGCCTCCCTTTGGAGCCTCTCGTGGTCTCCGACAAGGGGACCCTTGCTCGCCCTATCTATTCCTTATCTTAGCTGAAGGATTAGGTCGACTCTTCTTGAGAAGAAGACTTCAAGGCCTGATAACAGGTATTAAGGTCGGGGATGAAGTCTTGACTCATTTACAATTTGTGGATGACACTGGCTTGGTTGGAGTGGCTAGTCTCAGGGAAGCTAGGGGAATCAGAGACTCTCTTTCTGTTTACCTTAGGGCCTCCAATCAAGTTATCAATGACAAAAAATCTAAAGTGGTCTTTTTCAACCTTGACCAACGGCTGCAGGACAGAATTATAGAGATTTTGGGCTTCACTAGATCATCTCTTCCTATAGTCTACTTGGGGGTTCCTTTGCACTTCAAGAAATTGAAAAATGATATTTGGAAAGATCTTCTGGATGGCATCAAAGATAGAATGAACCATTGGTCTCACAAATGGTTAAGCTACGGTGGCCGTTTAACTTTCTTACAGTCAGTTATTCAGGCCATGCCTATCTATAAATTTTCAATCTTGGCTGCTCCTCTTTCTATTTGGAAAGAGTTGGACAAACTGGCTAGGCGATTCTTATGGGAAGGAGCAAAAGGTGGGAGGAAATGGGCCTTGGTTGGCTGGGATAAAGTTACTCAGCCCAAAGAAAAAGGAGGGCTGGGTTTGAGAAGCTCTAAACTCAACAACAAAGCCCTAGCAGGTAAATTGTATTGGAGATGGATCTCCCAGCCATCATCTTTATTCAGTAGAATCTTGACCAGCAAATATTTGGGTAAAGTCCACCCCTTTGAAGTTAGCCGTTTCCCTCTGGATGGTAATGGTTCCCTAGTTTGGCAAGCTCTCAAGTTGGGCTCTCAAGTAATTAAAGATCAATTGTTCTGGAAAGTGGGAAGAGGGGAGAAAGCACGTTTCTGGACTGACTCATGGGACCAGTTTCCACCCATCATTGCGGAGTATCCTGAACTGCTTCCAATTAAAACTGCCATAGAATCCAAGGGCTGGGTCACTATTGAGAACTATTTCATCACTAGTCAATTGGGTGAGTATAAATTCAAGAAATTTAAGCGACTTGAGGAGTGGCCTGTCACTATCCCTCCGGAGCTGGCAACCACTCTGACCAACATCTTGACAAGCAAGATTTCTCACGGGCAGAGATGAAGAAGACGAGTTAGCTTGGGGCCATGGGAATCTTGGAATTTACACTGTGAAGGCTGGTTATGATCAGATTCTCCCAGAGCCTCCCCCGCATTTATTTCCGATTCATGACTGGAAGAAAATCTGGCATTCCAAGTGCTGGCCGAAAGTGAACTTCTTTGTCTGGCAGTTTATGCATAATGGCATCCTCACCTATGATAACCTCAGAAGCAGAGGAATTATTGGTCCTTCTCAGTGTATTTTGTGTCGTAAGCATGAAGAGACTGCTGACCATTTGATGTTCGAGTGTTCTTTCACAGGTCAGATCTGGAATCGATGGTTCTCTCATTTTAAACTCCAGGGTAATGGTGCTCTGACTCGGAATAATATCTGGCAAAGATGGAAGAAAGCTAGATTTAAATCAAAAGCCCTTCGATTGGGGTGGGAGCTTGGTCTCTTCTTCATCTGGTGGCAAGTGTGGCTGGAAAGAAACGCTCGAATCTTCAGAGAGACCTTCTCCTCCCTTGATGGAATTTGGCAGGTTATCTGGAGCAAAGTCACTGAGACGGTTGCCTTACATGCTGAAGAAGATATTCTGGTTGAGCTGGGTCCACAGGAAGAGAGAGTTGTTGCTCAAGTTAGAGAAAACATGGTTAGTTGGAAACCCCCCCCGGTTGGCTGGATTAAAATTAACACGGACGGAGCTGCAAAGGGCAATCCGGGCAATGCTGGAATCGGTGTTGTGTGCCGTGATCATACTGGAACTGTTCTTTATTGGGAACTGCAGGGCCTGGGAAGAGCCACCAATAATGAAGCCGAAGCTTTTGCCATCAAAGTTGCTTCTTTCTGGGCTGTCACTCAGGGATACAGAAAGATAATCCTTGAGACTGATTCTCAAATTTTGGTTGGCGCTCTTGATTGTATGAGAAATTTTGCTTTGAAAGCGTGGAAGATTCAGATCTTAGTCTCTCAAATCAAGGTCCTTTGGAGGGAATTAGAGGATGTGATCCCTATCCATGTGAATCGGGATTCAAATTCGGCGGCCGATTTCCTTGCCAAGTTGGGTGCGGAAAAGGAGGTTGGAGTTCAGCTGCACAGTAACATGCCTGTGGAAGATGCTGTGATTAGACAAGGTCTTGCAAAATTTTTGAGCAAATGAGAAAATTCTGTGTCAAGGGAGTTTTTCGTCGCGTTTTCGTGACCTGCTGTGTTGTCGCGACCCTCGGTGGCAACCTGTCGCGATATCGCGACAGGTTTCGTCGCCACGGCCTTTGGAGACTTCCTGTCGCGATATCGCGACATTCCGAGATGTCATGTTCTTTGGCTAGTTGCTGTCGCGATTTCGCGACCGGTTGTGTGGTCGCGACTAACGGGTGGAAGATGTCTCTTTTTCGTGCCATGTTATGTCGCTGGGACCATTGGCTCGAAGTTGCTACGTTTTCGCGACGCTTTGGCTGCAGGGGCAACACGGAGGACAACAGTCACGATTTCGTGACTTTTATGATGATTGGTCGCCGAGTGGTCAACCTGTCGCGTTTTCGCGACACTTGGGAGGTTTGGATGCAGAAGGGTCTTCTTGTCGCGATTTCGTGACACTTCTGGCGCAATGGTGGCAATTGGAAAATGCGTCGCGATATCGCGACAATTCTGAGGACTGACTGCTTTGTGATGTTTCCGTCGCGATATCGCGACATCTTTCGTGGTCGGGAGCAGCTGGACTTGGCCGTCGCGATTTTGCGACATGTCGCGAAATCGCGACACTTTTGGTGCAAAGGTGGCAACTGGAAAATGCGTCGCGATATCGCGACAATTCTGAGGAATGACTGCTTTGTGATGTTTTCGTCGTGATATCGCGACATCTTTCGTGGTCGGGGGCTGCTGGCTTTGGCCGTCGTGATTTTGCGACATGTCGCGAAATCGCGACATGTCGCCAAATCGCGACACTTCTGGCGCAAAGGTGGCAATTGGAAGATGCGTCGCGATATCGCGACAATTCTGTGGACTGACTGCTTTGTGATGGTTCCGTCGCGATATCGCGACATCTTTTGTGGTCGGGGGCTGCTGGCTTTGGCCGTCGCGATTTCGCGACATGTTGCGAAATCGCGACATGTCGCGATTTCGCGACCGGTTGCGCGGTTGTGACCTCGGTCGGCTTGTCTGTCGCGATATCGCGACATGTCGCGATATCGCGCCTTGTTTGTCTCTAGTGCTTAGTGTTGGTTTGTGCTGCCCTCTCGCTCTTTGCTGAGGTCTTTTGTCTCTGGGTTCTTGGTAGGGATGTTTTTGCTCCCTCTTGTACTTGCTCTTTGTTTTAATACAAGATTTTCAATTTTTTCAAAAAAAAAAAATAATTATCAAATAATAATTACATTAAAATTCTTACTATCTTAGCCACTTTCAGTTACGTGTAAATAGTGCTTAGTGAACCAAATATTGAGCTTAAAGGAGGTTCTGATCCAGTTACTTGTAAGGATAAGATTACCAAATGTAGTAGTTATCCATATGTAGAAAAGTTACATGAAGATGCTACTAAGCAATTTTAAGTTTGTTAATTATTCATGTAAAGGGTCGGGAGGGGATTTCTGCTGCGAGCGTTGCGCGAGAGGGGGATTTCTGCTGCGTGCGAGGGGGATTTCTGCTGCGGTCGGGAGGGGATTTCTGCTGCGCGCGAGGGGGATTTCTGCTGCGCTCGGGAGGGGATTTCTGCTGCGGTCGAGGGGGATTTCTACTATGCTCGGGAAGGGATTTCTACTGCGAGCGAGGGGGATTTCTGTTGTGCTTGAGGGGGATTTCTGCTGCGCTCGGGAGGGGATTTCTGTTGTGCTTGAGGGGGGATTTCTGCTGCGCTCGAGGGGGATTTCTGCTACGCTCGAGAGGGGATTTCTTGGTGTTCGTGTGTTATGGGGATACTTGATGAAGGAGGAATGGAGGAAACATGGGCTTCTCCTCTTAAATCTATCCAACGCTTTCACACAACAGTTTCATACCAGCGTTTGTCTAAACAGATTAATTCTCTCCAAAACAACTAGACACACAAGCTAGTATTATACTCTCCTTGCAAGACCAAGTGAAAGACGGCAGCCGCATTATCGCAAATCTCCAAATTAAACTTCAAGATCAGCAAGCTATCATTACTCAATTGCAGACTACACATACCGAACAGCCTCCTCAGAATTCCGCGAATTTACACTCCGAAATCTTAAAAATTCGAGATGAACAGTCGTTCTTCTTGATGAGCAGAACGTCTCAAAGAAGCATCAACTGCACAAAGCCAAAAATTAGCTGACCAACAATCTTGGGTTTTGGTTGTAGCCGGAAAGAAGAATCCCCCTCCCATAGTTGAGTTGGTTGTCCAAGCTAAATTTGAAGAAGAAAGAATCCGTAATGCGAAAGCGCTCAATCTTAGGGTTCGTGGGGTGCCCAAACCTATTGATCCGCTTCAAGCTGGAAATGCCTTCATTCACAACACTCTTGAGTTAACAGATGTTACTCTCGAGAGAGCATGGCTCTCTCCTGACTCCACATTGGTCATACGCTTCAAAAATGCGGAAGAGCGTATGAAGGCGTTGAGGGCCAAACGGAAATTATTTACTCTTCGGGACAAGATCTACCTTGATGAGGACCTTACGCGACTCCAGGTTGAAGAACTGAAGAAAGCTAGGGAACAAGTAGCCGCAGCCAGGAAAGCTAACAAATGGGCAGTTATTCGTAATTTGCATGCAGTGATTAGGGACTCTCCTCCACCTAGTTGGTCCAAACCCTTGCCTAACAAATGACTCCATCGGCACGGAAAGGAGGTGGCAGATAAGCTAGCTATAGCTTGCTGGAACTGCAATGGTATGATGTGGTCTGCCCCAGGGTCCCTTCTTAATGTGATTGGTAGACATGACATCATTCTTATCTATGAGACGCACGAGAGACCCGAGCGGGCCCTTCCAGTTATCTCTGGTTACTTTTGGTGGTCCAGTTGTCGGCAACTCACTCGACCCTCTGGAGGGGTTAGAGGATCAGAAGGTGTTGCTGCTCTTATCAAGGATAAGCTCCAAGGTTCGGTTTCCTTGGTTTTGACTGACCCCCACTCCAGGTTTTTATGGATTAAAATCCTTCGTCACCCACCTCTTTGGGATATCTACATTGCCACCTGTTACTTTCCCCCCACCACGTCCAATTTTGTTATTCACACGGACGGGGACCCTTTCCAGGATCTCTATGAGGACATTACTAGATACTCGGCTTCAGGGGAGATACTTCTGTTGGGAGATTTCAATGCTCGGATTGGACCTATGCAGGTTTCTCTTCATGACCTCACAACCAATGAGATGCAGCTGTTAGAGTTACTATGTTAGTAACTATAGATTATTACCTCATTTGGTTAATTGTAAAGATTCACCTAGGTAGAGCTTATTTACCGTATGGTAAAAAGTAGCTTGTTACTTTTTACCACTAGGTTATTTCTATTTACTAGTTACCTAGGTTAGTAAGTTGGTCATTGTAGTCAACTTGACTACGTAACTAGGTTAGTGGTTAGTTGTTACTGTCGGCATCTTTGCCGTCATTCATGATTAGTTAGCATGTTTTTAGCTTCAATTAGGGATATTAATTTTTTATAATATCCTAAGGCTATTTCTAGCCTATCTAAATGTATTTAAGCCTTTTACATATTAATAAATTTCTTAATGCTTCACATTCTAACATTGGCATCAGAGCCAACTACGTTGGGGCTGGATCGAAGTTTTTTTTCGCCACCACACTCCAAGCGAGCATGGCGGCTGGCGGACACGGAGGGTAATCCCTGGCCAGGTCCAAGCGACCTGCCAGGGCCTAGGCGTGCCCGATTCAACTGGCCAGGTCAGATCGACCTGCCAGTCGCGGGCGGGCCTGCGGGCCACCATGGCGATCGCCGCCGCGGACGTGCCGATCGTCCTAAGCCTGCCCAGGCTAGGCGATCGACCGTCCTAGCGGTCGATCGACCGAGCCCGCAGTCGACAGCCACGTGCTGTCGACCGGCTCCGCGGGAGCAGCAGCCCGCTGTCGACAGTCCAAGTGGGCGATCGACCCCGCGGGCGAAGGCCTTGAGGCACAGTCGGCTCGGCCCCCGCGTAGGAAGCCACGGCCCACAGAGCCACGTGGGCCCAAGAGCCACGTGGCTTCCTAACAGCTTGGGAGAGCCGAGAGGGCAGGAGCGCCCTCCCCCTCCCAGCTGGACAACTGCGCGGGACCAGACCACCTCGAGATCCGCGAGGGCAGGAGGCCCTCCGATCCCTGAGATCCAACGACCGGGGGACCCACGCACGCCCGGGCACAGATCCCGAGGCGCTGCCTCAGACCAACCTAGACTAGACACGTGGCACTGCCACCTGGACACAAATCTGGCTATTGACTAGACGGACACGTGGACAGACACTGGCACGCACCCCAAGGTGCTGACTGGACTGAACCAAGACCGGACACGTGGCGGACAGCCACTGGACGACGACCAGACGCAGATGGACGAGACACGTGGCGGACTAGCCACGTGTCACTGGACCTGACACTGGCGACAAGTGGCGGCAAACCACGTGTCGCGTCCCTGACGGTCCACGTGACTGGCAGCAAAACCAGTCACGCGGTGGACTGACTGCCCGAAGGCAGTCATAGCGCTATATGCGCTTTTGCTCTTTTAAAGAGCAAATACATTGCCGTCTAGGCAATGTGGGACTAAAAGTCCCGAAGGATTTGATTTCCTTCTAATAAAGCCTCACGAAGGCTTTAACAGGCACGATCTGTGCCTTTCTTCCCATCGGGCTCTCTAGCCCAACCGATTGATCGAGTCGAGCTAAGGCCCTAGGTGGGGAGTCCAGGGTTCGACTCCCGCCGAGTATAAAAGGCATTTTTTTGCCTCATCCAAAGCCCAGGTACATTTTTTTATTTTGCATATTTAATTAAAGTTTTTTTTTGTTTTATTATTTTTTTTAATAATTTAAATTTAAATAATGTTTTATTCTTAAATCAATTTCTATTAACCATTTAAATTGATTTATTTAAAACATTTATTTTAGTTTTTATTATTAATTAAAATGATTTAATTAAAACTTTCTTTAAATTTTGCCAATTAAAATTAAAGATATAAGTTTTTTTTTGCAACTTTCAAATTCGAAGGTGCTTGTGTTTTCTCACAAAATGGAGATTTGAGACATAGCAAGAGCACATTTTTTGTTGCAAATTAGAAAACTCTTCTCAAACCTTGTTAATTTAGCATACAAGAAAGGATCACACTTGATTTTTTTTTTGCAAATTAGACAACAAGGAGACTGAAATTTTTGTAAGAATCAAAGTTCAAAGAGTGCATTTGTTTTCTCCAAGGAGATACAATACATAAAATTGCACATCTATTTTTTTTGCAAATTTGAGAACACCTTGTAACCTTGGGCCCATAAAAACTAAGTCGTGTGTCGACTAGTTCTGGAGTGCTCATATTGTTAATTTTGCAAAATAAAAGAGGGAAGACAACATTGTACTTCTTTTGCAATATTGTAAAACAAAGTAGGAGACATAAAAATATCAATTTTTTGCACAACACATATCCACATTTTGTTGCAAAAATTAAAAGGTGCATTTTCGATTTTACTCGACACTTTCATTGGCAAATTAGGTGCATTTTCGGTTGCATCCGACACCTAGGTGATAAGAATTTTGTGGGCATTCTTGTTTGATTATTGCATTATTTCTTTTGCAATTATAAGTCATAGAATCAAGAACACACTAAACCCCAAAATTTCACAAATTTGTGTAAATCCTTGCACAGTTTTAAAGCCAATTTCACTTGATATTCTCTCCTAAATCAACAAAACCCCTAATTCACTCTTATTTGTTTGGCTTAATTTCCTCAAACTTTTCATCCTTCTTGAAGGGAGTTAAGGCAGGTGCCATTAAATATCTGTTTGAGTGAATTACCTTTTTGGTACTCTTTTAGGGTAATCAAAAGAAAGAACAAGTTTTTGAAAATAAGGAACCTTAAAAAGTAGCAATCCTTAGCACTAAGGGGGGATAATTCCTTTCTTCCTTCAAAACACAGATTTTTGACAAGAGGGAAATAAAACTTGTAAAGGCAATCATAAAAGTAGAAGTCATCAAAATTATACCTTTTCTTTTAGACTTCATAATAGCAACCATGCTTGAAGTTCTTGCAATAAGGAAGGATGATTTGGTGAATTTTTTTTTATAAAATTGCCTAGAAAGCATAGTTTTGCACAAATTGTAAAATGAATGAATCTCGTATGAAGTGATCTACTCTACTACACCTAGCGATTGCAGCGGCTGGTTACCCATGCAATTCGATTGGATGATGTGATTACTATAAGGACATTCGTTGGTGTGAAGACAAAGTGAGGAATGACCACTTTTTGCTTAGGAGCAGCTAGAGTACTGTGATAGAGCAAAGAACCAGCAGATCAACATCTTCTTCACTGTATTGGGGCAGTTATATACTTTACCCAAATATTGTTGTATAGAGGGATATGTATGTATTACCCAAATAATGTAATAAGGGGGGATGTTAGAGTTACTGTGTTAGTAACTATAGATTATTACCTCATTTGGTTAATTGTAAATATTCACCTAGGTAGAGTTTATTTACCGTATGGTAAAAAGTAGCTTGTTACTTTTTACCACTAGGTTATTTCTATTTACTAGTTACCTAGGTTAGTAAGTTAGTCATTGTAGTCAACTTGACTACGTAACTAGGTTAGTGGTTAGTTGTTAGTGTCGGCATCTTTGCCGTCATTCATGATTAGTTAGCATGTTGTTAGCTTCAATTAGGGATATTATTTTTATAATATCCTAAGGCTATTTCTAGCCTATGTAAATGTATTTAAGCCTTTTACATATTAATAAATTTCTTAATGCTTCACATTCTAACAGCAGACTCGGGAATTGGATCTTGAGGACCTTGGTTTTGCTCGAATCTCCAACGACACACAGGTGACTGCTTATGGTAAGCATCTTATTGAGTTGGGTGAATCCAACAAGCTAGTTCTTCTCAATGGTATATCTTGTTTTCCAGATTCTAGTGGGTTTACTTGCTTTCCTCATAGTGGTGGAGCCAGTGTCGTCGACTATGTTATTTCCTCTACCACCCTCATTCCATTCATTTCCCGATTCAACGTCTCTGATCACCCTCCTCCCCTTACCGATCATTCAGTTCTTTCTCTTACGTTATCCACTGTTTCCCTTCCTGTTACTCCTCCCCCTCCTCCCTTCCCTTCAGTCCCTCGAGTCACTATAGACTTTGACTATTATTATTCCTTTACCTACATGAACCGGTTGCGTCATGTTCTCCCCAAGGTGTCTTCTCTTTCCGATGTTTTCGATCGTTCTGCTTGCTTGGTCCAAACTATTTGGAAGGCTGCTTTGGAATCATACCCCCACACTATTCGTCCTCCCCCTCGTCCTCGTCCCCTTGGTCATTGCCCCATGAACATCTGGTATGATGAGGAATGTAAGTCTGCCCACCGAAGGTTGAAATATGCCATTCGAAATCCTTCCCAGCCCCATGCCATTTCTCACAAAGACTATAGGATGCTTCTTCGAAAGAAGAAGCGTCTCTTCCTCTCTCGGCATCGACTTGATCTTATCCACTCCCTTCAGCAATCTCCTAAATCCTTCTGGCGCCTTATCCTCCCCCGTGATCGGATTACTCATGGGATCGATCTTTCCTCTTGGACCATCCATGCCTCTTCCCTTTATACCATCCCAAATCAGCCTCGTATTTCTGTTCCCTCCCCCCCCTCTTCGTGCCACCTCTTTTCTACTGGTCTTGTCAGGCAGGCTATCTGGAAACTCTGTACAAGCAAAGCAGCAGATTTGGATGGGTTACAGGCAGAATTTTTGAAGCATGGTATTGACCCTCTTGTTGGGCCCCTTGCTGATCTCTTTAATCTTGTTGTCTGTTCTGGGTTTCCTGAGTCCTGGACTCGGCATATCATTCACCCCATTCATAAGGCAGGTGATCCCCATGAACCCAATAACTACAGGACTATCATGATTGGGCATATCTTTGCCAAGCTCTATGCCACAACATTGGATGTGCTTCTCTCTCGAAGGTTGGAGGAGGGGGGTTTCAGGGCTCTTGGCCAAGCTGGTTTTCGGCAAGATCATCAGACCACAGATCACATTCTAGTCCTCAGAGCTATTATTGAGGAGGCGCGTTCCAGGTCCTCAAAGGTTTATTGTTGCTTTGTAGACTTCAAGAAAGCTTTCGACACGGTGCCTCGACATTTACTTCTTGAGAGGCTTCGATCAATTGGCATCTCCGGGCAGCTTTTGACAGCGGTTACACGGTTATATGAGACTGTGAAAGGTCGGTTTCGCTCCCCTCAAGGGCTTTCAGCCAATATTCTTAGCACCATAGGAGTGAAACAGGGATGCCCCCTTTCGCCGACACTTTTTGGGATCTTTATCGACGAGCTTGAGACTTTTATCAGGGAGAACGCTCACCCAGAGGATGGTTGCCTTCTTCACCATGTGTTGATTTCTATTCTCCTCTTTGCTGATGATGTTGTTCTTTTGGCCTCATCCCCTGAGGGGCTTCAGCGTCATCTGGACACACTTGCCGCTTTTTGTGACTCGAGACAGTTGACGGTGAATCTTTCTAAGACCAAGGTTATGGTATTCAATACTACCAAAGAGGCTCTATCCCATCTCCACTTCCTTTTCCGGGGCCAGGAGGTCGAAATCACCACCTCTTATGTGTATTTGGGGGTTCTTTTCACTGGTCCCACTTTTGGTATGAAACCCGCCGCCCAGGTCCGGGTGTGTAAGGGGTATGCAGCTCTGTCTTTGCTAGAGAGGAATTGCTTCAAAGCACATTTTCAGGATATACCTGTGAAGATGAGGATCTTTGACGCTTTGGTCAAGCCAACTATTACTTATGGGTCAGTGGTTTGGGGCCCTAGTCTTGGCCCGGCTGAGTGGTCACGGGTTGAACGAGTGCGGACACTCTTTCTTCGACGATTCATTCGTTGCAAGGGAACAGTCCCTCGTTCTATTATTACGGCGAGTTTGGGGCTTCTCCTCTCCGTCTTGAGATTATCTTCTCGATTATCGGTTATCTTCACAGGATCCGTACTTTCGGAGATACCCATGAGGGTTGCAGGCGGTACCCTTACCTCGCCCTTCGCTCCTCGATGGAACTCTCTCCGAGTTCTCGAGGAGGCCGGAGGAGCTGGTATTTTCAGGTTTCTACTCTCTTGGCCAGCATTCAGATACAGATAGACAGGCTGCCCCCTTATTCTTTGGGGGTTCTCCCCCCTCTCGGCTTACTAAGGAGAAGATGCTCCACGAGATTCGGAAGGATGTTAGTCTCCAGTACACCAGATGCACATGGATCTCTCCTGTTGCCCCTCTTTCCCCCAAGTTTGTCTTTCTACCATGAGCACTTCTTACGGATACAGGAGGGCAGAATAGTTCCTCCACAATACCTTCAACGACACACAATGCATAGTCTTCGGATCGCTATTGGGCAACTCGGGGTGTGTTCTCACCAACTCCGGATTGAGTCAGATCACCATCTTCCGATGGAGGAGCGGATTTGCTTGTTTTGCTCCTTGGGTGAAGTTGAGACCCTGCATCACTTCATTTTTTGTTGTCCCATTTATTATGAGATCCGGGGTAGGTTCCATTGCCTTTTCAAGGACAACTCTCGATGTGTTTCTACCTTCTTCAGATACCCGGACCAGCGTTGTCTCGCACTCTTTCTTAGGGAGATAACTCGGCTTCGACGACATAAAAGTTCTCCAAATGGATCTCACCCTCCTCAACATCGGCTCATCACAACATACTTCACCAACTCCGACGGACCTGGTGACTTCGATCGAAAACGCCCCACATCATCCGGTTTGAACGAAGCGGGGTCACTAGACAGTGCACCAACAGTTTGTCAGGGTTCCGAACTAGCAATGGGCAGAGACATATCATGGACTTCTTCAGCTCCGGTACTTCGGCCTCGACTGTTAGGAGAGATTAGTTTTGGGGGATTCTCGGAGCTTGCCCCTCCTGGTCTGCTCCCTCCCCCCTCCTTCTCTCTCTCCGTTCTTCTTGGCATGCACTTCTCTCTGTTGGACTGCAGCCCTCCCCCCTCTGCTCTCCCTTTTCTTTTCTTTTCCCTTTCTCTTTGGCCCGTTTGTCGGGTTTGATCTTGTATTTTTCTTAGTTCTTTTCTTTGTTGGGCTTTTTAGCCTTGCTAGCTGGCAGTCATTATTGTACTTCTTATAGTCCCTTGGGTCTTATTTTGGCCCACCGCGGACATTAATAATATTTCATTTCATTGCAATCATAATGACACGCTAAAAAATGACACATTTTTTAAATTAATGGAGAAGTAGTTGCATGATTGTTGTATTATGGTGCAACTGATATGATATATATAGGGTTTTCTTCTATTTATTTATTAAAATTATAGTAATAATAACAAAGAAAAACATCAAAATTTTGAATATGTAAATAGAATCTCTAATTTGGTTGGTTGTTTTGTCTTGAACTAATTAAATGTATGAGCAAAGTGGTTAGAGTAGTACCTGCCTATGGCGGGGACAAATAAGATCATAGAAGTGAACATGTATTTGTCCTGATGCCCACTATGACACAGACACAGTAACCTTTTCATTTAAATTGAATAGAAAACATGTCTTTGTATGTCTTATACCCCAAAGACATGATTTCCTATGATTCGACAATTGTCCTTTTAATGACATAGGACCAGTTTGACTTTACCATTCTAAATATTTAAAAAAATTTAATCGACTTGACTCTTGAACTTCTATACATTTCAATGCACTTTAGCCACATGTAAATTCACATTGCATAACTTTTCTTTGTTCATGTTTCATCAACTTTTGCATCAATGCGTGGCTCTAAGGACTCTCGAAATATTTTAACGCAGATTCTATTTCTTCCATGTGTTGATGATATGCTTCACAGTTCATGCTATTGTCCACATTCAGCAAATTAATACATTATAACTATTTTATCATCAGAGGTGAGTGACCACATCTGCCTAGGAAAACTTCAAGACCACATCTGCTTAATGCCTAGATAAACTTCAAGACCACATCAGATTAATCTTAAACTGGTCAATATCAAATGGCATGAGCTCATCCGGTTAAATTCATTGACTTTTAAAGAGGAGACCCAGGTTCGAATCTTGCCAAGCTGTTATAATACCATTATGTGGTCATGATTCAACACAGATGGGGCCCATTTCAATCCCATATAAACCAGTCGAAAAAATAAAAATAAAATAAAATAAAATCTTAAGCTGGTCAATAGCAGATATGTTCATGCAGCTTGCATCTAAAGCATAATGTTTGCTCCAAATAAAGACCACATCCAATTCTGCAAAATGGTTCTCAAAACATCACTAGTTTACATGTTTGCCCTTTTGATCAGCTCCCCATCAAACAGTTTGGCTTTTAACAACACGTAACATTCTAGCCCACTCTTCAAAATCAAACTCCTGCAGCCCCGTAATACTCGAGCAAATAGTTGGGAACGATTGTTAAGAAAAGCATTCATCCTTCATCAAATTCAAACTATACTTCTTGAAATGCAAAATTCTCATAATTGAGGTGCATTAAATACCATGATTAGGAATAGATCTTGTCTTCAGGTTTACAAATGAAACAGTATAATTTCCTCCTCCATGTCACTATTCAAAATATTAGAGCCAACGCTGGATACAAAGCATGACATAAGTCTCCCAAAGGATTCAAATAAGCTTTGAAATCCTAGCAGCAAAATGGATGATTGAATATTGAAAGTTACCATGCAATTATCAAGTTGTTAGACATACTGTTATGGCTATAGGGAAAGATTCCACAGTCTGCCTCTAGCGAATGATTCCATAGTGTGTTTCTGAGAACAGAGTTGGAGACATGAAATTCATTTAGTTTGAATCGACATCAAACTTTCAGAGACAGTAACTCCTGGCTGAGGCCAGTGCTTCTTGTTGACTAGCAAGGAATGTTTCTTTCATGTTTGTTCTTAATCTCTTTAGAAACATGTCTTGCTTCTATCAATCTACAATATGTTTGTCTCCTCCCAATTTGCACTTCTTCTGCAACATGAACTTCTCATCAATCTGCTTTGAGAAGATGACATATGTGCATCTCAATCTAATCGTAGAGCTGATTGACGCCTTTCTTTAAACCCACATTGCCAAAATAGAAGCTAAACTCCATCTTGATCTAATTTGTGTTTTACATAATACTTTTGTATCTTGTGCTTAAACTCACATCAATATGGATCTTAAATGGACATCCCAGAAAATATTCACCTGACCCTAAATGCCTCTTTATAAGCAGATGGTGTACTATTAAAGTGCTACTTTTAGTTGTAGACCTGCAAATGTCATGGAATAAAAGATACTCCTACCCTCCCAAAATGCCATTATGAGGCTAATTAATTCCGTTAGTTATCAACGGACACATTGTAGGGAGTCAGGGACAAGTCTCTACGCTACATGCCCTTTGATACCTATTTAGATTTATTGAGTGGGCCTAACGGTGAAGACTTTGGACCTATAAATAGGAGGTCCAAGTTTCGAATCCTGCGGAGATAGGGTTGTACACCATGCTTGGGTAACTGGAGTATAGTTGGATAACCATATTGTTGGAGTATATTACATTATTCGGTACATGCTAATGTACCCCCATGGCACCTTCATGGTACACCTTCTAAATATTAGACTAGGGTTGAGTCTTAGATTAGAGTGTGAGTAAATATTTTATGTAATGTAATAATGTGCAGGAAATGCACAAGTGTCATGTGTGCAAGTGTGCAAGTGTAATGTGTGTAGATGTGCACAAGTGTCTCATATGTAAGTGTGCACAAGTGTCTTTAGATTAGGGAGTGTTATGTGAAGAGTCATGTCTAGGTGTGCATACAAGATAGAGTCATGTGTATGCAAGTGTCAAATAGAGAAGCCAAGAGTCATGAGACTTGGCATATGGAAAGGAAGAGTCAAGCATACAAAGAGTCATCCTACTATGGCTATATATTACTCCATAGTGAACATAGCCTATATCGCCTACATAGTCTACATTGTCTACATAGTGAGCATAGAAAGCATTATTATTGTATGAGAGTTTTATGATACATTTGTAAGAGAAAGAGGAGTAATAAAGACCGCATACATTTGACCAAGGTTTCACGAGGTTGGGGGACGGAGGCACGAAGGGACGGGTTTCGGGGACGATGGGGGACAGCAAGCCAATTTTAGGGGACGGCTGGGGGACAACAAGTATAATAGTATTAAAAAATTTAGAAATTTAAAATAATTTACACAACAAAAATGAAAAATGGCTATGGTATATAAAAATAAAATTTAAATAATACACTATGTTTTGTTAAGGTATATTTTATATAATAAATTAATTAATAATACACCGTGTATATTGTATTATAAATTTTAAAATAATATTTTATAATAAATTTAAAATAATACACCAGTCTTAAGCTGCAAGCTTACTACAGTGGTAAGGGCTTTGGCCTCTCTTTGAGAGGTCCAAGGTTCAAACTCCACTCAGTATGAGGGGACCAAGACCCCTCATAAAAACCTGTGTAAACTCATTGAAATTTTTACTCATTGAAAAAATAATAATACACCAGTCTAGAATAATTTAAATTTTATGACGTAAATTTATATTTTATAATATATTTCAAAATTTAATTATATTATTTTATATAAAAATAAAATTTATAAATAAAATAAAATATACTTAAGAAGGACATCACTAATTATTTTATATTTCAAAATTATATTATATTATATTATTTTAATAAACTAACTTTTTATTTATTTATTTAATGTTAGTTTGAGACGCCCAGCCGTGGGGGGCAGCTGGGTGTCTCTAGGGATGCTCAGGGCGTCCTTGGAGATGGCCCCCTACAGGCCCTTGGCATCCCGGGGACAGCCCTCCATCGTCCCCCTTTGGAGGACGGCAAGAAAAAATCCCCGATGTCGTCCCCTTGTACCGGGACACAAGGGACAAGGGGATGTGTCCCGGTGGAACCCTCCATTTGAGCAACTAATATTGTAAGTTGTGCTACATGATTTGTACATGTATGATTCAGGCTATTACATTCATATTTCTACATATTAATGAATGTTAGTTGATATATTATAAGCCTTGATTTACATATTAGTTGGCTCATATTATTTTGCTTATATCATTATCTTGATCTTACTATATTGCGGCTATCATATATTTGATCTTGTGAGATTTATCTTGTGACTTTCATATTAATATTAAGGCTTCAAAAGCCATCACATATATTATGTAAATAACGTCCTCCATGAGGATCATCCTATATGGCCTATGGCCTTGTGGATATTAAAAACTACTTCACCTTTACCTTTTACCTCTCCCATTTACTCATCTATCAAATATATTTATTCTCTAGTATATCCAATATATGAATATTCCGCATATGCCCTAAAGATAACCGTCCACTACACAACAGAGGCAATAATGACTCATATGCCCTGAATGTACCTGTCCCCTATATAATAGAGGGGAAATAATAGAGATATTTTGTAAGAAGAAGAAGAACGTCAATCCCTAGATTGGGTAATCTTGAGTTGTCAAGCTTCAATGATAAAGATGAAGATGAAATTTCAGATTCCTTTCTTCTTCTTGTTTGGAAGCAGCAGAATATGAGTGTTTCAGTCTGTAGTACACTACAAGCACTTCCTCATGACAGAGGTCGCAACTTCTAAACTTAAGTCAAGACTCAAAGAGGAAACTTGTGAAAGAAAGCAACTGTCAGTCTCTGCATCATAGTTTCAAATAGTGCTGTTCTTTGATAGACCCCTCATATTTCCAGTTGTCAAGACCTCAAGGCTCTGACTTTTTAGTTATCTGGAAGGCCCAGAACAAACTTGCTGTAAGGTTGCATTGTTTATCCTGACTGGATTACTCACTCTTCTAGTGCGTCTTGGATGCTTCTACATTTCAAAAATACCAGATGATGAGTATAGTCTATTTTTCAAACGCTTATCTTAGTTTATATAGCTTTCATGTTTAGCCTCATTGGATGATCTGTAACTTTGCAAAGCATCCTATTGCTGTAATACTTGTAAAACTTTTCTAGCAGAATATTCTTATCTAAACAACAAAAACACCCCCAAAAGACATCTTTCAAAAAATTAAAAAAAACATAGCTAATGCCCATACTCTCTGCCACGGATTTATTTTGACAAATTTGACATGGTTATAGCACAGCATACATTCTAATGATAAAACTGTTTTATTAAGCAGCATAACCACAATAACTTATAAGACAGTCCCAACACAAGAAGAATCTTAACAAAGAGAAGTTGCTTTATATAAAATCAAACATTCAACTGATTGGAAGTGCACATAATGTATTAACAAGTCTTCAAATTAGTAGTGTGAGCCACTTGGCCAAGAAATACCTGTATCTTGCTGTCTAACTTTAGACTGCCGACGGAGTGCAACTACTGCATGTTTGAACTCGGTAACCGCTAATGCCTTTTTCTGCTTTGGAAGAGAAGCTTCTGCTGCTTGAAGCAAGAGATTTGCAGCTGAGATCAATTGACTAGTGTCTGCTCTGTAACGTTAGAACAATGTTGTTATCGTTCCAATAGAAAATCCTACATCCAATTTATTGGAATTATTCAGTTCATTCATACAATATTTTTCATCTTGATTC
Organism: Wollemia nobilis; assembly: GCA_028583015.1. Classification (NCBI taxonomy): domain Eukaryota; kingdom Viridiplantae; phylum Streptophyta; class Pinopsida; order Araucariales; family Araucariaceae; genus Wollemia; species Wollemia nobilis. The sequence continues at coordinate 9,966,205 of JAQPPZ010002998.1, forward strand.
TTGTTATTCATATATAATAAAGCCATATTGTTGGTAGATTCTAATTAGCAACACATTAAATTATAGAATATAATGTATAAGAGTGGAGAAAGAACAATAAAGGAACAAGGGACCATCTTCAAGCAAAGAAAGAAAGAAATGACTTGATGTCCACAAGTGACTACAGTAGGTGATTAAGAATCAAAGAGTATACTTGGTTACAATAAAATGGGAGGAGCAAAAAATGCCACTCCAAAAACAAAAAGACAAAATTGCAAGTTCCAAACCGATAAGGGTGGAACATTTCACTATGAAGCGGCATCATGTGTTACAAATACATCCCAATTATAGTAGAGTTTTAATAAAACATAGTACAATCATGATACAATTTATGGCTGAAATTGTCATAAGAGATCCACTATCAAAAGATTCAGACAATGCAAGTGAAGACTGTGAATGACAGCAGTTGTCATTAGTCTATCTTTGAAGACCTGTGCATGATGATTATCTCCCAGTAGCTGCTCTATCGGGAAGGGGATAGTTAGAGGTAATCAGCCTTGTGTTCTACTGAAACTGTGAAGTATAGGGAAAAATATCTTTGGCTGGATACCAAAAGGATGTTGAAGGTGGCTTCCTTGAATCTTTTTATAAACAATAGTATCTCTCCTTAATCTTATGACACAAAGAACACTTTAGGATAAAGTCCTCTTTTGTCTTTACCTCCTGTAGGAAGCAAATGCAGCAAGATCTACCTTGGGTATATGATGGTTGGTCTCAATCCTTACCTGGTGAGAGCATACCCTTATGTAATCAAGGGAAATCTTTATGCCATAATACCAACGATATTTAATATAATTGAGGCGAATTATGGTTCCATAAACAATCTGCATTAATGTAATAAGCTCAAATACTGCATAGGGGAATATGACGTAATTTTTTAAGAAAAGAAAAAAGAAAGTAGAGCTAAGACAGGATAAGGTAAAAAAGCAAAGAGAATAGAGCAAGTAAAGTTGGATTCTTCTAAGTAGGTTGAGCCCAACGACCCAAGCTTAATCTTTACTGCATTCCCACTACCAGATGATCTTGCACTATGTAACAGTTTAAAAAATGATTAAAGGTCTAAGATGGGTGGTGGGAACTAGAGAAAAAAAATTAATTTTGGATGGATACTTGGTGTGATAAAAAACCACTCAATCTAGATCCAATTTTGAAACCATGGATGGGATTACTTCAAGACAAATATGGTGATAGGGTTTCAAACATTATTGACAAGGATCAGGAAGGAAGATACAAATGGAAAAAAGGTTTTTTTACAAGTATACCGGACATTGTTGCTAGGAGGCAGTTGAGCAGATAACAACAGTGATTATTCTGAGGCGAGCCAAGCATAAGCTGATTTGGGAGTTAAATAGCTCAAGAGAATACACAGCAAGAAGCAGATATAATGTAAAGCACCAACAAAATAGGAATAATGCAAGAATATGGAGAGATATTTGGGATAGCCTGAGCATTCCAAAAGTCAAAATGTTTGTATGGCTAGTAGGTCATAGGAAAATTTTATCCTGGGATAACCTAATGAAAAGGGGTTTTCATGGCCCCTCATAATGTGTTCTATGTAAAAAGGAAGAGGAGAGTATAGACCATCTCTTGGGACACTATTCAATAGTCTGGGAACTATGGCAATGGATTCTTAATATGTTTGATAAATGCATGGTGATGAATGGCAAAATTGAAGAATGGTTAAAGCAATGGCAGAGCACTTTTAAAAGTGAGGCATTACAAACAATTTGGGGTACATCAAAAGATACAATATTTTGGACTATATGGCTGGAAAGGAATAGAAAAATATTTAAAGGAAAGGAAAGCAAATTTAGAGGTATTGAAAAGCATAGTTGAGAAAATCTGCAAAAAATCCCGATTCGATCCAATTTTTCCCAATTCACAGGCTAGCCGATTTTTTCCCGAAAAATTCTGATATGCATGAAAAAGCTTTTTTTCAATGAAAATTTGCATTTTCTTCGGTTTTTTCAATGAAAAATGCCGATTTTTTGCTGATTTTGTCCCCGATTTTTTGCCAATTCCCGATTTTTCCCGATTCTTTTCCATGTTGATTCCAATCCGATTCTGATTTTCTCAACTATGGTGAAAAGGAAGATTTGTTTAGCCATAAAGGAGTCTAAACCAACCCTATCAACTTACCCAATCCCTAACCTTGATCTAGAGAGCCTTGATAGATGAAGTAAAGTCATCAAATGAAATTATGACGTTAGGTATAGGAGAAACAAAAGGAAGGCAAAGAATATAAAGTGGAAACCACCGAAAGTGGAATTGGTCAAATTGAATTTTGATGGAGCATCTAAAGGAAATCCAAGACCAGCAAGAGGAGGAATAATTAGAAATAATAGGGGTGAGATTTTGTCACATTACACTTTCAATTGTGGATCTGAGACAAATAATGAAGCTGAAGCTTGGGCGGCTTTGGAAGGGTAAAAAATATGCAGACAAATGAAATGGAACAAAGTATGGATGGAAGGTGATTCACTAATAGTAATAAATCAATTTTGAAGAGAGCAAAGGCTCTATGGAACATACAAGGGATCGTTGTGGAAATACAAGACCTTGCTATAGAGTTTGAAGAAATCATATTTACACATATGTTAAGGGAAGGGAACAAATGTGCAAATACGCTAGACAATAGAGAGGTTTTAATAGAGAATCAGGAAGTTAAATTCTCTTTTACATGGTTAGAGGAAGTAATGAATTTAGCTGAAGCTAACAAGAAAATGTTGACTATCTAAAACAAATAATGATTAAGATTTACTTCAATGTTTTCCACAGGTAATATTTCTTATATTCTATATTAATGTGTTTTTATATAAACTAATTATTACAATTCTTGTGGTTGCACTTATGCTTCAGGAAGGAAACTAACAGTCTAGATCTGGTAAAGCGGAATATGAAAGCGCAAATTTTTGGAAGTATTACTCTACTAAGATGCAGTGCGTAGATGGTAGAGGTGAAGTTTTGATATTGTGAAGATTGTTGCAGAAAAATGTCAAGAAGAAGGATGATGAATTTTGGAATATTTGTATTTATAAAGAAAATGGAAGAAGATCTAGAAAATGAAAGTCAAAAATTTAGACTTATTACGAAAAAGGATGTAGGTATCTAGCTATAGCAACTCAATTGAGATGAGAATTGAATCTGTTTGTAAATCTCAAGCTCTAAAGAAAAGAGTTGTGATTTGTCAAGGGTAGGGGACCCAAGTACAAACCCTTTTTGTCCAACAAAAAAAAAAGCAAGTTGGAGAATAAAGCAATTATCGTTGGAAAAATATAGCAAATTCAACTGAGAGAATAAAGCAAGTGCAGTTGCAAAAATATATAGAAACTGCACCTGGAAAATATAGAATTACGAAGTACTGCAGGAAAAATAAAGCGCACACAGCTGGGGGAATCAAGCAAGAATAGAATAAAGCACTCCCCCATCTATAAGTATGAAACAGTTCGTGAATAAAGTTTTTTTTGCTTAATTCAAAATTGGTATTCACACTAGAGAATACAGATTGGCTATCTTCTCAAATTGGGAGTGGCTCACCTACAAGCTTGGGTTGTTCTATTTATTGATTGTAAGCAGAATAGATTTCTATTCTTTTATTTTTAAGAAAATTATTTTCAAAAGTTCATTTCCAAATCTAATTTATTGTATGTTTCTGATTTTACATTTCAGAATTTATTAGAAAAGCTTTGGGCCAGAGTTTTCTAGTTCAATCGAAATTTCAGATTTCACATTTATTTTCCCTTTTTCCTGAGTTTTTATCAGCTCAAGGATCTTTATAAGTTTATAGTAGCTGTATCAGAGCCATTGATTCTGTCAACATGTCCATTTAGAATGATTAAAAGCAATGAGAGTAAGCTGATGCATGACAACTGTTTACTGAGAGTGTATGTGAGGGCATAAGAAAAAATTAAGTGTAAGGGAGATGTCTCAAAGTGTACCTGTAAGTTCAAAAGACTGCATGTAAGTTCAAGGTAAGTCCAGCTCGCTCAAGACAAGTGTAGCTGTTTGTTGATGGATTTCAAGATTAAGTGAAAGGTCATGTGGAAGCCCTTTGACCAACAATCTCAACAAAGCCATTTCGCAGGCCAAGGCTTATGAAAAAATGCTTAAAAGCCAAAGCAAAGGGAAATCCCTCTTTGCTGCTACAAAAGTATAAAACAGTCATTCTAAGGAAGCTATCTCAAATGAGGTGAATAATTCCACAATTCCATAGAGACTAGTGTTAACCCAAATAATACAGCTTGGGAAGAGCTTCATAAGGAAGGATATTGCTTCTCATGTAACAAGCCATGATCTCAAAACCATAAATGAGCTAATAAAGGCCAGATTCAACTGATTGAGGTTGTTCATGATTCTCATTACTTTTAAGATGAGAAGGAATCCATGGATTCCAATATACCACGTTCAAAGATGAACCTAAAAGGAACAACAATAATCGGCCCATTGCATCATTAGCAGCTATGAGAGGTATGTCTGCTTGTTCTACCTTGTATGTAATAGGTTTTATTAAAGGACGAAAGGTCATAGTTTTGATTGATTGCAGATGTAATTATAAATTCCTAGATTCAAAATTATATCTTGCTTTGGATTTATCAAGCATAGAATGTCTTCCCTTTGACATTAATATTGTTGAAGGGTTCCAACTCCACTGTCATACATGCACTAATGGACTCACTCTTCACATGGGAAATTGTTTTGTGAACCCTGCCTTGTACATGGTGCAATTGAGTAGTGCTGATATAATTCTAGGAATCCAGTGGTTAAGACTGCTTTGTAATATTAATATAGATTTTCAAAAGCTCTCTATGAAGTTTATGCAACACTTAACACATCTCCAAACTCATGGGTTCAAAACTTGAGAAAATGAGTTGATTTTAACACATAAAATACAAAAGGAATAAAGGACCCTTGGTTATGTGGTCATTATAATGCATAGTTGGTGATCAATCAAATTCAGAGGGGCAGACCTGTAATGAGCTCAAATACTGCATAGTGGAATAAGAACTAGTTTTTAGGAAGAGAATAAAGAAAGTACAACTAAGACAGGATAAGGTAAGCAAGCTAAAAGAATAAAGCAAGTACAGTTAGAAAGAATATAAAAAGTTTAGGTAAGGGAATAAAGCAAGTGGAGTGGGAAAACATGTAGAAACTGCAGCTCAAAAATATAGAAAATACTGCTGGAAGGATAAAACATTTACAGCTGGGGGAATCAAGCAAGAACGGAAGAAAGCACTCCCTTATCTACAAATATGAAGCGGTTTTTTGCAAAATTGAAAATTGGTATTCACAATGGAGAGGATATTTGGTACCTTATCTACACTCCCTTATCTCCCCCCTTTAGTTTGCTAAAATATTTTTGGTCCAGCTATCTAATAGCTACTTGTGAGATTGCATTACACAAGATAGTGTGTGGCTATACTCCTATTTAGTGACACACGACCGGCAAGGCAGCATTCTGGCGGTAATAGGCGATTTTCAATTGGTGCATTTCTGTGAGTGAAGGTTTTCTCATGTAGGGTACCTCAACATGTTTTAAGCCCTTCCAATGATTTTAAGCCCTTCCACCGGAGAGTCTGGACAACAGTGATTTTCATCAAAGCAAATGTGAACGGAGTTGTAGCCCAATTTTCCTACGTAGATCCGATGTGTGAGGCAAATTTTTGTGATGTTAAGGAGCCACGACATTAGATTTTGCCCTAGATCAGATCACATTCCATCAATCTGGCTGGTCGCCTGGTTAAAATTTTGGTGCCATTAAACTCTTTAATAATCAACGTCCACAGGAGACGTCATCTGCATTAGTTTTGTGTGTGGTGAGGAATGATCAACTCCTATCCCAAGACGACCAGATTGGAGGATTCGAATGAAAGGAGTAGTCAAAGAGTAGATTACAGCCATTTCACAGTGAAAGACAGTCAACAATTTGAGGATACCCAAGTTTGTTTTTTTTTGCTGCACACCTATAGCTCGGATGATTGAGTTGTTGTCATGCTCAAAGGCAAACGAAGGGCAGTGATGACACTGCGTTGCCGACAGATTGAGAGGCGCAAGGCAGCATTTTTTTTGGTAGGTCACGAGCCAACAAAGACCGCATCGATTATCGAGCGGACTGTGAAGTGGAAAACAACATGCAAAAATGCCACAACTAGAAACCGACAATTATAGATCTGAATCCGACGCCATTGGATATAAATAGTAGCCGCGACGTGAAGGAGGTACTTGGCGAGGTTGACGACGAGCTTTTATGTGATCGTCGAAGCGGAGACTTGTCATTTCAGGCAACATAAGAGTGCTCCGAGCAAATCTTTCATTTCTAACGGACAATGTTGATAACGGAAAACCCCTCCACCAAATAATGCTCAGCCACTTGGTGATCGAACGTGGCTTGTTTGGAAGCAAAAATTGACCGATCACCAATCTCCGTCCACAGTGCAAGTGATCAATCTTCATCCAGTGAAGGTGACATCTGATTGGCAGAGGTTTGTCGATCACCACAAGCGCCTGTTTTTGGAACTGAACAAAGGGTATGCACGATTATGCGGCACCAATTGTAACACCACATTTCTCAAATCCTCATGGGCCATAAGCGGCGGCATTCCAGTTGGATAGCGTCGCTATGAATTTTCTACTGAAGCAATCATCTCCGCTGTGTTGGCACGATTTTCCAGTGTCATTTATTATCTGACGTAGATCTGGTGTTTCCTTTGGGCACCATTTGTTGGAAGTCGTTGATCAATTTCAACAAGGGAAAACATAAGAGGCCATGTGTCGACCATAGATCTGCTTGTTCTTTTCGAAGTGGGACTATCCCAGCGACAGCTTTTTCGACCATAGGAGGTCGTCAGACTTTCGGCGTTGTAGCCGTTGAAGCGACGCAAGGCCATTGTTGCCTAAATAAATCATTCGCGGTATTAATCCTATACGCAAAATCCTTTCCATTAGTCGCCGCCTCCACTAGCCGAAGTGGCTGGCTGCGTCATTTGCCCACTAAGACACCGCATCTGTCCAACGAAGGAGACCACGCAACGCTGTCCCAATCAATTGACTAAACAGTGAAACGGCTGATTGGTCTCAGTTTTTCAGACACAGGGCTTCCAGTTTCGTGGATGTCCTGACAAGCGCAGCAAATGGAGACTTCCCTGCCAACCGAATTGATTTTGGTGCAGCATTTTCGACCAATTGCACATTGCAAGATGTGTTGCGGGTTAAACCAGAGTGACCGTTGGGCAAGGTGTGTTGCGGGTCAAACCAAAGCGACCGTTGGGCAAGGTGAACATCTTTAACGAGCCAGATTCAAGGTTTCTTAACCTTTGCATTTGGATTAAATTAAATTCATTTAATTAAGAAAAAAAAAAGAGGAGCATTTTTTTTACAGAAGAACCAAAAAAAAAAACAGAGCCATTTATTTTTTCAAAAAGAGTATATTTTGCAAAAAGAGACAAACTTATTTAGTTTTTTGTAAAATCATGTTTTGCAAAATTATAACGAAGAATTGCATTGATTAGTGCATTGTAAAGGTGTATTTTCGGTAGAGACCGTCACCTTAGCAATGTTTGCAAAATTACATTCTAAAGGTGCATTTTCGGTGGAAACCGACACCTTAAAACAAGGGCAAATCCAAGAAAAAGTGAGCCCCAAAACAAATTGATGAGTGTGCCACACCAGATAAAGGTCCTTATTTTCCAAAAGGGATGGATCTTTATAAGGATGGAAAATTCCTCACACTACGAAGTGGTGTACGAGCCATTCTCAAAGATGTTGATTCTTGTGAAGACCTTCAAATGAATGGTGCTATATTTCCTATAGATGTTGTAAGGGCAGTATACATGTCATTAATAACCCTTGACATCTATAAGCCTAAAAGGAAAAAGGAACTAAATGAGGAATCAAAGGTCATACCCCAAGTAGCACATGCTTGTTGTGATACAAGTGACCTTAAGCCCATGGTGGCCAATGCTTGTTGTGATACAAGTGACCTTACGCCCATGGTGGTCAATGCTTGTTGTGACACAAGCGACCTCATGCTTATAATGGCAAATATCAGTTGTGACACAGGTGACCTCATCACAAGGAAATATTTTGCTTGTGACACTAGTGACTTAAAAACTGATAATCCTCAAAATGAGCACCATGATATTATCAAATGCAATATTGTTAAAAGCATTGATGATGAAGAACTTGAATGTTTTGAGAAACACACCAAAGGAATTGGTTCAAAACTAATGCAAAGAATGGGATACAATGGTAAAGGATTGGGTAAAAATGGGCAAGGCATAAGAAAGCCCATAATGCCAAATGTCAGGCCAAAGAATGAAGGCCTTGGCTATGATGGTCAAGCAGGAAGCAATAAGACCATGTTTGTAAAACCAAAATCCCATACAACTCCTAGAATCAACTGTTGTAGTCATTGTGGAAGAACTGGACATGTAACAACTAGGTGTTGGAACCTACATCCTTGTGACATATGTGGTTGTACTAATCACTCCCCTACAAATTGTTGGTACAAAGAGAAAATGACCAACAAGATTCATGTTGATTGTGGATGGACAAATATCACACAATGGAACAAAATGAAAGAAATGTTGTATGGCTTCTACAAAAGAGGTAAACCTAGTGGTAGACCTAGAGGCAAACCCAGTGACAGACCAAGTGGCAGACCCAATGGCAATGACCTAGAGGCAGACCCAGAAGCGGACCCAGAGGTAGTGATCCAGAGGCAAACCTCGAACCAAAAGCAAGAGCCAGAGCCAGAGCCAGAGCCAAGTGCCAAAGCCAAGAGCCAAAGCCAGGAGCCAAGATCCAAGAGCCAGAGCCAAGAGCCAAAACCAGGAGCCAGGAGCCAAAGACAACTTTTATTATTCTCTCGTCTACGTTGAGGGGGGATAATAATATTTGCAATACCAAAATAATATAATAAGGGGGGATGTTAGAAAATAAACTATTACATTTTTTTGATTATCTTCTAGAATCTATCTAGAAGATTAGTTGGTTAGTAAAGGCTCACGCAATAGTTCTATTATGGAAGATAGAATTGTTGGTTACGAATCTGCCACTAGGAAAGGATTTGGTCTTTTGCGCCCTAGACCCGCCTAACGATTGAAAGGCCGGACGGAAAAGATACCTTCCGTGCCAATCTCCGGAGAAGGTCGGCTCCTATACTACACTACTGGAGTTTTGAGATAAGAGAACTGGAAAGAGATTGAAATATGCAGAAAGAAATGTAAATGGCATTGCAATAGTGGTGGGGAAGAACAAGTAGCACAATCACTAACTAATACCCAAACCAACAGCAATCAAAACAAAGCATGTAACATAAACTAACACTGCGATTCCTTCCTATGTATCCTTCAACTGGAATTCCAAATTCACTTAATGTCCAATGCCCTAATACGGAGTGCAGAATTACAGCAATTAGAAAAATAAATGAACATGAAGCAGAAATACTTGCAGAAGGCAGCATAAAAGAAAGAGACAAGAGTCAGAGCCAAGGATCCTTTATTTTGATTATCTTCTAGAATCTATCTAGAAGATTAGTTGGTTAGTAAAGGCTCACGCAATAGTTCTATTATGGAAGATAGAATTGTTGGTTACGAATCTGCCACTAGGAAAGGATTTGGTCTTTTGCGCCCTAGACCCGCCCAACAGATTGAAAGGCCGGACGGAAGAGATGCCTTCCGTGCCAATCTCCGGAGAAGGTCGGCTCCTATACTACACTACTGGAGTTTTGAGATAAGAGAACTGGAAAGAGATTGAAATATGCAGAAAGAAATGTAAATGGCATTGCAATAGTGGTGGGGAAGAACAAGCAGCACAATCACTAAATAATACCCAAACCAACAGCAATCAAAACAAAGCATGTAACAGAAACTAACACTGCGATTTCTTCCTATGTATCCTTCAGCCAGAATTCCAAATTCATTTAATGTCCAATGCCCTAATACAAAGTGCAGAATTACAGCAATCAGAAAAAAAAATGAACATGAAGCAGAAATACTTGCAGAAGGCAGCATAAAAGAAAGAGACAAGAGTCAGAGCCAAGGATCCTTTGTATTGAAGCAAGTGCTTGTTTACAGCAACTCTTTTAGCAATATGTTCCCCCCCTTTTACAATGAAAGTCCACTGCTATTTATAGCAGAATTTTCTCCCCAAATTACATTGAAGCACAAAACCCCAAAACCGCGACAGCTGCTGAGATTTGACCCTTGCTAGCCGTGAGCGAACCTGCAACACAATTCTCCTGAGTCTGGTACGGTTCCGAACATATCTGGTTGTTGAGAGGGCACGTCTCTTCAATGTCGTCGGTACGATTTGCCCCTTGGGATGTTTAAGGGCTCTGACAAGATGTCCTGGGGGCGAAAACTGAGTTAGTGCTCCATTAATGCAGTCTGACAGGCCACCTACCTCTGCTTCCTTGTCTGCTTGAAAAATTGCTAAGGGTCGCAAAACCCTATGCTGTAGCTGAAAGTTGCAGACAGAAAGGAGCAATGCTGAGAATCGCTCAGGGTTTCAGCGAACTCCGGCTTCAGCGAAGTTGCCCCTCGCTTCGAAAATGAGCGAAGCGCTAGTTTAACCTCTCTTCTTGGCGAAGCTGCCTTTTGACTACTGATTTTTCAAGCGAAGCTGCCCCGAACTTGAATCATGCATGAAAAGTGAGGGAAAGAAGTGTTCCTAGCTGCGCCTCAGCGCCACGAAAATGCTAGAGAAGAGCCTTTGAGGGAAAATGTCGTTTTCAGAGGAGAGAGAGGATTAAAATAGAAAAACAATATCACAACAGTTCAAAATTTTACCCCTTAGGCAAAATGTGACAACACTACCCTAGGTGCTTGTTCATGAAACAACTTTCCCCACTAAACAATCTACGACCAACTTCTGGTTCATCAATGCTTTGCAACCTACTTCGAGAATGTGATTGCCTTGGTGCCTGACTCCCATCCTCTGCACTTCTTGGAAAACTCCTTCGGTCTTGCGCCAGTGTCTCCATCTGTTCAGCCTCGTCCCTCTGTGAAGTCTCTATGTTGGTGTCTTGACTTACGCAAACATGTCCTTCGTTTGCTCGCTACAACTCACTTTTCACTTGGTCTTCTATTGTTAAAAACAACGTATGCCACCTTCTACCTTCGTCACTAGAAGTATCCTCCTCCTGTGGGTTCCGCACTCATTCCACCTTTGGTTGCTCGAGTTCGGTTCTCCTTAACTAAAATTCTCGGTTGGCAATTTTTTGGCTTCATCTCTTTAGTTGATCTTGACTTGTCCCGTGATTGTATCTTCCTCATCCTTGCAGTAAGGAATCTGTCATCCACCTATGCAATCTTCACACATGCTAGGTTCGAACTTTAAACTGCAACTAAGCCAAACGTAACACAGCACTAGGTATTTTGATGGTTGGAGGAACAATTGGAATAATAGATCCTAGGAGCCAACTAAGACTGCAGTCATTGCAGGTTCAACATCACACATTATCATCTCTTGAACGTCATCGTCACTTGTATCGTCACTTGTATGTCAAGTGTTTGCCATACAAACACTTGTACGACACTTCTGTTTGATGACAATCTTCACCCAAGTCAACAATCCTGTTGCCCCTCTTTCCCCCAAGCTTTCTTTCTACCATGAGCACTTCTTACAGATACAAGAGGGCAGAATAGTTCCTCCACAATACCTTCAGCAAGCACACAATGCATAGTCTTCGGATCACTATTGGGCAACTCAGGGCTTGTTCTCACCAACTCCGGATTGAGTCAGATCACCATCTTCCGATGGAGGAGCGGATTTGCTTGTTTTGCTCCTTGGGTGAAGTTGAGACCCTGCATCACTTCATTTTTTGTTGTCCCATTTATTATGAGATCCGGGGTAGGTTCCATTGCCTTTTCAAGGACAACTCTCGATGTGTTTCTACCTTCTTCAGATACCCGGACCAGCGTTGTCTCGCACTCTTTCTTAGGGAGATAACTCAGCTTCGACGACATAAAAGTTCTCCAAATGGATCTCACCCTCCTCAACATCGGCTCATCACAACATACTTCACCAACTCCGACGGACCAGGTGACTTCGATCAAAAACGCCCCACACCATCCAGTTTGAACAGAAGCAGGGTCACTAGACAGCGCACCAACAGTTTGTCAGAATTCCGAACTAGCAATGGGCAAAGACATATCATGGACTTCTTCAGCTCCGGTACTTCGGCCTCGACTATTAGGAGAGATTAGTTTTTGGGGGATTCTCGGAGCTTGCCCCTCCTGATCTGCTCCCTCCCCCCTCCTCTCTCTCCGTTCTTCTTGGCATGCACTTCTCTCTGTTGGACTGCAGCCCTCCCCCCTCTGCTCTCCCTTTTCTTTTCTTTTCCCTTTCTCTTTGGCCTGTTTGTCGGGTTTGATCTTGTATTTTTCTTAGTTCTTTTCTTTGTTGGGCTTTTTAGCCTGCTAGCTGGCAGTCATTATTGTACTTCTTATAGTCCCTTGGGTCTTATTTTGGCCCACCGCGGACATTAATAATATTTCATTTCATTTCTTGTACGGCAACAACTATGTCCCTTCCTTGTACAGCACTTGGTGACATCCTCTTACGGCAAGTCCAACTATACGACGACTCTAGTACAATTATGCTAACTTTTTGTAACTTCCATCCGCAACCTACAACCTCTATCTTCTGCCTACAACTTGCAACTTACACACACAAAATAGATCCTACAACTCTACAGTACCAATGCATACACAACATATACTCAAATATGGAAATGAAATGTCATTCGCATTATGTCATGGCCTGTGAGGCCCTATCAATACACATGTGACTGCAACTATAGTATACAGAACACTTCCCGTCACAGGATAATCCGGATCCTGTCTCCTGCACCATGCACTCAATGCACATGCTCCTCTACCAACACAATGGTATAATACACATAGTCTGATGATGAAATGAAGGGGGGGGGATGAGGGGGGGTTTCTATTTAAGCTTGGGTCACACTTCCCGTCACAGGATAATCCGGATCCTGTCTCCTGCACCATGCACTCAATGCACATGCTCCTCTACCAACACAATGGTATAATACACATAGTCTGATGATGAAATGAAGGGGGGGAGGGATGAGGGGGGGTTTCTATTTAAGCTTGGGTCGTGACTGTTGCCAACAACAGTCTGCAGGACACCTCACCACCAAACCGTCTCCCCTTTCGGAAGTCTACATGACACCCTAAGCGCCTCCTATAGTTTGTTTGCAATTTATCAAACTTAGACCCAAAATGCATTACATTGTCATTTCATGACATTTACATTTCATTTCATTCACATTTGACTTGCATTTGAATTGCATTTGACTTTACATTTATTTACATTACAAAACTTAAGTGCATTTTGCACTTAAGACTCCTATACACAAAATCTATTTTAGCTTTTGTTCAGAACTGGTGTCTACACTCATTAGGTCTATCCATGATTTTTCTGATTCTTTGCTTTCTAGGATCTTTACCTCAAGCATTAGTCCTTGTGCGGAAATTTTGAGACACTCTGGTCAAAGCTTAATGGGGCATAATGTTTGTTGCAAATGCTTCCATGTCACCCATTCTATTGTACTTGTATAGACATTTCCCAAGTTAATACAACATAGATATGTAACAATTATTGCTATTAAATAAATTCCTTTTGACAGGATGTAATGCAAACTGTTAAGACATAATTATAAATATCTTTAAATTTATATTAAATAACAAAATGCCCTAAAATAAACAGTAGTTTAAAAAGATCCATACTCGGGTAGAAGCCGAAATGCAGCAAGAGTATCTTGAAACAATAAGGATTGCAAGTTTTTGGGCACCTTTCTATATGTTCCTCTCAAAATAACAGCTAGTTCCTTGCATGCTTCAACATAATTGCATCTGCAACATTTATCTATAAGAACCATATTTGAGTGTAAAATTCAAAACATAACTTCTTCAGATTATTCTCATTGCAAAACAAACAACTTAAACCAATAAAAATTATAAAATGTGTTTGTTAAACACAATATTGAACTAACGTCAAAACTGGTCTCCAATACCATTTAAGTTTGAATCTAAAATTGAAAATTCACTTAATATTTGATTATCAGACTGTAGTCCAGTAGTACAATGGGTAATTGCCATGAGATCGATACAGGTCTGAGCCTTGCTGGATATGTTCATGTTCATGTTCAAAGCACCATATTTCCTATAAGAAACTCAATAGAATAGAAAGGCCTATTCTACGCACGATGGTGAATAAACATTTTTTGAATAAATAGACAATTTAACATATCACACTACAAAAACAGAAAATGAGATGCAAATAATAATTTTGACTTGAACAAAATATAAAGGGAAAAAAAGTACATAGGATTGTTTCTTAAGAGGTTAAAAATTTTTCCATGAGTCCCCACCCTCTTAACCATGAAGAAAAAACAAGAATTAATAATTAACATTCACAAATATTTCACAACCATGTGATCCATAACTCATGGTTCCAAGAAGGAAAATAGAGAAATAGCACAATTTGAATAATAACATAGTTGTTGGTAATTTGGATAGAAAGGAAAAGACATAGTTGTTGGTAAGCCCTGTTAAATAAAAACAACTCCCAGGAATTACTTGGGCAAAACTGGTTTCTAGAAAACGTTACTCTGTTTGTGCTGTGCTTTAACCAAAGAAAGATGTTTTCCGATTAGGAAGAAGTGTTGCTGGAAAAAGTTGTAGGAAGGAGAAGGTCTAGTTCTGATTAGTTTGGTTGGAATTGACGTTCGGTATGTGAGAACGCTTACTTGATTCGGCGCCTCGATACTGAAAATTAATATAGCACATTTCCTTTTGCACTCTAAGAAAACGTGTACGCAGATGAAGTTCTTTAGTGCTGACTGTGTTAAATGAAATATAAAGGATTGATTTCATGTTTTGTAGGAAGCGTAACATTGCGTAGGAATCTTGCAATGGTTCAATTCATTGGATTGGAATTGATATGTTAGAAGAAATAATTGCGCTTAAATATGGACAGTAAGTGTATTCGTTCCAGTTTTGTATTTATTGAGTGTAGACTAGAGAAAGGAACTGTTTTAGCGAATGAAAGGAAACATTGCTGAACGTAGATGTGATGTTGTATAATTATCATTCTTGACTTAGGGCATTGAGGTAGATGTGATGTTGTATAATTATTATTCTTGACTTAGGGCCATGAGCCTCATACTGGAAAGAAAAAGGATAAGGTTTATCTCTTATAGACTTGAGATAAGTTTCTTTATAATGCTTGGTAAAGTGGTAGACTTTGCTTACAAGTCTTTCTGTGTTTCCTCACGCAATTTGCGATGCAGGAACCAAAGAGGAGGACTGAAAAGGTGGTTAAGTACAGGAAGTGGAAAGAGACTCCGAGTTTTGTTTCTGATTTTTATTGAGGCATCTTACTGTAACTTTATGCTGTGTTTTTATATAGAGATCTGTTGCATTCTCTTGGAAAAACTATGTAGTCGGTTCTCCGAAAAGAAATGTTGTAACTGTTGGTTACGAATCTGCCACTAGGATAGGATTTACTGTAATGCGCCCTAGATTCGCCCAGCAGATTGAAAGGCCGGAAGGAAGTGATGCCTTCCGTGCCAATCTCCGGAGAAGGCCGGCTCCTATGTTTCCTCAGTTTGGGGGTTTTAGCTCAGAGTGCAGGAAAGAAATTAAAGATGCAGAAAGAAATACAAATATGATTGTTCCGGGTGGGGAAGATAAGCAGCACGGCAACAGCCAATCACCACTACTAACAGCAATTAAACACAAAATATGTTGCAGAAACTATCAACACCATTCATCCTATGTATCCTTCACTTTCGCATTCCAGGAATACTTAGCTATCAAATACCGATATCCAGAAAAGCAGAATAACAGTAAGCAATAACATAAGCAACATGAGGCAGAAATACTCAGTAAAGGCAGCATACAAGACAAAAGACAATCAATAGAACCAAGTATATTTTATATTCAAAAGCAAACGCACAGTTACAGCAGTTCCCTAGCAATATATCCCCCTTCCACCCCTTTACAATGATGTGGCGCAGCTATTTATAGCGCAATTTTCCCCCCAATTACAACTTTGGGCACAAGATCCCAGACCTGACAATAGCTGACAAAGCTGACAAAAGCAGCAAAAAGCGGCTGATGTTGACCTCTACGGGTATGGAATGTACTTGCAGCAAGGTCCACCTGAAAACTTAGCAGCTACGTGGCAGTGTGGTAGATGGAACTTCGAGTCGGCTTGAATGAGGGTAGTTGCGGTACAATAAGTCAGTTCACGCTCGCACACCTTCTGTCGCATCTCTGACTCGAATCTCGAGGCTGGACACCTGTCGGAATCTGATAAGGGGAAAAATCTGCCTTTGAAGCTCATACTTTCTCTCCTGCCCGACTTCGCCCAAAATTGGAGCGCAACCGGGCAGCGCAGGGTGGAAGCAGCGCAGTTGGGAAGGCCTTCGTGCCTTAGAAACTTTCTGGGCAGGTTTTAACGTTCTTCGCTCGAGTGCGCACAAGTCAGCGAGCGCCGCCCGACTTCGCTGCGAAGTCGGGCGGCTCAACACTTAGGAAAATTTCTGATATCTTCAAGCGAGCCGCCCTACTGCGCACAAGCTTGAGGGCGCCGCCCGACTTCGCTGCGAAGTCGGGTGGTCCCAACACTTAACCACTTTTTGGATATCCTTCTCATTGACGTCACCCAGGTGCGCATGAAATTGGGAGCGCAGCCCGACTTCGCTGCGAAGTCGGGCGGATCAAGACTTAGCATTTTTCTGGGCTCAGCTCCAAATATCAGCTTCCCAAGTGCGCCCGAAACTAGGAGCGCAACCCGACTTCGCTGCGAAGTCGGGCGGCTCCACACTTAGAGAATTCTTGGGCACGTTTTTGACAATTCTGCCCAGGTGTGCACAGATAGGCAAGCGCAGCGCAGTCGGGCAAACAACAACACTTAGAAAGTTGGATCTTTGCCCACTCAGAGAAACAGTTAGAAATATGGGGGAGGAAATAGAGAGAATGAAACTGATGGCAGAAAAGATCGAGGATAGTAGAGAAAGGGAGAGAAGAAAGAGGGAAGGGAAAGCAGCATCCTTACAAAAAATTCGAAGACATGGCACCTCGTGCAAAATATGGCAACATTACTGGCGGCTCGCGGGGTGTCGAGCTCGCCTCGATGCAAAGAACCAGGCCTTTATCCTTTGGGAGCAGAGGAACTCCCTTCCCCAGCGTCCTGCTGCTGCTGTTGAGCTCCCTTCTTGGGAAATTGTTTTTCTTCGAGCTCGCTTTCAGCAGTCTCTTCTCCTGATCCTTCCTATTCTTCTCTTTCTGAGCCTGACTGCTCAGCACCACCATCGCCCTCTTGTTCGGCAGGCTGATCCCGCTCGCGAACGTGCTCGTAGGCGGTCTTGGCCTGATCCCAAGTTGTTGCCTGGAAGGGCTCTAAATCGCTGATATCCTTTAGCGCTCCTTTAAATGGCGCGACCATGTGCACGTCAATGGTGTCATACCTCTCTCCCAGCTCCTGGAGGCATGTGTTAATTTTGCAAAATTTTGACACCATTTGGGTCACCTGTGCCTCTTGGACTGGGTCAGTCCAGCCATCAATCTCTGATGTGTCTGCCTCAAAAAACAGCCAGTCTTGCTTTACCTGCTCTAGGGGCAGCAATTCCCCATCCTTGACAAAGCTCAGAAATCCGAGCGCAGAAATAGTGTTTAAGGGGGCCAGGCAGATATTCATTTCACAGTTCAGTACATCCAGCAACTTCCTGGCGGCCCTGATCTTCTCAGTTTTTTCAAAGTAGTTTTGTAAGGTTACCCTCGCATCTGCCCAGTCTAGGGCAATTCGGGACATAGGTGGAAATCGAAGGCCCTTGCGCGCAAATTCTTCAAGTTTTATTACCAATTCCAGCCACTGCCTCGCTTGGCGTTCAGCCTCCTCTATCGCAGGCTTTCCCTGGGTAGATACTTCTTGAATTCTGGATGCGAAATCCAGGACGGATAGGGACCTGACCACATTAGTCCTGTAGTCCAGCAGCAAACTAGCCCGCATCTCCTTGATCTTGTCCTTCGAAAAGGCAGCCGCCTGGGACGCTTTCTCCTTCAGCTGTAATTCGGTCTGCTTCAGCAAATCTTGCAACTGGGCAACATGCTCCAGTGCTGCCCTTTTCTCTTCTGACAACTGTTCGGCTGTCTTCCTCTGTGTTGTCGCCTCCTGCTGGGACGCGGCAAGCTGATCTTTCAAATATTTAATCTATTTCTGAGCAGATTCCAACTGCGTGGTGGCCTTGGCCAGGTCCTCTTCCAGCTGCCTTGAATTGTTTTGAAGCTGAAACAACTTCTCTTGATTCTCGAGCCGCTTAACAAGGAGATTATCAGTCCTCCGACGAATACCATTGATTTCGTACTCTTCGTTTATATCGTCGAAACTCTTCTCCTTGGTTCGGTGCTCATAATCTGCCTCAGTCATCTCCCGGAGAGGCTTCTTGACTTTTGGGATTAACTTCTCTATTCGCAGCACCCTCCTGTCCAAGTCAAACTTGGTGCGCTTCACAAGGGTGGCTATTTCCTCGGCTCTTCTTTTCTTTACGCCTTGGAGGAAAGAGGCAAAACACCCTGCGGCCTTCGCGGCTAGAGGGTGGTCGTCCGTAACTTGCAGATGTTCTCCCATTAGGTCCAGCTCTGCCAGCATAGGGTATGTTGAGGCCAAATCCTGTTGCGGCATCCTTCCTGAAAACAATGAAGCAGGAGATATTCCAGAAGACAAGGCCGCTTTTGAGGGCAACCGGGTCCTAGGGGAAACGGGCGGCTGCGTAGGTGGAGATGGGGTTTTGAATGCAGCGGGTGAGCGGTGCGACGATGTAGATACACCTTCAGCACTGGCCGCGAATGAGAGGTATAGGGTTTGACCCAGGGTTTGGAAACATTAGGGTCCTGGGCAAAACGACCAAAGGAATGGGGGCTGCGGAGGGACTGGGTGATAGGCGATATAGGTGAGGTGACTAAGGCGTGCCCTGATGCAGAGGAGGAAGGCGTTATAGCAGGGCTAACTGGGGTTTGTGAAACAGGGGAAGAGGACGTACCTGCGTGCTCCGCCTGAGCCGGTGCTTGGATGACGCATGCTGCCCAGACCTCTGCTTCCTTCTCTAGACTATCCAGAGAGATTATTCAGGTGCAACTGCTCTTGCCCGTGGGACCGCTACTATTTGTTGCACAGTCTCCTTTTTCAACCGCTTTATCTTGGTCTTCTCGCCCCTTTTTCTTTTCTTTTCTCCTGGAGCGACAGTTTGTTTGGTGGAGGCGGAGACAGTTGGTGCGGCGGGTAAAGAGGCACCCACGGTAAACTTGTACTTGGGCTTTGTCGGAGAGATAACCGCTACTGCTGCCTCGCCGGTTGACCCTTCTGGCTCCTTCTCCGTTTGAGGCGACTTTTTGGGAGCTGGAGACAACATTGGGCTCACCTGACTGCCTTTTGGCGTCTTGCTGCTGGATGGCTTTCGAATGGACAAATGTTGTGGTGGGGGTTTCCTTTTATATCTTTTCCTGTGCCTAGGGGAACGCTCTCTTGAAATGCGAACGACTCCCATTTGCAGGCGTATTTATCATACAAGGCCGAAAATCATCATCTATGGCCAATGTCTTTTTATTCAATTTATCGTGTTGCGTGCGACACCTCATCTTCCAGCATTCAATAATTTTGTCCTTTTCCCAGTCGAGGGGCGCGAAACTTTCTAAAACCGGCCAAGTC
Source organism: Wollemia nobilis (assembly GCA_028583015.1). Lineage (NCBI taxonomy): Eukaryota > Viridiplantae > Streptophyta > Pinopsida > Araucariales > Araucariaceae > Wollemia > Wollemia nobilis. The sequence continues at coordinate 9,985,978 of JAQPPZ010002998.1, forward strand.
TAGCCTGTGATCTAGATTATGCTCTGGATCGTAATCCACCTCCACACAGTAGAAGTCATGCCATGGTGGCCATGACTGCATTCGCTCAATGTGCCACTCCAGGTCTGCCCCTGTCTTGTTGCACCTCTCCTCCATGATTTCCGCTCGGGGGCAAACATGTACAAATTTTCCTCTGACCCCAATCGGGTCGTATTTCCAGCACTTCGGTAATTGTATCAGGCCTATGTTGAGGAGTGCCAGGTAGATGTGTTGCCCAATTTCATGGACTTCAATGTTCGCCCAGGTAAAAGGATATTTGAAAATATGGCCCTTCTTTTTTCCTTGGCCGAATTCCTCCTCGACGTAGTCCATCTGTCGCGCTGCCTCCATACCGAATTGGTGCTCAGTGCAAAAATAGGGCAGCAAGAACGGCTTCCCTTTGAATCCGTAGATTCTGATAACAACGCCCTGGGTCAACCGGAAAGTATCCCCGTATTTGTATTTCCTCAGGTACTTCGTCATGGCCAGGGGAGGGCGAGACGCCTTGCCATTGAACAGTGCCAAGGTCATACCCAAGAATTTGAAATTGAAATCATAATAAGACCCCCTTCTATATAGCGCCTCCGTCCACTCGTATACCGACAGCGGTGCGCCCTTCTCATCTACCCTCTTAAGATCGGGCACCCTTATTCGGTAAGAGGAATGAGCAGTGCCGGAATTCAGTTGTCTGCTTCTGCTGTATCCTAACCAGGTTTGAATGTATAGCGTACGCCACCCAGTCTGCCCAATCAAAAAATATTGGGCACCTTCCGCTTCTTTCCGCAGTGGGGTCATAAAATTCTCCATGCAAAATACACCCTACGAGTGCCAGCTGATATGGGTGCACCACCCTGTCCGTGCCGCAGCCAAGGACCCATGCAAGGATAATTTAAATATACCTGTTTTCGAACCTTTCCATGGGTATGGGACTTGATGGTCATTGTCCAGCTGGTAGTGGACACTTTAGCTCTGAATTAAGAAATTCCCTCATCCTTCCGCTCCGATTGAATCTGCCCGCTCGCTCTTCCAAATTAATTTTTCCGACGATGGCATCAGGGTCGTACTGGAGCCCCGAGGCGAAGGCTGGCTGTACGCTTTCTTTAAAGAGGGTAAACAATACCCTTCCTTGGCAGTCGCAGACATGCCGGGTGGCTGGTTTGTAATACGTCACAATTGACTCGACCAGCTCCGGGCAGTGGTGGACAGGAGGGCACAAGAACCAGTAAAGGTTCGATTTAGAGGCAGCCCCAATGTGGTGCGAGGATGACACTTTGCCTGCCCACTTCACGATATTGGGACGCAGCTTGGTAAGACTAATGGAGTACTTGCCATCTTTGTATTCGGTCAGGCGGTTTATGGGCGACAACAAAGGACCTTGCTTTTTAGCTCGCCTCGACCTGGATTTCTCTCTTTGCTCTTGTGGTGCCTTCTCATGAGCACTAGACTCTGTGCGTTCCCCAACTTCCTGCTCTGTATCACTGGACTGCGCCTGCATTGGCGCCTTCCTCTTGTCCATTCTCTGTCCTTCACTCATGGTGCCGAAGATAGAAATTACAGTCGCTGCAGACCTTAATTTCGCACTTCTCTTTTTCACTGTGCAGCTCAGATTTACACTGGTAATTCTGGTGTTCTGAGTAAGTAAGGGCCCTTTTCTAGGAATGGAAAAATAGCATTAATGGCGTGAGGGGGAATTTAAAGTGATTTGCCCGAAGTAGGTAGAAAGCGTCGTTATTCCTCGACGGCCGCGCGTGGGATCTTCTATTGGAAAGCGCAACTCGTACGCGGTTGGCCCCTATGCACTCACTTCTTAATGACATCTGCTTTGAAATCCGCGCAATCATTCCTTAAAATCTTGGTCAGCGTGCTTTATAGGCAATGCCTCAGCCCATCGGGTAAAGTAATCTGTGGCGGTTAGGATGAACTTGTGTCCCGCCGAAGAGTTGGGCGTTATTGTCCCGATGAAGTCCAGACGCCACTGCTGAAACGGAGTCTCGGCTTGAATTGGCTGGAGGGGCAAGGGTGCCTTCCTATTTCTGCCGACGAAACTCTGGCATTTTTCGCATTTCACACAGACTAAATGTGCGTCCGTGAAGAGAGTGGGCCAATAATAGTCGGCTCAGATAATTTTTAAGGCCGTAGGCCTCCCTAAATGATGTCCTCCGGGCATCCCAGAGTGAAACTCTTCGAGGACCTTTGGCTTGTCTGATTCCTTGACGCACAGCAACAAGATGCCGTCAATAGTTCTAAAATACAGCCCCTCAGGGCGCAGTACATACTTCAAGGCGTTCAGCCTAAACCTCCTTCTCTGCGAGGCGTTGAGATGGTCTGGACATCTCCCTATGTTTAAGTACCACACTAGATCATTTGTCCAATCATCCTCCTCTAATAAGGAGTTGGAAAGGTTGGCCTCTGTTACTGGATCCTCCCACTGGCAGGCAGAGATTTCGGCTGTAGCACTCTAGGCCAACTCTTGGCATAGAGCCCGACCTCGGATTAGCTTCGTTGGCCGTACCTCTATGTCAAACTCTTGTATCTTGGCTATCCATCCTGCCCTCTTGTGACCTGGCTCCCCTTGGATGATGAAATTTTTGACATCCGGATGTATCACGAAGACGGTTATCCGACTCTGGGAGACAAAGTGCTTGAACTTTCTCAGGGATCTCATAACCGCGTGCACTTGTCGCTCAATAAAATTGTATCTTTCTTCGTGCGGCTGAATCACCTGGCTTAGGAATGCTATGGGGCGGTCCTCGCCATCATCTCCCTTCTGAGTCAGGACTGCGGCATAGCTTTCCGGCTCTCCCACCGCGTACAGGATGAAATCCTTGGAGTAGTCTGGATTTATTAACACTGGAGCCTAGGCAATTCTGGCCTTGATTTCTTCAAAGGCTTGTTTTCTTTCATCAGTCCATACGAATTCAGCATTCTTTTTTAGGAGCTCAGCCATGGGCTTGATTACTTGTGCAAAGTTTGGGACAAACTTCCTCACGAAGTTGATTTGGCCAAAAAATGATTGTAGCCCCTTTTTGTCAACTGGGATGGACAAGCGAAGAAGAGATTCCGCTCTGTCAGGATCGACTGCAAGGCCCTTCTCAGAAATAACGTGTCCTCGCAGTTTGCCTTCCTTCATCGCGAAGACTGACTTCTTCGGGTTGATGGAAATGCCGAATTCACGACATCTCTCAAATACTTGCCGCAAGTGGGAGGCATGGTCCTCTCTTTTATGTGAAAACACAATCATGTCATCCAAGTAGATGACAATGATCTTGTTGAGCAGCTCTCGAAATGCCAAGTCCATAGCCCTTTGAAATGTAGCCCCGGCGTTAGAAATACCGAAGGGCATACGCTGATATGCAAACGTTCCCCATTAGCCGGAGAAACCCCAAGAGAGAGAATCTCTGAGCTCCAGCAACTACGTGAAGGATTTGATCAATTTGGGGGAGCGGGTAATGATCCTTCAGTGAAGCCTGATTGAGGTTTCTGAAATCCACGCAGAGGCGGATGTGTCCATTCTTTTTCCTCACAGGGACCAGATTTGCGACCCAAGAAAAGTGCTTGATAGGGTAGATGATTTTGGCCTCCAGCATCTTCAAGAGTTCAGCTTTCATCATGGCTTCAATTTTCGGGTTCACCGCCCTTTACTTCTGCCGGAAAGGCTTTGCATTATCTTCCAGTTCTATAGTATGCTGGATCATCTCTCTGTCGTACCCCTTCAGGTCTTGGTAGCACCAGGCCACGATATCTGGGTACTCTTCACATAGAGATCGGATCTGCTCTAACTCCTCATCAGTGCAATCCGTACCGACTTTAATCACCTTTCCAGGTTCCCGTTCCAGGTCCATGTACTGCTTGGGGCCCACTTTGATCTTGTGGGATATGGCTCTATCGTTCTGATCAAAGAGGCTCTCCAAGGTAATCAGTCCTTTCGGGACATGATTATTTTTTAACTGTATCAACCCCTCATATTGCTCGTCATCAGGGTCTCTACCTTCGATTGTACTAGCTTCATTTATCAAAAAGGTGACGATATCTTCGTCACAGTCGAACACCTGTCAGTGGGTGTCCTTGTCAGGCATAGAAGGCTTGTAAATGGTACGAACCGGCTTCGGCTTCTGGACAGTGTCATTGTAGACAGCAGTTCTAAGCCCTAGGACTGACTGGCACATCCTCCAACAATTTTGAATGTAACCGAACAATTTTGAATGTAATTGAGCAATTTTGTCTAAGTGTTGGCATCAGACGTCCAATCTGTAAGTCGACGTCCGATGTTGCAGTCACCGACGTCCAGTTTTGTCGGACGTCCGGACCAGGCCGTCGACGTCTGAGTCTGATCGCCAGATGTCAGACGTCTGGTGGCCAGACGTCTGGGCTAGTGGCCTGACGTCTGGGCTAGTGGCCTGACGTCTGGTTAGCAGAGTTAGACGTCTAATTAGCAAATTAGTTAGCAGATTCGGTTGTAGAAGTGGTTGGGGAAGTTGGGGGAAGTTGGTTGGGATAACCAACTTCCAGCCCTATAAATACCCCCTTTTCAAATATTTGTAGATAATCAGAGACAGAGAGAGAGCACAGAGTTTGTCTGAGATCACCATTGTATGCTGTAATAGTGATTGAAGCATAATACAAATACTGTTATTCTGATCCATATTCTGTGTATGAGTGTTGAGTTGAGTTACAGGTTGCTGCCATTAATGGAGTTGTTGCAGGTTTGAAGCATTAACGGCTATGTTGCAGGTTTCCGACTGGTGAATTATTGTTGCAGGTTTGTTGTTGCGTATTGACGAACAGGTGCTGGAGTAGAAGTGGTTATGGCGGTTGAGCGTTCGCTGAGGCCTGACGTCTAGCCGGACGTCTGGTCACCACCAGACGGCTAGCCGTCAACCCCTTCACCCGACGTCCAACCATAGCCTAACGTCTGGCTCCCAGACGTCTAGACCAGATGTTTGACATAGTCCCAGACGTCTGCACCTGTCCATCCAACGTCTGGACCCTTGATAGCCAGAGTTAGCCTATCAATTAGACCATTTGTTACCTTGCCTAACCCTGATACTAACTGTCATCACCCGTATCGGGAATGTACTCACCCCTGTCTACATTTGGCGCCATTGCCTAATCAAAAAACCCGGAGAGTCTAGGCAAAGTGATTGAGGGAGTTAGGTGCATGACTGATTTCAGGGAACAAAGCAAAGGGGTAAGACGAAGCGCACGACTGGCGAACCTACGAGCAAACGAGGCCCCAGAGGTGTCTCACCCAGAGATAGAACAAGTATGGAACGCTGAAGAAGATGAAAATGCACACATAGAAACCTTGTTGGTGACTACAGAAAACGAGGAAGAACAAATAGCAGAAAGAGCACCCATAGTTGACGATTGGACGGTAACACCCCAACCGATGGGAGAGGAGTGGCCAGAGGATACCGTAGGAGAGAACTTGGTATCGGCATCACCGCAGAGGTTCGTGGGGAGGAAGACCGGAGCCACGTTTGGTATATTCGCGAAGAAGGTCGCGAGCGAGACAAAGGGGGAACGCAGACAAGGCTATTTGGGGAAAATTTTGCACCACCAACGGTTGATGAGACAACCGCAAAGAACTCAACACACAACAGTACACTCGTATACCAGAATACCATGGCAAGAAATCGGGCTAATAGAACTATACAACAAAAATGCCCACCTTTCTCAGGTGAAGGGAAAGAAGACCCAGCCCGACATGTGGGAACTTGCACTACCATTTGGGAAGCAAATGGGGTGAATCAAGACACAATGGTTGCAATTGTTTCCAGCAACATTGCGAGGGATGGCGATAGACTAGTACTTGAAAAGACAGAGTAGACAAGAATTTGCACAATGGGAAGACCTGAAGAACGCATTCATAGAAGAATTCCGACCAATGCGGGATGACATGGACATAATCACAGAAATTTGCTGCACGAAGCAGAGAACAGATGAAGATGTTAAGAGCTTCAATAGAAGACTGAAACAACTGACGGACAAAATGGAAATGACACCTGTCGACGGTATGATTAAGCGGTGGTTTCTGGATGGACTACTTCCAAGATGGAGGAAGAAGATGAAGGCAGTACCATCCTCAACATATGAAGAAGCACTGGAGAAAGCGAAGAACTTCGAAAGTGAAGGGAAGTAGACAACCGCCGGAATTGGAGGTCACTTAAAACATATCGAAGAATCGGATAGTGATGAAGACAAGGTGTAGAGCACAATCCACACCTTTCGGAAAGAAATGGAGAAGATACTGAAAGAAGCCAAAAATGAAAATCGAAAAGACCGGAAGGAAATTTGGTGCTCGGATTGCAAGAAGGAAGGGCATTCCAATATTGACTGTCCGAAGAAAGCTTACTGTAACATATGTGAAATTGCAGGTCATCCAGTGGTCAAGTGTCCATTCAATCTTAAGAACAAACAACATCAAACTTTGGCCATTCAACAAGAAGAACAGCCAAACCCAGGAAGGAATGGACAAGCTGCAACAACCGAAGGATACAGGAATAACCGGCGAGGAGGAAGACAAGGAGGCCAGAGCCGATTGCAATATGACGCTGAGGGCCGGCCAGTTATTCAATGTCAAAACTGTCAACAATGGGGCCATTTCGCAAAGAATTGCCCCACGACGCAGAATGCAGGAAACAACAATCATGGAAATAATACCACGCAGATGTGCAAATGGTGCGGTCCAGGTAACCACGCGGAAGCCAATTGCCCGAACAAGGCCAGTACCAATGGGACACAGAATATAAACCTGATTGGCAGAGGAGAGGTGGAGGAACCAAAGAATGAAGTCCTGGCTGTAACAAGGGCACAGGCGAGGAAGAGGGAGGAAGACTCGAACCTTGCCAAGGAGAAGGCACGATGGCAGGAAGCCCAAGAGATGATAAATACAGAATTAGCCAAGGAAAAAGGAGATCAACTAATTCTGGAGAAAGTGTTGCAACGACCTAAGATCGTGCAAAAGGCAACAATGGAAGGCTTGGTAACGAAGGTACTAAACACGAAGGTAGAAATGAAAGTCGCCAACTTGTTTAGCATCGTACCGGAGCTGTATGCTACAATCGGAGAAGTCATCAAGAAGAAGGATGAACCTCGGCAGGTAGCAAATATCAAGCATGACCAGTTCATCGATCCAACAATCCCGATGATTGAAGCAGGGAAGAAGCCAACTATCGTCCAAATAGAAGCTTTGAACCATAAGCTGACTCAGGTAATTGTGGACGGAGGATCAAGTGTGAACGTAATGCCAGAAAAGACTTGGCGGATAATTGGGCAACCCGCCTTACAATCTCCAACCTTTAAGCTATATGGAGCTGATCAGTATGGCATCGAGACATTGGGCGTTTTAATGAACCAGAAGATACGCATAGCAGATCAAGACTTTGTGGTAGATTTTGTCTTATTGTTATGCAGAAGTCCGCATACGATGCACTTCTAGGACGAGGATGGCTGAGAGCAGCCAAAGTTAACCATAATTGGGAGAAGGAAAGATTATCTTTCAAACAAGGGCAACACAAGTATATTATTAATCTGAAGAATCATACGGTGAGTCAAGATATAGCAACTTCAGATGATTCGGGGTCCTCTTCATCAGATGGTGAGGCGGGATATGAACCAGACAAGGAAGGAGTGTTGGAACTTGATAACTGTACGGAGGACGACTATGACCAAGACAAGGGTCTACTACACTGGCAGATGGAAGATTACGAAGTATTCCCTCCCCAATGTCTGTGCATAGAAGCAAAAATAGAGACCAAAAGGGATGAGGCGCAAGAACCTAGAAAAGAAATTAGTAACAAAAGAATGACAACAGCGGATAAGGACAAAGACCGGGAGAAGTGGACATTTCCCAAGAATTTTGCAGAATTCACGATGGGGGAAGCAGTCATCGAGGAGAAACCAGCACACCAGGTGGCGTTTGAAGGATTGAAGGAACACCTGGTAAAAGCACCTATCCTGGTTTACCCTAACTGGGAGAGAGAATTCCATGTCCATGTGGATGCCTCAAACTTTGCGATTGGATGCGCATTAGCACAGGAAGGCCAATTTGGATTGGATCAGCCCATATACTTTGCAAGTAGGCTATTGTCAAGAGCCGAAAAGAATTATAGTACAACAGAGCGAGAAGCATTGGGAATGGTGTACTCGGTACAGAAGAAGTTCAGACACTATTTATTGGCAAACCCTTTTGCTTTCTACGTAGATCACCAGGCTCTGTTATACTTGATCAATAAACCAACGATCTATGGACGAGTAAGTCGATGGCTCGCCACTCTGCAGGAATTCGTGTTTAGAGTGGTAGTAAGGCCAAGGGAGAAACACGTAATAGCGGATCAGTTGTCAAGGATTCGCTCAGGCGAACTTGCAAAGGGAGGAATACCGGATGAATTTCCCAATGCACAACTGTTCATGATTAATGCTATAACCGGGTGGTGTATGCATATCGGGGAATATCTGTCGACAGGGAAGTTGCCAGAGGAGTTAACGACAGCGGAACAACGGAAGGTAATTACAAAGTCAGCACCCTTCACCGTGATTGCAGGACTGCTATATAAGATGGGGGAGGATCAGATACTTCGACGATGTATAATGGAAGTGTTGGTCACGAATCCGCCACGAGGAAAGGATTTGCTGCTATTGCGCCCTGGACCCGCGAACCAACATTGAAAGGCCGGAAGGAAGAGATGCCTTCCGGGCCGATCTCCGGAGAAGGCCGGCTCCTTTTGGGGGGGGTTTCTGATTTAAGCTAAAGGGAACAGGAAAGAAATAAATGTACAGAAAGAGACAAATGTACAGAAAGAAATTACAAATATATTCAGAGGTTGGTGGGGGGGAAATAACAGTACGGGAACACACCAATCAACGCTACTTGCTGCATCATAAATACAAAAGTATGAAAAAGAACTGCAAAATCTACGCGTACTTCCGATACATAAGCAGTGTATGCACCATTCAATGATCCCCTAGCAAACATTCCCTACAAGGAACTAACAGCACGGCAATGCATCGATTAACGGATACGTACACTGACATAGGTAGAAAGCAAGCCTAGAGATATCAGGGCCAGGTATATGTGTTTATGTAGAGAATTTAACCGCACTGTTCAATGGCTCCCAGCAAACATTCCCTACAAGGAACTAACAGCACGGGATCGCATCAATCACCCAACTTCGCCCGGGATTAGAGCGCAATCGGGTAGCACAGGTGAAAAACAGCGCAATCGGGTTGACCTATTTCCCTACTGCGCACCGGTCAAAGGGCGCAGTCCGACTTCGCTGCGAAGTCGGGTTGCGCACCGGCACTTGCTGATTCTCACCGCCGTTCGGACTTCGCACCAGCACTTAGTCGTTTTTCTGCCAACCTGCCAGTTACAAGGTGCGCCCAGAAAGAGGGGCGAAGTGCGAACTTCGCACCAAAACTGGGCGAAGTGCGCACTTCGCACCAAAACTGGGCGAAGTGCGCACTTCGCACAAAAAACTGGTTTCCTGGTTCGGCTTCCCGGGGCCATAACTTTTGATCCACTGACCCGATCGCCTATTATAATATATCGTTGGAAAGCTTGCGAGAAGATCTGCAATAATTAAATATCCAGGGCTCATTTTGTCCATTTTATCGCCCCCGTTTATGGCCCGCAAAATCCCGAACACCTCAGCATGCCTTGATACTTAGCCATTTTTCAGGGCAACTCGTTGTCAATTTTGAGAAGAATGAGAATGTAGGGAAGAGAGAGAAAGGGGGAGAAGGAAGAGCAGCTCTTTTACAAAAATTGAAAACATTGCACCCCGTGCAAAATGTGACAACAGGAAGATAAGTACAACAGACCCTGAGGGAGACACACAAGGGACTGGCAGGAGGACACATGGGACCAGATGTGACAGCAAGGAAAGTGTTGTTGGCAGGTCTGTGGTGGCCCACCCTCTTTCACGATACTAAACAGTTTGTGACAGCATGTGATACGTGCCAAAGAACAGGGAAACCGTTGAAAAGAGACTTCATGCCACTACATCCGTCACAGCCTCAAGAACTGTTCGAAAGATGGGGGTTGGACTTTGTAGGTCCTCTAAAGACAAGTCGAAGGAGGAGATGCCGATACATCGTAGTTGCAACGGAGTACCTCACAAAATGGGTCGAAGCAAGGGCTTTACCAGACAACTCGGCAAGAAGCACGGCTCGCTTTTTGTACGAACAAGTAATTACAAGGTTTGGGATACCTCTACAGCTGACAAGTGACAGAGTCGGCCATTTTGTGAATGCAATTATAAAGAATCTAACGGAGGAGTTCGGGATCTTCTACTCACTATCAAGTCCGTACTACCCAAGAGCAAACGGGTAGGCAGAGGCGACGAATAAGGTCAAGGTGTCCATCATGTATAATACATGTGGAGTAGAGGGAGCCAACTAGTAGGAAAGGCTACTAGCAGTTCTATGGGCATATAGAACAACTTTTAAGCCAACCACAAATAACACACCTTTTCAACTGATGTACGGGCAGGAAGCAGTGGTACCAGTTGAATTCCTTATACCAAGTTTGAGAGTAGCAGTCGACAACCGGTTGAGTGAAGAAGAAAGCGTCCAGGAGCGATTGACAGCCTTGGTACAATTAGATGAGAAACGGGTGATGGCTCAATGGGCAACGGAGGTAGCGCAGAAGAGAAGGAAGCTCAAGCATGATAAACACCTTCGGAAGATGGACTTGAAGGCTGGTGGACTAGTTCTAAAATACAACGGTAAGAGAGAACTCAAGCCAGGGAAATTAAAAACCCCGTGGCTTGGACCCTTCCAGGTGGATGAAATACTAGAAAACGGGGTAGTTAGACTAAGGAAATTAAATGGAACTGTTGCCACATTTTGCACGGGGTGCAATGTTTTCATTTTTTGTAATAGGGCTGCTCTTCTCTTTCCCCCTTCCTCTCTTTCCCTTTCTCTCTTTTCCCTGCATTTTCATTCTTCCCCCTTCCTCTTGAATCCCTCAGTCAGTTTTCCAAAATGACAGCAGTTGCCCTGAAAAAATTCTAAGTGTTCAGGGCGCCACCCGACTTCGCAGCGAAGTCGGAGTGCGCCCTTCAGTTGGAGCGCAGCAGGAATGCAAAGTGCGCAGTGCGACAGACAGACAGGAAAGAGCAAGTGTCTGGGCGCAACCCGACTTCGCAGCGAAGTCGGACTGCGCCCTGCTTTCTGGGCGCACTTGGTAGCAGGTTGGCAGGAAAATGATTAAGTGCTGGGGCGCAACCCGACTTCGCAGCGAAGTCGGGGGTGCGCCCTCCCCGGCGAAGTCCGAACAGCGATGTAAATCAGCTTCCACCGGTGCGCAACCCGACTTCGCACCGAAGTCGGAGTGCGCCCTTTGACCGATGCGCAGTAGGGAGACAAACTCAGAAGTTGACTAAGGCATGAAAGGCCTCCCCAACTGTGTTGTTTTTCACCTGTGTCAAGCAGCATCATCCGACAAGTGTCCAACTTTGGGATCCGAGCCGAGACGTGCCAAGCACAAGGACAAGCATGGGATGCACTACTTATGCCAGCTACCGCCTTTAAAGCTGATTGGAGGTTCTACCTGCTTCAACTACCCGCCTTCCTGCCGATGAGAAGTTCTACCTAACGCGCTGCCACGTATCTGTACAGCCTTCAGGGAGACCATGCTGCGAGTACAGTCCTGCCCGACAAAGGTCAGCATCAGCAGCTCCATGGCCGCTCTTGTCAGCTAATGTTTGTTTGGGACTTTGTGCCCATAAATTGTAACGGGAGGGACTTTGGGCTATAAATACCCACCACATTTTCATTGTAAGGTGGTGGAAGGGGAATGTCTGTTAGGGAACCATTGTAGCTGTGCTTCTGCTTCTTAATATAAAGTATATACCTGGCTCTGTTTTACTACTTTTATTTTGTATGCTGCCTCTCTTTGTCATATTTCTTGTGTCATTGCTCGCTGTTGTGCTGAACTCTGAACTCCAGCATTTGATGGCCAAGTACTCCTGGACTTCATAGATCAGAGGATACATAGGATAAATTAGGTAGCAGTTCCTGCAGCTTGTGTGTTATGTTTATGTTGCTGTCCGTAGTGGTGATTGATGCATTGCCGTGTTGTTAGTTCTCCTTGTAGGGAGAATGTCTGCTAGGGGACCATTGTAGCTGTGCGTACACTTCCTTGCATAACACATATACTTGGATCTGACATTTCCTGGTTACGTTTTGTATTTATGTTGCTGTCCGTAGTGGTGATTGATGCATTGCCGTGCTGTTAGTTCTCCTTGTAGGGAGAATGTCTGCTAGGGGACCATTGTAGCTGTGCGTACACTTCTTTATATAAAAAGTATACTTAGATTTGGCAGTTTCTGGTTATGCTTTGTATTTATGTTGCAGTAAGTAGTGGTGATTGATGCGTTGCCGTACTGTTAGTTCCCCCCACCCAACTCCAATCACATTTGTAAATTCTTTCCGCATTTTTATCTCTTTCCTGCACTCTCATCCTAAACCATAAAACCCCCACAGGAAGCCGGCCTTCTCCGGAGATTGGCACGGAAGGCATTCCTTCCTTCCGGCCTTTCAATCTGGTGGGCGAATCTGGGCGCATTAACACAAAATCCTTTCCTCATGGCAGATTCGTAACCAACAGTTTCTCTGGCACGCCCGGTGGGACCTAGAGTCCCACATTTGAAAAATCTCAAGCTCGTCTTCACTCGGGCTGACAGTTCGTTCCGAACACTTGGTGGGACAAGGAAGTTTCCCACCCCCAAACAGAATCGAAGCATTGGTGCTCGCTTCATTGCTGTTCAAAATCAGAGCACTCGGCGACTCGCACGAGCATATTCTCTGAGTCCAAAAGACCGGTCCCGAGACCTTCATGCAAACGAGAAGTTGGCGAGCGAGGAATCCGGCAAATCCGCCTGCCCTGTACGAACTAGATATTAACGCTCGAGGCGAGATCGTCAGGCTGGCTGATCAACAAGCTCGCGAAGCCGAGGCCGAAATCCGAGAAGAAGCCGAAGCTGAATTAGAAGAGGTCGAGGAAGAAGAGGAATCTACATCCTCGGAAAGTTCCGACACTGAGTATACAACCGACGGAGGAGAAGAAGAAGACATGGCTGCCCAGCAGCAAGATGATGATGATCTCTTCCCGGCGGTAGACTCTACGGGGCCCTTGGCCCTGACCGGACAGCAAGTTGTGCCCCCTGCCGCATTAAAATCCATCCCGACGTATGACGGCTACGGCAAGACGGCGTACGAACACATCCAGGACATCCTTGCCCTGGCTGCATTACACTCCATTACCGATGAAAGTGTGAAGACCCGTCTGCTGGCCCTTTCCCTACGGGGAAAGCTTCTCTACTGGTGGAGATCACTGCCAGAGGGATCAATCACGGGGTGGCGCCAGCTCGCCGAGTAGACTCGTGAAAGGATGCAACGAGTCCGCTGATCCTACTTCTTTGTCGCATCAGTTCCAAAGTATCCAGAGACACCCCCAGGAGGAGGTGTCTGACTTCAACATCGGGTTTGCGAGATCCCGGAAACGGGTACCTCGCGAACTTCGGCCTTCAGCTGGCATGGCTGCCCACTACTACCTGAGATCCTTCAACTCAGACATATGTCTGTTGCTGAAGATTGCCAGAATAGACTCGTTTCTTGCTCTGTACGATGCTGCCCAGCAAGCTGAAGCGAGATATCATTTCCATTGGCAGACTCCCGTCCAGAGTGCAGGAGCCCATTCGTCCCGACTTTCCCAGATCCCAATATCCATCAGCTTCTGGTGATGCGCCGTCCACATCGGGACAGCAACCCCAGCAGCAATGGAATCCGGCGCCGGTCATAAACCCTTACGGCCCGCCGCAAATACATTATCCTCACCCGCCCCTTCCTCCTCCGCATTTCCCAACACTTCCTGCTCCCCCGCAATATGCACCTTATTCCAATCCTCCCCCATTAGCTGCATTGCCTCCACCGGCACAGTTGCCGCCTCCTGACAATAACATTCAGAATACAATCCTCCAGGAGGTACGGGCTTTGG